>SRSE01000790.1:1460383-2920767 GCA_005024645.1 Planiliza haematocheilus | reverse complement strand
TTATTTTGTTTCACTTGTAAGTTGTGAATCGGTGGTTTTATGACCAGAGTAGGTCTCAGTCGTCATTAAAATTGATCTGGACTCCGTCTTCCAAAAACACTTTTAGCACTGAGATCAATAACCTTAAAGGTGTGTTTAATGCTTGGACTTGCAGCAGTTTTTAAAATATATATTTTTTTTTTCAATCTTTCTGCTTTGTATGGACCCTTTTGTGCTACACATTATTGATGTAAAAGAGATGGATAAATGTGTCGTCCACAGAGTTAGTCATGTATTAAACTGCAGGTTTTGTAACAAAGAAAGAGGCGAGAGAAAAGAGATTTAGTGGCAAAGTTGACGCAGGTCTGGTGTATTGTGTTTGGTTCTGGATGAATCCATAGCTCAGGAAATGTCCAGTGGCAAGTTTCAGTGCCAGTGCCGGAAGAAACTATTCCTTTATGTAGCAAGATGGAAAGTGAAGTTGTGCAAACCAAGAGATGAATTAATGAACGTTAGTCTTGAAACAACACTTGTTCCCTTACCTAAAGAAAGTGCCATGGCTGAATTATAAAACACTTTCTTGGACAGAAACATCAGTATGGACATTTTTATCGAAGAATTTCTACCACACACATCTGAGACGCATATTTAATTACAGATGGTCCTTGTATAATTGGATCTCAGTGCTGCAGTCAACATGAGTAAACAAACATTTTAATATCTACTTGTACCTACTAGACTAGATTAAGGAAACTTAACATCTTCCGGTATAGTTCTTATTTTTTTCTCTCTTTATCACTCCCTCCTCTACTGTCTCTATGCATCTGTTAAGAGCTCAAGTCTAATAAACCACCTGGTGTGCCACTATACTCAGAAAGCCTTGTTCCCGTGACTCAGCAGGAAGCAGACAGAAAAATGCATCCTTCGACAACCTGCTGGAGACTTGAGCCTGACCAAAATCGCCTCGCATTTGGCTGAAATTGTTCATCCACTTCATTACAGGGGATTGAAAGAAAACCTGCCACCTTCCCAGGTTGTTTAAACTAAATTTAATAAACTTTCAAGCTGAGATGAACAAGAGAGCAGGGTCCTTATTGTTCATGTGCCCTTTTTCCTTTCAGAGCGGCTTGGCTGCCTTTATCACACAAATTGCAGTGTTGCGGAGGGGACTGTGATGTCAAGCCACATTGTAAAAATGACACTCATGTTGCATGCTTGGCAGAAACCCAGCTACCCAGGGCTTTGCTTGTGTCGCAGTCTACTGACGAGAGAGGGACTTGTTGCATGTAGCAAAATTGTTGAGTCCACAAAGACTGGCAGAGATAGCCCCCCCAACTCCCACCCCTTCAGTTCTGCAAAACTTAAAAACGTGTTAACAGTGATGGAAAACAAGTAAGTGAGAAATCTGCAGGACACAACTGACAGTTACATTGTATACGTGGCATAATGTGGGGCCTTTCCTGATGTTAACAGCAAATTTACACTCATACATTATTCATAAGCATTAATAAGAACATCTCAGTTTTGCCAGGTCATGAAACATCCATTTGACTGGCTGGACTGACTGGTTTCAACCTTTAAACTGGATGCACTGCTGATGAGTTCGCTGAACACTTATAGCTGCAGGTACAATGATTGAAGATCTTTCCTAATGACTTATTAACCATATCAACATGTATACTTATGAAAGTGATGTATTGTAAACGATACAAATTAACATATATTTATCACTGAAGTGCTGCCTGACAAGTTTAAGTGCCCAAAATTATTATTAATGACTAGGAACCTGGTCATTAAGCACAGACAAATACTTTACAAACTGTGACTAATGTTTATCAAAGGTTCCTACACTCAAATGTAGGTGTCAAACATATACAAGTTTGACACATTTTTAAGGTAAACTATAGTTAAAACCATTTCATTTTACTGTTAAACAATTCCACACAATTGTTTCATCTTATTTTTTTTACTTACAAACCATTTTAAACAATAGCTAATTCAAGTTAATCATTAATGCCAGTATCCTCTCATACACATTCCAGTTTCTAGTCTGTATAACGTCTGACTCAGATTAACCAAGACGGCCTTGTCGATCAAGTGTTTTGTCCACATTGCAGCAGGGAAAAGGCAAATCCACTGATTACAAATTAGATGTGAGGTGGCTGTTATCAGTGCAGCTCTTCATCAGCTCACACAATGGCACAGCGTTGCAGATACAGCTGATGGTTTCCAGCAAAAAAGACTGCTAAAAAAATACCCAAACCCAAGTGAAACGGCCCACAGTATGAGTATCAGTGTTTTGTGTAGTTCTCTAACCACCCAGACTGCTTCACAACCCTTTCATAAAAGAGTTGAACTATCTTCCAATGAACTGCAGCAATCAACCACCACCCTCCTCAACTTTTATTCACCTCCTTAACTCTTTTTGCCCGCAAAATAAAATTCAAACAAAATAAATTTGGCGTCAAACTGCCTGATCTGGCACTCAGCTTTATGAATCTCTGGGGACACAGTGGAGACACGTCTTTCTGCAATCAGAGTGGGTTAAAACAGCAAGCTTTAGGAGCCAGAAGGAGCTTGAAATAGAGCCTCTGTGCCTTTAGATTGAAAGGAGTCAATTGGGGTGATCTAGACATCTGATTAGGATGCTTCCTCTATGCCTCTTTGTGGAGATTATTCTGGCATGTGTAACCGGGAATTGGTGTGTCTCATAACGTCTGGCCGTGCCTCAGTATTAGCTGGGAAGAGCTGTGCAACGTGCCTGGCAAGAGGTATGGACCTCACTTAACCTGCTGCCCCGTGACCAAGACCTCATGAAATGAAATCTGATGGTCGGATGTCGTTTAATTACAGAAGAAGAATTCTTGTTTTGACTGCTGTGAAAAAAGACCTTATGAAATACAACAGGTTATTTGCTATGATGGCCATGCTTAACTCATATATAATGTACAATGCTTCCACAGTGAAAACCCTTTCCCCTAAAGCCACAAAATGGTTTAGATTTCACTTTGTGCCTCCAAGATGAGATATGACCTTTGAGAAATGTGTTGACATATTAACTAAGACTGAGCAAACGTCATCTGCTTATTGGGGGGACAACAACACCTGCCGCTTCCCAGCAAATGTAGCAGATAATTTACTATCAGCCGCATCGCCACCTAATGTCTCGTGAGGTGCACACGGTATTGCCAAAATCAGAGGGTGTAAGAGAGATGACACGTGTGTGTGCACTTGTAGAAGCACCGGGGCTGGGCAAAAGGCAAAGCACATACAGTATGTACTGACATTTTTACTAGATGCCCCTTGTGTACCTATGCTGCCTGCTTATTGTTATCTGAGTGATTTCTTTTCCAGCTGCTGGGCATTTCAGTTCAATTTCAATTTTATCCCAAACCGAAATGATTATTGATGCTAATTAGCTTGTGAATAATCATTACACTCTCTTACTGAAAGTGGTGAAATACACTGCATTGCATTTTCATGGATTTGAGAAAGCCATCTGTTGCAAAATAGAGTTACTGCACCATTACTATTGATTGTTTCCTCATTTTTTATGAACTCAGATTTAGTTTTAATGGGGTGATGTTAAGTAATGAAAGAGGTACATACGGAGGATACAAAAGCTGACACAAAATAAGTTATATTCTTTGTTCTTAACAAAAGAAAGTCTGTTGCAGCATGACACCAGTTACATATTCAGTTAATATTTACGTTAAGTCTTGATCTCGTTAACTGCGTGCAAACCCATTATGTATCACCCTATCCCAAGCTGTTAAGCTGATTTGATTAGGAATCTGAAACATCATACATATTAATACCACTGAAGCTAAAGTTAGAGAAGCCTAACCAACCGTAGCTTGGTACTTTTTTTTTTTAACACAGCACACCCAGTAACTATGCAGACAAGGTGAAATAGATGTCAAAAATAAAACTCAACGATGTAACAATGCAGGCTTAGGTAAGCGTTGCAGTACACACAAATACGCGCCGTTTTAAATTAAGGAATACATTAAAATTGTATTTACAGTTCATACATTGTAGTCATTTATGGGCCTTCGCTACTGTGTATTGTTAAAGCTCAGCGTGTGCCAGCAATTTAATTAAAGTTGGAGGATACACAAGAGACGGGTTTAAAACGAAACATGACAGTCAAAAAGCAGAGACTGAGAATCCCCATGGAGTAACATTCCAGATGCTACACGTCTCATAATGCACATTTCCTCTTAAAACGATAATATTGAATCCTTTTGTGTGCGGAAAAGAGAGAGAGAGGAAAAAAAAGCTGTGGATAAGCACACACGTCTTTCAAACTCAAGGCTGCAAACTTGAAAGCTATAAATATGCTGTGTCCCACCCTGCTGATATAATTGAATGACCTTGATAACATAAATAGGGTGAATTTTGTCAATCTTAGTGCAGGACCCCCAGGGAGTGTGACTATTTTCACACACTAAGCAGTTGCCATGGTTTTGTGTGTCAAATTAGTCCATTATGTCCATAAGACATAATGTGTGCTAAACAAATACATATTTCTGATCTGGGAAACAGCATGTTTGTGTTTTGTGGATATGGCTCCATCAGCCTCACCTAGGTTTCACTGCTTATGGTTACCCATTCTTGCCTGAAATGTCAATGACTCCATTTCCAGCCTCTGTGCTCCATTTTTATCATAGCTGTACATTTCTGAGCCCATTGTGGAGCCACTAAGCTTTAACCCAATTAATACTTTGAATACTGTCTACCTGGCCAGCAGTTATAGGGTTCTGCACAAAGTTGCCTAGCTACTGTCCCCTTTCTGTTTGCTCTGGTAATGTCAGGCCCTGGGTACTGTGAGGTGTCTTGAGCATAGACTGTATATAAATACGGACAATGCGTCCCCACTTCCTTGCATTGGCCAAATTGACGCTACAGGCACTGCCATTGTCAAGTTTGCCTACAGCATCATGGCTTCCCAAACTTGAAAAAGGAAGGACTTCACCAGAACACCACTTGAAGAGACTTTCACATGGACATCCTTTGGAATCTGCATTCACAATGACAACTTCTGTTAGCTTGAACTGCCTCCTTAGTGCATTTTGGTCGCAGAGCCAAACCATGTCTCCAATGGCAACGTTTCTGCGGTATGCCACTTGCTGCAGATGAACAGGTTTGGACTTGCAAGCTGGGTCCAGGACCTCCAAAAGTAGCTAACTTGAGTTTGTATCTCTTGCAGCCTTCTGAAGGCGTAGGTGCTGTAGTGGAATGACCTGAAATCTCCACTCTGTGTGGCTCGACCAAGCAACAGGGTTGGTTGGGGTTTGGAGTGATGTATTGAATGCGGTATTCACGGCTCTGGATTCTAACATCAATAGTTCTTTCCTTAGCAAGGTTGGCAGCTAGCTTGAGCACCGTCAGAGAGCTCTTTTGGTGACCTTGAGAGCAGCTTTGGCAGCGCCGTTTCGGTGAAGTGAAGTGAATCGGCTGGATGGACTTTTCATGTCAAGTAGGTCCCATTTTTGGCTGCATATTCTTCAAGTGACTCTTTGCTTTGTTGATTTAGGTCAGTGTACATCTCTTCCAAGACAGGTTTTGCTCCGATAAAGTTTGTACTAGATCTTCTGGGGATGGCCTTGGACAGAAGTGCATCTCTGGTTAGCAAGTAGAAAGCTCTTTGTTGTTAGGGCGTTTGCCAGTTCGACATGGATGGCTCGACTTGACATGCAGCAGAAGAGCACACCCCATACTTTCATGCTCACTCTCCTCTTGACATCATATTACACAAGATACGGTCCAAACAGGTCGACAGATGTGAAATGAAACGGTGCAGCTGGACTCGAACTCTCTTCAGGCAAGTTCCCCATTATTTGCCCACGGGTTTTAGCTTTTGTCTTCTTACAAACGACATGCCTGTCAAAGACTAATTCCTTCCTTTGATGACCCATGCTTTCCTTTAGATCCACAGCAAAGATCCCACCACCCCATCATGTCCCTCACTGTGTGCTTCTCAGGCGAGGAGGGTGGAGAACCAGGCATGGAAAGGTAGCAGGGGAACAGCTTTGCGGTCCTCTCTGAAGGTCTAGATCCTGCCACCACACATCAAGAGTCCATCTTTGAAGACAGCCACTTTGTCAGTTGTTGTGTTGGGAAAGTGTACTCCTTCTTGTGCTGCCAGGCATAGGTCTCAGAACACATTTTCTCTTTCATTGATTGTCATGACACCAGATGAAGGTACTGCCTCCCACTTTTCTTGATCTCCCAACTTGACACACAGGAACTTCTTTGCTGCTCTACAAGTCCATGCCATAATCCCAATAAGCCGTCTTCGATTGCTTAAGTGTCTTTCATCCAATAGCTTTTGGACTGCTGCTACTGCAGGTGGTCTACTAAACTTGGGCTGTCTTTTGGACTGATTGGATCTTGCACTTTCTGAGGACTTCAGGTGAGTGCTGCGACAAATGTTTTCTTTTGAATTTTTGTGATATTGTCTTTTGCTTGTGCAGCGACGCCTTTGGCTGATTTTTTTGGCCACTCACACTCAGGAAGTCGAAGAAACTTTGGACCTGACTGCTACTCGGATTCCTCAGTTAAGTCATCAGGACTGGCCCCTCTGATGACGATATCTACAATGTTCACTGGCCCCGGAATCCACCACTGATCTCGGACATCAGTGCTGCTCTGGATCCCGCCAACTCGGTTCATGAAGAAGGTTTGATAGCCATAACCCTCAAGCTGTATTGCACCCAAGACGGTCTGACTGTCGATGAGATGGTACCAACTCTCGACTATGCAGTACGTTACGTTTGCTTCTTGAAAAGCTCTTCGGATCAGAATGGCTCCCTTTTGTTTTGCAGGAGCCACCAGGCCAAGTGGATTGGGAGAAATTCACTGCAACTATAGCATGTAGCTTGTCATTTTCAATGGTGTAACTGAGGCAGAGGGCTTTGTTATCCTCTTCAGTGAGCTGGTTCAGCAGGGCCATGGTCTTTGACTCCATCTCCTCACCTCTTGGCCCTTTCCTCCCACTTTGACGCAGGCCTTCATGAATTATCTTCCAGTTTGAAGGTTCTGTTTGATGTTGGATGTGAGAAGTTTGAGGTGGTCGAGGTTGTTGGGAGAGGTTAGGATATCATCGATATATGCGTCTTCCTCCGGCACACATCTCTCCTCTTTGAAGTGGCTGAATGGAGGCAAGTTGGCAATCTCTTCCATGATGACTTAGGCAATGCAACCAGCAGGTTTGTCTCCGATGTTGACTCTTGCGAAATCTTCTATTTCAGCATTTTCAGTGTCACACCACAGGAACCTATGCAGGTGGACCTCTCTCTCCTCCAACCAGGACAGCACTGATTGGGTTTAGAACGTCAGGACCTTTGATCAGAATGTCGTTCAAACTCAGGCCTCTGTAATTCTCACTGCTGTTCCACTGGGGTGGAGACTGCGTGTGGATTTGGTGTGATCAGGTGACTTATGTACCACACTGGCCCAGTCCAGCTCTGCAGATCGTCTTTGGACAGTTTCACTGCAGCTTTGCGATTAACCATTTAATGGACTTGTGAAGCATAGGCTGTCTTCCACTCTGGTTCCTTCACCAGCTGCTTCTCTGTTCTGTGGAATGTGGCTTCAATCGCTCTCTTGTTGTTGGGTAGAGATGCTGAATCTTCTCACCATGGATACTTGGTGTGCCAGTGTGGTTCAAGGCTGTGGTGGTCTCCGTTCACATACGTCAAGCCATTTTTCACCATCTCCATCTCTCTTTCTCCAGCCAGTGTCATTTCTCCTCCCCCGTGTTGGAAATTCCCGCAGCAACATCCTCCGCATCTTGGCTCAAAAGCGGCTCCAATGGTTTGCAACTTCCACCACTTCAGAAAGTCTTTGCTGCAAGTGGCTGTATTGGACTGGGTATGGGGATGAGCAGGAGACTGGCAGGAGACTGGATCTTTACAGGTGAGTTCACTGTACTTAGACTGCTGCAGTTCTCATGGATCTGGCAAAGTGTGTCTTCGATGTATGTGCCTTTAATTGACTTCTTTGAAGAGGTCTGGGTGTGTGCCTCCGATGGTCTTGCCGAGTGGGCCGTCCCACTGCACCAGGTCACTGATCAACAAACTTTCTGGGCTACCAGCTGGCCTTCTTTATGGCTGATCGGAAGTTGTATTTTTTTTTTTTTTAAGGTGTTGTGAGGTCTTTGAGGGGAACATCCGGGAAGATCTTCTGCAACTTGATGGCTGGAACATGTCTTGAACTTCCGCAATTTCATCAAGTCCATAGCAGATCAGTTGATGTGACTTGAGAGTCCCTCTTGGAGTGTTGACACATATCTTGAGGAGGTAGCACTCCGTTGCGACAGACACCTCGATCCCTCCAACACCGTAAACCACCAGTGTCACGTCTTCACTTCTGAGGTTCAACTTGTTTGCAGCTCTATGCATTATATAGTTCATGTCTGATGCCAGGTCAATGATGGTCTCAATTATTTGTCCATTGTTGGCAGTGACGCCAAAGAGCATCAGGATCACTGGGTACTCATTTAAGCCGTTTTCCACCAGAAGGTCTCTCTCTGCTGCAGTGGAGTTGTATGTCCTGGATGTGACATTGCAGAAGGTGTGTCAACACTGCTGCGCCAGCTCAGGTGAAAGTTTGGAGAGGAATTCTTCTTGGGCTTTGGTGTATCTTTCTCCCTCAGCTCTCACTGGACTGGATCAGACTGTTCTTTGGGACTGGGGTCTGTCAACTGGACAGAGAAAGACAGTGATGTTGGTCTTTGCACTCTGGATTTCCATACAGGCATGTAGTTTTTCTGCAGTAGTCGAAGTTGTGGACTTCGAGGCATCTCTTGCAGTCACCAAGCTGTTGTGTTGCATCCCTCTCCTCCGATGGCTTTAGGTTGGTCCTAAACCTTCTGTGGAAATACAGTTTCTTTCTGTGCTTCGGATCAACATAAATGATGCAGCCGACCGTTTCACTGCTGGACTTGGTTGTCTTTGTTCTAGCGTCCTTTAGAAACTTGATCTCTCAGTTGATCTAGTTGTTTGTCAAATCTAGTGGATCTTGTGACTTCAGGAACATGATGAGCTCGTCGAGCCAGTTCTGGTGGTTAACGGTGTTTCCCTTGTCAGCAGCATAGGTGAGCCAGTCTTTCTTCAGAGTCTCTGGGAGCTTGCTCTCGATGGATTTAGTCACTAGTGGGTTCTTTATGGTGGCTACACTGTCTAGTTCATTTAAATCATAGAGGGCTTTTCCACAGTTTGGATGAGCTCTATGATTCTTCTCGGATGGCCGCTCCTGACTGGTGGAGTTGCTTGTAGCTCTCCGATGATTTCAAGGGCGATAGTGGCTTGGCTCCCAAACCGGTTCTCCAGGACTCGGATCTTGTCTGATGAGCTGTATGTTGATGGTACGTTTTTATACTTGCTGCTTTAAAGAAGGCGGCCTCCCGCGACACCAGCTTGGGAAGGTGCACCTCGAGCCCGCATACACAGTAATCAAAGTCTTTTTACTTGGCAGGTGGCACGCAGTGGTTCCAGTTCTGGTGCGCTTCTTTTGCCTTGAGCACCAACTTCTCCAGGTGGTTCAGCATAAACTCATAGGCCTCTAGAGTTGTGTCTGAGTGGAGGCTGAGTGGTTTCTGCACTCAGCCTCTGCAACGTGTAGAGCCAGGGACAGTTCTTTTACTCCATATGTGGCCCAGAGTGTGTCTTTAGACTTTTGCTCACACTCTTTCCCTGTCTTCTCCATGTCAGTTCTCTGTAGGTCACTCAGCATATCTGCAGTAGCTGGGTTGTACTCTGCCATATAAGTGGCCTCCAATTCATCATTTGCTTCCTTGACTCTGAAGCCCCCAAATGTAAGCTTCTTGAAGTTCTCTTTCAACTCCATAGACATCTCCATGTAGGTTCTTGTTATGCTATTGGCAAGACGGGAGAAAAGTGTCTTAACTGTGGTCCTTTGTACTGTCAGTTTATCAAGTAACTTTGACTCCGCCAGTTTGTCCTCTTTGGCTGATGGACAGCGGGCTTTATCCTCCAGGCCCCCAGGTGGAGTATCCTCCCTCTAGGCTGTGGCAGTTAGTGGAGTCTTCGCTGGTCACTCAGCGGGTTTTCACTGTCCACTTTGTCTAAAGCGTCAGGACGTCCCAAACTTGAAAAAAGAAGGACTTGAGAGACTAGGGATTTCACTCAGTCTTCAGTTTAAACTATTAAGGTGAAAAACCTGCAAACACAAGAATAAAACAAATGTAAATTAAACCCAGTATTTTCCATCAACTAAGTAGGCCTACATTTAAACACATTTTCAGGTCAGTGCATTTAATTAAGTTAAAGAGGAGTATAATTTAAAGACAAGTCAGCCATTATCTCACTTAATATTAACCTGGGTAAGAACTGAAAAATGATAATTTACTTTTAAATTAACTCGTTTTTACCCAAATTATTTTTAATAGATTTCAGATGTGACATGTACTTCTATCAGTTTTAACTAAATAGGGCCTACTCGTTTTACTGCAGATTTTAATAACCGTTTTTTAACAGAATTATTTTTTACATAAAGTATTTTTACTTTGTAATTTAATGAATCAAAATTTCGCTGTATTTTAACTAACACTATCCAAACACTTAATTTACCATTTTCTATACTCAAACACAGTTTAAGTGTGCTCACCGGTAGCCCCTTTGATTCCGTCCTTATCCCATGCGCTGATTATTTTTTGAGGTCTTCTTCAGCTTCGTTTCTACTGTAGTGTGTCGTGTTGCATCCTGCCGAATGGTGCGGTTTTTACATGTGCTGCTGATTGGTTCAATTCCGCTCACCTGCTGAGGTGCGCACGCTGCAGCACGCCCGCCACTACGCAGACGCAGCAGCACGCAGCAGCCACACCTCCAGGCAGATCCTGGATCAGATAGTAACAGCTATCTGGCGAGTTTGGAGCCACCATAGAGCCACAGTCTGCGCAGTATGGTCCTAGAGTGGAGACACACAGAGCTGCTTTACCGATGACCCGCCCCCACTTCCACCAGACTCCCATGTATTTTCATTTAATTAATAATGCGCTTTACTCTGCCGCCACCAGTTACAATGTTGGATTATACCATGTACTTATTTATTTATTTATTCATTTATTTATTTATTTATTTCAAACTCTCCCTCTACGGGACATCTTCACGGAGTGGTTGGCATGGCAACTTGTAGTGATCATGTCACATTTTATTTCTAGCGTCAAATAACCAACTCACTAAAACAAAACTTCTTGAACTTCTTGGACACTTGAACATGCATCAGTGTTATATTAACTACCTTAAATGACAGAAAAAAAAAAATATGTATTTGACTTGTACTTTCATGTTTTAGTGGCCCAAGTCCCATCTATTAATATGGAGGGGGTGGAGCTTATGACCTAAACTACAGCCAGCCACCAAGGGGAGCTCTACTTGCTTTGGCTTCACTGTTGACAAGCTCTGTCGTTCATATTTATACTGTCTATGGTCTATGTCTATGAGTGACATTATATGAATAAAGTTAGGGAACCAGGGGTTATGTGATAAGGAGATAATACTCAAAAAAAAAAAGTTAACTGTCTGACAAAGTGAAGCCTATGTGGCTGAAGCCGCACTGAGCTCCAGCGTCGTTCAGAAACTATTACATACAAATAAGCCAAACTGCTGCTCTAAGCAACACTTTTATTGAACAAACACTGCACTGGTCACAAGTTCATCGACTGCTGCTGCAGTTGAAATTATTTTTTGCAGTATTTAATCCACAGCACCTTCCTGTAACTTTTCAACACATTTCAATCATCTCATAAAAATCACAGGGACCTGTTGCCCTCATCATGAAAGCTTAAAGCACCTTGCTGCTCCTTGTGGCAGTTCAAATCTTTAGAAAGTGTCCAGGCAGCCTGCTTTGAGCTTAAAAAAAAAAAAAAAAGTCACATATTTTAATGTGCTGAAACTTTTTATGCTCGAACACAAGATGAAAGAGAGCAGCTTAAACCAATTATCTTATCAGTTGGAGTGAATGGAAATAAGAGAAGGCAATTTGTCAGTGTGTGTCTAATCATATCGGCACGCCGCTGTATTTAGCACGGCTTTTTGGGCTTGATCTGCTTTGACTTGCAGAAGCTATTGAAAATGGCTTCTGTTAAATGAGATTGTGATTGATGTGACCTGCTCGGTCACAACACAGTGAAGCTGTTAGGACTACACTTTAATGAAATATCAGATTTGCCGTGTACATAGCATACAGCTTGTGCAGCACGGCAGAGTTTGTGGTTTGGTCTCTCCAAAAAAAAAAAAGTCACCACCTGGATTTACACTACAGTAGATTACTGCCTATACCTGTGATCGTTGATATAAGTGGGAAGTGTGGATCATCTCATGTCAAACAGGGTGCAAAATGACTTCATGGATTGCATGAATAAAACAAAGTAACATCTTACCGGAGTATATTCTTCATAATTTATACCAGCAAACCGATAACCGAAAGATATTCGGAAGAGTTTTACCCGCTGCAATTCATGCCCACAGCTTGCCGAAACCAAAACACCCCCACATGCCAATCACGAGTGAGCTGCGAGAGAGCAGGGACAGACAAGAATTTGAGTTTTATTGAGGAGACGGTGGAGGACAGAGGAAAGGAGATGTCTTGATTAAACAGCCATTGCCACGCAGCCTCTCTCCAGGCAATTTGCTAAGACTAACACATTTTCAGTGTGCCTTGGCTTCCTGCCAATCACTTGCTGTGCATAGTAATGTGGCCAGAAGGTTTGGGATTTTGTAGTAATGTAGGAGGTCAGCGGAGAGAAGTGCCGCTGGCATCCAACACCCACTCTCCTGGAAATATGCTTTAAAAATGTCATTTGCAGGTGCTACACTGCTGCTTGTCATAGATTTGAAATGACAGTGTGTATGCGCAGTGGACAGGTGTTGAAATAATACATTAAAAGAGGAAGTCTGTCCTGTCACACATAGTCAATTTGTTGTATGTGGGCATGCAGGTTATTGATATGCATTCTAATTTTACCCAAATTTAAAATTGAAAGTGGTTTACTTGAATGTTTGAAGGCAGAAAGGAATACGCCAAAGGGAGTGTGCGGGAGGACGTTCGCATGCAGAAATACTCACACGCTTGGAAATGCGCACACACACAGATATTGTCTCAGTGTCATAGCAACTGTAGCCCATCATGCCCACACTGGTGGAGGCGCCAGCCGCTGGCTCCCTCAAGGATGACAGGCAGGTGACAGCACACACAGAGAGGCATCTGCAAAGGCTGTATAGGCTGAAAATATCCTGTGTGTTTCTGAATACAGCTGGAAAGTATTCAGAAAGTATTCAGACCTCTTTGTGCATACTTTATTTGTTTAATTGCAATGTTGGCCCATCGGTCTGCACTCCCATAATGACAAAGTAAAAACACGTTAATGCATTCAGGCCGTTTGTTGTCGAACTCCAGATCGCGCTCAGGTGCAATCTGTTCTGCTTTATTTATGTATCCAGCCAAATCAAGTAACTTGCTGGAAGGACGGCCATCTCAGCTGCACTCACTCAAACCTTTTTAGGTAGAGCCGCTAGACAGAAGCTTCTGTTTGATTAAAAAGCACATGCCAGTCGCTTGGAGTTTGCCAAATGGCATCTGAAGGACTCTGAGGGCATGAGGGAAAAGATTCTCAATTCTAATGACACAAAAATGTAACTCTTAGGGCACATTTGCAGCAGCCTCAGACTTGTGTGACAGCTCACCTTTCAGCAATGATGTGACCTGAGGCCTGGACAGCCAAGACAAGACAGGAGTGGCTTCGGGATATGTCCCTGACTGTCCTTGCCAAGAAAAAGAAAAGCGTAGATTAAAACTCATTAAACATCCACGGAGAAACTCCTAACTATTTGTATGTGGTTCATCACATTCATAGAAGAGAATCAGGAATCTTATAACTTTACAGTTTTTGTGGTTGATCTTATATTCTTGGAGAAGCTAACATGAATGTATGTGAAGCTGGAGAAGGGAGGCAAGAGCAGAACTGTAAATCTATAATCTAATATAAATATAATATAATATAACCCGTAACAGTTAGCAAGGAGAAACAACTGTAATTAAACGTTCCTCCAATGTGTTTGCCATTCACGATGGCTTTCTTTTGAGGCATTTCGAACCACTGTGGCCTGTAAAGTCTCGCAGTGCATTCGCTGCGCACTCCCACTTTGAGTGCACAGCATGCTTCTCTGGTTTGAATGTGTACAACCTCTTGCCTGTCAACAAATGCGATACACATTTCTCTAAGCAACCTGAGTACCTGCTGTCTGCCACCAGTCGACCACACCTAGGCGGGTGGCCATGTCGCTGGACAAGAACTGCTGTAAGTGCTGGAAATTCAACAATATTCTGAAATACAAAATGACTCCAGCTCTACTCTACAGCAGCTTGTTCAGATATTTACATTTAGGATTGTTTATTACGTTTCAGAATTAACCTCCCCAACACTGGCTGTATTTTTGATTGATACTGTATTGATTTTAATCTTAGTCTTAAATCTAATCTTAGACTTAAATTAGTATTTACACTTTGTGAAGTATAATTATTGAAAGGATCATTGATTTTCATGTATTTGCCTTCAGATAACTTCATAAATAGAATTGCTACATGATGGCCAACTGGAGCTAAGGCCAAAAACGTTCCCCTGGAAGAAGCACACCCACCTCTTGGACCGACAGTCAGAACAGCTCTCTGCAACTACAGCTCATCTGGGATTCTGGGATGCTAACTTATTTCTGTGTGGAAAACAGAAGTCTCACCTTCTGTTCACTAACTTTTAATATTGTAGGATTTGATAGAAGTGTTGATTCGATGCAAAACCACAGTAGTTAAACTATGACAGTAAAAGGCAGAGCAACACAGATCCATCTTTATTGTGAATTTCGTCCATGATGGAATTGCAGCTGGTTGCACATTTAAATGCGACCACTAGCTCAATAGTTATCTTAAACCCTCATTTAAATACCTTTGTCCAGGAAATGTCCCGAGCAACAGCAGCTGCTGTAAGCCTTTTTATTAGGACTGTGAATAACACGCTCCAACACATATTAAAAAGTGTCTCCAACAGACCCTGCGGAGCTCAACAAGACATTTGCACACACAAGCTTGTACCAAGTAGCATTAATATTTTGTAGACATTTTTATAGATTTTTTAAAACAGGGACAGAGAAGTCCTAAGGTCAAGCTTTTTGAGAGCTGAAAAACATGATGGACAGTATTAATGCTGCACTCAGGTCCAGATGAATTAACACTGAGTTTTGACTCATTAATAAATTATTCTGGAATCTGATTGAAGTGGTCTGTTGTGAGAAAATTAAACTCCAAGCTGCAGTTCAGTTTGAATAATTTCAGCACCTGTTGTTGACAGAGGAATATGAAGAAGGTACATAACCTTCACATTTCATCATGGATGTGAAGCTAGAGGTCAGACAGGCCAGCTGCAGCATTTCCTCCTCTAGTCACTGTCACACCTCTAAATGCACCTATAATTTATTCATAAAGGTAGAAACCTACCATGACCAAAGCAAAGACCAGTCTCATAAGCTCTTACTTGACATTCAGCCACATGTGGACTTTTACGAAAACCAAAGACAGGACCAGACATTCTTCCAGGACATCTGCCTTTAACCATAACCAATAGGAGTCCGACACTAATCGCAACATAGCCCATTCTACTATATATACTTATTACCAGCTGGAATATTTGGACTGTTAGAAAGGTAGCAGCCTCTGTATAAGAATATCCCATGCAAACAATATCATTACTGCAAATGCTGTAATCTGAAACCTCCCTTAATACTGAACATGGCAGGTGATCATATCCTGTCTCTGTGTTGGAGATTTCTGATAATAATTAGCCACTTGTGCAACTTGATAGTTACTAGTTTGCAAGCTAAGAGCCAAACTTGAGCTCCTTCACCTTCAGCTCCTTGCTTCGGCTCAACCCCAGTTAAACCACTTCAGCTGCTGATGAGACTTTCACATCAAAGTTAAATTTATTTTCACTTCTGATAGATATGAAATTGGTACATGAGCCAAACTCGTCATATTTTATGAGTTTGGAATAGGCTTGATGTTCAGACTTGTTTTATTCATTTAACTCTGTTTTATTGTGTCTTTGAGGCTTGCTCTAACCTGGTGGTGCGAGGTGTTGTGTACGTGTTTAAAAGTATGATTGTTTGCAATCCTAAAAACTCTAGCCAGGGGTCCATGCGCTGAAAATGGTTGAACGCTTCGTTTAGTTTTTTAGCCAAAAAACATGCCAATTGTCTGTCTCTGTGTGTGAGCTCTGGTGAGAGAAGTAGGTACAGGAACTGGAGAGGTCAAAGGTCACATATTGAAAGGAAGAAGGGCAAGGGTGCGGAGACAACATGTAAAAATGATTCCATCCAGCACCATTTCTGACATAAGTGGGGATCTATTTCGGGCCAGCTTGACTTTGGGCCCAAGTTGCATTGGGGGTGCTTGGACCCCTTCATAAGTGCTTTTAATTCCAGTTGATGATTTTATTTTATTTTATTTTCACTACGCCCATTTTGTGATAGCTAAGCTTCTGCTGTCATAAGTCATAAGAATTTGACCTGTCATAGGCAAGCTTACATTTCAGCATATCAGCACACTGTTCAGTTACTGTTTGAAGGATATGGACACAAAGTGCATCGCTGTTGTTAAATGCAGAACACAGCTAACCCATGCATTTTAATACACTGGTTCCGAATTAACATCTTCTACGATATTTCAAGTCAGACAGTGCACGTAATACCTAAAGTTAACAACATATATCTCATAACTTGATTAATTTGACTGTCCGTTTATGTAGGACTAATGACTTTACCTAAGTGTTGGAATTTGCTAAGGTGAGATATGCCCCAGTGAGTGTGGCCGTTACACTCTCAAACCATGCATCTTAGGTGCTGTGACTTTATGAGTCACCGTGCTCTGGCTAGTTCCTGAAGTGGTCCTCCTTCCTGTACTGCCTAATAGTCATAGATGTAATGTAGTATTGTTTCTGTTTATGTGTTTGGTCAGTTCCTTTTTTTTATATCCCAGATCAATCCCTCATTCTCTCTGTTTAACCATACGTTTGTTCACACAGTAGTCAGCACACTTGAAGCCGCGGGCAGCCATGCATGCAGCACTCAGGGTGCAGTTTGGGTATTTAAATGCTTGCTCAAGGCCCGTGGATGTGGAAGAGATTCAAACCATTTACCTTATGGCCCTAAAGCTGCTTCTCTAACCACTAGTCCATAACCCCCCACCCACACAAATCACTTAAACATAACCACTGATATTTTATAACTTCTGCTCAACTTGTTACTTTGTTGGACTGTTGATTCCCCAGTTGTGACCACATTGTACTTGCAGTATCCATGGCTCACAAACAACCCTGAGCAATCAGATTTTACCATGGACATGATTATAACTGAGATGAAATGATCTATAAATTTATTATGCACATAAAGGAAAAAATAACGATTACTACTATTATTTATGATGATTTTATTAATGTTATGTAAGGCATTTATCCTGCACAGTTTCCTATCACGGTTCTCTGCTCTCACTGTACACTATCTGCTCAGCACCAAGCAGTAGACAGACAGGCAGACACAAGGTGGTGAACATAGAGGAGCATTTATAGGAAATATATAGGAAGTAATATAATGTTACCTCATCCTCCAAGGTAAAAAAAAATTGTCAGTTATTGCTTTAACGATAATATTCTGCAACATCTGTATACACCGATAGGAGAAGTGAGTAATATTGACAACAATCTGGTGAGTATTTAATGTTCTGCTGGGAAACTGTTGGACCTGGCATTGGGCCTGGTTACTTAGACATGTACTATCCACCTAGACCAGACCAGACACCCATAGCAATGACGCTCAATGACGTACGACACCACAGGACATCCTCTGATGAGTCACAGCTGTTTTGTCAGACCTATACAATATTAGGAAGGTGGTCATAATGTTATGTTTGATTGGTTGGTCATAACTATAACCGACAATGACAAAAAGCACTTCTACCTATCCTGGCCTTTCATCAAATATTAGCTTATCCATGCCACTTTTGAGTCACAAATGCAGACTATCGCCATCTGAAGAAGAATATGAAGAATGATTTTTTCACGTAGCCCCGAGAACGTCAGATGGTGGCGTGTTCAAGTGCAGCCTTTTGTTCCAGACACAGGCGACGTGAGGCAATGTCACAGTCAGCCGTCTTTGAGTTATTTGACATCAGTCCGCTGTGGCTAAGCGTTAAAGAATTATGCTCTCTAATTAATGGTTAATCTCAGCACAATGCATATTAGTGGATTTAAAAACTGTTGAATGCTTTATATCTGAACAAAGAAGATGTAAAAGATTATGTCTTGACTATACTGAATGAATTCCAAGATAAATCAAGTGTGTGCTATATAGTTGGTGAAACAGCTTGCAGGTGTTTTGTGTTAGACAATAAGTAGTATTATAGTTTGCCATCAGTATGCCAATGAGGTACAACAGTCTGAATGAGTGAACGTGTGTCAGGGGATGGGAAGCGCTATCCACTGTGGTGAATTTATTGGTCAGAAACACATAATAATCACTTACACCCACAAAGGAAGTCAGCAATACATTTTCAAGTCAGGCAGGAATAAGGATTTGTAAGAGAGGGAGAGTCCCATGGCTGTAGCCGTGTTGCTTCAGATGAACTGTGTACTTAGTCTCTCGTCTACCATTCCCCTAGGATGCAACTCTAATAAGCATAATATGAAAAGACAAGTTGAGTGAGTCTTCTTGTATTCAGTTTCCATCCGTCTCTGAAAACACAAGGCTGGTATTCAGTTCTTCTTACTGTCAACAAATCCCATAAAAACAAATCCAGCAATGTTAGTGTGCCCGCTTTGCAACATAATGGATCAACATAAATAGAACCATACCTGCTGCTGACTACTTTCAGTCTCTTCACCGTTGATTTTTGTCTGTTAACGTGTTGAGTTGACAATAAGAACTTATAGAATATCTAAAACTTTGACCTTTAACTCTGTAATACGGAAAGAGACAAGATGCAAACTACCTTCACGGAGGAGCAACTGATTATCCTCTGAGGTGACACTGAGACACCTCTGAACAAGTTTCACTTTTCAATTTAGGCAATTTAGGAAGTGGATTTCCATGAAATTGAAATATTAGCGCACATTTCCATTACAGCCCCTGTCATATCCAATATTTTAAAACATAATTAAGAATAAATAATTAATTCCTATCAAATGAATTGCTTTTTCTATTTACAGTGTGGACCTGGGGGCCGTCTCGTGAAGCAGGATTATTAAGTTTTAAACCCTTATACGGAATATAAAATTATAGTCTTTAACACGCCAAGGACAAACACACAGCCCTTTATTCAACAGAAATTTCAGCTAAAAGTGTAATGAACCATTATATTCCCTCATTCTCGCACACCAATTACGCCGCAGTTCTACCCCAGAAAAAAAAAAGAAAAAAGAAGCAGACTCTCAGTTTTGTTCGCATGGCAGTTATTTGAAGTTATGTCCACTCTCTTGTAATTGATACAAGCAGCCGTTTACAGGGTCCTGTTTGAGGAAGATAGCCAATTAGACCGTCTGTCACTTGCATAACCCTAATGAGAAATTATACTCTTTAATCACTGTAAATGTTGATACTAACGGAGACCTACCTGCCAATTTCCAGGCAGCAAGTGAAAGTGAACCGGTAAGCAGCAGAGCTGACACTAGCCCTTCTATGCGCCTCGAGGCCCAGACGGACCAAACTGACATCAAAGAGCTACCAAAAAGTTGCTCTTCAACACACTGCAAAGACTGACAGCCTACAGCCAGCTGGCACATACGGTTAGTGCAGGTTATTCATTCTAGATGATCACGTCTAAAATATTCCTGGAATGCTCAGGCGAGATGAAGATGAGTCTTCTGTGAGCCCTTTGAACTTCTCACTTGAACGTCACTTCTTTTCATCACTGCCATTTCTCTCCATGTCCACTAGTTGGCTAAGCTGAACATGAGATCTCTCTGACTTATTCCAGTGGCAATTAAAATTCTGTATCAGGGTTGCGCCATTAGTACAGGACACATTGGCAACACAAGGTCAAAAAATGCTCACTGATACTGGCAAATTACACTTACATGTGATAGGACTTTCCCTTGGTTGTTCTACCACCTAAAAACTAATACAGTTAACGGAATGTTAACGTTAATGTGAGCTTTACTCATTTAGTGCCGCTGCAGAGCAAACATATTCTCAAAAGAGAAGTTTTGGACTTCACTTGGTACTGACTGGAATTTGTTCGTTTTGTTTTTGCACAAATAATTTTGTGACCTGGGAAAATGACATGTTTAACCAATTTGTTATTGTGTCCTTTTCAGGGTTAATAAATGCTTTTTTGGAGCATTTAACTGCCATGTCAGCTAGACCAGCATTTTGCATCGGAGATAAGGAGTGCAACAGTGCGCATGTTTAAAATGCAAAGACCACTGGGAAAGACTTATCTGCAAAGAGGTTGGCCATTCATTTTGTGGTTAAATTTGACAAAAAAGCCTCAACTCTTGGAAGCAGCTCTCAAAACACATGAACAGCTGTGAAGATTCTTCCTGAAGAACTAATCCCTTTGACAAACAGACTGCACAAGAGGAAATTAGACTTTATTAAAGCCAGCATTCCTAAAACACAGCTTTTAAGCAACAATGATGTCAAGTGTCAGCAAACATAACCCAATCCTGGAGTAGTACACGTATTAAATAGGCCAGGTCAGAATAGAACTCACAAAACTGAAGTAGCCACAATGAAAGACACAGACCCACATGGTAAGTTGCAAAATGAACTTGCATTTAGTGAACAGTTGTTGCAGCAGAAAATGTACAACAGCTATGAAAACAGCTAGTATAGAAAATAAACAACAAAATAAAATGGCGCCTTCAAAAGATTAAAGAGTTTGTTGAATACCGGTACTGTGTGTTGTGTCCAGTTCAATGTTCAGAGTTCATTAAGTTATTGAGTGCTTTCGGTTGTTCGTGTGTTCCAAGTAGTACCAGCACAGCGTGACTGGTATAATCCTACCACAGCAGACATGTCATCTGCAGCTCAGTAGTTTCTCATGTAGACCTGGGTTCCCACAAAACAGGTTTATGATATAATAATTGGAATTCATTTAGAGTAATAACTTATTTGCATTTACAGTATTTTAATGACTAATGCGTTGCAGTTCATGTGTTGGTCTTTTCTTATCTGTCAACACAAGGACCCAGAACGGAACCACTAACTCTCTGATTCGCAGACAATCTGCTCTGCTTACTGAGCCACAGCCATCAAAAAATCTCAGGTACACATGAAACTTGGTACAGACGTCTCTGCAAGAGTCAGAACCCTCAAAAACAAACTTCGGTGAACGCACAAGTTCTGATAACTGATAGTTATAACTCTTGTATACATGACTCATGTTTGATCTGTTATTCAGTCTCAGAGATTATAAGTATGCAGTGTAGCACAAGTTGACTGCTAGGACTGGGATAATTGGGTCTGATTAGTTTGCATTTACCTGGCCCTGTTGGAAGGGATTTGACACTGGTCCAGTCTAAATAAAACAAATGTTTTGAATGTATATGTTGCAGCTGGAATCATTTATACATTTGATTTGAAGTTTTTGGTTCTAAATTATAAGGCTGAATTACACTATAAACTATAGCAGTCTGCGATTTTAAGTTGCTCTTAAATTATTCTGTTATACTAACTGAACCAAATTAAAGTGGCTTCTTTGTGGATTCACTCGAAGTTTGTTGCCTTGAAATCTTGAGTTCACCCAATTTTTCTTTTTTTGCAGTGAGGTTGGAAAAGAATAATGGTGCTTCCTTATTTACAGATACCATACAACACCTCATTACACCTCAGCTCCATGCTTATGCCAACTTTTATTTAATCTGCAGTCCAACACTAATGGGTGAATTCCATGTGAGAGTTCCTCTTTTAATGGTATTGCTCTGTGCCTATCTTGCTGACACAAATATGCCCTGTTCAGACTCTTCACTGCCCGATTCTTCTTGTTATTTCTGTTTAACATACACACAAACACTCTTGTGGACTGTAACCTTTTCCTTAAAACTGCGTGTTTTAACCCTCACAAAGTTGTGGGGCCCAGCAGAAATTGCCCCACAATGTTAGCACTCCATCAAAGATTCTTCCCCACACCTTAATAAAAGCAAAGCTACAAAGTGCATCACATGAGTTATATCCCAACCTCAGTGACATAACCCCAGTGTTCTTAGTAAAAACCTAACTACTTCAGACACAGCACTTCAGAGGTTTTATTTTACAGCAGCAACTCCCCAGGACTGGGCAAAGGCTCACAGTCAGTACAGTTCCACAGTTGCAGCTGCTACAGTTTTTGTACATTGCTAAAGGATGAGCAGCTTTACTCTATTCTGCCGCTGAATAACAGGGCTCCAGATCTCATTTCGCTGTGTATTATTCAGTCCCCACAGACATGAGACAGCTCACCACCCAGACAGATACTTCACATATTGTTTACAGGGAACTGTATGTTTTATTTCAGAGTCGATCAGCTTTGTTTGTTAACTAGTCATGACAGCTAATTACATAGGATCACCTGAAAGATTAACTCAGAAAAAACAGGGTAAATATTCACATAACTAGTCACAAATACTGTAAGTAATTTAAAGTGTCAATTGTGCCCATTTTCATTTGAATAAAAGTTGCAGAATGAAATAACACAATGGTGTCAGAGGTGCACTGATGAAAGTATTTCTGTGTTTAAATATTTTCAGTATTATGAACGGGCGTCTGTGACAACAGTGGAAGATAAAATCCCGCATTTAAATAATGCTAACCTAATCTCCATGAACAGACATCTGTATATGAATGAAGAATGATAAGTTGCCATCAAATGATAGCTGATGGGCTCAGAGATTGCTGATAATGCAAACTAAACATTTCCAAATGCCGTGGCTTCATATTGAAAGTATTTAACTAGCAAAACATGAGATGACCTTTATGCTAAAGTTGGCACAGTTGGAAAAGTCATCAAATTTCAGACTAAAGAGTTTAGGGTATTTTTACTGTTGTCAAATGTCAAAGAGGGTCAAATTTCACCTCAACAGTATGTAGGAGTTCAAATATTATAACAGGGATTATAAAACGGAAAGGTGAAATCCAGCGATCTGATTGGCTGTTAACCGTGGTATATTGAGCATATACCACGGCTACTATTCTAAAAAGCCTTATCGCAGCATATCATTCCGCGTCAGGGAAGCAACAATGTTTCCATGACAACAAAGTACAACTGTTACAGTAGGAGGCTAGGTAGCAAAAGTAGCCGAAGTGTTTGACAAGGTTAATAAATGGATTAAATTCGTTGAATTCACATGTTTAAGGTTAACTTTCACCTCCGGATATGGTTAACAATGGTAGAGGGGACTGAGTAGTGACCTGCTCCTGAAGAAAAAGGCGAGGAAAAGAGACATGCAGAGCTAACGTCCGGAAAGGAGGGACTATTTTTTTCATAATGGGGCTATTTTATCAGTTAGGTAGGCTAATTTGTGATTGATTTTTTTTTTTTTGTACCTGAAATTGATTGCGTATCCCTCTTCCATATTGCCTTTATTGGTAACCGTTTTATAAAAGCAATATATCACGACAGGCCGTGGTATATGCTCATTATACCACTCTAAGGGGGTTGTCGTCCCTCCGCTGGGGTCGTGGTATATTGCTTAAGTAGATGGAACAAGGAGTAGCCACAGTGAGCTGTTAGATGAAGAGCTGCAGGCAACATGCTGCACACATCTCAGTAAAGTCAAATATTCCTTTTACTGTATCGTGCTCAGATGTTGCACTAGACTTTTCCGTTGTCAGTCATTTTAACTGACTCTGTGCCAAGAAATCGTGCACTGACAAAAGTTCCGTGATGTTTGGAATGCAAAGTGCAATTACATACAATAGCCAGTTAATAACTTCACCTTAGATTTTTCCGTCACAGTTTAAAAAAAAAAAAAAAACAGTGACAGAAAATATTTGGTTAACAGGAACCTTGGTCCTGTTGTTCACAGATGCTGTGTGTGGCATAAAATCAGATCAGTAGGTCACAGTATAATGGAAATATTGCTCCATATCTTCATTAAAATATGACAATAGTTCATTTTGCTGCCCTCAGAAATCCATTATCTGTGGCATTAAACCACATTTGTTGTTATCACCTGCAGCTGTAGCTGCCATTGAATCAACCTGGACTAAATCAATCGCCACTTTAAAATAATGCAAATTCAAAGACTGTTAGATGACTGATCTCCCATTTCTCATTTCTGAGCTGCGTTGAATATCTTTCCAGTAAGGTGCATAGAACTAGTCTCGCTCACATCTGAATTCCCACGAGGAACGCTTTAAGCCAACTTATCCTGTGATCAGGGTGTCACAGTTATTAGCTATGATCTCAACTAAGGATGTTAATTATCTCGGCAGCTTAAACAGCAAAGCCTCATGAATTAAGATTTAGGTATGCTCATGCCACTGAGATCTTGATGATAACAATCCAGTCTTTTCATGTACACAGTACAAAATAATGCAAAGAGATCACCAGCATGGAATTAATTAACCTTTTGCTATGCCTCACCCACTCACTTATTGTTGACATGCCTGCCAAGCTGGCTACTCAGACAACATAACTTGCATTTACACAGTTAAGCTCTTTGTATTATTGATGCAGTGGGTTCTGGGCATAAAATATATACTGTATATGCAACAGACTCCTTGTAGCTTGAGAAATCAGAGAAAAATACATTAGCCTTGCATTATTGTTATCTGAAGTACATCAAACCTTTATGTTATTCACTCCAGATCAGAAAAACCCAAGTCTCTTGAACAAATTAGTGTTCGCAAAAAAAGTTTGGTATTGGTAAAATGGCTCTACCATTTTCATCCTGGATTTACCTCCTGGGACTTTACCAATGTGAGCAAAGAGAAAGAAGTTCTAGGGAGAAAGAAGTACTGTCCACAAAACATTTGAAATAAACTCACCTTTGTATGATTATATTGCTACTCGCAGTGACAATAACCCAGGGCATATACTCGGTTACATTGATCTGTGTGCCGAGTGCAGCGCAGTGACCCTCGTGTTATTGCCGGCAGAGGGGCCCGCGAGGAAGGACAGAAGACAGAGTCGGGTCTCTGAGGAAGGGGTGGGTCGAGATTGACAGATTTTGGTAGTTGGTGAAATTTTCTGAGTCAGTAAAAAGTTTGCGCTGCCTCTGGCGCATGACATTCCTCGGTGAGTTGCCTGAGAAACGGCAAATAGCAAACTGAAAACTATGTCTTTCACACACCTGGAGCTCAGGTCTTAAATAAATTGTTTCCTTTTATACCAGCACAACATCTGAGCCCTGTCCGATATTATGGTTTGGAAATTGCAGCTTTCTCCCTTAACCAGGTGTTTACTGCACTACACTGATGTTAGCTAATGTCTAATCTACATTTTCAGCACCGTACCTCTCTCTCAAGGTCTCTCTTCTTAATGGATACCTGAAATGTTCACATATTTTCACATAGCATGGTGTAAAACGCCTCTTATGGCCATAAATAACCCCCTACTCTGATTCCCAGTTCCCAGTCTCTCTCTCTCAACATTCAGCAACTACCCACAAACAAGCTGGACAGTCTCGGGTGAAACAAGGCTTCAGAACATAGCGAGTTGCTCTGGCGCCCGTGTCACCATGCATGAGGCAGCCGGCCTCTTCGGCAATTGATTTCCAGCTGACACTCAAGTGGCTGCTTTTGAAAGATGACCTGTCAGTGCAGCTCAGGGGAGCATATCTAGCGAGGCATCACGTCGGGAGACTCATGCGCGAGATGGCAGGTAGACAGACATAGGAGACCCTGAGCTGGGCCTGCTGGGGAGCTATCTTATTAATAGCCCCAGGTCAGTGGAAGGCTGCTAACAAGCCAAGCAAGCAAGTCTAAGTAAGGCATACTTTTTATTTTGAAGTGAAGTGCAGTGTGCTTGTATGTGTGTGTTCCTGTGTGTGAGACCAAGCTGTCGACGTGTCTAAGAAGTATGAGCACCAACAAGAAATAATACATAGTGGAACACTGCAGGAATATGATGTTTAGGAGCAATAAATAATTACAGTTGCTGTAAATTCCAAATTTAAAAGATAACTTCATCTATGCTCTGCCAACCTTTTGACTCAGTTTCCTCAGGAGGTCTAGCCCTCATCCACGCGCCCACAGATACGCTGCCTGATCTCGCTCCAACTCCCAAAGGACCAGAAACTGTCACTGTGATCTTGGAAGCTGGAGCCACATGTCTGTTTGGCAGCGCTCAAGTCAGTTTAACTTTTTCTGACCGCGGATGAGCTGGCCATTTCCTACTGGCCCCTCGCCAGCGTAACGGGAAAATGCTGTCTCTAGTCAGAAGTCATTTTAGCAACAGTAAGCGGCGAGGCCATAAAAAGAGCCAAGACATCATGATTAAGATGATTTTTTTTAGGACATTAGATATCACAGTCACACAGTTACGATAAAATTCAGTAGAGCTATTCAGCATATGGCTCTAATTTAACAATTTTGAAGATCCGCATGTCTATGGAATGAGAAATCTGCTTAAACTTGAAATATTAACATGGTAACAACTGTCTGTTTCATACAGTAAAAAGTATAAATGATGTGAGGCCAAATTACAAGACATGCAAAAGGAAGGCAACATAATCACAGAGCACATTTAGACTCCCTCCATGCCTCTGAGGTGGATCAGACAGCTGTCTGACATTAAAAACGTTCAAGTGTGGGGTGTCTGCATTGCTTAGGAGTCAAGACTCGGATGTGCGATGGCTCAGATTTCAGCCTGATTGATTGGCTTTGTCTCCTGTCACCTCTCGATTGTCAGAATCTTTAATATAGACATAAGATGCCTTGAATTAATAAAAAATTAATAAAAATATATCAGTTCTTATAAATAAAGAGCTATTACAGACAGAATATTACCCCTAAGCCAGATCTTGATGGTGCAAATCATTTGTCTATCAAAGAGAAATAGATAACATCTATAAATGTTCTTCAGTGTCAGTAAGAGGGCTGTAGAAATCTCTGTGATAGTGGCGACTGAACTTGAATAAGCTGCTGTCTCTTTCACATTAGAGTCACGTTAGTCTGATTCATCCATGTCTATGTTATTAGCTAGCTTCAGATGCATTATACCACATGGTTAGAAAGCATGTGAACTGTGGAGGAGGATGAGGAGGAGGGGGAGGATGGGAAGGACTGGAAGTCCGACCCCTGAATTTTGTGTAGCCCAGAAATTCTATCACAGATTTTAACAGGCCAAAATAAACACAAATTGTGAAGTATAAATTATATTTTTCAAATTGCAACCTAATTTTATCTAAATGGAATTTGATCAAGTAAAGTGCTTCAGATGATCTAGCAGCATCCAAGTCCAAGTGATTCATCCTCCACACTATTTTTCTGAGAGCTATCGACACCTATCTTTACCATATGTTGTGGGGTTTTGCTCGTAGTGGTTTTTGGGTAGTTTTTTTTTTTCTTTTTCGTGTGTGTCAGATGTCAACAAACTGAAGCGAGGTGACACCGTTTTGATGGAGCTGATGATTCAGAAAATCCGAAGTTGACAGTACCTACAGTTTGGTCACTCCCTGTCTCAGCTCAGCAAGGCAGCTGCCAGCACCTTGAAAGCCAAGGTCGCCCCTTAATAAAAACATCATAAAAATCTCTGCCATTATCCGGTTAAATGGTGCAGAAGATTTGGCTTTAACAGGACTACTTCCCCTCCAAGTGCTACTGAATTAATTACAGGCAAAGTGGGAGGCACTTTTAAGCTAATCAGGTGTTATCAAATGCGAATGTGTGTGTGTGTATGTGTGTGTGTGTATGTGTGTGTCTGATGAAGGTCACTCATTCCTGTGAATAAGTGAATACAGAATGCAGGTTTTTTTTTTTTTACAATCATCATGCATGTATTGACTGAGACACAAAACATGAGTATATCTTGTTCCTCATGGTGTATACCAAAGACTGTACAAAAAAATGCATGATGCGTCTCCACTTCCTCTCATTGGCCTGATTGGTACTAGTATCCCAGGGAGAAATGTTGGATTATGTACTGCATTTACTTTTTAATGTCTTTCCCTAGTCATATGGGACCGCTTAAAGGAGCAGTTCTCAGTGGCAACTGTCAATCATTCTGATGTCACATCCTGTTTTTATAGAGTCAAATACCTATTAACTAAACTAATTTCTCCGAAAAATGGATACTTGAACATACACCGATATTATTTTTACAGCCTATAATTACATAAACTATCCTTGCAAAAAAATTTAGTTTACGTGTATTTTAGTGTTTATTTGGCTCTAATCACATCCACTAACCTTGAGGAGGCGGAGATTATGAGCTATACTGCAGCCAGACACCAACAGTGTTGGGAAAGTTCTTTTTCTACACGAACTAGTTCAGTTCATAGTTCATAAGCTTTAAAATGAACTAGTTCAGTTCATAGTTCACAATCTTTAAAATGAACTTGTTCGTTCGTGATTTTAAATATGAACTAAATAGTTAATTTTTAGTTCTTTTTACATTTTTTTTTACCTCCAATACATTGCTGCGAGCTATTTGTCAAAATTACTCACTGCCCACTGTAGCACCACAGACAGCAATTCTACACCTTTTGAATGAGAATTTAAGTTAGCATCGAGCAGACAGCCCTCAGGATACTGGTATTTGTAGTTTACAGACAAAAGTCACGTTTCTACCGTCTGCGTCAGTACGGTCTTTGCCGAAAAACTCTTTTAAATGTTCATATGCTGTGCAGTCTGAGAGCTCCGGACTGTTGCCTTCCTCCTCCATAGCCCATGCTTTGTTGTGATGACGTTTTGTTTGTGCGTCAGGGCGATGAGCGGTGTCGCGGTGCAAATCTGTTACCACATCGGATGGCTTTCCGCAGCGCCGTTAAGCACAGTTCACGGTGTATTTTATTTGGGGGGTGTCACTGGAAATCTGGCATAGTTTTGAATGAAAATAGAACGTGTATGAACGCCGTTCACAGACATCAGAATGAACGCGTTCGCAATAAAGTTCCTCAATCGGAAATACGAACGGTTCAGTTCTTAGTTCACCAAAATATGAAAGAGTTCATGAACTTTCGCTCATTGAACGCGTTCAGGCACAACACTGGACACCAGGGGGCGCTCCACCTGCTTTGGCCAGGAACTGTCATACTTGTGAGACCATACTTGCACTGTATTGACTGTGAGACACGATATACACCTAGATCAAGAGAGAACAAATTTTTAAAAACATTTCTAAAATCTGACCCTTGGTGTTCCCATTCAAATAGTAACTGAGTATGCAGTATTGCATTTGAGAAACTGTAATGACTTGAGAACCTTTGTTTTCGTCAAAGTCAGAAGCCCACATGTGTAGCTAATAACAGCGGCCCAGTTCACTCCCAGTTTCCCACTAAGTCATGCCAGTGAGCCAGGATGGAGAGCGCCAAGGTCCTGAGGCCCGAGGGCATGTCCGCAAATGGAATTCAGCAGTATTCATGTTTCCGTTTCATGATCCCAGAGATGGCGTGTCTTGCAAACAAACCAAAGGATGTCAACATGAAATCATAGGGACTGACAGCTGACTTGTCCCCAGTGTTAGTGACTAAAATCCTCCATCATCGGTGGTACATGGCCCCACTGGAGAAAATCTGTCTGGTTACTGACATCAAAATATGCTGCACCTCACTGCACTTGATTTATCTTCTCTGCTGGTTGCAAAGTTCTTGCTGACATGTTACTATGGTTACCAATTGAACATAATCTGAAGGTCACTTCTTTGACAGATTCTGTGATCCCTGACAGTATTCATGAATTTTTCTTCAATACTGTTAAATGCACACGTGTGCTGTGGTTGATATGTTTTTGCAGTCACAGCGTAACATAGAAGTGTTCGAACTATGGATGGCAACTTAATGCCTTCAATTATATGGCCCAGCAAGTAATTTTAAAATTAGATTTTGCTTGTCTACTAGATTAAAATAGAGTTCTTATGGTGATTGCTACTTGTCACTATCGCCACATGAAATTATCAGTCACAGGAAGCACTTTGTGCCAGAGCTGGTTGTCAGTGCTTGAAGAGCTGTCCAGTTAGAAATTGATGTGCAGTACAGGGACATAATCTACCACTGTGCACTGACTCAGTCGCAGGACAGTTCTGAAGTGGTTCTATTATCCCACATCTGAAATTGAACATTTTTTTTTGGTGAGAAAAATGACAGCCTTGTGGAAGTCTACTCTGGGTAGTGGGCAGACCTCACATTTTTAGTTCATTTCAGCAGTCCAGAGCTCAGCTTCACTGTGTGCTACAGACCCACGTGTTCAAAGTGTTCTCATTAAGTTCTCATGGCACAACACTGGTTCTCCGTGTGGCCCACGGCATCAAAGTTTAATTGTTTCATTTAATTTGCTGAGATTCATTTGTGTTGGCTGTTTATGAAATATTTAAAGCAGATTTGAGGACAACTCACTGTATATCAAATAAAGTTTAGCCCACTGCACCATCATTTACTAACCTGCTAATTATCGCCAGAAACCAGTAATATAATAACCTATAAATGATGTCAACTCCAAATGTTTCCCTTTGATTTAGTGCAAGAAGTACATTATGACATTTAATTAACTATGTTTTTACTAAACATTCTATGAACAGCTGGATATTTTTTAAGAATAAAGTACAATTTCAGCCTAAAATCTGCTGTTTAGTTCTGGGTGTTATGTTCTTTCCACTACTCTGACTAAAACAGTGGACAACATAGGAATAGTAGTTATTTTTAATAAAAAAAAAAAAATTGCATTTCAAGTCTTTGCAAATTCCTAAAATAGGCCAGATTGGACCCTCTAGCAGGTCGGTTTTGGCCCAAAACCTCAGAGTTCGAACATGCATCTTAGGCTAACTGGTGATTCTAATTCGTTCGTAGGTTTTCATGTGAGTGTAAATGGCTGTTTGTCTTTCTGTCTTCTGTAACCTGTCCACGGTGTACCCTGCCTCCCGCCCAGCAACAGGTTTCATTCAACACATCATAGTCACTGACATAATCTGGGTAATCGAAGGCTTTCTCCAACGACCACCACACCGGTCATTTCTATTCATTTCACTTCTTCAGTGCAGAGGGGGGTGCCAGAGGGCTGAAGGAAAAGTTAGATTGTGCTGCAGCACATTTGTTGCATTGCTCCACAAAACCGTCTTGTTACAACTGCTCCGGATAAAAAAAAAAAAAAAAAAAAAAAAAATGTGTAAGTGCAAGCGTGTGCTGAAAAACTGTCAAATATCAATTCATCTGCATCTGCCCTGAGGAAACGCTCAATTGATGAGAACTGAACGCTTTGTAGTCACAGAAATAAAAGCATGGTTTACCAAATGGATGTATGGAAGATAAAACGTAATTTCAGGGATGATTTAAAATAATAAAGAGATTGTTCAAAAAGAATGATTTTACTTCATTTGACATCTATGTATCTCTGTGGCTATAGTACATATTTCACTGCTTAATGATTGTATCTGGTTATATCGGTTATATCGGTATTACTTTATTTAGACATTAAGAAAAATGCTGAATTATTCAATTGACCTGCAGGAACATAACCTGTTCTCAATGGAGACACTCCAGAAAAATGTCCTGCCACAAAACAATAAATAAATAAACACAGCTGGGATAGGCTACAGCGGGTACAGAAGATGAATGAATGAATGAATGAATGAATGAAATGTGGACAGGGGTGTTGGTCTGGCTCGCAGTTACGTATGAAGCTGTAACAAATTCCAAAGAAACAACTTATATTATTTTTCAATTCCATTCCATTTCAACTGACCCACTAAATGGTTTGTCCTTGATTAATATGAAGTAAAGTCTGCAAAACAGAATTATTTGTTAATCCAGAACAAAGCATCATTAATTATTCAAAAATGAGGGAATAGGGTAATTGACATGTAAATATGTAACCCGGTAATCACGATGATACATACCTCATTCTCTGCACACAACACCAGCCAACCAAGCCTCTTCTCTTTCACAGGTACTGTTTAAAATTCTCTGGTACATAATTCATCCGTGCAGGGATCACGGTATAAAGATGCTTAATCTAGCTGAGAAATCAACCACGATGTGAGAGCTGCATGTGAATATTAATGCCTTCACACAGATACAATAGCATGATAATGTAGCCTGACTGAAGCAACAAAGTCATTAAGAGTGTGCTATTGTAAGACCGAGACGCGGCGTCGTCGGCACACATCTCGGAGGTCGTGTTCTTTGATTGCATTCCTGTCTGCCGAGCCTCAGTATATATCAAACAAACACAGTAGAAAGGATTAAACACACACGAGGCTGTTTACCATAAAGCAGGGCTCGTCCCCGAGGACACGGATGCGAAACAGCACAGTCCAGAAATCATCATCACTCAGTGTCTCCCTTCATCTCGCTTTAAGTTCCAAAATCAAGATTGATGATGTGCAAGAATTGGGAGTGCAATGACACCCCATCCTGCACTCCCTCCTTGTCTCTGAGTTTTCTTATAAGCAGATAGCAAGCTGTGATATTCAAAGTGACACTCAATTAGCTGTGCAGTAGCAGGGGGACACAGATTGATAGGATGGCTTTGTCCCTGAACGCAGAAATTACGTTCCGGAAATTGTCTTAGGGGCTCTAGCATGCTAGATTCTTTCAAAATAGTATGACATAAGTAGATATAAAAGTAAAAGGAAAGATATAGTTGTACTATAAAAGAAATGTGTTTTTGTGAATGTGTTTTGTTATTCAGACTTTTAGCTAAATACATCCATATTTTGCTGCTGCAGATAAAAACAGCAAAATTACAAAAAGTGTTATCACTCTACATCCTTCCTGTAACATGAACAGAGTTAATGTGCGCGGTTAGGATGGACTCAGATCTGCCGAGTAAGCTGCATTATATTAGATGGGGTCAGCAATCACCACCAGCCACCATGGTTAGAGAATTCACTCAACTTCTGGATTAGGCGGTACCATCTGGTTTTTAAATCTCTCACATCAGCTCTCCTGCCATTCACTAAATCAGGCTGCACCATTAAAATTTAGTGTCTCAGCCAGTTAAAATCTCTGGTGCTGTCTAAATGCTCCAAAAGTGTGGTTGCAGGGCTGCAGATACGTCTGTGCTGCTTGCCAAATGTAATCAGAGTGAACAGGCTGTGGGCGGGGGAGGGGGGGAGTAGCGTCTTTTAGTGTCCTTTGAGCTCTGCGCAGACATCTCCTCTAAGTCAGTGATGCTCAGCGGATGGGCACCGATGATGTCCTGCGCAGTTTTAATCATCCGCTGCAGAGCCATCCCGTCTTGAGCTGTGCACACATCCCATGCCAGGTTTCCAGTCAGGATGTTTTCTATTGCTACTCTGTAACAGTTAACACAAACCCGTCGAAGGAGAAGGGTTTTCTTGAGTTCCCTTAAGATGTAAAATGGTTTCTGGGCTTCCTTTACCAGGTTGGACATGTGTCGCCTTTTGGTTTGATACAGATTCCCAGGAACTTAAGATGGTTCACAACACAACAGGAGTGAGTGTCTTAACTATATCCCATTTCCTCACCTTACTCCACCACACTAGTTGTGTCATAAATAAAGCTGATTCTGATTCTGATTTGGTACAGCTGGCTATGCAAACAGCTGTTTCCACATACAGTACGGGGGATATCTTTGTTTGGTGCAGCCCATTTATCCATGCAATTCTCAATCTTACAGCAAAGCTAAGAATGTAGCAAATACCTAAAGTAATTAGCACCACTGCTGCTGCTGCAAAAAATACTGCAAAGCTTAAATTCTAACATCTGTGATGGAAGTCTTGTGACCAGGTTAACCTGTGCCGAAGGATTCCCTGGAGGCACGGAAGTCTTACACAAAAGCATTGATTGAGCAGCTCAACTGAGGAGAATATAAATGACACGGCAGGTATTTCTCTCAGCAGGGTGCTTTTTATACACACATTTAGGTCTACACTTCCTCGTCTGTAACCTTCCACAAAGTAAAGACATCTTGTTGCCTGTAACATTGTCACGGACAGGATTTATCTCTCAAGATTGGTGCCGCGTGCCCTTGGGGAGGAGACGCAGTCCTGGCCTCTGCTTTTTTTGGCATCAGCGCTGAGCGACGTACATTTGGGAGCACTGCGACCAGAGTAAAAAAATATCCCCCAGAAGAGTGTTAAACATGAGTTTTTAAAAGAAATCATTTGAGGTCTGCTATGAAGTCAAGCCCACCCAGGTTCGTCTCCTGCCAGTATTGGAGGGATTAATTTGCTCTCTCCATTAGACAGTAGCACTCGGCTGCCCAGGCCTCCAGAGGCAAACGATGAGTGTGGCCACTGTTGTAATTGCTCTAGTACTATCAACACAAAAACATTTTCCCATCCATGTTCACGACCACAAATTAAACTATGAGGCTTAATTAAGTGCGCCACCTCAGGTGTTATTTACTTGTTAAAGTAAGCTGTCTATGCAGCGCATCTTGCGTGGGACACATTTTTAAACAGCTTTCTAGCCTAATGAGGCCTTAAGCTTCATTTAGCTATTATGTTCACAGAGTTTCTGGAATTTATTCTCTCTGGACAATACTTGATTTGCACTTGACCCGTATGTAGGTAATAACACACTTACGTATAGACATACACAATGAGTTTACTTGAATGAGATTGAAGTTTAGTAATTAAACTAACTGGAAAAGGTACCTCCTTGTGTGATGGGATAAGCCAGAAAAATATGTTTGCAGCGATGCCAATTTTGAATTGTGCCACAAGACACAATATCTACTGGAAAACTGCGCAGCACAAAACATACACAAAAAAATGGTGGCGCAACCATATGTGCTTGGAGTAATTAAAGAAAAAGTAACAGTGCTGAGGGTAAAATAATAAAATAAAAATTAAAAAATAAATCAAACAACTAAAGAGCCCGGGGTGGCGGCGCTGCATGGGGTGCTTAAATGAGAGCCACTTGATAATGCCAGATTTCTCTCAGAAAAGAGACGCTTTGATAAGATGAAAAGCAGCACCCTGAGGACACCTGTGAGACAATTAACTCAATTTTCAGTGCCATTCATTAATCGCTGACAGTTTGTCAACCTCATTATGTCAATTTGCAGGTTGCTCGTGCAAACGGTATGTGGTGGAATGTCCAGGTGCCAAGCTGCTTCTGGTCACCTGTTCTGTAGCTTTGTTGTTGGGGCAGTAATTAAGGAGCCCATTATTTCTGATTAGTGCTCTTTTCCATAATTAATGAATACGCAGCCATGTCCAGATGGCTATTTCGTCTCAAAACCATTACTCATCTTGTTGAGCTGGACCTTCAAAGTGAAGCAATACATTAAGTATATTTTCCATACAATGCATATCAGGAACTTTGTACTACAAAAAGAGTTGCTGTGGTTATTATGTATGATAGAAATGTTCACGCTGCCTTCTGTTAGTTCAGATGTCCCACAGCAACAAAATGATAGAGACATTAATGAAAGCCAGGCAATTTCAGTCTCTTTTTATCCACTTTTCTCTTGGCCCCAGTTTGCTCTTCAGTCCTGCAGTCTGATCAAAACTCCCAGGAGTCCACACTTGACCTCAACTCTGTTAACCCTGACTAAGCTCAGTGGCAGTTACTGTTTTATCACCTGAAGAAAGCACCAACTTTTCCTTCAATCCTCGCTAAAACTAATTAAAGTTGGCCGTCTGGTGAGAAAGAGGGAGACGGAGAGAATGAGGTTGAGTGAGTGATGTAGGGAGGGGAGAGATTAACAGGCGCAGGCAAAGCACTGTCTCTCAGCCGCTAATCCTTAATGTCACAGATATGTGGTAAGCTGGGGCCTTTGTCAGTTAAAGACTGCCTTCAGATCTACCCAGCTCTTTGTCTGTTGCCGTGCATCCTCCTCCCCTTGTACCCTCCGCTGTACCCTGGCTCTTCGTGCTCCTTGAATCAGGGATAAACATGGGAGCATTCACTTTTCCAGGCGAGATGAAAGGCTGCTGGGGGTTGAAAGAAGGCGGCTCATGCAGAAGAGATGGCTTGCCATAACACCAGATGGATAAAAGAGCATGGAGGAAGAGAAAAGCGGGAGGTGTGCGAAAAGGCTCTATTTTTTTCCCCCCTCAGTGTTTACATGTCACAAGGTGACTTCGACAGATGTTGTTTAGCACCTTATTAAAAAGTTCCACTTAAGCCTGGAAAAGTTGCACAGTTGATATTATTTATTAAAAAAGCAGGCAACTCAATAAAATGTGGTTTTCAGGGACGCTTGAGTATGAGGGCCTCCGGTGGATAGTCCAGGTGTCTGAAAGTGCCTTGCTGCACATGGCACTGACAAAAATGTCCAGCATGCTGGGGTGTAACTTCTTCTTTTTTACCTTTAACTGCTTTCAGACTGTACTGGCAATTTACTCCCTCTCTCCATTTACTCAACAAGTTACTGAAGACTCAAAAGAAGCAGCTTCAAGCTAGCCAATTTCCAAACTGCCATGCTACCGCACATCGCAGCTGGATGTCCATACATTTATTACACAAGCCGCGCAGGGCCCCACACTCCATCACGTGAAATCGGTGGCAATGTTTACACCTGTGACGAGATGGCATCGCAAAACTATCACCACGAGAGTGAACTGCAGGAGTGGGGGTCAGGTACGCTTGCGTTCTCTTCCTCACGTTTGACGCCTGCAAATTAGAGTAACATTAAGTCGATGTGCTACCTCACAGCCGTCTCTTTCCGTCTCGCTAAGCCGGCGAGGCAGTGCACCTCTCAGTCTGCCTGAGCGTTTGAATGCTTGCTGTGTTCTGAGACTCTGTACCTGACAACACTGATAGGGAAGTACATCTATTTATCACGTATAATAAATGCCAATAGGCGACAGTGTTTCTAATTTGTAGCGGGGAAAAGATATCTTTGTTGCACGTGTACATGGTTCAGGCGATTATTTATTTACTTTTAAATTCTACAGATATATAGATTATTGTGTGTGTATACCTAAATCTGCTGTGTATTGCTCTACTTTGATCCACCAACAGAGCAAACTGTTTTACAGGATGGTGGAATGTAGTGGGAGCATTGGGGTGTCATGGCAAATGGTTTTAAATGAGTCATGGATCAGGCAGGTTGTCCTCTTAGCAGAATTTTGCTCAGCTCCCCATAGAGGTCAGGAGTGACTCTGGCTCAAATTCATCTGCCACAGTTTGCCAACTGTGAGCTTGACATTAAAAAAATAAATCTCTCCACTCCATCTACTAAACACTGTGATTCTATTGAAATTTATACTTTGCTGTATTAAATAAGGCTCTTCGTCTTTCAGCGTAGCTATTCATAGCAGGTGTTAACGCCTTAATTCTACTTCTCAGACTGACACACATTCTGCCAAAGAGCTCGGCTCAGTTCTAGACCTCTGCGTCACTGCCGACACCACGCATCAATGCGATACAATAAAAGAGGCCCATCACATCTAGTCACATTGTCCAGTTTATAGTTTTAATTGGCTTGACCTATTCACTTAACCATATCAATATGATGTGCCTCTCTGGTGACACAGTGGAGTGAATTACCATCAACAGCAATTAGCTAATTGAAGTGGATCAGTCCGTGGGGCTCAGTGTGTACGGGGTCAGTGCCAGTACACCAAGCAGCAACAGCAGGTCCCCCATTAAGCAGCACTGACAGGGTTCTTTCATTTCCAGGTGGTTGCTGAGAGCAACTTTTTATAACTTATCACATCTGTCAGGAGTCCCAGTGTCTTCACTCGCATACCGGTAATGAATGCCCTCATCCTGATAGCCACCTAATGATCGGCTCTACTTCACTGACTGAGATACAACATTATTTATTTAATCTGTGTGCAGGCTTGGTTTGGATAGCTAAAATGACAATACAGAGCACCTGCATGCACCGTAAGTTCATGCTGCAACCGTGTTGCCATACATAATAAATAGTTTGCACTTCACTAAGGATGGTGGGACGAGAGGGGTCGAAGGGGAAGGATGAGAAGGGTAGGAGGAGTAGGGTCGAGGCTGTGGATGAAAGAGGCGGAAGATGGATGATGGTAGAGGAACCCAGGGAGTTGGACTGAGGGTGGAAGCACATCCCGGCAAGCTTCAGATCCTTTTCAACAAGGTTCCTGTAATGAAGGATGTTGGAGGAAGAAAAGAAAAGAGAGGGATGTAGAGTGTTGTGTTGAGAACTGAGACGAACGGAGAAGGAGGGGTTCAGGACACACCTGGTAAGCCTGGGAAATAGAATGACATGGGGCATGGTCTTAAATTAAGTTAATATAAGTTAATAAGTTGCTGTCCACTTGTAAAGATATCTGAACATATATCAGGCTAGCTAGGTTATCTTCATTGTGGCTGATTCATATGTATCACTGTGGTACAACTGATTTCAAATGCTGTGAAGATTCTACTGCCAATGGTTTTATTTACTTGGACAATATTCCTTAAACTTGACTAAAATCATTGTAATGATTATGAATTCCAACTATTTACATGGCGCTACACAAAATGGTCCAATAAAATACAGTTTATTGGTTTATATGGCCAAAAACATCAATCAGAATTAAATCTGCTGCGGATATAACCGATACTGGTTACAGCAAAAGGCGACCAAGACAGACGCACATTTTCATCGGTGCTGCCTTCATTGATTCTGGCTTTGTTCAAAGGGTCACCACCATGTTTCTGATCCTCCTTCCACCTCATGTTTACACCACATGGGGCACATGCACTGAAATAATCTATACAGTCCGCTCAGAGAGAATCTATTGAATCAAGTGTTTATGTGGGTTTATGTCCTTTCAGTTTGGGCTTGCTGGAGCCATTATTTTCCAGTTGGGATGCCTGGATGAGGCCTTTTCTTTCTTTACTGGCCTTTTTACATAGTGTCCTTCAAGCCAGTTTCCTATGCCATTCTACCATTCATGGATTTTAGTGTATTACTTTAAGGGGCTGGGTGGCCTCATACCCTGTTAGATGTGCTTGTATGTCTTCTTCATGCCAAACATTGGGAGATTTTTAAATAATAATTTATTAACCCTTGGTGTTCAGGTCTGTGGGACCCGTTTTTCAAGTCTGTCAGTGATTTTGAAGAAGATGAGATTGAGCATCAGTTAGTTCCAAAATGATGACAAGCCATGGGGCCAGCCCATCAGCAGCCAGCTACAGGAACAGAACAAGACAATCATCAGCTAGCAAGTGAAGAAATATGGATGTCAGAAAATGGTGAAATTGAACCGTCTTCTTGCCCAAGAAATAAGCCACCCAACTCAGATGGCAGCGGATAATGTGCAAGACATTAAGTCTTCTTTTGAGCTTTTCATCACAGTTTTCTTCCAGAACAGGATTCTGGATTCCACTAATTTAGAAGGAAGGCATGTTTTTATAGAGAGGTGGAAGGAAATGGACCAAACACATGTACATGCCTGCTTTGGGGTTTTTATCCTTGCTGGAGTTAGGTGAACCGTTAGGTTCTGAAGTAAGTTTGTAATGGTGTTGCACTTTATGTCTGACACCCATGCCTTGCCAGAGAGAGAGAGGTGTCAAGTACAATTCCTGATCTTCTCATTATTCTAGGCGGCAGCCAGCAACAAAAAGATGCAATGCGAAGTGTTTGAACCCAAGATGGACAGAAAGACAAGCTATACATGCATCAAGGGTAAGAAGTATATTTGCAACAAGCACAAAGTAAAACTTTGCCCCTCCTGTATAGGTTGATATAAAATTGCATTGTGTTCAGTGTGGCTGATGTGTTGTATAGACTTTCACGGTTACTGTATGTGTTGTTCTGGTGTTGTGTAAACTGACCTAAATAGATTACATTTCTAATTAAGTTTGAATAAATAAAAATGAAAATGAAAAAAACTTGCTTCCGTTGCAAACTAGTTGACTTTAACCACTCATATCTTGATTATAACTGATGCTTTTATTAATGCTTTTATTTTACATTTTATTAAAAAACAAACCAAAAAATTTGCGGCTTTAATTCCTAAATGTGATCTAACAAAGGTATATATCAAATATTTACCATATAATACATTCATGGCTTGTAATTAGGATGATGTAAACATCTGTTGAGTATTTTAACATAGAATTGTTTGTGGCTCTGGTGGACTCGCTGCAGTTCGGGGCTTTTACTTCACCACAATCAAACACTTCCTGAATAACAAAAATATGAACACCACACAAGGGTTAACACTGTAGCACAGTCTCCTGCCAACTAACGAGTGCAAAACTCTTGCAGCAGAAACACTTGAAACACAGATATACTCCATTGTTCTTCACTCTTGAGTTTTTAAAGATTTTACAAGCTTCACTGTTTAAAGAAATATTGAACCTTGTGCTAGAATTTGATCTTAAGTCACCTGTGTATTGTGGAGAAACTGTAAAATGTTGTAAATTATGCATGGGGAAATAACATTTTTCATGGTATACCACTTGACATTTGTCTTTTGCCTCATTGGTGACCGGTTATTTCTTTGAAAGCTATGTAACCACATATTGACACAGGACTGCTCAAATACACTTTCACTTACACTTACATATGAATTCTAATAAATAAGAATGTGAATGTGCCAGGTACTTTTATTTGTTACATACATCAAACAAACCCTGAAACTTACCTGGAAATGTCAAGGCTGTTAATGTTTGTATTTTATGTTGTCCATCCAGAGTGGAAACCATAATTCCCCCATCCACCACGGCCTTGCACTGTATTTGTGCATTAAATATTTATCTCCTGTATAGTCTCCGGCCAGAAATATAGAAAACAAATCCCCACTGATACAGTACTAGCATGCTGTTACATTCAAATATCAAACCAAAACATGGTGGTTAAGCAGTCACTCTTCAATATGAGGATGTGTAAAACATTACAGGGGGAGGGTTGGAATGAAATATTAGCCGTGGTCTTTGGTAATTTAGCTCAATTAAACATTTAGACAATAGAGTTGTCAATGAAAGAAATCTAAATCTAAATCTAATCTATGCAAAAACTGTAAAGCAGAGGCTAACATTTGCGGGTGTCACATCTAGCTCTATGTAACCAAATGTTTAACTGTTTCTGGGTCTGTTCATTTCATGTTTTGTTTTGTAGTCACTAACTCTCTATTGTTTCACATTTCTTCACTTCCCACGGTGGTTGCTGCCTCTGATTGTTTGCCTGACATGTCTTACCCATGCTTCCTCCTTTCCTAGTTTCCTTGTGTGCTTGAACTTCTTCCTCATTACTATTTTGGACTTTGTATTTGCTTGCCTTTTGGAAGTAAATACTTTCTATCCAACAGTCGTGCATTTGAGCCACTAGCCAGTTCCTCGTTATAGCTGGGGTATGACTCCCCTTTAACTCAGAGGTCCAAATTTCCCATGAGATAAATAAAGGTAAAAATCTAAAATCCATATTATCCATATTATTTTGGAATAAGGGGTGGCACAGCGGCATAGTGGTTAGTGCTGATGCCTCATAGGTTGGTTGCCCTGCGATAAACTGGCTACCTGTCCAGGATGTACCCGCCTGATGACAGCTGGGATAGGCTCCAGCACCCCTGCGACCCTTCACAGGACAAGCAGTTACAGAAGATGAATGGATGAATGAATTTCAGAGTAATGAAAGTCAGGTCGCCCATCAATAGACTATAGTTTGAATGATTGTAATCCAAATCTTACCCAATCCTTCAAGCGATTAATTCCCGGAAATAGCAAAATTAGCCAGTCTTTTGATATGGCTCAGATTGGATTCACAAAGTCCGACTCCCTCTTGAGAGCCGTAAATCCCAACTCTATTAGACAATCTGTAGAACAAGGACAAAATAATCATAGAGTTGCAGAAGAATCATAGAAAATGCGCTTTAGAAAATGCTTAAGAATGAATTTATGCTTTCTTCAGTACAAAAATGATGCACATTTTCATATTGCTAAAATGCAAACATGTCACACTTCTATACTGGCCAAAAGAAATTCAGTGTTTAACCCTCGTGCTACCTTTGGGGTCTCTGGGACCCCAAGTGAATGAACAGACAGATAGATAGAGAGCATGCAGGAGGGTTTGCAACACATTTTGAATGTGAGGGTTTTATCACATTCTGTCATCTTGTTATTTTCCGAATGTTTCTCATGTTTCCATCAAATTAGCAACATGTAAAATTTCTTTTACTCTATTTTTACACACAACATTTTACACTGAGCTCATTAAATAAATAAAGTAGGGAAAAATAGGGCTCTTTTTGCAGAAGAAAAAAACAGAGATCCACTTCAAAATCACGAGTCATGATTGTGACTATAATTATGACTTGGGGGCTGGTGAAAAAATAGCCAGACTGCTGGACTTAAATCACTCTATGTCCCCTAGAGAAACAAATCCAGTCTGAATGCAGCTCCCATAGCTCTCATCATCTCCTTAATTGGCCAGGGCACATGTAACAGTGCCCTCCAGTAAACCAGTCGGATTGCCGAGTGCTTCTTTATTTGGAGAAAAGCTAATGTTGGCTCATTTCAGCAGCTCGAAATAATTACTCTCTCACACAAACTGCATGGGCTTGTGAAGGCCTGAGCGCGAGTAATCATCCTGAGAAACTCCTGGGCTCATCTGGGCAAATGTGTTGCGACAAGAAGGTTTGCGAGTTAAAAAGGGTTCGGCGAGGGGCTTGAAAGGAAAGGGAGACAGGAGCGCTTCGTCCTTCGTTATCATTAGCAGCAGTGTCTGAGATGCTGCAGATTGTCCAATGGTGCGTATAATCGAGGCTGTCTGTACACTCAGACCCGCAACTAAGAGTGACTGAATGCTGCAACTAAGAGTGACTGAATGGCTTGACGAGTGCGTGGTTTATAGCAGAGACGTTGCAGGCTGGTGGACCCTGTTAAATATGCATCACGGTTCATTGGGCACTCGTCCGCTGTCAGGCCGTAAGCTCAACTGAGCCATTTGTTACATCTTTGAACAGAAGGTCAAAATGCTTGAAAAATGGAACAGACGTGATGGTGGTGCGTGATTTGTGCAGGTTTGCTGAATTTCCCTTATGCATGTGTCCACGTGCTTTAGTCCAGACATGAACATTCCAGGCAAACGTGCTTTGTTATGAAGAGGTTGTAACACCTGTAACACGGAGGCAGTTATCATCTTATGCCCATAATATAAAATCTCCCTTGCGCTGATAAGACAAACAATTAATTAGGCGTCTGACCAACAAACCCAGATACCAGAGTAATTTCCCAACCCTGACCTGAGGTGTTTTCAGCGATCTGAACTAATTTATTTCTCTGCCAGTGCTTAATTTCCTATCTGCAGTAATTTCAGGAGTAATCATCTAAAAACGTTCTGTCTGATATGGTGAAACACAGCAGTGCCTGCTTTGATTTGATTTTTTTTTTTTTTTAAAGTCTGCTCAGTTTAGATAATACTAATGTTGTAATAGTAGCATTTCTCAGGTAAGCTCTTTTGCCAGCTGGAATGCTTTCACATCTATGGTATTTCCACAGACCTTTCAAGGCAGGTACTGCAAAACATTAACCTGGACGCCAGGCCAACTTCCCTTCTTACAAATTTGAAATGATTATGCGGCAAAGACCAATCACACTGTTTGGGTGGGCTTTACGCGGTGACGGACAGAAGAGCAACAATGTCATCCATTTCCTTTATAACAAAAGAGCTGCTGTCAAAGATGCAAGTCTTTTAGAGACTGCTATTGCATCTGTTGTAAAAGATATTTACAGTGAAATAACTTTAAAGGACAAGCAATTAACAGTGATTAAAGCATTTGTTGAGAATGCTCTAATCACTTAACGTCACATACTTCGTTGCTTTGATTGGTCGTGGGACTATCTAATTGCATGCAGAGGCATTTTTTTTTTCCTCTGTATAGGCTGAAACACCCCGTAATGAAATCTCAAAGGAGTGTTAAAAGATTCACTTTAAGATAAGTGATAAATTATCAATCTTGCAAGAATGGCTACTTAATTACATTTCTCTGGAAGACCTCCAAACATTTTCTGCAATTGGTCATCTAATTTAAACCTAGCAACTTCAGCGAAAAAGCCAATTAAAAGTCATTACAAAAAAACCCCAAAAACGACTGGAAATGTTATAAGAAGACTATCTCTTGTTCTCATCAAACAGATATACATCATTCAGGCACAACATTATGACCACTTACTGGTGAAGTAAATACCATTTAGCATCTTGCGACAATCCAATATTCTGCTGGGAAACTGTGGACCTGGCATTCATTTATGTGGATGTTCCTTAGACATGTAGCACTCACTGAGACCAGACCAGGCACCCCCACTGTCGTGGCAACTGAAAATCAGTCACTTGTCTAGTGCAGATGAGAGTTGGTCAAAATACCAAGTTATGACACAATACTTAGTTTCTCTAAACCTTTTCCCCAAACACATATACACGGAAGAGGTACCTCAATTTCCCCTTCAGGTCCTTCCCCTTCAGATCCTCCTTAAACTGAGTTACTTATGTTAATTCACATAACACATTACACAAATACAACAACATATCCATTAATACCTTGCAACCACATGAGTATCATAAGGCAGAGCTTCTGACCATACCACAAGTTTCCACCCTACAAACAATCTAATGTTGCATCCAAATATGTTAGGTTTCATATATAATATTAAACTAATAAGGGACATTTAAGGATTTGCCTCAGACCACCCCATAGCAAACTCTTTAGGAACAACTGAAAAAAACAAAAAAACATGAAGAACAGCACAAGGTGTTGACCTGGCCTCCAAATTCACCCCTAGACCCTAAACTGATCACGTATCTGTGGGATGATCCACAGAGGCCCCTCCCTTCAACCCATAGGACCTATAGGCCCCCACTAAGCAGCAATTAAATGAGCAGTTTTGGAGGATCAAAGGAGACCTACACTCATTGGTTGCTACTGCATTGGCATTAACTGGAGAAATAAAAAATGCAAAAATTTAGAAACTGAGAAAATGAAACTCAAACTCCATAGATGCAAATAGAATCTGCTACTCCACTCCTTTGATATCTCCTTACATGGAGCCTTGATGTTAGCTAGCAGGGCATGAACATGTAATACACTACTGCTTGAAGTTCAGGTTCAGGTTTGGGGAAATCCACTGAGTATTCTTTAAAAAAAAACAGGATAAACAGCAGGCAGGAAACCCAGTGACTTGACCTGCATATTTGTACATGACAAAATGAGAGACTGTTTTACTTTAGAAAATCATGAGACCTATGCATAGAAACACTGCATGCAGTACAGCAGTGATTTATTCATGATATACTGTAATTAGCCTTCTTCTCCTCTTGTGATTGCAAACGGCCAACTCTGCTGTCATTTATTCTCTGCTATTGCCTTATTACACTGATTGATCATCCTGGTGTTATCAAGTGCTTTTTTTCTTTAGATCTTGGACCACCTTGTTCAGCTCCGTGCAGGAATACAGCGACTTGTGATAAAATGGTTTTAGCGAAGAGAAAAGAGTGCGATAAATGGACGGCATCTTTATAAAAACATTCTGACATTTAAACTGTAATGTACAACATCTGATCTATTGCGTATTCGGTGGGTGTATTTTTGCGGACCAAAGTAAATGGATTTCGTTTGGATGAGCGTATTTGGGCTAAAAGCTATTTACTTCCACTTTCACTGCATTCATTACTGCATGTTTTCAACTGCGGTATCTTCAGAGGCTGTGCACAGTTAGCCAAAGCTGTAAAAGACATGATGGCAGAGGTTTGCATGTACACTTTGGAACATCTCGTGGACAGGGCATTCATAATGACTTTAAATGAACCTATTTCCTCAAAGAAAGTCACAGTTGGCATGTTCCATGTTTGAATGGATTCTGTTTGAAGAAATTTGGTACATCATCTGCAGGATGCAGGACACTGCTTCTGGACTCTATTCAAGCTAATGCTGGTTGTTCAAATGACTGCTTCGCATGCAAGCCACAAGAGATCAAAGTACTGTGCAGATTGTGTCCTTCTCCTGTACATTGACGAGATGCAGGAAGATCAATTCCCAAAGATCCAACGCTACCGATAACAAAGTCTCTTTTTGAACCTCAGTACTATCACCAACTGGGGAAATACTTCAGACTGCACACCTCAGTAAGTAACTGTCTTCTGGCTCAGATCTGGAAACGGCACCTAAGGTACAGTGGCTCTGAACCACTCTCACAGACTATTGGCCAGCTTTCAGTCTCAGCTTTGATCCTTTGCTTTGAAGCTAATTTAATGGAGCACATGAGAATTTCTGTCTAGCCACTAAAGCACTTTAAGGTTTGAGACACAATAGCCGCTAATCAGCTGCATTTAAAATAATAATACTAATGTCATCAAAGGCAAAGGACGGGAAAGAAAGGGTTTTCAATCAAGGTGAGAGGGAAGTGAAGGCCTGATAACCAAGGGGGAAATCAGTTCCATATTAAAAGATGCAATTTAGATGTAAAAGTAAATCACACCATCAGAGAAATTCAAAAGAGAAGGACAGAAGCCTGCTATCACTCCCGGAATGATTGACAGGTGCTTTAATGTGTGGGATAACGACTATAGTTTCGGTCCTCCTGCTAGAACAAGTCACAGTAAAGTTTAACTTTGCAAATGGTATTGCAGATTTCTGTGTAACATGTTATCTCTTCTGAAAATTTGGTCAAGCATGAGAATTAAATACGGCAAGATTTCACACGGATAAGAGGCGAGCTGTGAGATTAGATGGGAACTGATTGGATAACAAGCTGTCAGTGCCGTCTAAAACATACTGCAGCTCAGCGCGCCATAAACGGCCGAGCACATCCAACATTTCAGCTCACAAATGACTGAAAAAGGCTAATTAAGACAGTGCTCATTATTTCCAGTCGTGTGAGTGCTGATGGACAGAGTTATCCGTGGCTCACTCTCCTGCATACAGAGTCACAGACACGCACGCACGCACGCATTGCTGGAATATTGTGTTGAAAACTTTATTTGCTGACGCACATATATAATGGGAACTTGGAAAAACGTGTCGAGCCACAGAAAAAGAAGAAGAAGAAGAAAATGGGCGGAAAAGTAAAAGTCTAAGCAGGATACAAAATAAGAGATATTTTTCACAATGTAGCTGTTTACACAAAGGCTTTAGTCCAAAAAGCGCCCATACTTAAATGAACCCTTCCTCCAAATTAGTAAGATTTATTCTCAGCATTTCTTCTACCTGTGGTCTAAAAAAAAAAATAGCAATAAACATCAGCAATAAGGCAACTAAGGCACAAATACTGACTGGGGTTGTGTTCTTTATAATTTCAGTTCAGTATCAGTATAATAAGCACTATTGCTTTAATTTATCTCTGTTAATTCTTTCTTCCGTTATATAATATCCATATTGCACACATGCAAATGGAATTGTTAAAGCTCCTGCAATCAATAGTGTTACAGTAACGGTAGGTTAAATTCCTGTGTGTGTGAAAGGGGTCACTGGTACTAACAAACATATGGTTAATGATCAGCTGCCTCTGCAGGCAGTTTTCCAGCATTTCAGCATCTTTTTGATAAGTGTTTTGGTTTTACAGCCCACAGCTTTTGGTTTACTGTCAACACTCTCATCATCGTCTTTCCTGCAGCAGCAGGCAGCTGGTTTCAACAGGAAAGCTGTAAAGCAAACAACTGCACACCACCTTTTAATGATGACAACTACTTCACACAACAAAATAAGTTCTAAGTTGAAATAACAAGCTATATGTTTAAGTGGTGACTGATAATTATACAGTATAGATATAAACTATATGTTCTGAAAATAAAACAAATGATTTTGCCACCAGTCTTCTCTTCTCTTCATTGCATACTGCTTTTGGTTTGGCTGGATTTTTAATAAAGGTGCCTTGAGCTAAAGGTTACAATGACATTTAGTTTAGAGCACTGGGAACAAAGGCGATTATTTTAGCATGTTAACAAGTATAAATTAGGATAAATTAGGATTCATCCTCTTGGTGCCATAGAGCTATTGCTGTGGGTAGGATTTGAGAAACTTCACTGATACGTTAGCTGTATTGAACTAAAATTACCATACAAAATAAATAAATAAAGACACAGGCTGTATGTTCAGGGTAAGCAATAGCTGCAAGAGCATGACAATTGAAGATATCCTACATTCTTTAACATACTACTGACTTCTTACAAGGCAGAAGGTAGCCTGAGATACAAGTATGTTCATGGCTGTTTTTAAAATGTTTATAAAGACACAATCCATGAAGGTAGGCAAAGCACAGTCAACTTCTGCTGCATTTGTAACAGGAACAAACAAGAGTGAAGGAGGTTTCTTCACTGAACAACTCAACGAGGAGGACCCTTCATTCAATGGTGGACAAGCTAGGGATCTCCAAATTCATTAGGTTACATGCACCAAAAAACCGTCAGTTGATGTACAAAATTACTAGCCTGGAAGCCTAAGCTACTTCACTGCCTATGTGTTGCGGGCACCAAAACTAGGGAACGCGGTGTAAGCCGTGACAACGAAAAGCTCTGTGAAGGGATGGGCGGGGACACGAATATGATTTATTGATTGACTGCGACTGCACAGAGCTGCCTCCCCATAGACCCACTACTGCACCCTACCACCAACTACTGGAAGCACAGTGGAAGTGTCATTACTGATATGGTAGTCCAGTTATTAGAAATAAAAATAGAGATAGGACATTTTCCACTACACACATTTTTTATTTTTTTATTTTTTTGCGGTCAGAAAGTTGGTCAGAAACCCCTCCGTTGGGAACTGATTACGTGGTCCAGATTAAACAATTACATGTTAATCCACCCATCTGGACACTGATCTAAGCAGCTTTTAGGTTAAGATTAAGAATTTACGGACATAAATTCAAGGTCCCCATTGTGATGCAAAATATCTGTAAGGCTTTAAAAAGAAAACATTGCCTTGATACCTCTGGTATCTCTAGCATCCCATTTACAAGGTGTAACACACTCATTCAAGCACAGGAGGTACATTCAGAAAGTGAGAGAAAGCTAAAAACAACATCAGGCACCACACAGGTCGTCCGCATCCTGAAGTGCAGCTGGATAAACCTGTCGACACACTTCATCAAGAAATGCACCCCCCATCCTTCCAGCACATGCCAGGGCACACTGAAAGCAGTGGGCTGTCTCTCTCCCTCACTCTCGCTCTCTCTCTCTCTTCCATTCCCTAATGCCTACACCCACACATTAAAAAAAATAAAAAAAATAAAAAATAACACATTGTAGGACCATTCAAGCAACAGTCTGTTCTGCCAACCACTGGCAGTGTGGCTCACAATAACATCTGTGGGTTTTCACAGTCCAGCTTCATTATACAATCTGTATTCCACATGGGAGTCAGTCTCACAGCATAGCAGAGATAAGATTGTGCCTATTCCTCCCATTGCCATGTGGCACCAAAACATAGCAACTGGTCCTTGCTTAAAGCAATATGCTGCGTTTTGCCTTGAGGCTGAAATGACATTTCAGACCGGGCCCTTTCCCTTCTGCTGGTCAAGTTACCAGCATTTGTCACTTATCTTGATGAGCTGTCTGCCTTGCAATGGCATCAAGCCGCGACCGAGGAAAACCCAGCTCGTGAAGCTGCCACATGCGAAGAAGCGAATGATAAACACGAGCTAATTTTAACCGCCAAAAAGAGAACTTACTTTATCTGCATATTGCTTTTATTGATGTTCCAGCCAGCAGAGAGAATTCTCATTTGGAGAATGATAAAGATGCAACATTCAGTTCACTACCTATGAGAGGCTGTGATTTTTTCTAATGTACCTGTTTTAAAAATGGCATTAAAAGGAAGTCTTAAGCTTTTAAAAGAAAAAAAAAAAGACGATAAACTTAACAGGACTTGCAAACACAAAGTTATTAATTAAACTGAATTTATATCCAGCAAAATTCCATTTTTAATTAAATATTTACAGATGTTTACGAGTAGGCTTTGAATTTAGTGAACAGATAAACTGCTTAGACAAAGCGTTTTTAAGTTCAGCACAATAGACAGCAAAACAGACAAGACAAGCAATTAAATGAACTTTTCTGGGAATATTAAAACGACGAAAAGAAAATGTAATCACATTTTCACGGCTGTTAGTGAACACTACAAGGCCGGTGACGAGAGCTGTTCGAGGATGCTGGAACATTTGGGCTCACCAAAGTGACGCTCATATCCCTAAGGTTATGATGCCTTTACGGTGCATAATGTGACATTTAAAAACACACAAACCATGACATCCACATACAGCAGGTATAGACACACAGCATTCAATGTAATCCCTTTTGTTTCCCACAAAGCAGCAGCTGCCCTGACCAGCCACAGATCAAATTCAGGAGTAAACACAACTGCTGTGATTAGATTCCTCTTTTATTTTATCAGATCCGTTGAACTCCTTGAGGTTTTTGCTACCGCCTCTGATTTCTTAGGCTGTGTGACACTATGATTGAGGGTAGAGCAGGAAGAATCCAAGCAGAACAGGTTCAGGGTGGAGCCAATAGTCGTAGGAATTTTGTAAAGGTTTTAAATTCGCTAATGGCTGCAGTCAGGGCTGAACAGTTTCTATATTAATAAATCTGACATAGATGAGGGACATTTTCAAATGGCAACAGCCTTCATTTTAATTATAAGCTGTGAGAGCTAAAAATCCTTTACTTTCAATAAACGTTTCTTTTCAGCTGTATCTAATCAATGTATATGATGTGCATGATGGACGGGAGTTTGTTCAATGTCCTTGCCATCACAGAGTAGAAGAGGGCACTGCCAGTGTTAGTCTGGTAGGACATGTCCAGCAGCTTCCAGCAGATACTAGACGACTCCTAAGAAAATGGAGATGGATATGATCTTTTTTGTATAGTATGTTATGTTAGCCATCCAGTCCAGTTTGTGATCAAGCTGTAGACCCAGGTACTTATAAGTCTGATCCACCTCTACACGCTCCCCGTTAATGGTTACAGTCTACAGGTGAGGCCTGGACATGCAGAAATACACTACCATTCTTTGGCTTTAGCTGAATTGATCAGGAGGTGGTTGAAACAGGAAGCTGGGTGGTTTAAATTATTGTGAATTATTTCTAAAGTTATAATTTTTTCCATGATTAGTATCAATAAGTATAGACAGTGATTGAGAGGTCAGTTGAAATCAGCTTTTGGTTAAATCAGCATGATGGTGCAGCACCTTGTTTAGTGTTTAGTGCAGAATAGCATTTTGATGACAGCAGCTCTGGGAATTTTGTATTTATTTTTTTATTTTGTCTCATTTTTGTCTCATTTATAAAAGGAATAGAGGGCAACATTTTTACTTTTGCCTTTGAGTACATTGCAGGACCTGTATTTATTCAGAGGTGTCCATACTGAAATCTTTGCCACCTCCGATGTGAGCACTCTCCATCCAATCTAATCAACCCGCATTCGCACAGAGAAGATGAACGAGTTCAGCCGAACTAAACCCTTGATAAATGACACCAACAGAGATCCAAGAACTCTGTTGTCAGTCAACACATGAATATTTAATGCATCAGAGAAAGACTTTAGATTTAAAGTTTTCAGTGGATTTTTGAAGACAAGGACCAGCCACTACTAACACAGGATTCCCCACTTTGATTCCAGACAGAATCCCACATCATGATACAGTGACTGCACATATTCAGCATCCTCAGAATGTAAGTTTAGCATATTATAACTCATTCTCATAATTTTGTCCTCTGTTCAGTAGGGACATATGTTGATTCACTATACCTTTACCACAATAACATAGAGTGAAGTCAGTGCAGTCTTAATAGCCCATACTTCAAACTGACCGTAATAAGTCTGTGTGGGTTGTTAATCAATACCAATAACTCTGTGATTACTTTGCCAATTTCTGCCGTTTCCTGCTTTCAAAACTTATTTTCTGGCTCAGGCATGGTTTGGAAACCGAAATTCCCCGGCATATATCCCCACTACAAACACACACATTTTCAACAGCGATGAGGGACAGCGCTAAGTAAACTAATGTGTCTGAAAATCTGTCACTCTCAGTCCGAAAAGGCTTTCCAGCAAAGTCCATCCATCTATCCATCTATTTTCAAAATCACTTATCCTCTTCAAAGCTTCATGCCTTTCCAGGCACGCACTGAGTGGAAGGTGAAGTAACCCTGAGTAGTCTGACAAATGCAGTTATGTGATAGTTTTGGTTCTGAAAAAAAAAAATCATGGTAAATATGACTCATTGTCTGAAAGTTGGACTGTTTTACCTTTACTATTAATAAAATGTGTTTTTCATTCAAAAGTAACCGAGATTCATGAGATGTCCTAGTCAAAGACTAACCCATTAGTGTCAGAGCTGTGCTGATCTGCACCTTGAATCACAGCTATATCAACTATAAATCTGCTACCAATCTGCTATCTTCTACTGATGAATTTGAAAAGGTATGCCGTCTCCTAGAAATTACAGAATTACAGTATTTTTTGTCAGCACAGGAATGCTGCTGCTGCAGTAAAATCTTTAGAGAGCACAGATTGTGTTTCTGCCAACACACTTAATCTTGCAATATAATATTGTATCAACCAGAGCATTATGAAACTACTTTTTAATTATTTTTTTGGCTATGAAAAATGACTAATCATTCATACTTACTAATCTTAGATTAGAGTCTGTGAAGACTGGTGTTTTGTAACATTATCCACAGACAAGACACAGGAAAGGACTCAAAATTAAATACTAGTCTAGTTGTTAGTGTTGTAAATGTAAAAACTGTAAATAAATTGTTTTCCTCTGTGGTGTTTCTCCCCTTTCTTTCAGGTTTCAATTCTTCAGTTGCATCACGGTTGTCAGACAAATAGAGGTTAAATGAAATGGTGAAGTAACTTTTTTAAAACAAATAAAACTAGTGTTATTAATTGACACCTTGCAGCCGACTCAACTCAAAGAACACTCTGTTGTATGGGGTCACAAGTGCGACAAAGCCTGATTCTAACCACACCCAGCATCACTGCTCAATGAGGAGAGGTGAGTCTTAAACTTTCACCCAGGGAAGCCAGAAACCTTGTTTCTCAGCATGGTGTTACTTTTTCAAGGAGATTTTACAGCACAGAGATTTTCTTCAGTGGTTTAGGTTTGCTATAAGATCCAGCTACCTCTACTCATGCTCAGGTTATGATCAAAGATCAAAGAATCATCAAAGAGTGCCTTACTTGCAGAATCTTCAGAAGCACTGGAGCGACAAACTCCCCTGTGTTGAGTTTGTTGAACAAAAATGACTCCCAAGGACATCAGCTTTCGGAGACCAGTTCCAGAGGACTAGATATGCCTGATTCGGAGGAGTCTTATTGATTTACTGGACGGCAGCCCAGGTGGAAATGTTACCAGGACACCCAGCCAGCCAGGCAGTGACACGGCCAAGAATGTCAGGAAAATGAATACAGCTGAAGTCATAAAATAAGACGGGAGTGAATGTCATTGCTCAAAATTCAGCTTCAACCCAAATAAAGAGTGTGCCTAGCACAGATGTCCCCTTATTCACGCCCATGTGGATGAATTCACTAGGTGAAATAATTTCTTTTGAAAGGACTATTTAATAAAGGCAGGTAGAAATTGGATCTCTGACTTGACAGAAAAAAATTCCTCTTGGACACCATAGCTATTTTGACAGAATTAAACAAGATCTTTTTTTCAATCACTAAAAATTGTCAAGAAATAAACAGGAAGGCAACAAGAAGAGGGATACGACGAGAGCATCAAAGGGTAGGGGGCTGAATGACGAGAGATGGGTGAGACAGAGCAAGAAAGTAAAGTACAGAGAAGAAAGAGAAATAAGAAGTCTGCTGGAAGCGGAGTGCTATAATAAGACAGCTGGGTGCCCACACAAAATGACAAAGTAAGAGCAGAGGTAAAAGGGGAGAAGGAGTGGAAAAGGTGGGCAATACAGAAAAAAGACAGTTGGAAATAAGCAATGGGAATGGATACAGAGCAAGCAATAGGATGGTGGAAAAATAGGGCTAGATTCTAAGCGGAGAGGAGAAAAGAGGAGCTACAAAGTGAGAAGGAGGCAGGGAGGTTTTGCTGGAGCAGCTCGTTATTGCTGAGCCATCTCAGGCTCTCTTGTCATCTCCGAGAGCTAATTGGCACCTTGAGTGAGAAAACTTTAGCCCGTGTACTCGTTTCCACCGACACGGCGCACAGAAACGCACGTGCCTGCACTTACACCAACTTACAGGGGGTAGAAAAATAATCAAAAACACCTTATAGACAATAAAACAAACAAAAAAAACAAACAAGGTATAGTGCTTGACAAAGACGGTAATTGACAAGGTGGCGGGAAAGATTGCCACATAAAAGTGGTGTTCCCGTTGGTTTGCTGTCTTTTCTTTAAGAACACCTCACAATCAATTATTATACTTTCGCACTGAACATAGCGTAAAAGGGAAAAGTCGAAGGTGTGGGTGAATTCAAGAAGTGACACTGCTACTGAAACGTGTGTTTCTGCTGTAGTTGTCGGCTTTAAAAAAACTTCTCTCTAGGTCTGTGACGTTGCTTTCATCTTAATTGATTACTTTGATTGCACAGATTAGCAAAATATACATCGACGCGGCACAATTTTTACATTCATCCCCAATTATTACAGCTGCCCCTGCTGCCGAGCACGTTGAAAGAATTTATTTGAATGTCAAAAGATGAGGAATTCGTGAAACAGGCACCGAAAAAAATAGACTTGCCGACATCAAAACAACGAGACGGCGGTGTCGGTATTTGAACAATCGCAGGGAGTTTTGTTGGATTCCTGTTGAGCACGTGATCAGTATCGACCAATAGCACTTTGTGTGCAAAAGTGCTGATCGGAGAACACTTAGTTGTGTTTGAGAACTGGAGAGATTTTACAATGTGTCCTCAAAGGTCCGATCACAAGTATCCACAGTATGTGTGTTCACGCCAGGCATTATAATATGCCTTGATCCACCTCTCGAGATCTGATCTCAGTGCAAACAAATGCTGACATCATTTTGGGTGCAGTGGAATATTGTAACAGCTGCTGTCTCTGGCGGATTAATACCACCGTGTCAGTACAAGCAGAGTTGTTTTTGTGTGTGGGTCCCAGCATGGGGATATGATACAAATTCTAGAACATAGTAGGCTTTGAAGTCTTATTCATACATTTGCACACAGATTAAGTAGTCTTTAAATAAATTGTTAATCTATCCCCACCCTGACTTTACTTATTTCAGAGAGCAGAGCAAAGCACAGCAGAAAAACACAAACCATGGAAGCAACCACATACAAAGTAATGTCACAGCTGTGCTGTTTGCTGCACTGAAAGAAAAATCTCAGTTAATAGAAGGTAACAGTGGTGAGGTGGTTAGCACTGATGCCTCACAGCAAGAAGGTTCGGGGGTTTGAATCCATGGGCCGGCTGGCCTTTCTGTGTGGAGTTTGCATGTTCTCCCTGTGTCTGTGTGGGTTCTCTCCGGGTACGCCGGCTTCCTCCCACTATCCAAAGACATGCTGGTTAGGTTAATTGATGATTCTAAATTGGCCGTAGGTGTGCATGTCAGTGTGAATGGTTGTCTGTCTCTGTGTTAGCCCTGTGATGGACTGGAGATGGGTCCAGGGTGTACCCCACCTCTCACCCAATGACAGCTGGGATAGGCTGGGATTACAGAAGATGAATGAATGACTCAATGAATAATAAACAGAGACACTGGTCTCTATTGATGGCTACTTAACAGACACTAATATTAACCAAACATTTGTTAACAAGGGAATTACACATAGCCTACTCATAGTTTACAGCAACAGGGTTGAAACCCTTAAAACAGACATCACTACGATGTAAGTGCCTTTTCAAGTGATTATTCAAAGAGTGAATGAGGTGGGGGCCAGGACACATGTGTGTTCACATTACTTAAAGAAATAGACCCTGAGCAGCCCAGACCACCTCAAAATGCATTTTGAGTGATCGGATCTCAGATATATCCTCAACGCACCGTGGGTTTGTTTTAGGATAGCCAGTCGCAATCGGATCGGACAGGATGCTAATATCAGATCAACATTTTTTCCCAATTAGGTCTACACCACATAGATCTTTACCTTTGTGTTGAAAAATATATTTTTTAAAACTATTACAATAGATATTATAATATAATCATGTTAATTATTAATATTTATTTTCATATTATTTAGTGATTAATAAACCAAAGCACTAGCCCGCTATTCCAGAAATAACCGTAGCCCTACCGTGCACCATCCCCATCCGTTTAGAAGTTAAATAAATCTGAATAAATCTGACATGAGTGTTGCACAAATATTATCACTGCGGAACAACATTAATACTTGTACACAGCTATAAAATAAGAGAATAATGCCTTTCAATTACACGGTCATGCTCTTTACTTTTATTACCCGCTCAACAGCTTGATGACTGGTGGGACAAATGTCTCATCCCCCCTTGCCTCAGTGATTTTGAATGGAGGGCCAGATGGAGAGGTACGAAAAAGTAGTGTCCTCATTCTTTTTCCACTGTTTTGTTCACTTTTAACAACACATTGCATCCTATTTGCCTAGAGGCGTTTCTGAATGAGAGACTTAGCGGAATGAAGAAACAGACGGCAGCCAACAAACACTGTGTCTGACAACGCTGACGTTACAGTGTACATTTTATAGCCTAACATGTTCGCTTTGCCATCGCACCCGCCGCGCTCCACACACACACTGTCACATCGTGTGAAACATTTCCGCACTTGTAATTAAAAGCTTGCTGATATAATGAGATTTCCCCTCTAAAATGAAAGGCTATTTCAGGCTGCAAATGAAGAGGTCCACATGCTGGACGGAGCTGGCTAAGAGCTGACCTGGTTAAAAACTGGACAAATTCCTCTTCAGCTGCTAGATTAAATTAACATGGTGCGGTGGTGTAGGGTTCAAGGAAGGGAACAAAAGCACTATTGGATTTCTCAAAACATCAAATGTACAGCAGACAGCAGACAAAGAAAAAAAAAACATTGCTCATGCTGTACTGTAAATATCGACTGACCAGCACTCCCAGTGTCGAGATGAATGCGCTTCTCAATTTCTGTCTTCATATCACTTGGCTACTGGATACATATTTCATGCTAAATCGTTAAATCTTTTCCATTTGTTCCATGCGTTTGTTAAAGAACTGTAGTCTGTCCGCCACCATGGGAAAAATGGATTCGTTTTCAGTTACACTTCAACATGTCAGTGTTTACCCAGCTAGTGTTTCTTGGCTAAACCATGGCAGGGGATACAGTTTTACATGTGGCTTTGTTTTCAGGAAACAGCACCAGCAGTAAACCTATACTTAAACTGACCAACACAGAGATATAGATTTTGCTGAACAGTGATTGGTATTTTGTCCCCGCTCTGTGTGCAGAGCTGTCATGCTATAAGAGGCTTTCTTCATTCTTCCGAAAAGGAATAACTATAGCAACCAATAACACAGCATTCATATGTGAAGGTCCTTAGTCATCCAGGTCATGTTATTCCTGACTAAACCGAACAGCTAAGTGCAGTGAGGAGTGTACAGACTTGTAGACTAGGGTAACAATACAACCCCTTCATGAATGCGTGGCTCCACACAGGAGAGCCAGTTCTCCAGGCCAGAACTCAAAAATCCATCTACACCTGAAGGCCAAAGGACACTCCTTTGAGGACGACAACGTAAACATTTTAGCCAGAGAAGACAGATGGTTTCAAGGAAGCCACTTGTGTCAAATTGGAAAACTCCTCTCTCTCCCTCTCTCTCTGAATAGGGGAGGTGGACTGTGATATAAAGGCCTGTCATGGGTCATGAGAGTACCATCTATTGGGGAAAGAAAACAGGATCAAATCATAGGAAACTATCCGGTCAATAAATGACCCCAGTCATGGGAGTTGGACGACACCCACATATGTTCCTATTAAAAACTCCAACTCCCCACCAGTCTTTTAGAACCTACTTGGAGGTTGTTGTAGAAGCCCTTCAAGAAACCCTACAAGTCCACATCAAATCACACCAATACATCACATCACTAAATAATAAAATGTCCTGTTTTGTAAGATAAGGAATCTTGAAGTTCATGTGTGTAGTCATTCAAAACTGAACTCTATATGAGGCTTTTGTGCGAGTCACACTGAACTCCCTTGGTTTATTCACTCTCAGTACAGCAAACAGAGAATGCCACAATATTTGCAATTCCCAATCCTAGAGCATTAACCATGCAGTGTGTTGGGCCGTGGTAAGCCAAGCTTAGGTCAAAGGCTGAGTAAAAGAAACAGTTACTGCACAGCTTACACAAAATTACAGTTCTTGCTTTTCTTTTTAAATACTGACAAATCAAATCAAACACAACTGGTTAACTTTAATACATAGACCATAGACAGGTCAGTGGGCATTTGTGTCTCCGTAGACTGATCTTGTGTAGCCGTTTCTATCAAGCACAGATCAGGTGGACACAAATGGAGGAGTCATGGATCAGACAGGCTCTGAGGTGAGGTAGTTTATTCAGATGAAGGGTCAAAACCAGGAAATCAGGGTACAGGCAAAGGTACAGAGGTCTGACAGGAAAAATTCAGGTAATATAGATTAGCAAACATCACAACAAGGAATTACTCAAGGAACAAACTAGCTGGATACAAACTAGCTGGATTATGAATACATTTAAAAAGTGTTGTAGAATGACCATTAGATCACAATATGTCCTCTTAAAACCACTATGCATTTAGCATCATAAGAAAAATAGTAATATGCTATGTACTCGTACTTGAACATTATCATTTCAAAATTTAGGAACATGCTCAAACTCAGGTTTAGATTTTGGGGACAGTATATTTTGTCACTTGCAGAATCCCCAGCCAGCAGAACTGGCCTTTTCAAGCTGAGGGCTATCAGGCTGAAGTCTCGCCTTTCTACATCAAGGAAAATGAGACTTCCATTACCGACTGTGGCACCACCTGCTGCTGCCACAATCACTGTAATCCAAAGATGCCAGCTGCTGACACCTCAATCACATTCACCGTCTCCCTTGGCAAATTTACTGGGCGACCACAGGAGTGCTACAAAAACCTGTATTCTTCCAAAGTGATGATGCAGACTCTTTTGCTCCGTTTGATGGTAGGGCAAATGTAAAGGACTCTGAAAGAGATGGTCTGACGAGTGTGACTTAAGGAACATGCTATCAGAAGATGCAGTCCTCAAGTGAGTGATGAATTCTCAACTTATTTTGAGCTAAAACTCTAAACTCTAAAAAAAGAGTCTACGTTTTGTGGTCTTTGCAGGGGGTTGGAGAAAGGTGAGTGTGGGTGTGACACTGAACAGTAAAAAAATAAAAGAAATAGTGCTTTAGGCGATAATATCAATTTATGTCTCAATTAGGACAAATATGAAAATGAAACAATGCCTTTTTAGTATGCCAATCTGATATGACTAAATTACTTTGACCTAGTTTATTTATTTCAAAGCTTGTGGTGAACTGCACACATTAACACAAATCCTGAACAGGTACCAGGTACTGACTCAAAACCTTTGAAGACAATATATAGATATCAGCTTTAAGGTGTAGTGTGGTTTAATTTATTTTCTACTTCCATTTGTATGTATTGGTTATGCATTACTTATCCTCTGCTTTAGCCATCTTTTTGATACTTACAAAATCTTAAACTATACCACCTTCTTGCTACAAATCTTCTGCAGTGGAATGTGGGTCTGGAAACCATCCGATGGTAACTGATTATGCTCTGGCAGACATCTGCTGGGCCAATCAAATGATTTGTGTGGACTTTATGGAGTTATGGAACGGAAAAGCAAGCGCAATGTAGTCACACACCTCATCTGGGTGCCATAGAGTTGAATTTGTTGTCAGCAAAACGTCTGCCATCAGAGAAGCAAGCTGTTTAGAGTCCATTATCCCGTCTGTTAAAATCAAATATTGAAAGGGAAATCATTTTAAAGGTTGAACAACTGACAGTGATTAGAGCATCTGTCAAGAAACGTCTTAATTGTTTAATGTCACTTACTGATCGGTTGTAGGACTATCCAATTGCATGCATATTTTTGTCTGCATTATTGCAAACGCACTCCATCATTAAATGGCATGTTACCAATTTCAAGCCGTGTTAATTTAGACCATTTCCAATCATTTTATTAACCGGTTCCAGTTATGTCCATGTTGTGTTCAATTAAAAATACATGTGGTTTTGAATCACTGCTGCAGGTGATCTGAATGTTTGATTAGCAAAAAACACCTGAACCTAAAGGAATAAATTAAATATTGCATTATCTTTATAATGATCCCACTGCTTCACAACATTGACCCCTGGTACGATCATAGAGCCCTTCTGACTGAAAATGAATCATCAAATAATATTACATGGCCCTGTAGGAAACATATTCTCAAGATCTTAATAATTCATAAACACTAATGTAAATGGTTGATAAATGGTGCTATGACTAATTTATTATTATTGTAATATTAGAGTTGAAATTGAATAGATGTGTATAATTCGGAAAAGAGTTTCTATTTTAAGTGCGGCCCAGTCGGACTCGTTTGGCTGAAGAGGGAATTATTAGCATAAAACATGTTGATAGGAAATGAGGAAGTGTACCTCGATGAATTTTTAATGGTCTTTCACTTATTCCACCCACATTTGTGCACTTCTTCCAGGGATCAATGATGCCCCTTCTGGAAGGTACATAGAACAAGTATGGCCTATAATTTGTTTTCTGATTCGTAGCATTTTACTCTTTCCCTCTACCCCATGCCAGACCACGCTCACCTCAGGGTGACTCATTTGTCACCGCCCACCAGTGTAAGGCCACCAAGTAGACAGGCATTACAGGAATCAATGATTTCAACTTGACACATGGTGCTTTACACCTCACTTGCTTACCTGGATACCAACTAATTTTCTCTCAAGCATCATGTCAGTCATCCTGACAGGAACAGGCCTATACATTTAAGCCACACACCATAGCTGCCCCCACCTCCAAAAGAAAACTGGTTCTGCCTCAGGGAAAAGGCCTTAATAGCATATTGATCAAAAATGAATTGAGTGCACAAATGAGAACATGGCAAAGCACAAATATTACAAACTACCTAGCCACGGCTAAATGAAGTGTTGGTCGATGCAGGATTAATTGCATTCATCTCAGATCATGCCTGAATAAAAGTATTGGATCCCACGCTTGTGGAGCAAAATAAATAAATAAATAAATAAAAAGTTTAACATTTAACTTTAATGATGTGAAATATCTGAATCATTTGGTTTAAACTGCAGTTCAAACCTGTTCATGAAAAGTGAGATAACATACACTGTTGTCCAGTATTTCATTAGAGCATCCAATACAGTACTTTTGTTCCGGACCAAACCTCCCATTTTAATAACCTAAACCATGAACATGTTTTTTTGTGACATGGGTATCTCTGGGTTAGCTAAAGCTCTTACTTAGTGGTGTCACAGCAGCATGGCACATGAAATAGTCACAATGTCCATGGACACGGAAACATAGTTATAGTTAGTTACAAATCTTTTTGGTAAATGCAGTATCCAAAAGCTACAAACACAAAACATTATCAGAAGTATTCCTTAGAGTGAAATATGATCAATACCCTTCTCATGCCTGCTAACTATAAAGCTAACACCAGGGATCAAGGCATTGTGTAACCTTAGTCAACCTCATTCCTTTTGGATTATCTTGTACTCAGTTACTGTTGCTCTGCATAAAGAGTGGAGGGGAAAGTGCATAAACCAACTTGTTTAAAGCTCACTAATTATTACGTTGTGACGGAAGCAGGAAAATACACAAGCAATGCTAGGCTTTAAAATGGGGCTGCATTTCACACTTAAGGAGAAACCTTACATTCTTTGAGATATTCTGTCTAATCTCAAATAAGCACAAACAGAAGCAGCACAACACACACAGACCCACCCACACATACATGCTACAGAATATTATTAAGATGGTTGAGCCAAATCAGGGTGAAGAGAAAGCAAGAACACAATACCTCTCATGATCTCACCTGATGTAACCTGATGAGTGAAGAATATTTTTGTAGAGACACCGTCATCTCTGGATGTCAAGAGTAGCATGCTAGCTAACGTTAGCCTGAAGGACGATTACCGTGGCTTGACAACACCGTCAGCTGCTCTGTGTCTTTGGAGACTTGATTCTTTTATGAAAAGAAAAACCTAGAAAACACCTCTACAGAGGGGTCTAGCGATGCATAAAGTTGGATACAGTTTTTATCCACTAATGTTTTAAAATATCTACTGCTCTGACACCAAGTCACTACCATATATTTAAGGTCCTCGGTCTGCAAACTCTCACAGAAAATAATAAAAAGCATACATTACTGCAACAGTGTCGTGGTTTCTTGGATTTGTCTTTCATGCAACACAGGCAAGTCTGCGTGTGTGTGTTTTGCACCAGGCTTCTATACAGTGAGTGCACGCTTCATTTACATGTACAGAGTAGCCTTTGAGAGACAGCCACTACTTTATGCCTGCAAGGGCACATCACTAAAGGTCAGGCCTAATCTGTTAATTGCTGGACGGTATGCATGAGTAAGTTTGATTGTAGGTTAAGACCTGTCAGTAATGCTGCTGAATCTTCAATGACCTAAAGGGGCTTTGACTTTTGCGTAACCAAATCAAAGAGCAACGATCACAGAAGGGCAAGCGTGAAAGCTATCCACAAACATTTGGGAAATTAGTAACATTGAGTATATCTTTTTTTTTTTTTATGAAATATTTAGGTTATGGCAAGGTGGAAAGGTGGTTAGCAAGAAGGTCAGCGGTTCGAATCCATCTATGTGTCTGCGCAGGTTCTCTCCAGGTACTCCAGCTTCCTCCCACCATCCAAAGACATGCTCATTAGGTTAACTGGTGATTCTAAATTGGCCGTAGGTGTGAGTGTGAGTGTGAATGGTTGTCTGTCTCTGTGTTAGCCCTGCGACCTGGACTGGTGACCTGTCCAGGGTGTACCCCTGCCTCTCGCCCGATGACAGCTGGGATAGGCTCCAGCTGACTCGACTTTCTTCACAGCTATTGGAGGGATTGCCATAAAGTTTTGCTTGGTTCAGATATTGAATCAATCCTTTTGATGCTGCAGTACTTCTACCCCCCCTTCAGTGAACTATAACTGGACTGGTGCAAACATTTGTACTGACATTCATGGTTCCCTGGTAATTCATCTTGTGTACTTAGCTGAACCTCTTTGTTCTTTTGAACATTTTCCACTGCTGTCTGCATATGGCACATGGCCATGAAATTTGGCACAGGGATGATTCCATAACTAAAAATCTCTTTGCTCGCAACATCCTCGGGTCAAAATCTTTATTTCATTGTTACTTTACAAATACCACATACCTTCAAAACTGATGACAACAGCTATACTCATAAGATGCTGAGTATGTCAAATTTATTTAGTCTTGATCGTGTTTGTTTAGTTTTTTTGCACTCAATAGTGAGCTTTATGGGATGTTTTTCAATGAGTCTTTATTGCTGACACAGGGAAATTGTTTCACTACTCAGTGAGCTGGTATGGAAACAGCTGGAAGGCTGTGTAGAATCACTTTGATTTCTTGTGTTGCACTCCATGCAGTTTTAGTATATAAAACACTCACCCTCATTGGTTTTTAAAAGTAGCCCTAAAGACGTGAAAGCTTTCTGCTATTCAGCAGTGCTTTGTTTCTAGTCAGAGCTCTTGGAGTTGGCTCTAATGGCGACACCAGATTAATGGATTCAAGAAACAGTACATTACAGGTATTAGTTGTGTGTGAAAACATAAACAGCAAGCTTTGCAGGTTGAAGCTGTGTGTTCATCCATATTTAGGTAAAAACATATTTTGGAAGGGCACCAGTGATGTTCCATCTCTTCCAAACATATTGCTATTCCAAACTCTATTTGGATGTAAAATAATCAGAACAACATTATCCTCAACTTGTCTTGGTGTGCAGCCCAAACTTCTGAACTGAGTGCTCCGAGACCGAACAGTCTGTTTCTCTCTCAGTTGATTCTGCGACTACTCAGCTATAGTAAATTACTAGGTGAAGGACAGGTTATTAAGATATCAATATGATCCTCCGGTTACTGCTGCTGCATGAGCCTGGGCCTTCTACCGCGGACTACAGTTTCAGGTAGGGTGACTCATTGTAAGGTTTCCAATAATTGATGTGTTGGACTATTATTGTGACCACAGCACATTGTAACTATGTTGCTATGACAGAAACACACTCACCGCTACCTAGGACAGTGTGCTACCAATTATAACAATTATTATTTCAATTCAGCCATGGACATATGTCAACATGTCTGACGTAAGTACTGTTACTTACTGTTAACCTCCTCTCCCAGTTCCCAAAGAAAGACCAGTGTCAAGGTAAACTATTTTAAACACATGGCTACTTTACCTTCAGAGTGCACAGCTAAAGCAATAATTTAAACCACCACTCATCTTAGCCACCTTAGCTAAACAAAAATAAAATGGAACTGAGGGCAACTCATCTAATCTCCCTGGTCCAAAACCAGGATATAACAAGTATAAGTACAAACAAGCTGTACCGACTGGAGGACACAGAGAGAATCCTGGATCCAACCATGTGGTCATCATCAGCTAAGCACAATCAGGCACAGTTTATTTGGAAAACACAGTGCCAATCACTTCTTCTGCAATCTCAGGCTGGTGCTTGGGAAGCTGGAAGACAAGAACATAGCAGCAAGGGAGGGTGAGCAGCACAGAACAAAGGACACCATATACTGTTTGTAAGACCCAAAATTACAAAAATATGATTGTACAGAAGTATAAGATGTTCTATGCACATGCCATAACAATTGGGTTATGGACTTAGGGTCTTGTGAAGCATTTTGATGATGATAGGCTGTACTAGCATAAGCAACCTGGGCTGAAGTGCCCAATCTAATATTGTTGGCCGTTTTGTGTGTGTTTTTGGCAGTTTTTGAACAGCTTTTGGAGTGGGAACTATCAGCTGTATCTGGCAACGCTGATAGTGCAACGGAGCTGTAGGTGGTCTGTCGCAAAATTTGGGATATTTGCCTGCTTTGCCTCTGCTAACAGTTTGCATCTGGTTAGATTATAGTTGAATTAAAAATAACAAAATCGTACCTGGGAGCTGTGGCTGCAAATAGCATTGGCGTGACTGTATAAGCAGAGCTTAGTGAGAAGAGTTGTAATGACTTCATGACTGTGTTTGGGCAGGGTTTGTTAGCTTGTGGCCAAACAGCTGGAGCAGTATGAATGAAGCAGTCAATGGCAGTCAGATAATGCGAGCTGAACTGCAGTGCTCTGCTGTATTTTCGTTCTTTCAGTGACCTAAATAATGCTCCACTAGCACCCAGCTTCCCTCTGGCGTTTAGTTACATTAGAAAATGTGTACTGCGGGACATTTATTCCATGTCTTCATCTTCTTCTTTACATAGCGTGTCCATCAATCTCCTTGGAGCCTGATACCGAAGTAGTATTTGTCATGCTATCTGCAGCCAGCAAAAGTAGCCATGGGTGTGCATTGGCTCGTGTGCTGTTTTCCTCTCTCCAGGAGCTGTCCATGTATACATGGACTTTATACAAATTCCGCTGCTTGACAAATGTTTGGATGATTGAACGCTCCTCTCCTGTCCAAACACTGAACGTTCCGCATCCTCCGTAGCGGTGAAAAATAGCCGCGAGCACATTGTGTGAGGGCCGCTCCAGCATCAGGGTTATATTAGCAATGAATTAGCAGCCAGGTTTATCATTAGCACCTGCAGAGGAGAGAACAGAACGCCCACTAAGGCCCACCCATGGCTACGCCTGAGGATTGTGGAGAGCCTTAATCTGACTCACTCTGACAGCACATAATCATCACTTACTTCACAGTCAGGTAGTGGAGGTATCCTGAAGAAATGTCAATCAGGCCCCAGGGAGAATGACAAAACAAACAAAAAATGTCCAGGTAACACCAATATGAGGAGACACTAGGTCATAGAGACCAATTTTGAATGCTGCCAAAAAGGAAAATACGAATCTAAATAAACAGTCTGTGACACATAGAAAACACGGCATTAGACTGATGGGCCGTGGAAGTATTTTCAGTGTAGCATTTGCTTTTATTGTGAGGAATTACTCAGTCATTCTTGGAGCAGCATGCGATGAAATGTCAAAAAGACCAGGTGACAATGAAAAAATAAAATCTTATATTGCTCTTGGAAACTTCTGGTAATCAAATGATGAGTCATAAAAATACACTATTGATTAAAATGTGGCTAAAGTGCAGACATAAAGATTTCTGATTAGATGCCTTTGTAGCATTTGTACATAGTACCTATGGCTATATCAGTGTGTAAGTACACATATAAAGCTGATGTTGTGCATAGCTGTGAGAGCACTCTTCTTAGATTGTCACATTACATACTGTACACACTGCTGCTTATATGTTACTCTTCACGTGGACAGCATTTCAAGCTTCCCCACAGAGTACAAGTGATACCGAGCTCATGTAGTGCTGAGATGCTCTTGGTTGTAGAAAAAAAACGCCACATAGCAGACTTTTAATAGATACTCCCATTGGGGGGAGTTTTGACAAGCTGTCAAAACATCCTTGTTTTTTCTGGACATTGCCTTAAATTCTGAAATCTGCAGTCATGTTTTTTTTTATTTATAGATAGCAGGAACGCAGACGTTTCTCTAGGAAAATTACCTTCCCATTTTTCACTTTCCTTCATTGTCAGCGTGTTTGATGTCTTTTGCCACGCTGACAGGAGAAGACTTCATGGGAAGTGCAATAGCAGAGTATTTTCAGACTGTACTGATGTTATGTTGTATTCACTGCCTATTGAACTGAGATAATTACTCAGTGATAGCAAAGATAGTGGCCTTCTAGCACTTGAACTCAATATGAACGATGCTAAATGGATCTTCTTCTTGTTTTTTTTTGTTTTTTTTTTGTATGTAGTGTCCTGGCAAGTAATGTAGAACGACTAGAATAGATATAGATTCTGATGTGCGTTTGTCTCAAACCCAAACAAGCGCTCCTCTGGCTGATATGCTGTCACCATCACAGGCAGCTGTATGTCCTGATGAGCTACTAAATAAATGGATTATTTAAAAATACTAAAGTGGCTGATATTAGTCAGTATTAACCAGATACATTCATAACCACTGTATACAAGGTGCAGATGACAAAACTCCAATCACCATTTGTGTGCAGCAGCTCCATTCCCCTCAAATGATTAATACCGGCTCAGTGGCATGTTTTCCTGCAACACTTAGCATCAGTGTGAATATGCATGGCCTGTGCACGCCCTCAGAAATGTGTGCTACATGTGAGCAAGGTACATGAAAGGTTGGAGTAGTGTAAGGGCTGCACAGGGATACGAATAGTGGAGAAAAGATCATAGGGCTTTATCAGTCTGGGCTCTATTCACTATTTCATGCCAGCCGGCCATGAACCCAGCAGGGATCAACCATGAACCCCACTGATGATAAGCATCTGTAGGGGTCTTGTCACAGACTAGTCATGGACCAGCCAGCAATTCTAGGTGGCTGGTGCCAACAGACATCTGAGCTGGCCAACCAATATTGTCAATCACTGGTCCTCTGTTAGGGAATAATATGGCGTTAAATCTCCAGAGTGCCCTCTAGTGGAATCATCTGGTAATACGTCATAGGTGCATAGGCAAAATTGCCAACTGGGTAGCTCTTATTTACACCTACAACCTAAGTTGCATGTTGATATGCACACATGACAGCATTTTGTTTGCACTTTCTTGCAGTTGAGTGCATTACTTTGGTTTGTCTCAGTCTAACTGCTAAAAATGTGCATCTCTCCCTCAAACAGTGTAGAGCGCCTGTACATCAGACCTTTCTCCAGTGTCCAGTTGTTCTTCCTCATGAATAACTGTTCACTGTTCACTCGTCTGTCCACCACATGCATGCAGCCTAATTAAATATTAAACAGTAATACTGTGTCGCTCTTGACTATTTTATAAGTAAGTTAAGTTATTCACCTGTGTGGACATGACAATCGTCCGTGTAAAAATACAGATGATTTAAAGTTTTTGTTTGACATAGTGAAAACCTTTTGTCAGCCAAGCCAGGAGACCTTCCAACAGCGTCGAGCAGCGCAGATGGTTGTTGTAACAGCAGGTGAGGGAACTTCAAACAAAGCAAGGTGATGTCAGTTAGGGTCTAGATGTTTAAAACATCACTTCCTGGCGGCAGGCTACAAGGTCAGTTTAGATAGATTCATTACTGATTCTCTTTGCCAGTCAGGCTTCAGGAGAACATAATCACATCTGCTACATACTACTCACCACTTCACAGCACACTCAGACCGTCTGTCAAGAGCTCTGAGGATATATAGAAGTATATAAACACACACTATTATGGGTACTTGTAGATAAAGTAGCTGCATATTAATGGAGTATTCAACACTGTTTTGTTGTTTTCTGACAACCTGCCCATGACTTACCCAGATGTGCGGTGGCATTGATGCTTCAGTCTAAAAGGAAGACCTTGAATCATCTGTCATACCAGGAGCTCTGTGAACTTCTGCTTTTGCACAGCAGGGCTTAGAGCTAAAGGCTAACAATGTCTGTAACATGCTGTTAGCTGGTCTAATGCTCCCCATCTTAGTTTTTTTGAACACTTTATCAGCATGCCATTAAAACTTAGCACAACCCGCAATCAAGATGGATGGATATGTCATTAGTTTGTGGAATATTTTGGTTAATGATTAAATATCTTCAGCTTTGTAAATGCAATGCAAAATATCTTAGCAGCTATCCAATAGCTGCTAAGATATTTCTAATCAGAACTATAGATGTCAGCCTCAGTGACACAAGAAAAATGTTCAGGAGATCATCAAAATCACATTACTCATAAAAACAAGTTTCTGTGATGGCTAACCTAAAATTACACAAACCTTAACGGGGAGAAAAGACACAGACTTGTACTTAGCCATTGAAGTTAAAATAGCCCAATACTCACTATTGGGAATCACATGATAAAGTAGAAACAATCTGGGAGTGACTGATACTTTTCAGTCCAGCAGTATTGCTAAAGCACTGGTTTATTTTACATTCAGCTGTGGTACGTTTGAGTTTGTCTTTATGCGGATCAGGTGGGTCAATGCAATTCAGGTGCTCTGTGCAGTGGATAGTGATTGTTTTTCTACTGCACCAGCTGTACGCTGACATCTTGGAGGAAACAAAAGACATCCAGTGGATGCTTCCAGCAGGAGTTCTAGCAAAGACTTCCCTGCACAAATCTGGAATACATTATCAGTCTGCTGTGTAGGAAAGCTGTGGGATTTACTGTATGTATTAGAAGCACTATTGGCGTAAAGGTTAGAAAACCACAAGGTTAAAGGTTAGCTCTTTACTCTTACTGCCTCAGTCACTGCTCACTGCTGCAGTGCCCCTTAGCATGCTCCTTAAACCTAAACTGCTTCAGTGGTGTTGAACATGAATGTGTGTAAATATGTCAAGCTCGGTATGTCTGCAAAAGGACATTTGCACAGTAGTGCACTGTGAAAATAAAACATTTTTGCACAGCAAAAGTGGTGAGGCTTACTTGAAAAGTACATGTTTGCCTTCTGCTGTTCATACTAAAATGTGTGCACATCATCACCAGAAGCCATAAGATATAAATTCTCCTTTAAGGTTCATGTGAATTTAAACAACATGCCAAGTTACCAGCACATAGTAATACATTTCACTGTTTAGTACAGCGAGTTTTTCTCAGCATCTTCACTTCCACCTGTCAGCATTACAGACAAATGTGATGAAAGGGCCTTGTAGGAACCAACAATGGCACTGTGAAATAACATTTATATAGAAGTTGTTTTCTTAAAAGAAGTGGATGTGAAAAAGGCCTCACCGCTAAGAAATAAGAATAAAAGGCCTACACTCAGAGCGCATTTATGAGAAACCAATTCCTCATTAGTAAAAAACAATGTTGATATCTGAATTTAAACATATCTGAACTTTGATCATTGCTTGATTACCACTGTACACATTATACATTCACATAATAATATAAGCAAAAGGTGCCAATGTGAGAAATAAGTTAAAGTGTCTTAAGTGTCTGCAGCTGAGTCCTCTCTTTTTCAAAGTGAAGGGAAGTATTTAAACTTTAATGATTAAGAGGTGATTCAATTTACCTGTTTCCCCAAATTACCGCTCACATTTGAGAAAGAAAACGTCCTCGTCAGCTGGCACAATTAGATACAGACCTGAACAAGAAGTAACAGTTCCGCACACAATTATTTTAAGTGTTTTCTTTGTAACATCACACATTTCGAATAGTGGTGAGACCTTTGGATAAGGATGAAGGGTTAGGGGTAAGGAGAGGAGAGGCTGAACCAGACAAAGAGAGATTTACATGAGCAGAATAACAAACTGCCAGTAAGATGTGGAACGTGAAGGGCGCAGTAAATTAGTGTTAGAATAAAGACATCAGGGACCTATTCTGCTACCCTGAAAACGTTTTCTCTTTCTCAATGTCAGAGAGCAGGGAGAGGGGAGGGCCGTACAGCATTTGAGTGAAAACACCTGTCAGGCTATCAGTGACAGCTGATGAGCTGATTGGCCCTTGTTAGCGCGTATTAATCCACCCTAATCTACTATTTAGACTGAGATCATTGAATGAAACATTAGCTGTGTTCATGGGCTAAGGATAGCTACACAGCTAGTGTGATGTTTAACACTGTATGCATCATTTTTTATTTATTTTTTTCCCTGAGCTGTTTTACCAGCTCTGACACGAGCAAGCCAAGTGATCAGATTTTGACCTTTGAGAAGGGTTTTTGGTCCTGTCTCATCAGCGATGCAGAGGGCACGAACCAGAATGCAAATGAGTGTATCGGAGCCAGTGACACAGCTCTGACATTCAATCCTCTGAGGAACATCTCATGACTGGCATGGTAAAAAAAAAATATAATAATAAAAATCACATGTTACGGGGATTTGCCCACAGTTAATACAATACAGAGACTTGAATCATGACTTTTTATCAAGCTATTTGTATGTTTTTCATTTCTGAATGTCATTATTAATTAGATCATGTCTGTTTGTAAAAAGCTTTAAATGTTCTTTTACTCAGCAAGGACCAAGCTCAGTGGTTAAGAAAAACAAAACACAAAAGCATGTTTTCTAGCTTTCCCTATCAATTTTTTGAATGTTGGTATCTGCATGCATGTTTCCTACCATGAAACACAGGACGGGTGGTGGTCTTTACATCTATACCTGTTTTATTTAGAAGTGAAGGCAACAACTAAGCAGCACGGCTATCACAACATTCTGCGTGATCCCAACATCGCATCTGAGCTGTGCTTAGCGGGAGTCCGACTCGGGGTGCTGCATCAGATGACCTGACCTCCACATCACCTGACCTACTGTATGCCCAACTGAGATGGTTTGGCCTGGCCAGGACTTGGACTGCAGAGATAAAGGAAAAGCTGTCAACAAGCACTCCAATGTACATGCTGGAATTTCTCCATTCTCCGCAACCTGCCATGCGAGGTTGTCATCTTGAACGCGTGAAAAGCAACTAAAACATGATGAACCACAGAGCACCAAATTTGGCTCTGTGCAGCATATTGCAGGAGGTCGTGTTTGAATCACTTTACTTTCAGAATTAGTCGAGCTGCATTATTTATTCAGTTACGGTGCAGTGTTTGCTGATATTTGGAAGGCATCTTTGTCACGGGAATGTTTTTTGAGGCTGATTGGGCAGTTCAGAATTAATATAAAATATAGTGAACTTCTCCAAAATAAGGCCAATTGCCATGATGAAATTTCTTTCAAGGGCTCACATAAGGGGAAAAAACATCCACAACTAGCAACATTCAGTGTTCCAAGCTATAAACCATTTATTAGACCAGCACATTTAGCGTGTGGCCTTAATCAGGGTCAAGGATACAAGCTGGAACACAGTTGTCCCTTATACGTCAAGTCTTGCAAGAGCTCTGACCGCTTCATTTCTATTTTCCTCCTCCATGCCGGTTTTTATACCACAGTCATGTTATCCCCTTGAGTGGCCAAACTCTTACCAGCTTTCCACTTCCGAAAGTTCCAAAACAGCAACCATTGGAACCATTTTGATGGCACTCAAAAGAAGTCTGGTTTTGAAAGGCTAATGCAAGTTTTCAAATGAAGTCAACAATACAGGTGGGAACACCAGAGATGAGCGAGGCACTGACAGACATGTGAGTTTCTTCCAAAATTGAAATGTCAATCATGTGATACAAATTCCCAAACACTCTGATTGATAGCACGGGTATGACACTGCTGGACCAAATCACAGAGTGTCAAAAAATCACTTTAGTTGGGCGGTTAGTTTGGACGTTATCTAAGATCATAAAACACTGATGAGAGCTAAAGTGCTTCCAGGACTGTCACTATCAAGAGAAGCTAACAAAACTTTCTTAAATTCACTCCATCATTGCGATTAAGGCTGCCAAGTGTTCGAGGCACGGGGCAAACTGATCTAATTTTGTCCGGCAAACTTGATAGCACCTTGTTGGCAAACTAATCAGGCATCTGTTGGATTTCATTGATCGCTGAAAACAATTGACTGATTCTTGGCTGGAAAAGCAGAGGATACAGCACATACCGATACCTCCAGCTGCTCCACCACGTCAGTCAAACCCTGGATGCTTATCTGCCTGAAAAGATCATTTTTATGTCGCTGCAGGCCATGTGAATAAAGTCATCTGTTTGTCACAGATAAATTACCAATTATAAACATCAGCTGTGATAAGCAATATCAACATTTTTTTTTTTTAATTAGCAGTTCTATTTTAACAAACAACTCAGGCTATAACAAGTGAGCAAAACAGCCTATGTAACCCGACAGGGATGGTGTCAGTTCCACCCAAGTGACATTTGTCCCAGTTTCCATTTTAATATTTACCCCACTTGAGTGTTACCTTGAGTTTGTCCAATCTATTCTACATAGCTGAACAAACATTGGAGATGTCAGTATATGACACAAATCTCCTGACCTTTATGAAATGGCACTACCACGGCTCGGCCCATGTTGTGTATCATGTCAAATTAAATTATTCTTATTATTATTATTATTAAGCTTCGTGTTGAACTGGAAGTAGACATTCATCTAGTGTTGTTTTTGGCGGCCTGTTTTAATTTTAGTTTTTATTAGTTTTAGTCATGTTCATACTCCTTTTAGTCTAGTCAAGTTTCAGTCAACTAAAAGTCTGAGCATTTTAGTCTTATTTTAGTCAGAATTATCCATGACTATTTTCGTCTAGTTTTAGTCAACGAAAACTGTATTTTATTTGCTTTTTAGTAATACAATTCTATTTAACCCAGTCAATATAGTATAAGTACCTTGTAGTATAGACAAAACCAAAATTTTCTTTTAGGGTTATTCGGTTTTATTTTTCACTTCGATATATTTTTCCAAATGTCTTCTCTTCTTCTACTCCCGAAGACCCCTGGCTGGCCGGCCATCGTTCCCTTACTTTGTCACGCTACTCATCACTCACGCAGAGTCGCAGACTCACTGGAGCAGAGCATCTTCTAAATAATGCCGCGAGTGGAGGTGGAGGAAGTGACGTCGGGCTCTGGACACAGGAAACAGAAAAACTACAAAATAATAATAACGCGACTAAACATGACAAAATAACGCCGTAACATTTTGTCTTGTCTCGTTTTGGTCAACGAAAATGGAGAGACACTTTAGCATAGTTTTTATTTTGTAAACCACATTTAGTCTCGTTTTTATTCGTCAACAATATTGCATTATACATTTAATTATAGTCATCGTCGCATGTCCACATTTACATTACGTCTCGTCTCGTTTTAGTCACGTGATACAGGTTCGTTGACGACAATATTTAGTCATAGTTTTCGTTGACTGTTCACATGATGGATATTCATGAATGGTCTAGTATATTGATTAAGGTCACGAGATAAGTCAGTTAGAACCCAAATTCTTCTTGTAATTATATGATGCGGAATTGTACATAATAAAAATCTCCGTCTCTGGATGAATAATTGGATGCTGCTGCATTACATAACATCATCAACGGGGAACAATTACAAAGCCCTGCTGCAGCTGCAACTGAGTACTGGTGTAGAACAATGTAATACAAAAATCCTCTCACAGTTTAAAATGTAACATGCGGAATATTCTTTTGCTCTCCGTGTTTTGAGTGAGGAAATAAGCTCTTTCATGAATATATATCACAGATGTATATAGTAGGACACAGAAGCTTTCTTAGTTCACTGACTGACAGGTACATATAGCATATTCATCAACCATGCATAACATTATGACCACCTTCCTAATATTGTATAGGTCTCCCTTGTGCCTCCAGTACAGTTGTGACTCATCAATGGACATGGGCCTTCTGAGGGTGTCCTGTGGTGTCTGACAACAGAATGTTGTTAGTGGGGGCCTTTGGGCTCTATGGGTTGAGGGGAGGGGCCTCTGTGGATCATCCCACAGATACTTGATCAGTTTGGGATTTAGTTAATTTAGAGGCCAGGTCAACACCTTGTGCTGTTCTTCATGTTTTTTTAGTTCCTTTGTGTGTGTGTCTGTGTCAGGCTGCATCCTGCTGGGGATGGCTGCTGCCATCAAGGAGTGTCATTGCTATGGTGTGGGGGTGCCTGGTCTGGTCTAGATGGGTGCTACATGTCTAAGTAACATCCACATGAATGCCAGGTCCAAAAGTTTCCCAGCAGAACATTGTATTGTCACAAGATGGTCAATGTACTTACTTCTACTGTCAGTGGTTGTAATGTTTTAGCTGATCCGTGTATAGCCAACATATAAAAACTGTCTCCTGTGTTATAAATTTTCACACATCCTAAGTGTCTTCACTTTTTCACTCACACACTATGTGATGTTGCTTTAACTTTTAGACAAGGTTACAAACAACAGACCATTTCAGTGGCCTGTGAAGCCATACGATGGAAGACGATGACATCTATGAGGCACTTTCTCGCATCACTGACACACAGAGGCATGCGTTTCAGGTGAGCGACCGCGGCCCGTCATTACATCGTGTCTAACACCAGTAGGTGATTCTGTTCCTCCCAGTGTTGCGGGTGGATTCCATTACAGGAAATACAACGCCATTACACTTGAAGGTTAACGACAAACGCGGTCTATCAAAGCCCCTAAATGGGACTTTCATTTACCTGTGCAAGTGACCCTGCACATATGGCACATGGTGTGAGTTCATTTGAGAGAGATTGCACTGAGAATTATAAATCCATGCTATAAAGACTTCACATTCTTGCCTTTGGAAGTTTGAATTATAAATGTAAAGACAAAAAGAAATAGCAGACAGAAGCTGAAAGAGGATGAACGATGATGCTTCCCAGTGCTCATACGCTGCTTACCTACAGTGTGGACCTCTGCAGAGACTGCAGAGTGTCAAGCTGATATCATTTAAATGTAAAGCAACAAAAAATATATTATTTTTTCACAGCAAGATGGTTTTTGGTTTCAAATCCAGGCCAACGGTATGAATGAATATACAGTATATACACTGGCCAGACAGTCATAGCTGTCCATTTGTCTGTCTGCTCCTCTGGAAAACTCCACACTCCACCATCAGCAACACCATCACTTCCTATCCTGGGAACGAATGAAGAGGAAGTTGACAGGTGGAGGTGTTTGGCGATTTTAATGGCCATCACCTGCTCAGTGTTGGCAAGTCACATTTCCTCTCCGTCTCTCGCCGGTCGGTATTGCCACTGACAAAGTAGCTTCAGTCTTTTGGATCCTGTTTAATGGGTGTGTTATGGGAAAAGATGGACAGAATAATAACCATGTACAGAGGCAGCGCTCTATTTTTGTTCTCATGTACAGTTATACGGATCCAAAGAGATTGTTTGCAATCTCCTCAAAAGTTTACAGCTGAATTAATTTAAATTCTCTTGACCTAGTTACAGCTTCTCGCAGTAACATGCTTCCAAGAAGCTTGAAGACACAACTCTCAAATTTATTTGTTAACTGGTCTTCCTCCCACCATAAAATATGCAAATAGCGCAACCATTGCCGATTTCATTATGGAAGAATGTATTATACTCTGAAAAGCAGTCCTGGCTGACAGGCAGGTCATTACTGCATGTTTAAACGTTGTGTTTTTGACAGGTAGACCCTTTGTATAGAGAAAATGGAAATGAAAAAAAAAAAAAGCAAGGCATCTGCAGTGAAATAATGTGCGGTTAATGATGACCATGTTCTGAACAGCAGGGGCTGGCGTGACTGACAGCACCATGTGAACGCAAGCAATAGTGGTAACACTGGCAGCGAGTTATAGCCTAGAATTCAGTTGTGTGGCAGCAGACGTGGCAGGCAGAGGGGGACCGGCTGACTTCCGTTCACTGGTGTAATCCGATGGGAGCATTTGATGCACGTTGCAGTGGGAAGAGCATACCCTAGCAGTGGTCTAGCAGTGGTCTTGAGCTGACTGACTAACATAGCTTAAGGGTATACACTTGATACAGTTATTCGTTTCCCTCAGCCACTGCGCTTCCCTTGCACCTCCCAAGATTTTTCTATACAGTCCATGCCTTCCACTGGCTCTGCATCACAGTCTCATCATCTGCTACTAGAGTGTTAATTGGCTAGCTCGTTGCACAATTAACAAACATCAGCCCTGTGACTGAGAACAATGAGCACACATCAGTCTTATCTGTTGTGTCTGTTGTTGGTAATAGATAAGAGATTAATAGAGGCATTACAGGCAGTCTTACAGTCTCATACCATAACCATTTGCATACAATCCAAGCAATTACAAGGCCGGCTGGAGATAAACATGCTGGTCCACTTGGCTTGTGGGAGCAAAGAAGAGTTAGTGCACCCTAAATCAATCGTTCTGTTGAGAGACTGCTGGCAGAGTGTGATTTCAGGGAGCAGCTCAGGGTCCTGGCCGTATGAAATATAACTTCAGACATATTTTTTACATAGTGCTCAAGACTTTAAATGTTGTACCTCTTCAGGTCCCAACATCCCTGCCACTGTGTGCCTTTTTTTTTTTTTTTTTAAATGCATGGCTTTATATCGCAGAGCTTTTTTGAATTAGTCTTTATATAGCTGTTTTAATTTTTAAGTTTCTTAGTACTAATTCCCAAGCTGATTCTAAAAAACTTGCTGTTACTTTACATATATTCTGGGCAAAATGCGCTCCTCTTATCTTTCATGGACTATTTTTTTCCCTGTAATAGAGCTGGATTCTGCATACTCACTGTTTGTGAACTGCAATCCGCCGGTTCCCCCAGCAAATGTAATTGCATCCCCTGGAAGTTGGCTCAAAATGCAGTCTGCCTACATCAAGCCTTTTGACGAATCTGAACTCCCTCCACATTTAGCTCAACTCAAACTCTGCATCACCTTCTTCCACCCTCCGCATCTTTTTATCCCGCTGAACTCACTGTTGTTTATCCTAATTCCCTTTTAAGATACTCCTTCGTAGCTTCCAGTGGCGGAGTCACTCAGGCAAAAAGTAGCAACCCGATAGGTGGATCTAGCAGCATGCTCTCCCAATCTTTAATCTCAGTGCTCATTCTGTGGACGCCTCTGGCAGGCCTCTGCTCTCCGAACTCCAAAGGGATCCTGAATCAGCACTCGTATGTTTGATGACACTAGTAGTACAGAACTCACTACAGGCAAACTGTGGAAGCACTATGGCTCCGGAAATGTTCTTTTAACTTTTAGCCTGTGAATTTTATGATGCAATATTGATTTTAAATGACCTCGCAGCACATTATGAATTCATGTTCCGCATTTGCTTGCTAACATCAGTGTTGTTATGCAGTGCACAGTGTGTATTTATAGCTAAGCTGTGCTGCACAGACAATTTAAACCTTAAATGGTTGAGTGAAGCAATAAAATTCCGGGCACACAGCTCGACATGAAGCATTCCTCAGATCAACTTAAAGACCTGTCAGAGGCACTGTAGGAAATACTCAACACGCAAACAGAAATACGGCTAACAGAGTCCTCATACATTAAGTTTTTTTCCTATTCTTCTTCTTTTTTCCAGTACATTATGTTAATGCAGTTTTCGTTGGGAAGGAGTCACAAAAAGTATCTCTTTATCTATTCTGACGGTCTTTTGGGAAGAGGGGTGGGACATGTGTAAGAAATCTTTAGCACACTTCCTCGTTTAAGCTTACACCATAGCATGTTTAAGTTAATCCACAGTGGCTGTGCATAGATGCAAGCAATTTCTCACATTTTGTTGTGGTGTTCCTTTGCAAAACCCTTTAACTTGCTTTACATATATATTTCACTCAGCCATTCCACAACTCACTCCCATTAACCAGGCCAGATGTACTGTACAACCCTCAGACAAGTACCACTTGTAGCCTGGTGGAAGGTCAAACTGAAAAAAAAAAAATATATATATGCCTGATATATGTTTATGTCAAGTTAAACTACACTGAACAAGAACAGATTTTCAAAACAGTTTCTATGATTTAGTAGCTGGTTTGGAGACACACCATTAGACGATTTTCCCATTTTTTTAATGTTGTGCCAGACTCCTACCAACAAACAAAACCAAACAGATAAGCTACAAAACATATATCAAACCCCAATTCTTCTCTGTGATAACATTAGAAGAGCTAGCTATTGATGACTTATATTGTGTGCGCTCACTACAGCCAAACAGAATCCCTTCCCCTTCTCCTTTGCTGCTAAACCTCGTACAACAATCTAAACAAAAACATTTCCTGGATGGGAGGACAATCCCAACGTCTCAAATCTGCCCATCGAGGTTCAGCCAGACTGAAGCAAAGCCTGGGAGGCAAGTCAGTTCGCAATGGGAAGCTAATTTTGTTCTGATGGCACCATATTATTAGTGTCACTAACCCTGACTGAAGTCACAAGAAATACAAGGGGAGGACATCTCTCCCAAGACAAATTTTCTCTTGAGCGTGCAAGTAAAATTTCAATTTCCAAAAGCTAACACAAGCCCTTCAGTAAAGTCAATAACTTGGGTCTGCCTGTTTTACATAACTAATCAAGCAGCGTTGAAGGGAGTCACTGGATGCTAAAACCTCATTATCCTGCCTGACGACCTTGGCACATGCGCTGAATGAGAAAGTAATGGCTTTTAAACACTGCAAGACAGCCCTTTTTAGATGTGGTTCAGAGCCTGTCACAAATCCATGCTGTATCCATGCTATTGTGCTTGCCTTTCATCTGAGAGGAGACAGTGTGTAGTGACAATGAGTCATTAATTGAGGTCCGTGCCCGCTCTCAGAACGAGAAAGCCTGTTGCATTTAAGCAAAGCTCTTTTTCAAAATTCAAAACCCCGGTTTCCACAGATGTTACAGTATTCAGCTGCAGCCGTGTGAAGCCACGGCAGAGCTGGAGTCTTAACTTACAATGACAATACTAGCATGTTAATAGTTCAGGGGTAGAATTTACCAGATTCACCATTTGAATTAAATGTGTAACGATGCAAACAGACTAAAAAGCACAACAGCAAGGGATGATGGGAATGATGGGTGAAACAGTCATGGCCTTAATCTGTGACGGATTTATTCTCCAGGTACTATGAATGTCTAAAATGTCTAAAAACATAATTAAATGAATGTGAAATGAAGAAAATATTTAAGATATTTTTTAATCAAAGTGGTGGACTGACTGACTGAGTGACTGACTGACACTGCTAGTGTGTTTAAACCAGAGGCGATTGCTCTAAGACTACAGGGGAAGCTCAGCCTCCCCTAAACAATTTTGTCAAATACTACGAATTTACATTACTACTCAAACTAAAATGTGCTAGAACATGATCGACTTCATGGCTACTTCTTATAATAACACAATCATTAATTAGTTTTAACTGTTCGTCTATCGTGATTTTTTTCTCATATTGCTGTAATGGTACGGTCCGTTTAAAAACCCGCTGAGGCTCGGCTTCAATAGACTTTCAATGGGGCTTCAGAATGGACCGATCTCAGGACAAAAAAGCTGGACATTTATTGGACAAACGCTCCAAAATCGTCACTTCCAGGGAAGCCGGGCGTCTCTGGGAGTCAATGGGCAGTGGGATGTACCTGGACGCCGAGCTTCTGTATGATGATTGGATGAACTGTTAACGTGGCTGGAACTCGTCATGATTGACAGCGCTTTAAAACTATAGAGAGTGAGGACTTATCGTCATGCTACAGAGCCATGTTGGCAGGATTAGCGGCGAAACATGATTGTTTACGTGTGTTGTTAACTCGGTAGTAGAGGAGGTTCTCGCAATTCCGCACAGTAATACCATGCCTGGAACTGACTGCTGCAAATTAAAAACTGCTCCAGTACCTCACACGAACATAGGAACAATGGAAAACAGTTTGTTAGGTTACTGAAATGCCAGCCACAGCAGAAAGCCTCGTAACTTTCCAAAGACTTGTGGCTTTTAAATTCCTGCATCGTGTAGTAACTCACACCAAAAACAAGGTCATTTACAATATCCATATACGTGCACGTAAATGGTCCGGGTTTCCGGGCGTTCCAGGCGTTGCCCCTGGCAACCGATAGCGTCTCCTACCATCATGGCCGACCAGCTCAGACCCCGCCCAAATCAACCCAAATCGGCACATGATAAGCTACTCGGATGAAACGTCTTCTCCAAAAATCTACAAGTCCAGTTGCCTTTTTTGAAACTTTTTGGATTACCATGACCTGGATGACTGATAGCCTTCACAGACATATACAATATAAGGAGAATTAGTAACCCTGTTAAATTTAATAAACTGGGCTTCCCCTATTTGAAAGACCAGCAGCCGCCACTGGTTTAAACCAGGTTTAACCAGAATCAGTGATGAAAATCATGCATGCTGTGAAGCAAACGGTGTATCTGTGTGACACAGGGTGAGTTGAGCAAGCTTCTGTAAAACGCTTCCCATTCTTTGTCACAGCAGCATGGTATGCTGAGTATGAATCAGAGTCTGCTGCTGCCTGCTGTGAATTTTAGATATACTAATAATCCACGATGTGTTACAGGGCAGTAAGGTTCAGACATAAATGTTGATAAGATTAGTTTTATCCTTGGCATACCGTGTGACGAGCATAGATAACTAATGTGCTAAGTTCATCAAAGCATGCAGGTCTTTCCCATTCAGTGATCTCTCATAGGAAGAAAAAACAGAAATGTAGACAGTGCAGGATTTAATGGATGTTTTCATTGGTAAACACAATAGAGGCTAAGAATAGCCAGTGTGGCATCTGATACTCTGATGTGACTTGAGCAAAATAAGGAGTGATCTCTGGGGCTGTAAAGGCACAGGTTGAAAGAAGCACTTTTAAGGCCCTGGGTGAAGAGCTTGGCAGCTGTGCCCCCCCATCAGTGCCAGTGGTCAACGCAGAGGGACATGAATTTGGCTTGCTTCACAGAGTTTTAGAGAGCAAGCAGCAGAGCCAGACAGAAAAGCGGGTGAGGAAGTTTCTTTTTCTTTATTCTGTCAGATCACTGAAGATAGACACTTTCACTATGTAGAAATGAATCTTTTATTTACCATTGACATACTTATACTCACACATGTTCTTCACATCAGTTTGTGGAATATGTAATTCTTTTGTCTTTGATTGTGTCTCCAGAAAACTTCAGCATGATGAACTATACTTCTGACTTCATAACAAACTGTGACGTGATCAGACAAATGAAATACTACTGTGGTTTTTACACTTTGCCTGAGTTAGGATATTTAGTGGGCTGGTTTTGTGAAGAGTCAAACTAAATTATATGTCATTAAAAAAAAATTATGCAGAGGCCTCGTTATCTACAGGTTTAGCGAAGACTCCAACATATTACTAGTCTGTCTTTAAGGTCCTGTAAGTGTTTTCCTCTCATTACTCTGGCTAATTAGGCCTCCTGTCAGCCTGAAGCTTGATGGAGCTATGCTGAGATTTACAAGAATTCTCCACACTCATTTCACTGATCAGTGGCACAAGGATGTAAATACCCTGAATTTTCAAAGGATATTTGAACCACAGAAGTAAAAACACTAAATAATCTGACTGATGATGACAAAATGGCACATATCAGTCATTGCCACACCAGTTTGCTGGGATTGTGCACTCTTGTGGAGACGTATATCTGTGTTAGTATAACTGGCGTGCTGCCCTTGAAGTTTTCTTTCATCTAATGGTCCATGCTGTAAAGCAGGAATGAATTTAGCCATTGAGAAGAAGGCGGTATAACCACAGCAAGAGTTTGCATTGTAAACAAACTGGTACGCTGCGTGCTTTGCAAAGATTTTCACAGCGCACTAGTAACTTGTCCTAGCTGCAAAAGCACTGGTGTAATTGATTTAACGTTCAAACTCAATGCATTCCATACTGACCTAGTTCTGGGATCGCTGCATTATGCAGTCTGACTCACTGTCATGGCTTGCTGGGACACTTAATGGAACCGACACAGTCGGTGCTTTTCGTGCCGCGACAAGTCAAAATGAAAACGTAAATTAAAAAAGTGGAAACGGCCTGTTGTTCCATGACTCCCACCCTATCATGTGCAATAAGACTAACATGAGGGGGGCAGCACTGTAATGAAACACAACCAGAAAATACTTCCTTCAGAAGGGAGTGATAAGGCAATAGATGTGCATGCTTGGACTGGAAGCTTCAAGTATTCTCTCTAGAAAACTTTGCAAAAACCAAAAACAAAGCAATACTTGGGACTCCTGATTTATTGCTGAATCAGTTAAGACAATGGAGACTGAGCCTGTGGCCCACTGATGACAGAACTGCAATGTTTCAACTGTTATTATTATAACTGGGTGTCTAGAGACTTTCTAGTCAAAAAATAAATACTGCATCAAGTCCCTGCTAATATCTATAAAAAGACATCGGTACGTTGATGCAGAATGAGTTCTGCTAATGCAATGTGTGTCAGTGTGAAGCTGCAGGTGTAGGACACAAACACGTTGCTGTGACCGTGCTTTTAGTGGGCTTACTGCTATTGTTCAATGATCATTTCTGGCATTTTCAGACATCAGATCAGTTTGAATTACTACCGGGAATAATGGGAATAGGAGGCAGCCACAGTGGGCTGTTAGGTGAAGAGCTGTCAGTTGCACACCTCAAAGTGAGGTAACCAATGTCCCTACATTTTACGTAGACACAGCACTGTAAACATTTCTAAGTTGAAATCAAGACACCACTAGTTAATTAGGAGTGAGGACAGTCATTTCCTGCGCAGATCCCTGTCAAAGCACACAGACAAATCAGAAACTCTCAGAGGCTGCTTCTTTCAGTTGATAACAATAAAAATGACCCAAGGAAAGAAAAAGTTCTGAGAGTACCAATCAGCATCTCATGGATGTTTGATGTGAGGGCAAACACAAACCCTAACAGCCGTGCACTCAGCAGATATTCCATGTGATGTGTAAATGAAGTGCTGCTTGGCGTGGGCCTGAAATTCAAACCATGGGGATACAGCTATTGTGCTCTCCCCAGCTCCCTGCTGAGAGGGCGTAGTGATTCAGTATAGGCTTGCATCTCTGGAGACCACGAGTGTGCAGGCTGCTAGGATTTGGAGAGACACACTTTACACAGTGTGGGTAGTCTTCTTCTGAGGCAGGCCTGCAGCGTCAGATTGTGAAAGGACAAAGAAGAAAGATGAGTTTGTATTTATTTTAATTACACAGTTAAACACAGTGCATGCGCGCCCTCTCAGGTCAGTGAGTTTTAAGCGGTTGCTCTTGGATCGGTGCAAATGGCAAATCGCAGAGTGTCTCCGTTTATTCGCGATATCTCTCTGTTCAAGGCCTGAATCTCTGGCAAGAGAAACAGCATGGCCCTCCCCCTGTGCCTTTGACTCTCATTTGTGCCAGGGCAGATAGCACTGAACCAGCAGGATTTGCACTGTGCGGTTCAATTGCCTTCCGCGTGGATGTTTCCTATCGACTAGTCTGACACGGATGCTACCTCAGACCTCGGTGAGCAGCTAAACAGAGGAGAGATTTTATTCATTATTTAATCCCAAAGTAATTTATCTTATGGCGCAGAATGGGATCCCGCTGCCACAGATTATGCTATGACGGCTCTATGAGTAACAAGCACTCTTCCGTAATTGAAACCATCACTGCAAAATGATTAGAAATACCTAAATTTACAGAATTGATGGGGGGGAAATATTCCCTTAAGGAAATTATAGTGATAAGAGGTTTGGGGGGAAAAATGTCTGCAATATACCATGCTATCACCTAGAAGATAATGACTAAGAAACTCATCAGTTCTGCCACATCCATATCTCCCCTGCCAGACTGCAAGATAACTATATTTCTTAACGAATCCCCCATGCCATGTATTTCACTCTAAATCCTCCTTTACGGTTTTCAGTTTTCTCCCGCAATGGCCAAATTGAATTCCTACGCCGGAGATATGACCAGGGTGACTTTAGAAACTGGCCCAAGTGCACGTAGCCTGCACTGCCACTTTTCCCCAGCTTTGTATGAAAGCTGCTGCTCGTTCAGCGTCCCTTGAAAAGGAGGGAGCAAATAAAGGTAGTGGCGCCCGGGGGAAAGAGTCATCATTGGAAGGGTAGGATCATTCTAAATTTTGCAGCACAATGAAACGGTAAACAAGTATTGGCATTTTCAAAGTATGATACGAAAGTAAGAGAAGTTCTTCAAAAGTGAAATTTCTTTTCAGACTCTGTTCTCAGATGATTACAGTATATACAGTATATGTATTCCTCATTTTATTCTAGCTCCTCACTTGAAAGAGAATCAAAGACACATCCCTCAGCTTTGTGCATTTCATCTTAAAGTACTGCCCTCATATAGGACTGCCTTTTAGCGCGGCAAGATCGATTGTCACCCGAGTGTCTGAAAGTGCCATAAAATAAAAGAATGCCCTGTTAGAGGTATTCTAAGGGGGGAAAAAAGCTTGAAGAAGTCAAAGAAGGAAATTGCAGTGATCAAAAGGTGCACAGGCCAGACATATTGGAAGGGTTGTCTGGACTTTTTTTATAGTTATGCTTTGCCTTCCTACTGGGCACTTTCCAGAGGCGGAATCTTTTTGTTGCCGCTGACTCCGAGTTCATCTCCGCCGAGCTGAATTTGTCTGCCAGTGACCGTCATCACCCCTGTTTGTGCTGCTTTTAGTGTCTCAAACTCCCCGTCAGGTCAGCGAGCCGCGAGCTCACACAGAATCACAAACTAATTGCTTTATCTGAGCCTTTTGTCTAAAGGGTCAGAAATTGAGTTTCGCTTGTAGGGCGGGAGAGGGAATTATAAATCGAAAGGGATAGGGGAAGAAAAATTCAATTTGTGCACTGGCCTTGTCAGAACTGCTTACTCGCGTGGCTGTTAGGTGTCCAGATTAGAAGAGGGGAAAGAAAGGGAGATAACGGCATTACAGCGAGAACAAACACTCTCTTGTCTAAAGGGCTAGGCGAGGACACTAATCTAATACCTGACACAGGCGTGTTCGAACAGCGCAGCCTTGCTCCAGTCCCAAGCCGATGTAAACAGTCACTTCACCTCTCACTCATAGCAAATTTTAGGTCAAAATTAAGATGCTATGAAAAAAAACGGGGGGCTTGTTTTAAACTCCCATTCGCCCCTGTGTGTGTGCATGTGTTTATGTCTGACTCTTAAAAGCCATCAGTGGCATCAGATAATTTTGTTTACAGGATCCACGCATAACAAGTCCCTCGGAGGCCGGGGCCACGAATAATGTATAGTGCAACATGTCATGCAGTTTGTAGTAATTTTTCACCTTCCAGCTGAAAATATCAGACAAGCCCTGGATCATTAATACACCCCACAGATTGTTTTTCTGTGGATGATGAAACAGTGTAGCCACACCACGTTGCTGCCTGACTCCTGGCTGAGAGAGCGATGATGTGCTCCTCCGTGGAATTGTAGCTCAGCGCCGCACAATAGAGGAATAGCACAAATGGGTATTTCTCTGACGGCTTTCGGTTTAAATGCAAAAAGGACTTTCTCTTCGGGTCGCTACTCTTATAATTGCCACTTAGAAAGGGCCGCTTGAGCAGAGTAAACAGAAGCGGGCAATGGATGCCACTCAAAAGATATTGAAACGAGAACAAAGGAAGGATCTTTAAACCGAAGTTGAAATACAATTAATCCCTCAAAATCAATCCAAAGTTACTCATGTTTAGAAACAAATGGGAGATGTAGGCGGATCAGGAAGGAACCAGGAAGTTCACCTGGACATTATATATATACACTTCGGGCTGTAACAATTACTAATTTTTGAATTACCCTGCCGTTTGGAGTATTTAGGCACTGCCAAGATGGTGATGGCCAGAGCAGCACACTCTGAGCTTCAAACAATTCCTCATGAATCCCTGAGTGCGGTGTCATGGAATGTTTTGTCCTTTTTTTTTTCTATACAGTCAATGGAATAGACCATAAACTGCTGCACTGCACTGTGGGGAATTTAGACATCAGGCTTTGAGCGATTTCACTGTGCAATACTAAAAACAGTTCAGTTGGAATACGAAGCCAGGAAGCTGTTTACCATAAAGATCGGAAACAGGTGGAAACTGCTAGCCTAAGCTTTTTCCAACAGTTAGAAAATACTATTTCTTGCATCTTGAAACATCCCCAATCTTAGAGATTCACTTGTTCAATCCACGCAAAGCTGGCTTGGCTGTGTCCAATTAAAAGAAGAAGCCAGGAGGTACAGATGAAACGAGTTAATATGTTAATTAGTGAAAGTTACAAAAGGTGCTGGTGGGTGAATTACACAGCCAGGTTGCTTGTCTGTGGTCCTGGTCCTGATTCTAAGCTAACTCCCACCAGGATGCAAAACTAAGTAAGATCACTAAAATGTTGTCCTGACAAATAGAGGAATCCTTGACTGGTCAGTGCATTGTTTGGGGAAGTCCAGCTATCACACATATGGTCTCCAGATTTGTCCAAATTCAGTATATGCAAATAAAATCCTATACAGTGTTTTAGTCATTATTCAGTGTGATGACATTCCCATACCCTTCACCAGCTGCCTGCATGGGTGGACAAAAATAATGGAAAGACTTAACAATACAAAAAGCAATGTTTTCAGAGTAGCCTCAGACCATGGAATACTGTGAGCTTAATGGTTCTGATTTAAAACTGTGTGTTAAGGGATATTGGCCCATTCTTCAAAAACACAAGCCCCGCGGTGCCTCGGTGGAACGGAGGAGGTAGAGACCTGCATTCACACAAACACCGCTCTGCACCGGTTAACTGTTTACTGATGTTTAAATGCGCTGATGTTGGAAGACATGAACAATGCTTGGCTTCTTTTCATGCCGCTCTCAAAACAGAATAGTTGAAGATGCCGCCTTTAAGTGCAGGAAATTCACGTGGCACCACCGCTCGCATTTTAAAGGTTCATCTACAGAAATGTCTTTCTTACATGAATAACCAGGAAGAAGTCTATGGGAAATTGATTGTGCTATTTATGACACAAAAAGACGTTTAATCTCTTTCTTTTTCTATTGCACGTGAAAACTGTATGGCAAGAAAAACACTAAATAAGGAAATGGACTGGACAAGTAAAACCAGAGTTGCCTTCAAAAGTACAGTACAAGCAAACACACGCACAAAACTAATGGTATTTGGGAATAGTGTTTAGTATGTTTTGAACAGAACAGAAGCACGAAAAACTTTTCAACAACACACCAAACTTTTCCAAAAAATGTCTTAGAACTGCTTGCATCACAATGTTTTTGATAACTTTTGTAGGCGAGGTCACAAATGGAAGCTTTTATGTCTCAGTTGTAGTATTTTAGAATTATGTTTTTTTTTTTTTAAAGGATTAAAATGATGTCATGTCTAAACCAAAAAGCCACAGGCCACCCACACTGGTGGTCTTAAACCTATTAATGAGGCACCTCATGATTATCATAAATTATTCATTTTTCTCTTTCTTCACTTCCTGCTCTGTTTCCGTGGCTCCTTCAGTAACTGTATTAATGGACAGTGTTGCCACATGGGAAATGAAGAAATATCGTACTGCCGCTTTAAAATTATCGTATTTGACCCACAATATCATATTATTAGAGAAAGTTTACAACAACAAATGTATTTTCCATTATTTAACTTTACCTTAATTCAGAGTAAGTAATGGTTCATTACTGAATTGAACGTTTTTCCAATCCTTTGCATAAAGGTTTCTGATTGTTTTCAGTCATTTAATGATTAATTAATGATGACGATTTAATGATTTGGTTCATTATAAAAAAAATAAGGGTAACATTTCATATGTTAACACTGAAATACAAGTTATCTTTCCATGAGTTATTAGTAAGTGTTGTTACTCATTGATATTTGAAAAGTATAAAATGGTCCAGTAGCAATTGAAGTGAGTAGATTTATTTAAGCCCTGTTATATTATACAGGCTGTTATTTTTGATACCCTGGATTCTAGACTAAGTGAATTCTCTCCCTGACGAGGGGGATGGCTAGCCAACCCATTTGGACTGAAGAGACCCTGCACCATGCTTCATCATTCGTCCTGTTGATGTGGTAGGATGGTGGGAAAGACTTGCAGGAACAATTGGAACAATTTTTTCCCTTTTTTTTTTCCCCCCCCAAAGAGAATTTTATTTTTCCATAAAGGCTGCTTCCAGTTAAAATACCCAGTTGTTCTAACACAGAGATTCTGGTTAAACTCACTTTTGTGTCTTCTTTTACTCATCAGTGTCAAATCATTGTTCATTACGCCTCCTTGTGAATCTAGACAATTCTGGTCCAGTGTCTACTTACCTGCCAGGCGGGTTACATAAGGAACAAACACAGAGTCTTGGTTATTTGAACAAAACAACTGCTTTATTCATTGTTAGTCAACTGTTGTCTGTCTGCCCTTTTATACACACTATAGAGCTCCGCTGACGCTGCTATATTGGCAGGAATACTCTGAGCAAAAATGAATGGCGTCAGTTCTGACTTCGGCTGTCAAGTGTTAACTGCTCACTTTAAACAGATAGAAGTTGACCAATACCTGGCAAGATTATATATCACGGACAGTTTTTTTTCAAGCAAAGCAACAGCTGGCCTAATTTGCCTGTATGATAAGAAATCTGTTGGACATTGTGTTAAAACCATGTGAAATAAATGAAACATTACACTTGGAATACACTGGATTCTGTACCTGATATAAAGTGATTGCTACATAAGACAGATCTGTTTCTTGAGTTACAAGTACAACTGTTATAAAGACAAGTTAGTTAGTTGCTGTTAACCGAACAGTAATTCGAAAAAAAAACGCGCTATCCTGCCAGTATGGAGGTGTTGTGATTGCTAGGGTCAGCTACCGGAGCTCTATAGGCACTATCATTCATGGATACTGCGTAGAGACCTGGCACAGGCACACATAGAGCAGTTCATGACAACAAGCAGAGCAAAGGAGCTAATGTGAGAAAAGAGAGAGGTAAGGAACACAGGCATCAAAGTAAGAAATGTAACTGGTCCTATCTAAAACACCCACCTGGAAGAATTACCAAGAACGTCCCAACGTAATGGGTGACCAACAGAGTTCATGACATGAGAGCTCAACATGTTTCACAGAGTGGACCTGACCAACTTGTGGGTATCAATCTGCTCATCATTTAATCAATTCATCAAGTGATTGTGGTAGTAATTACGAAAACACAGCTGTCACCCTCAACAAGACAAGTAAGCAATTTCTGAAAATCGACTTTGTTGGTAAATGGACATACATACCAGCAGACAGGTGAAAATTGCTCTCTGATTTCTTGATTGCTCTATTTTCTTTTTTCACACACTGCATTTTTCTTAATGTGCTGTATTTATTCCATTTTGAAGGACAGACACCTAGACCACAGAAAAGCAGGTTATTTTCTGCAAAGATATCTCGTGTTCCAATTTATACAAGACACTTAAAATAACGTTTCCTCTGCCCAAATTAATTTTTTAAATCTTAGTTACTGATGAGAATACTAATAAAAATGCTGGATTGCATGCCCAAACAAGGGCAGTTAGACCGAAATGCTAACCCATGTGCAAAAATAAAAGCAACGATTTGAGCACACTTTTGCATTTTTTTCTTCAGTAACTGAAAATTAGCACTTAAAAGGGACTGGGTGAATAAAACGGTGTCACAATAAGTAGACTTTAATGTGTTTCAAAAAGCATAACCCAGGAATACGTCTTTTAACATTATTTATACTTTTGTTTTAGAGCAATTTGTGAAATAATGGACACATAACAGTGGGATACGGAATATCAAGAGGGGCAACTGTCATTACATGACAAGGTCTGGATCAGCAATGGAGATGCTGTAAACTCTAATGTTCTCTAAGGCAAATGTGAAATGAGAATAAACTTAAAGTGAAAGTTGAGAGGAAACACTTGTAGAATTGGCCCACATGGGAAAAAATGTATCATCAAATTGCTGACTTGAAACCTATTCAAGCTCATCAGTCATTTGTTTTCATTTGCACACATGTACATATGAATCCTATACATTTAAAAGCAACTAGACACAGTCAGTATGTTGTTTTCTTTAGTTCCATTTAACATTACAACGTTACAGAATACAGTGAGCATGTGCATAATACAAAGTTTACAATAGTGCACATTTGAAACAGCCATTTGGAGGAGACCCTTTCATGTTTCATTACGACAATGCCATCTTACACACACAAAAGAAATGGATTTTCCTAAATGGTCTCAAAGAATTTGACCAGCCTGTGCAGATCCCCCAAATTCTCTCTGTGAGCCAGGAGTTACTGCCTAACAATTGGTTAAATGTCAGCCAGTGTGTTCATTCAGGTTCCAAAACCTTCCAGAAGAATGGCAGACGTTCAGTCATTCTGGGCATTTGGTCGGATATGAATGTTTGAGCATATATTCTGTATGTATGGTATATTCATTCTTCTTCTGTAACCGCTTCCTGTGAAGGGTTGCGGGTTTGCTGGAGCCTGTCCCAGCTGTCATCGGGCAAGAGGCGGGGTACACCCTGGACAGGCTGCCAGTCTATCACAGGGCTAACACAGAGAAACAGACAACCATTCACACCCACATCCAGGTATACACATATCTATACTGTACATGTAAAGTGGTTGTATTTGTTCTGTCAGTTAACAAGTGACACTGACTTGGAGCAAGGATCACATCAAACTTATTAGTAGCTTTGTAAATTTATTAGAGTAAGTAAGTAAGTAAGTAAGTAGTCAAACAGTGAGATTAGAGCTCCCTCAGGAGTGTTGCCAGTGATGCTTAGCAGAGCTTTGATTGCAGCTTGCACGTCATTTTCCTTTTTTAGTTTGTTAATCTTTGTCCATCATCCCACTGGAGGCCTGTGAACGCTACTTTTCCTTGCTTTGTAGATGTACAGTATATAGTGGCTACCATGCATACTTGTTTCTGTATGACTTTCTTTCCTAAAATGCATATAGACAGACAATGATGACAGATTTTCAAGTCAAGAGTTATTGCTGAACAGTGTCCTCATACTGAGGAAATTGAATTTACGACATCAGCCGATCCATCCATCCATCCATCCATCCATCCATCCATCCATCCATCCGCTGTAAAGTTTGTTGCGGTCAGAGATGGGGAAGGGCAGCTTAATGTTTAAATTTACTGCAGCTGCTCCTGGTGGCAGGGTCAATTCTGAGGAAGTTTTCTTCAGTTTGTTCAGATAAAATTCCACTGTGCTGCACACTGTGACCTGGGCTTAATTGGGTCTGGGTTGTGGCAGTAGCATGCCTAGCATATTAGGCAAGATGCCCTCCTCCCTAGATACTTATGTTTGTTCTCCCTTGGTTAACCCAATGCAGACATGTGCACTATGCTCCAAGACCCCCAGATTACCAATCCCTCTCCTCCAAATCTGTGCTCCACCCTGGCATTCTGCTTTCAGTCAGAGATGTTGTATCTCCAGTATTTGAAATGGCTCATCCCAAAAGCCCATGCTTGAGGCATCCCTGTTGCAAATGGTGTCAGATTCCGCTCATTGTTATGGAGCAGCAGTCTTTATATGGATTTTCCCACTTTTGATTCCATTCACTTTGAGACCATTATGCTGCTGAAAGGGCCTGGATGCCTTCATGAACCTCAGAGTCCCTTAGGAATCTGCTCAGCTCGTACCTCAAACGCAAATGTTGATATATGTTCAGTTCTGAAGCAAAACAAGCAAAAAACAAAAACCGAGGGGCTAGTTAGCTTGGGGAAATCCTAGCAATCACATTATGACAGTGTAAGTAGGAAAGTGACACGGAAAAAAAATAATTATTACAAGGCTGATCATAGATGCAGTATGTAACGCACATAAGGTGATGGCAGCATCCATTAAGCCAGCATGCTTGTAAACCAGGATTTTAAATCCCTTGTGTGTATTCATGATCCGGCATCTCTCTGGAGACAGAATCTATAACAAACAGGCAATAATCCAGATAATGACATACAACTATATCCACTGGAAATTTAAATATGAATCAAGTTAATTGACACTTTAATGATGTATGCCTGAGAGACAGCTGATAGGATAAGAAAATGTAAAAAAGCACAGAAGATCACAGAAAATGTTTAAGGTCACTCTAATGCATCCACCATTGAAAAACACACACAAAAAAATATTCTTTTTTGTGTGGTGTATCACCCACCTGCTCCTTACTCTGAGTTTTTATGTGATTTAGTGCTTAGACCTGATGGCGTCATTAGAGTAGGTGACTTTAACATCCATGATGATGTTGTCAGTGACAGCATTAGCTCTTTATTTTCATCATTATTATATTCAATTGGCTTTTTTTCCAGAATGTAAACAGATCAACTCATTGTTTCAGCTTAGATCTTCTCCTAACATACAGCATAGAAACTGAGGATTTTACAGTATTTACTCATAACCCTCTTGTGTCCAATAATTTCCTCATAATATTTGGAATTACAATAATGGATTACAAAAAAAAAAAAAAGGACATGAGTTGGAGGAGGCTAGCTTCCTGGTATAATTCACAGTTGCGCATTTCAAAGCAAGCAGGTCCAAAAGCTGGAAAGAATGGTCAAGGTTTTAAGGGTGAGGTAGGACCCAAACGCTGGACACGAGACAATGAGACAGGAGAAGGCAAAACCGAATTAAATCAAAGAAGAGGAAACACAAAACATTGCTAAGCGGCTGGATAATCCAAAAACGAAACTCAGAACAAAAAGAACACTTGAACATGGTAAGACTAAAACTCAACATAACAGCATGGAAACAGTAACTCTGTAAACAGACAAGACATGGAAAACAGTAAAATGCGACAGAACACAAACAGAAAGGCAGGACTATTTATACACAAGGGTAGAGGAGACACAGGTGAAAACAATCAGGGCGGGCCAGACAATTACACAGGTGGGAAATCACAGGACAGGAAACAAGGGAAACTTACCAAAATAAAACAGGAAACTCAAAAATATGAAACATGAACACAGGAATTCATACACACAGAACTATGACAAGAATTTGGCATTCCACTAGCTCACATATGCTGGAAAGATAAAAGAGCTCTCTGTGATATCAGAACAGCATATTATTCATCATTAATGGAAGAAAACAAGTGCAGCCCCAGATTTCTTTTCAGCACTGTGGCCAGGGTGACAAAGAGCCACAGCTCTGCTGAGCCATCTATTCCTTTAGCCCTCAGTGGTAATGACTCCACGAGCTTCTTTACAGATAAAATTGCAGGCATTAAAGAAAAAAATCAAGGCATCCTTCCAACAGCTGTCAAAGATGTAAGTGAGATGAATCATTCTCTCCAACAGACCTTTCTGAGCTCACTTCAATAATTACAGCATCTAAACCATTAACTTGTCTTCTAGATTGCTCAAGGTTTTTCCATTAATTGACAACCATATTAAACCAGAGGAATGTATCTTTATTAACAGGATGTATGCCTCAGTCTTTTAAGATTGCTGTAATTAAACCCTTGCTTAAGAAACCCACTCCAACCAATTTCCAACCTCAAACCCTTCTAAAATTCCAGAAGAAAGTTGTTGCTAATTAGTTGTGTGACCACTTAAACAGGAACGGTCTGTTTGAAGAGTTTCAGTCAGGTTTTAGAGTTCATCATAGTACAGAAACAGCTTTGGTTAAAGTTACCAATGACCTCCTGATGGCTTCAGACAGTGGAATTGTATCTATATCTTAGTACTGCATTTGACACTATTGATCAAAATATTTTACTTCCGAGACTTGAATTGTGATCAAGATTAAAAGAACTGCATTAGACTGGTTTGAATCCTATCCGCCAGGCAGATTCCAACAATGATTCTTCTATTTATACAAAAGATCCAAAAGGCAATAGGCAGTATTATTAGGAAATGCAGCGTAGACTTCCATTGCTATGCGGATAACACCCAGATACATTCATCCATGAAATCAGATGAAACTAATCAGCTGGTTAGACTCCAAGCATGCCTTAAAGACATAAATGCATGGATGACTTGTATTTTCCTACTCTTGAACTCATGTCAAAGACTTATTATCTAATCACCTGGTTTCTCTGGATGGCATTACCTTGGCCTCCAGTACTACTGTGAAAAACCTTGGTGTTATATTTGATGAGGATATGTCCTTCAATTCACAGCCCAGTTTGGGCTCAGGAGGCAGACACTGGGGGACGATGCACTGAGCACCTGTGGTACCTTTTTGGGGTCCTTGACCCCCTGCATATTTTTGATCAACCCTTATTTGTGTGTGTGAAATGATTTTTTAACTGTTTGACTCAAACCTCATTTGAATTAGATGCATATTTTTGAGTACATGAACACATGGAAAACAAATTGTTATTCAACAATTTATTTTTAAAATAAAATAAAATAAATATTTTTCTTAAACAGACACACGTCCTGCTTAACTTAAAACTGTATAAATCCATATGAAACAATAGAAAGCAGAACATTCCTCTTGAGGTAGTGCAATAAGAAAAGAGCAAACAGAAAGTGTGAGGAAACATTGTTGCTTTGTTGTCTTGCGGTTCTTCTTCGCAAGAGTACCTCGACCAATGAGATCAGCGAGATTCTCACCGTCAGCTCATTGGTCAAATAGCAGGAGACAGTCTGGGAATAAATGAATGAATCAATGTATTTATTATTAATTAATAATATAGCATATAGTGCAAACTGGGTGCAGTATATCATGGGAGCAGTAGGAGCTGTGTATACGTTTGGTTCTGCAGTTCATTTTGAAATAGCTGGCAACGTGACAAGTGCTTGGGTCAACACAGAATCTGCAGTGATGTAATGGACTAGTTTTATAATTCTGTCGAGCTTACTGTAAACGCTCATAATTTATAGATGTTTGTAGTGCTTTAAATAATATGTTTATAATTTGGTCAGGGGTTTTATATATGTCTGAACACAAGACGTTTTAATAATTATTCACATTAGAGTCAGAGAAACTCATGCCGTGTGCCATGGAGTAGTATTTGTTTACAACAAAATGTCTCTGATTGGTTGAACTACTAATCAGAGCCATGACCTCAGCAGAATGTGATATAATGAGATCATCACCTCAGCAGAATGTGTCATCATGAGGTTTCCTTCAACAGGTCACCAGTCTACCACAGGACTAACATTAAGAGACCAAAAGAGCAATTTTAGAATCACCAGTGATTCTGATGTGCATGTTTTGGACAGTGGGAGGGTGCTGGAACACCCAGAGAAAACCCAGGCAGGCACAAGAACCTGCCTGTTATTATAGTATAACAATACTACAAGGGCCACTAATGACCTTCCACTGGATTGGCACAGGGCTACACCATTAGCATTAGCTTGGTGGCTTGAGGAGGCTGAGACCTCCACCTGCAGCTCTAGTGGACTGATCATCTGGCTGTTGGCTTTGACAGGCCAGAGTCAGCAGTGGATGTCATAGAAATGACTACTATGTAAAAACTCCTACTGGTAATGTGATGATGTCATCATGACATCTTCAAAAACAAGTTGCCAATGGTCTGTGGATAAACTCAGATATACTGTATGTAAACTGTGACAACACATTTTTGATTTTTAGAAGCTAATTTTAAACCAGACATTATTTATTTATCAAATTTTATGTTAACTCACCCAAAATATTGAAAACTTAATTTCAAGGGCCTCACAGAGTTCTAATTTGGTATGGGCCGAATACTACACTCAACAAGTGGCCCATATCTTGTCTGCCAGAGTCAAGACAGTGCCACCTTTGTCACATCTGGGCCATGTTCAGTTCATATGCCTTATGCCAGTACTGGAATGTAAATTTCGTGTTATTCATTAATTCCATTGACATTTCTCACACTAATTTTGATTCTTACGGTAATGCATTACAAAGTGTGTTCCATTTCAGCTCAATACAGGAGGCGTACTTAAGTTGAAACGTCGTTGTCTTCTTCTTCTTTGTGTAACTGTGCTTATCATCTTCTTCATTTGTAACGTTAGCTTAATTTTAAGAATTAACCCAAACCTTGCAAGCTAATGAGCTTCACCACATCCTGCAAAGCGGAAGCTGAAACACTAGAGGGCTCATCATTTGAAAAGGATGCAGATCCAAGATCCAAAACAAATCAATCAATTTTATACCCAAAGTTGTAGCTTCTTTCATCTTTCATTTCATCTTGACCTTTGTATCTACTAAGAAAATGCACAAAACTACAGTATGGTCTAAAGGAGAAATATTTTACTGATACAGCTTGATATTCTTCAAATAAAAAATGGCATGAAACTGAGTGGAAAGAGACTATTTGCAGGTTGGTTAATGGTGAAAGAGAGATTTCAAGAATGACTGGAAGGCTATTAACTGAGTTTTAAGTTTTACACACGATTTATCTATATTTTAGCTCCTTTTTAGATGGTTTGCTGGAAACGCTCTCCGGTTGGAACCAGAGGTTGCGGATTCGGGCCAGGATTTCTCATCGCTGCTCAGAGAGGATTCTCTCACAGTCATCATTGGCTGCCAGGCAGCGGGTCTACTGGGCCCTCTCAGCTGTGCAGCGGCATCTTGGACCAGGCAGCCCCTCCTTGGTTACGCTGGTTAGTGTACTCCAACATTAGGCAGATGTGCAATTTGTGGGCTCTTGGTTCTCCTGGGCTGATGTTGGAATTAAATCTGTTTCACTGTTCACTGTGCTATAGCTCAATTATCTTGACATTTGGCCGGATGGCAGAAACCCTAAAAATAATTAAAATATTAAAACACTTGATTCTCTTAGAGTTACTTAGGAAGACACCAAATGTAAACCTTTAAAACACATATAATTTGGGGATTCAGTCTCTTTTCTTTTTTGTTTAAAGAAGCAAAAGATAAAAATATTCAATAATTCCATTGAACTATTTCATGAACTATACCATTATGAATTTCACGCATGAGCACACACACACACACACACACACACACACACACACACACACACACACACATCCCATCTGTCACCGTGACCCAGTGCAATTATAAAACACATACATTATATCTAATGTGGGCCATATGTTCATCGCGAGAACCAAGAATAAAGATTCAGCCACGCAGAATTACCACCCGCAGCTGGAAGCCTGCTTCCAAACGCTCCAATCGGTGTCCCACTGTTCCCCTTCTCCTGGGTGGTTTCACTGTGATTGCACTGTGAACATGCCCATTCATCTGCAGAGTGTCACCAAGAGATGGCATTTCCTTCAAAAAACATCACAGCAGTGTTGCGCACAGTATTTTCCTTAGCTCTACAAAAGTCTTGAACTTCATTATATATTTGTCATTGCCTTGATCTTGTTTGCCATTGTTAGCTGCATCGGTACACTGACGTAATCGCCACGGATCATCAAGCTTCAGTTTTTAACAAAGTTCAAGTTTAACAAAGTTTTTCACAAAATAAAGTAATATTAAAAGGTTTATAGTTTGAAGTCTTTAGCTAGTGTCTCTTGATATATCCACACTATTGGTAAATAGTCTTGTTTTTATGTAGTGGTTTTCTACCTATTGGTACTCAAAGCACTTCACAGTCAGACGCATCTACCCATTCACCCACACAAGCACACACACATTCACAACTCTCTTCTGCTTCCATGTTGACTGTCTGGTTGACATTGTTGGACCCACAATGGCAAGTGTTTCTCAGTGTTGCCACATAAACACCTTATTTAGTCAATAGGCTCTGTGGTTTATCCCAGATACTTGATCAGTTTGGACTCTAGTGAATTTGGAGGCAAGGTCAACACCTTGTGCTGTTCTTCACGTTTTTTTATTATTATTATTATTATTTATTCCTAAACCGTTTTTGTGTGTGCGTCTGTGTCAGGCTGCATCCTGCTGGGGATGGCTGCTGCCTGGTCATAATGTTGTGGATGATAGATGTATAAAGTGTCATGTCATAATAAAAGCCTCAATTGACCCTATTACCCGAACCCTGCGGCTGACAATTTACATTAGCAATTTCCTTTTGCCACTTTTTTGATTAGCAGGGGATTCAGGTGGACTGAGGCAGTGGCAAGAATGGAGCAAGCCACCACACTCAACTTTAAAAATCATTTTTGGGTGACATCCATGTCCATTTCTTAACACACCCCATTAACATAACATATGGAAATATTAAAATGCATTGCCCATAACAAATTGTGCTAGAATAAGTGTGCTGTTTATCCACAATGCCATTAAGCCGACTCTTGGCCTAGGTTCTTCAAGAGCTGATAAATAGTTGAACACACAGACCTTGATCCCAGCATTTCATGACTGTTTAAAACAGAAAAAGAACGGAAAGGCTGTCTTGTATTGCATGATTTGCTTAGCAAAAACTGACAAATCTACTCAGCCTTCGTCCACCTGCTCACTTTGGATGGCTCAGGCTGGCATGCTTGTCATGCAAGGACATACCAATTATATTCCAGTCTATAGTTTAATTACAAATCACAGCTTGCTCAGTGCCGTCACACAAATTAGATCTGTAGTAGTAGGGCAAAACAAATAAATACACACCTAATTTTGTCACGTTAAATCTCTTGAGGTAAATATCTCGGATAAGCCTGTCTGCCTGCCTGCACATGAGTCGTTTTTCCAAAAGATCCATTAGTGTCACATTAAAAGGGTTCCTGAAGGTATGATCAGAAAAGTTCTTTACATGGTGCTTGTAAATGTTAATTTTAAATTAATGAACCACTTCCATATTACTGGCAGCCACCAGCAACATTAGATAGATAGATAGATAGATAGATAGATAGATAGATAGATAGATAGATAGATAGATAGATAGATAGATAGATAGATTTTATTAGTCACATGCACAGTTATACATAGTACAATGCACAGTGAAATGTATTGTTGTACCTGCAGCCAGTAGTACAAGAAAATATATAAGTACTACGGTAAACAGTAGTTGCACACAAGGTAAGCAATATAAGTGTAATGTACACTACGACAGAGAAATAAAATATAAAATAAAAATAAAAATAAAAAAGGCTCAGAGTTGAGCAGGCGGATGGCGTGTGGACAGAAACTCTTCTTCAGCCTCTCAGTCTTTGTCCTCAGGCATCGGAAACGCTGGCCTGATGGCAGTAGAGAAGAGAGGGTGTCCGGGGTGACTGGGCTGTTTCAGGATCTTCTTGGCCTTTAACCTGCAACGTCTGGTGTAAATGTCCAGCTGGTTGTGGAGGGGAGTTCTGATGGTCCGCTCCACTGAACGGAACACCCTTTTGAGGGCCAGGAAGTCCTGCCTGGTACAATTTCCAGTTTACTGCATGGAACAAGTATGACGTTATTGGTCATGGATTTACAGACACCACAATAATACCAATTTTCAGATGCTAAGTATACAGTCAAAAAATACCTTCAGTTGACAAATGGGAGGGCAAAGGGTTACACACTGTGATTCAACTTGTGATGTGAATATAGCCTATTATCAGCCAAATATCGCTGGACACAGCCAGCCAGATTCATCTACTCGGCTGTAAATTTGTGTTTCAGGCAAGCGTATTGCCATGGTAGCCTAATGCTTAATGCTTTGACTAAGTTGGGTTTCACATTAGCCTCAGAATGCCCAAATGGCCCTCAGAATGCTAATGGATTTTTCCTTCAAAATAAAAAAAATCACGCTACTCTGCATTGCATTTGACTCATGTGTGCACATGTGGTGGTATGGCGGATAGAAAAACAACATCTAGCACAAATGCTAAATGAGATTAAATATATAGATGACGATGCAGAAAACTGGCATCTCATGCAGAGTATACCAACATCTCAATGATTATCCAAAAATGCAGCCATTTTTTCCCATTCTTTCTCAACCCTAACCCAACAAACCCATCAGCACCTCTCAAAAGGCTGGAGCAGATGTAGCTCACCGGGCGGCAGTTCATGCAGCTACACATAGTGTTTGTTGCTCAAAGTTTCATTCTTTGCCGAGTCTACAGTCATGCTATTGGCTCTGAGAGGCTGTGCACAGACATCTGCTAATTAGCGGGAAAACACAGCACAGCCGAGGCTAATAGTGTCATCACTTTCGAAGTTATTGGTCATAAAAGGTCAAATGCTGACTTACTTGATCGTGTATTTCATTCCTTATTAGAATGCAAGGCATTTAGCACAACCTTTAAAAAAAATGTAGTAATTAGTAGTTTTATCCCACATAGTGCACATAAAAATCTGTAGTTGACACGGTTTCCCCTGGTGCACTGGCCAGTTTTTACTGCAGAATAATAATGAGTCCCTTGTCCAACGAAACCAAAAACACAATAATACCAGGTACAGAAATCAAAATTTCGCACATTGTCAATGTTAGTTGTACAGATGAATGTTATAAAGTATCAGGTTAACAGTCTGTGGTAAGAAACATGCCCTCAGTGAAATGTTACCTGGGCAAATGATATCCTGAAGAACACTTTTACTGCCCTGAAATAAGTATGTCAAGTATGTTTTTGTAGCCTCCAGAGTTTATGCTCAGAGGGCCTTCTTTCTCTGTGCTTTGTTTTTCACAATCTTCACACACACACATTCCATATCAGATTTTCACTCTCTCTCTTCTCTCTCGTTGACGTCTCTTCGGGTTATGCCCATTTTAGGCTTATCCTGAGGGTGCCTCAACCTAAGGGGCGGTACACATGCCATATGCATCACAACAATGATGCCTGTGGTTTTTTGTATAAGCCCACACACTGGTATCGTCAAGAAGCGCTAGGATATTACACAGTTATTTCCCCAGCCTTGACGCGCATCAGTGCCCCAGAATAAGCAGCAATTTTGTCACATTTGGTAGCTGTCTTGGCACATGCCAGCTGCCTCCACAGTGTTCACTTTTTTTTTGCTGGGTTTTTTTTTGCACATAGTCTCACATTTGTAAAGATGTAAAGATTAACTGTGCTGTGAGATCAGAATAAAATACTTAAAGATGACAACCATTCATTTCCTTCTTCCTGGAGGCTGTATCCAAACCCACTTGTAGATGCAACCACAGGGGAAACTCAGTGGTCTCTTTTTAGTCTCACTCCAAAAACACCATTAGAAAGAAGCAGGATATCAGAGCGTTGCTGCCACATTCTCACTAGAACCAGAACAAATGAACAGATTATCGGTTGTCATTTATCCTTGAGCTGGCGGTGAATGTTATATGTAGTTTATAAATCGCTAAGTGGGCTGGTGCCAAAATGCTTTTCTGATACAGTACATGAAAAGAAATACAAACTTTTGAGATTCTGAGTCAGCTACCCTGTTCCCTGACTAAACATAGACAAGCTGCCTTCAGCAGCTACACAGATGGTCTTAAATGACTTTTAGCTAGAGAAAGTCAGCTTAGCTATTAGCAAAAATGACACACTCCAAAATATGGGTAAAGAGATAACATGCAGTACAAATGTTGCGACAGGCTCAGCAACTCTAGTTGTGTCTCCTCTCCTGGCCTCATGATCTTCTCCCTTGATGAGCAAATGGCATATGTGCAGTCACAGTGCACTTACAGTACATATTTTGTGTGTGTGTGTGTGTGTGTGTGTGTGCAGAAAACAGACTTTAGACAGTAAAATCATTGGAAGCAATACTAGCATGCTCAGGAATAGGGCAAAAACAAAAAATCAGAGAAGAAACATTTCTTCTGGAGAACCCCTTTTGGTTTATGTTTTGGGTTTTTTGTGCCGTGTCAATTGAATTATTTCTGAGAGTGCTGTAATTCAATAACATTTGCAGGAGAAGAGTTCTGCATACACAGAACTTGTCTTTTATTTAAAAAAAAAATAAAACAAAGTAATGCTTCTCTCTGGAGGTATCTGGTCATTTACTTAAGTGGAAAACTGGTGTCAGTCTCTGATGTGGAAGTGTCAACAAATATGAACTTGTTTTGAAGTTTGGTAATAAATCGCTAAACAACCTCACATTTACCAATTTAACCAAACCATTTCTATTCCTCTGAACAATCCAGATTTTTGAGGGACGCAATAGTAGAACTAATAGAACCTATTTCCACTCTGTAAGCAGTCAGTTTCCACTGACATCTCATTCAACCGCCTGTGACAAGGGTCAAGCCATAGACTGTATAAAAAATGGACGCCATGAGAGCTCCTCTAAAGTGAAGCACAAGTAAGTATTGCTCCCCCTGGTGGCTGGCTGCAGTGTAGGTCAAAAGCTCCACCTCCTCCATGTAAGTGGATGGGACTTGGGTTGAACTAAAACACTGAAATACACATCATTTTTTTTTTTTTTCTGCCATGGATCCTCACAATTTAGGCTGTCGATATAATACTGATGCTTGTTCAAGTGTCAATTCTGCTGAGAAGTTTCATTTTTTGTTTGATAAACAGTTGACATGACAACTGCTCTGTGAAGTGCTCCAGGGCCGTGAGAGTAGGAAAACAGGTACAGTATATTATCCAACATTTCTTTGTAACTGAAAGAGGCAGAGCAGTGCCGTATTAATCAAACCAAATGTGAGTGAGTCTTGAAGAAGTATGGTCAGATTGACCATGTGCGGGTCAAGTGTCACTTTGTAGGTTAATAACACTGGGTTCCATTACAAATGATTTGTAGCTTGCTGCTTTTTTTCTTTTTTTTCTTTATACCAGTATTGTGAACACACCACTAGGCTTCCCTATAGAAATTAACTATGCTTTCTTTGTGCCAGTCATGCACATATACCAGTACTTATTCAGCTGATACCTCTGCATTGCAATGTGATCGTCGAACACAGCCCTCATGTGCTCGGCTCCATAATCAAGGTTGAGCTGTCCTTGAATTTGGCCTGTAATGCATTGTGTTAAAGCCACTGAGTGACTATAAATATGCCACACTTCCACCTGAGCGGCTTCTCTTCACAGGACTTATTTATGTATTTCCATGCATTTTTCGCCGGCACCTCCTCAGAGGCACAATGTTTGGCTAAACCTATAATGACCTCACTGTACCACACACTGAGAATAATCTGTTAAACACATGGACTTAAATGGAATGGAAAATGGAGCGGGTGACAGTTTAACTCTCCTTAGATAGGTCTTTTCTCGCTCTGTCTACCCCTCTCTCTCTCTCTCTCAATCTCTCCTACATTTTAACCTGTCCTGAGCCAATTAATCTGGCATGAGACAAGTATCTGAGCAGGCTGGAACTCTCTCTCTCTCTCTTTCTCTCTCCCCGTCTCCCTCCAGCTGGCACTTCAAGCCCATCCTCCATGCCTCACAGTGTCTGTTTACCTGGTGTCTGAGCCAGTCAATCTGCCTTGAAGCAACTGCACTTTCCTTGCAACTTGGCGAAAAACATTTTGGGCCGAACCAAAGATGAGAATGTAACTCTGAACTTGTCTAGCCATGCTGGGGACGTGGCTTTAGGCATGGCTTGTAGGTCGGTCGGCTGATTTATCTCTTACACATTTGACACAACTGGAAATATCTCTGCAGCTACTGGATGGACTGTTATGGCATATGCCATTTGTCTGGTGCTACTACAACCTGGACATTTTCAGTTTTTAATGGGATATTTCAGCAATTATCGGACTTCTTCAACTAAGCTCTTTATCCACACCTTCTCAAGTGTGACCGATTAAAACCAAACACATATGCACTGGCCCTGCAAGGCTGGTGGGAATTCAGAGGGGCCTATGCAGAATAATAGAGCAAAAACCACATGTAGCCATAGACAGAACACACTGGCTAACTCTGAATTAATTTTCTATTGATGTGGGCAGAACTGTTCGTGTTCTTGTACTGGATAAATTCAACTCCCCACAACAGGAAAAACCACTGTGTTCAGAATATGCCTTTCTTGGCATGTGCAATGTTTCAGGGCATGTTCTGCATATACCTTAGAGCAGGGGGCTGTCAAACATACAGCCCATGGGTCAAAAAGGGCCCGCCAGAGTGTCCAATCTGGCCTGCTAGAGGAATCTACAAAGAGTGAAAATTACGAAGAATATATTTACTGCAATTTTACAAAAAAAAAACGACCTGTTATTCCTAATGTGTCCAATAGGGGTCGCACTGTTTTAGTAAGAGTTGTGGACATAACATAACACAGCTAAAAATAAACTAATAAAATATATTTTAGGTTTGAACAAAACAAAGGGAAACACTTGTCATTATTATTATTATTATTATTATTATTATTCATTATTTATAGTTTATTATTCTATATTACAGGTCTGAGATTAAACTGGATTGTATGTGGGTCATGAAATAAAATGAGTTTGCCTTAGTGGGTCATTTTATTTGGCGTTCATACCAACAGTTAAGCTCAGCTCATCTCGTACACAGATTCAGTTCATTGAGTTGTGTTTGGAATCTGATTGCTCAATGCAATCTTTAAATATTAACCGGCTTTAACCAGTTTTGTCCCATTGTGGGACAAATAAAGGTTTTCGTTTTATTATTATTTTTGTCGTCACAAGGCTGGCATTTGCCTTACTCTTAAACATTGTTAGTCATATCAATATTCTCTCTGTTTATGGTGGATACGCTTTCTTGTATTTTGTTATTATGAGTCATCGTTATTGTGCATGAGGAAATTAAATTAATGAATAAAGGCATGTAAGATGAGTCCCCATTCTTGCATGAATACAGTATATGGCACAAGACCACTTCCATTTATAACACAGGGATGTACAGTCATGTGCTTAACTCCCATGTCAGTGGCTTCAGCAATCACAATGAAAATCTGCTCTTCTGAACCGTAAGTAGATAGGACCTTCCCCAAAACGCACAGAAGAAAGGTTTTGATTTCAGAGTTTCTGTGACATTCAGGCTGAACATGGATGCTGCTGTTAATAAGGACATTCATCAAGATGCATTCTTCTGTTTTCGGTTTGTATTCACTGTCAGAATGAATGGTAATAAGTAATTCCATTAACTTAATAAGAAAAAGTGAATTTGTTTAAATCGAGACTGATCTGTAGACTTAACTCCATTGAATACGTACACACGTGGAAGGGTCTGCAATTAATAATCAATGGATTCCTTGCCCAATAACCCACTAGTCTTCAACCCTCCACTGAGGGCCCATTTCCACTCAGAATAAATGATTCCCTGATCGCAGAGTAAGAGGCAAAGGTTTCTGTCCCAAGAGGCTGTAATCCTTTTACATTCAAGGGACATGAGACAAGTGCATTTCCTTGAAAAGAAAACCCTCACCGGCAGGCTGGAGTGACAGCATGCAGACATGCATGGTTCTTAATATGTTCTGACCTTTGCCACATTGCCGCAGTTCTAATGGTGGCAAAAAATACCCACCAGGACACTTCAGAAAGGTGCTCAATATTTGATGCTCAAGTTCACTTTGCTTTGAAGAGCGGAGACTGGTAGAATAGCTATTGAGGTTTAAAGTGGCTTTTCTTTTCTTTCTCCTGTCTGTTTCCCTTTCTTCTCTGAAACGTCTGCATTTCCACTGAGAACTTTGTATAATAACACTTTGTTTTTATCACTCATCGTTAAAGAAAAACACCGAGCGCGTATGTCAATACTGTATTTTATACACTGATGGCGATGCCCTTGGTTTTTCATTTTTCAGAAAGGTTTAGGGATAAAGATTTCACATTCAGTGAAGCTTAAGCTGCGTATGCTGAAACTGAGTGGAGTTCGTTGTTGCACCAATCCCTCAGTTAGCTACTTTGAATAAAAACCTGAGCAGTTACGTCACTTTGGGCACATTTTGCGTGTCGCACCACACCTTTTGGGACTTTGTCATTAAAAAATTCACACAAAAGACAGTTTAGGGCTAAGGAGGTTGGGGTAGGAGGTCCTCTGAGTCCACATAGTGTGAAATAACACCACAGAAAGTGTACTGAGGATAGGGAACGTGATGTGATGTGTTACACCAGGTAGGCAGTGTAGAATCCTAAATGGGGAATGTGACTCAATGTGGGAAGGATATACATTATCCACTCAACACTAACACAAAGCAACAAAAATACTTAAAATCTACAACGAGAAGAGGTAGTACTTTTACTACAACTAGCAGTCATTACACACCGAGCTACGCCTTCCTCTGTTCTGTCAACACCATGCCTGAGAGCATCTTTATCATTCACCAATGTTTGCCGGTCTGTCAGCTTAATCAGTTTAGACAATGGATGGATACATGTACAGCATATTTAATTTTGTCCTTGAACTAAAATTAAAAATGTGTTGCATCACCTTTTGTGGAGCGTACACTGCGTACACTAGAATTGCACCACATAGTATAAAACTGCACATCAAAGATCCTTTGTGTTCTGTATGTAAATGATAATTTCACTCTGACTGACTGAATTAATTTTCATCAGCCATGTAAACGGCTTAGTAGTAAGCCGAAGCGATTCTTTAAACACGATAACCAAACAGATTCAAAAAAGACGTATCAATCGTTTCTGTGGTGCGGTGTACGTTACATACCTGTGTGTCTTGTTGAAACCTTGCACCCAGTGAGTAATGAGAACAAGGTGAAGGGGCTCTGGAGTGTAATTATTTTCATTTGGGAGACAGTGGGGGGGCTGCTCTACATTTGTCTCAGCCGTACGTGACAGTTCGCTGTCTTCCTGTGACGCTAATGAGCACCAGACCCTCATTATGTGTCGGGGATGGCACCTCTAAAAGAAAAGGCTAAAAATAAATGTTACCTCTCACTGTCCACACATGACAAGCGGAAGAGACAAAAAAAAAATAATACAGTGGAGGTGGTGTCACGAGCTGAGCTGAGAGAGCGCCTTGTGGAAATGTTGTCTTTTGGAAAAGTATAGATATACCAAAAGAAAGGGCAGGTCAAGAGAAGGTGAAGCTGAGACTGGTGTCAGGAGGAATTTAATGATCCATAAAGCCAGCAAAGCGCAACCACACAGGATTCTTATTATTTTTTTCTCTTACTGTTATCAGCTGCATACATGCGCACACCAACACTCACAAACAGTCGACAACTACTAGATGGGACAGAAACACAAAGCAGCTTTTTACAAGGTGATGCCTTCCGGCAATTTTGTCCCCTGTCGCTTTACATACTTCCAGAGCACCAAGCCTCATTGCATCGTCCTCAAATTGCAGTCAGCTGCATTGCTCAAAGTGGAAAGGAAATTCTGTGGGGTGTTGACCTGGCAAGAGGTATTTTGTCATCTGTCAATGGACTAACCTTGCTTACCTGAAAAGTATTCCAGCCGCTGAGTTTTTCTCAAAAGCTAGAAGAAAGCTATTTCCCCCGGTCAGTCTTCAGGATTAAACCTTTTACAAAGTGTAGGTTCTCATTATGCAGTAAATATTGATTGCTCGGTGTAATGGCTATAGTATAATGGCACCATTAGCGTTTCAGTTGGCTTTCTATAAGCTGTGTTTTTTTGTTGTTTTTTTTGTCCTGTGCTGTCGGCTAACAGGTATAAAATTGTCCCCTGAAAAATGAAGCCATGATTGATGACACATAGGGGGGGCTACTACTGAAGACCCACTTTCTAAGTGACGTAAATGGCAGATAGTCCAACAACAACTGTCCAAATTGCAGCCAGCATAAGAAAAAGAACCCCATCGACAGAGGAAGCAAAAAAGAGGAGAAGGGAAGAGTGAATGCAAAGGGATAACAACTGAGGAAATACTTCAGGTAACAAAAACAGCCTACTGCCCTTATTATTTACTCTACCATTGTCATGGGGTTGCACTGAGATCTTCTTACGGTTGTTTCTTGCTTTTGGGCATAACGATAACAGTAACGGTGGCAGACGGAAAGCAAACCAGGAGCTACATGGAAACCTCCCAGAATAAAACATACATGATGTTTTTGCTTCTGGAACCAAAGAACCAACCGGCTGCCAGTATTAGTCCTTCAGTCAGCCTGGTGATCCAATCAGTCTGGCACCAGAGATGTTGGTAACATATTTTGTGCAGTTTCATGTCATCTTGTGAACACATAAAATAACATGATGCCAGCTGAGTTTCGTCTTCTTATTCGCACTGAAGAATTTCTATCTGCTTGTATGTCTCCATCGTGGACTAAAGAAATGTATAAACCCGTGCTTTCACTCCTCATGCTTTCATCTACCCACTCCCCAAACTCAACACTGAGCTCTGCTGTGGTTACTTGACTGAGCGAAGCGGTTCCTCTTCGGTGAACATTCGGGGACTGTTTTGTGTTCCTGTAGCGTTGGTTGTTGCCGCTCATTGCAAAAACCTAACGTGATCCAGTCTGAGCAGCAATACCACACGGAAAAGTTGTTTAATTGCCACTTCAAACGGGAAACCAACTAGGGACTGTTCATTTGCTCCGATGTGGTGTTTTTCCTCACAGAACTTCTTTAACAAAAAAATCCTTCCAAATTAAAGTAAAACCATTTAGTAGATTGCTCCATCTGTGGTGGAGCAGCCTAGGAGGCCTACAATGAAATCATATTTGAAGGATAACACTCGAGTGTGATTCAGCATCATCTCACACTGGTAATCCTTACATGTCTGGAAAGTAATAAATACCATGCTACTTAGAGCGATTAATAACACTCTTTAAGACAACATGCTTTTTTAGTGAATTGTAATTTTTGAATAACTTCCAGACGAGTTAATTTAACTTAAACTTGTAATGTGACCACTGCGTGATAATCACATTTTTAATCATGGGTAGTGTCATCTATTTAAATAAAATGAAAGGTGTGTTGAAGAAGATGTGACTCTGGAGTCACTTCTTTTGTGACTGTGGGGCAACAGCAGCAACAACAATGGCAAATGTGTTTTTTCACCACGCGGCACTGCAGCGATGAGAGGGATTTCACACAAAATCACTGATTGCACCTTAACTATGCAAACCTCATTAAAGTTTCCCTTGAACGTTTACACTTTGTCAGTGGAATAGTTTGACACTGATTTAAAATGATTATATTTTCCAGTAAACATCTGCAGTGATAAGAGTAGAAATGACAGCTGCTGTCCAGGCTGGTCATCATCCTCATCAAGCATTACCAAAGTTGCTGGTGATTGCTCAGTTTAAAAAAGGCAGAGTGATAAATCGGCTATGCTTCTGTTTTTTGTTTTTTTCTCCAAATTGTCAAGATGTTTCACCAGTGTGCTAGCGGATAGCAATTAACAGACTCTGTCTTAAAATAATACTATTGTAGCCAGACTCGGTTGGTATCATAATGAAAAAAATTAATAAAAAATACCTTAGCATGGAACTGGTTCTACAACCAATATGTGATGAAAACAAATATGGTTGCAAACAGTGCTCAGATGTATTACACCCATCAGGCATTACATTATGACCACCTTCCTAATATTGTGTAGGACTCCCTTGTGCCTCCAGAACAGCTGTGACTCATCAGAGAATGGACATGGGCCTTCTGAGGGTGTCCTGTGGTGTCTGGATACACAGTGTTGTTAGTGGGGGCCTTTGGTTCCTATGGTTTGAGGGGAGGGGCCTCTGTGGATCATCCAGCAGATACTTGACCAGTCTGGAATCTAGTGAATTTGGAGGCCAGGTCAACACGTTGTGCTGCTTTTTCATGTTTTTTGAGTTGTTCTTAAACTGTTCATAAAACCAATATGGGGTGGGGGTGTCTGGTCTGGTCTAGGTGGGTGCTACATGTCTAAGTAACATCCACATGAATGCCTGGTCCAAAAGATTCCCAGCAGAACACTGGATTGTCACAAGATGGACAATGTTATTGAGTTCTGTCAGTGGTCATAATGTTATGCATGACTGGTGTGTGACAATGTCTATGACTATGTTGATTTTACTTTTCTGTCCATTGCTGCATAAAGCCCAAATAACCTGACTGGCCCAGAATATCTTTGCCAGAGCTTATTCAGTGGCACGAAGTGGTTCAAGACCAACTTTATGGGCAGGTAAATTCTCCTCGCTCCTACTTGGTAGTTAATAATGTTAGTATAACATGCTGTTGCTCTAATGTTAAATTTATTCAGTATTATCTAGATGTTCTTTACATGGAATTTAAAATGTTTTTCCATGTCTTATCTCTCTTTCTGTTTGAAGCATTTACCGCGGTTAGAGAAAATCGGTGTAATTAAAAAGCCACTGGTTCAAGCATTGTGCTGCCTAAAGGTCGATGAAAAATGGATGTGTGCCATGTTCACATTTTATGTGTGATTTTCTTTTTCATGCTGTAATGCTGTTTCTTTCATTATCCCGTCTTTTCAAATTGATAAACTCACTCTCAGCGTGAAAAATTGATGACCTCCTTTATGTGCCGGCCCCTCTGCTGCCCTCTGTTTTGTATTGAAAGGTGAGTGCTGGCTCTCCGCCAGTTAGCCACTAATGGACAGCGAGCCTCCACAGGGCCTTGTGGCAGGCAAGGTGCTGTGTTAAAAAGCCCATTATGCTAATGCTAATTCTGTCGGGGGAGGGTGGGGAAGATCGCTCTGACACTTCTCATCTCTATCATTAGCGGCAGCACATAGGGAAGGGATGGAGAAGCTTTTTACTGAAACCTGAGCCTTTCCAGAAGATTTCAAATGGGATCTGAGGGAGGTGTGGGCTTTTCTCTTCTTAATGGGCAGTGCCTTGAGAGCTCATTTCCACTGTTGAATGCAACACAGACAGTACATGATGAAATTCTATGCTCATTCTGGAAAATCTGTCGGGTTCATTTTAAAGGAACAGTCACAGTAGCTGTTATATGTGGAAGTAGGACGAGGTAGGAAGATCGTGACATTTTTTTGTTCATCAAACCAGAGAATGATTTAAAAAAAATGTGGGTACACAACAATATATTTAATTATTTTGATTTCCAAAGTTAGTGCTAAGAAGCTAACAAATCCAAACTGATTAGATATTATCAAAACATTATGACCACAGAGAATACCACTCATCACCTTAATGGGACAAGATGGAGTCTGGGATATATTGGTTGGCTATCTATGTCTCTATCTAAAATGTTGGCTGCAGGAGAATGGTACTGAGTCAATGGTATGATTAATTGGAAACTGGCACATTTTTTTAGAAACTTAAGTGTGTAGGCTTCAGATGTATGCAAATGTATGCACAGCATTATAGCTTGTTTCAGATGTAGAAAGTTAACAAATACAGTGAGAGAACACATTTGTTATGTCTAGTTGTAAGGATAGGATACAGGAGATATGTTTTTTTTTACTTGTAAAGCAACTTAATTAGATTAGGAGCTTTCATGCTCTGGTAGTACACATAGGGTTAGGGTTTTCCCTTGAACTATGGTATCATTTTATAAAAAGAGTCAGGTGTGAAGACATGAGTGACTAAAGCCCCATGGACAGACGGCTACGGTGGAGCAGATCAGATCAGCAGTGGGGAGTTTGCCTGTCGTATAAAAATACAATTCTTATCAGAATATCAGTAGTAACACCTGCATTAGGATTTTATTATGTGGTCAATACAAAAAACGCAATCTCTGTTTGTATTTGTATAGCTCTACGTCCTATATGAACGATAAAGTATGCGGCAAGCAATTATGGCATTTTCAACAAATACATCGATTACTGCTAGTTGTTTGTCCTTTAAAGTAATTTTGTTGTCAGTGTCTATAACAACAGATGCAACGTGGAAGTCAGTTCAGTCAGTGGTGCATGGTTGGTTTTATGGCAAAGACTATAGCAAAGCAACCAATGTAAAGAAGAATGTAAGCACAATTACATGGTAGCATTCGGCATGATGGAAGTCTTTGTCATGAACCGGCCCAAATGGCCACAACAAAAGCAGCCATTTACATGTAAACAAATTGACTACGTCACTCTTACTCTTCTGTCCATCACAGGATAAAGCCCACCCAAACAATTTGACTGGCCTGACAGCAGTGTTGTGCCTGAACGCGTTCAATGAACGAAAGTTCATGGACTCGTTCATATTTCGGTGAACTAAGAACTGAACCGTTCGTATTTCCGATTGAGGAACTTTATTGCGAACGCGTTCATTCTGACGTCTGTGAACGGCGTTCATACACGTTCTATTCTCGTTCAAAACTATGCCAGATTTCCAGGGAACCCCCCCAAATAAAACACACCGTGAACTGTGCTTAACGGCGCTGCGGAAAGCCATCCAATATGGCAACAGATTTGCACCGCGACACCGCTCGTCGCCCTGTCGCACAAACAAAACGTCATCACAACCAAGCATGGGCTATGGAGGAGGAAGGCAACAGTCCGGAGCTCTCAGACTGCACAGCATATGAACATTTAAGAGAGTTTTTCGGCAAAGACTGTACTGACGCAGGCGGTAGAAACGTGACTTTTGTCTGTAAACTTTGCTTGCCCGGTTTGCACCTTAAGGACTACAGTTCTGATTGTCTTTATAATAAAGACCATTTAAGCAGCACGTTTGTCCTCATATTTTTATTGCAGCTGCCTTTATTGCAGCCCTGTCCGCTCGATGCTAACTTAAATTCTCATTCAAAAGATGTAGAATTGCTGTCTGTGGTGCTACAGTGGGCAGTGACAGTAATTTTGACAAATAGCTCGCAAAATATATGTTATTTCAAATTTTTGTACAGCATACTGTGAATGCACTTTTCAGGAGACCAGAGTAACCGTGACAACCTCCCTACAGCACAACCCGGAAAGAGGACAGACTCCACACACACACGCACGCACACACACACGCACACACACACAGGACTGAGGCTAAGGAGTACACAGTAGAGAGAGAATATGCCTAAATAGACATTTAAAATAATACATTCCAAAAAAACTTTCACTGACAAACTCGATACAATGTTCAAGGTAATAGCTTAAGTGAAAATTTCAGATGCCGACTTGTTCTGAAATATTGAAGCCCTCAGTGGTTGTTTTTCAAATGACATGCCTCCCTGAATAGCAGAGTTCATATCTGTTACTGGATGAGCTCCAACTCTGCATTGCATGAATAGCACACCAAAGCGAAATGTCAACGGTAATACTTATGGGATGCTATAACAAGACTTGCACATTTTACAATTATTCCAAGCAGTGAGCACACCACCATCGCACATAAAAGCCATGCATAAGTGAAGAGGCACCTAGCCTGAATTTCCCTCCACTCGTTTTTGTCACGGCTCGTGAGCAGGTGTGGGAGAGCACTGGTTGCATCGCTGATGTGCCTCGTCTCGTCCCATTCTTTAGTTTGTGTGTGAGCGTGTGGGCAAGGTGCTTATATATAGATATATGTATAACACAATTTTGAAACAAGGCAGTGGTCTATCTGTCTGATTGGTGTGGTGTATATGAGCGCATGTCCCTCCAAAATCCCAAGTAAGTAGAACATAAGCTGTGCAACCACCTGCCTGACTGCACACACAGTCTGCAGTAACATGTGAGCAAAAGTGGCTTGCATCAGCTCTAGAAATGTAGACTGCATGTTTCTTTTTTACTTAAGTTTATACCAAGTTGAGGCTGTGTGAATGATTAGAAAAGTCAACTGCCATTTTTTACGAAACATAACAGCCCAGCAACAGATTTCCTCAAAAGGACAGGTTGCAAAAATAGCTGCTTCTCACCCTTTCAGCTAATGTCGGCATTTTCTGAAGCTATTTTTCTGCTGCTAAACAATCTGTACCAGGTTGAGTGAAGAATTGTCTATTTTTGTAAACCAAGCTTTTGCCCAGAGGGCCCTGCGAGGCAGAGGGAAGATGATCTGTTTTCCTTTGCTTTGATTTCCTTTACCTCATGCATGGCATTTCAGCTAAGCTTTAGATGAGGTAAATAATCGCTTAACTTCAAATACCATCCAAATCACAAATTACGTATTTTACGCAAGGCACAAAATATTTAATTCGGAACCAGCAGTCTTCAAAGTAACTCATTAAGCTATTTTCCACTGCAGCATGTAAGGTATTAGATAAAAGGGGTATTGTCACTATCCTGTTAACACCTGGCTGTACAATATATAGTATATTTGAAAAGAGCCACCATAATATGGGTCCATTTAAAAGGCAAGGTTATTGAGCAGCAGTCGGTTTCTCTCATTTTAGTATTGGACCCATTTCTTGGGTTCTAAAATTGTCTTTTTACAGCCTGTCTTCAGAGGGTACTAAGTTTCAGAGCCAATGATTGTGGAAGTGTAACATTGCATATTTGACTTTGCCTTACCTCAGTCCAAATGATCTACTGAGATCATTATCCAGTCATAATCTTAACCATGCAGTCATTTGTAGTGGCTTAACCTGAACCTTAACTATAAATTAAAAGTAGTCTGTGAAGTTTCTGACCATTAGAAGTTCAGTGGAATGTGGAATGTGTGGATTCGTAATCAAAATCCTGAGGTTTTCACACTATTCCGCTGAGCAGGAGTTGGTTGGTTTCACGAGAATGACCTCTGCAAAGTAACAAAAGGCACAGATGAAGAAGAATGTAATGTTAGTTTAACTAAGAAGGATTCAGCATGACCGTGGGATATACATAATGTGTCTTTGTCATGACACAATGAGGGCCCAATAAAACAGAAACACACCAGCAAACTGATTAAACACTTTATTTTCTTGAACTAAATGAATGTGCCATGTCATAGGTCAGCATATGAAATGTGAAATATGAAATATTATGACATATGAAAACATAAAGTCAGTGGTGGACGCGAGTGTGGGGTATGTGTCCAAAAGGGAACATAAAGACAAACCTATAAAAATGGAACCAAACTGCAACGGGAGATGCCTGGGGAGAGGAATAGAGAGGGACAGATTAGGCACGCAGGACTTATTTAACCTCCAGATCAAACCAAAGCTACCTGCAGAACAGACAAACATAGGTTACTCTCAGATCATACCCCATGAAGACATCAGGGACTATTGTCCTCCATCCCCTCCTTCAGTAGGGGTCAAAGTAGGATCATAGCACATCCGGAAAACCCAAATAAAAATAAACTACTAGACTGGAGTACAGACTGCAACTTTCAAACTCATGAGCACTGTGTTCGAGAAAGGGCATTTTACACATTATCGTTACCTCTCACCTTATCCTGACTTAGTGTCCAAACTGTGAGACTGAAGAAACGAGCCCCACCTCATCAACCAATGCTTTGGACAACACGATGAATAAAGTTATGGTCAGTATGGCCAACCAATGATCTTCTAAATGGTTGAATGGTGGGGTCTTGGCCAACATCAAGGACCTCATGGTTCGTCTTATGTAATGGCTAGAAAAGGCTGGACTCAGAGACAGCACAGAGGCACTGATCATGGCAGCACAAGAACAGGCCCTAGCTACAAGAGCCATAGAGGCCAAGATCTACAAGAGTAGATCAGATCCAAGGTGCAGATTACGCAAAGATGCCCCTGAGACAGTCTAGCATAGAATAGCAGGGTGTAAGATGCTAGCCGGGTCAGCGTACATGGAGAGACACAACCAAGTGGCTGGAATAGTGTACAGGAACATCTGTACCCTGTATGGAATAGAAATACCCAAGTCCCAATGGGCCGCACCACAGAAGGTGGCTGAGAACAACAGGGCCAAGGTGCTGTGGGACTTCAGCTTCCAGACTGACAAACAGGTCCTGGCCAATCAACTGGACATGGTGGTGGTAGACAAGGAGCAGAAGAAGATAGATAGGATAGATAGATAGGTTTTTATTTGTCACATGCACAGTTATACATAGTACAATGCACAGTGAAATGTATTTTTGTACCTGCAACCAGTAGTAAAAAAGAATGTAAGTACTACAGTAAACAGTAGTAATATAAGTGTAATGTACACCAATAGAGTAGTAACACCAACAGAGAAATAAAATATAAAATATAGAATTAAAAAATGAGATAAAAGAATAATAGAAATATAGACTGAATAAAAATAATATAGAAATATAGACTGGTAAACCGAGGGAGTGAAGTTGTATATGTACATGTATTTACAGTATTAAGTATTTAGCAGCTATTTTAACATGAATAAAGTGCAGATATTTAAGTCCGGTTAAGGCTCAGAGTTGAGCAGGGGGATGGCATGGGGATAAAAACTCTTCTTCAGCCTCTCAGTCTTTGCCCTCAGGCATCGGAAACGCCGGCCTGATGGCAGTAGAGAGAAGAGAGAGTGTCCGGGGTGACTGGGCTCTTTCAGGATCTTCTTGGCCTTTAACCTGCAACGTTTGATGTAAATGTCCTGCAGGTTGGGGAGGGGGGTTCTGATGGTCCGCTCTGCTGAACGGACCACCCTCTTGAGGGCCAGGAAGTCCTGCCTGGTACAGTTTCCCATCCAGGTGGTGATGCTCCCACACAAGATGCTCTCGATGGTGCAGGTGTAAAAGTTCCTGAGCACCTTGAGAGGGAGCTTAAAGTCTCTGAGGCGTCTGAGGAGGTAGAGACGCTGTCTGGCCTTCTTCACGATGGTGTTCAGATGGTGAGTCCAAGACAGGTCCTGTGAGATGGTCACTCCCAGGTATCTGAAGGTGTCCCCTCTTTCCACCTCAGAGCCACAGATGATAAGTGGATGGAAGTCCCTCTGCTGTTTCCTGCTGAGGGACAGTTTTGCTGACGTTCAGCAGGAGGTGGTTCTCCCGGCACCAGTCCTCCAGGTGGGACACCTCCCTCCTGTAGTCTGTCTCGTCGTCGTGGGAGATTAGTCCTACAACAGCGTTGTCGTCAGCAAACTTGATGATGATGGTGGAGTCTGAAGTGGCCTCGCAGTCGTATGTGTACAGCGAGTACAGCAGAGGGCTGAGCACACCGCCCTGGGGGGATCCAGTGCTGAGAGTCAGGGGGGCTGAAGTGTGGTGACCCACTCGGACCACCTGTGGTCTGCCGGTCAGGAAGCTGTAGATCCACCTGCACAGGGAGGAGTCCAGGCCCAGGCCATGCAGCTTAGCAGCCAGTCTGGAGGGAACTATGGTATTGAAGGCGGTGGTGATAGATGTGGCAATACCAGCAAATGCCAACATCAGAAAGAAGGAACACGGAAAGGTTGAAAAGTACCAAGGGTTGAAGGAACAGCTGGAGCAGATGTGGAAGGTCAAGGCGAGCATTGCCCCGTGATAGTAGGAGCACTCAGCCCTTTGGCTTTTCACCCATTCTTTCCCGCCAACAGATGGAGGCAGATCAGGCAACAAAACCATACGATCAGCAAAAAAACGAGGCATGCAAAACATTTTTTGGAGTCATGGTGGGAATTTCTTTTAAAAAAGGGATGGAAAAGTTGCCAGTTTTGCTGGCACTAACACTATGATGCAATGTCAGCTGTTAGTTCCTCTAAAGGCCACTTGAAACGCCAAAAGTAAGTCAATCCAACATGTTAATCTCCCAAATTTCATCGGATAAGTTTTTTAGCCCTTCGTGACAACTGTATAGGGGTTGAATTTTAATACAACTCACTTATTTAAATTACATCAAAGCTTAATTTTACACCTAACTTAGGTATTGGTTAGCTCTCTCAACCAACTCAGTTCCACTCAAGCACTGTTTTTGGGTTAGCTGGGAGTTAGGTGGACTCAGGCAATCCCAAGATGGCAACAGGTGGAGTAAGTAGGACTGACCCAAGAACTTATGGGTCCAATAAATACGTATGTGTGAGGCAAACAAACTTTCATCATTAGAATATTACAAATAAGCATAGAGCATACACAGATTATATTTTCAACCAATTTTATAGCAAATGTGAAACTTGTACTCCTTCTTCTTCAAGTTATTATCGTGATTATTTCCCTGTATTCTAAAAGGACAATGGTGTGAACGCTGCTTTAGGGCATTCCTCTTGTATTACATGTAAATGAAAGATAGAAAGAATTGCAACCTTGGAAACAAGTCCTCGTAATTTGAATTTGACATTTTGTAATTGCAGCTTGCTTTTTGCATTACGTTGTCTCATTTTCCTTTGGAAGCACATAGGAAGGCTTCTTTCTCATAATGATTTGTAATTTTCCTGTTAGTAGCAAGAATAGTGCTCACTGTGCAATCATTGTGGTAATTGTAGTAATATAGTAGTTCTTTTTTTTGTGATTAACAAACGCATACTACACACACTGCCGTGCAAAGGACGACTTGTTGATAATGAGAGTTCCTGAGAATAAATTGTTAGGAAAAGCCATTAACTTAATGCTCTGTAATTAATAACAAATCAATTAACTTAATGGTGTTTAGAATTTGATAATTTGTTATTATTCATTCAAAAGTGTTTCACCTTCATGAGCACAATTTGAGTGATCATTTGGTAAAAACTACAGTACATGCTGGGGCATTTTTGACAAGTAGAAAGCCTTGCCATCACTTGCAGCACATACTTAGTTTTGCATCTTCACAGTTGGTGTTGAGATTGCAGCAGAGCCGCAATTCAAATAACCTGCAGATGATCTCATTTGCATATACAGTACAGTTAAGCTCATAAGCTATGAAGTGCACTCGGAGCTTTGCATGTGAGTTTTGTTTGCTGTGTTTTTCATTTAAATGCATAACCGTATCACTCTGAGCGAGACTGCATTAAAGATTCAAAGATTTCAAGTTTCACGGGTACCGGCTGGGCGACAGCTGAAGGAACACCAATCAATGGAGATCCATCTTGGCACTGCAGCAAATGAAAATTTCCGATCTGATCAACATCAAAAGCACAATTAAGAGATAAGCACCAAAGAATCCAGACATAATGGGAATGCAAAACACTAAGGCAATTACAATTAAGTACACCCACTCCTAGTAGAATGGAGTCATGGCCTCTTAACACATTTTATTTATATAAGACCAAATGACTATTTGTCAGTTCATGTAATTTTGCATTTGGTCACAATGTCAAGGGTACTGTCTCTGGTCAAACAGTGACTAAAGAGTCACCACTTAATTCTGTCCATGCGTTCTTTTTGTAATTATCATGATGAAGTGCTGAGTCCATGCTGAAATCTGAGGACACAGAACAAAAACAAGTTCACTTATTGGTAATCCCTTTTGTTGGTTTTATTATGAAAAAAGCAAATCAGCTGGACTGAATTTTGATGTAAACGCTTTCACACTTTCATGCCAATTCAGGGAGTATTTGATACACTGTCGTTTCAATGTTGAATTTAATCTTGGCTTTGTGTTCAGAGGACAATTAAGATAATGTCCTAACGCGCCCTCAAAACTACATTCTTGGAAACTTTTGTGATTTCATAATTTTGTGGAAAATATTGGAGTTCAGGAAAACAACAAAGGCAACATGTGTGAGGCTGTTCTTCGATCTGGACTTCGTCACCAGCAGGATCTGTCCTCAAGGGACAATGAATGTACATACATTTGTTTATTAGCTGGTGTGATATTCACTCCCAGATCAATGCGGTGAACTAAGAGACCAATAAACGGAAACCGTGGCTACACAGACAGAGTTACATGCCAATAAAAGCATCTCTACCATCCCTCTTTACTCATTTCAAGACTCAAGAGTGTTTGACCAATCATGAACTCATCTTAACACTCAATGTCTGCTTAGAGGATTTGATATTAATCAAATTATCAAGTGTGAAATTTAAGCCCAGCTTCATATAGCTATGCCAACCCTGAGAAATACACTCTGGGCAAAAGCTTACTTATGTTCCTCATCTGAATAAAGACATGTCATCTTGAGGAGCAAAACAGCATGCAGATCTTCAAAGAGGACCCATAGCTTTGAAGGTGTCGCTGGTAGCTTCAAAGAGCAGCATACATGTCTCCCAATGGGCTGAAACCTCATAAGCGTAATGAGAGGTACTGTGGGGGTATCGTGAGACAGGCGGTCTAACTCCCACCTATGTTTCCTCTAAAGCTTTGGAGTGATGAGAGGCTCCTGATAAGCCAAGTTTTACAGGAGGAGCCAAACAGTGGGTTTTATGATTTTATCAGCCTTCATAAAAAACGGCTTTAGTCGGTGAGCTCTTGGTAAGCCTCCGTAACACTCACAGGGTAATGTAAAGAGCAATGTAAAGAGATACCTTTAGAGATTTGCAACTTCAAAGTTCCCACCAGAAAGCAGAGAAAAATACTTTGATAGGTTTAAACAATAGCCATTGGCTTGACACATTGATCAAACAGCTCCTACATTAGTGAGGAAGATCTCACTGGAGGCTACGTGAAACCTCTCCGCCAGCACCTTTTGATACGTGATGAATTCATAAATCCAATGTGGCCACACTTTGGAGTCAGACAAATTGGAAGCTGCAGCAGGTGGCACAGCCACTCCAGACAGCTTAGAAGTGCACTTTGCTCAATCAAGAAGAGCAAATAAAGCTGCAAAAGGAGAGACGAGATACTGTTTATTTTGCTCTTTGTGTAATGCGGAGAGCTATATTTCACAGGGCCACAGCAAGTATTTATTTATCTGTTTGGTGGCAGGCTGATGGATAGATTCAGCACAATGTGGAAATAATCCTTTTAATGGTTACATCAGTTGCATGGAGGATCTGTAAAACACTTCATTTATACAGCTTGAGCCTTTGTAGTTGCCAGGAAAGAGATGTTGCAAAGGTTTTTGCAGGAAAATAAAAATAAAAGATGTAGAATAGGAAGTGTTCTTGAATCAGGCCAGACCTCCCATAATGAAGGAAGGCATTGTTAGGGAAGCTTGAAAATTTGCTGTGTGTGCTTTAAGTAAAGTTCACTGTCTGTGCCCATGCTAAGATTATGCTAATATCAACCGAATACTTTTCTCTTAATCTGTTTTTTTCCCCCTTTCATATTTGCTGAGCCCTTTTCTCCATAACTCCTGAATATGCATGAGATTTGTCTTTCATGCAGGTAAATGTGCATAAACAAGCACTTCAGCTTAACAACCTTTCAGGAGTGTTTGGGAATCGTGGTTATTATGCATCCATTTTAGATGCTTAGATGTCAGGCAATTTATGAAGCGCTGAAGACGTGGTATCCAATCAACGCGTGTATGATTAGTCGATTGTTGGCTAAAAGAGCGGCGAAAATGAGATTTTAATGGCAAACGCTGATAAGTAAAGATGTTAGTAGCTGATAGAACCTTCACACCAACACTAAAATGTTTTTGACAAAACTGATTTGAAGCGCAAGGATAAACGATTCCCAATTGTGAAACAGTAAAATCCAATTTTTAAATGTAATTTCTCACCACTGATCACAATTTCATGTTGCTATAAATCCCCCTAGCTGCGAGTGAATCTAAGAGGGTGACACGTTGAGCTTTTTAAACAGATGAAAGGGTTGAAACTCGTCGGCCGGCTACGTCCTTTCTGTGGGGGGGTTGCATGTTTTGGATTTCTCAGGGTGCTTCCACACTCATTTCACCAAGGCATGCTAGGTTAACTGATGATTCTATAATAGGTGTAGGTGTGTCTGAATGGTTGTCTTTCTGTGTTAGCCCTGTGATAGACTGGCGATTAATGTTATGGATAACGAATGAATAAATACAATAGAAAAAAATCTATGGCATTAACTTTGCTTTCAGCTATCAATCCCACGATGCAATATGAAACTTTTCTAGATGCCAAAACCATTGCAAACCATTGCTGTGTGCATCTATCTGTTTGCTACATTGATGATGTATGGATTGCAGTAATACTCACGGTAAATCTGGACTTCAGACAGGCTGGCTAATAAAAAAAAACAAAAACATTCTGATTAATAGCTGACTGGCTGCAGACGGGTGAAATTATTGACTTATTAATGAGTAGACTATCAGCTATTTATATGTATTTCTGTGAAATCTTGCCAGGCATGAATTCCCAAACATTAATAGTTTTAGTCTGAATTGATTAATGTTGAGTATTTAAAGGGAGTTAAGATGTTAGTCTGTGTCTGACCCTCGACTTGGTGATTGCAGTGATTCATTGAGAGCCTTAGCTGTCTGGTAGGGCCTTGCTTTTTTAGGTGTGACTGAAGAATATTCTGCATCTATGGAGAAACAGGGAGACTGTTCCCATAGATTCCAACTTTACTCTTTACATGTATGCTAAATAACATGATCTGGTAAAGTATGATAACCTCCAAAAAACCCTCAGTCAGAACTTTTGGACATGAGTGTTTCTGGCCACTGTGGAGCGAATGTTATTGACAGTACTGGATGTATTCAGTACATAATGATGACCAAGGTTTTCAACAGTGCTGCCCATATCAGTTCCGGCTTCCTTCATCATTGCAGCTTCACAAATGATTGTTTTGCTGTCTCCATTTCCTTCCTAACTCATCACATCACCTGATGTTTACCTCACCTCACCACCCTCCATCAATCCAAAAATCCCTCCTGATCAGGCCAGTCTTGCCCTATTGAGGTGGCTCTATGAGAACTATAATTAGAATTGTGTGTCCATATAAATGTAGCCATGGAAAAACCAATCACAGAGGTATACAAGGTGAAGCACACTAACAAACTGAGAGAGTAAAGGACTATTCGCAGCGTGGCATCGGGGATTGGCGTGAGCTAAACATTGCAGTCTGCCAAGGCTCACCGTGACCCCCGTAGATGATGTAGCCCTTTTTGGAAGAGCAGATCTCAAGTACACCATGCTTCACCATATCCCTTTAAGTAGGGATTTCTCCAAAGCCTCTGTCCCCAGTATTTCCAAATGTGAAATTGCTGCATGTCCTTCTGTTCCTTTGAGAAATGTTTTGATTCAAAACTTGCCGGGAAAAGACACTTACATATTTTGGCTACCTTTCTGTCCAGAAATCACATCATACTTTAAGGCAACATTTCAGTTTGTCACACAGACTGCAGAAGATATTTTTAATAACTTGCTAAATCTGTCCTTGGAACAGTACTTTTCTCCAAAGGGCTGAAGGGCTTTACTCATTCTTTCTGTACCCACGTTATATTATTTGTTAAAAATAACACCTGTGAAGAGGCCACTAAGGTTCTTTACAACTGTATATGGGAAAAAATAGGGCATTCAACTGTTCTTATGAATAAAAAAAATAAAGAAAAACTCTTATTACATTTTTAGCAGGATTGGATTTCCTTATGGGGCAAATTTCAACTGACACAGAAAAAACTACTTAAAACTACAATGCAGTAAAGTGTCCAGAAAGTAATCTCAGTAATGTCTGAAGCATTTGTTTTACATTTTTTTCTCTATTGTTATGATCTTAATTGTGATAATTTTCCTATTGTTGGTAATGAACTGTTCATAATAGCATTGTGACGTTCATGAACGAACCGAATCTATTGACCGGCTCTTTAAAAATGAGTCACAACTGTGCGCCGTTTATTATTAGTTTTTGTTTTTGATGTGTAGGCAAAGGTGTTTACTGAATTTCTCTTGTGATAAATGAAGCATCTGTCTAGCGAATGATACTAATCCAAGCATTACCTGATGACAGGTCTTAAAAATAAATAAATATCAAGGGCCAGCCTTTTGAACGGCTCTTTAAAAGGAACAGATCCACAAGATCTGACTCCCCTTCAAAGACCTATAAATCCAATCTCATGAGATACGATGTTTGGGGGAAAAAAAATGTTACGCCGCACACCCTTTTGCAGAATTCCTTATGTGTTCCTGATTCAACATTTGTGATGACACAGACTGTCTAATGTGTGCCGTCTGTACATGTCTCACTACCCTTTTAGTTCATCCTAATACAACAAACAAAACAGCCCTTGTTTTTTTCTATTAGGTCACCATCATGTTTTTTACACACAGTGTGAAATTTATATTAGTCTTTTTGCCCCTTTTTTCTCTCATCCAGATCAACAAGAACAATGAAAATGCGGCGGTATTTAATATGAAACCTTTGCAGAGGCAATATCCCAGATTACACAGAAAAGTCATTACCATCCTCATCTTGCCATACATTAATTCAACAGTGAGATTGATAGGAAACCCTCGGGCAGACTTAGATTACAAGGGCACCATCCTGTGAAATCCCCAAACCAATATCAGATTTAAATTCTACATGTTTGGTGAGCTGAGCTCTACATTAGTCCAGGGAAGACGACTTCTGTTCACAGAAGCCGGTCCAATAACCTTTCCATGTGGATAATTACAAGCTTAGCGTCTGCATTAGAGCAATCTGAATGGCTAGTGAGTGTGGCTGTATATGGGTTCCAAAATTAGAAAACGAAATTTAACGAGCCCTGTGTGAAGATGGGGATGATGTAATGCAGCGTATGAAATATGCAACACTACACCTGAAATACTTATTATACATTTGGCTTCAGACTTCAGAGTTAGTTACACATTTAGCTATTGCTGTTTGATGGAAATGATATAGAATTTAAAGCTTCCCACAATGCATGCTAACCTACTAACACCTTCTGGCGGACACTGACTAAATATACAGTGCTGTACTGTTGCTTAAGTCTAGGTTCATGAGACGCTCCGACGTAAATGGCTTCTTTCTGTTTGATGTGTTCAACCTGTAATTATTTTTTGCTTTTTTTAAAAAAATAATAAAAAAAAATCCTGTATAGATACGGCACATCTGTGGAGAGAGCAGAGGAGGAGAAATGAAAATTGATTTCCATCAATCTCTTACTTGACCTTCCTATTTTTCAAAATCCCAGAGAGACATTGACTGATACGCTGTCACTTCTGGCAGAGGGACAGTGGTTTTGAAATGCCTCCCCCCACTTGTGCCAAAACCTTAATACCCTTACATTACATTACATGTTGCGTGGGTTCACCTCCAAACAATGAGCAATGCAGGGAAAAAAAGAAATGCATACAAAATATTTTGGTTGAATTGCAACATTCTTGTTCTTGAGTGAATTTTTAATAGAAAGCAACAGGAATTTACTTGCTGCTATAGTCAGATGGTGGGTGTCAATTTACCTCTGTGTGGCTTCTAAGGGCACCTATTAGCAGCAACTGAATACAGTATACGTGATCTTTCACAGTTCAAGGCAAGTGACTCCTCTTTCACAAAACCTGCCATGTTGCACTGCCAAGTTTCTACAGTAGCCAGAAGGAGGATCATTTGTGGCTAGCCACTACAAGTCCTATTTGAGATAGGGTAGGGTAAGCTGAGGTGAATGGTATTCAGAAGGTTTCAGTCCTCAGCCTCCCTAGATACTGTACCATCAGTTCCTGATTACAGATGAGACAGGTATACACTGTTTATCATAACATGGCCGTAATAGCCATTTTTATTTGTCTGTTGCAGTATTAAAGATTAGTCAGAAGATGGAAGGAGGAAAACATCACTGTGACTTTCAGGTTATTTCATCATATTGTATTGTGATTGACAAGAGAGAAATGAGCACATCTGCCTTCGTCTGCTTGGGAAAGCTTGAAAAATCTGAAGGTGCAATTTAAACGGGAGATTTAAATGAAGCAAAGATCTCTCTGGCTTATATACATGCACGCCAGTCTGGCACATTTAAGTTGATAACATTCTCACCACCAACTGCTCGTTAAAAAAAAAAAAATCTGAATCTGTAGTGGTAAATATGAAAACTTTGTTCATTTCTGCAGTTGCTCAGTCTTCTTTTGACTGATACTATCTAGCCACATACATAGAGGCAGACACACGCACACACAGTATACCGTATTGAACTAGTTGTATAATGACCATCCTTGAGCGTTTTAAATAATGAATGGAGCTGTATACATTCAAATCAAAGCTGTAGGCTGAGGGAAGAGGTTAGATCAGTGAAAAATTTTTAAGACTCTGACCAGATTTTTGTCTATTCTGTAACAAAACAGCATAAGCTGAGTCTTTTCAGTCACCCTGGGATAAGCAAACTGTAAGCAGTGTGTAAGAACCTTTAATGTCAACATATGAATGTGTTCATTCAGGATGCAGTCTTTTCTTTTCTGTACCTAATAAGAAGATGTGGTAAGACACATGTGACAAAGCCACATGTAGCTGGTCAGCTTGGGCTGACTGGGTATTCTTTCTTCCTGAGGACTTTTGGAAATAGCATTTTCATTGCAAACCGTGACCCCTGCTCTCTGCTTCTCCGCACAACAAACAGCGCTGTTCATGGTTCTGAAACAGCAGAAGGTAGCGACCTATCAGTTGCAACATTCTACTGCTCCTCAAATGACATGAGGTGATTATTTGCAAAGCTTACCAAATGATCTGGTATCAATTTGAAGCTTGGGATGCACTGTAAATACCAGGGGATTCATGTGCAAAGAGTTGAGTAGATTTCCTTCTAAATCGCGACGTAAGCTCAGATTTAGAAGCAGTTCGAAGCACATTTTCTTTGTACATCCCAATCGAGCATACCTGACTCCTCCCTGTCCACGCCCCTTTTAAATATGCAAATTGATCCTGCACCTGAGATTCCCCTCTTTGCGGGATCAGAAAATGAAAACTGAGAAGAATGTAATGTAATAGTCGGAGTAATAGTTTTCACATTGATGACAGTTTCCCGGCATCACCTCTAAGTGCCGTCAAAGGATCGACATCTGTAGAATCCTAAGTACGTACGCCAGTCACGTCGTCGGTGTTGGCATGTAGGCTAGGAAGTTCCCGGACATTTAACTCTTGATACATCTGAACTTTTACGTGAGCGAGTGCATACGTAATGTTTTTGTACGCATGCAATGTTCACACATGAGGCCCCAGGTGTGAACACATGTCCGTAAAGCTGCATACTTGTGATCCAACCACACAGGGCGCATGTTACTGCCCAGTCTGAACAGATCCAGATAGTATGCTGAAGCTTTTAGAAGCCATCCCCAGCAGGATGCAGCCTGACACAGACACACACAATGATGATTTAGGAACAACTAAAAAAACATGAAGAACATCTCAAGGTGTTGACCTGGTCTCTAAATTCACTAGATCCCAAACTGATCAAGTATCTGTGGGATGATCCACAGAGGCCGCTCCCCTCAACCCATAGGACCCAAAGGCCCCCACTAACAACATTCTGTTTCCAGACACCACAGGACCCCCTTAGAAAGCCCATGTCCATTCTCTGATGAGTCACAACTGTTTTGGAGGCACAAGGGAGACCTACACAATATTACGAAGGTGGTCATAATTTTATGCCTGATTGGTATACGTTGTAACTTAAAAGAGCAGAACTGATCCATGCCTGATTTCATAGGCAGATGGAAGACAATGGACCATTCCATGCCACAGTGAACACACCCAGACCATGGTCAGAGGTCTGTCGTTGTGGTTTCCTATTGAATGTCTGGACATTCAGATTCAGATTCAGAAAAATATATTTGTCCCTGGGAGGCAATTTAAGGCACAGCATACCAACCTGTAATATAAACCACTATTGTTCCTGATGTATGTGTCTGCCTCTGTGCTTGTGTTGATCCTTAAAGGAGTAACTTTAAGAGTTGTAGACAAAGCTGGTCATGATGCTGAATGCTGCCTTTCTCCATTTCAGTCACTGTCTTGCATGTGTCATTCTTCACCTATATTTGTCATGTAATCATATTTGTATCAATGATATTTTATTCATGGGTTCATAGATATAATCTACTTATCCTCTTACTTGTGATTCTCTCTTCACACGCAAGAAGCAAGAAGCAAAATGCAACAATGAGACGATTTTGAAAGAGTGAAAAGTTAAAAACTTAACAATTTGGAGTCAATAAGATTCAGTATATTTCTTTAAATGCTTTGCTGATCTATTGATATGGCTGATGCCAGAGACATAACATGACACTGGAACATCTGCTGATTGATAGAGAATGGCGTGTGGTTTAGCTTTAAGAATGCTAATTTTCCTGTTAGTCACACAGTGAAGATAATGGCATTACTGTGTATAATGGAATAAATGACTGCCTTGCATAATGATGGAAATGCTACAGTCCTGGGCAGATGATTAACAATGAAAGTTTAATCCTCAATTGAAAACAGTTGCCATTTATTACCTTGTAGATTGGCCTTGTTAATGATTTCTCTACTATAATACTATTGGCAGGTGTAGATGAGTGGGATGCATATTAGGAAGGACTGCTTGACAATCTGAGAAATCCTTTAATTAAATGGAGAGAAAAAAGATCAGTCCTCGATTAAATCTCTTTTTGGGCCTCCATGAACTGTTGAGATATTCACTCACTATAATGCCCCCCCACATGTCATTCCAACAAATTGTGTTTTTGTTACATTAGGCAGTTCCAGTAATTACAATTTAAAATGTGTACACAATTATGAACAATGATGAATGCTTAGGACAGGGGAGAAACTATGAATGCCACAATGCCACTTTAGATTATATGTGGAGAAAATGTCTCACGTCATCACCTCAGTCAGGACACTCAGGCCAGAAGGAATTTCCTATCAGATTGAGAGGGTTGATGTCAAACTCTTGATAATCCATCAACTAGGAAAAGATTAAAGGGGAATTACATTTTTTTTTCACAACCTGGACCTTATTTCTGGCATAAAATACTACTCACGCATAGAACTTGGGTGTCACTTGGAGTCGTTCGATAGATATTTAGCTCCAGCAGAGCGCCGTGTATATCCATATAGTGGGAGTGACTGGGGCACCGAAACGCAGCCTCTAAATAACACATTATCTGCCGCAAAACTCGTTCATTTCACCAATATTTGTTATGACACCCTAGTGCTATTCCTCATTGAGTCTGCACTCCCACTATGAATATACGCATCTCTCAACTGGATTTAAATATCTTCTTGAAATGACACCAAAGTTATATGGGTGTGTAAACAGTCGTATTGTATGCCAGAAATAAGGTTGTAAACAACAACAATCAACAAACAAACAAACAAACAAACAAAAAATGGTAATTCCCCTTTAAGGCATAATAACTATGTAAATCCCTGATCCAAATTCTTCTCTCTATTTGGAGTGAATACTTTCTATGTTTGTAGAGTTTCCTGGAGAGCAGATACATGGCGTTAGCTAACAAGTTGTTTCAGCAAGTGTTTAAAAGGTGAACAAAGGATGCAAAGGACGAACAAAGCTGGAATTGATGTCGGCAGCACAGTTGAATAGATTCAGTCTTGTCAGTGAAGCAGAGATAAAGTTCTCTTGTAATCTATTTCCATCAGATTTGATCCTGATCGTATCAGATTATTTTATTAAACTGATTTGGCATCTCTGATCACAATGATTTCAACGGGGCTGAAGAAATATTACCCATGTAGCACAAACTAATAGGGAAGACTAAAGAAAAAAGTAGTGTTTGCCTTTCATACACCACACAATCGTCAGCCACATCATGAAAAGAGAACTTTATTTTTCCTGTATATTTTCCTTATAATGCATCTTCTAAACCGTACAACCATACATGCCCTCAGATTTTAAAGAGTAGTTTAAAGGACAGAGCCCAGTTTGCAGTAAATAGTTTTTCTTGCAGAATTGCAGCACTGTCAATTTCCGTCTGTGCCGTTTGTTCAAACTAATTTACTGCACCAGTCTGAACAAGAATTTAGAATCGTTTTTCATCATTAACTGAATTTACCACATGACCTTTAGTGAGTCCACGTGCAACTCAAGTCTTCACCGTCTGTAGATTTACAAGTAGGCAGTGCTGAAAAAGAAGAAACATCTCTTCTCCATGCATAATTTCCCTTTGGATTTGGGTATAAGGCCAACACGATCACTTGTCTAACATCAAACGATGAGAAGTGAAAAAAAGCAGACATCCTATGTGCAAACCTGGTGGGGAAGGTGATAAGGCTGTTTACCAATGTTCAGCCCAAAGAGGGTATTTACATAAGCCCGGAGGCACATGAAAGCTGGCCAGCTGTGCCTGTGCAGAGGCTCTTACTGTGTCTTTTTGGCTTGGAAAGATGGTGTGCCTCTCCAGTATAATCTCACCTGTTCAATGGTACATAGTATAAACACCCCTCCTGTGACTGGCTCTCGTTCATTGGGCTCCTAAAATGGTGAATCAGAACATACTTTGTGCAGGAAAAATGCTCGGGTTGCTTTTTGTCTGCAGAATCTTCTACCAGCACACTGTGCGTGCATAAAAAGACACTTGCAGAATGTTTATGCGGAGACAAAATGATCCAGATTTGCTTCCCGACGAGCATCTCGATTAAGTGCGTTGCATGCTTTTGTACTTTGATTTTCAGAGATCCTTTGAAGATGCACCACGCTTTGCAAATCTTATTAGTCTGTGCAGTACTTCCGTCAGCATCGTACGTCTTGATGAGCACCGTATCTCTGCTCATTACATCCTGAAACTAAAGCACAAATTTCAATGGTGGATGCTTACACTCGTAGAATGATTCACCGTTTGCCATTGTCGCTCAATGTTATATATGTGATTTAGTTTCCATAGTGGATCAGCGTAATCCAGAGATGAACTCAGTGCATTCCCAGCGAATCCCTGGAATTCTTTAGACACTTTTTACGTACTTTAACTTTCTTTCTTGTAGGATTTAAGTAGATTTGGTGCAGATTTTTTTTTTTCACACACTGAACACTGGAACGCCCTAAAGAGCTTCTAACATCAAAAAGAGCCACGAGTGAAAGCGGGAGACGTGTAAATCCTGTTATCCATTTATTATCAAGCAGTATATGAGATTGCCAAACAAAGTTGGATGAAAAACGCACCTTGGACAGCATACTTGATGACAACACCAGTCAATTTGAGTGCATTTTTGTAGAAACATGTCGAGCAACATATGTGCAAATGCGTTTAAATGTTGCATCTTAGTGTTTGCCAAAAGCATTTTTCCTTCACTTAAAGTGTTATGTCACAATAACTACACTAAGTCGCCTCAGATTTTCACACGTCATTGTTGCCGTTCTCTCACCTGACACCCGATTATCTCAAAAATACACGTTGTTCTGTATTTCAGCTCACTCTTTTCGGTGCGATATCACAACAAACGTTGCTTCCTACATCAGACACTTTTGCTGGATGGTGTTTTCCACCCACACCCCAATAATGTCACAATTATCCCATCAACAATTAAGGCAACACTTTGATTAAGCTATTTCCATCACTGCATTGATTAACACCATCATCTTCTGCACGCCAGTTATATTCATTTTCTTTTTTGAATACTGAAACCGTTTCACAGCGTAATTTATCCATGTGACATTGTTACCACTAAATACTGTAGCTGTCTTCGTGGCGTAATTACCCCAGCAATCAAAGCTCTACTCTGCAGACCCCTTATCGCTGACATGGCTGTAGCCTTAACAGCTGAGGAACACTCAGAAAATGATGTCAGATTACATATATTTATCCCTTGGCATAAACAATCTCAAAAATGAGGCTGGCAATAGTATAGTTTTCTTATTTCTGACACCCTTAAAAAGACTAAAGCATACTTTTTCCTTGGTGTTGGTGTCAAAACCTGATATATTATTCTGCTGTGCTGCAGAACTACATAGAAATGACATTGCACTGAAAATTCCATAGAACTACAATCTATACTGGCCTGATTCTCGTTTGCTAAAAACTTAAGTATCCTGTTCAGCCCTAAACATAAGTCTCTGTTGTGGGAAACACTTCTAATTCAGTGATCACAGATAAGCAAGACGGACAAGTAGAAGCCAAATGCCAAAAAGGCCCAATGCCAGCCTACTTCCAAAGGCGTAATTAATAAAACCCTTACAGACTTAATGGATCTCTCCGGTGTGCACAGCTGCAGCACTCAAGATTGTGAGTTCACGAAGGCCTGAAAAGGTACGAATTGGAGGTATTGCTCGAAAAAAATACATTACAGTTAAAACAAGAAGAAAAAGAAAAATCGTCAATCCTCATCTTTTAAAGTCACCACTGTAAGATCTTTTGCATTGAATAATAATTTGATCAATTGTGTAAACACTAATGGCACAAACTACTAATGACGCTGATGGAGGCCACAAGCCAAAATGTGTCAAAAAAGTTTAATCTGCAACAACTGAATGTGTTACTTGAGTGAAATTATAGCAGAAAGTATCTGCCACATCTTCAACCAGTTTTTGACTTTGGCAAACAGTAAATGCCCCCATCTATACCAGCAAAAGGAAGGCTAAAGTGTACCTAATACCACGAGCAGATAATAATTCCCGCTTGGCACTGGAGATGTGTGTTTATATCCACTTGAAGGAAATATGTTGTGAGTTCCTTGTTTCACTGTCTCCAGAAAGCTTCTGGTTACATAATGCTTTGTATTCACTGTTTCAAACTCTTCTGTTTACACAGTATGTGATGAGAACAGATCAACTGTAAAAGCCATTTTAAAATGTTACACTGTTACCCATGATGACAGTACATTTACATTACTATGAAAATGTTCTCCGATGCAGAGACACTCCAAATAAAGAATATCTCTGGCTCCTGGTTAAGTGCATAGCTATACAAAGTTGTTTGGTCTGTTATGCCAAGTTTCCCTTGTGTATATATATATATATAAATGATATGCATGTTATATTTGTTTGAAAAAGAATCCATATAAAGAGAGTAAGTGTTTCCAGAAGGCAGACTGTTGATTTGTCCACACACAGGGGACTGAACATTTAGAATGAAAACCGTGAATCAGAATGTGGCTGTTAACTTTCTTGAGTTTTGTTTTTCTTAGAATTTATTTTAATTTTCACTACTTTTCAAACTACATACACACACACACGCACACCAATACATACACATTAAAATAGTGGGGAACCATTGTCTCAAGGAAGAAATGTGGTTGGAAAAAAATCCTGATTCACTGTCTGGGGTTGCTGCAGTTGTCTAGGTTCAGCAACATTATGTGTCCAAAGAATGAGGTCAGCTGACTACCTGAATATACTCAATGACCAGGTTTTCAATGGATTTTTTCTTCCCCGATGGCACGGGCATATTCCAAGATGCCATCATTCATCAGGCTCAAATTGTGAAAGAGTGGTTCAGGGAGCACGAGCCATCATTTTCATACATGGATTGGCCACCACAGAGTCCAGACCTTAACCCCATTGAGAATCTTTGGGATGTGCTGGAGAAGGCTTTGTACAGTGTCAGACTCTCCCATCATCAATACAAGATTTTGGTGAAAAAGGAATGATTAATGTAATACTGGATGGAAATAAATCTTGTGACACTGCAGAAACTTATCGAAACAATGCTGCTGAGAATGTTATAAGCAAAGCTACAGCATGCATTCTATAACCCCTCAAAGCTATAACCCCCTCCAAAAGTGTTTTTAGTGCACACTGCAGTTGATTTGGGGGAACACTTGAGATGACGGGTTATGTTCAGCTGCACTTTCAGTTTTCCCCTTCCCTATGCTATGCTTTGCCTGTTATGTGACACAACAAAATAGTCAGCGATCACCACCTCCATCTCTATGAGGAGCTGAACCTTCCCACCGATACAGCACCTCTGATTTTGTCCTCACTCAACAGGTGAACTCCACTCACTTTCTGAGTAATTACACTCATTGTCTTCCCTACTGGCCACCTGACTGTACAGTGGAGGCGGAGGTGGGTAGTTCGGAGGTTCCAAACCTAAAGGCTAGGCTACATGATGTAAAACTTCTCAAGTAAGCGGCTCTAAGGCATCCTACAGAAGAAAAGGACTAATTATGCTCATTTCCACCTTTGTTTTCATTTTGCTACTCCACTACAATAGCTTTGCTTTGCATGATTAATTTTTTTTTTTTTTTTTTTTTTTTTTGCATAATGCATGATTCCTGCATGAATCAGTTTAGCCTCTGCCTGGAAGAGAGGATTATTAGCCCTGGGCTTTTTACATTTCCAGATTTAGAATCTGAAAACTGTGAACCTACAAAGTAAGATCATTTGTTACATACATGTTAGATGCCAGTTGAATTTGGAATATGGAATATGAAAGTGGACAGCATGAACATATGCAGAAAAACAAAACAAAAAAAACACCAGTTTGGTAAATATTTCACTCATCATGTCCTTATTGCATTACATAACACTGTCATACTATGTATTCTTGAGAGCATTACAATGGCACTCACAAGATGATTTCAGTTCTGGATATTTGGCTTGTAACTGGTGGCAAGAGAAAATGACAGAAATACTGCAGGTGTCTGTATGCAGGGGTCAGCTAAACAAACCCTTTCATATGGGATACAGTGATACAGGTAGACATTTTCTTTGGAGCTTTGGAGAAAGGCGCCCATACAGTCCACCCCGGTCATACCTTACAGCTTTATCCAAGCCAATACCTTCTTGAACTTGTAATCTCTTGTAGCTAGGTTCTGTACTCGCAAAGGGGTCCAGGTGGACCATTTGCAGCAGCTGGGATCAGAGACTCTTGATCTGATTTGATGGGCATTTTAGGAATCAATTGTACCAGTCACTAGACTTTCTCCTCAACAATGGTTGCATTTTGTGGCGTCTGTTAGGTGACTTCTTTTCACAGCCTGGAACAAGTGCTGGCGGTCTCAGGCGCCTTGCTGTGCTTGAAATAGGCAGCACCTTTTCTCCCTCCAATTTGATCGGCAGCTGTGTGGCGCAGGCAGGTGGTAAGTGCCTGCTAGTGGTGGAAGACTCATCAGGAGGTGTGGATAAGGCATTTGGAACAGTGTTGTACTTTTCCTGTGTACTACAGTAAAATAATATTCTTGTTGCCCAATGGCCCACTCAGTAAGACATCGGGTGTCTGCTTTTTAAAGAGCCAGATTGATTATAGAAGAGAGCAAATAAGTAAAGGCACAACAGCTACCCTTTGGGTTTGGACCCTTATTTGTCCATATTATATTGTTAAGATAAACCTGCTGGAGTCTGTCTCTCTGTGTTAGCCCTGTGAGAGAATGGCGACCTGGCCAGGGTGTGCCCCGCCTCTCACCCATGGCAGCCGGGATAGGCTCCAGCCCTCCCTCCAGAGGACACGCAGTTACAGAAAATGAATGAATGAATGAAACTTGATAGATATGATTCATCTGAAAATAGCCGACAGACTAAAACACTGTGGACTGACGGCTTTTTACTTCGGATGGCCTCAGTTTCAGTTGCACCAACGCAGCGGGGCCCCTCCAACATAAATATTTGAAGTCAGCTACCCAAAAAATGTTTGCTTATGTCAGTCACCATTTTCATCACCATTTCCCATTAAATGACCAGTGGGGAATACGAAGCTGGCGAAAGGGACTGGAGCGAAGCAATATATTCCACTTTCTGTCAGTATCCATGTGACCATGGCTAATGCCTTACAGCCTCGGGGCCAGGAGCAAGTAGTGTTACACAAGCACTCTGCCGTGGAGAGAGCTGCTCCATCATAAGCAGCAGGGAGAGAGGGAGCCACAGAGAGCAGTATGGATTTATATTCAGTACATTGTTATGAGGGAGCTGAGGGTCCTCCTGACAGGAGGATGTAGAGAAAGTAGTAATACATGCACTGTCTGTTAAGTTGGTGAAAGGTGACAAGGCCATGCAGGGCAAGCCCACTGTCACTCTGTTTTAGCATTCAGAATTTCACCTTTAGCATCCTGTTCATCAGTTAGTCTTTTTCCTCAGTTATTTCTGATTCATCTACGTCTTTATGGCTTTTTTTTTTGTTAGGCACTATCTATGTATCTTGGTGGGAGACAGGTATGTGACTACAGAATTGCCCTTGAGATCAATATAGCATATCTCAGTACATCTAATCTCTTTCTGTTCGACAAGCTTCCATAATCCTTTTATTGCAGTATGAAAACTCTGCTCTTCTTGGCACTTAAAAAAAAACAACTTCTGCACTGAAGAGTATAACTCATACATAAAGAAGTACGTAAGAGCAATAAAGGAGTACATCAGAAGCATGACAGTTCTAATAGTACAGATAAACATTTGTTTCACATTTGCCATCTTTCATGAAATGCTTAACAAAAGCTTCAGCCAAGCCGCCAGGGGGACAAATGCCCAGAAATGGATTTGGATCTTCATCTCCCACCTTTGACCCCATCAGACATATCAAACATTGCACTTGAATCAGCTCTAAACTGGCTGTCAAACGAGCAACTTTGTGCAGCGCAGATATTGGATACGTTCCAGGCGCTGTTGACAGGTTATCAAGGTTTGTTTGCTCTGATTTCTGGCGCAGGGATAGAAGCCAATGATGTTTTGTTGCAGCAGTGATCCATTTGTTCATTTTATACAGGATACTTTTTGTTGTTCTACTTGACGTTGACACCCCTGTCCTGATGAATAGCTTACATAATCACAAGGAAACCTATAAAACCATTTTGAGTCAATTTAAGAGCACTTCAGATGGTATACTAAGTGTAGCAGCCCCCCCAACAAATGTCAATGCCACTGATGCATTAAGGAAAAGTGCATCCAGTGATGGCTTTTCACTCCAGCAAAAGCTGTTCACTTGGCCCTTCCACCACAAATCATCCCACTTGTTCTGTGGTTATAATGCTGCATCTTCCAAATGTTATTTGGACAATCAGTCTTGGATGGTACATTTTGTGTGATTTATGGCATTCTTTTTTATAGCAGCATCTTTTTAAATCATTGTGTATGGCAAAACACTTTGGGGGCCTGTGTGCACCAACTGAGGGACCAGGACGTTGTGATAATGTAGTTTGAGTACCACAATAAATCAAATATAAAACACTGTAGGGGGATTGATTAAAAACAGTGATATACTGTATCTATAGAGTTCCGATGGTTAACAAAACCGGCAAGAATTTCAAGTTCCATTCGCAGCACTGTAAACACTGCAGTGCTCCCATCATTAACGGTTTAATCTTGTTTTACATTATAAAGGTGTGAGGACCAGAATACAGGACTGCCTGTTCACAGTAATTGGGGTTCTTAATGCATCCCCACTTCCTTACACTGGCCCAACTGATGCTCTTTTCCTGGGGATACAGGCAGCACCATATTGCAACTTTGGAACCAGAGTCTGTGTAGGACGGCCCGAGAGAGGAGCCACGGAGGGCCGCGATATTGATGACCCGGCTACACATCCTCTAGACTCGCCACTCGTGTTTTTGTTTCATTAACACTGCGCTCTGCTCTACCTCCACCATTTTCAAAGAAATGTTGAATTGCAAACTGTATTTATTGTCTATTTGTTCCGACTCTCACACTCAACTTGTAGTCGTGATGTCACATCATCAAATAACTTCTCAGAAAAATGGACACTTGAATATGCATCAGTATTACATTAACTATCCAAGATGACAGAAATCCTCCATGACAAAAAAAAATAAAAAAAATAAATGACACCTACTATAGTATTTAGTTGACGGAAGTGGAGCTTATGACCTATACTACAGCCAGCCACTAGGGGAGCTCTACTTGCTTGGGCTTCACTTTTAAAGAGCTGTTTTGTCGCCCATCTTTATACAGTTTATGACAACACCCAAATGGATTCAGATTGATCTTTATTTAAAGTTGGAGCTGAACTTGTCGTCATCTGTATAATACAGTGTATAGCAGAGTCTCTCTAATCTCTCTAGTGTTGCATTGCTCCCCTAAAGTAATAGGCACAATTATGCTGGTTCTCTGAGTCGGAAACCGGTTGGATCAGGAGCGATATTGTGCAGCTACGTGGGATTGACTAAGCGGATCATTACTGGCACAACAGTCGCATGGCATTTTTATTGTGCTGAGACAATAAGAACAATAGGTGACAGCCCTGTGAGAGGGCTCCTCCCGTGATCATAGAGCTATTATTACAATGAGCCCATATTGATCCCGTCAGTCACGGTTTAACTGCAGATTAATAATCAAACAATAGCACATGTAATTAAAGGCAAATAAAGGCCTTATTTCCAGGCCATTTAAAATGCAAGGCTTTTCGGATTGTATGTGGATGGGATTGCTCCCTGTCTAAGAGGTTAGGACAGTCATGCACCTCTTTTTTTTTGCACTCCATCTAGCCATGTAGCACACAGGCTGCCCTATTCTTTTTGTCGACAGATGTAGAATACATTTTCTAGAAGTTAAAGTGAGCCCTTTCTGAATCTTTTATTGGATGTGACACATTTGGAAAGGCTCTCTTCACACGCCTTTTGTGAGCTCACAACTGGAATCTTAGAACTGTCATTTAAGAAGAGCCTGATCCCACTGTCAGCCCTTCTCTATTATCATCCACACCTGTGTTTTTCTTTCTCTTATTCCCTACATCTATTCATTTTCCAATTATTTCATCTGGTGTCATTTTCTGTCATCCCCTTCCCCTTTCTGCATCTCCCACCTTTGGCATTCATTATGGTTCCCCTATGGCACATACCTGGAGCCAGCCTCTCATCCTCTATTCCAGTGGGAGAAAGCTAAGGCACTGCACAGCATGGAGGATGTGGCATTTCTATGTGAGCACTCATTCGTTCACATTTAATCATCCACAATGTCAGTGGCCATCACTCCCAATATCCTCAGTCATCACGTTGACAGCACAGGGATAGTAAAGCTCTAGCAGCATGCATACTGATAAAAATATTACAAGACGACACTGCATTCAAGCTTCCTATGTCTCACTTCTACTGCTGCTTTGTACATGATGACGAAGTTCTTATTCAGGTTTGCATTGCAATTTGGAAAAAAAAAATAATCCAATTTAGTTAATTCAGTTTTTTTATTGTTTGATGGGGAGGAATAGTTTTCATTTTTTTGAGAGCCCTTGAGGGTATTTTAAAGGACCTTTGGCATTCTTCTGGCTGGATTGTGTTTGTGGTCAGTGAAGTATCACAGTCTTGCAGCTGCACAAGCATCTTGCCTGGTACACACATATGTAGAGAGAGCACTTATTTTAATTGACAGGTGAAGCAACGCCAGTCTCACTTTACATAATATACTGTACTTGGAAAAACTAATTCCGGAAACATAACTAGTAAATTTGCTGCACGTCCATGCTAGCAGACTCCCAGCATGACATCTCAGTTGGTGGCTCCCTTCAATCCAGACTGAAATATCTAGCTCTGGGATGGATTTCCTTGACTCTTGTTCATTCATGATGTAAATCACTTCTGCTGGTGGTCCAATTAGATCAGACTTGTGTAGTAACATTAAATCTTTAAATATGATTTTCACATTTAAGCTCGCCAAAAAAAAAAAAAAATACTTTGTCCAGTATGCATCAGATACCACTTTAAATCATTTTTGTTCTTCTCAGGACTTAACGTGATATTTGCACTACAACAGCTTGTTCTCATCATTTTTCATTGAATGGTGACTCAGGTATGCCATAAACACAGAATAGCATCATACATTAAAACAACATGTCAGCTTTGGAATGATGCGTTTTGGCTCTCTATGCAACGCAAACAAAAGAGAAAAAAAAATAATCGCAGATTTCACATTTAACTAACTCTCTCCTTAGCATTGAATGATCGTCGGCGACTGTGAGGAGATGGGATTCATTCCATTGCAAGCCTCATTTTCCAGTTCAGCGTCAGCATTGTTAAGCAACAGTATCTGAACAGGTCTTCATTATCAAGAAGTAGCGAGCAACCGGTCCCGCAATAATCACACATCCCTGCTGGTTGGAATTGCTAATGGAATTTCAGGTGCCTGATTTACAGCTTTCTCCAGCTATGATAAAGCCTCCCCCTGATGTTATTCTATTTCAGTCTCCTGGGATTGTATTAAGTGGTGAGAATGTCAAATGGCAGTGCGAATGCCCATAACTAAAGTTAATTAGGAAGGCCATATATTTCTGCTAGATGTGTGTCTGTGTGTGTCTGTGTGTCCTTGATTGTGCTGAATGTGGACACCGGTTTAGAATGCACGTCCTTATGTAGTACTTGGGGGTAGATGTGGAAGAATATAAATACTGTGCGTCAGCAAGTAAACAAACAAACGCTTACCGTGGACGTTGGCCTGACTGGTTTAATGATCGAAAGGACCGCTCCTGTTCTTGTGGAAAACTGATTCAAATTAGGGTCAGGGTGATGTTAGAAAACAACTGCAAGTCTAACCTACAAAAAGTCTAATGGTCAAGGGTACTTAATGCACACTTTTTTTCTCTCCTAGTATTGCTATGCACAAGAGGCAAACAACCTGATATTGATACGGTGTGGTATAACTTTTCCCCCTGACCGCTCCCCCTTGACCATCAATCACCAAGAAGGCTCATTCATCAAGTGGCCCCGCCGGTCTGGCCCCCATGTGACGCACAAACGTTTTTCCAATTTAAAATCTGATATTGATGGAGCGCTGCGTACTGCCGCAGCCTCTTTGAGCTTTGCTTGGGCCAGTATTCTTTCCATATGCTCGCTCACAGGCCTTGGTCATAATTCAAGACATTCCATTTCCATATATGAGGCTCCAAGGGACCATCTTCTACGGACTAACTACACCAGTGTAAGCTGTCCAGTGATTCTAATGCTCTCTGTTGTGATTGTGGTCAAACCAAGGCTGATTTCCGCACGTTGCGCATCAGTATACAGGGCTCTCCAATCCTGAAAATGCCCAGTTAGCTTGTGTTTTTTGGAAATAACATACTGTTGTTAATATTTGCATATAGTATGTCACCATTCATGGTATTCAGTTCATGCTGGGAGAATGAGTTATTTACGTCAGCCCAAATGCATCAGTTACAGGAATACAAATCTGTCCTACAAATGTAATTTTTTTTTGTCAACACAAACGTTGTGTTAGCAGCACCTCTGGGCGCTTGTTCACTTCATAATGATCCAAGGTAAGTTGATTTGCAACGACTCATACATCTCCACCAATTACCACTCAATTCCTGTCAATTACCCCTGGTGCCAATTTTGTGTTACTGTTGTGCTTTTTCATTAATGTAGCAATGGAGCTAGAAAGCCACAGAACGTAGGTGGATGCAGAATACATTCATATTCACCTTGCATGAATACAACTTTTTTTCTCTGCTTTTCAGAAACAGCCATCAAGGGGCACACTACAGGGCTTAATTACATTTCAAGACATTGTACTGCGGATTTGAACAAACACATGATCTGCAAAGTTGGCTTGCTTCCATTGGTTATTAAGTATGTTTTAGCAAACAGTTTTGGCTTTCGATCCACTCTTCTCCACTTTGGATATATCAGATTGCACAGTACACAGTATTTTCTTCCTTACCATGTGCCACATCTATAGTCATAGACAAACCTACTATGTCAGGTTCATTAGGTATACACTAAGGGTTGGACACACTAGTCGATTTTACTGCTGTGCCATGATGCTTTAACCAGGAAGTCGACTAGTCACAGATCACGTGGCAACAGATGCCTCAGGGAAGACAGGTGAGTGGCCCAATATACAATGCTACAGACGGTGCCAAATAAGACTAAATCTGCAGCACAAAGTACTGATAAGTTCATGTGTTTATGTCATTGTTGTGCTTAATGTGGCTGCTATGGTTGTAGAGTGTTTTTTTTTGCCGGACGAGAGTCACATATCACGTCTTAGACTGGGGTGGGGGTGCCTGGTCCGGTCTAGGTGGGTGGCACATGTCTAAGTAACATCTACCGTAATTTCCGGACTATAAGCCGCTACTTTTGTCACTTGCTTTGGACCCTGCGGCTTATACAGCGGTGCGGCTTATTTATGGATTTTTACAGCTAACGGTCACCAGGGGGCGCAAGAGCGAGACAGGTCAGGTCGAGCCAGGTAACGAGAGAAAAAGAAACCTAGTGAGCCCAAATACAGTACGAGAGCTGCTTTTAAGTCAATGGAGATCGATTTGGCTGACTTTTCTGGTATAGTAGGCTGGTTACTTTGATACAGTAAACGTCCGTGTAACTGCACCTTTACTGCCGTGTTGGCTGTTTTCAAAAAAGATGCTGGTTATTTTGTTGAGCAGTCGGGTTACTGCACTTTTGCTGCCGTGTTACAGGCAAGTACTTTTAAAAACGAATTAAATTTAGCCATTTAACGTTGTTGCCTTGTCAAGCGTTGTAAGCTTTGTTTTTGTTATACTGTACTACTACGGTACTATGACTGCAGGAAGTGCACTAGGAGAGCACCAATTGTTTGATTGATTGTTTTAATTGTTTGTTTGATTGATTGATTGTTTGACTGACTGAAATATTTATTGTGTTTCTCAAATGTAAATAAATGGGACGCTTTGCGTTTCCAAAAAGTCATTTCTGTCCCGTCAATCCCCCCTCAAAGAAACCCTTACGGTAATTAGGCATTAAAACACCAGCGGCTTATAGTCGGGTGCGGCTTATATATGGATCAATCTGTATTTTCCCCCAAAATTTAGCTGGTGCGGCTTATATTCAGGTGCGCCTTGTAGTCCGGAAATTACGGTACATGAATGCCAGGTCCAAAAGTTTCCCAGCAGAACATCTCCTGTCGGTGGTTTTAATGTTGTGGCTGATCAGTGTATGCAGTACACTAATATGTGCTCGAGTTCTATGATTTCTATTTTATCTTTATGAAAAAATCTAAAAGTCTGTGAGAGTCAACTATTATTATCAAAGTTTATGAAACATTTTAATTTCTTCACCATAGTATGTTTTTTTTTCATTAAAAGTACACAAATCACAACAAACATCAAAAACTGCAGTGACAGTGGTTGCATAACCTGTAAAAAAGAAATCAACGTTCACTGGCTGGGCTTAAATAGCAAGCTTTGTTTAAAGCACTTTTTTTTATTTTTTTGCTGTGTCTCCTGAAATACATCTGTCAGCAACGTCTGCAAATCAACAGCAGCAGCTGTGATATTACTTTAAAATCAGCAAATGATAGATGCTTGGTGTTGATTGTGTTTGACAAGCCCATCCTGCAATATCACAGGCAAACCAAAGATCTCTCAGCTCTCTCAGGCCTCCCAGCTCTCATGGCTACTCATTCCTCAGTGCATGACGACATCAAAGTAAAGAGCAGTGTGTCAAGATCAAACAAGCTAGGAAATCAGCGAAGCAAAGATGGAAGTGTTCTGATGTTGACAAGAGCTTATTAGGGTTATCAGGAAGAAAAGGAGGGTGCTGAATAGAGAGAGAGTCTAGCCTCAGTGATTTTGGTCAGCTGGACATGTCAAGCCAAATGGCTATGTTAAGAAATGGACCTTCTTAGGGGCTTGAATTGCAGATGCCCACGCATGTCTCTTTAGATGGTGGAAAATCTGATTCACCTGCAGAAAATCCTGCAGGAAAAGTTACTATTCAAGCAATGGCATTGGCTGTGTACAATCTGAAGCAACCTCAAAACAGGAAGACTGAATTATTACAAAAGAGAATTTCATAATAAATGCACTAAAAAAGCATTAATCCTTTCAGAGATGTGAAGAATTGGCACTGGCACCCAGGTTGGTTCTGAGGGTGCCATTGGCTACATGCACAGGAAAGCTGCTAATGTGTTGCAGAGATGGGATATATGGCTCTTTGAAGGGAGACAGAATTTGTGGATCGGTTCCTTTCAAAGAGCTGTTCAAAAGACATTTTGATATTTTTTTTTACTTTTAAGATGCAGTTTTAATTGTGAAGGCCAAGGCATAGTTCTTTGTCATAAAATAAAAAGAATGGGCTATTGGGAATGATTGAATAAGATTAATGGAAAAATATTAAAATTCAAGTCAGTGGTTCTGATAAAGTTTAGGGCAGCAGGAAAGGCTTTGCTTCAGAACCCCCCTCTCCTTTAGGCGGTATCTACCTATTGTAACTTTAATTCAAGAAGATACTTCATTAATCCTTTTAAAGGATTACCGCTAGTTATGCATTTAGCATTGGTTTATCATTGCACTTGTTAACACAGACAGCAGATTAACAGCCCACACAGTCTTCTTCCTCTTCATAACCTAACCCTACATTACCCACAATGTAGTTTGACAGCCGAGAGTTTGGTCAGAACTTCAGGCGTGTTCTTCAGCCTCGGGCCTCAAACAGCAATGTAGAGCAGAACTACTTCTGTTTTTCTTCTTTTTTTTACTCACTGTCAAACTTGTAATCTGCAAGCGCAATGAAGACAAGTCTAGTAAATTCACTTTAGGCAGTTTATCAAATTTCATGCAGCTGGAGACACTTTTTAAAAAAAAATTTAACCACACTCCAGTGATCTACCACATATGTGCTGAAAAAGATATCAATAGATAGCCAGTAGCTGTAGCCAGGTAAAGCACCACTGGAATTTCATTATGGGATGTTTTTCAGCTGATACATAGAAAAACATAATGCAACGTCCATGCAACTGGATAGTTCTACAACCGATCAGGGCCATTTTGTTGTAAACAAATTTAGCTCCACTATGCTCAGATAACGTGTGTGATGACATCACCGTATAATAATCAGTTACCAGCAGAGGGGTTCCAGACCAACTCTGTGGGTAGGGAAGTTGGTGTGGCTTCCAGGCCAAGATATTCATGGAATAACTGCAAATGAATTGTAGATTATAAACTTTTAAGTTAACATTCAAATATCACTTCTCTTGGGAGTGACATTGAAAGGATAGTGAAGAAATACAAAAGAGCAAGTGAGCCAACAGGAGAAGGGAAGTAAAAATAATATAACCTTAGTCTGTAAATCATGTGAAGTTTGTGGAATAACGCTGCAGACTGGATTCTGTGTTTATGGTGACAACCATAAATTAACATGTGACAGATGTCACAGACGAATGAATCTAATGTGGGCGTTCAGCAGGCCTACCCCAGGCACGTGTTCTCGATATGAAATGTTCCACTGACTCAAATACCTCTCTCTGTCTTATGGAAGTCAAGTCTGCAATTACGTCCATGTGCTAATCTGCATTCATTCCGCTTTACCGCGTTCTTTTCCCTGTGACATGAAGTATGTCAGCTGTGATGAAGGTTTATACTATGCATAGCTTTCTCTGGTTGAAAAGGCCACTGCTGTGTGTTCTTTAAAAAGGGGGGGAACAGACAAGGAGATTGGACTAAGGCCAGACCCTAAGATTTGCTCTCTGAAGCTTCCCATTGGACAGCAGCCTTAATGGACAGGCAACAGTCCACCTCTAAGTGGTTTGACATCTTGCTGCCATAAATAAATGCTAACAGGGATGCTCTGTGAGGCTAAACAAGGCTCTGTGTGTCCCTCCAAAGCCAGGAAGTGCCCTCCTAATGGTTCACTAATGCCTTTATTGGATTACTCCAACATCTCCTATTCCACTGTGTCACAACTACAGCATTCTGGTAGATTTGATGGAATGGACATGGCCTGGGTGGGATTGATATCACCCAGACCTAAGACTTCTGCAATTAGGAATACTTCCAGCTCAAGATTGTGCTCATGTCTGATTACCAAATGCTTTTTGTCCACCAACAGACTCTGGAGCTCTTCTCTGCAATCAGGGCTGATTTCACATTACGCTTTTAGACTTGTCAGCGTGTGGCCAGAAGAGCAAGGCACAGGAAATCACCCGAGATTTTTTATATTGTCAAAGAAAATACAGAGGAGAAAGAACAAATAAACGATGGGACTGCTGAAGATCACATCTGCAAGACATTAACACTAATATAACATTGATTTTCATTAAATCCACACTCTTGCACATTTGCAGAGATAAAAGACTATTATGATTGCCCCATTATTTACACTGCCCTGGAGGTTGCAAACCTCGAACCTGCAGACTACGGAAGTAATTACTGTGCAAATAACGCAGATGGTGCAACAAACAAAGCACTTAAGAAAATGGTTTTTCCATTAGACACTTTGGTCTCTATAAGGACCTTGGCTTCTGTGTCATGCCCTTTGAAGTGTGTGTGTGTATGCGACTGTGTGAGTGCACGCCTGCATACATTTGCATCCTTACATGTGCGACTTTAAATGTGTGCAATGTGCATGCGCACTTGTGTTTCTATTAAAATGAAACGTACTTTGGGCAGCGGGTTCGCTGCTGACCATGAAGGTGTGTGTCATAAAAAAAAAATCTGGCACAACACGCGCAAAATCACTTAGACACACACATCGCGTTTTACTGTTCTAATCTCGCATGCTTAATGCCTTGGTAATGGATCTTTTGAGCGACCAGCTGAGTAGGCCTCTCACACCCAGAGGACTTTGTTAGTGGTGCTAATGACAATGCTGATGGGGGCAGTTGCCTTCACTATGAGCTCATCTTCCCCAATAAATCTCTCCATGCTAAATACAGCTGTCATTCACATCTCCGTATCGCCACTCAACAGTTTGAAGCAGTGTAGCTCACCTTCGACAGCAGAACTTTTCTCTCTCTATAATTGCTCCCTAATTCTTCACGGGGTCTTAAAGCCAATTGCCCAGATGTTCATGTATTTTCCTTCCCTTATTTCAGATGATGCTCTGCCACTTGGCTGAAATCACAGGTGCATGTGACCTTGCCAGTGGACATAGCAACTTAGAACTGATTTGAATGTTAAAGTGCTTTTTTTTTTTTTTTTGCGGCATTCAACACCAGCATCACCCTCTAATGGGTTGTACAGTCTTGACCAGTGCTGCCTACAGAGTGCAAATTTGCATGTACTTCTGCGTGGCCGGTGATTATGGAACCAGCCATCCTGCCTCGCACGGGCTGTGTAAATCATAGATGTTGTGCTCTCATCGAGCATCCACTTTGGAAAATGGTTTGTGTTTTTTCTGACCCAAGGCCATAGGCGTGCCTCATTTTGAAGTATTAGCGGCGAGTGCAAGCATTTGACTTTTCACCCGGCTGTCTGAGAAAATAAGCAGGCAAAGGCTGCGCGAGATAGTGCAGAATAATGGATACATTATGTAAGCAGCAGCCCTTTAAGTGCAGACAGTCTAACTAAATAGTTACTATGCATAACTTCGGTTTGTCAGTATATCCCTCCATACAATAACAAGCAGTGTCCACAGCTGTGCTAATAGGCTCTGTTAAGGTGATCTCATTTGAGGTTATTGGGAATGGCAGGTTTGGTTATGCACTCATTTATACCTCCGCGCCAGTCATGACAATCTCCTACCTTGAATACTGTGGAAAATGTGGTGCTAATCCATGAGCACAACATTCATTCATTCATTTTTTATAACCGCTTGTCCTCTGGAGGGTCACGGGGGGCTGGAGCCTATCCCAGCTGTCACTGGGGGAGAGGTGGGGTACACTGGACAGGTTGCCAGCCCATTGCAGGACTTACACAGAGAGACAGACTACCACCCCCACACCTATTCATATATCACACCAATTCAGAATCACCAATTAATCTAACAAGCATGTCTCTGGACAGTGGGAACAAGCAACCTCCACACAGAAAAGCTCCAGTCGGCTGATGGATTCAAACCCAGAACCTTCTTGCTGTGAGGCATCAGTGAGCACAAAATAAAATATAATATTTCACCTTGAGCCACTAATACATGCAGAGAAGCTTTCACAACCAAAAGAATTAAAACACGGAAAACACACTCCGGTGAATGAGCAGTAAATGTGTTTTTGTTTATCCTCACATATCTACATGTCGTGTCCATCTGTACCTAAAAACATGCTTTCTAGAAAAACAGTCCATTCTCTGAGGTGCAATAATGCCTCTGAGGAAGAGTGCGGACACTCCACAATTTACAACACCATTACAGTAGAGAGGACGCTCCCCGTGACAGTAATTGTTAGTTTTCTTGGTAGCTCTAGGGAGGTGCACTGAAACGATTTCAGAGATGCTGCGTTAAACATGTTTTCCCCAAAAGTCAATAATCTTTCACAATCACATCATGGATGTAATTTAACTGCCCTTGCCAGCAATGTGGAAGAATTTCCCGGTGTCTGATCAAGAGATAACTAGGGGTTCACAGATGCTCACTGGTCGTGTACAATACCAAACTGATAGCGGTGCAACGTTTGGTCCTATTTCACAGTTCAAGAACCATAGAAGGCCCCAGTACTGGTACATTAAAACAGACAGTTCATCCAATGTCTTTTGCATGACTTTTTTATAATGTTTTCTATTATGGTGTTTGTATGGAACCTTATTCAGTGCTATCCATCCATTATCTATAACTGCTTATCCTTTGGGCGGTTGCAGGGGGCTGAAATGTGTTCATTCAAACAAAAAAATCCCTTCTCCAGCCTAGTAGGCGCATTACATTACCCTGTGCCTTAATACGCTACGAAATACCATCACTTTTATTTTCCCTGTTAGCTTGTAATTGGACACAGAGTGGACCATTCATTCACCTCCGGGCGATGTTACAGGAGCACAGTGAGTTATTTCTGAAAGAGTGAGTTTGCATATGGGAAGGAGGGCAAAACAAGCCAGAGTCAAAGTATCTGGTGTCCCGAGGCCCTCTGCAGACTTTAGGGTAAAGTTGCCCTAAATAACTGAGAGTAGACTGATGGATGTACAAAAGAGCAGGGCCTATTATTGGACACAAGGTGACTTTCGCAGGGATACTTTCTAGTCCTCCTCACAGTCATGTTGTTATATCTGGTTCATTTGGTGGAGTGAGGACATGAAACCTCTGAGGGGCCTATTGAGAAGTGAAGCAAGTGAACGATTAGCGCTGGAGTCGTAACAAAAGAGGGAAACCAAGAAATCAAATAAATCAGAAAAAGGTTGGTAAGAGCACTTAGCCCTGAGCTGCCATCGTGACACAGTGAGCAACCAGCTGGTGTTTCTCTAGGGCTCGCTTGTATGCATGACAAAACAAAACAAAAAAAGTTCTGTTTAAACATTGTTGCTCATTATTCATCGTTAAGCCCACACACAGCATTTGGATCCCAATTAAATCATTAAAGCCTTGACAGTCTTGTTTCTCCAAAAACACTAGTCAGCAACCAACTGGATTTCATTACTCATTACAGTTTGTTTCAAATACAAAAATTCTGATGGTTTGTGACAGGGATATCTCATTAGGAAAGCCTTCAAATGCAACCATTTATCATTCATTAGACACAAAACATTAAACCTCCTCAACCTTAACCCTCTTACACACTAGAAGCCTTGAACATGTTTTATTTATTTAAAGCTTTTCCTCATGATCGGATGATTAATTTCTATGCATCAGCTCGCACACACTGTATGCCTTATACTGTATGTATGGTAAATATCCATCATCATTTCACAGTGTCTAAATTTTCCCATCCTATTTGCTCTAATCCCTTGCAGCAGGTCAAAGGAGGAGAGAGGAGCAGAGGGAGAGTTGAGGGAGAATAATGCCATTTCAGGATAGGCCTTATTTAATTTACTGCAGGTCGATAGAGGTTCTCCAATTGCCTCTCCCAGATTAATAAGTAACCCACACGCGCTGTCCATCACTGTCCATCTCCCATTAGGCCTCTGAAATGGGGGCCCAAATTGCCTGGCAAGGTTGACTCTGATGGAAAACACACTCTCTCACTCCTTTTCTCTTTCCATCGCCATCCATTTCTCTCCCCCCACTTTTCTTTTTTGCTATCAGGTTTCATTTTTAAGAGGTACTCACTGCACAGCGATGCAGGTGTATTAAAAACACATTCATAAATGCCGTGGGATGAGGAGGTTTGTGATTTGCAGTTCTGACGGCCAGTTAGTCAATTTCTCACTTTCTGGAATGTCATTTTCTGTCATGGTGCTCAGTGGGGCGAATACTGGGTGCAGATAAATTCCACCTTTCTACACAAAAGTCCACAAAACCTAAAGCTTCCAGAGATAATTCTATCTGTACCTGAATATATGAGTCACCGGGAAGAGTGCAGTCTCTCAGAGATGCTTGTGACAAGGCAGCACCTTTTCACTATTGCGTGACAGGTCCGCTGTAAAACTCTTCAGCACCATTATGATGGAGTGGACACTCCCCTTTACAGTAATTGTTACCCTTCTTGGCAGCCACTGTAAGATGCACTGAAAAGAAAACGTTTAACAGAGACATACAGAAAAATGGTAAATTCATTACAGCGTTATTTCTTACCTCAAGATTCCTATGATACATTTGCAAATGTTACTTTCTTTTTGAAGTTGCCATCCATATGATTATGTCAAGCTAAATTAAGGCAACCATGGTCACAGCAGTAACTATGGTTAAGCTAAGGAAACCATATAAATAATAGAATAACAACGACATTTCATTTAGCTCCTCTGGTGTGTTGTGCACGCTGGTTCACTGCCACACCATCATGGTTTACTGGGGCACACACAGTATACAGAACAGAATGAAGTCATTGTTGTTATTTTTCTTGAATCACTATGTGTGCTGACAGTGCTGGCTTACGCCCAAGTGGAACCCTCCACGCTTGAAAAAAAGTCAAGCCAATGTGGTAGTGCCAAAAACTGCAGTTGTTTGAGTGGTCACTTGAGTCTGAGTATAAAAGCGAACCAATTTTCATAGACCTTCATGTTCAAGTCCCTTACTTCACAGAAGAAATGAACGCGTTTTCAACCTGCAACAAAAATGCTTTGGGTTTTTAGTTCATTTCCTTTTTTCGTGGCTGTACGGTGGGTAAACTCAAGTTGCATTAACTAGCTTTCAGGTTACGCATAAATAACAGGCGTGGCTGCGCTGTGTTGCAGCTGGGTGGCCTCACAGAACATTAGCTTGTCTAGGTGTCACCGGCCCGCCTCAGCTCAAATCAGCTTTGGATTAGCAAGCAGTTAGCTGGAGACAGGAAGTGTCAAGACGGTCATGGCTGGAGACACCACACTAAGCTGTAAAACTGCTCTTTGGAAAACCTAAGGTTGACAGCACAGAGGGTTCATTCTTCTCTATTCACCAATGTGACATAACATTATGACCACCTTCCTAATATTGTGTAGGTCTCCCTTGTGCCTCCAGAACAGTTATGACTCATCAGAGAATGGACATGGACCTTCTGAGGGTGTCCTGTGGTGTCTGGCAACAGAATGCTGTTAGTAGGGCTTGGTCTATGGGTTGAGGGGAGGGGCCTCTGTGGATCATCCCACAGATACTTGGGGCGACTGGTCTGTCTAGGTGGGTGCTACATGTCAAAAAATAACCCATGAAGCCATGTCTATAACCAGCTTGTTCATATACATTTAAACTGTTTAGCACAATTATTAGTGTGTTAAACAATGGGACCGATGGATCAAGCATCTATGAGCAAATAGTTTCATGAAGGAAATCATCACAGTTGCAGTGGAGAGCTTTCTCCTCTGTAGAGGACAGGGTGCTGCAGATGGCTTGAGAACACAGTGCTCATAATGGATTGCAGTAAGAGTCCCAGGGAAAAAAAAGAAGATAAAAAGATGACAAAACATTTCCATCTCCACTGCTCATCCTTTTGTTCCCCACATTCCAACCATACAATAACCAGTAACACACCCACAGTAGGTTTAAACTGCAAATATGTCACTATGATACATGGAAGCAGATAATTGTGCTCTGCTGTTTGCAGCATGCATGTAAAAACACAGCATTTTGCACATATGTTCAATAAAAACTAAAATATATATATATATCTTATTTGTATTGCTGTGCATCAAAAACAGTGTCTGGCCCTCAAGTGGATTTATGTTACAAGGCTACAAAATGTTTTGGCGCTTGTACTACATAATCCCACAGAGACTGAGGCTGAGGATCCGAGCGATGATAACGTATTATCTCCCCACACCAGCTGAGCTGAATGAGGATTCTCCTTCAGAGTCAATGTGTAAAGATAGAGAGGCAGGAGGACCAGATAAACAACAGAGGTGAGACAATACATGTCCCTTTTATGTAAGCCTGCTCCGACCACACAAAAAACAGCATTAGTCGTTTGTGGGCTTAAAATGGCCCGTGTTTACACTTTTGACAAGTGACCTTGTTCAGTTATGCAAAAAAATGGCTGTCCTCGTTCTGACGCACAGGTTGTACCACTGTAAAAACTTAGGACATGGAGAAGGCAAGGCTGACATAAGTAAACACATTGGTTTCTTTTGCTACAGCAGAACACATGTCCCACGCTATGTTAATCTAGGTGAAACACACTGTCTCGTTTGAGTTTATTTTCACCTTGGAGGACAACGTGGTGCTTTTTGGTAGTTAGATTAATTAAAGCACATTTCTCAAAGTCTGGCTAGCGGATCCAGAGGATCCATGACCCTCAGCAGGATAAAGTGGTCAACTAATGGACTGATGGATATTTCTTAAAAGCAAAATGTTTTAGTCAGCCAGCTTGACAATAAACACACTGGAGGAGGTCATTGTCAAAAGGTCTTTCTTGCGTTTTTTCAAAGACAGCATTTTATCCTGGAGAAAAATATCCATTTCAGTTTTCTTCATACTCTCAGACTCTTTCATTTTCATTTTTCATGAGTAATGGCCGATGTTTGCTGTTTTGTTTGTTTGTTTTTTTTTACACCGAAGAGCTGTAAAAGTGGCCTTCAAAGAAGTACAAACATCCTTGAAGCAGTAATAGGCAACAAGTATAATGTTTTTAACACGGCGGTCTGTTGTGAGGTTTCCCAAATACTGCTAAAATATACAGCACATGCATTTTATGTATATACAGTATATATGTGGAATTTATGGTCGTGTTGTCAATCTAACCATTTCTGTCCATGTGTGATCGACATGTCATGTCACATGAAACAAAACTTTTCCCAGACCAAGGAGGGGGAAAAAACACAGCCACTCATATTCTGGTAACAAATAATAGTTTTCCTGAATCGCATTAACATCTGTTGTTCTTGGCACGTTCATTATGCAGTGTGTTTGTACTTTCTACTTTTGGCTTCTCAGTCACAAACAAAGGAGGAAAGAATGCGGGAGGTTTCTACCACATGTGGTCCCACTCACAGTAGCCGTGTTGCACAGCTCTGCCTTGCCAGAATAAAAAAAAGAAAAAAAAAAAAGAAGGTTCTTGCATTTTTCTGGGAAGGAAACAGTTTTACCTGTCCTTTAAATTTTCGTAGGGGTTGAGAAGTGTGCTTCCTGTTCACAAATCAGATTTTCATTTGAACTTAGAAAACCTGCTGCCCCTCTGTTATTGCCAGCGGACACTAGGCTCAGCTGGGGGCTTACAGAGGATACCTAAAGAATTTAACATAAGTAATACAATACCCCACCTTTCTGGGCCCCTGCAGATAATCAAGTCAGTGAGGGCCAAGCTTGGCATTTGACTGTATAACATGCATGTCAGTCATTAAATATGAAGAGACTGTTAGAGGAGGAAGCAATGGTTAAAAAATGACAGTCTGTCCACAGACCTTGTATCTGCACAATGCTACAGAGTCTGTTATTGTGTTGGTATATGGACAACAAAAGACTCAGTGTGGTCTTTTCAATCCACAAATGTGGCTATTTTCAATAAATTGGGGCACTGTTGTCATGCCAACATTGCATTCCTCACCTGTGTTCTGTAGAGAAAGGCGCAAGCTCCCTGCATCTTTCAGAAACTAAAAATAAATAATTTTTACCCATTGTAAAAGGTCCCATACCAAAAGTAAAAGATGGAAGTTAACCAACTGCATTGAGAATGTCCATCGGGGACCACCGTCACCCTCCAGTAAGTCTGCATATCCATCCCTGCGAGCAGATTTGTTAACACGTGCAGGATGTTGACAGCCTTCTATTTAACGTAGGGGTTCATAGCCGACCAGATAACGGCCACATTTAATTACTGACAGGAAAATGTATTAGTTGCAGTTATAAAGCTGGACATGCTGGAAATGCATCCATGGACATGTTGAGATTTTCCTGGTCTGGTCTCAACAGGCCAAATTCTTTGCAGCAAGTTTCTTCCTGGGGCAGCAGCACAGCAATGAGTGCATTACCAGAGGCACGTCGTCCTTTAGTAACAATTCTGGTGTCTTTCTGCCTCCGTCCTTGCCATCTTTTTACTCTTTGTTTCCTTGAATGTGTGAGGTTGACACAATAGCTTTACTCACAAGAAATGCAGATGGCTGAAATAAAAGCTCTTGTCAGTGTCATTAATAAACTCCTGTTCTGCATGGAATGTATGACATTTGATGTGGTTAGATTAGATAATATTTAAAGGCCTACATAATATAATCTTTGGCTCATAGACCTAAATTTTATTTTAGAGACATGGGCAAATTAACAGACATTACAAGCCTATTGTATAAAACTGCACATTTAGAGGAGACGCTGTACTTGGAGTTAAATGTAATGTTCATAAAAGGGTAACAGAACCCCTGTGTCACTTTACAGTCACAAAGCATCAGTTATAGGTGGTCTGTAAAGGTCATGGTGTTAGTGAGAAGTTAGGCCAAAGGATTCTTTATGTCCACGAGCTGCTCTTTAAGGCAGCTATGTGTTAACACGGGCTCCAGCAACCAAAACCTCATCTCTGTGCAGTAATCCTAAGGTTAGCTGCGCGTGTCCTTTCACCGCTTGATCTCCTCTGGCAAATTAGCTGACCCACCATCTTGATATGTAACACTCACCCGCATGTACTCGCCATGTCACGTCCGGGAGATATTGAACACTTAATAAAACACACGCTTTGGGGCTCAAATGTCACCGTCCTAAGCAGGGCCTTGTCAATACCTCCCTGACCTTTCTCTGTGTTTACCCTTGTAGGATATCAGGCTTGGTGGTACAGCAGAATGGAAGGCAAACAGAGGAGTCGTGCTGTGCAAGACGGTACAGGGGAGGGTTTGCACAGCAGGTATGTGAAGCACTGAAAGCTAGCATGGCCTTGGGGGACACATAAAACCTAAAATAGCAAGTCACTCTCAGCCTCCGGTAATCTAATAATTCAATCAGTCTGAGAATCATCAGTGTACCCAACAGTCTTACATTTTCTCTCTTTTTTTAGTTATACAAGTAGAGCAACTCATCTAGTAACACCAGTGCCTTGTTCTTGTAATCTTTTTAGACCAGATTTAACAGCAAACAAAACTCTTCCAGATTATTTTTGTGTGTTTTTGGAAGAAAATCCATTTCCAGAGAATCTAATTATCTGAAATGAAAATGAATGGCTGCTTCCACCAACTTCCATGCTGCAGAGTTGAAACACTAAATGAAATAGGAAGATGTCAGTGAAAGAAAGCTTATCTTTTTCTTTGAGAGATGAAGGAAATCTCACTCTGCTTTTTATGTCTGTTTTTTTTAATGGAGGTTGGCTTGGCAACACGCTCCTGTCTGCCAGAATAACTTTACTGAACAACAAACAACACACACACACACACACACACACACACACAAAAAAAAAAAACTACAAACAGAACAGGGACAGGTCATATTAACAGCTTTCAGCTGGGCTCAAAGGCCAGAAATGATCCAAAGCATGCGCATAATTCGTATTTTTGCTTGTTTGACTGACTATGCCTAGCAAAAAAAAAAAAGAAGTCGCCACCTGGATTTCACTAGCAAGGAGGTAAGTAAGGAGACTGCAGAAACTACTCAAATTGGGTTAAGAACTGTCATATTATTAAAAACTGGAATCATAGTGGAGAACCATCGTCTTCAAGATTGGTGATCACTCAAACGTTTGGTGAAATCACATTGAAAAAAACAACAACAACAGAACAACTCAGGGCTATGTTTAACAGTGAAAGTAAGAGCATAGTAAGAAGAGGGGCAGATGAAGTGATGCACCCATCATGCCACATTATGTGCCCAAAGAATGAGGTCAGCTGACTGCCTGAATATACTGAATGTTATTCCATCAATGGATTTTTTCTTCCCTGATGTTCACGGGCATATTCCAAGATGACAGTGTCAGGATTCATGGGGCTCAGAGTCCAGACCCCATTGAGAATCTTTGGGATGTGCTGGAGAAGGCTTTGTACAGTGGTCAGACTTTCCCATCATCAATACAAGATCTTGGTGAAAAACTAATGCAACACTGGATGGAACTGTTTCCTATTAATTCAGTGCTGTGTTCATTTATTCTTTGAATAACGCTGCATCCCAGGGAGTGAGAAAAATTATTAGTGCCTAATAACCAAGTGAAGAACTGACCGGTTCTTTCTGATTGGTTGGGGTAAACATCAACAACTAATTTCTAGGAAAGACAGAAACACAGAGTTGGGAAAACGAGTTGTTTGAGATGAACGAAAATGGAAGTGAGGAATAAAACTGAAATCATAGGTCTGTCTTGGTCAACATTTTCTACCAGATCAATTCAGTGGTGCCATCTTATATTTCTGGCAGAGCTGATGCTCAGCAGCGGATGGAAAATTGTGATGTCCTGCTGCATGACAATACATATCTATTTTGCATCTGTGTATTTCATCAGAATGATGACGAAACATAGTCCGTGACCTGTGGTTTTACAGCATGCAGAGAATATACATTAAAATGAGAGGAGAAAGGGTTAAACTTGATCTAGTTAAATAACCCATTCAAACGCTGACAGAAAGATCTTGTAAGATTGTAAAATAATGTGCAGTACATGTCATTTGCAGACTGTTCCCCTTATTATATCTAATAATGTAACACTTTTAACAGCTGCATCTGTAATTTGGGAGAAAATGACTTGGCATCTGTTACACGGTGTCATGTTCCATTGAAAACCCTTGCGGGATGATAATCAGACTTTTACATAAACTAAATGACGTTCAAATTAATATTGTCACCATTAGGCTTCTGATTCCTTAAGAATTACCACAGAATTAAAGTCACTTTCTTTGCTGTCTTTTTAAAAATTATTTTGCTCTCTTCAATCCGTCTACTAAAAATAAATGGCACATTCAGTTTTGCACATGCATCAAGGGACACAAACTAAAATCTGGTGGAAGCGCTCCAAGCGTAACCTCACATTGCTTGTTGATAAACTGCAGCTGAAGAGTGTTTTTGTTTTTTTTGTTTTTTCTCAACCAAACCATTTATACTTTTATAGGTAATTCATTTGTTTCAGTTCTGTTACACTGCTACAACCCAGTCTTCCCCTACAAACGCTTTGACTTTAAGCATTAAGTGAGATAACGAGACAAAGCAAATGTTCATCACGTTTTAAGAGAACAAAAACTATTGTCTTCACCTGCTCCTCTGTCTTTGTCTTTCTTGGTGGCATCATTAAGATAGTGGAGATTAAAGCAGTGTGGGATTAATGGACACCCTCAACCACAGAACAAAGCTGGTCCAGGCACACACTGTCCCAGGTAATGAAGAAGCAGCATGACTTACGACTCCATGCAGGGGCTGGTAGATAAATTCAGAGAGCTGGAGTGGTCACTGCTGACTTATCACCCCTGTGGGGATGACTGAAATCCCCAGAGTAGAAGCTGCTTTCATCAAGTGACATTCGAACTTGGGAGCATATAAAGAATGTTTCTAATTTGGCCTTTAAAAGAATACTTCCAAGATTTTGTCAATAATTTTAGACAGTTAAACGAGAAGCCTGACCATGACACACTGTAGCTTATAATATGCGGCTACAGCCAGGAGACTGTCAGCTAGGACAGCAATAAGTGAACACTGCCCAACACTCAAAACCAACAACCAGCAAATGTAAAGATAACTGTTTAACTGTACAAAAATCCTAATATAAACTGTGAGTATCCTTTTTCACTTTGAGTCAGGCTGGCTGTTTCTGACTGCTTCCAGTCAAATTAATCTGTTGTTAGCTGTTGCTACATATTTAAAGTAAAACAATTGAAGTGTTTGATCTTGTCATCAAAAAAATGAAAATGAATAAAGAAAGGTACACTTGAGCACAACGTAAAGATTCCGCTCTTACATGAGAGGAAATAATTTTATACCAACAGCTGGGTAGTCTGTAAAACAGTCAAGAGCATAGACTGTATATAAATATGGATGACACATTCTCACTTCCTTGCATTTGCCAATCTGACACTAGTATCCTAAGGATTTTATATATAGTCATATATAGTATATATAGTCAGCCATCTTGCTAGTTTGGAGCCAGAGTATACGCAGTACGGTCCAGGAGTGGTGCCACGCGGTGCTGCGTTATCGATGACCTACCTACACTTCAGACTTGTTGATCACTCACATGTTGATTTGATTAATACTGCACTGTGTGTTGGTTCTGTGAGCTTTTATTTTTATTTTTTCATCCTCTCACGGTCCATGGATGGATGGTTCATCGAACAGTTGACATGGCAACCGGTAGTCATCATGTTATCATATCCTGTTTCTATGGGATCAAATAACTAACTAAAACGAAATCAGTAAAATTTACCCTTAAACATATATCAACATTATATGAAGTACCTAAAATGACCCAAAAAAAGTATTGCTTTTTAGTTGTTCTGACGTCTATGTTTGAAAGGGAAAGCAGATGACCTAGGATTAGTTAGAGAGCACTAAAAAATGATTGTACCGAGCTTGACTCTCCTGAATCATGTTGTTAAGCTGGTCTACGGTTTCTTCATTCCAGATCGCAATGTCAGAGTGAATATATTCGCACACCCAGAACCGAATGAAAAATAATTAGAGTCTGCATTTACCCTCTTGAAAGAGTGATCTCTGCCAGCAATTCAACAAAACCTAGGGCCACAGATGCTCACCAGCAGCCAGACACTGTTGGCTGATCATTGGTCTGGTATGTCACGGCCCTTAGATATATTGTTATACTGTATATCAATTTTTTAACAGACCAAATTTAGACACAAATTACTTTTTTAAACTGGGACTACCGTTTGAAAGGCATTCCCTGAACTAGATTTTATGCTGGATTCATTAATACATGTACATTTTTGTTGCATTTTGCCTTTATTTGAAAGAGAACAACATGCAAAAGAAGATTGATCATATTTGCCGGTTGTCCAAGACTCTGTTCTATTCTTGTTTTTTCAGCCTTGACTTCCAGCACTCCCTGGGAGATGTCCATATGTGAGTGCATCTGTGGTGGCCCTGTGATGACTGACTCGTGACCTGTTCACGCAGTCATCCTGCCGTCCACACAGAGCATACTGGAGAAAAAAAATAAAAAAGATGAAGCGTGATGAAATAAATATGAATATAAATGCCTTCAGCCAGACTGTTTTTTTTTTTTACCCACCCCCAGATCAAACGAGCAGCTGTTTTTGTTTTTTTTCTGCTGTCAGTGATAGTATGAACTAAAAGTAAAAACTAGTCCCCTGCCAGCTATTGTGGTGTTTCTCAGTTGGATTATGCCATTATGCCACAATCACATAAAATGTTAATGTGGCCGATCCCTTGCCAGTAGCATGTTTTTGTATTGAAAAATAATGATTACCTCTTGCATTTTAGTGATGTCCCCTCTGATCATTTGGATGTCTAAAAGATCACAATTCAAGACAGTGGGAGATTCAAATTTGCTGTATATATAAATGTTTTTAATGGTAGATGCCTTTGTCTGACAGTTGGGGTGGGTGCTAAATGTTGCATGCAACACCCCACAGGAATATTTTGATGACTGCTTTTCACTGGACTAGGGACATATTAACACTTTTAACTGGTCCCTAATGTGTTTTCCCTGTCACTTCAAAAATAACTGACATTACAGTACTAAATGCTCTGCCTCCCAGACAATAGCGCAACCACCACCAAGTAAAATCGGTCAGTATCATTCCACTGAACTGACAAGAACTGATTATCCCCGATGTTAATTCAAAGCCATTACATATTCCCCTAAGGTACGTCCACCAGCAAGTCACTTTAGCCGTAGAGGGCACTGCCACGTCACAGTATGACACAAATGAATTAATGAACTGCTTAATTAGAAGGTTGTTTTGTTTTTTTACTCATGTTTGCGGGGGTGTATTCACAGTCTAGCGCTCATGAGACACTGGACAGACTGTGTCTTGCCGTGACATACCCAGAGGAGATGGAGTGTGACTGGCTGTGACACTATAATGTGGTGCATCATGCCACAGGCTGCGCCCTTTCTGTCCTTGCCTGTAGCAAACGTGTACACCAAAAGAACCTCTTCCTGTAACATGTGGCAGGGCACGTTACACGACCCATTGCTTCCGTCTGAGCAGCCTTGTGGTATGTTGTCCTGTTTTTTGCCCTTGTTTCTATCTCAGACTCATATTTGCTGTAGTTTTCTTTCAGGGACTTATACATGTGACTTGACCTATAACTTTAATGCAGAACTTCCTGCCATTTCTAACACTTTACTTCTCAGTCACTGTTGTAACGCTGAGACAAAGAAGCTGAACCGAGGAGCTAATGGGACATTCATTTATTCACAATGAAACAAAGCCAATCTGAAATTACCAACTAAAACATAATGCCTAACAAAGGGAGATCTTCTCTTTGTATGAATGGAGTCAGCAACACAATACTGGTAGCTTACTAGCAGCCAATGTGCCTCCAAGCTTAAGCGCAGTTTACACCTCGACAGTCTGACCTACGCCGGTGCGAGCCATTTATACTTGTGTGCTCATCAGTCTGGCTTGCTCTGTAAAAAATGCTAGTTGGCGCCTGGGTCCTTTTACCCTGCTGGGTGCATTTTTGTTTCTACTTCCTGCTTCACTTTCAACAGTGGCGACTGAAACTTTCATTCAAGACAAGTCATACGAATGACGGTATCTCAACACACATAACAATCAGTTAGCAGCCGGAAATACTGAAGCAGAAACACAATACTACCAAGAGGAGCAGTTACAGCGCTTGCGATCTGTGTTGCTGTGATGTGTAGTTACATTTCGGGGCAGGCTACCGTGTTAGGGTCTGTGTAGGTTCTGGTACACCGTCAGATTGACGTAGAAGCATAAACCGCACATTAGTCTCTACACTTCCACTCCTGGTGACCAATTGAGGACAGATGAAACCATCCCCTACGGCATAGTAAGTGATTGGCAGCACCTGGAGGTACGCACAAGAGAAACCAGCACACACACTAAATAGACAAAAGTGCTCATAGCATACTATGAGTTTTGTGTCATTAACCTCTTTAAAATACTACACAGTCACTCTGTTCTTACTTGTCCCCTTAAATTCCAGTTATATCATACACCTCCTGCCCTGCAGTTTTCGTACCAGGCAAAGATGCTACCAGTGAGCAGGGGCTGGATGACAGCAGTTTCCTCAGCTGCCTAAGGTCATATAGGCGCTGCCTTTCTTACAAGTGGTTGGTTTATGTCAGGTATATACAGTATAAGAGATAAGATAACCCTTTAAGTTATGAATTGAGTACCTACTTTGTTTGCCAAAGGGGAACCCTCCTCCTTTTTATTGTTCTAAATGATTAACTTGACCATTAGAGTAGTAGTTTTTAAGAAATAAAATTTTACAAGAGGTAGTTTATTGAAGGGCTCAGACCATCGCTGTGTGTGATATGTTATTGCAACAGTCCATGCAGCAGTCTGAATAAAACGTTTTTAAATTTAGTGGAGAGGGATGAATATTGGTGAATGACAATCATAGCTGACCATATCATTAGGTTAGAATTGTATGATGTAATGTGACTATTTGAGGAGGTGGTATTTGTTCCACTGATAGCATAATACTTGGAAACTTACTGTTTTCACATTACTATGACTTCTGGCTGGTAAACGTACATTACAAGTCAGTCAGTGTCACTCTATTTGTAAATCGCCACAAGACTGCCACCGACTCCTGAGGGAAATATTAGCTGCTAAATGCTCAGCTACATTCACAGGTTATCGATGACGGCGTCTTTCTCCCACCTCGGTGCCAAGCAGGCAGTGTAAAGTGGAATTCGGAGTATGTTCACAGAAAAACAGCTACCTGCTATGTGAGAATGGGGGAATGAGAGCGTTAAGAGTGTATCAAAGAGAAAAATGTGAAGCTGCAGGCTAGACCACCACACAGACACTTGTTTCCTAGTTTCCGTTCATGTCTTTATAATTTCCAAAGGATTTTCCTATGCATACACAAAAATGAAACATAATGTGCTTCAACAGCTGTACAGTCATTGTCATATTTCGGTTATATGTCTTCATTAAGTTGCTTTAGTCTCTGAATTAGTATCATAAAAGGACAGTATATTCTTCCTCTATATATAATCCAATTCATAATAACTGCTATTCCCTGGAAGCAGCTGTGAGTAACCTTGCTGTATATCACTGACAAAATTTTAACCACCAACAGTCCCCTTATGCAACTGTGAGTGGTTATGCTTCCTGAGTTGAGACTAAAATTGGATTTGACATTTATCGTGTCCACGTATTAGCATTTCGCCACTAGCCCAAACTGTTTTCTGAAAGTTCTGTGCTTCATTCTCTGTGACTATGCCGTCTGCAAATGACGACTTGTTTAATAAATTAAAATGCTGATTATGCCATTTCACTTACATAGATATGATTGGCATGCTGTGTGTATACAAAAAGCAACATTGTTCCCTCTTACCCTCATGCTCTACTGGTTCTAGTTTTCAGCTGGGAAGCATTACTGTTTTTGAGATGGTGGGAACTTGCGTTAAGACACATTTCACAAGCATGAGCAGGATTTAAGACTTTTTCTTTTTGCTTTACATAATTTAAAAGGGCTGTTTTCAGTAATTTCAAAGTAATCATGCGTGAACACTTTTTTTATTTTGTATTATTTGACAAAGCACATAATTCAATGGCACTGACTGCCTGATGATCTAAGGTGACTTTCAGCAGTTATTCAGACCAAGTAAATGCCTCTGTCCTCTGTCTCACCAAATTCCCAAGCATATCTAATCCTTTACTTCATTAATTCAATTTCTATATGTCCCCTTCTGCCAGGCCATGGTACATGTCTGCAAAGCATTTGCAACTGAGGATACAGTTTGATTTGGTAAAACTTCCCAAACAGACAGTAGCTACTGGTCCAGTAATCACCCCAGACCTGGTGTGACCTTCCTGTGCTGTATGTTCATTCATCATAGAGGGGAGGAGGCTTTTTAAGTCACTACCAGGATTTCTTTCAAAGAACAAGTCATTACTAGCAGCACACTACGAGGACACTTGGACACTTGCACAATTTGGATTGAAGTGACAACTGTCTTCAAGCTGACATATAAAGTATATGCATTCAAAGTCAAAAACTGAACTATGGGGAAGATGAAGGGACAGGTGCTTATTTGTCATGTTCCCAAAATTAGATGGGCGTATAGGAGAGGCAGTGGATGGACTGTCTTTATCCCAGGTGAGGCACGTGTTACCTGGCTTCTCTGTCGACAGAATTTGGCCGTTGCTTCAAACCACAGATGACGTGAAGTGCCAGAGAATGGCCCTGTGACGCATTCTTGAATGTCCCTTGCCAAACCTTCCGCGTCAGTGAGGAAAGAACCTCAACTCCTGAAGCTTGAAAATGATGTAGGGGCCTGAAAGTCTGTCATCAACATATACTGGTGGTCTGGATAAAAGCCTAGGCTGAATGACAAGTTTGAATAACATGTCAGTGTTGCTTCCATTGTGTCCAAGTTGGGTTTTCTTCCATTAATGCAAGTTAATTGTCGAACACAGCTGTGTTGTCGTTTCTCCCCAATTCTTGACTGGACCGTCTTGATGCAGGAAAATGAGCCCTCCCATTGATTCAGTCATTACTGGTGACTTGCAATGATTTTATATGAACATGAGGAAAATGTGCACTCAATTTATCTAGATAGAGACCAAATGGGATGATTGTAGACTCTAACACATAGACTGGGTGCTTAAAGGTCACAGGGCGGCTAATCTGAAGAACATTTGGTTTGCGTCAGTTAAAAAGTCAAAGGAAACAGTATGGAAAGCCTCAGATACACAAGAAGCGCAGCAAAGCATGGCTTTTCATCAGGTGACTTGACAATGTCACCAACATCTGTTCAGTCAAGGAATTAATAACTATTTATACTGAAGCAAATATTTCCACAGACCTGTCTCTCTGGCCAGCGACACAGATTCTGCTGAGAGAGCTAATCCTCCTCAATAAACACATGTGCGAACATTAACTGAGCAACCCAAATCACCAAATAGGGAGGAAGCTGCTGTGGTGGAGGAAGCTTAGACAGCAAAGAGAGTTTATATAAATGCATTCTTTACACTAACAATTCTGGGTGTCAAGTTATAATGTCTGAGCTCGGCACCAGAATGAAAATGGATTGTACTTTGTGCACAGCTGTGTACTAGCCAATCACTGCAAAGCATGCTACAAACCGCTGGAGCTAATCAGCCAATATAAACCGCTCGGCGCACCGCCTGAACTAACACTGTGCATTTGCATTTGAAGCAGATATTGGGTCATGAGTCCACCCAAAGCCTGACTCCTGTGGCTGAAGGGCTTTGTTATCATTTGGGAAGCCACATAGTTATGAGCCGACTAGTGATTCAGGGATTTTTGGACAGAAGCATTTGAGTCATCTTCCATATTAAAAAATAAATAAATATTGGGATAATGATCACTCAGGTTAGGAACAAAGTTGTCCGTTTATCAATGGACTGCTTGTATTTGTCACTAATGAGTTCACATTTGAGACGATGAAGAAGGTGACAGTTATATCAAAAATGTCCCATGACAGTAAAATGGCTGGAAAAAGCTGCAATCGTGTCAGTCATGTTTATCCGTAACTACTGGTAGAAGAGGGGTAGAGCATGTGATTTTACTAATGAGAGGCAGTTCCACTGTCACTGCATTTTAAAAAGTCCAATAGATGATCAGATTTAGATTTTCTTGTAAAACACTGAGTTTTTACCGTGCATTCCTACAGCTGGCCAACATTTAGATTTTTCACATGATCAGACTACATTCAGCAGATACCAAGGGGCCCGCCCTTGTTTCCATGTTTCCATTCTAATTTTTATGTTGATGTATGATCATTTGAATTAGCAATGTGTGTACGTTTTTAAGACAAATAATGTGTTTAAGAAGAATACATACATAAATACAGGTTGTCCTTTGTGTGAAGCCTACTGGGTCAGAAAATTTTCTGACCCAGTAAAAAAAAGTTTTTTGTTTTTTTTGCATTTGACGTATGAATTAGCAGCTAGAGATTTCACATTCAACATAGTGTTACATCTAATACCGCATCTGATGGATACCTTGTAATTCTATGACCTTAAAGCTAAACAGGTGACTGTAGACTTTTAAACAGAGTGTGCAGTTCCTCTAAGATGGGGTTTAAAATGGCTAACATTATGGGAAATGGCACCTCTGGGAATAAGAGGCCTCGTGTCATATCTCATCAGAGAACCTAAATGTAATCTGTTTGGGTAGTTAATTTGGAGTGAGGAGCTCCATTGCACTGCCTTTGTTCCAGCCATCCTCTGTTTTAATACTGTCAGATCACTGAGTCCTTCACGCCTGAGAAGAGAAAAAGTACATGTTAAGTCACAGTGATCATGTAGTTGAGTGCAACTTACTCCTCTGAGAGTTCCCTTTCCCTCCATTTTAAATGATGTTAATGCAAATCAAGTGGGAGCGGAGGACTAAGTGCAAAAATGTGAGATGAATATCAATGCGCACCGTTTAACATAAAACCCTCTTTTCTTTTTAACCCATAAACTGATGGTCATCTACATCTAGTGAACCAGATTTTACTGTAAAGCGTTTATTTCAAATAAATGCATTTAACAAGCAGCCACAGTCGATATAAAAAGCTATCCAGGAATTATGAACAGGCACAAAATCCACTTTAAAGATTATAGAAATGTGAATTGTGCTCTGGGGAGCAGTTCCATCACATGATCCATAAACGGTATTGGTTGTATTGCTGATTTCTTGTTAGTATATGTGCTAACGTCTTATTGTATTGCTTACTTTACTGATATTGTGCATGCTTTTCAGAGCATTTTGTTGTGTACTGTTACGCGCCAGGCAGTGTTGTCTTTTTGTTTTTTTGTTTTTTGTATGTGGTTGGTTGGGCAATTGTTTTCCTCTTGTGAAGTCTGGTATTGGCTGTTAATTGGTTGAATACACCTCAGACTATCCAATCATTGCCCGGGGCCTTATAAAAAGGAAACCTAGCAGGAAGATCCAGTCTCCAGCTCAGTTGCTCAGCTGCATGTTCTGCTGATTACTGAGCTGCTTACTTCGATTACGGTTCTCCTGCCTCGTTAGATTTGTGATGTGTGGACCTCTCCATTAGAATACATGTGGTGGAGGGTGCGGGTGATAGGTGAGATTGGGGTACCCTTTACCTCATCCTCACATAGGTTATACACAGTAGGATTATTGGATGGTGCCACCTATTTTTATTACACTGTTTTCTGTAGAAACGACAGATAGGCCTTTTGTTTGTCATTTTCAGCTTGAAGACGTATGTTTTGTTATTGCTTTTGTTTATTTGGCAGATCCACATGCAAAGCATTTTTCTGTTAAGTTTGCCTTCCTTGGTTGTGCATGCATATTTAGTCATTCATTTTCCATGTCGTCTGACTTGCATGTTTATGTGAGACATGCACTGATGTTCCATTGTTAGGCTTGATAAGATACTTGACATTCACACCCATCAGCGGATCCTCCAACAACTAGACCTTGCTGCTCATTTCATGCACAATTCAAGATCACAGGAGAATGCCACTTGGCTAAGCATGTGATCTGCTATAAGCCATGTCGCTGACATTGCATCTCGGAGCCAGACCATAGTTACAGCAGAACTAATGGTCTGCTTACACGGTTATAAATTGCTGTGAAATGGCTTGTGCCTGTTTATATGCTTAATTCCCCAACTAATTCACAACACATTAACATACTGCCATGCATTTCCTAGCATTGATTGTGTACAGAGGTGGATGATTCCCTGTGTTCAGATGAACCATACAACGAGCACGTCTGGCACCATACACTGTAAGATCTTGATCATACAGTATATGGTTATTCCACCGCCCTGTTTTAAATAGCAGCAGTGTATCTCTGACTGTCAGACACTGCTAACACCATCCAAATAGTGAAACATGGTAGTGGCAGCATCATGCTGTACTTATGCATCTCAGGAGCAAGAGTAGGGGAAACTGCTTCCAAAGTGCAGCAAGTAAAGTGACATGAGACATCGGGGAAATGTTTCATCTTTCAGCACCACAAAAATAGTGGGTGGACACAGAAAGATGGCTGTTCATAGACTAGATTGAACCTAAGAAGATCTTTGAGGAAAATGACAGATGAGGGTCTGAATTTCAGTATTCAGAATTCCTTCATTTACAATTAAATCTACAACACAATGGAGTGTGATAGGCCTGAAAGGGCTGAACAGAGACCGCGTGTTACATGTAAGGGTATGCAGTCGTGATCACACCAGCACGACTAATTTATTAGTGATGACAGAGTAGTAATGAACTTTAGCACCTTACCTTTGTCAGATATGTATATGCAGTCGCACTCCAGTGTAAACGAACCGATACATCTGCCAGGTGCGTTCGCCGATAAATTGTTCGCACCGTGATTAACACACAGGCGTGCACACGCAGCTCTGTGTTGCTGGAGGCGCTGTATTCCACGTGCAGACCATGCATTGCCCCTCCCCTATTAGCAGAGTGCTGGAAGCCAGCTGCTGTTTGCGCCACCAAAACTACGTAAGTGTTAAACTTTCACAGTATCTTGTAACTGTTTCACTTAGCTTAAATATTGCCATACACTTTAAACTTGGAAACACGAATGCCAAATGCATGCTCTATATGTCCTATCGGCCATCGGCTAAAGCTGATGAAAAACAATTGGTATCGGCATTGGCGCTAAAAAATCCATACCGGTCTTTCCCTAGTTAGGACTGATTCATAAACCATACTGAACAAAGGAAATGTGTGCCGTGGTTTTCTTTCAAAGTGTGAAGAGATTTGTGGAAGAGGCTGTAGGAAGTCAAATCTATGAAATTGATATCTGTGTTGTGCGTTTCAAATTCAGTGAATAAGTCACTAATTGTATGCGATAGTGGACAACACAGGGAACGTGCTGTGCTTTCTTTCATTTTCTTGTACTAAAGTTCTGTTTCATTTGGAGCTGGTGACTTTTTACAAGCATACATCATTTTCAAATTGAACACACTATGTTTAATTTGTCTTGACATGGCTTCTGTGGCAGAATGTAACACAAACTGCTTATTTTCAGAATCAATAGGTGTGGATTGTCACAGAAGGAAGCAGAGTCCACTGGCAACCTATAGACATCTTTGTCCTCAATTAACAAGCGACCAGCTGTGTTGGCGTGACTTTGGAATCCATAAATGCTGATAGTGAAACCTAAGGCAATTAGGAAAGGGAACAGGCTCAAATTACATAAGCAATCAAAAATAAACGTCCCTCAAGTTCAATTAGCTGTCACACATTCTAATCAATAGCTATAGAAAAACAAAAGAAAAATGTTTAACAGGACATTACTGAGTAGGGTAATTGAGGTCACTGAGCCATCACACAGCTTACTGGCACTTTGGAAGGAATGGGGAAAAAAAAAGTAAACTCTCTTATCAGGAGAAGAGGAAACAGCTAAGATTAAAAAACGCATTACAATCATGCTGTCTTCCTCCCTTTGTTTAGTTACCCACAGGTTGTGTACATCACCTGCACATCAATTCCGTTCAGTGTGAATTTTTTTGACATGTGCATGGGGTTTAGGGTCAGATCTGCAGGAAATTTAAACAACACAGACTCTATTCAGCAGAAAGAGACTAAAACTGACCCACGTTTTCAACAGTGCTGCCCACTTTGCTCCTCATTTCATGCACTTATATATATAAACAACTCAGCTGTTTGCTATCAGCTGTTTTGCCGTCATTCTCCTGTCCCTCCTAGAAGCTTGTCATCGCCCCTTATGTCCTACACCGTGTGGAGCAGACATGCATAGAAAATATGTGCTTATTCTAACCAAAGAGGCATACAGGTGTTCGTGTAAAAGCAGCAAATGAGTCATTCCCCGATCTTTGGTCGTCACTGTAGATATGCAGAAACAAAAACACGACACTTTGTAAGTACAGATGGATGTACACCAATCAGCCACAACGTTACAGCCACTGACAAGAGAAGTCATTGACCATCTTGTGAAAATTCAATGTTCTGCTGGGAAACTTTTGGACCTGGCATTCATGTGGATGTTACTAGGCACCCACCTAGATCAGACCACACCAGACCAGAAACCTCCACCCCATAGCAATGACACTCCTTGATGGCAGCAGCCATCCCCAGCAGGATGCAGCCTGACACAACATTCCATTTCCAGACAACCACAGGACCCCCTCAGAAGGCCCGTGTACATGGGAGACTTACAGATATTAGGAGGGTGGTCATAATGTAATGCCTGATTGGTACACTAATGAAAACATAACGATGAAGCATTTTATTTCATTTCTGCTGACAGATCCCTCTAAAGCCTACAAGCTCCTTTTTTATATCTTCTGCTGCTACACATTAACATTATGAGGAACTTTGGTTTTGGATAATGCCCACAGGCTATGCATTTTGTCAAGGTTAGCACTGATTGGTATTAATCAATAACTTTGTCAGCATGCCACTTTAAAAAATACATAAATAAACACCTTTTTCCCGTGGTGTGGAAAACTGCACACATCATAATGTAGAGTTTCCTGTTTTTCTCAGCTGGTTTGGCCATGCTATGAAAGATTCATAAGTTCCTCTAAATCTGCTGCATTTTTTACAAAGTAGCTGCTGGAGGCACGTTGGCCCTGTGGTTGATGTGTGTGGGAACAGTCAAAGGGAAACCCATCATCAGTGGCCATTTATGCAGTAAAGTGAAGTAATACTGATATAATGATTTGACTAAAGACTAAAGAGGTCTCTCTCACACACACACACACATCCATATAAACTGAGTGGCTGTGGAATGTGTAGCCAGCTTCGAGTTCCTGGGAGTCCACATCTCTGTGGGCCTCTCTTGGTGTTTGAACCCCTCCAACCTGCTAAAGAAGGCCCACCAGTATCTTTTCTTTCTGAGGAGACTAAAGAAAAAACACCTTTCTCCTCAGATTCTGGTGAACTTCTGCTGCTGTACAGTTAAGATCATCCTTACCAACTGCATCAAAGTGTGGTGTGGGAAGTGAAGATCTCAGATTGGAAGGCACTGCAGAGGCTGGTGGAAACAGCTCAATGCATCACTGGTAAGACACTACTCTCCATTGAGGCATTCAGAGGGAGGCAAAACAGGACCATATGTCTTCATGTAGGTTCGTATTCACGGGTGTATATATAAATGAATTTATTTGTGTGCATAATTATATGTGTACACCGATCAGCCACAATATTAAAACCACTGACAGGTGTGTAAGTAAATAACATTGACCATCTTGTGACAATACAGTGTTCTGCTGGGAAACCTTTGGACCTGGCATTTAGGTGGATGTTACTTAGACATGTAGCACCCACCTAGCCCAGACCAGACACCCCCTCCCCATAGCAGTATCTGTATCCATGCAGTAGGATGCACTGGAAAAAGATCCACAGAGGCCCCTCCGCTCAATCCATAGGACCCAAAGGCCCCCACTAACAACATTCTGTTACCAGTTGCCAGTCACAACTGTTTTGGAGGAACAATGAAGACCTACACAATATTAGGAAGGTGGTCATACTGACACAGATCTATATATGAGTATGACTTCTTTTTCCTCATCATTACTACAGTAGTCATCGTATGTTCCTTATTATTCGGTTAATTTTGCACTTTTGCGATTTGCACATTTGTCTAGACGCCAAAATACATTTCATTGTGCATGTACCTGTATTATATGCAATGACAATAAAGTTGAATCTAATCTATTTCGAATTTAGTTCAGTTTTGCCATTATCTAGTGTGCTATGTGGAAACACAATAAAAGGTCATTCTAGAATGTACACACAAACTGAGCAAATAATCGTTTTTATCAATGTTTTTATTACAGGGCTTAGGCAAACAGCTTTCCTACCATGTATCACAAATTGTCAGCTGCGTCAACGTAACTTTAGATTCTGAAGCGGAGCACTGTGTTCAAAATGTTTTAATACGCTGCCACTGACTAGGAAATAGCACAGGTCTTATGTCACATCGCTAACGAAGAGAAAACTAGCTTCTGATTCCAAAGGGCTCCGAGGCACGTCGGTGGATCTTCATAATCACTGAGAGAACGATACATTAGCTTGCTACTTAGAAAAAAGTAGTGGTGTAAGTGACATCACAGATTGAAAAGACACTTAAGTAACAGCAATTAGGTCCACATAACAGAAGAACTGCAGCTTCCATAATGAAGTCCATCCTCTCTTGTTTTGTCTGAACACACATAAAATCCTAATCCTGACTTTGATGAATTATGTTCTGTAGTTGTCGGGGAAGACACACATCTAGAGCCAGATGTCTCCTTCTCTGCCCCCTAAGTGCCTCCAGACAGAACTGTCCTGGGAAGCTGTAGGTTGGATGCAGGGAGATACATTTTCAGCCCAAGAGCCTGAGGGCTCTTTCGGGAGCAAAGTGTCACTAAAACAGAGAGGCTCGGTATTGCAACACTTTCAAAATGGCTCAGGGTGACAGATCACTGACATCACTCACGATAAAAACAAAACCTCCCCGACCTTTTTGTGTTAGGCGGCCCGTGTTCGCATGCATGTGTGGTTTTATTCTGACAGAGAGCACATGAAGTAAAAGTGTTTGGTGCCTCTGTGTGCTCTTAAATGACTTCTACCCGCCACTCTGGTAACCTGCACCATGACTGCAGAGGAGCTGAATTGAGGACATTATATTCTCGCACATAACAGCTGGATCCGTTGTAATGTGAAATAAAAAAATAGAGTATTATAACATAATTCTGCACTGCCCTGGTGCTCTGTTACAGCTGTATGTTTATCTGATTGTCTCACATCAACATGGTTTACAGGCTAATCTAGCAAAATGCTAAAGTGCTCCAAAAAATATTATAAGTAAAATCAAGACCTGAAGAGTACTGACCCAAATATAGGACGAATGAACTTTGGAAAAAAGGCAGCATATGTTTTCAGACAATTACTGTCGAGTATGGTACAACTCTTCTCTGTGATACCTCTTCTTAAGGGAATCACATCCATTGAAGGCTTTTCCTTCATAAACCCACATTTGTGTAGCCGCTCATACGCTCCACCGCTCATTTGATAGCACTCTTCACACCTTCTTTCTGAAGGCCATGACAGCCAAAATTTCACTCCATTGCAGTTCTTCTCATCTCTGTTGGTGTGACATTGTTGCATCACTTCAGTGGGAACTAGGGCAGTGTGTGTAGAGGACAAAATTAAATTAAGTTATCAGGTGTTTAAATAAGAAAAAAAAAAAGCTTCCACGATTACTGTGAGGAAGGATGGGTCCATGTGCTTGTGCCAAAACAAATGAAAGTAATAGTATGTACAAAGAAGACGTCACAGGTGGAAACCTGTGGAACCTGTCAACTACAAAACATACAAGATCCAGATCTGTCATCACTGTGCTGTGTCGGGCAGCATCATCATTGTGGTAGAGAGGGAACAAGCACTCCGGGTTGTTTGAATATCTTTAAATCTATCTCAATCATATGGGTCGGCACTAAGCCCAGGGTACAGCCATAGTGCCTCTGTGAAATACTGGCAGGGGCACAACGGGGAAGCAAGAACTGCCATTAAAAACCCTTTTCTGCAACAGAATAATGCCACAAATACAGCAAAAGATGTACTGGAGTTCAACTGTGGGATACAACTTTGAGTGACTGAAAAAAAAAAAAAAGAAAACGGAGAAAAATAACGATCATCTTTGCCAAAGAGGTACCACCTGCCTGTGCTATCTGGAGTTTGCTGGTTGTATGCAGCCAAAATGTGTTTAGTCCCATGCCACAGAAGTTCATATGAAGTGGAACAAATCTGTACCCTGACAAAGCCAATGATACCGGCGCAAGCAGCTGCTAAAGATGCGGCAAAGAAACTCGACCAAGAACGTCCAAGATACTATGAAAGCCTATTAAATATTGTGAATGTATTTCCGTACATCTTTACAACCATTACCAACCAAACAAGCGTCTCTCATTGCAGGCTTCCAATCTCCATTACCATTTTCAGTGTGTAGGTTGAAAGCTTAAAGGTCATCATTTCCTGGAGCAAAGATTATGACAGCACTGACATGCAGGGGAAGAGTAGGAGAGTGGCTGCGTGAAATATGCACCCGGTGGCAGGCTTTTCTGTACTAACTGTACATCTGGTGATCCAGACTACTTGTGTCTTAATTTGATGCGAAGAGGATTATTGCTGCAGCATACACTCAGAATTTCACAAGACGCACACACATATCCATGCCCGCTTGCTCCAGTGGTGAGATACACAGTGTGTCCGGCGCCTGCTCCTCATTAGCCAGCTTGCAGGTCGGTGACAGATGTGCGTGCATCCTTCCTTTAGGGTATGGCTGAAGTGTGGGGAAACGGATGCCACTGTACCCGCTGTTTTGCAGAAGCAGCCAGGAGCACTAGATAAGGCTGTTGTTTTAGATGTAAATCACGGCCATCTGCCGTGCTGGGGAAAGTTTATCCCTCCGCGGAAGTCACTGCATTTAGCTAGGACTTTGCAGAGAAAGTTTGAAGCCAGTATGTGTGTGTTGGTGTTGGGTATTTTTGGAAATTTGGCAGGTACGGCTTAGCGTCACAGCAACTGGTGAGCATACACAGAGTTCTCTGTCTCTCCCTGAGTGCTGAGTGGATGGCTCCCAAGCAGAATAACATGACATCTTCATTTTTTTTTTTTTTTTTTTAAATATACTCACTCATTCTAAAGGTTTTTGTAATATACATCTGGAGCAAACAGCAGTTCAAGGGTATACTAAGTTGCTGATTCATTGTCAAATGCATGCATTTCTAAATGCATTTATGCTCAGGTCTGTCACACTAGCTCTGTGGAGTCTGATCACGTTGTAACTGTTTCTGGGTTTGTTCATTTCCCGCCCTGATCGCTCTCACCTGTGCCTCATTATTCAGTGTCAGTGTTTCCTCCTTTGCCAGTTCGTCATCGTACCCCATGTCTGTGTCGTCTGAGTATTTTCCTTGTGTGTTTGATTTTCTACCCACAACCTGAGTACCGAGTCGTGCGTTTGAGTCCTCCTCTAAGCAGTTCCTCGTTATAAGGTCCCTGCACTATTTAGCTTAATGTCAAGTGGGGAAAACAAACAAAGGTGTCACAGAATGATAATGCGCCGACATATTTTAATACAAAAATAAATGTGTACAAGCAAATAGCCTGGGTACATGCACACAGCCCCAGCCACACACATGCGCGCAAATGCATGCAAATGTGCCAAGTGCAAACATCCACGTAGACCTTTTAAAGTGGAACTAGAGCACTGAAACAGGGGTGTTTTTAGAACGTGGTTTTGCACATTTAATTCCAAATCTGTTTACTTGGATTTGTGTTTACTGTTCACACTCCCCCCAGCAACCAATTTTTATTTTTTATTTTTTTTATCTCTAAAGCAAAGTGTTGCCAAAAAGCTTCAGGCATAAATCCTCCAGAAGCATGAATATCTCACTGTTGGCATGACATGATTGTCCAACCATGTGTCTCTTTACAGGGGCTAAATGAGGCTAGATGATGTGCTTAGTGGAAGTAAATAAAATAAAGGTCTGGGCAGTTTTTTTTATATATGTATACTGGAATTAAATGTGCTTCAAAAGAATAAATCTGGTTCATTCTGACCTGGCATAATTTCCCCTGACATATGGCTTCCGTGGGCCCTAAACATCACTGCCATATTGGTTTCTGAAGATTCAGGGCAATCAAGACTCACACAAAACAACATGGCCTCCCAAATAGTTTTAAATAAACTACTCTTCTGGACTACTATGAGGAGAGGAGACAGAAAAGTAGAGGCAGAGGCCAGACTCATGGGCAGTTTAGGTTTCTGCGTTGAGTTGACACAGAAGTCTACGGTGACAGCGGAGAGCGTACGCAGACCCTGCACAGATGGTAGCACCGTAACTACCGTGCACCTCCCTACACGCCATGGCAACACAGACTACAAAAGCTGTGACTGGTCCGCTCAGTAGTAGCGTGCTTCTCCATCTCCACAGTTTTTGAATTGATTGTTTTGGATCAATACCAATCGAAAGAGAAGCAGGAAGTAGAAATAAAAATTTACCCGACTGGCAAAAAAGACACTGCGCCGACTACCGTTTGGGTGGCGTTGTTACAGAGCAAGCCAGACTGATGTGCGCACAAGTATAAATAGCGCGCAACAGTGCAGGCTGCGTGCATAAGTTGCGACGTTAATAGTGAACAAGTTGCCCAGGATGTGGGTCAGTCTGCAGTTAGCCACTATGGCTGTTCCAGACAGGTATGTTGTGTGTTTACAGTCCCTGAAATGATGACTGTTAACGACATTGCTCCATTCCTGTGACCCATAGAGCCACAGTAGCCTCATGTACAAAAGATAAGACACATTGAAATAAATTGGTGATGATGTTGGTGATGAAGTATACAGAGGTGGGTGTTACCAGTAATAAACAGCAAAGGCCTTCAGAGCAGGTGATGTCTCCAAATCTCTGCAAACCTTTGTGCATACTGAGCAACAAGCAACCACACTGATTGATGCAGCATCTGTTTGCAGGGACGTTCATTCCAGAGCAGGAACATAAGACGCACTCAGAATCCACACATCTCTGCACTGACACCGTCTGCCTCCATGTCCCAACCTTAAGCGGGATCATGTGTGTGCAAAACTGACATTAGAGAAAACCAATACGTGTATCGTGAGATGAAAGTCGGTTTGTATCAAAAAGCGCGCTCACATACGTGCCTGAGCCTGATTTATTATTCCAATCACTGGGAAAAACACCCCCCAGCTGAAGTGCAACCTCATTAAAAGAACATGATGCAATTTGGATCAAATGTTGATAAGAAGCCACATTAGCTTGCCCATGAGGGACCCATCCATAGTGATACCGTGAGCATTGTGCCAGACATGCTAGGTACTCCCAGCTGTGTAACCACATAAATTGAGGGGCAATTCAGCCTTTCCTGCAGGATGATTTAATCCTCATTTTTCAGGGAGAGTAGAGTGCTTCCTCCTGCAAAATCTAATAAACTGCGTACTGCTCCAAGAACTACCCCACCACAGCAGAAGGCTTATATATAAGACCAAATAACGATCAAAGGCAAAAGTTGCTAAAGCTTTCAGGCGAAAGAGAAGGGAGTGCACTGGAGCACGGCCTGTGGCTGTCTGTATCCACATGTTCTCCACACTAGCGTGACTGCTTTTCTTCCCTGCTCTTAAAGGTATACGTTTAAAGAAAATCAGCTCATTTTCACAGATAGTAAAAGGCTGAATGTTAAAAAACTGCCCTTCTACTACTGCTGTCTCTTCATCCACTCACTGCTGGGTTTCTCACTGGGTTGGAGCTCTGATTATGTCACACATCTCCTGACACCCCCCAACTGCGCCTTCTCTCCCCCTACCTCTTTCTCTCCACTCTCATTATCGCTCTCCTGTGTCTTGGCCTGGACTTGTTCTCACTGTTTTAGTATTGATTGGAGGCTCCCTCTTGGGTGCGGGCCTCCCTGCGTCTGATCTAACGGAACTAAGATTTGTTCACATTTTTCTTCGCATCCCTGATGGGATTTTCTTCAAAATGTCTCAGCACCTGATGTTGAATTTTCCTTATGAAAGCCCTGAGCCATCTGCTTACTTTCAATTAGATGCGGAACGCGTGGCATTTCCTTCAATTGATTAAGCTCCGGCTTGTGCGCGTGTGTGTGTGTGAGTGCAGAGCGCTCTGTCAAGTGTGTGAAAGTGTGTTTGGCTTCCTTTCAGAAGAGGTGAATGCAGGAATTTTCTTCTCCACCTGCTTGTACATTTCAGTACCTGTATAACACCCCGTATATGTGCACTTGTTTTGACATGTTTTGCATAAACTCACCTCAAGAATACTATTTAAGCTTGTGAATCAAGTCTTTAATTATTAAAGATTTCTGGAATAATCCATACATAATAATATATTATTTTAAATGATACATTAAATCAGCCAATGTTCCGTATTTTATGGAGTTCTCTAAGTTAGGTTCACAGACAACGGCCTGTTCTCACAAAGCTCTCTGATGATAAAAGATTCAGGAAGTACCATGATACATAAACAACAGAGAAAGTGGATTGCTAGTGACTGCCAGTGAAAAACAACCTAAGGCCTTGTATTATATAATAATAATAATTCATAGGGAGATTCTTTCTTTGCATTTGACCCATCCATTGATAACACAGTGGTATCTACACTCAAAGCAGTGGACTTCCGCTTGGGTAGCACCTGGGGCGCAAATCAGATTATGTCCAAGGCGTGAACATTTGACCCCTTCGGTCTCAAGGTGCTTCTTTAACCACAACTCCACAGGTTTGCATGCACATCTGCATGCTCTACTACTGAGCTACACTTCCTTATTCATGTCCAGCACAATCTGATTGCAAGTGACCACCTCAAAGCGCAGGTGTGAACACACCTAGGACACGTGCGTGACGCGATCATTCCTTTGCTAGTGTGTACCAACAATTTAGCAGCATGAGGTTAATTACTGATGCAGTCTTGTTGATGTATGAGTAGTCAGTCATTTAGGGTCAGAAATCACGGCTAGGAATCTGGAGATGCTTAGGTTTAAAGGGTCCGAATCTGGAACTGGGACTAAGGCAGAGTCAAGGCAAGAGCAAGGCTATGACCAGGGTTAGTCATCCACAACAGGGGTGATTATTAGGTACTGTCCAAATACCTGTCCCAGAATTAATGGGCAGAGTTTGTCAGTGCAAAGTACAACCTCTTTACATTTTTGTGAGCACATTCCAAGTATGCTGAACCAGGTGAATGGTAGCTTCCTTGTTGCATGTTGTGACAGTGTGCAGCCAGACAAGTTTGGGGGAGTTCTATAGATAATAGTTCCATCACATATATATCCATGTTTCACATGTTTAAAGTTGTGTGAATGTATATTTGATCCTTCCCAAATCTGAGCCATGTATTAAATGATACACTGACACTGGACGCTGAGCTTTAACCCTCCCAGTTCCACTTCATGAAATGAGGTCTGCCTCCAACAATTATTATCATTTAACTATAATTCACACTTTTTTCCACATCTTGAAGACTTCCTGGCTAAAGAAAAGAAAAGAATCGTTGTAAATATACATTTGAAGACTCAAAATGCAAGAAAAAAAGACATCCAGCCTTCAATTACTTAAAGCCGAACTGGTACCGTATTTATCAATTGATGAAATGTCAAAGGTGCCTCTTATAATAATGAACCCACAGAGAATTATCATCCACTCTGCATTTACCCTTTAGTTCTGAAGAGCCTTTTAGCATCTGTCACCTCATTGTATTGGGATTCGGTCCAGCCTTACTGCTTTTTATTGTTCTATTATTGTAGTTTTGGCTTTGGTTTGGTGTTTCATTGTTATTGTATCATACTGTGCATTACTGTTCTGTATTGTTGGGTTTTACTTGTATGGAGGCAGATATTTTTATCTGCCCCGGCTGGAAAGCACTTCAGGTCAACTTCTTCTTCATTTTTAAATGTGCTATATAAATAAAGTGACTTGACTTGCTCTCAAAAGTGTTGGTTACAGAAAAAGCAGGCAGCAGTTTTTAGGAAGAGGGTAGCTTTTCTTAAAGCGATGACCATGTTGTGCTTACACATTTTGATTACCTATTTTAGGTAGATATAACACAAGTGTAAAGAAACAAATCACTTCAGCCCAGATTGGTGAGAGTTTTAGAGAGAAGGTAAATTAACAAAGAAACTAAACAGATCTAGGGGGTTACATCAAATGCTCCCTGACTGGTTTGATGAGCATGACAATAACAGTCAGATTTAAGATCACCATGCTGAAGGTCACTCTCCGTCACCAATGCCAAAATGCCAGAATTGTTTGTTGTTTATACGCCAGGCCTGTTCAGAAAACAGTGGCTCAGCGGCTTACACATTTGCACTATTAGTTTATGTCGTCAAAAAAAAAAAAAAAAATGCACACTCAAGTTATTCCCAGTCATTGATTTATGTGACTTAAAAACTGCAATATTGTCAGTGTTTCAAAATAAAGCTTCAGACGTGAAAAACCGAGGGCAAGGTTTATGCTTTCATTTGGGATTTAGATAGACACCAACTTTGCAAAAAGGGTCCACAGCAATCCAGTGTCTCGGTCGAAGCAAAACCACAGACGCTGCAAATAAGTTTAGCTATCTCCTCTGATTTAGCGCTCTATTTGACACAAGTAATACATTTTCGGTCCGAGTGATGGGTAACAGTTATTTGACATTTAATTATAACGGCCGAGTGTTGCGAGGACGGAGGACGCATTGTCCGTCAAAGTGAAAAGGGGCTTGAAGTGTGGGAGAGGGAGCGAGGATAAACTGGGGCAAGCCTGGCCACAAAGACAAGCCGTCAGTCAGTGGCCTCATTTGTGGTCCACTGCACACACCTGACACCCCTCCTTTCTCTCCCTCACACACATACACACTGCTACTGTACACACAACATGATGCCATATACATCAGTAGGAAATCAACTTGCACACTGCCCCAAAGACAAATGTGTTCAAATTCAAAAAGACACGCAAACCTGCCTGCACGCACACACACACACACACACACACAGATAGACGCCTAGTTTCTGAACTCCAGCTGGAGGGCCATGCTGCACTTTATTGAACTCCCAAGATACTAGCAGTCAGCCGCTGGGTATCCCACTCCATCTCTGTTACCCCCCTCTAGCTCATCCTCCACCCGCTCCTCTCCATCTCCCTTTCTTCTGTTTTCTGCCTGTCAGTGAAACAGATGTGCGCTCACGAGTACACAGGCCCAGACACCCTCATCTTTTGAAGTTACTGAAGATATCCAAACGCAATGAGGATTCGGAGACAATGAGGCATGCGTATGTTGTCAGTTATTTGCCACCTGGCCGTTGCCAAGAGAATTAATAGCCCCTTTCAACAGCTGTACCTAATCTGAGGCTTTATTAAAACACCAGTTGCAATTCTGGAAAGAAATAAAAGCTAAAAAGCAACTAAAAGACTTTTTTCAAAGCACGCTATCGGACTCTCCTTTCTACCAAAATACCTTGTTTTGCCAAGCATGCTGTGGCATTCAGTCCTCCTTCCTGTATCGCTTAAAGCAGGAAGAACCTGCGGAATGCATGATTTATTATTCTGTTTTGCATTGATTCACTGCATCCATTGACATTCATGCATAATGGACGTGAATGTGAAATCAGCACTCTGGAGGAATGAGATGAAGTCTACCATTGTTGTATTGAGTTTTTTTTTTCCAAGAGGGGAGTGACTGAGGCAAGCATTTAGAGCAAACTGTGCAGAGACCTGGGGTTGATCTGTGGCTGTGGGGATATTGGTGGTCCTGTGGTTTCAAGGCAGCGTGCATGACAAACAACAGCTGGATCCATAACCTTGGATTTATTACGGCAGTGGACTGTATCGGTATTGTGCTTTTATCGGGACAATCCGATTTCCACTCACCTGTTTTTAAAAAGATTTGACGGGCATTATTGCGAATACACAGTGCCTTATGCCCTCAGGGTGACAGCATCACGTCGTGTCATATCCATTTTTTATCACTAATTGTAATGGGAGAAACTCCTCCATCCATCCAAGGTGTCACTCTGCACAGCTGCATCAAATCCTCAAATCCAAACTTATAAAGACTGCATCACCTTTATTTATCCATGGGTTTTAGAGCATATTGGAACTGAATGTGCATGGGCAATGTGCAAGTCTTGGATATGTGCACATATGTAAATGCATATACAGGAGATTTTCTTGTAATATCCAGAGTTTTCTGTTCTATCTGTGCTGAAACTAATTATTAAAGTGGGTGTTTGTGCTCTGCTTAATTAGTGCATCGTGGAACTGACAGTTCATGACAGGCTGTGAGTTGACCGGGTCATACTCTCGCTATCTCGCGCTTAGAAATTAAAGTTTTAGACTTGCTACGTATTTAAGAAAAAATAAATAAATCTTTCTCATCCTTGCAAGCTCTACTCTCTATATCGTCCACGAAGCGGTGGCTTCATCGCACAGCTACACTGTCAGAAAAAGCAGAGAATATCCACAGTGCACATGCTGTTCAAATATAACATTCTAAAGCCTTTTCAGTACAGAATTTCAGTCTTTGTGTGGTCAGGGCTTGCACTTCTTTACCAAGCCACAGTGGAGGGATACATCCTTATAGCTAAGTATGCACATTTTATTTGTCTTAGTCTGTTTCTCATTTGAATTTGAAGGTCTGTGCTTCCCAGGAACCATAATTGTGGAACACTTATGTGGTTACACAACACCTCTTTATTGCATGTGAATATTTCATTTTTAAGTGCACTTAAAAACCCTTGGTTCTTAGCTACAGTTACTGTTTGTATCAAGGAAAAGTTAAGGGACAAAAGAAAATCAGACTGTGAACGCAGATGGAATCACTATAGATTGACACACAATACATTATGTTTGTGGTTAATAATTTATTCTAGGAACATGCCAGGTTACAATCCAGGCCGACTGGGCCTTTCTGTGTCGACTTTTCATGTTCTCCCTGTGTCTGTGTGGGTTCTGTCTGGGTACTCCAGCTTTCTCCCACCCTCCAAAGACAAGCTTGTTAGGTTCATTGGTGATTCTAAATTGGCTGTAGGTGTGAGTGTCAGTGATTGTGAATGGGGAGACCTGTCCACAACCCTTCACAGGACAAGCAGTTACAGAAGATGAATGGATGAATGAATGAATTAATTTATACTGTATTGATCCCACATGGGGAAATTCTTTCCCTGTATTTGACCCATCCATTTACTCACAGAGTAGTGTGTACACTCGGCACAGTGACTTGCCACTTGTGTAGCACCCTGTCAGCAAAAGGTGGACAAATATCTGAATAGCCAAAATACCTAAAAATCTTTCATGTGCTTTTGTGAGAGTTCTTCATAATCATTTTAAGAAGAAACACCCATTACATTATTGCAGAGATGTAAAATCTACAACCACACTCTAGAATCAGCAGCTGCTGCCCTGAAAGGATTATCTGTGATTCAGCTGCCAAAGGGAAAAGAAAACTCTTGCATTATATTAAATGGCTTAAATTTTGTATACTTCTGGAGAATTATCTGCTCCAGCTGAAAATGAACACCTATGATAAGGCAGACAATGAGGTCAATCAACCACTCACAATAGGCTCTTATTGCTGGACCAGGAAACACCAGTGGATATATGGGTTTACAAAAGTATAGTAACAATACCTGGCAGTGGTATTAGAACTGGAAAGCCTTTTATGACATAGATAGATAGATAGATAGATAGATAGATAGATAGATAGATAGATAGATAGATAGATAGATAGATAGATAGATAGATAGATACTTTATTAATCCCGGGGGAGCTTTCCTTTTAATGCCCTTTTTAAAGTATTGTAGCCAAGACCACCTAATCAGAAATCAATTTATGACTAACACCACAGAACCTCTGTTGATCTTGTTGCAGAGACTGAGATTTTTCAGGAAGGCAAGTAAAGACCAAGCCCAGGGCAGAAAAATGAGTCAAAACCAGGACCAGGATAAAGTGTTTTAATATTTACTCTTTTCATAGAAGTGGAGGCTCAGTACTCTCTGCTGTCTCGTCTCACCGTCCCTCGAGCGAGGGAAAGAACATGAGGTCTGTGAAGGTTCTCAGTCATCCAGGTCATGGTATATCCAAAAAAAGCGTTTAAAAAAAGGCAGCTGGACTTGTAGAGGTTTTTAAGAATACTTTTCACCACTTATCCCAGTAGCTTCTTCAGGGGACTGCTGGAACGTTTGGGGTTTAAATAGGAAACGAATCAGAAACTAGCTTGACTTGTTTCTGTTAACAACCAGAAACTTTCCATTCATGATTTTTACCCGTCGCCGAAGGGGGACTGGAACCTCTGTCCTGTCACCACAATCTCTCACCTACTAACAGTGGGTAAGCTACATGGCTGCTGCCATCAAGGAGTGCCATTGCTATGGGGTGGGGGTGTCTGGTCTGGTCTAGGTGGGTGCTACATGACTAAGTTACATCCACATGAATGAAAGGTCCAAAAGTTTCCAAGCAGAACACTGGATTGTCACAAAATGGTCAATGTTATTTACTTCTCCTGTCAGTGGTTTTAATGTTGTGGCTGATCGGTGTACATTAATGTATAGCTAATAACTACTGAATCACTTGAAGTCTCCCAACTGCTAACATTATTAACCTCAGCAGGGGCATTGCATGGCTACCTACCGCTCCAAGTGGGTTTAATACAGAGAACAAATTCCTCGTATGTGTGTTCCCATATGCATGGCCCATCAGCTTGATTTAATGTGAATGACTCAGGTTTTAGACTTATTACAAAAAGTCTATGAACTGTGATGCATTTGTCTAAGCTGAGCCCACAGATATGATTCTGCATATGTCTACACAGATCCTGCTGCTTCTGCCAGCAGTGAAATCATATGTGAGTTTGCAAGTTCTTCTTTTTGTATATTTTTCTTTTCTTTTTATGAACTGCTATCTTGCCTTTGTGTTTTTAAGATGTACTTGGGTGTTTGTATTCACCTTGAGCTGAATCCCCAGAGTTCTGAAGTCTACTTCTGATCACTGACAAGGAAACATGTACACAGCAAAATCAAAAGTGTTAAATTTCCAGTGTTGGTGTTGTATGTTAAAAATACAGTGTTAATTCAACACTTGTTTTGTCTAATTCAACTATGTGAGAGTTACTTCCTCAAAGCAGTTGGTGTTAATCCGGGGAGTTAAATCTAAGCAACTCTGTTAAGTGTTGATTTTAATATTAACACTTAACAGAGTTGCTTTCTGAGTAGCTCCCAGAATTCCAATGTATCTGTGACGTGTTTGCCTAAAGAGCGGGACAGCAGACGACTTTTTTCTCTGAATCGGAACAAGGTAAGTCCCATATTAGCATGATTGTCATTTCTTTTGCACAAGAGTGTCGATGGATATACACAATTTGCTTGATGTAAGTATACATGTTTGGATAACGCGGTATAGGCTATATGTACAACTGCACAGCGAGAGCTAGCTAGCCAAAGAGATGTAGCACCGCAAGGACGTCGCTAACTGAATATTAAAACGGTGTCGGAAAAATCTGTTAGGTATTGGAGTGCGCATATTGATTAACAATAGTGTAGTCTTGATGAATGACGTTGTTGGCTTTACATGGCATAATGTTAAGCGATGGAGTAGCCGTCATGACAGCAGGCAGGCTAAGCTTCAGTAGTGTCACTGTGCTGGTTCCCGTAGTCCAGGCAGTGACTAGTTGGCATGACTGGCGAGTAACGCTAAAAATAAAAATAAATACTCGAAATCAGCCGAGTACTTTTACAAGTTGACTTAAAATGTTGAAAAGAAAGCTTTGCAAATGTCTTGTAATGTTCATATAGTAAATGCGTTTTTCAAACCTAGGATCCTGACAGACTGCAGAAAACTGACTTCTAATGAGCACATTGAAGACTTCTTGTCTGTGCAGCACGGCTCAGGTGAGTCTGGTTAGTTTGGCTCACTATAATCTAAAATATGTCAATTATTTATGATGTTAATGTGTCTGATATTTCTGTTTTTCCTCTAGGTTGGGACAGTGACCTGTTAAGCAGGTATGCATGTCCTTATGCAGTTACTCTTACTCGTGTTGAAGCACATTTTTTTATTTTTTATTATTGGCTTAGTCATTTGACTTTATGGTAATTCTTCTTTACATTTTGTTAAAGATGGGAGCCAGTGTTGAAACCCTCCTTGCTTTTGTGGGACCGGGATAGCCCTTCCTCCTGTGTGTTGGTGAAAAGAAGAACAGCACCCAAAGATACTACGTCATCATTGATCACAAGGCCATCCTTTGCAAGGCACAGACATCCTTGGCAGCTTTCAAAGAGCTCTTCATAGCACACTTCATCTTCAGTGTCAACTACGATGAATCCCCCTACAACTTCTATACGTTCATCCAAACCACAGTTTTAAACATTGATGTGGGAAGTGCCAAAGTAAGTCCCCGAGTCAAGGAGCTAAGAGCGAGATTTTTGGTGAGCTTCCTTTGAGTTCCTTTTTTCCGAAAGGTCACCAAGCTTTCATTTTGACTTGCAGAGTGGACATTCTTTATTTTGGTGATCATTTCAATGCATGTTTCCATGAGAGAAAACCCTATGACAAAAAATTATCAGATGAGATGTGTGAAAAAACCTACTTTGTGCCACATTGCCATATAGTGTGACCTGTGTTATGGTTATTGCAAAGCCTATTTTTTATGCAGTGTGTTTGTTGTAAATACATGTTGATTCACATTACAACTTGTGTGGTTTTCTTTGTAAAGTCAAGTGGGATGTATGGTTTTGGGGTTGGGTTTTTAGTGAAACTGGGGATTACTAATTGACACCCAGTAGTATTTTTTTTAAAATTAAATCAACTATATAAGATTTCTATGCTGAGTCACGTTTAACACTATCCACAGTGTTAATATAATTTGAACCTTATTCAGCGTTAAATAAACACACTGATAGTGTTAATTTTTAACACTACACACTAGTGTTAGGTAAATTCAACACTGATGTGTGTTGAATTTCAACTATTGAGTGTTGTTCCAACTCTGTCACAGTGTTAACTGTTTAACACTTTCAAAAGTGTTATTTTAACTCAAATTAGAGTGGACCAATATAGACACTTTAAAAGTGTTGAATTTAACTCCCTAGGAGTTGAATTAACACTTTTGAATTTGCTGTGTACGCCTACATTCTGGAGAGCATTCTTGCCTTGCTGTGTGGTCATAAAGGAGAGTTTTCTTCACCATGGAAATGATTTTCTGTTCACCTACAACACGTTTGCTCTTCAGCTTGTCATACGATGGGTTGTGATGCATACGTGTAGCATTACCTAGCATAACACTACCTTTGATATCACCCTGATCAAGCTCAGTATTTTTTTTTTGTTTTTTGTTTTTTGCAGAGCGTCATTATCTTACACACTCACTCTTCATGTTTAGAAACACTCCAGCTTAGTCTAACTATGTAGTTGGGAAAAGAGAAGAAGTGTCAACTGTCGTTCTGCTGAATATCAGAAAGTCGAGAACCTGTGAAGTTGTTCTCTGGGCTCTGGGTTCTCTCTCTGGGTTGCCACGGCACAGCCCACACACTGCTATGAGCAGTTTGAGCTGAAGGTCAGGAACCTCCTAATCAATATGCACCAGTGTTGGGAACTTGATATAAGCGATGTGGAGATGGACGTACACACATTATGTATGATCATACACAGATTTGTGCACCAGCACACACACACACGCACACGCACACTTTATATTAGTTACCAGGGTAATTTTAGCTATTTTCAAAATAGCAGGTTGTTTAAAGGTGTTTGTAGTTATTCTCAAAATAACTGCGCCCTTTCTGCTTGATGTCACCATGCCAGTCAGTTTTGATCTGACTGACATTTTGAACAATAGTGACAATATAATTTGCAGCAATACAAAATTGTCTGTTTCTTTTCTTCTTTTTTTTTTAAATGTCGCAGTCACAGAAGACTGAGCCATCAAATGAAAGTAAATACAGACGTGTATGACCAGTGTGTATCAGTCTACTTTAATATTTTATTCAGGTTTTTGCAGGCAGCACAACAGCATGGTGGTTCCAGGTTCTATTCAGGCTGACTGGGGCCTTTCAGTGTGGCATTTGCATGTTGTAAAAAGCATCTAATCAAGTTTGCGTTTCCTTTACCCTAATGAAGTGAGGAATGTATAGCTTTGATGGAAAACAAAACTAAAGTAAGCATAATTATACTTCAACAAAGTCCAACGTTACATTAATCTCTCTTTATGTGATGCTTTGATGCGTGGCCATGACAGAGATAATTTAATGGTGTAAAGCAACTTTGAAGTGGCAGTTTATCACTCACATGCTCATCAACGCAAATTTAAAAAAAAAAAAAAAAAAAAAGAGAGAGAGAGAGATTTACTGCATAAAATGTGGACACGGACTACTAACTGAACACTGATTCCCATTGAAATGTACACAGTTCCCTGAAAGGCAGACCTCCCTGCCAAAACAGATGCCCTGCAACAGCTGCCCGGCAACAGCTGCCAAAATCTGTACAAGTAATTCTGCAAAGGAACTCGAAGACATTAATGCTAATGTACAACAATCTGGGGCTGGAGAGTGGATGTTCCTTTCTAGGGATGCTAAATTTAAGTTCATCCCAAAGGACCAGTTTCGATATTATAGAGAAGTCTGCCATAAGACTTTATGACAATGATGTTGCTTATTCATGGTCTGGAAGTATACTCAGTGAAGGGACCAGGTCTGCTGAGATGTACATAGATCTCCAGGTATTAGACCCATACTGTAAACTGTAAGCATTATTCAAACTGCTATTTTTTTTGTTTTTCTTGTTGAGACAATTACCAATTTTTCTTTTTGATTAATCTATTGCTGAGTAGCCAATTAATCCCTCTGGTATGTGAAATTAAGACACAAGTGCTTCAGAGAATTGATTTTGGAACAAAGGCCCCCACTAACAACATTCTGTAGCCAGACACCACAGGACACCCTCAGCAGGCCCATGTCCATTCTCTGATGAGTCCCAACTACTTTGGAGGCACAACAGAGACCTACCCAATATTAAGATGAGTGTATCTTCTGGACTGAGCTTCACTGAGTTCATTGTCATGGTCCTTTTGTCATCAAATCCATACTTTAATGGTGATGCTTGCGTGAGTTTTTGACTCCTCTCTATATGGACACTAAAATGTCCATAATAAAGGACTTTTGTGTGGCTCCAGCTGATTTAATAAGGCCTTCCATTACACCAGTCATTCTACTTCACACCTGTAAGACAGTAATCCATAACAGCAGCCCTAAAGTAGCCATCTGTCGACTGGTGCCACGCCCTGTCGGTATGCAACCCCATCGTATAGGTTTACTCAGGCATTTTTCATTCCTGCTGCAGAGTGAGACTGAGGCTCAATGTAAGTTCCGACTGTCAGAAAGTTAAGTGATCGCTTTCAAAGTTTGTCACTACAGAGAGCAGAAGGAAGGGTATGTGGGGCCCCCGGACAGGTTAGATCACCGCGCTAAACAGAAACTTTCTTTAACTCCGTCTTTTGCACACTCATTCAGCTGTCATGAGAAAAGCCGAAAAGTAGACTGTGACAAGTTCATGCATCTGAGAACGCAGTGCAGACGGAAAAAAAAAAGCTGAACTATAAGCTGCAAATGTATTTTTTGTTGGCAATCGTGGCATGTTGGAATATAGAAAAACATCATCCTTGTTGAGACACTTGAACACACTTGAAAGATTTGCTTAAATCACTTGAAGGCAGTTTGATCTAGCATTGATCACTTAGCCTAGCTTTGTACTAATATGCTAGTACATTGTACACAGTGAACAGATGAAAGCTTGTAACTAAGTGGACCGTGTTCATGCTTGCTTGCATACATAGTGGGTCTTATATTGTATATGCATTTTGATATTAATAAAACATAAAGCATTCACAGGAAATGCTTTCTTCTCCTTGTCTAAATGCGTCAAAATTGTACTAATTAGAACCCAGCAGCCCAGCAACAGAGAGGCTTTCTAACATGCACTTAGAGTCCTGTGTTCTGTTCTACAAGCTTATGTAATGCTTTCCCATCAGTGTGTGATGGGTGAGATATCCATTCCTTATCTTTCAACGTACACTTTCCAATGCATAATAAAGTGGATTTTCATTTCGTGCCTTGTGAAAAAACGTGTAGCACGCACTGTGACTTCATGTAGGTAAACATCCAGAAGAGTTGGGATTACACAGGTCTATTATAATACAATCTTAAATGCTGCAAAAGATTCAAGATTTATGCATTAAACCAGCAGTGATGATTTATTTCTACAGTATTACCTATTGCTGCCATCTACCTTCCTACAGTATTTATGTAAACATATTTGACAAGAGAAGAGTATAACAGAAAGCAAAGCCCAACAAAAGATGTCATTCAAAGCCACCTTAATTACATGTGACATCTGTGCTGGCATACTAAGACAGAACATAATGGAACCTTAAACAGGTTGTTGTAGTTTTTAGAAATGTAAGTGCAGCTCGACTCTACCAAGTACCCTCTTTCAGCAACATCTGCAGATTCCGACTTGGATCAATACAGAGCAATAACCAGATCACCACGGCTTAATGAAGCATGCTGTACAAATGACCTATAAGCGATTACTGCATGGTAACAGTGATTAAAGGTAGAACTTTATCAGCGCTGCCGTATGTGGACTGTAGAAGTGTAAAGGCAGATTTTCACTCTGGCTAATTAGCTAGCTGACTGGACTGAACTCTGCTCTCCATTGTAAGGGATCCGGCTGACAGGATAATGAGCACAGAAAATGTGATGAAGGTGATTGCAGCGTTTGGCGATTGCTTTTACACCCACCACGCCGGACAGAAAAATGCGGCTAATTGCCTGCACCTTTTCATAAATAAAGCACACAGTATTTTTATATCCTTATAAGAACACTGGCTCCAGTTTGTGGCTCCTATTACCTGCGTGAATATATTTGCGTCACAGCTTGTATATTTGCAGTACTTTGATCTATTACATACATATATTATAACCGACAAACTGATTAAAGTCGATATAAAAATGTTTGCCAAGAGCTGCAGTTCCACAAATGGCCACTTGAGGGTTGCTGCTCAACATTACAACAGAACTAAACATGAACTCAAGGAATGTTGGCATGCTAACACGCTAAATGAAGTTAGTGTCTACACACTACCCTATTACAACAACTAAAACAACAGATGCTTTGCAATTCAGGGTTAAATGACAAGACCATTAAAAGTGAAATTATGGCTCCCATGTAAACTACTCATTAATCATTTAAAATTGAGTTTATCAAATACATTATATTCCAATTACTAAAGCTTTTTTTAAAGCTACATAATCCCAAATGAAATTAGTCAGATCCAAATGTGGCATATTAAAGCTCTAATGTTCCAATTAAAATACAAACTTTCTGCCTCATTTACCAGGCTGTCTAAAACCAACTTAAATGAAAAGATAATGTGTTACGTTACACGGCAATGTAAAATAAATGACTGGTCCGTTGACTATGGGAGATGTAGTTTCTGTCTAGTGATGCACTTGAGACTCAGCACTCAAAGACACCACGATAACAGATGTTGTGTGCCGGGGGAACATCCATCCCTCCTCTCTGCGTCCACCTTTCTTTCTTCCATCCACTCTTCCCCGAGATATAAGGTCCCCCTGGCATTTATTTTTTTTTTCCTCAGCCCTGAAATTCACAAACAACGTCCTTGTAACTTATTTCTCCCTAAACTCCTCTCCGCCATCTGTTTTAGTGCAGGTCATGGACTCAGTGGAAGAGGAAAAAAAACAACGAAGAAGGCAGGAGGAAAGAAAGACATGCTTGACGAGCTCGGCACTGCACTCTCAGGCATTAGGGATACGTTCAACAAGAGCTGGTGTTCCGTGTTAGTTGACAACGCCAGAAGTACATCACAACAGCCCTAACTGACAGCTTGCCACTGCCAGTTTTTATTTGCTAACAAGCACATCAACCTCCCATTAACATTCTTGTGGGGGAGACAGCATGAGGTCTGCAAAAAGAGGATTCAAGACAGGCTCTCATAAAAATTACATCAGATAAGGTGATGCAGCCCATTGAACCATAGCTGTATTGGGAGCAATTTTTAGTTTCCATTAATAGTAATAGACAGGCAAATGTGTGGGGGAAATATCCCAAGTTTTTTTTTTTACGCTAATTGGTATTCAGGAGTGCAGCAACCCTCCATTATCTTCTAAAAAGACTTAAAATGGGTCGATGAATATATGAAGTTCTCCTCTCTCCCTCTGCAAACCCTGTTATTCTCTTTCAGCTGCTTTGCTTGGGATATTCACCTTCTCTTTCGTCATGTTTTTTCTCCTTTCTCACTGACATTCCACTCTTTATCCCACATCTTGCTCCATCTCCTTCTCCCTAAGGCCTTATCACTGCCCCACCAGCAGCGCCATGCACCACGCACACACACTCAATAACACATAGACACACACACACACCAACACCCCCCCCCCCCCCCCCCCCCCTGCAGCCCTGTCCTTCATTTTACTTTCTGGCGTCTGTCTCTTCAGCTCCAGCGGTGTAGTCAGCTAGCAAGCTGTCAGGGTCTTGGAGCTGTCTACCTCTGATTATGCTATCACATTGCCCTGCCGATGCAGTTATCTCCCGTTCGCACCAAGAGGAATCCAGTTTCATATTGGCCATTAATGTTTAACGAGACAAGAGTTTGGGGGCGGGGGGGGTGGTGGTAACCCAGCGGGCTAGGTCGGGTTTTGCCTTTGTGTGTGTTTATGTGAAGTCAGGTTAGGACTGATTGTGCATATACAAGATATATGCATTTGTCCTCAGCGGTGTAGAACCAGAACCTAAATTAACACAAAACATGAAACTAAAAAAGCTCTGTGAAAACGCTTCTGAGACGAGTGTCTAATTACCTTTGGTATCATGGGGGTGTTCTGTGGCTCAGAAGCTAAAGTTGGTTGTCCTCCAACCAGAGGGTTTGATCCCTGGAGCATGGCACGTGACGAAGTGTCCTTGAGCAAGACACTGAGCCAACACTTCAGATTGAATATATGTGTGTGCCTGTGCGAGTGAATGGGTAGATTATTGTGACTATAAAGCACAGATAGAAAAGCGTTTTATAATACAAGACCATTACCTTGAAAACGAAGCCACTACATATAACAAAGAAAATGGCTTTTTACCTTTGGCAACCAGAATGAATTGGGCATAGATTAGAAAAGAAACCTATCTATATAAAGTTTCACAATCCACACTGCATGGGAGGGAAAAACCAGAACCATGATCCATGTTCATTTTTGTGGTATGACTGTGCTGAAGGCATAGATCAGGGCAAGGTTCTAATTTCTAATGCTTTGCGTGTTTGTAGTGTTGAGTAGTCACAACTATTGTGAGTCTGAAGAAGTTTGAAAGGGGGTTAAGATTGATTTGTTGGTTAGTTTGGCAAAACTGAGAAACAGAGCAAGGCAGGCTACGATCGCACCAGTCGATAAACCAGAACTTCAAATGGTCATCTGCAGCTAGAAGACAGTATGACAGCCCACTCAGAGATCCTTGAGGAAGACCTGCTCTGGAGTGCAAAGATCTGTAAGGGCTGTCCTTGAGCGGCCCCATATAATATCTCTGAGAGACTTTAAGATGGCCGTTTTACAGACGTTTTCCATTCGATCTGACAGAGCTAGACAGGATCTCAAGGAAGAATGGGGAACGCTCCAGGTCTAAAGTCTGTAGAAATGTACCCAAGAGACTTAAAGAGTTAATGTTGACAACGGGCAAAATACTGAATTGACAGTCTGAGTACTTTTGTAAATGTGAAATCTTATACCTTGAAGAAGAATACTGAAGAGGTCTGGAGAAATTATTCTTTTGCTGATTTATTAATTACTGTTTGTACTGTCAATACTCTAGACTAGAGGCTAGATGATAGTCAGTTGCTGCAATGTGTGAATTATCCACGTCTTAAAAACTCAGGTTGGCAGTACTGAGTTGTTTCTTTTTGTTTTGTTTTTCTGTGGTAGTGTCTTTGTAGTGAATATGCATCTCTTAGCTGTCATTGTTTGTCTGTCATCATTTCTATTTCTGAATGTGTCTGTGTTGTTGCTTTATGACCATTTGTTTGTCGCTGTTGTGTCTTTTTTAGATGTTTTGTGCCTCTGTGGTGATTTTGTCCTTCCTCGTAGTTTTGTAAGTTTTGCAGTTTCACCATCATCCTTCCAACAAGACATTTTAACTGTCACTTTCTGCTCCCTCTGACTCATTTGATCTTGGGTCAGTGGCATATTTTTACCGTCAGTAATTCATCTATGATCTCCGGGGTACCCTCATGCCATCACTGCCTGCTGCTTCACCATCCCTACCACATGAATGGTACTTAGCACATTACCCTTCATGTTGCTGGTCTTGTTTTGCAGGGTTACCGTGTGGATCACAGATGTAGACTTATACATCTACCCTACACCCCACAGTCATTGTTGAATTTGCCAACCTTCTGGGAGGTGTACGGGTTTCCCTTGCCTCTACGAACAATATGCAGTTCTTGATACAACTATTGTATGAAATCAGATGACAACATGTTATACCGAGATACATTTGAGATGAGAATGCTTCTTGCGGCTTTCTGGGAAAATTGCAATATCCACAAACATTCGGTACTTGTCACTCAGTGAAGAGTATTTTTCTTGTATCAATATAATATCACTACCCCAGGAAAAAGATTTACCCTACAACCATTTGCAATAAACAATCATTTTCACAATGTAAGTGCCTCCAACAGAAATAGAACATGGTTTCTGTGAAAGACTGAAGCCGACATCAGCTTATCAACTTTGAGTTGTGTTGATGTTTTTGATATTTTTGATATGATGCTTACACTGCACTAGACTAACGTAGACTAATGTAACCAAGATATTCAGTCTTACCCATAACAATGTCTGAGCCGCATGAAGATCGTACAGCTGTGCAGCTGGTTGAACATCTAAGCCTGAAGATTTTCCAACACCTCTTCTCTTTTACAAGAGAGAAAAACAGATGGTTGATGATTAAACCATTGCCTATATTTCTTGCGTGCACTAAAAAAAAAAAAACTGTTCTCACTGATAAAATATCTCCGAGTAAGAGCTCAGATCAGCCTCCATGATAGGAATCCTTTTCCTCATCAGATTTCATTTGAATTTAAATAGCCAGAGTGACTTTCTATCAGCACACTCAACAACGCTTTGTAGATGAGAACCCCGGAGTCTCAACAAGGCATTGTGCAAGAAAAAAGAGGAAAAAAAACACTCATGCAATGATGATGGAAGAATGTTCACAAGCTAGCTCTACTCTTATCACACAGGAAAACTTTTGAAACTAATTTCTAAGTGCTCCGTGGCTAAGCTTACAAGCGTTGCAGCACAATTATCCAAGATAACTGAAATGAGTAATCTGCAAACTTTTCTAAAAGATGTAGCTCTCAAAAGCAGATCACACAGTTCTCCCTGTCGTTTACACTGAGGCAAATGGCTGACCTCATCTAAACCGTTATCAAGAGGCCCCAGAACATGTAGACGTGGGAACCAATGTCCAGGACTCTGCTGGCACATGTCATCTACAAATCTGATCATACAACAGTCAAAAAGAATCAGCAGGAATCTAAATGAGTGGAGAAGCTAAAAAGTTGAACAAGAAGTGTAAATATCTTGTGGACACACTTTGTTAGTGTTTGTCAGTTAATGCAATTCAAGCTTTGATGATATGTTAACACATTACATTTTTTTTTTTTCAAACAATATATTCATTAATGCACTTTTCTCATTGCAGTCCTCTACAGATTAGAGTTCTAGGACGTACAAACATTGTTTTCGAGCCTTCTGTTGGATCACACAGCTTGAATATAATTGCCGACTTCATAATCGTGGTTTGTTTAATTCCGATATTTTTATTGTTAGATGCTAGTAGCTCATTCTGGCCCTGTAGACTGTGAAATACACACATGCACACCCCCACACACACATACACACAAAAAGCAACAAATAAACAAACAGACTGCATTGTCTCAGATTCACTGTAGTCTTTTGAGAGAAAGAATTTACGGTAAAAAACAACATTCAACGCATTTAAAAATTCAAGTTTCTTCCCCTTGACTGAAAGGCAGATTTGCTATGAGTCGGTGTCAACAGTTGGTGATATTTACACTGGCAGTTACTCATGATTTGTACTGGGTGTTCCAGTTTGACTGATGCATACTGCTGCAAAAAAATATGCCCAGATTTCTGCGTTAAAACAGAGTAAGAAAAACTTCTTTTTTTTTTAAAGATTTAAAAAATGTGTCTGTTTTCAGGGGAATTTTGCTTCTTAGCTTCTTCCTGTCGTGTACCAATGATAGAACCCATAACCTTACCTACATTTGGTTCTAGGTTTGACCGTTTTTACATACCATGACCACCCTAGACTCCTGAGCCTGTTTGTTTTTGTCTGCTTGCCCGGTGACATACAGTCTCATGGTACATCAATAGCTGTCTGAGGCGAGACCTCCATTACTGGTTTTGTGTTGCATGCATCCAAGGCCCATTGCTCGGAAATGTCGGTTCCCTCTCTGATCTGTGTCTCCACACATATGCTGCTGCGGCACTATCGGACAGCTCCTGCGGCTAATGGTGTTGACGCTCAGCAGCTGAAAACCAATCCATCACGTAGGGAAAATCCGTGAGGGAGGGAAAAGAGGGATAGACGGGGGCGAGTCAGGAGGTGGTGAAGAAAACAATGGTGGCGCTGTACTTCATGGTTTTAAAAGGCCATTAATCACAATGGTCCCACTGTCAGGCTCCCTGCTTGTATATCCATGGAGGAAATCACACCTATGCCAAACTCACTCATGGGCATTGACGTGGAGGAATTGACCATCATGAAGTCATGCAGACAGACTGCAAGTGACCAGAGATGCTTGTTGTGTGTGTGGTGCTGCTAAATACTTATAAATACCAGCAAAGAGTTGGATTTTGATCATTGTGCTAAAAAGAATATTTCCATAAAGAAGAGAAAGGCTTGAGGAAGTGCATTCAAACCATCCTAAATTGGAAACCCATCAACCCCACACCCTCTCCAGATGTCTCCGTTGTCAAAACTTTGAAAAGGAATAACTGAGCGTCAGGCACCATGGCTGAGCTCCCTGCTGACCACCACTGCTGGTCAGCTGACTAAGATGCTGACTGACACTTTTTCAATCTCTCCCTGGCTCAGGCAACTGTCCAGGAAGTTCAAAACCACCTCCACTGTCCCAGTCCCACAGTGCACCACTGCACTGCATCATGGCTGAATGACTACAGCCCAGTAGCTCTCACCCGGACCAATATGAAGTGCGTTGAGAGACTGGTCTTACTATCCACACTGGATCTCTACAAATTTGCCTACTGCAAGAACAGATGTACAGAAGAAGTCGTCTATGTAGCTTTTCACTCAGTTTGCTGACATCTGGACAAAAATAACACCAGCAATTGCAGAATACTGTTCTTTGACTTAATTTCATCATTCGACACATTTATTCCATCCACATTAATCAGCAAACTCAATACCCTTGTTATTGACCAATAATAGTAAGTGGGTTCTGGTCTTTCTAACCAACCGACCCCAATGCCACAGCCACGATCCTCACTATGAACACTGGAGTCCCACAAGGCTTTGTGTTGAGCCCGTTCCTCTACTCCCTCAATCTTTTTTTTTTTTTTGCCATTTGCACTCCCAGTTACATGTGAACTTATATGCAGTGACAATAAAGCTGATTCCTGGAAGCAACTGAGAGGCTCCCACACATACCAGTAATATATGCTCATTCGCACAGATGACGATTTGACACACATGAAACAATTCCTCCTCATATTCCTTCATATGCTATGAAGCTGCCCACCGCTGAAAAGCGCTCACAAAAAGAAGTGAAACCTATTAAGAAGTCAGTGTTCATGTAACACACTGTACACACTGAAAGCTGCAGCAAACTGTCTGACTTTACTCCAGCTTTGTGTCTCTGCCCCTGCTGCTGCCACTTGATCTCCCCTGCTCTCCAGGAGAGACACCGCTTTTTCCACACATCATTTTGTTATGAAACACCTCTGCTTCGGCCAGTCTTCTCAGAGTCTGTTGAGTGGACATAAGTGGGTTTGATTTTATATGTTAAAGGCCCCTAATGACCTGTCATAAACCCACAGTCCCAGTCAAGCTTCTTCTGATGTAAGCCAGGCCTCAGCATGTCTGCACAGCACCGGCATGTGACTCGCACTTCATTGTGTTTGCTCAATCTTTGCTTATTAAATGACACGTTTGTCAGCTGCACTGACCTTAATAATCAAAAAATGTGTGGCTTTTTATTTGTGGATTAAGTTCACAGTTAAAAGAATGAAAGGAAAGCCCAGAGTAAATGACACACCATTACACACTGGCACAATGAGCCACTGATTGATTTAAAAGCAGTGTGAATCATGTCATCACCTTCACAGTAACCATATTTCAACGCTAACAAAAAACCTGGGTGATTTTGGACAAGCATGTTAGATAGGGGTCTATCACCATTATCAGCACACCAAGGCAGGCAATAACTTTTGAATGAACACTGATGATCCATTCAGAAAAGGTCAGAGTAAATCAATATAAAATAGCACTGATGTTCTGGAAACTAAGATTTGTTTCTGTAGGTTTTAACTTCAATTTGTCACGTGTCTCAGTGTGGCATATACAAGTGACAATGGCACAGCTCATTTGGAAGTTTTGCAATCTTCTCTGTGCCAAGCTTCCAAGAGTTGCATTAGCAGCCCTAGTGAAAATACACACAGACGGTATCTATGTCTAAAACCCTCCAATGCAGAATTTCAAGACATTTGTGGTCCATGAAACGATTGCATGACTAGGTGAGGAGGCTTTCAATTATTTTGCTGTGCTGCTCCTTGCACATTGTCTTGAAATCCTCCTGCACTCTTCCACAGTCTCCCTTGTGTCTTTCATAAATGCAACTGAATTGTGCTTCCTATTTTTTAGTGGCCTTGTGGGGAGCTTCTCTTCTTCACCGGCAGAACTTGTATATTCATGCATTCTGCAGCCTGGACCAAGTAAAATGACTCAAAAATGCCCGCCAAAGTGGTACACTTACAGTGCACACAGTACATGCAATCATGGTTACATGCTGTTTATCCCCACTGTGCAATTTACAAAAATGATGCAAGTTAAAGTCCCAGAACGCTTTACCGTCTCTTTCACCTTGTCAGACTTGCACAGGAACTTAAAGGAAGGTCACTCCTTCTTGAAGTAACAAACCTTGAACTTGTTTGTGGAGTGAAAGCAGAGTGAAGCTGCGACTTTTTCCAAAGTTGTACAGTCTACGTTCCTTTGTTTGAAGACACAGTAAAAATAATTACTGATACAGCATGTGAGTAACTAAAGCTCCATTTAGAGTGGAGTTATTTCTCTAGGGGACGTGCAGTGATTTAAAAAATGACCAGTGTGGGTTTCTGGTGTGCATAATGGCAATAATGCATCCCACCCTGCTAAAAATTACAGAGGAAATTACCTCCTGTTTACTAACTTATATTTTAAAGAGGATCCCAGAGGTTTCTTTTCTGTGTTGCTTGTTGGAATACTTTGTTTACCAGACGTGTGAAATCTGACTCATAGTCATCACTGGAAACATAGACCTTTCACAAGACCAGAATGTCTTGTGAAAGTGGCTTTGGATTGTCTACTACAGGTTTGCAGTGACACTTTATTCACTAAACCCAGTATAAAATTCACATATGCATCATGTTGTCGATGCATTGTTCATATTTATATGTTTTTAGCAGTGACAGTAGCTTTCTTTATAGAATCACATACATAATGTAACATGTGGGCACTAATATTATGCGGTTTCATGGATGCTGATTTTAAAAGAGACATAAAAGATAAGAATATCTTACATGTGTTGAGTATTACATGTGACCTCCTCTTACTCTTCAAAAATCCTATACCACCCCAGAGAGGTTTTGAGGCTTGTACTGTAATCAGTGTGTTACAGGCAGTAGTAATGCCAAAAACATGAATGCTAGGGGATTATGGTGTTGATGTACACACATACTTAATGCTTTATTCTCTCAACAAGGATAAAAAAAGGAAAGACTTCTTCCAATATCAAACACTAGAAACACAGGTCCCAATGTTGTAGCCAAATGTTGAAAAGAATTAAATGTGAATGTTGCTACTCAAGATTAATGAGAATATAAATCATGCTGTTAAATTCCTTTGTAGACAACAAAAAAAGAAAATCTTGCAAAAAAAAAAAAAAAAATGGATTAAACAAATCATTTGAAACTTGCTCCCAAGCCTAAAAGCTTGTGTGCTGTAACAAATTGCTCGCTGTGGAATTACAATGTTTAATGAAAACATGAAAGCGAGGCGGAAATGTAATTTTCATGCACTTGGGTTAGATGGAGGCTCCTTTATTAACTGCTGAAAATTAAGAAATCTATGGTTTTGTGTATAGTTTTCACGTCCTTCCTGCACTGTTTGCCAGCAGGTGTCTAAACAAAGCCGGGGAAGTGAAAGTGAATAGAGTGTAATAGGTCTTCAGCATTAAACGCTGAGTTTGAGGCACTGCATGTCCAGGGAAATCAATTTAAAGGGTTCTTCAAATGAAAGGATTTGGAAATTAATTGAACTCCCGGTGGCTGAACATGTTGAGTGTGTTGGCTCTCTGCATGGCCGGATCAAGTACAAACCAGCTGTAGGGAATGAACGAATCTTGCCATTATTTTTAATTTGTGTCAGACCCTTTTCGCGAATGGTGGCTCATTAAAGTCCTCTGTTTTACACCATTGTGCCCTGTTTACAAATGCAGCGTGTCACACTCGTCACTGCAAGATCCTAGCTACTAAAATAAAAAAAGGGTTCTGGCAGATTAAGAAATGGGGAATGAATTTTAGGCAGAGCAAACAAAGCCCAAATGTTTAACTCTTAATGCCAGTTATAACTCATTCTGTTCATTTGGCAGCTGGAGTACTGGATCACTGGTGAGATGAAATAACACCCTAAAGATAAAATGTTCTGTAATTGTGTGGTGCTTTGGCTTCTTCTAGTGAGTAAACTCACATGTACTTGCATCCATTACAGCAAATAAAGGGGGACCTAGTGACAGATGTAGCAATTCCAATTGACCACAGCATCAGGAAAAAGGAACACGAGAAGCTCAAGAAATACCATGGTCTGAAAAGAGGAGCGAGAGAAGATGTGGGAGGTGAAGGCAAGAGCGGTGGTTGGAACGCTTGGGGTTGTGATCTCCAAGCTAGGAGAGTAGTTCCAACGCACTCAAGAAACAACGACTGTATGTCATACTAAAAGACAAATTTACGAAACAGCTATGGACAGTTTGAGCGGTAGCCAAGCCCTTAATTCCAAATAACTTTTTTTATTATAACTATTTTTGGTTTTAATACAATTTAGGTCATTTATACAATTTTATTTAACTTTGAAAAAGCAGCATACAATGAGCATAATAGTCCAACAAAGTAGCTCTCAGATGCCGGTTGCCAAGACTCTGGTTTTAGAGTCTCAGAGTGAGATGAGTACAGCCAGTGTTTTAGTTTTGTACAGTGAGGGAAGCGATGAGTCATCCATCCACGTATGCAGTTTGTGTTTGGACATTAGTGGTTGAATACTGACAAGTCATCCAGGTCATGGTATATCCATGAATATTAAAGAAAGGCTTCTGACCTACCTGGATGACTAAGAACCTTCACAGAAATCTTGCTATTGATTCCTTTACGCCGTACTCATAGCCAGGTCACCTCTAAAGTGAGTTCTTGCATCAGTAGGAACAAGTCAGGTCCACCTGGCATGTCAGTCGTACTGTTACACAGTGCTTTTCTTCCTTAATGGTGCCCAGAGAGCTTTACAATGCTTCTCATTCACCCACCAACGATGGAAGCCGCCATGGAAGGTGCTTGCCTGCTGTTGGGAGCAACTTCTGGTTCAATGTCTACCCAGGGGCACTTCGGCATGCGGTGATTAAACTGCCAGTCCTGCAATCAGTGGTCAACCTGTTCTATCGCCTGAGCCGTAGTCGTCCATATGTCTGCTATAAAGGAAAGAGCAGCATTTTCACACATGCTAATTTATACCTTTATATAATGTATAAATATCACGTCCCAAAAAAGAAAAAACACAGTTTTCATTAGAAAAAAGACAGAATCGTCTTCTTTAATAAATGACAATATACAGTGCATTACTGCAGTTCTCCATGACCTCTGAGTGACACACAGATGTGTCTTCTGACTCAATGCCTCGATCAGCAGATAACCATCCATTTTCTGATGTGAAAAATGCTATGCTTTCATTCAATTTGAAGCAAAGTTCTGGGTTTGGGTTAAAACTTGGCCTTTGGAAAAGCATTTTGTACCACAAACAAAGGTATTTCATTCCCTGCTATTTTGTTATTTGTCACCCTATGACGGCCTCACCTGAATCCCCCTTTTTGTTCTGTTCTAATACCTGCAGCCTTTAGAGGGATTTGGCGTTTATGTGTGGGCATATTCTTTTGGCTGCACAAGCTGAAAAGACCAATGTTGCTGTTCATCTTAGGAGGTCATCTGAATGCAATGCTATATGGTTGAGCTCTGTTAAACCACCACGTCCACAATTCCAAATAGGATTGGTATAGTGGCAGACTGATTGCCAGCATCTTAATCCTTTCTGGCTTAAAATTCAACACATATCAAAGTGCTGCAGCATTTCCAAATGAGCGTCAGTAACACCGTTGTCTTTCAACAGCAAAATGCATATATTCGATGTACCTGTTAAAGTACAATGCAGTGTTTTTCACAGCCGACATTTTGACATGTCATTAAATGAAACATGCAGGTACCAATAACAACATTAATATAAGCATTTACATGCACCAGCTCCAGGGCTCTGGTGTTGTGCCTTCTGACTCATTGTCACGGCTTACTGGAACATCCAAATGGATGGAAGCCATCATTAACGGTATTAGTTCCACCTGTTCTTTTCGAGCTGTGTGAACCGAAAAAAACGCTGCGATAATTCCCAGTGTGCTTTTGATTGGTGACACATTTACTACAATGCTGAGTGATGGGCAGATATCCAGGAGAGATAGATTTGGAAGAGGAGTAACACAGCACGTAACCCGGGAATGTTAAAGGGAGGTGTTTTTATAGCACTCTGGGTTGTTGCGGTGTTACATCAGCTTCTGCTGCAGTGCTTCTGAGCAGAGATAAAGCCGGCACACCACGGTATTTGTTCATCAGTGGTCACACTGTGAGAACAAGGGTCTGACATGTTCATGTGTTTATCAGATGCACTTGTCATTTGTTTTGCCACTGGTGAGCAGTCAGCAGGTCCTGACATCTGTGTTTGTGCAGCCTCCCTTATGTAATCACCCCGCGGGCTTTATTTTATGACGAGGACAAGGTGAGTAGCCTTGAAATGGGCCACTGCTGCCAGAAACTGTATATCAGCATCAGTGATGCTGTAATAAGAAAGAATGATCACCGGTATCTCCAGATGCTATCAAGAGCTTCAATCGAATTTGACGCGTCTATTACATGGCAACACGGCGCTGCGTACTGCTGCAGGTGCAGGTGAGACTGCACTTGAAGATAATGTTAAAAACAGCTTTTAGTGTCGAGCCGTTACTTCTTTCATCTAAAATGCATCTGAACCAATGCCACTATGCACGTTTGATTATATCAAGTATGTGATTGATTTTAAATAGGTTATATCATATTAATTTGATCTGGTATTCCATAAGCACTGTATTTATCTGTCTTCTACAGATATGCTGAACTACTTTACAACTAAATTAAGAGTTTAGAAAGCAGGAGAAACCAATTCACATCACACAGAATTACACTTTGCTCTGGAATAACTTTAATCATTGCCTCATCATTACCTCATGGTTACATCGGTACATTTCAGAACTGTGGTTAAATGAACTCATTATCTGAGCAGCCGCTCAGGTCAAAGTAGCCCGTTCCCTAAACCCCGCCAAAAACACTTAAAAGGCCAAAACTTAAATGAGATCAGTGAACACAGCCGCCGAACGTGTCTCACATTGTCTTTCACCTTTCCCACTATTACATCAGCTTCTTAAGACCCTTGCTGGTGATTGGAGGAGGGATCGTGGCGAGCGAGCTCAGCAAGATGAATGACAATGAAGACCGTCTCATCTTTCTGCCTGCTGTTGCTTAACAGAGGCTGGCAACAGCACAGATGCAGACTCCGCTTCATTTTCTCCCTCCTCCGGAGGAAGTCGCTGCATGCTGTTGCCATGGCTACCACCAATGTAGCTCGACCGCTTTTGCAAGTTCAGCACATTGGTGATGTTAAGTCAGATATTTAAGTTATTTAGGAAGTGATGTTCATTTCAGAAATAATCCAAAATGGTGTTAAACATTATGAAAAGTGTTGTCAAGCGTTAACCACAAGGCTTTTACAGACGTTTATTTCTGCTGCTGTGAATCATTAATTGTTTGTATCTATTGTCAAAATGCAAGAAGATTTTTAAGATCAATTTATTACCAATAGGTCTTATGTTTGTTACAGTTTGTATTCATTTGAGTTCCATTTAACTTTTCTGTTATTTTTAATCATTTATTGGTCGTGCTATGTAGAGTACTTTGCAATTGTGCTGTATAAAGAGAACTGAAGACAGTCGTTTAACTAGGTTACATTTCTTGTTTCTGTCCCTCTGATAGTGTTTTGTTGTTTTACACTTCATGCATAAATCTGACGAATTTTGCATATTCTGAAGAAGAGCTTATATTTATTTGCCCTCAGCTTAACAGGCTAAAATTGTTTCAGACTCACCATTGCAACTATAAATCTCTCAGACCTCTGCGTAAGTGGTGTCAAGCCTACTGGAAACAGCAATGTGCTGAAAAAGTAGGAGCCCATTCTAAATCATACCCATATAATTGTTGGTCTTTGAGCAGCCAACAGTCTCTCTGGTTCTAAGCCTTTCAAGTGTGGAGAAGCTGAGGCTAAGCTCCGTATGTGGGATGGTCGTAGAGCGGATACGAACAATTGTGTTGGATATGGCTCTCCCTTGTTACTCCACTCGCACAAAAGCTAGATTTTTAACCTCTTTGTGAAAGGAACGCTGCACTAACAAACCTGACCTCTTATATGCAGAGCCATTTCTCACGTTAACACCCATTCAGAGTGTTCATTTACGTGTTACAGCTGGCTGAAGAAGTGCAATCACTGTTTTTACTCCGAGAGAAATGCTTGAAATATCCTTTATTTACTGAATTACAGTTAAGAAGTCAGCAATCTGTCGCGACACAGAAGAAATAAAACCTGAAGGAGACCTATAACCTGTGTATAATCACTGGCAAATTGAATGACATCGCCATTATTTATTCCCATCAGTAAAACTGCTCACAGCACCCGAGCAAACAAATCATGTTCATGATGAAATTAGTGCAGTGTTAAACTGAGCACTTAAATCCAGCACATACCACTAACGGCAAAACACATGCTTTACCCAGAACTGTGAGGATCACTATATGCATTCCAGCATCGACTAAAAATGGTTTCCAGTTTTTCCAGTAGCCATAGTTTGATGATGGTAGGCTCTACGTAATGCGATTTCCTTCTGTACGAACTGCATAGTGGGAAGAACTGTGGGATTAAAGTTAATCCCTAATATGAGGATGGTGCTCACGGGGTAATTTTGAAAATCTGACATCAAGTAGAAGATGGCTAAATACATTGCTCAACTGAGAAATAATTGTGTCAAAGGCAATGCCAGTGCTTTTTAAGTATGTGAAGGAGTGAGATGGAATACAGTTATCTACAAATACTGATACAGTGGCATTGCTGCTGATGAAGTCAGGTGAACTTTGAAGCTAAATTAAGCTACCAAAATGGAAAACAATGAAAACTAGACAGCTGCTCACTGTGTTTAAGATTTAATACTGGTATGTAACGTGACTAACCAACATCTCGTGTAATTAAGGTTCATAGATGTGCTACTAAAAGTCTGTCCATGCTGTTATTGCCATAAGAACACCAAAAAGTTTTTGTTCTTTTGAAGTAATAACAATAGTTAAAGTATTTCATATTTAAGCAGCTTAATACAATTTTTTTTTAAATGTAAATTACCTTTTATTCACTCAATTACTCCTGCCACCACCACTTTGCCACTTGTTGAGCAAGTTAACATCAATTAAACCGAACATATCTTTGAAATGTTTCAAACTGAAAACCTTCCCAGTTTTAACCCAAGTATAGTGAGTGAATATTAGGTATAACTGCTTTTAAATACAACTAAAAATAAAGATAAAGAAATGACTTTTACCAGTGAGGCCTGATAAACAGATACAACCGCATACACATTAGATCAACAACCAGAGCATTTGTGTGCCTGCTGGGCTCTAACTCAAACAACTCACTGCTTTATCTGCGAGACAGAGGCTGGTATTTAGCGAATCAAAGTTGCAGATAACACATCTGCTGCTGCCAATACATAAAATAGCTCCTAGTCCTTGAATATAAAACAATCTTCTTTTTACTTATAGAAAAACAAACTATCGTGCTTTGCGAAATTGATTTATTATTCCTGGGCTGTCAAGTTTTTGTACACTTTGCAGTTCAGTGACAGCGTATACTGTGGTCTAAAACAGGGAAGAAAAAAAATAAAATAAATAAAATAGCCGAGACACATCTTCCTGCTGATGTAAGTAACATCCAAATAAAGAACTTGATGCCCGTCATGATTATTCTGTTGTTGCAATCCTCTGGGTTCTGTGACAAATTTGGAATGACTTATTCTCTGCCCTTATCAAGTCTCGACTTCCTTTTATTTGAACAGTGAGTGTGAGTCAGGCATCCTCCTTCACATGAGCCAGGGAGGCGAGATAGGAATCAGCCGCCACTGAAGGGACTGCCAGGTTAATAATGTAGCTGTCAAATAAGGTGAGAGAGACTGGGATAAGTGCGCACCACGTCTATAAGAATGCATATAAAGTATGAATTGTGATTACTGTTACCTGGCTTCAAGCCTACATTTTCAGACTAATAAAACACTAAACTGTTCCTGCCTGCCTGGTAGTGTCTGTATGTGGGTCCTCCTTCATGATCTTATCAATAATGATTAATGGTGACTCCGGTTCCAATAAGTGTTCCACTAAATAGGAGTAAACCAGCGCTCTCCTATTGAATGTGTTCATTCATTCACGCAGATACAGGGAGAACATGCAAACTCCAACCAGAGAGGCCCTGATTGGCCACTGGATTGGAACCCAGAACCTTCTTGCTGTGAGGCATTAGTGCCAACACTACACCAATGTGTCCCATGGAACGCTGTGACAAGTCAGAATATCTGCCAAAGGTTAAAAATACTATATAAGAATTTTAACAAAGTAAATTAAATCCCAGTGTTAGAGTGGTGAACGGCAACACTCAAATGTCTATAGCTGGTGGCATCAATGGTGCAGCTCTCACGCTTTGACAATTCTGGGACTGGTGGGGAATTGAGGTTTAGGAACATCTATATACCCACAGACTGAAAGAAAGATATGTCGCAACTGCTCCTCAAAAGTGAAGCCAAAGCAAGTTGAGCTCCCGCTGGTGTCTGGATGCAGTATAGGTCATAAGCTCCACCTCCTTCATGTTAGTGGATGGGACTCGCGCCGAATGTACACGTACACGTCAATTATTATGATTTCAGTCACTTTAGATAGTCAGTATAATAATGACGCATGTTCAAGTGTCAATTTTTCAGAAAAGTTTTGTTTTAGTTAGTTATTTGACACTATAGAAACCTATATAATGGCACCTGGAGAGTTGGAAAAATAAATATGTACAGTGTATAAACCAACATTGTTCCTTGTTACTGGTGGCAGTAGAGCAGAGTGCAGCATTAATTAATGGTGGCTCCACTCTCGGACTGTACTGTGCAGACTCTGGCTCCAAACTCGCAAGATGGTGCTGCCTGTATCCCTGGGAAGATAGCGTCAGTTTGGCCAATGCAAGGAAGTGGGGATGCATTGTCCATATTTATATACAGGCTATGATGTAGCCTGTTTATCCCTGCCCTGGGGACTAGTTATGAAAGTATCTGGTGGTCACTAGTCAAGCAAGTTTCTGAAGGTCCAACACCCAGAAGTCTAGTTGCCTTTCTTTAAATGTTTTTGGATGCACGAGTTTGTTTGAGTGAAGAGTGTTTTGAATTGTGCGTGTGTGTATTCTGCATTATTTGTCATGTTCTGATTCACTTGATTGCAGTTGTGGGATGCAGGAGCTGCCCAGCTGTCGCTCTTAAATTTCTTACACTTTTGTTTTGTCTGTGTTCATCAATGCGCCACATAAGTTATCAGTAGGTGTATCTCCTTCGGTTCTCTAGACCATCGACATATGACTAAGGCGGTCCAGAAATGCAGAGTAAAACAACCTCAGTATTACCTTTTGATAATTTCCTGCAATTTGAAAGGTTCTTTACTGTTTGTCATTCTGTAACCTTGTTAAAAACGGATGTTTATTCATGCTCATAGTTACTGGAATGTCAAGTTTAAAGATCAGAAAATAAATCACTCCCTTAGTAAGTGTCTCCTTAGCAGAATTTAGAATTGGAGACAACTTATAATATGTATAGGTGACACATGGGCACACACGTAAATGAGACTCCCATCATTTTATTCAGGTGATTTCCCCAGCTCCCCTGAGGTGTCAGTGCATTAGCACATTCTGTTAGCTGGCCAATATGCAGGTGAATATGCTGCACACTCCTGCTGGCTTCTTCTTATGGATACAGAATGGCAGCGAGATCACAGACAGACCCCCAAAGAGCATGTTTACCTGCCGCGCCAGTGACAGGCCCTCATAAATCACCGTTATCTCCCACCGGTGGCACACGCCGCTTTTGTCCTTCACACAATGAGGGCCTTCTTCCATGATGGCTGCAGACAGTTTGTGAGCCGTGGGGCAGCTGGAGCTCGTTTCACTGTACACATGTAAACACACACACACACACACACACACAAACACTCCTGATGCACACTAATCACGTCTCACGGCATTCTACTTTTCTCCGATTATCAATCACACGCGTTTTAAAATTCATGGCAAATTTCTTTCCTCAAACACGCGCCTGATTCGTGGGCGCCATCGGTGAGAGCAAGAAACCCGCCAGCCTCTGAATACACACCTCTCCTGCAAACGCGACGCTATTGTTTCTTATTCTCGTCGTTATAATGCAACTGACAAGAAGTTAAGAGATAAAAGCTTTGGCAGTGATGTGTGAAACCTGCAGCTAGTATGAAAGGTGGTCTAATGGATTTTCACATGTTCACACAAAACCATGCCACACTGATAAAATTGTGTCCTGTGTGAACAAAGACGGTAAAAGCTTACAAAGGACACAATGCAGATGTAATTACCATATTTCGAACAGAGTCCATTCCTTCAACAATGCAAACACCTAGCAGGGGAAAGAAAACAACAATATGATGTATATTTAAGAGGAGGATTCCACCCTTGTCATGAAGCCATATGCTTCAATTAACATGACCTGCTGTCATGTATAGTATACATATTTCCCTTCCCATAAAAGGCATCCTTACTTCTTTGTGTTGTGTGTCTGTGCTTTGCTGGCGTAATCATTTCCTTTACAATAGTGTTATCAGTACACTGCACACTAGGGAACCATTGACATGTAGATTCTGCCCATATATTAATTTAAAATGTTAACGTTCATCTATAATGAGTCCGTCCCTGTCTGCCACAGCACTGAGGTGCAAGATTGACACTTCTGTGCAAGTGCCTTTGTTGGAAGCAGCTAATTTCAGTTTTCTTATTCTCCTCTGCCCATTTCTTTAGAAAGTTTTGCTAATAATTAGTGAAGCTGAGGTGTTATTTTAGAGAGAGTGGGGAAAATGTCAAGGGTGTTGGTGACAAGCTGTCACCGCGACTCTTCATACATTCACAGATAATTCAGACGATGGAAGGGTCACTGATTGTTTGCAATGAAATTGGTATTTTAACTGTAAGAAACGAATATTTCTTGAAGATATTTTTCCAGTGCATATCTAAAAAACACCAGTGTAAACATTTACCTCAACAACTGCGACTGAAAACGATTAGTTTAGCAGTCATTGTGTATTCATAATAGCAATTAAAACCAAAAAGGTTTGATCAACATCTGTATAGTTTTACTGAAAAATAAAATGCTTATTTGATAATGTATATTTTGTTAACTTAAAGATGCACAATTCACTATAACTGTACAACCTTCAATATAGCTTAAGATGTCAATTTAAAAAAAAAAGATTTTTCCTGATTACAAAAGTGCAACTTTTACTCAAATCCCTTACACATGGACCTTGTAAATTCATGTTACACTTTAAAAATCATAAAGAATAAACCACACATCTGCTACAAAACAATTGTTTTTGTACAAACTGTAGACCTTTGGAAATGCCCAGAAGAAATATAGCTCTAATTTCTAAGTGTATATATAAATAAAACCCCATTTCCTACTTTTTCTGAAAACACTTAATAACAACATATTTCAAGGTGTGCATTGGTTGCAACATGCAAGAGGAAAATGCAACCCTGCTCTAAAGTGTGAAAGCTTTCCAACGAAAGGTGACAGAGTCATTTCAAGTACCTTTATAGCGACTGATTTTAAAAATAACAGATTTAATTTTATTTTTTAAGAAGGTCTGATTTTAAACTTTTTTATTTTTTTCTCTATTGTCTTTCATATTTTTTTTTAATCTACATTAAATGGCATTAGAATCACCACACACTTAAATGTTAATCACTGACAGACTGATTGCAAAACCATTGTTAAAGCTCATATGTACAATTTAAAAACGTGTTGGCCTTATTAGTAAATGCCTACTTCTTGTTTGTTCCTGCATAAGATCAAAATGTAAGGATTCCTTCGACCACAACTACTACTTACAAAGCCAACTTGCATGTTGTTCAGTGAAAATTTAATAATGCGTGAAAAGCAGTTTACACTTAGACACAAAAGAAAAGCATTCTATGATGTATTATTCTTTTGATATTTTTATATTTAAATAAAATGATATATGCTCATACAGGATGACGAGGCTGCTGTGCCCCATCTTGTTTTCAATTTTACAGCTATTTTTTTTTTTTTTTTTAAATAGCAAATACTCCAGTTAAACTATTTCAAGACATCTAGGTGAGTTCTGGTAACATCTCAGTCACTGTGTATACTGACCACAATCCTCTTGTGTTTGTGGCCCAAATGTATAGTTACAACCAGTGGCATTGATGGTGCAGGGGTACAATCTTACTATCCAACACAAGAAGAACAAGAAGGACAGGACAACATTTTGGTCGATGCCTTATCCAGAGACTGAAGAACCCTGGAAACCCTGGATCCTTCTTGAGTGCCGTTTTGCGTTTTCCGTGATGGTATGACTTCGTAGCAATGGCAGCTTCTGAGAAAAAATAACAGTGGAGCTTGTAACACGGGGTAATGTGATTCTTAATATCCTTAACTATCAAAGTAAAAGCACTGGAAATACACACTGTTGTTGCAGTGCCAGTGCAGCTACACAAACACAAACAAACATGAGCAGCATGGGGCCAGTGTGGTTGACAGTTAAGAGCAAGGTGGAGCCGCTAGCCAGGTATGAGCTGACTGGGGATGAGCAGGCATCAGTTTCAGGTGATATGTAGGTGTTCATGTAAAAAAAAACAACAACAAAAAAAAACTTTTTTTTATAGATTGTATATTTTACCTTTTTTAAAAGTATTGATCCTTTATCGTAGGATCAATACGACTAAGACTGTTGTATAATTAGCCATAATTATCATGTATCTGGCAACAATGACTGGAGCACACCCACACACACACACACACACTACGTGTAGACAGCAGGAGAGTAGATGGGTTTAAAAATGCAGTTTTATTTTGCTACCAAAAATATGAAAGGTTAACAAAAATAAGAGATTAGCTCAGCCTAACAACAAAAGTAACAGAAAAGACAACAAATACTCCAGATGATCACCCACACCTGTGTTCATCGTCTCCTGATGGGTGGAGTCAAAGAAAAACCAAGACAAAAGCAAACTGCTGCACAAGGGCCACAGTTACTTTGTGGCCTCCAAATCCCTTTACCAAAATTTAGTAAATTTTATGAGACTGATTTGATGAATTGGCTCTCTTTTCTCTTTTCAGAAGGATGGTGCCCTGAGGTGATCTAGAAATCAGATACAATTATTTATTTTGGATAATTATTATTTATGATTTTTAGTGCCTTAGTACACAGGCCCAATACTGCCAACACATAAGATTTAGTTGAACTGATGTACTGATATACCTCTGGTGATTCTGTGGAATTAAACCACACATCACAGAAGAAATGGAAAGGTAGACATTTTTGTGTGTGTGTTGCTGCTACTGTGTGCTATTTTCTGTTTAATTTCTGGCTTACCTTCTGTCTGAGTATAACATTACCTGTGAGACTGCAGGGTTTTGTAGTTTGCCCAAGGCCTGCAAGTCTGAAATTAGGATCAGGAAACAGTCCAATAAACCCAAGAAAGGGCAGCAAAGTGCCTAGTGTATCCATGTTCCATATAGGACCTTCTTATTTCCATCTCCCTGCTTTGAGTAAGAACAAATATAGGGGAGAAAAAGAGAAAATAGAAAAACACTGATGCATGGAGGCCCAATAAGAATATTTTGTATCGCACATATAACATTGTTATTGCATCAAGTTACCATCAAACCTCTATAAAAATTATATCTGCTACAAGATGCTCAAACAGTGATTCTAAATAATTATGAACATGCATCACAGGCACCATTTGATGATCATAAAAGTAAAGCCACCACAATACACGGTGCAGCAGCACAAAAACTTTGAGGGCTAACGTGATGGGATAGTGTTTGTAGATTCCTTTGACTGAGATGTATAAAAACACATTAACTGCACTACTTACAGTGGTATGAAAAAGTTTGGGCACCCCTCTAAGATTTCATAATAATTTGCTCTAACTTTATAAAAGACGATCACAGCAACAAGATTTTATTTCCGACAGAGATGTAGACATTTAAGTGTTTTCCAGACCAAAATTCTTAGAGTATCATTACAAAGTTTTATTATAATAAATTAAAAGGTAAAAAATGGTATGTGCAAAAGTTTGGGCACACATTGATAATCACATTGATTTCAAGACCTGTAGGGATTTGTAGTTGACATGTTGCAGTCCAAAACTGCTTTGATTAGCTTGTGAGACCTTCAATTACAAAGACAGGTAAAACCAATCATGAAAAAGGCTATTTAACAGAGACAATTGCTGGCTGTGCTTGTCCTATGCTCCTGGCAACATGGAGGCATCGAAACAACTCTCCACTGACCAAGAAACTAAGATAATTCATTATCATGAATTAGGAGAAGGGTACAAGAAATTATCAAGACGGTTTGGGATGTCTATTTCCACAGTCAGAAATGTGGTGCAGAAATGAAAGGCCAGAAGAACAGTCATTGTGAAGGAAAGATGTGGTAGGCCAAAAAAAAATACTGGAAAGACACAGGCGAAGGATGGTTAGAATGATCACAGACAAGCCACAGACCACCTCCAGAGAACTACAAGAACATCTGGCTACTGATGGTGTAGTTGTTCATCGTTCCACAATCCAGCGCACTTTGCACCAGGAAAAGCTCTCTGGAAGGCTGATGCACAAAAAGCCTTTCCTGAGTGTTCGTCACAAGAAGAGTTGCATGAGGTATGCAAAAGCACATCTGGACAAGCCAGAAGCATTTTGGAAAAAAATACTGTGGTCAGATGAGACTAAGATGGAGTTATTTGGTCAGAACAAGAGGAGGTATGCATGGAGAAAAAAACACACTGAATTCCATGAGAAGAACTTATTGCCTACTGTGAAATATGGTGGAGGGTCCATCATGTTATGGGGCTGTGTGGCTAGCACAGGGACTGGAAACCTTGTTAAAGTTGAGGGCCACATGAATTCCTCTCAGTATCAGCAGATTCTTGACAAGAATGTTCAAGAATCTGTCACAAAGTTGAAGCTACGCTGGGGTTGGATTTTTCAGCAGGACAATGATCCCACGCACTGTTCAAAATCCACCAAGGAATTCATGCAGAAGCACAAGTACAATCTTCTGGAATGGCCATCCCAGTCCCCAGACCTTAACATCATTGAAAATGTATGGATTGATTTGAAGCAGGCTGTTAATCACTCATTTTGTTATGGTAATGAGGCCAGGAGAGGTGGTCACACCTTACAGTGGTGAAGTCATGTTGGCTACTTCTGGGTTAGGTTAGGGGAAAATAGTAGTAATCTTGCTCTTAGAGGAAGATACTAATGCACAGGCTCAGGTTGTCTCCTCAATAAATTAAAACCAGAGTCTAAAAAGGAGCTCCTCCTTCCTTCAACTTAAAGTAAGACTAAATTAATTATGGGGCCCTCAGGAAGGGTCAGCCAAACACCAATCACCAGCGTCACCATTCCAATATAAATAAAAAGCCTACTCGAGGAACCAACCCCAGTAAAGTTAGATTGCAGAGAAAAAAGCTCACTCAGCAGGTCATTCGACTCAACCACGGTAAGTGATGCATTTACCAGTGTCGGTTAGGGTTAGGCATAAAATGTATCAATAATTTAAAGACAGGAATTGAGCGTAGGGTTCTAAATGGTTAGGGTTAGGTACAGGATCAGAATTGGTTAAGTTTAGGCATTTGGTTAGGGATTGGTTAGGTTTAGGCATACAGTTCAATCATGGTTAGGGTAAGGTCAACCGGTAACAGGATAAGGCAATAAATAATTTTCAAAGATGGTCTTACGAAAAAATATGTCAACATAAATATTAATCCTAAATCAACAAAAATACATAAATAAAGATAAATAAATAAATAAATAAATAAATATATGAATAAAAAGCTAAAAATAATTCATCATTTTAACCTTCCTGTTCGTTTTTGGTATCTCCCTTCCCCTCGGAAACCCTAACCCACTGCTGCAATTTCAAACATATGGGGATTGTTTGTCAACAACTGCATCACATCCTACATCCCTGGTCAACACATCACCATCGACGAACAACTTTTCCCGTCCAAGACTCGCTGCTGTTTCCTACAGTACATTGCATCTAAACCAGACAAGTTTGGGATCAAGTTTTGGGTGGCGTGTGACTTGAAAACCAAATACGTCTAAAGCTTGCTCTCAAAAGAACCACGGAAGCCAAGAAGACCTGACTGAACTGGAGGCGTTTTTGTTCTAGTGTTCCGCACGGAAGCCAAGAAACCTGACTGAACTGGAGGCGTTTTGTATGGAGGAATGGGCCAAAGTACCACCTGCCAGACTTCAGGGACTTGTCAGTGGCTATAGGAGGCGTCTACAGGCTGTTCTTGCAGCAAAAGGAGGGTCTATTAGATATTAATGAGATTATTTCTTTGGGGTACCCAAAGAAATAAAGAAATTTATGCACATGCCTACTTTTGTCTAAATATACATAAAAATGTCTGTGTAGGTTCTCAGTCACCCAGGTCATGGTAATCCAAAAAAGTTTTCAAAAAAGGCAACTTGACTTGTAGATTTTGGAGAAGACGTTTCACCTCTCATCCGAGTAGCTTCTTCGGTTCTGAGGGACTGGTGGGAAGTCTGAGGTTTAAATAGGAACTCCTCCTGAGAAACCTTGCTTGTTATGCTAATAACCTGAAACCGGTGCAGCTATTCCCACTAACAACTGGGTACTTACCTGTTGTGAGGGGGGGGCTGTTTTGGTCCCTGTCCTCTTCCCTATGAATGGTTCTCTAACGACTCTTGTCCGTCTGGGGCTCCAGTGTCAAGGTGTGAAAGAGACTGAAACTTCTTGGGGACAGAAGTTAACACTGTATTGTAAATAGATGGCAAATTGAATCTCAGTCCACCTCCTCTGTTTAGTGAAGGTTTTTCCAGTCTGACATAGATAGCCAGAGAAGACAGATGGTTTGAAAGAGGAGTTAAGGAAGCTAAGATTTGGACGTTGTTATCCTCAAAAGAGTGTCCTTTGTCCTTCAGGTGTAGGTGGACTGCTGAATCGTTTCCTGATGAGCTGGCTCTCCTATGCTGGTACATGCGTTTGTGGCTAGGTTGTTTAGTTTCCCCAATGTATAAGTCTGTACACTCCTCACTGCACTGTACAGCGTACACCACATTACTCTGCTTCTGTCTGGGTGTTTTGTCTTTTGGATGGACCAGTCTCTGCCTAAGTGTGTTTCCTGGTTTGAAGTAAACTGGAATACGGTGATTCCTGAAAATCCTTCTGAGTTTCTCGGACACTCCAGCCACATAGGGGATGAAGGGGATTTCCATAAGGTATAACATTTGTTAAAATAAAGTTGCTGCTTCAAAAGCTCAGCAAGTGACAAACTGATGCAATGATTTTCCTAAGGGGTGCCCAAACTTTTTCATACCACTGTAATCAAACGTATCTGATGCAGAGATATTGTAACAGGACTGTGAAACACGGTGCCGAACTAATAGACGACTCGCTGGGTTAGCCCGCTCAAAGAGAAATCAGTATAATAGAGGTCTGAATGAGTGAATGTTCCAACTTCAAATTAGCACCAAACTATATTTATCATCCAACACAAGCAGAGCAAACTGAAGAAGCATGTAGCATGTGCATCATGTATGAAAGGATTACTGAAAAATTAATTATCATCTAGCTGAAGTTAAGGGAGATCCTGTCCAGAAACTGTTTGTTAGCCACAGCTAATGTAGGTTCCACTGTAAATAATAAATAATACATTTGGGAAATGCTTGTTTCATGTCCTCTTGGTATACTTCCATGCTGTTTTTTAAAAACACAGGGAAACAGAAACTCGGATGTATTATTTACAGAGTTTAAACAAGCGCATGGCGCATGTTCCTCAGTGTGGTACGTTAGCGTGTCAGCATTGGTTTACCTAACGTTTCAAAAGCCATGAGGAGATGATTAACCATGCTGAAGCTGATTATACAGTACCTGGTCCAGAAAGAGATGTTATGCAATTCATGCCAGCCCACTGTGGCACCTGTCAATGTAATGCAGAGCAAAACAAAGCCAAACGCTGGGTGTAAATACTGTGTGAAAATAGCAGAATGCTGCAGCGTGTGTGGAGTGAGACGGTGTGGCTTTCAGTATGAAATACAGTCGACTCAGAATGTGAACGTTTCAGCTCCTCGAGAGCCAAGCAAAGCCCCAGAGTCTTGTTTACCAGCAGGAGAGCACAGTGACAGCGTTTAGCACGGAAACCCGACCACAATTTCACCCTGGAGCTGGAAAACAGTCCACTCTGTGATTCCTGGCCACAGTGTGGAGGATGGAGCAGGCCATTTCAGAAGCAGCAGTCTGTTATGAAAGCATATGCAACATGAGCCATAAGTGGTGTTTAAATACAAGTCTATACAGATGAAAAAAAAGATGAAAGTTCTTCAGATTGTTTTGACTAGTTAATGGTTAGAGATTTTCACCTGATCCTCTGAACTAGGTTACTATAGTGATGTACCCTTTTTGGAAAGCTTGTTAGCATGGTCAGCTCTTTTTCTCTCTTTTTCCCCCTACACAGATGCACACAGAAGCTCCTGCTTTGATTTGAGATGGTGTTGATGACGGCAGTGGCATTGTGGTGAGCTTAGCAGTGGGTCTGATTCCCAGTCAGCGCAAAGGTGTTTACCAATTTCTCACAAAAAATGCCAGGTCTCACCCTATCACAGTGCTTGTTTTGAAGATAAAACAAGTTATCCCCCGGCTGACATCTTGAAAATAAATATTTAAATGAGCCACTCTGTTTTATGGTTCTTTGAAAGGAACGCATCCACAAGATCTGGCTCCCTACAGAGAGCCATAAATCCCAACTCTAGTGTAATCCTTAATGGAAGAATGTTTAAATGTATGCAAGAGATGTACTGACTAAGTAACTAGTAGTGTAACGGTACACATAAGTCACGTTAAAAAAAATAAAAAATAAAAGTACAACTGTCCTGTAGGAGGGTTCTCATTCATTCAAAAGAAAAAGCACAAATTCTTGTAGGGACAAACCGAGATAGTCCAGTATCAACTGACAACTTTGGTAAATTAATTATTAACTAAAATTCTCTACATTTTATTACACAGTAAAATGTAAACCGTGAACATACTCTCACATTAGCAATACTGTCAAGTCAAACAAATATTTTAAATGGTATCAAAACTGAAAATCTCTTGAAATATTACAAAATAATTAATGCATCTTATGTGCATTAGCATGTTTGTGGCATTTCTGGTGACGTACTGCACCTCTGCAAAACACCGTCGGCAGTCTTTGTATAGTGCAACCCAGTCCACCACTCACATCAACTGGACAGTCAGTGGTCGCACTGGGAAACCAAAGTGTTCCCAAAGTATTTTTTTTCTTTGTCTGTTTTTCTTCTTCTGTAGGCTAATTACATTTGCTGGCAGCTTTTAGACTCATTACTGGGTTAAGGTCAGGGTTATGCCCGTACAGTGACACCACGGGACGAATACAAATACCATTACACCCCTAGAAGTAACAAATTAATTTGGTGGCAAAATTCTGTCAGATCAACCACAAATAAGCTTTGACCCTTTCAGAAACATTCAGGTCTACGGCGTAAACAAACCAGATTCCTATGGAGAATTTTTTTTTTCCCCCGCTACTATAACTACAGCCTCAGCTCATGGGGTTTCCACTGAGAAAGTTCCCCTTCATGACTCTTTTTTTTTTTCTTCCTATAAGAAAAAATAAATAAATAAATCCATCAAGTAGAAGTCACATGGTTGGTTGCAAAATAAATAAATAAATCTATTGCACAGTGTAATTTCTATAGTAATCTTGGTTCCATTTAATTTTCATTCATGCTGTGCACTAGACATGAGTCATACACACTTTTTAAAAACACTGTGTGTACTGAAACAGAGCTTGAATCGTGTCGTATGATTCAAGCTGACAAGTTTCTCTCCACACTGTGACTGAATAATGACAGCAGCGTGGGCTGCAATGTACAGAATATATGCGCATATGCTTACTCATGTCAGGTCTGATCTGTCATTAGTTAAACCCTAATGATCTCCATCTGCCCTTATTTATTTTCAGTCACATTTTGCTCAAGTTCAAAGCAATTAAATCGGACTCGTGGTCATATCATATATGTGGCAATGGGTTTCATTATAGCTAGAGTAAAAAGAAAAAGTATGTGACTGAGTAACTGAATCAATGCTTAGGGTTAATTTTTGCTTGTGTGGTTGCTCCTGACTTTCCTTGCAAATGCCACCATTTCCCTCACAAAACATTTGACACAATATAATGCAATGCAACACCACCGCCGACTCTTAATAGACTGGAATCGATACCTCTGTAAAGCAGTGCAGAGATGTGTCATATGCATTACTCACTGTGTGGCATTCAAGCTTCTAGTATGACTCCTTTCTGGCCCACGCACTCACACTTCCCATGCTCAATAGTCATGAGCACAAGAAGGGACAAGAGCTTTTGAATGCCAAATGAAACAACAAGAACGGTACCTGTATCTATTTTAAAAAACAAGTCTCTCTTGTGATTTATCCTCTTAAACAGTAAAGGAGTAAACATACAAGTGTTCCATTACTTCTACCGTTGGTCTCTCCTCTGTGCCAATAACTGCCCCACTGGTGTTTCACAGGATTATTTTTGTTTCAAAATAGGGATACAAATGAAGTGGACACACTTATGTTGTTGGGAGTTCACATATTGGATCAAGTCCCCCCACTGTTCCCCATCTGAAAATCTAACCACCAGACTTTGGTAAATTGCAAAGATAGTGGCCAGGCCTTGCTTTTCCAGATACAATGAAAATATTTGGTCCAACTGTCTGAAGTTACTAGCCTGGAAGCCAGGCCCACAAAATTTTAGTGGTGGGAAGTTGGTCTGGGGTCGCTGCTTTTGGAAGTGATTATGCTCCAGCAAAGATCTGCTGGTCCAATCAAATTGTTTGGGTGGCCTTTATGTGGTGATGGACAGCAGAGTAACAGTTATGACGTCATACATGGCATCTGTGCATCATGGAGCTAAATGTAGTTAAAACAAAATGGCTGTAATTGGTTGTAGGACTATAAGAATAAGAATAAGAAAAACCTTTATTTGTCCCACAATGGGGAAATTGCAGTTCACAACAGCTTACAGAGCAAAATAGCAAAATAGCAAGAAAGCCAGAGCAAAGAGGATAACTATAAAAGATAAATAATATATAAGTGGTAGAAATATTGCACAGATTGAGTTGTAATATTGCACGGGTTGGATTGTAGGAAATGTTATTACACTTATGGTGTAGTACTATTGCACATGTAATGTAGTCATATTGCACATATTATCAAGAGTGTTCATTGTGAAGCCTAACAGCAGCAGGAAGGAAAGACCTTCTGTATCTTTCCTTCACACGTCGAGGGTGAAGAAGTCTATCACTAAAGCCGCTCCTCAGTCCCGTCAGGTCTCCATGCAGGGGGAGGGACTCATTGTTCAGCATGGATGACAGTTTAGCCAGAACTCTCCTGTCACCCACCTCCCTCACTGAGTCCAAGGGGCAGCCCAGGACAGAGCTGGACTTTCTGATGATCTTATCCAGCTTCTTCCTGTCCCTCTCTGTGATGCCACTGTTCCAGCAGACCACTCCATACAGGATGGCTGATGTCACTACAGAGTCATAGAAGGTCTTCAAGAGTGCCCCTTTCACTCCAAAAGACCTCAGTCTCCTCAGAAGGTAGAGCCTGCTCTGTCCCTTCCTGTAGAGTGCGTTGGTGTGGTGAGTCCAGTCTAGTTTGGTGTTGAGGTGAACACACAGGTACTTATAAGAGTCCACCTGCTCAATGTCCATTCCCTGGATGTTCACTGGTGAGGGGAGGGCAGAACGGCGTCTACGGAAATCCACCACCATCTCCTTGGTCTTCCCCGCGTTGATCCGGAGGTGGTTTCGTTGACACCATTCCACAAAGTTCCCCGTCCCCTATCAAATGTCATGCAGTTTTTCCCCCGGTATTGACTTAAACACGTCCCATAATGAAATTCAAATGGCATGCTACCAGACTCATTTTCTTCTCAACCGTGTCTGGCTACACCAGGCTATAAAAATGTATGGGGATGTTTGTGTTTGTAGGTGGAACACCATCTCCAACGTCCGGACATTTAGACATGAGCCAAATCATTTAGCACAGAACAGAAAACAGATGCACGTACAGTACTTGAACGGAGTTGTTGATTACTGGATTGCAGTGGAAGACGCTTTGTGTATAGATTGTATGACTTTAGTGTGCTTTAGTGCTTAGTTTTGGCAGGATAGTAAGCTTAAGAAAGTACAGGTGGAATCCAAAGAAACCATTTCTGGAACCATTCTGGAAATGGTTTCTTTGTAAGGAGACTGAAATACTTTATTTCAGAACTAAAATACCACGAAAAATTAAACAGCACCTAAAGCATACATATGTTTTGTGCATTAAATGCAAATTCAGGCAAATTGATCTTCTGCAACTGTACTTCCAATGGCAGTGGTCCATTCTGAATCAAATTTCATTAAATATTTTATTGCAGTTAGTCACATGATTTCCAGGGTTCCCAAGAAGGTTCCCTGCTCAGTTCATAACTCCCTTCACATCGGCAGTTAATACACATAACTCAGTTCTTTTAGCTTTGTTAGCTACAGGCTGTGTTAGCGCCCTCTGCAGGATACATTAGTTACTGTCACCGCACTTTGGATTCTGCTTACTTTCCACAGTGTTACTGCAGCTTCACTTTTTGTTATCCATGTTTGGGCAAAGATTATAATAACCGGACATTCATGCTTTGAATGCACATTGGGAAAAAAATACAATTTTAGATAATACCACGGTTCCTTACTTATTAAATAAAAGTTTGTTTACTAAAAGTGTGTATTTATATTACTTACTTGAATTACTTCATTTTGAAGATGAGCTTTCAAACAAGAAGATGCAGCTTAGCGTTTTCATAAAGTAGCGGAGGGGCGGGGATGTAATTTCAGTGATTAATGACATTATTGACATTTGATGCATTTCCATACGCGATAAAAAAAAAATGAAAAAAAAAGCTGAAGATATAAGGAGCTTAGGGCCTGTAACCGATTAAGACACAAAATATGCCTTAAATATTTAATTAGTCTGTTTGTGGAAAGTTATTACTCAAGTGACTGCATTTGAGCCTTTTCAAACCATTCGAAATCATTTCTTCCTTGTATGTGGTACATTTCCCAAAAGAGAATTATACATGTAATCTGCATCTGCATCTGAATTAGGGCATACTACTATGTTAAGCAATACATCATCCACATCTCCTCTGCCTCTGACAGCCGTTTCAAACACTACTTTTATCCTCATCCTCCATTTTTGATCTTTCTTTGACATTGCAGTTGAAGTTGGCTCACACTCACTTCAAAACCTTTCCCCCCTTTCTAATGAGCTCTGTACAAAGACTTTATAAATGAAACCTGGCCTTACTTTTTGTGACTAATCCCAGTGTTGTTTCCTACCTTTAAACTTTCTCATTTGGCCAGTCAGCAACAACGGCTGGTCAAAGGCAGGCCGGAGCACCCATGCGCTTCTTCATCACCTCCCTACTCCCCAGAGGAGTCTCTGCCTCTGCTGGAGGATGTTTGCACAGCCGCTCAATCACCTGTGGAAACAATAAAGCTCATTGCGTTCACACGGCTCGTCCTCAGGCTCTCTTGTGTGGCAGTTTAAGTATTCTGCTTTAGGAAGTCAAATCTAAATAAGTGAGCAATGAGCCATTCCTTTGGAAAATGAGTAATTATGATAAGGGATTACTAAGTAGACGGGCAGGTATATGTGTGGCCTAGAAATAAACAACGTTTTACACATTTGCTGCTCATACACACACACACAAATAAGTATGCATGCATTGAAAGCACTTTTTCTAATAGTTGTCACATGCATTTAATTTAAATATCAATAAGCTATATTTTCGCTCTACTAGCTTTTGCTACAGAAAGATTTTATTAGTTTTGAACTATGAAATCATAATTATATTCATTTATTAGCAAGTCAAATAAGAGCGTCACAAATGCTGTGTCTGATGTGAGAGTGGGTGTTTTATAGAAACATAAAAGGTTGCATCTCTTCATCGAGACGCGTTTTATTCCGCTTTCAGGCTGCCTTGTTAACATCTGGTCGGGGACAACAGGTGAGAATGAGCCCAAAGGCCTCTTTGGTTCTCAGCACACATTTGTTGGTTTGGTTTTCACGAGTCACTTAGTCACGCATGACTGATGAATGCAGCGATTATAGAATAATGTAAAGACAAATATTTTTTACAAGCAGGTAATTAGTTTTACAACCCACTCAAGATGCCCCTCTTCTGTACGCAGCTCCGGTTTGGTCACCTGGCATCGCTGTCAGGAACTGAAATGAACTGAAATGACATTTAAATGGCATTTAAAAGAGCAGGAGGGAGGGAATAAGGCCAACAGAGACACGGTGAGGAAGAGAGAAAATTCTCCACACATGTCAAGACAGTCAAGAGAAAGGCAATGCATATGGCCAGATAGAGTTACACAATGATAGTTAAAGTAGAAACTTACTTTAAGTTACTGTGTGATTCTATGTTAATTGGTGAAGTGTGCAGAAGTACGCTGTGGACTGTTAACTGTGAAGCTGCAGGATGACAGCTGTTTCCTGAATGAGCCCAACACAGGTCCAGTCGAGTAGATCCACATCCTACCATCTGCTATCCAGAAGTGGCATCAGTAAAGAAAGACCAGGGAAAGAGGATCAATGATGCCTCACTTTCCCTACATTTCCCCCGGGTGTACAATATGTGATCACTAAAAATCCACACTTTACTTGGCATTTGATGCAGGCGGCCCTCCACATGGATCCCCAATTTTTTCTTAAAGAATGCTTCAATACGCGGTTGGTGTTCATGCAAACATGGCGCAGAATACACAACTACAAAATGTGTCACAGAAAGGCATTTTGTGTTGACACTTTATTTCCTCTCAATATTTCTTTTTTCCCCTAACTATTAACTGATTTCAACTGCTGTCAAGTCACTATGCCTTTAGCCTACTTTTGATTTTATTTTATTTTTTAAATATTTTTAAGGAAATTGCAGACCAAGTTTCTGTTTATTGTTCAAGCTCTTCTTCTGAGGATCCATCCTCACTAGTTTACGGCAAGTAGAAGAACAAAACTTGTTTGGATCAGTGTAGAAGACTCATTGTTTGGGGGAATAACAAGTCATCTGTGTACCAGCAGTCATCAGAGAGAGCAAAACAATGCAATACGTGCATCCTTTAAACCTCAAAAGCAGCAAATTTTCCTAATGTTTAAAGGGCGCCCACACAGGTGGTTATTTTTGCTGATTACATTTCTATTCAGCACTGTACCAGTAAATCTTGATTGAAATATGACTCACCTTTAAAATGAACACAACTACAGGACAGGACACACTATAGTTAAGGTTGAGTCTTTTAAGCTTCCCTCCTTTAAAGTTTCAGCAGGTTAATAGATCTGTCCCATATTCACATAAAAATGAATTGCATTCTACCATGCTTCTGAATGGTTTAGTCTTACATTTTGTGTAAATACATATCTGTTTTTTTATTATTATTATATATATATATATTTCATGTGTCATAAAATGCTATTTTTGTATCTAGTCTAGTCGTAGTCATACAGTAGTAGAGGTGTGGGCAGACTGAAGAATAGGGTTTGCATCTGTGGTTCACAAAACTTTGGTCATTGTGATGAGGACAGTTGAGGTTCAAAGAAGAGAAAACTGATTTGCATTGCATTTGTCAGTTCTTAATTCAGTCACATATTGTTTAGTTTCCTTAAAGCTCAATCAAGTCTGTGAACTGCATATTTAGGTGATAATCTATGTTCACCACAGTGGGTGACTCAACAAGTTCGTGATCTTTAACCCACCTTAAACAAAATGATGATTTACCCAAAAATTAAAAACGTATTAAAAAAGTTTGTTATTGACATTCTGAAACGTACAGATTAAAACCATTAGCACAACTGAGACTAATATCATGAAACAGAATTATGAGATTATCTAGCCATCGTTCAGCTGAATTCGGGATTTACGGTATCACAAACCTGACATTTAACACACACACAAACAGGCCATGATCAGTTTCCAATTAACTATGTGGTGATGTTTGGAAGGCAAACAATGGCATAGCCAGTTAAAATTGTTTCCAACAGTATGTCTCTGATTGGCTGTAGGATTATCAGATTGCATGCAGAGGGATGTTTCTATGTATCAGTAGAAACACATGAAATACCAATGGTATGTTAACAAACTCATATTCTGATGACTGAAACTAGCCAAGCCTGTCAACAGCCAAACTGCTGACAATCAGAGACTCATTCCTACAGGAATTATATAGCGTAGATGTTCCGTGCTTTCATGTGTCACCTCAGCATGACCACATTTATGAGCAGGTATTCTCATTTCATCTCATAATTACTTAATTCATGGTTCTGGTGATGGTGCTAATAATTAACTCCGCCTCCCGTGATCCTGCGGGATCGCCGGTGTTTGTCTCAGAATATCCACTGTGTGACGTTCGCATTACAGCTGCCAGGATCAATTTTGTCTAGCTATTCAAAGTTGAAGGAAAACATAAATAAATAAGTAAATAAATAAATAAAAACATGTTGTGCCAAAGAAATCAAGTAGCACTTTGTGAAGCTTTGTAGATAGTTCAAGGGCACCTTCTGAACTGGCATCCTCTTGCAGCGTGTTGCATTTAAAATGGCCAAATGTATTTACCCACAGCGTCCTGTTTTTTAACCGTCTTCCAACAGATAGCTATGAGGAGTTGTATTAGTGCATTCAAGATCTGTAGAAGACACAAACACTGCGATGAGTAACTTACAGCTGTGCACACATGCTGTTGTTTTCCCTCCATTCACATGTTATGCAGTCACTGTGCATCATGTGCTCTGGAGTTAGTCAACAGTGGAATTACTGAGGGGGACAAATGCCTTCTTTCAGCTCCATTGGGGGTTAAATTCTTCCATTTTCCACCTCCACTAGAATAATTTCTTTGATGTGTTTCCCATTCTGCCTGCATCAACCATATTCACCCCCCCTTTGATTCCCCTGCCTCTTTTTCCCCCCCTACAACTGTCTCGGTACCTGCCTCCTGTAGCGCTGCCCTTGCCCCTGTTCCCAGCAGTCCCTGCTCTGACAGGTGACCCCATGGAGCATCGGTCTCACACGGCTGGCTGCTTCCACACAGATGTGTCCCCACTCGTCCTTTTCTGTCCTGCTTCCTGTGACATGGCCCTCTACTATCTACCCCGTGTCGCCCCACGGGTTACTGCCCCTCTTCAGCTCCGAGTCCTTCGCTGTCGTCCTCCTTCTCCTCGCTTCCCTTCTCATAATTTCTCGCGCTTTCTTCTGCTTGCTTTGCAATAACTTTTGATCCGCACTGGCTTACATGAAATTTTTTGCCGTCATGTCGGCTTCACAGGCTTTATTCTGTTCTGCCTCGGCACCAATCCTTTTAATCTTTTTCAAATCCAACCCACTTCCTTGTCCGTGCTCCCATTGTTTCCCACTTCTTTTGAGGTTTCTTCCTCTATTCCATCTATAGCATCTTCGCCTTTTCTTTCACCTTGACTCTCTTCGTAATAATCTCCTTTTATGTTTCATGCTCGCCCTCTGCTCCACATTTGACCTTCACCAGTTTTAAAGTGATCATGTGGCACATTGTACTGTTGACAGGCGCTCACAACTGAAACTAAAGCCCTCCAGATTCACATATTTTACTCATTTAAATATTATTTGGCATAAGTGAGAGTGACAATTTCATGGAAATAGAAGAAATGAAGTAGTATCCGTTTTAAGCAATTGATCACATGAAAGTGTAGTGTATTACATTGTCACTCATTATACTAGATGACTGAATAACATGTACTTCACTGTGGTCAGAATGGATGGATTTAAAAACATCATTCTGTAAAAATATATTCTGTATACTGCTTTGAAGGAACCTACACCTACCAGCCACAACATTAAAACTGCTGAGAGGAGCAGGAAATAACCAATAATAACACAAATATAATGGAACAAAAAACACATACGACTGCAGTGAAATGAAGGCTACACATTTAAAATACACGGAAGTGAAACAGCTCTGACAAAACACAAGATTACTAAAGATCTCAAAGAAGCAGGTCCTGTAGAGAGGCAGGTGCACAATACTCACACTGAAATGCATTTTCCCCAGAGGACAGCCTCATTCTTATAATGTTACCCATGTTACGCAGTGGCTTTCTAGCTTGGATCATATTTCAGCCTATAGGCCATGAAGCTGAGTGGCTGCCTTAATGTGGTCACAGTCTTTGGGGACTAGCTAAGGTAAAACAGACTGATCCCACACTGCTCAACAGCCTAATAAAATAAATAAATAAATCAAAGACCTCATTTTTAATTGTAAGTTTAAAAATAGATTCCTGAGCATCTCGCGTGATGTCTCAAGGCTGCTGGGCTCAGACAAAAGGAGGAGCACTGTTCTTTTTAAAAATGGAAGCATTGGCTTTGTAATTGGATACACCAGTCGACAAGAAAGCTGAGCACAAGATCCTTTAAGAGATCTATGTAGGACACCACCCATCACACGGTGGTTTTGGAACTTGGCCAGCAATGGAGACTGAAAGTCAAAGATAGTACTGCGCTTTTATTCTCCTTTTATCTTTTCTTAAACACTTTATTTTTCCTGACTAAAGTGTATTTGCAATTAGCATGACCTTTATGTGATGATAGCGCAGAGATAGCATGTGAAAGATATTGTAGAAATAATTTAACTCGTGTCAATCATCCAGCATTATGCAGGTACCATCTGTAGGTGCTGTATTACCCTTTTTCAATACTGTTAAAATGACACTGGGTCACTTTTGATCGTGAAGTGGATATTGTGCATGTGAAAATGTAATGAAAACCATGAAGAATACAATTCTTATCCTCTGGTCTTGCTCCACACATGCACAAAGTTCTTCACTTGAAAGGAGCAGTGCACCATTAGATGGTAAATGGTAATAAATACAGTTTGCAGTAAATGCAGTTTGCATTTTTCTCTCTGGTATATCTGAAGGTGAACCGCACATCAGAAGAGATAATTCTACAGTGGTCGCTGTCAAAGTGAAGTCCCCATTTAAACATTCAAGAACACTTGTCAGCGTTCAAGACATTAAGGGCTGTGAACTCCATCCATATACAAATGTGTGTCGATAACCCTCAAGCTTTTGAAGTGGATTCATAGCCAGTCCCGGTGGAGCACATGCTCGTAATCCTGCACCAATACACTTAGATACACATCACACCAAGATAAACAACGCAGACTGGAAGGAATGCAAACATCCAGCCGTCACCCTCACTACAAATAGCACATTTCTATAGTTAATACACTGACGCCAGTTGCACCAGTTGCCGGTGGTGGTGGTGGTGGTGGCACCAAGTCTAATCTGATGAACAATGAAGACAGGCTTAAGATTTTAACCTCCACTGCTCCAGTAAATATCTGCTGGCATAAACACCTCTCCCAAACAAATATTGAGCCCGGTTCCCCATGCTTAATTAAATAATACCAGTGAAACCCGAGGCAATTCATTGCTCAGACTTTGATTAGCATATTTTAAAAACCACACCTCCTCTAAAGATCACCAGGTAAATATTCATTTCTGTTACGTGTTTGCTCCCATTGTTGAAAAAAAGAGGAAACAAAAAGCGGGAAGGTGACCTTTTGAGAAGAGAATCACTCGGCCGGATTTGGAAAAATACAGAGAGCGGTTGTGATGGTGGAAGAAAAAGGTGGGGGGTACATATTGTGGGTAAGAGGGTGGAATTAAATTGCCCACAGAAGTCAGCTCTTCCTATCATATTTTCACTCTCTGCCTCTTTAGGAGCCAGGAAGACAACCAGCCAGCAGCAGTGCAAGGTAACCTTTCTCTAATTGATGTCTGTGTGTGCACGGCGCACCAGGCAGCCATATTGTGAGGGAGTCCGGAGTGGCCCAGGCCTCAGCATGTGGTAGGGTTTGACAGGAGGGGGGTTGATGCAGCTGTGCTACTTGAGTGATGCACCACAATCAGACGGCAGTGTAATGGGCACAGTCTGAAGAGGGAGCTTTAATTTATCATTGGAAACTCTTAAAACTTTCAGGATTTCACTAAAAAGAAGAGACAAAGGGAGAGAAAGGGGGTGCTAGTCCTACAGCATAATCAAGAGAATACAGTATATACACTAGCACAACAACTATTATTTGGTGGGACTTACTGGTAAGAGCTGCATTTTAGCAGCCCCTAACCAAAGCCCCCAAGGAGTAATGTTAAGATATGAATGTATTTGCAAAACTACTGTTCAGTGATGAATACCGTTACTCTGGATAGTCCATACAGATGTACAATATTAGTGAATAGTCACAATGAATGTTAGATTAACAGGGCTGGAGTCCCCTTTAGGGTCCCTCAAGGCATCAAAAAGACCTCAGTAGGATGAGTTCTTATTTCCAGATATTTCCAGCCATGGTATACAATATACAAAGAATTGTGCTTTCCACAATGCAATTATTTTCATGCAGGACAACCATCCTTGGTTGCTCTGTCAATCTTACCGAGAACCAGCAGAGCATTCACTGAGAGGAGGAAAAAATAAATCTGAGAATGAGTGGCAGTATCCGTTGTCATTTACAGTGTGTGCTTGTGATAACTGCCACCGAAGTTTTACTTTTACTCAACACTGAAACTAAACAGTTTGGACTGGAATAAAATAAATATGAAAATGGCATACACAATAATGTGAACAGGTTATAAATATACGGCAAAGAGGTTGATGGTATGTCAGTATGATCAGTAAACACGAGGCTTTAGAAAGAACAGTAGCAGGCATTTACATTTTTTAAAATCAGAGATGTCAGCTTTTCTAGAAACAAACAAAAAAGTAGGAAAATGATACTGACTGGATTAGGCAGTGAGCTCGTTCTCTCCAGCATAAGCTGTTAATGTTAGCATCTTAGTGCCTGTAAGCAAACATTACCTCCAAGTCATTAACTAAGAACATCAACCCTGCTCACTGCCATCACATCAGCAGTATTTTTTGCTGCGTTAAAGCTGGTTCTGAATGTTATAGTTTAGGCTACCATTAGCACTGTCCTGTTCTTAATAGGGTTTGGGGAAGTTGTACCCTCCAGACAGTTAGATAAGATAAGACTTTATTGATCCGAGGGAAAATTTTGTTGCAACAGCGGTGGGATAAGAAGTAGTCTGCATCTTATAATGCATCTTTTCTTGGGAGATAGCTAGATAATCAATACGTAGACATAAACAATACATTAACTGAATAATTAAGAATGGAGGATGCAGACTTTTTGCCTGAGATGTGGAGCTTTAACCTCAGTCTTTCAGTCACGTCTCCTGTCATCTTGTGCATTTAAGGCAGTTTATGGATTTTGTTGTCACAAAGGTACCGTCAGCTTAAAGGCAGGTGATAAGCAACATGTGTCAAACTGGCTTCTTGTCCTTTTCCAGTGATCACATGGCTTTAGTGGAAAACGTGTCATGGCTGTCGCTGGAAGCCACATATGTGCTCCGTTGAAATGGAAGGATTCTTGATGAGCACAGCAACAGAAAAGTCAAATATTGTTTTGCGGACTGGATGGTCAGACCATTAGGTCAGGACGGAGGGGCCTGTGCTACCAGAAGGCAACGCGGCAGATGTCGACAACTACAAGTGCCTTGGCATCCCTCAAGTAAATGGAAACCATGAAGAGGCCACAGGGAAAGATTGCAGCTGCCAAATACCTACAGAGAGTGAGGCAAGTTCTGAGAAGTCAGCTGAATGGAAAGATGATCCGGGCAATGAACACCTATGCCCTGCCAATGAATCAGATACCCCCTGGCATTGTAAGCTGGTCAAAGGAGGAGATGGAGGCCACTGATATCAAGGCAAGGCTCCTCAAGATGCACAGAGAATTCACCCCAAATCTAGCACACTGATGATGCACACTAAGCAGAAGGAAGCAGGCCAAAGACTAGTGAGCGTCAGAGCCACTATCCGGGGAGAAATAACAAATATCCGGGAGTATACCAGGAAGATGGCCCTCTCTGGTGAAATGATGATCGAGAGTGGAGGAAGAGAACAGCAGGAAGCATCGATGGAGGACAAACTGGAAGAGTGGCAGATTCTAGTAACAGCATCTGAGATCTGAGAGTGCAGAACAGCTAGGACACTGTGCAGGACCCTCAGTTTCCAAGGCTCTGGTAGATGACCAGAGCTCGAACTACAGAAACAGACTACTCGCATAATTTCAAAGCAGTCAGAATTAGGCATTTTAACTTCATCTAAACACAGCAGGCAAACTTGGAGCTGTCCATGGTGCTGATTCTGCCTGCAGATTATAGAGCTATCCATGGTCCTGAAACAGCTGCTTTAGTTCCTGGTGTCCACATAAGTTTCCGTCCTGTTGTTTTTAAACCCTCTCTCTTCTCTAGGGACCGTTTACTAAAGACCACTAGTGACGATAATGGCCCCACTGTGTAGCCCCTTTTACTAATCCAGGGAATGTTTGCTGAATACGCTCATTTCAGAAAACACTTGCACTGATGCGATTTACACGCGACCGTTCCTTCCAGCATCTTGAGCCAACCACTGTTTTACTGCGTGTCAATTAGTTACTCGACTGGAACATTTGTGCCTTCCGCCACAGCACCTTGGTAACAAGTGTTTAAAGCTAATGTTTGCTCATCAACATTCTTCATCTAAAATTTCCCTGCCAGCCTGAGGATGTGAATCAACAATGCCCTGGTAACAACTCTGCTTGGCGGAAAGCTGCCATTGTAATCAGTGCTTCCTTGTTTTCCCCACTCTCCCCTCTCCACCATTTTTCTTATTATTGTTGCTTTTCGTCAGTTACAAATGTTCCCATGTAAACAGCTTCCCATGTTACACGGACATTTTATTGAATAATACACTCACAAACCACAACAACCATCTAATCAGCCAATCTCATGAGGAAATCTCTGGACACAGACATGGTCAAAAGAATCTGATGAAGGTTAAACCAAACATCAGAAGTAACTTTAGGATGCAACAAGGTCTGAAACTGCTAATCTACTGGAAAGGCCATTTTGGGGTTTTATTATAGCAGACATCTTTACTAGTCACAGTAGAGAAAGCACGTGTGGATTAATTATGGGTACTTTCCATTTTCTTTCCATCATCCACTGTGGTCCAGTGTCACAGCTGACTGGAAGCCTTAACAGAGCCAAATCACCTTCAGTACACTTTTTCTTTCCCTGCCATGACAAGCCAAAACGTCTGCCGTCATACAAGTATGGTCTGTGAAAGGCAGAAGTTAGAGGAGAATGGCCTGGTCGACTTGAACGCAGCTCACAAGGCGGAAGACAATTCTGAAAGCGCTACACATTTAACCGCAAAGCCGATGGGCTCCGGCAGCAGAAAACCATGCCACTCCTGTGAGCTAATAACAGGAACATGAGGCTGCAGTGGACAAAGCAAGACCGTAAAATATCACCTGGTTAGACAAGTCCCAAGTTCTACTGCGTTATTCAGATGCGTCAGGGTCAGACTTCTTTGAGTTAAATTACAAGAGAGCACAGTCCATCATGTTTTATTATGACAATTCAGGGTGGTGGTAGAATGATGTGGGGGATATTTTCTTAATTTGGGCCTAGCTACCCTTCTTAGCACACACTGTGTCATAAGGCAATGCAAATGGCACATACTGGCAGACCACTGATCTTTTTTTTTTGTTGTTGTTGTTGTGATTTTGTCAGTCTTGGACGATAAAGTCATGACAAAAAGTAGGTAATGAATCTGAAACACAGAGAGTTACGGGTTACAAAAAGTCAAATGTGAATACGACAGAAAGAAACAGGGATCAGTGAGTTACCACACAGGTAGACACAACAAACTGGCGAGGAGTGAATGAGAGACCAGGGCAGACATACTGCAGGGCTTGATGAATGGATAAGCTCCAGGTGTAAAGGCTGATTGCAGAGCAGGAGATGCCACGCCTACACACACACACACACACACACACACACACCACCAGAACGCACAACACCAGGGGCATGTCACACAGAGCATCTTCTAAACAGTATCTGTACCACATACCCATCTTCTAATACCTATTTTTATCAGAACACCACACCAGGTTGCAGAGCTCATATGATTGCTTTCTCGAACAAGTAAAACAAGGTGTACCTAATAAAGTGGCCAGTGAAGCCAATTTCATACGGGAATTAAATGCAAGTACACTGAGGCTATTTTTTGTTTCCAAAGTTCCTACATTGTCACATAAATATATGCAAACATGCACCAATCTGCCATAACATTAAAACCATTGACAGGTAAAGTAAATAACACTGACCATCTTGTCACAATGTTCTGATGGGAAGCTTTGGACCTGGCATTCCTGTAGATGTTGACCCACCTACACCAGACCAGGCACCCCCCATCACATTCAAAGACGTGTGAACAGGACATACCTCGGCTAAAACCACTTCAACTATAATTCGTGGCCGACCCACTAAGCCAACCACAGGTATCCATCTTCATCAAAAACTTTATTTTCCTTTTTCAGCGATTCGTGTCCATCTGCTCTTGGCAAATGCGATTTGATTAAACTATGATCAGTATTCATGTTTACTGGCTGAGAGTTGAGCATGTGTTTGTAGTTAAATGTGATAGATGTGCTGGGGACCTAGCCTGCGTGCACCAGGGAAGCAGATTCACGGAAGGCAAGTGTGTTAAGCTACATCATTGTAGCCGTTAGTTTTGTTGTATATTGTGCTCACGACTGTTTCCGCTCATCCATCATTGCTGGCGAGACCGATGTGGGGTGGAATAACTGGTTAGGAGTTTTTCTCCAATGGATATTCAGAGATAATCACAAGCGTGCCATGAAAATTACAAACAACCCAAAATCTGGCACATTCCCACTTTAATTTGTCGTTAAAGTGGGAATGTTTTTAGCTGTGTTTATTTCTTCTCCTCGTTTCTCAGACTAGAATTAGATTAGTTCTTTTTTATTTTTGTATTGTTGAATTGTGTTATCTTCTCAATAACTTCTGTGTATTCATTTAAAATTCCAATTAAACCAATATCCTGTCATTAAAAGTGACTTTTGTGCATCTGACTGTTTCGTGAGGCTGATTTAAAATCCTTTGGCATTGTCAGAGCAAAGACTTTCTTCTCCCTTGAAGCACAAACCTGCAAAAGGGCAGGTTTCTGACAGTAAGCTGGATAATGAAGACATTTTAAGGTGAATCCCATTTGTGAATTCTTTTCTTTTCAGATAGAAATTATTTGCTTCCTTAGAGACTTTCTACATGGAATTAATGAGAAATCATTCCGACCTGTTCATGTAATTATCCCAGTGACTCACACACGGCAAAAAGTATTCGGACCATTTCATGACCAATGGAGATAGATTTTCTTGACATTTAATTTGACATTAAAATGGAAATTAGTCATTTGAACCCTAAAATTTATTAAACACTTAACTCAGTTGAGCTGAAAATTGTTTATGCACGTCTCTGCAGAACAAAATAACAGCACGGAAATGTAGGAACACGTATAACCCGAGACTTGAATCCATGAATCTATTGCCACCTCATGTACTGTTAAAGTAATCTGATGAGCACTCATGCAGTCTAATGAATACTGATCACGCATTTCAGCTCTCTGCTCATTTGCCTTCATTTAAAGAATGAAGAGCACGGTGAATTCAACTAACAAATCAATCCTCAAGCTGCAAACATTACCTGAATGAGAAACAACAGGAATATTTTATCTTGATATGGGGAGGTCATTTAGGGCCGGGAACACACTAGAGAGCCGTGCTGCGCTTTTTTCACATGACCGGGAAGACCGTTTGACTCTGTGACTAACCCTAACCTCAACCCTAAGGCTGTTTTCAAACCAACTGATTATTTCATCGCAAAGTCCTGCTGATCTATCTATATGCACTCCAAGTGTGCAAGCAAAATACTGCATGGAGGAGGTTGAGGCTTTCGCAATTCAAAGTGCTAGTTTATTGAGCTCAACCCTCAAAATTGAATGCCAGCCTCCGGACGACAGTTACACCATACATAACTGTCGTCAACCATTGACATCTAGTGTTTAGAAAGTCTAAAGCTAAAGACAGGATGAGGCTTTATAGGAACATGTTACTACTTCCCTTGTTCACATTATGAAAGTATAGAAGAAACTTCCATACCCCTAAATTGCAATATGTTATCATCAACCTCCGTCATCCTATTGAAAAATGCCAGTTGTGAGATTGTGAATACCACAGAGGGTCATTCACACGGACTCTTCTCCTCTCAGCGTGTCTGCGTTTAACGGCAGCAATGCGTGTACATCTGTGGAAGGTCTTGATGCATTTTATCACTCTAAATTTGTAGACCAAGACAAAGCAAGGTCGTCGAGCAGTGAGGGTGGTTTTGTGTTCCTCTCGCTTCTTGAAAGCAGAAAGAACAAACAATAACGTGTCAAATCCGAGAAGATGCCAGGAGCAAGGACAGTCAAACCTTCTGATGAAGGATCCTATTCAGGAGGTCAGTGGTCCGGTTTGATAAGTTGCTAGCACTACTGGGACCACACATGTATCTTGAACAGAGTCTGGCAGTATGTCTGATAAGGCAGGTACACATAGTTTATCAGAACTCATTCGGGACTAGATGTCTACACCTAGCTCAGAGTGGTCAAAGAAGCCTTTATATGAATGTGAAAATAAATAAAAAACACATAGCAGCAGAATGAAGTTGGAGTCTGTCTATAAACATGACTGACAATGTGAAACTGTTTTTTGTTTCATGGAATAAATATAAACTTTTAGTGCGATATGGGGTATAAAATTCCTCTAAGCCAACACCTTTGTTAGCCCTAATGCAACAGTGTTCCTTGCTCATCGGGGTCAGAGGACGGATGCAACACACATGATTTTCCTATTTAACATCTGATTTATTAAATGCTGTCGCGCAAATCAAGTCAGCCACAATATGGCTATTATCTGAAAGGCAGTCGAGTGCGCATGTTTACTAGCTGACAGATGCATGGCAAGGTGTTGTAAGTTGTCAGTGGGCACTGATACAGCACCCAGTGTGTAGCGGAAGTAAAAAAAAAAAAAACTGAGCATATTTAAAAGATGATGTCTTCCGTCTCTGTTTGCAATCAGCGGAGTACAAAAAACGCAGAAATGCTCAAATGTAATTATAATGCAAGAGGGCACATTGTTCACATGATCCAAATGTAAATTGGGGAAAGGTGAAAGAAAAAGGAGGGGCATCAGAGCAGGATTGTTGGGGGAAGGTGCACTTCACAAAGTGGCCGTTAAATTGTGTGGAATGCCTCGCCATTAACTGCAACACCACATCTACCATCCACTCAGCTACTTTTGTTCCGAGTGTAATTTTCCGTTCACGCTTCTTGGTTTTTACAGAACCCCCGTGTTTTTTTTGGTTTTTTTTTACCTTCTGCGCCTTATCCAACCACCACATCAGGGCGCAGGGTCACCGATTTGCTTTAAAACTAAAGGGAATCACAGCCCTCGCTGACACAAAAATGGCTTGACGATGTGAATCACCTTCACAACTCTCTCAGCGGGAATGCCAGACGAGACGCGGTGCCTATTCGAGTGTGATTCTCGTCTACAGCAGACATCAAAACTGGGGTCTGGTATGTGACAGTGTGCTTCCGTTTAAAATAGTGGATGATATCAGTGTAAATATCTAAAAAAAACTTCCGTTGCAGCAATAAAAACACAAGCCATAAGAAAAATTTAAGAGTCAGTACTACATGTTAAATATAAGCTTTACAGAAGAAGGTAGTCTTGTTTATGTCTCATGGAGAAAACTTGAGCAGTCCTTTTACTCCATTTGTCATTTTAGTACCAAAGTTCATCTGCATACAGCTATTAGTGTGATGTCGTTTCCTCTGCAAGCTCCCATCTCCCATCTCCCAGCGAGAGAGAAAATGATATGACTGTAGTTACTCCCTCCATGACAGACGACTTCCTTTTTTGTCACCGCGGCAAACAAAACACATCCACAATAAAACGCATCTCAAACGCAAACAGCCACCGTTCGCACATAACCGCAGGGGCTCAGTGCAACCCCGTCTTCTCACGTAGTCATATATCTGCCACTCATTTGCTAAATTTAAAGGCATTTCGTGAAGGAAACACAATGGCACGCTTGTCCTCGGTGAGGAGTTGTTTTAACTGTGTAAGTGTGGGGAAAACGTCCGTACCCATCTGAAAACCATAGCCATCACAGGATTTTAGTGTGCTGCTCAGGGTCATGATTAAAAACATGACACATCATTTATTTTTTCTGTTTTGGTTGATATTTCTTTTAAAGACTGATCTATTCTGTTCATTAGTGTGGGCTACAACTCAGCTTGAGGGCTGCAACACAAACAGGTAACATGTTATGAGATGTACAATAACAAAGGCTTGATTTCATTTAAATGAGGGAAAACAAAGGCAAGAAGACAGCAGGTGAAATATAGTGAGCCTCTGTAACTGGAATATGGTGTGTCCTCAGGGGCACCTTTTATCCCTACCTTTCAGCGGTGTCTCCAGGTGTGCTTGATTAGACCAATTAAGACCGTGCACCATGCGCTAACAGAAGATTTCCACTGCCGCTGCCACCAGACCAGTGTAGGGGTCACAGCAGTGGCTCAGTTAGAGTTCAGATGTTTTCGTTTCCTGTTCTGGCTTCTTTTTTTTCTTCACACTATCAATATTTGTGGTGATTTTCTAGGATCCGGGTTGTCATTAAGGTTTCCCCATTAGAGTCTTGACAAGGGCCTGGTGTGTTCAATCAGCTTCAGTGGGGCAAACCAAATGAACCAAGGAGAAGGGGGGAGGCAGGAAACAAGCATCGCTGTGTTTGGTTTATTTTTTTAGATGAGGTAGACAGAGAAGTAGACAGAGAAATGCAAATATTATGATATTCTTTTGGGAAGATTGTGTGAATTTGAATTACAGTACATCAGGTATGTACTAATTGCTTCACTTGGTGTGTTACCCCCCACTGTATTTGCAGTGAATGAGGGTAGTCCTTTTATATAGAGGCTACATGGCTTCATGTCTTTTTCTTTGTTTTTGCTTGTATTGGAGGGGAATCCATGTCGTACTTTAATGCTGTAACAAAATTAGTTTGACACGTGAACTGTGAGCAACAAACTGAGTTCTACCAAGTTTTGATGCTCTACTTCTTTCCATTTGCTGTAGATCTCTCATGCTGCCATATATAAGAAACTGCCGCAATCTCCCCATTGTGGACTGTGAGCTTTTCTAACAAGAACTGTCTTTAAGAAGGCTCACATCAAAATACTCAAATGATGAAAACAACCATATTCGATATATACATAGTTTCAGATGTATGTAAAAGGGCTAAAATGACAAGTGCTTATTTGTTAAATTTGTAAATAATGTAGGTACCATACAAATATACAAAGCGCTTGAAAATCCATGGGGGCGAGTGTATAGCTTGTATTTGCTGCTTTCGGCCATGCACCAAACACACCCATCAGCCAAACTATTTTGGTTTGCATGTACTTCAGTGCAATCTAAATTGTTTTCTTGTCATCACTTTACATCTGTGAACTTCTCTTACTATCTGTGCTCATGTGTGCTCTGTTTGATGCAGCCAAATTTCAAACAAAACCGTTCCAATGTAAATGTTTTTCCTGTTGCCAAACATCAGGACGAGTGTGAAATCGTGGGGTTACATGTTGACCATTTCCAACATTCCTTTATGTTCTGTCAATATGGTATACCATGTCGCCACGCGACAAAATCACAATACACAGGTTAAAAACGATGGCTATGCTGCCATTTATGGTACAGTTACATGTAGAATGATCAGAAATGGTTAGGAGAAATAGAATATCTTTCTTTCTCACAGACATTAACATCTGTTGGCTGCCGTGTAGTCGACTGAATATGCTGGTCCCCTGTGAGGTGTGGGCAGAACACTGGAGCGGGGTTAAAACCTGTGGTATTCAGGCATGGTAGAATCTAATGATCTGTATAGTATTAAACTGAGAGTAAACAGGACCTTTTGAGACTTGCATTAACTTGGTGGAAAGGAATTATAAAATCTGACCTTTTGTTAATTTTTGCTTTTTAAAGCGTTGATGGATTAGTGGAGAAGCAGCCCTTCCTTGCAAATAGGAGTTCTCTCCACATGCGGCGACTATGCTCTGTATTCGCCTGTCTGGCACACTAGCAAAACTTTATAATACATAACCCTGTGGTGCCAACATCTTGCACTGGAGGTGCGTGTTTTTTTTTTTTTTTTTTTCTTCAGCTGGGACTGGGACTTTAGTGAGGGTGGAGGGAATCGTGAATAGCTCCAAGTGCCGGTTAATTTAGCACTGAACCATCTCGTGTCTGCTGGAGAACTGAAAATGAAGAAGACTTTTAATCTTTCAGCATGACAGTAGTTCAAAGCACACATCTCAATCTACAAAAGAATAAAAAATGAACTGGCAAAAAAAAGATTAACATTCCGGCAAGGCCCAGCCGGAGCATGGATGTGAATTCTATACGAAATCTATGGGCTTCTGTGAGATGCCCTGACAATTTGTCAAAATCTGAAACAAGATGTGCCAAACTGACTGTTATCCAAACAGATTAAGTGCTATATTGAAAATCAAAGGGTGCTCCAGCTAAGTATTAGTGTTCACACTTATGCAGTTAAGTTGTTCTATAGTGTTGTTTTTCCCCTTTGAAATCCATTCAATTCTATAGAAAAAACCTCTTTACAGAAGCTGGCAAGTTCAAGAGCTTATAGCAGAAAAGGAGACGGCTACAGAGCAAAATAAAGACACAAAAGGAGAACGGTGTAACGTGGCGAATGAGAACTGACAGTTCACAGGAAACGTATATCAAAACATATACTTGAAAATGTGGATCTGGTTTTCCCACATCTCTCCACCTGGTGATGTTCTTTAGCTCCTGAGAGCACAGGTGATGCAACATAATGTCACCTTTCACATTTTGGCGTTTTGTGATGGCTCCATATGAACGACTGCTGGGAAATCATTGTGTCTGCTAGCTTGTATTTCAGTTCCTCTCAACCGGCTGAGCTGTCATGGTATACTGAAATGTGTAGAATGCACAGTATAGCAAACACAAGAAATGCTCTCATCTAGAAAAATGCTGATCGACTCAAACACAAATGATATTGTTGTGTGAAAGCGTGTTTCCATTCTATGTTTGCTGCCTTTCCCTTGTACGTAATTATCTTGCAACACGCCCTGTTAGCTTTACGATCGGCTGCTCGTCTATTTCATTCTTGGTGGACCGCAGACACCTGCAACAAAAAGCATCCCCCAAACCCTCACTGCTTGGCCAGCTATCTCATAAATGTCACGCACCGCGGCCCTTGTTCTTTTTTATGTGACATGAGTAGATGCCCTGACTGGTCACATTTAATCTGATTGTTACACTCTTGGGTCCCATTAAACACAAAGCCAACACAAGTGTCTGGGTATAGCTCACATGTGGAGCATGGTCAGGAGGTGTCTTCTCATTAGCCACTACTGTCATAACACCTAAATCTGTAATGACATTCAGCAGGTGTCAGAATTGGATATGAAGAAGAATGTCTTGAAGAAACTCTCAGGTTGTCTTGATCTGTTTTAAAACTGTTCATCATAGAAACAGTGTTTTTGTTCTACGTCATACTTTTTTTGTTTTCAATTTTTGCACACTAGGTGCTAATGGAACTATTTATTAGAATGGCAGAAAAAAAGTTTTGCCCAGTGAAAGCCGGGATATCCAACCGTCCATGTGATTAAATTAAAGAATACCTGATTCATCAGACTTGGCCACTGTTTTCCATTGCTCTGTGGTCCAGTTCCAATGCTCATGTGCCCATTGATGGTACTTTCAGCAAGGCAGGCAAGGCAAGGCAAGGCAAGTTTATTTATATAGCACAATTCATACACAAGGCAATTCAAAGTGCTTCACAGTTACATAAGATCACATAAAAAGAGGGGCAGATAAAATCAACACATAAAACATAAATGTAATCATCAATAAATTACTTAAAAGCAACAGATCAGTTAAAATACTTTCAGTTTTCATATGCACAGGTAAAAAGGAATGTTTTCAGCCTGGATTTGAGCATTGTCAGAGTTGGGGCCTGTCTCACACTGTCTGGAGGCCTGTTCCAGATTTTGGCTGCTGAGAACTGAAAGGCAGCCTCACCGTGTTTAGTCCTGACTCTGGTCTGGATCAGGAGACCAGTTCCTGAGGTTCTCAGAACTCGAGCTGGTTCATATGTCTCTATCATGTCAGAGATGTACTGTCCATGCTAGTCCATGAAGAGACTTGTAGACTAGCAGAGCGGTTTTGAAGTCTATTCTCTGAGTGACAGGAAGCCAGTGCAGAGACCTAAGAACTGGACTAATGTGGTCGTATTTCCTGGTTCTGGTCAGGACTCGAGCAGCAGCGTTCTGGATGTACTGCAGCTGTTTGACGGCTCGTTTAGAGAGGCCAGTGAGCAGGCCGTTGCAGTAGTCTAATCTGCTGGAGACAAATGCATGGATGAGCCTCTCTAAGTCTGGTTTAGACACCATACCTCTGATCTTTGCAATGTTTTTCAGATGGTAAAAAGCTGTTGATGTTATTGTTTTGATGTGGCTGTTAAAGTTCAGGTCCGAGTCCATTATTACCCCCAGATTTCTAACCTGATTTTTAGGTTTTTGAGTGAGCGACTCAAGGTGACTGATAACACTTTCTCTTTGTTTCTTTGGGCCAAAGACAATGATTTCAGTTTTGTCAGAGTTTAACTAGAGAAAGTTGTTTTGCATCCACGCACTGATCTGTTCGATGCAGCGACAGAGAGAATCTACAGGCCCATGTTCACCTGCTGTCAGTGACACATAGATCTGAGTGTCATCTGCATAGTTATTATAAGACACATTGTTTCTACGTATTATCTGACCCAATGGAAGCATGTATAGGTTGAATAAGAGGGGTCCTAAGATTGACCCTTGGGGAACTCCACAAGTCATGATCACTTTGTCAGAGACACAGTTACCAATTTCAACAAAGTATGTCCTGTCCTCAAGATAGGACTTAAACCAGTTTAGTGCAGCACCAGAGATTCCCACCCAGTTTTCTAACCTCTGTAATAATATCACATGGTCCACTGTGTCAAAGGCAGCACTTAGGTCCAGCAGAACCAGGACTGAGACTTTTCCTGCGTCAGTGTTCAGGCGGATATCGTTTGTTACCTTGACCAGTGCTGTTTCAGTGCTGTGATGAGGCCTGAAACCCGACTGAAAGGTGTCAAAGGCATTATTGGACTGGAGGAAGTCAGTAAGTTGTTGGTATACAACTTTCTCCAGGACTTTACCTAAGAATGGGAGGTTTGATATTGGTTGGTAGTTGTTCAGTACTGTAGCATCAAGACTGCTCTTCTTTAGAAGAGGCTTAATGACAGCAGTTTTCAAGGCTTTTGGAAAAGTTCCAGTCTGAAGTGAGATGTTGACTAATTGAGTAAGTTGTGATAACAAGCTGCTCAGCACAGACTTCAGAAATCTAGTGGGTAATTCGTCAAGACAGCATGTACATGAATTCAGACCAGAGATAACATCCTTGATTGTTTTGTCAGTAGCAGGTGCAAAATGTGTCATCTTTAGGTGACTGACTGGCTGCAGGTTTGGTATTTGTGTTGTAGAAATTATTGCATTTTTAATACCTTGGATTTTATCATTAAAGAATGTTGCAAATTCATTGCATTTTGAAGTAGAAATTAGTTCTAGGGGCAATGAAACTGGAGGGTTTGTTAATCTGTTGATTGTGCTGAACAGGATACGAGAGTTGTTGCTGTTTTTGATGATTTCAGAAAAATATCTCTCTCTTGCACCGCGTAAGGTTTGATTGAAAACAGTTAACTTTTCTTTGTATACTTCATAATGAATCTGGAGCTTTGACTTGCGCCATTTCCGTTCAGCTTTACGGCACTCCCTTTTCTGTGCCTTGACTGAGTCTTCGTTTCTCCAAGGCGCCTTTTGCCTATTTTTAACCATTCTAACCTTAACAGGAGCAATGGTGTCCAAGACATTTGAAACTCTTGATGTATAACAGTTCAACAGATCATCAACATTAAAACATGGAGTGTTTTCAAACCGGATCATTTCTACAAACTGTGTCTTTGTTGTGTCATTTATGTTCCTTCTTTGAATAACTGCAGGCCCAACGACTGGTTTGGGTGCAACAGAAAGTTCAAAGAGGACACAGAAATGATCAGATACAGCAACATCAATAACATTTAAGTTTGAGACAGCAACACCTTTTGTAATGACTAAGTCTAGAGTATGGCCTTTGTCATGAGTAGGCTCTCTTACATGTTGAGTTAGACCAAACATTTCAAGGACAGCACCAAGTTCTTTTGCGTGCTTGTCATTGTCTACATCCACATGCACATTAAAGTCGCCTGTGATCACCAAGCAATCCAGTTCTGTGCACAAAACTGAAAGGAACTCAGTAAAATCATCAATAAAACATTTCAGTGGTGGCTTGTAAATAACTATATAAAGTATGGGGAATTGTTTCATCTCCATTTCAATGACACATACTCAAATGATGAAAAAACCCCAAAAGACAATGACTGTGTGACTATGTTCTCCTTGAAAATTGCACAAACACCCCCACCCCTCTGGTTTTGGCGTGAGGCAGACACAAAATTGAAGTTGGGTGGACTACTCTCAATCAGAACTGCATTGCCAGTGATTTTGTCAAGCCACGTCTCTGTTAAAAACATAAAATCAAGATTATAAGAGGAAATAAGATTATTGATTAAAAATGATTTGTTATTTAAAGATCTAACATTGAGTACAGCATGTTTAAGGTGTATCTGTGTGTGACTGGATGTGATGTTCTTGCAAGGAATATGGATAAGATTTCTCTGAGAGGACGGTCTGACTGTCCTTCTCCTATCTAATCTATGTGGTTTGACAGTAGTGATTGTTCTAGGAGGGAACGTTCCCTCCCTGGACCCCTGGTTGAAATGGGCTTTGGTTTGGGTGGTAGCAACGCAGAGGCCTTTAGCATCCTTGATAGCAGCAGTGACGCTGTTGGAGATAACAGCTGCAGGCGCCGGTGGTGGAGGCCGAGCTGGGGAGGCCTTGGTTGTTGAACCATGCTGGGGAGTAGTAGTATTAACAGCCTCAGGCACTGGTGGTAGAGGCCTAGCTGGGGGGGCGGTGGTTGGTGAAACCCACTGAGGAGGGAGGGGGGCACGTTTCTTTTGAGATAGCATCCTCGATCTTGCCATGTCCGGAGTCAGGGGAACCATTTTAATCCCAGATTGTACTAAACTCTCCAGATGTTTCGGAAATCCCATGGGTGACGGTGGAGATGCAAAAGATAGTGAAGAGTCCTTGGAGGGTGTAGATGTAGCCGGGGGCTTCCACTCCTGTGGTGAGAGCCGTGGTGGAGGTGATGGAGGTGATGGAGGTGCTGTTGCAGCTGGTGGGGGTGATGGAAGTGCTGCAGCAGCTGGATTCTTTGCTGGGGCTGTTGGTGGTGTAGTTTTGACCAAGTCCTTGGTTGGGCCCTTGGGTGTGTTTACTGTTTTCTCTCTCATAAACTTGATCAGGCCTTTTCTTGTCCCTCAGAGCGTGGAGGAGATTGTCCATCAGTCGTCTCACTCCACCTCTGTTCAGATGTGGGCCTTTTCCTTTAAAGAGATCATCACGTTGCCAGAAAAGATTAAAGTTCTCTATGAAATGCAGTCCCCTGACTGCACATTCTTTGGACAGCCATGTGTTCAGCTGAAGCAGCCGGCTGAATTTGTTCATCCTCCTGTCGATGTTTGGAAGAGGCCCACTGATGAATACTTGTATTGCCCCTCTGTCCAGATTATCAAGGCTCTTAAACAGTTAATTAAAGTCCTTTTTTAAGATTTCAGACTGTTCCTTTCTGGTGTCCACTGCACCGACGTGCAGGATCAGCTGTTTCACCCCTTGATTTTTTGCCAGTTGCTCTGGTAGTAGTTTTGTGATATCAGAGACGGTAGCACTTGGAAAGCTGCTAGTTATTATTTTGTTCATGTTTATGTTAGATATGGCTCCGTCTCCAAGCAAAAGAATGTCTTTGTCCTTGACACTTGGCACAGTTTTCTTCATTTGCTGCCTGTTATGGTTTTGTCTCTCTGTGTTATTTTCAGTGTCATTTAGTTCTGACAGTGGAAAAATCTGTTTTATAGCTTTATTTCAGGTGATGCGTTATATCTTCTGTTGACACCAGTAGTTGGCCGCTGTTGTTTCGGCTCAGCACCAAGACGATCATAGTTGTTGTTAAAAAGTCTTGGGAAACATACTGTATCATTCAGCTGTAAGTTGTGAGTAGCAGTTTGTTCACCTTTTCTTTTGTGAGTAAATGTGGACTTCTTACCACTGGATTCCACTGGGAGTGTTTCATGAAGTCCTTTTTCCATTTCCAAGGCAAAAATCTTGTCTTGTAGCAAGAGAATTTGTTGTTGATATTTCCGACAGCTTTCACAGGGAGGTTTTGTTTGTCCCATTGACATGTTGAGAGGATTTTTGCCGCTGACCCGTCAGAAAAAAGATTTAAAAAAGATCTTGGTTGACTTAAAAAGTGAATAAAACCAAATCCAATACATATGGGTAAAAATATAGTGATTAAAAAAGCAAATATACTGATTAAAAAGCGAATATACAAGCAAGCAGCAGGAGCAAGCAGAGGCACGTCTGCACCCTTGAGCACACAAGGAGCATTCAGCAGTGGATAAGTGTCAGCATACCCTGATAAGCATACCCTGATAAGTGTCAGCATACCCTGACTGGTCTGCAGCTAAGCAGCCCGTATGCAACAATCTCTGCCTTTCTATCAGAACCTTAACTTTCTAAAGCAATATGAGCTACAGTAGCTCGTCTGTTGGATTGCACCACACAGGCCAGCCTTCACTCCCCATGTTCATCAATGAGCCCTGGCTGCCCATGACTCTGTCACCAGTTCACCACTGTTCCTTCCTTAGACTATTTTTGATGAAGACTACTGCAGACCGGGAACACCAAACAAGCGCAGCAGCATTGGAGATGCTCCAACCCAGTTGGCTAGCCATCACAATTTGGTGCTTGTCAAACTCTCAAATCCTTACCCCCAATTTTACCGCTTCGTACACATCAACTCTAAAGATAAAATGTTCGATTACTATAGGTGAATCTAAAGATTGTTTTATTACATTATGTGTCAAAACTGAACCGATTAAGGCTCAAACAATATTATCTTCCAGTCATCTGTCTTTACAATGTGTATTAGAATTATTGCTTTTTAAATTATCGTCATGTTGAACCTTCCTTAGTTTCCCAGAGCTCCAGCTCACCTTTAGAAACAGTCAAAACTCTTGGTACTGAATCAGTGAGAACAGAAGAAATGTTTCTCTTTCTGCCAAACTTCCTTGCAGCCAAGTTTACATGTGCGATAAAGTAAGGCAGGTTATGTAAAGCGTCACTGCCGAGGCATCTCCTTGGGCACTGATGAAGAGCAGCATATCTTCCAAACAGTTGCCAGGGGTGTTATTTCTTTTATCTTAACTCTGCTTTGATAAGGCTCTAATTTTCCATGTGCGGAGCCCGGGGGCTTTTTTTTCCCCTCTCCGATATGCAACACCTTGAGCTTTTTCTGTCACTTTTATTAGTCATTTGCCAACCTCTGCTGATGCAAGTGATACATCGGCAAATCTCCCGATAAGGTTGTGACAGGAGATAAAGTTTTATTTACAGATGTTGCCAGTGAAACCGCTGAGCCACATTTACAGTCTTGTAATATTCCAAAGCATGCTGCCTCACCACGCTGTGTCTCTATCACTGCAAAAGAAATCTCCCCATGTGACATCAGTGATGCCTGCAGCCCTACCACTAACCACTGTTGGACACATTTGGGTCAAATATAAAATTCAAGCTTTCAAGTCAAGATTATCTTTAATCTTCTAGGCCGAGGGAGGCTGGGCATTTCTGAGCTATCTAGTCCATGACATTTATTTTTTTATTTTTTTTATGCATGTATTTATTTTTCCCTATTCCCATTTTATCAATTAAGAAAGCACACATCAAAGTGGAAAGGCCCCCGAGAGTTTGAGAGCAAGTATGCTAAAAGGCACAAACCCGCGCAATGATTCTGTAAATACCACCAACAGATTATGTGCAATGTCTTACAGTAACTAATTACATTTAATCTTTTGTATTTATAGATGAAATGGCCAAAAGCAAAAAGAAGGGGCTGTTGGTTCTGCAAGTAATTTCCTGTGTTCCCATTACAAATTGTTGTTTAAATTGTATCATCAGTGTTACCAGTCTCCAGAATAATGTGAACCTTTATGCTCTAATTTTGTCATGTTTGTTTCCAAGTAATTGGGTTTTCATCAATTTGGCGAGGCAGTCGGCTCTAAATAGCCTTCCACCCATGAGCCTCAGATTCCTGTGAAATGGAGTGCTCGGCGCCGTGAATCACAGCTGTAGGAGTTGTTCATGTGTTCACCTCAAAGCCTCCGCTGGCTTTTTGCGGACCCGATAGTGTCGTCTCCCCCCTCTACACGCAAACTCACTCCACATGCAAAAGCTCTTGTAGTGGTTGGAAACAAATCGTGATCTATGGTGTGTAATCAGGGTCACCAGTGTATAAACCGCAAGAGCAGATGTTTTATTTCCATTGCTAAGAGCAAACATTCGATTATGGTGAGTTATGTCCCCACAGTGCTCAACAATGGGAAGGAAAACTGGCTCTACTGACCACAGCCCAACGCAATTTCTCACATTTTTAACTCGGCTGATCCTCTAGCTTGTCATCAGGCAACATCAACAATTCTAATTTGGTGTATGCCTAATGCTGTGCCTTTATTGGTTAATGCTGATTGCCAAATGTTTGCCACTTCTCAGTTTTAATTTAGGATGTTAAAGACTTCTGCATATCTGTGCGTCAGCATACCCAAGAGAAAAATGTTATGTAATGAACTGGAAGAAAATCATATTTCTAATTCTTAATGAATAAGTGATGATGTTTTTAAAACTGGAAACGCATCTGCAAAAAAAAAAAAAAAAAAAAAAGACACGGCACCTGGAATATGATGCCTCATAAAAAGGACTTACGATGGTTCTGCAGCCAGTGAGAACACATCGCATTATTTATGCCAGGCAAGAGGCAAACTGAGGCCACAGCGGCTACATTTAATTTCTCAGCTGATTATGGAGACAGATTCTATTTACAGTCGGCACATGGGGAAACTGAGAAAGATGGAGCGGCTGAGGAAAGGGGAGACACGGAACGAGAGAGAGAGAGGGGACAGCAGTCTCGGGGTGATGCTAAGTTTTAATCGGTCATTCTGACAAACCTCATTATAGGCAGCACTGTGCAAAGCCTGGAAAAGAAATGTTTAATGTTCATGTTTGCCTTTAACATTTGTAATGTCTGCGGTGTGGCCTACTTTCTTTAAAACTAATATATATTGTATCAATAAATAAAAAAGCTTTAAGTGTGGGGTGTATGTGACACAATTAATATTCTGTTTAGGCTTGAAATCTCAGAACAGCTAGGTCTCCAGTTAATATACACTGAGAAGATATTGAATTTTTATAAATAAATACCTGGCTGACATTATTGTGAAGTTTTGAGCACTGAAATCTTCAGTTAACTCACTTGTTGTTTGTGTTGTAGCACAAGAATGTAACACCTGCAGGCCACAGTGCCATTTGTTTCACTGAAACAGACCCAAATACTGAGCGAGCCAGCAACAAACTGGCATGCTTTTACATTACCTGTTGGCTCACCTTCTACTCCACAAGTAGTCACTGCAAGCTGGTTCATCACAAAGGTGATCATGATTCTTGGCTGCAAGGCTCTTTGGACATTCTTAATCACATGATACGATAATACAGCCAGCTGAAAGGGACTGTTGGTGTTAGAAGATGGTTGGTGACTTCTGAGAACAAGAAACGACAATTAAGAGGGGCTCAATCAGCTGTGAAGGACTGGCGCTCTTGATTCTATGCCCCTCCAGATTATTTGCTATCCTGGCATTTTCAGCCGCTTGCTATACACCACCCAGTAACCTTTAACCTTGTGGAATATACATGGTTTACCTGGTTTGCAAGCAAGCTGATTTGTACTTGGAACCAGAGCCATAAGATAAAGAAAGGGGCTTGTTCCAAAACAACTGCATAAAATACAAATGAGCTGTGTATTCACTCTGCCCTTGCATATGTCCCTGAATTGAACTTGCATATCCCTAATACTCAGGAAGGCTCTGTGCCAAGACGTATTGTTGTGATCGAAGCCAAAATAAACAAGTAAAAATATGAGTATTTTGTCCTTGATTTCGAAGAATCGCCGCCTTTACCTGACGGAGGGATTTGTGTGGCTCTGTCATCTAGGGGGCTACATTGTCTGGAGCAGAAGCCCTTTGTAAGGTCTCAGGGGACGGGCCAGACAAAGAGCAATTCATGGCTTTGATGAAACGCCTATAAGGAATAGCAGTACCTCAGTGCCTGGAATAGGCCAGGTTGGTTCTTAGCACGTGGGCTGGACTCTCTCCCTTTTTGGAGCTGCCCAGGGTGAGTGGTACTGGGCCCATGTGGGGGAGAGATGTCCTTGACCAAGTCCTTGACATGTTGTTGGAGGTTTCTCTCTATGCGACTGCAAATTTTTGGTGGGAAGACTTGTCTCAGCTCAAACCTGGAGAGTAGTTGGTGGTGTTTTGTTGTTAAACTTCTGAGCAAGACACATTGTCCATAACATGTTTAAACATAACATGGCTTAGAAGTATATAAGTTACTACTAGCATACCTTAGGCCAAAGGTCTAAGGTACGCTAGTAGTAGTCATATCATCTGACCTGCAGTCTTGAACACTCGGATGAAGAGAGGAGCAGAGCTGTTAACTAATCACGACCTGGTGGTGATCTGGATCAGGTGACGGAGACAGAACTGAGGGTGAACTGGGAAGGTATGCCAGAGCCCTGAGAACCCTGTCCATGAGATCCACCTCCAGAAGAGCTTCTCATGCATCCAAGGGGAGGTTGGGGACATGGAGGATCCCAAGTCTCGGAGTAGCATTCCCTGCTCCTATTCCTCTCGCGTTCGGTTCCCTAAAAAGCAGCAGATGGATGGACATTTGAGATGTGCTGCCTTTTTTGAGAGTTGTAGTGAGGTAGGTTTGGAAAGCTTTGTCCATGTTTTATCTCATGTCTGGAAGTTTGACAAGCTTTTCCGAAGGATGCTGCTGTCTAGAGGAAAGTGTAACAACTGCTTACCAGTAGTTTTATACGCGTTTTTCATTTCTAAAATGCTACCACTCAAGAAAAATGTAAGCGATTGCACCATCAGTTGTTATTCATTTGAACAAAAGTTTTATATTCAGGCTACCTTTCTTTATCTTTATGCTTCCATTTTACTTATTCACTCATGCACTTTTGACTGCTGACTGTCATATACTGTCAAAGCTCGGTCTTATTGTCGAGATACAATATTCATTCAGTGTCGTATTGAGTTTTTCATTCAGGCCTTAAGGCTTTTTGTTAACCAGGTTTAACCTACAGGAGTTTCTGAAGGCTCATGTAACGTGTTTTGCTGCCACAGAGGAAATGGAATAGGTTCTGTCTACTGATTTCTCTACTGCAGAAATGTTATACAGGCAGGAATAACAGCTGTCACAGATGCCGAGCTCTAAAACACGGCCTGAAAAGATTATCTTGATTGCTTCAATGAGTGTGAATATGTGACTGATTAACAACTTCAAATATGGGTTTAGGGTATTTTCATCATTCATGTTTCACTTATAGGGGTGAAAACATTTTAGCGGTGGAGACGCACTTCTCTTTGCATTAAAAGTATCTGGGGGAGGCTGCGGTGGCACAACTAGCGACTTTCTCAAAAACAGATGTTGGAAATGGGGGGTCTTAGATTCAGACCAATGTGGTAATTTATAAGTGAAAAACTTCCCAAAGCAAGCCCAGTAACCCCACAGCCATCCTACACATACCAGGACCTAATAGCAGGCTCCGTGAGGGTACTGAATGATGCCTCATGTGGACATGTTCTACTCTTGTCTTGGCTGGTCTTTTATATTTTTATTTATTTTTTTGTCCAGAGAATAACTTCAAGGGGCACTAGACTTTAGAATAGCATCAACTGAGTTGAGTGTACAAAACAGTCCAAGTTTTAAACCCTTTTATAAGGCACTCATTGAAATATTGAAGTACTTAATCTAAATTCCAAACACAATGTTACTGCAGAGCATCATTTTCTTTCAAAAAGATCTTTCAAATATTTTCATTCTCATGTAGAAAATCAAGGTAATTTAAGTTGCCTAATATGGTTCCTTGCCTGATAAAGGATGTGCCTCATAAATGCAGACCTGAATGAGTGTCACTCAGTTTGTCTACAGTTTTATGCACTGTAGTGATTTTTTTTTATTATTATTATTTCATTTTTGTATCCATTTTAGGTTGAGACTATTGTTACCTATACTAGAAAAAACTTTTTTAACTACAGTGCTGAAGGAACAACTATTCCATGTGCATGACAGCCAATTTCTTGATTATGTACGGTGCAAAAGGTAATTCTGGGGCAGACTCAAACAAAGCAAACCAAAAACCGAACTCTTTCTCCATTCATTGGTGGTCTTTTGTCATTGTCTCATTTGTGCTGTGTGCAAGTTTTCTGTTGTGTCAGGAGTACAAATATCCAGAGGTACCGGGCTCTCTCCCCACAACTGCCTTCTGGACATCTTATCAGAGACTTCATCTCTCTTCTAAATCCTCATCATAACCCCCCTGACCACATCTTTGGCTGAAACGAGTTTTTCCTCACTCAAGAGAATTAAGACCTCTGCGGAATACAATGTTGCAGGAACGCTTGAATGCATTGGCCATGGTCTCCATGGAGAACAGACTGATCTGAAATGGAATTTGTGACTTTAATCATGAGGTCGCTGAGAGATTTGTCTCTCTCAAGGAGAGATGGGCAGCACTTCAGTTCATATCATGAGCTCCCTTCGAGGCTTTTCTTCTCATTGAGCCTCCTTTATGACTGACTTAAAGTACAAATACATATATATAAAATCCTATATTGAAGTGCTGAGTTTCAGCATTAATTTCAATAGTTTTACATCAGTATAAAAGGTGTAATGTGAGATGTAGCGTTTTAAACCCTCTGTGACCAAAGTGTAGGGGCTAAAAGTAAATGGCCTCTAAATGATTTTATTGCAATTGTGAATTGTCAATGATGCGCCATGCAAGAGCTCAGAAGTGATGAACAGCTCCCATTCAAACTGAACTGGAGTTGTCCATTTGAGATTGTAACGAGTCGACCATTCAGTTGAAGATGAAATCAAGGCCTTAAATCTGTCCAGGTTGCCATTTTCTTGTTTTTATGTGCACGTCCCTTCCTAGAATGTGCCAGACGTGTTAGACTGCTGCTTGCGCTTTCAGTAGTGAAGGGGGGGGGGAGCATTTGACTGACCTTTTTATGACAGAACAGCGAGTCAAGAATGCTCTCCAGGATGTATTAATTTCCTTGACAACGATCAAGAGCAGACTTCATGACCAGAACCTCAGAGGATTCACCCCGAACCTAAACGGAAAGGCCAGATTGCAGCTTATAAGAAAACAAACAACTGGCAGAGTTTTGCAGCTCTGGAAGTAATTTATGGCCCGACAAAACAAAAAGAGGGGAAATGTGGTGAAATAAACCAAACAGCAAGGAACTGAGAGCATACCACCCTCCTCTGTCAACACGGAGGTGTTTCTGTTGTGGCTTCAGCATGTGAGGTTTCCAGTGGACATAGCACACTGGCCATTAGTCATTTTGCTGCGGATGGAAGAAACTGGCTAAATGCAAAGGTATGCAGGAGGTATTCTATGTGAACAGATTCATTTAAATACATGAAAAAGGCCTGGATGACAACAATCCTAAACGTACGGCAAATGCAGCTGAAGAAATGTAGTGGAAAGGGATGAAAACCGGCAAGAGCTGAAGGTAGCTGTAACGAGAACCTGGGAGACACAGAGAGCCAGGCGATTTCTATAGGTGTACAGTGGTTTCCGCGCAATATCAAACATCGTGATTTAGTTTAACATCTAGTGCGTACGTCCAGTTACCTGCAGTAAGGGACTACCACACAAATGACATTGGTTTGTAGCTGAGACTTGATACTTCAATGCGGCATGCGTTATTTTATATCGAACTAAATGTGCAGAAGAAGAGTGCTTGGCAATCATTGCGTTTTAACAAAACTTCTGCTCCTACCTGTTGCTGTAGCTTCACTGAGTCTATCTGCAGTTGTGGTCTAAGCTTTGTGCACCAAGCTGGACAGCGACACTGCTTGTGTCATGGCAGAAGCTCTGTGTCTGAACCCCCACCTGGGTTACATTTTTATTTTTTTATTTTTTTTGAATAAAATTGCACTGAAGAGTTGATTATTACACTGGATTTGATTACATCTCATAGGGTTATATGGGCTAAACCTGCCAAAAAAAGAGTGAGAGATTATATATACAGTATGCCCATGAATGTGGTTACTACTTCCAGTGTTAACATAGGTCCCATTTTCTATGCCAAATATGCAACAAATCAACTAGAATATTTAGAAGCAAAGATTTACATTCTCACAAGCCACATTTTTAACATGTGTTCTCACTGTGCATGTAAGTGTTGGCACAAATCGAGTGTGCATGTGGGGTCGAAGTAAGATGTGTGAAGTTGAGACCAGATAATTTGTCTTGTAGTGCGGATGCAATTTCCATCTCCAGAGTGATAGTGATATTATTGAATTCCTGAGAGAGAGGGAGAGGGACTGAGAGGAGGGGGGGGGACTATGGGGAAAAACTAATTGCCTGACCTTTATCGACTCCTTTGGAGGAGACGCACGCCAATGTGCACCATCCCTCGTTACATCCGCATAATTAACGTCAATCGATCCGACTCTTTTTTTTTTCTTTCTTTCTTTTTCTTTCTCTCCCCGATGCGGAGTAACGTGCCAAGTTGGAGAGTGACAGCTGTCGTGCAAAGTGACACAAGGCAGATTCATTACTCAATGAGTCAATGCCGCTGCGAACGGGGGGGTAACAACGAGCAAGACAAGGAAAATCCATTCCAACTCGCAAACTGAGCAGTGACGCCAATCAAAAGCACTTTATTTGGATATCAATGGCTTTGTCCAGTGCATTGATTTTTGCCTTGTTGTCTTTCTCTGGAGGAATACTTGACTATTTGATCAAGCAGGATGAACATGTTGGAAAAACTGATTAAGAAAAGGTCCTGGACTAAATGAAAGTAGTGAGTTTGCGGTGTTCTCTGGGGGAGAGGGCCAAAAAACACGTGCTACACTGCTGAGATGAATTACTAAAAGTGATATGTTTAAGGTCTGTGATGGACTGGCACCCTGTCTGGGGTGTACCCCGCCTATCGCACAATGACAGATGGGACAGACTCCAGCCCCCGCATGACCCTCTAGAGAGGATAAGCAGTAATAGATAGCGGAGGATGAAGAATATGTTCAGAGTTTCTAGAAGGTGGCAGTTCAGATATTAAGGGTACCATATACCTAATCATTAAGTGAGAAACCAGCATATAGCGTACTCATTATGAACCACTTTAAGTCAAACATTAAACATTTATTCATAATGGGAATAAAGTAAAGTGCAACATGTGCCTCGAGCCTCTGCACAGCTCCAGCGTCAGAAATGCTTATCATGTCGAGGAGCCCATCCAGGACTCATTCCTGCGTTTTACCACCTGAGGGATGTGACTGCTTTATTTCTTCCCCAGGAGCCCAACTCCTTCTTCCCTGTCAACCCCGGCATGATTTGCATACACGGTCAAGAGGTCACAGACTCGGCAGCGTTGTCTGACATTTTAATTTTGTGCAGACAGCCACAATGTGCCCTCGTCCTCCTCCAGCCCGTCTCCACAGTCTTGTCAGAAAGTAATTCGCAACTTGCTCGGTATTTATCAGTGCACAGGAGGCACACAGTGACGGCAAACTTTACCGCCGCACGTGGCCTGCATTACCACTTCATCATTCCCGTATGCTTCAGGTTGAGATTTAGGTTTTTATGTTTTGTTCCATCAATTTTCTTTCTGATTTTTGGAATATAATTTACTTAAAACATACTGCTGTCCTATTTTTTTTCTTTGATACATGATAATTTGTTTTCTGTTGCGAACAAGTATGGATTGTGTGTGTCAATTTACTGAGAAGATAAGCCCCTGTGTAAAAAAGTATTTTATTTATTTAGATCATGCAAGGAGTGAGAGCCCAGATGTCTTTTGTGTTCTTTCTGCAAAGTCGACTCTCCCACATTGTGTTTTTAGTCCACCTCTTATAGCTGCTAAACAAAAGCTATGCTGACGGCTTTAAAGCTGCCACGTCGTCGTAACCACCAGGCGATTGATTAAGGTGACAGTGATGACTTTTTTGTTGAATTTGATGCATGGTATCTGCATTTGAAGTCCTTCAAATGCCACTAACTGTCTATCAAATACACTTCAAGGTTAAATGCCTCATGCTTAAACTGCAAAGAGCTCTAATGAAATGAGCTGACCATGAACATTATACAGAAGAAGTCAGATTGCTGTAGTTGGCACTGATGCCTCACAACAAAAAAGTGCTGGGTTTGAATCCAGGTCGACTGGGTCTTTCTGTGTGGAGTTTGCATGTTCTCCCTGTGTCTGCGTGGGTTCTCTCCGGGTACTCCGGCTTCCTCCCACCGTCCAAAGACGTGCTGGTTAGATTCACTGGTGATTTTAAATTGGCCGTAGGTGTGCGTGTGAATGGTTGTCTCTGTGTTAGCCCTGCAATAGACTGGCGATCTGCCCAGGGTGTACCCTGCCTCTAGCCCAATGACAGCTGGGATAGGCTCCAGCTCCCCTCGATACCCTCTAGAGGACAAGCAGTTACTGAAAATGAAAAAGTCCGATTGTTAAGCCGTTTTGTAAAGTGCCGTTTTGAACTGCATCGTGTTTCTGTAACTTCAAAAAGAAAAATGAGCACAGCACGTATGAGAGAACTCTGTTTGGGGCTCGTTGGACGTGATTGGTAGTTCTGAAATACAACCAGTAGATGCTGGGACTGTAAATAATGTATATGTTGGTTTTTATTTTAGAACGACAGCGCAGATCTTTGTCTGGTTCAAAACTACATACACCAGTCCTGTGTTAATTTAAAAAGAAATGATAAACTAGTATTGTCTGTGTGCTCTACTTCACCAAGTAATGGAAGATCGTGTGAATAAATGGAGAACCATGGGTTAACAGTTAATATAGCAGTGGCTGTGAAAAATGTGAAACATGTGTTGCAGTACAAGACCGTACATTACACAGATGTGATATCCTTTCCCCGATTCATTCATTTAAATGTATACATGCTGTATTTTATTCATGGTGTCATGTTTTATCACATGAAATAAGCCCTTTGAAGGAAACATGTCAAATACTAGCAAATGAGCTACACGGGCCATCGAATCTCCATTTTCTACCCAGTGAGGATTTATCACACCCCAAAAGTGCCATATTTGATATCTGCGTTTGTTTGTCACATACGTACACACATTGTTTCACATGATGTGTGACCATAATTGCTGTATAAGTGCAACCTAGTATGGGGGAGAAAAAAAAAAAGATGTTACACAGATGTTATCTCCTGGAACGTGGGCTCATTTGATCAAAGTTTATTTATTTATTTAGCATTCACATTTATTTTATTACTTTGCAGGCTTGGGTTTTTCCTCTTCTCTTAGTTACTGCCGTGACAGTTGTGCTTGGTATGCTGGAGTGACACCATGTGTTTGTCAGTGCTCATTAGCTGACTTTTACCATCCATGAGCATATTGACGGGACACATTCCAATATGTCACTTTGTGCATTTGCCACGTCTAAACAAGACGTAGTGCAACAGCAATACAGTGCAGAATGAAAGAAAGATTCATTAAAATTAAACAGCTGTTTCAGTGTTGGACAGTTGTTGTTGCTGTATTTAATAAAATCAAAATGAACTTATTTGAAGATTATTCCAACTATTAAGCAGTTAATCTACATGAGGTGCAATTGTTATTTAGCCTGGAGGTCTGACCAACTTCCCCGCTGCAGAGTAGGCAGGGTGATTACAAAACCAAAAGCAAGACGTACACACGAGGAGTGGAGCAGAAACGGTAGGAAAAACAAGCGGGGAACTAAACAGAGGAGTCTCGATGGATGACTTGACAAAGGACAAAAGGAAAGGCAGGACTATATATACACACACACATAGAGGATGAGGGGTTGAAGAGACACGGGTGAAACTAATGAGGAAGGACCACACAAGGAGGAAGCAATCATAATTAGAGGGAAAGGACACCAAACAGCAAGGAAGAAGCTTCAAAATAAAAACAGGGAACGCAAGGAAAACCAAACAGGGTCACAGAAAACATTCAAAACTCTATACCGCGACATGAATATGCACCAATAAAGACCTGCTGGGCCTAATCAAATAGGACTTAATGTGTTCATGGACAGAAGAGGAACTTTGACTGGTTGTAGGACTATCAAACTCCGTGCAGACGTTTTTTGTGTGTGTGTGTGTATCTGTTGAAACACATCCCATAATGAAATCCAAATGGCATTTTGCCAGACCCATAACATGAATTAAGTCTAGCCACACCAGGCACTTTTTGTTTTTTACTTATTTATTTATTTTTTGTGACTTAGGCACCTGGCTAAATGGTGTTGATGCTGTAACTGGGAAGTTGTGGGAGAGCCGAGGGCTTATGGAAATCTAGGCCATAATTTCACAACAAAATGAAAATATACATTAGGGGTGGGACTCATTTAAAAAAATGAATCTAATTAATTAGAGGCTTTGTAGTTAATCTCGATTAATCACATTTTAATCGCATTACAATATTTGCCCCCCAAAACAATTTTTTTTTCCGTTTAAATGGATTTTAGTGAACAACTTAATCAAATAATAGACACAGACATGAATATTGTTAACTCACACTCTTGTAATGTCTTTGATAATGCATTTAATGGCATTTCAAGTCAAAACTGTAGAAAAAAGAAACAGAAAATACCCCTGCCCAATACTGAACAGACCTAAGTGCCATATTGACTTTATCTGATATAAAAAATAAATAAATAAATAATTTTGGGCTGCCAACATGTCTTGTCGGGGACTGCTAGCTGCTAAAAGCTCTGGCATTTCCTGTGCTGCACTGCAGCATGCTTTGCATTTAGATTGCGCCGTAGGGTTGAAGTACCGCCGAAGCAGTTGTATGCAAACTCTGTTTTGCGCCATTTGCAGAAAACCACACTTTTTTCAAGGCTTCCATCAGGTATTTTTTTTTAAATGTATTATGCCTTCCATCAGTCCTACCAACATCCTTTCATCCGATTCCTCTATTTTGGTAGCCGTTAGCTGAGCTCTTGACGTGTGCATCAGTGTAATCGTGTACCAGGAAATGACAAAAGTTCCATGTTACTTGGAAAGCAAACTGTGATTAAACGCGTTCATGTTTTTAACACGGTACTTTTTTGTAATTAAATAATCACAGTTAATGCGTTAAACTCCCACCCCAATATATATGAAGACTTCCCAACACACCTTACATTTTCATGTCACGTTCTCCACTGTGCATTATTCCAAAAAAATAAAAATAAAAAATCTTCCAGAAAACATGGTGGAACGAAGCGCTTAATGAGAGATTTGGAATTCATTTAAAAAGCATCCAAGAAAACACCACGACTCTCTATCTCATCTGAAACAACCCAGCCATAAAATGATGCCATTCAATGGGTCATTATACTCTAATCAGCACAGAGGAGCTGAGAGTCTTATACTTGGGTTGTTAAACTCACCTTGAATGGAAAACCACACAATGAAAAGTAAATTACTGGCTGCTTTCAATACATTGGTACATTGGTAGGGCTTTTTTTTTTTTATCCCTGTGAACAAAAGTCATACCCTTCCTTCACCTGTTTACAACTGTGTTGGAATTAATCTGCATTTATGTTCACTGCATTTGAGACTGTGTGTGTGTGCTTTTTATTTTTTGCTTTTCATCAGCACAGACAGTGTCAGTGTCATAGGTATGGTGGTAGCCAACAATAAGATTACTGATAGACCTGAGGAGTCCACATTATGTCAATGTTGAAGCATTGCAAACAGAGAAGTTGGCTGGATCTCGTCCATAGTGCTCTCTGAAATGAGTCATCCACTCACCAGGCTTAGCTGCACCTCTGTAAACCAACCAAAGTGTCTGCGGGCTAGCACCTGGCGTCGCCATGTGAGCGACTAGCATTCTTTAAGAACACTGACAATTACAGGTCAAGAAACCCCCTACACTTTGATAGACACCAGACATCTGGCACTGTTGGAATATTTGTGGATGGAATAAATCCATTATTACTAAGAATATAGCCAAAACTATCATTTATGAACTCTGCATTGTCCTTACAACTGTTTTGAATTATCCCAACAATGAACGTAAAATTGATGGTCATGGTGTACTCACATTTAATCAGGCTGAAAGTGAAGGAAAAACTCCCAAAGGAACATGATTTGATTGAACCTCATGGATATGGTCAGTAGGTCTGAACATTTTTGATAGTCTAGGGCTTAGGTGACTGAGTTCCATCGTAAAACAGCAGAAACGGAGCTGTGGTCTCTAGCGCCCACATCGTTTTAGTTTAGGATGTGTTTGATGAGCCCTGACAGACTGTGGTCATTCCTGTGGGGCGAGCTGCTTTTGTTGCCAGCACAGATGTGGAGGGAGTTAAACATGAACATATGGTCCAGGAAACCACACATAGGCATCCATGTGCACGCAATGACGTGCTGGATGTACCGACACATTCTACCTTGCACTCGGACACGCAAACCGTGGTTTCTGAGGGACTGGGAAATAGCTCTCTCGCTGTGCCGAGCTCCCTCCCACCTGCTCCTCTGAGAACAGGAAACGCTGGACCCCTGGAATGGTCTGTTGTTCTCCTCTGTCAACATGTTCCCCCGCACATGCATATATCACACGCCTCCTATGTTCCTTTGGAGTAAAACTCAAAACGACTGACATGGGTGTGGAAAATCATAAAGAGAGGATAGTGGGTGGCTGAAGCAGAGGAGGAGGGAATTGATCTTAGTTGATGAAGGAAGGTGAAGAAATTGGCACAAAGGTAGGGGACCGAGTACGAGAATTATGTAAAATATAGTGCAGAGTGGGTGGAGGAGTGTCAACGGAAATGAAAGTAGACTTGTTGATGAGAAGGATCCAGATGAGGGTGTGCTGGTGTATGAAACAAGTTCAGCCGTGCAAGCTTGTTGCATTTTTCAGACGTTGGAGCATGAGTGTGTTACTAAAAAGAACATGGTGAGCAGAACAAATGGACACGCATCACAGTGAATACATAATGTGAATATGCATTTATTTGTTGTAATTTTCACTTGAAATATTTCTGGTTTTTGATCACACTGGAAACATTTATTTATCCCAAAATCACACACTTGCCTCAGAGCGTTTTGTAAGCTTTGTTGTTACTAGAAGCTCCTCTGGTCCAGTTAATGAGCGGTTTGAAGCTTTATGAAACTCGACTTATCAAATATTCAGCTGGTGAGATGGTATATCAAAGTCAAGTCAAAGTCAGGTTTGTTGCCAATTCTGCCATATGTGCAGCACACACAGGTGATTAAAATTGCATTCCCCAACATAGAATGTACACTTTTACATCCCCACGAGGGCCGAGGTGGATTTAGGGACAAACCTAGGACAACCAATGAAGTAGGGTCTCGAGGTAAAGAAAACATAACAGAATTAAAATGCAAATGGTAAATTCCCACACAGCAGTGATGTTTGGCCCAGATTTGACTTGAAGCTAGCACAGTCGGCACTTGCATGAGGGATCTGACCCCAACATAGCCCAGATCTGGCTAAGGTGGCACTGTCTTGACTCTGGCAGACGAGATATGGACCACTTGTTGAGTGCAGTTTTCGGCCCACATATCAAATTAAAACTCCGTGAGGCCGGACTCATCCCATCCTTGAAATTAAGTTGTTGTTTAAAATCAGATTTGATAAAATAAATAAAATGGATATATCAGGGATGTCAAACATGTCCAGAAACACGCATATCAGGTTCACCGGCGATTCTAAGACTGATGGTAGGTGTGCATATGTGAATGGATTTTGGTCTCTTAATGTTAGTCCTGTGATAGGCTGGTGCATTCCGCTGTGGTCATGACCTCATGATGTCACATTCTGCTGAGGTCATGACGTCATGATGTCACTTTCTGCTGAGCATAATCACTTCCCAGTGGAGAGACTACAGACAAAATTTCCCATAAGTTGGTCTAGCTTCCAGACTAGAATGCCATACTATACATTTCCCAAATAACAAGATAACTGACTCTGATGTGAATAATTTTTCAAACTTGTTGTGTTCAGACCTATATACAACCAGATTATAAACATTTTATTTAAAGCACTACGAACCTCTGTGAACTATGAGCGTTCACAGTAAGCTCGACAGAATTATAAAACTAGTCCGTTACATCACTGCAGATTCTGTGTTGACCCAAGCACTTGTCACGTTGCCAGCTATTTCAAAATAAACTGCAGAACCAAACATATACACAGCTCCTACTGCTCCCATGATATACTGCACCCAGTTTGCACTATATGCTATATGATTAATTAATAATAAATACATTGATTCATTCATTTATTCCCAGACTGTCTCCTGCTCTTTGACCAATGAGCTGACCGCGAGAATCCCGCTGATCTCACTGGCCGAGGTGCTCTTGCGAAGAAAATACCGCAAGACAACGTTTCCTCACACTTTCTGTTTGCACTTTTCTTATTGCCTCAAGAGGACTGTTCTGTTTCTGTTTTATTAATTTATAAAGTTTGGAGTTAGGCAGGGTAGGTTTCTATTTAAGAGAGGTGCTTCTTTTATTTTAAAAAACAAATTGTTGAATAATAATCAATACACAAGGATGATATTAATCTAGAGAGGGGCCTGTAGCTGGATCCCTTTTAATGTAGGCAATGGATGGTAACTGGATGACCTAGGGCTCAACCAACCAATCAGAAGGCCCCATCAGACTTCTCAGGTTCAATCAGCTGTGAACATGGGAGAGAGAGAGGGGGAAAAAAAACTTATGAAATACATGTAACATACACATCTGATATAAATACAAAAGTAAAAGTAATCAATAAAAGTAAAAAAAAAAAATAATAAAAAAGATGCATAGGCCCTGCGATGGACTGGAGACCTGTCCAGGGGGTTTCCTGCTTCTCGGCCATTGTCAGCTGGGATAGGCTCCAGCAGACCCTCACGACTCTTAAAAGGAATAAGCGGGTATAGAAGATGAATGAAAATAAGACGCACAAGATTGACTAAGACACACCACCTCTGCAAAATATCATTTTTCCATCTAAGAAACATAGCCAGACTTCGTCCCACACTCACCTTGAGAGATGCTGAGAAGCTCGTCCACGCCTTTGTCTCCTCCAGACTCGATTACTGCAACGCACTTCTCAGCGGGATTCCCAACAAGAGCATACAGAAACTACAACACATCCAAAACAGCGCCGCCAGAATCCTGCTGAGAGTACGCAAATATGAGCACATCACACCCATTCTTCACTCACTTCACTGGCTACCCATTTCCGCTCGGATCAACTACAAAGTCTCCCTCCTCACATTCCAGTGCATCCGTGGCAACGCCCCCCAGTACCTTAAAGAACTCCTCACCCCCCAGACCTCAGCACGCTCACTCCGCTCCACCAACAGCCACAGACTTCTCCCCCCAAGGACTAAGAGCCGCACACTGGGCGACCGAGCCTTCTGCTCCTCTGCTCCACGACTGTGGAACACCCTCCCTGAACACCTGAGGGTTCCACAGTCGATCGATTGCTTTAAAAAGGGCCTAAAAACGTACCTTTTTAAAAAATCTTTTAATCTGTAACTGCTCCCTCGAAATAACTGTTTTTAACTCCTGTTTTTAACCTATTTTCTTTCTTGGTTACTGTTGTAGCACTTTGAGATTTTTTAGTAAATATAAAGTGCGTTACAAATAAAATTTATTATTATTATTATAGCAGATATGACATGAAGTGGCTGGTGCAGGCCCTGGCTAAACAACTAAAAACGAAATAAGCTCCTCTATAGCAGCAGAGGAACAGTCCAGATCTGCTCAAGTCAATTAACAACTTCACCACACGTCCTGTGCTAACGGAGAAAAGGAAGCACATCAACACCCCCATAGCAAGTCTGGCCTAGTGGGCCACACAACCCACTTGCACTTGGCCCACATGCATGAATGAATTACGGCCATTTAGTGGCTCACATCTGGCATCCAACATGCTCCAACTCAGCCAAACTGTACAACCAGAGCTGGCTCTAATCTGGCCCTATGGTGGGCCAAAGCATTTTTAGAAGTGGTTCCTGGTGTCAGCCTTAATTCAACCTTAACTCAGCCACTTAATTTAAGCGCTGGGAACCAATTTTTCCATTGATCCCTCTCATGTTGATATTCCTTGCCAGGGAGTTTGTGATTGTCATGCATGATCCTCCACACACACTTGTGAATGTCCACCCCACCTTTGAGAGCCAGTGCGTTTACCTGAAATCACATATTAACTTTTTCTTCTTTTTTCACAGAAATAAATAAAGACACTGGAAAAGTTGTTAAACGTTTTAAGACAAAAAAGTGCATTTGTGGAAGCCTAGTCGGTACGATGAAATGTGGTCACTGTATATCTTAAGCCAACATACCAACTGCTTATGAAGGTCAGGGCTACTCTGGAGTTGCTCCTCCAGGCTCTGGAGAAAACCAACATCTGGCAGTGGCAACAAATTTGGATCAAGGCCCATCCCAGCCTCAGGGTCTTAAAGACGATTCTCATTTGCTCCATGAGAATTTCCCGGTTCGTCAAAATAGTACACAAGAGGGCTGTGGACAGAATTTTCTGAAGTTAATAGACCTTTAACTGGTACACACGATTCGGAGATGTAGCCTACTGTTTTTTTGTTTTTGTTTTTTTAATCTCTGCTATATTATCTTACAACGCACTGCAAAGTACTATTAAACACTACTGCCTGTGCCAATTTGTATAGGCTGTACATATCTGCAGCACACAGTATTGATAAGCTCATGTGTTTTTTGTTCAGTTCTACTGTGTCACCTTGCAGAAAACACTCCATAGCTTCATTTTGCAATATGCACAGTAACCAGGTCAAGAATATATTTCACTATTGCAAAACATTACTTTCTACTGTGTTTTAAAGTTGACTAATATGCGGTGAAAGTAAAAAGTCGTTCGACTCCTAACACTCACTCCAGCTTCCTCTGTAGAACTGTTTCTGCAAGCAAATAGGGAAAAGTGTGCAGACACCTCAGACAGGTTGCCTGTCCATCTCTAAGTACTCAGCCTTTTGTCTGAATATGTGCGCACAGCCATTAACAACTATTGCCGCGCACTAAGAGAACAAATGCCAAAGTGTATTCTCGACAGAAATGGGAAAAGTAAATGACTGCCTTTCCAGCGGTTTTCTGTCGACAGCAGCATTCACGCTGAAGTGATGACTTTCTCTGTGGACCCCGTGAAGACTGGGCTTTCAATTATGCCAGAGAAGCATGAGCTTTTATTCATTGTGCTGGCAGGATAGATTCTGATAGGTAAGGTGGTGAGATCTTTCAAACTGAACGCTCGATGACTACTAGAAAGAACACTTGAATCACATTATTCATGCAGTGAGGGCTTTATTGAGAACTGTGATTATTAACATTTTCACTCAACATTGGCGGAGAAAAAAAATCTGATAAATTTTTTTTTTTTCAACAACCATTTAAAATCAAGGCCAGTAAAATCTGCTTTTACATTAAACTGGTACATTTACAAGGTTTAAGCAGTTTTAACTGCAGCTGTAGAGAGTGATACGTTTCTGCTATGAGAGTATTTCTCTCTGATTAGTCCAAACACACAACTGTCCCTATTCCCCCGGGAGGACCACAGTTATTGGACTAGTGCATTACTATGTGTGTTCAGAGGATTTATTTCTGAGAAAAGTGGCAAATATAAAAGCTATAAAAGCTTTATTCACAAGTTGTAAACCACTGTAAAAATTGATGTATCCATTACAGTTATCATAATATAACTGAAGTAGATGTTCAAATACTACACTTGGCTCATGCGTTTCCGTCCATTTAACCATCCTCCATGCAAAATAAAGGCATCAATGTACAAAGAGCCTAAATGTGTATTAATTATATTTTGGTCACTTGGGGCAGCAGCACTAGCTAAGAAAACGATGCATATTTATCAAGTTAAAAGCCTTGGCATTCACATTATTGATCAAACAGTGATTTTCAGACTCCATTTGTAACTGTTACTGTTTTTCTACTAAACAAAGATGGATTTCAGTTGGCAGGACATTTTCTCTGTGGGTAGAGGCCACAGAAAAGACGTCTGGAGACACTATGAACACACTTTCCGTCGCTGTTTCTCCAGGAAGCCCTGCGGTTTCTTTTTTTTCACGATGACGGATTCTGAAATCCTTACTTTAAATAGCGTAGAACACATGGATTACACTGACAGTACCAGCAGTTGCCAGCAGCATTGTTCCCGTGTCACTCGGGGGTTCAGGGTTGATGGGGTGGTATGGAACTGGCCTCAACCTGTACAGCGTATACGACAGGGGGACGAGTGACGCAAACACATGACTAGCGGAGGGACAGGGAAAGGTTGAAGCCAGCTCAGCTTTCATCTGTGGTGCATCTGGCTCGTCACATAGCAACAAGTGTTTTGTAGAATTGGGCTGTAAATGATTGAACGACACTCATCAGAGAGAATGTAGCTCCACTCGACTCAGATATATCAGTGCATAGATGTCTACTTCCCAAAAATTTGCTCTATTTTTATTTTTTAGAAAATAGATTGTCTTCTATCCAGTCCGCACTGCATCGTTTTTCTCCAGAGCAGCAGAGGACTCAGCCTGGGCGACTGTGCCTTAGTCTTTTTATGGTAGATAGGTGTATGTGCCAAACAAAGGAGAAGAATGGGTTTTATTTATATGTGTATATATACAAATATACATACATATATGAAAGGTCCATGCGAGTGTTCTGCCCTACCTCCACACTAAAATGGCTTCAGCTTCTGCAAGTTACTCCACTTCTTTAGGCTTCCTCATTACATTTACTTTGACACGGTTACTGTAAACACTGCATACTGCATATTCAGTGTTGTGCTTTCAGACTGTTACACAATTCACTGTCAACAGCTTTTTAAGTCACGTTCGGAGCGAGGTAGTTGTCAGTTCATGACTGTGTCTGCGAGTTTCCAGGCTCAGAAAGAAACTAGATCTCCTGGCGCAGAAGAAATGACATTATTAGCTGGAACGATGTCAGTATTTTTATTCTCCCTGAAACATTTTTACATGCCTCTCGGGGTCGTTTCATAAACCTCAGGCGGTAATGAAAGCAGTGAGGTGATACCTTCCGGAGACCGTCCTCGTCTTTAAGCACAACTTTCATGGCAGCAGTTACTGTAACTCTGCTACATAATGCACGTCTTAAATCTACCCTGTCAATGTGTAAATCCAGGAAATATATTGTAGTCTTTTGTGGTTTGCTTAGTTTTTATTTTCTTTGGAATCTTTCTGGATGCGTCACTGAAAAGGTAAAAAAATAACGTTTATGCGGCTTATGAAGAGAAGAAATCCCACAAGAGAGCTGGAACAGTGCGATTATTGCAAGAGCAGTTGACAACAACACGTATTTTCTTAAAAATAATTATTTAAAAAACAGAACATGAGTATCTCTGCAATATCTTCTATTTTTTCTTGTCTCTGAAATGTTTTTCAGTGTGTAAGTGGAGGACAGTGTTCCACTCGAATACTCGACCGTAATTAGCCACTAAACGCTCTTACGTCTTAAATAATCAGTTACTGACACAGATAAAGTGATTATTTAATTTGCAATTATATCACGTGTCTGTTCGCAACTGATGATGCCCCTTGGATAGTTGGTTCATTATATGTTCTACAGAGGATTTGTCTGTTTGTTTCAGAAGTTGAAAGGGTTTACATGAGGTCTGTCATTAGATTCAAGTCTTTACTCGTGATTAATGGTGCGATTTAACCAACTCAATGGCATTTTTCAAAACTTCTTGGAAACCTATCCGGGAGGCATGTTTTTCAAGTCTTTATTACCCTGAACATCTCAACTGCTCAGAAATGTCTGTGCTCTCAGCTGTGTGTGTTTGATCTGGTGGTAACTCTGTACACTTTGACAGTGGATGCGGATAAATCGGGCCTTGTCCAGAGAGCCATCTGGTAGGGCTTTGAAGACGAGCTTGCTGTCTTTATCCATGTCATCCTTGTTTTTTTTTTAAAAACTTATTTTTCTGCTAACTTTCTTCCTCTGCTTCTTCTGAGATTCTTTGCCGGGTTGGACGCTATATGTTTTATTACTGCCCTGTGCAGGGGAAAATGATTTACTTAATGCTTTCCGCAGGATTACTGCTGCACCAAATACTTCCTAATTTCCTGTCTGTGACATGGTTGCAGTAACATGTGTGTGTAATAACGTGGTAATAATGTGTTAACAAGCAGCTACAGTAACACAGAACCAGATATTACACCCACTTTGCAACTTTAAATCCAGTCTAATGTGCTGCCTTTAAAATGAACATGTCCTATTTTTGAATGGGGGGAAAAAAATAACAAAACTTTTGCTCTGACCTTGTGTATGAAATGTGCTATACAAGCATTCACCTTGCTCTGATTATGTACCGTGAGAATGAGATGAATGTCCACGTGATAAACAGGGTGTTGACACATGTCCACAATAGCTCCAATGAAAGAACAATGCACCCGGCTGGTGTGGTAGCCATCAGAGTGGGCTGTTACGGATAGCATTGTGCCAATAATGTGCTTTCCTTTGACACTGGAAAGGCTCGTTATGGACATAAATACACACTACTGCCTTTAAATGGGTTAATTAAGACTGTATCATTGGCAACAGATGATGGTATGAAAGCAGCCATCAGTCTAATTAAAATGCTTTAAGCCTTGCATTTGCCAGCCTAATCACATGAGTGTGATTAGTTTTGCAGCATTTCTGCTGAGCACTGCAGCATTTGAGCTGTTGTTTAAATCTTCATCCTCGTGTTCTTATTACTCTTTTGGGAATGTATTATCCCAGCCACGGTGTACATTTATGTCAGTTTTATAACCCAATTCAGCACGAGGAGCTGAAAATAATTGTGGCACATATTACTGTCATAAACCACATCCAAGCCGAAAGATTGTGCTGATTTGGAAGCTCTGAATTTTCTCTTATTCGTCCCAGAAATGCACAACTTGTTTGATTGCATTTAAGCCACAGAGTAATGTAAATGCAAAACTTCCGCCTCAGGTTGTGATGCAATTCAGATCATTTACATGTTATGAATATGTCCAGAAGTATCAGGTTCCATGCATTGTTGGTATAGATAAAAGCTTTCTGAAACATTGTGCTGCAGTATTGAACTTCATCCTACCACTAATGAATATCAAATGAATACCCACCACCTGTCATGCATTACCATACAGCAGTACAATGGGATTTTGATAGTGTAATTGCATTAAATGTCTCATCATTCCAGCTTGGCACTTTTCTTGACGCCTTAATGACAACTTTCACTCAGGTGACTTTAAAGTTAAGTGAACTGAGAATGTGTTTGATGAAGTAAGTTGTTGTAGTTTGGACATCGTACAAGTGATTGAGGAATGCAATGGGATATTCCTACAGTCAAAGTCCTTTCTTTTGTTGTAAACAAATAACTCCACTGCGCTCAGACACAGAGCAACGTTGCCATACGCGTCATCTGTTGCTCTTCCATTCACCGGCCTGTTAGATCTTTTCCGAGGCATAATCGGTTTCCAATGGAGTGACTCCAGACCAACTTCCTGCCACAAATTTTGTAAGGGCGGTAAGTCGGGCTGGCTTCCAAGCTAGTTTGGACCATTTATCAACACAATCAGCAGGTGCAGAGGCAGAAGTGATACACTGCTCACGTTTAAGATAAGTTACTTTAAAACCCTTTCCACCATTTAAGTTAGAAATTGGAGTCATAAATCTCACCCAGACATGATGCACATAGTGTGTACCGGATTTTGGGTTTCAGCATGGATACAGTCGTCTCCACTGCAAATAAATTTGCATGAGCCTCCTTACAAAACGTAAAAAGTATTCTCCTATTAACTGAAGAACTTGCATGTGAATCAGCATGTTTCGCTCTGATGGTTGTCAGTAGTGGTGTTAGTAGAGGTTGTCGGGTACTGTCACATTCAACATATACTACTTAGTTTTTCAAAATGTAACATTATGCCAAAGCATTCGCACACACTGCTTCTGGGAGCAGATGATGAATCGGAGATCGTACAAGTCAAAGAGAGGCGGGGGGAAATTAATTAGCTGAGATTTGACATTAATATTACTCTCATTTGCAGACGTCTGAGGAGTGTTTCACAAAGGGTGCGAGCAGAATCTCAAGTAACATTTCCAGCAACATTTAGCTTTTGAGTCGGTCGGCCCTGGAGCAGAAAAATAACTTTCATCTAGCAAATGTCAAAAGCCGAACGCATCCTCCTCAGCGTTTGACAGGAGGTTACGGTTGTATGAAGCACTAATACCTCAAATCCCCACCGAAATATTTGTGATTTCTCTTCCAGCTCTCCTGGTGAGTACAAAAAAAAAAAAAAAAAACATCCAGCTTTTCCCATTCTTTGTAAGTTATTTTGAATAACGGCAACGCCCTCCGCCTTCCTGTGGCCATCTGTTCACAGAGGCAAAGGAACAGGTTTCTCTCTGCTCAGGGGGTAAATGCCATTCAATATCCGTTATGATCAAAGAGTGGCAGGCCGATTCTGCGCCTCATGGGTGACCACGTGCTAGTAATTACATGGAAAGGCTGGCCTGTGGGCTTTGGGCTGAGACAACAGCCACGAGATGGAGGGGCCACATAAGGGCACAGAGGATCCTGTGGAATGTGTTCCAGATCTCAAATAATCATTAAACATTTGCGTGTAAACGGGACATTTTACCACTGTAGTGAAAACTGTTTTAGAAACTGCCTAAACTGTCTAAAAGACGCAACTTTCATGCTTCATTCGAGAGGTGTACAACAAGGCGCTGCTACTTAAACTGTCACTTCTGCTATTCCTGGTTATGAGTTTACACTTTTACATGCCTCCTGACGCTGATGGAGTCACCAACTGTGTGTTTGGCCACGAAGTGAGGGGATTGACCAAGCAGGTGGTTAAAAAAATGCAGAATTACTGTCCAGCCTGTTAAACAACTAGTAATGATTGACTGGATCCATCACTGGCTTGCCACAGTTGAACTGAAGTTCTGTGTGAAAGAATGCCAGAAGTGAGAGACATTCCTTACTAGGATGTTGACATGCTACTTTCAGTAAGGAAGAAATATTTTGAAATGCTTTCTCTCCATCCAGAAAGGCAGCAGTAGCCAGACAATCATACATGTCTAAAGTAGTTTGCCACTGTATCCAAGATGAATAACTCAGAAACAATGTTGACACGTGTTTTTTTTTTGTTGTTGTTTTTTTTTGAGTGAAATGGTTCTAATCATGAATTCCAATTTAAGTGTTTACATGGACTCTAAATAAAAAAGTAAAAAGCAATAACATACATACATTTCCTAAACAATTAGAATATAACAGAAATACTCATTTCCTTCAGTTAAAGAACACACATTGATTTTAATTTTGTCCATCAGGACAACTGGTTGTTTTCCACCTGCAGTATTTTCCTACTGATTTCCACCACCCTTTTCACATCTGACTGAGCCAGTCTGTTCTGATTACAAGAGACACTGCTGTTCTGACTGAGCTAATATTCCAACTATCAACACAATACTATTGCTAAAACACGTTGTGCATGTGACATATAAAACCCCGTCTTATCTCTTACCAGTTACACATGGTTCAATGCACGATGAAAGTATTTCATGATTATCTAAACGCAATCCACTAAATATATGTAACGACTCAAGCTTGCAGCAGACAGATTGCACAGCATGAATTGAATTGAACACCTTCACCTATTGTTTGGACTTATATTTCTGCTTGGAACAGCCTAAGGTCCAAGTTCAAAATCAAGGCTGCGGCATTATGTTTTACAAAAGTGGATGAAATCTGAATCCTTTAAAAAGGTTTGTGCACATTTAATTCTTTCAGGCCGGGTCTTGTAAAGCGTCTTGAGACGATTTGTATTGTTATTGACGCTATATAAATAAAACTGAATTGAATTGAATTAATCAACCCCTACTTTTGATTTAATAAGTGTACAGAGATGCTATGTAACACTAAAAACATAATCAACTGGCACAGCTTTGAGGCAGTTTTTCTTTTCTCCAAATGATTGAATACAGTGAGGCAAATGAATGTGTCAGTCATAGAAAAAAAACGTAGAAATATCAGACATCTGGTAACCATGTGAAGAAGTGAGAGGTTATTTAAACATTCTCTTTTGCACCTCTCCCACTCACATGCTCACGCTACATGGAGTAAAAGAGGTTCCATCTTGCATGAATGTTTTGATATTTTTTGAACTGGCAGTAAGGTAAACTACACCCACCTCTCTACGAAGCAATTAAAAATACTCCTAACTCTGTCACTGCATTTGTGTGTGCAGCAGTCGAGTATGAGGCAGCATGTATGTTATCCATCCCCATTTCTGCTCGTGGATAATTAATGATCTATATACTATACGTATGAGAGGCAGACTACGGGGTTGTTTTCCAGCCGACACCTACCTCAATTGTCAGAAAATTTAGTTTTTGAATGAACACTGACATTTAGTGTATTTCAACAGAAATTAGAGGCAGGTCACCCACTGCTTGGCCTGTTAAACAAGCCATGTTTGCAATCAATAGCATGAATGTCTAAAAATCAATGCCTTGAAAAAATCAATGCAACACGTCTGTCTTATGAATAATTCTCAGCGCTTGTAGTAAACAGAAACCCTGAAAGTTCTGTGTGAATTATTAGCATGAAACGGATTCCAGCGCTGATCACTCACATTTACAATTACTCATGATAATGGTAACGTAAGTGTGAGAGCACAAAAAGAGTGTAATTTAACAAGATGTTACAATGCCGTGGTTGGATGCAAGGTGTCCTTGTAATAGTCCCATATTTTACAATGACATTTTGAGCTCACATATTAAATAGTTAATCTTTGTGCTCGTTAGTTTGGGGCAACACTGAGAAAAGTACATATTTGATTGGTTTCTGAAAAGATGTTAATACAAACCCTGCAGCGGAGACGCATTAAAAGGTAAACCTTTCTTCAAATGTTAATGGACAAGGGGCCCATATTTCATTTCATCTCTAAATAGAATGAAATATTAACATTCTGGATGCAAATGTGGTCAGCCAAGATGCCGTTTTTTTGATGATTGCCAGCCTATCACTTTCAAACCTCCAGATCTGCAGTTAAATACTTGATAAATCGTTTGGAACGGCGCTCACAGTCCCTTGACTTAAACGCTGAAAATCTGTCACACACACATTCTTGTCAAATATATACTTGTTGCTTGGTGCAGAATGGAGTCCTAATAACACAATCCTTATCATTAGTAAGTGATCAGTTTAATAGTGATTTGGGGCGCACATGGTAGATGAGCAAGACGCTGAATGTAGTAGAAGCTATGGTAATTAACATCTACACCTCATATGTTCTGCTGTGCTGAATGATGATGATGTGACATATTTATCACTGCTCTGTCACATTCATTAACCCTGCCCTGACTTATTCTTTCGCTGTGCGCCGTTCTCGCCTCACTGGGAGGCTGTGCTGCAGCTGGAGACCCCATGGAAGTAAAACTGAGGAGAAAAAAATGTATTCTGCTTCAGTGAAAAACTGCTAAATAATCTGTTTTACGTATTCTCTTAACTTGGATGTGACCAAGTTGATTGCAGTTTAAAATACTGCATATAGTGAATAACAAAAAGCAGTTGGCTACGTATGACTGTGAGCTAGACCAGTGCTCACATTAAATGCCACCTTGGTCACCTCTTGTTGTGGTTACTGTGCATCATTTCCCATGATAAATTCTCCAAGTAATTAACCCCAAATTACCATACATAATGACTCCCTAATCTCCCAAATGAATCAGTAATCAGATTCTCTTCGTCTGCATTGCAGGCTTTTGTTTTACTCATTGTGGCCTTAACCTGCATAATTAATTTTACTATAATTTCTCTTGAAATGAAATCCCCTCTGACATGCCCCATTTCACTTGCAAATAAATGTCTGGTTGTCAGACTATGCCGATGGAGAAAATACTGTCCTTTCCAGAACTCGGGCTCTTAGTGTGCATTTCATTACGAGCTCCATCCTATTTCAGCTGGGAACTGCCGTCGGCAACTTGCTTTGTGGTGCACACCACACTAAAACCCCCTGACCAGACTGTGGGATTCAGAATGGAACAAAACAAGTGTGCCTGAGTAGAATGGTCCCAGCAGCCTGACTGGTTTCTTGTCTTAAGTTTCCTCATTTGTAAATAAAGTCAAACCAATGAGAGGCCAGAATAATGCTAATGAAAATTCAAGCAAAGATTAGATGCAGGGGGAAAAAAGACTATACAAAGGTTGGCAGATGTTGAGGAAAGTAATATTGTTCAGAAACATTATGGCTTCCCCTGGACACATTTTGTTATTCTACGATTAGTACACCACCTGAGGGTCGGTCATGTTCCTCCGTCAATCTCCTGGATGTGTTATGATAATGGAATCCACCCTGAATAGAAATAACCTTAGCCGAACGTGTCTGTTTTAAATACAGCAGATTTTTGACCTCGGTGTCAAAGAATGGCCAGAAAATGTGCCCATCTAAAGTGGCATTTGAAATTATGTGAGCATGAGGATACATGACTTGGAAGATGATAGATTTATCTTTAGAGAGCCTTATGCTGAGTAATTTCAGGCTAAAACGCAATCTCTGTTCATCACATTTAGAAACCTATTAATGAAGTTGGAAATAGACTAAATTACACTCTGACATCTGCTGTAGTTATCCAGCTCACTTTTAACCACTAAATACATTGGGCTGGCTGAAATGTAATGATATTTGACAACATTTAAAGAATTTTCTTTTTCACCTATGTTGGGCTTTGTATGAGCAAATGTGGGTAATAGCAATAATTAATACTCACTGGTTATTAATTATGGGCCGCCACCCTGGCAAAGGGACTCAATAACCAAATAGAAAGTCTATATTCCTAACTATTAACTTTAAAGTCTAAAGATTAATAATTACACTCCCAACTATGATTTAAATGACCAATTAACAGTAAAAGTTGAACGATTTAGAGCTCTACACAGTTCAGTTTGGCAACAGTCTGTCCTGTCCAACACCAGTTTATGTATTCAAACATTTATTGAAAGATAATCAACAAAAACACCATTTATAAACCTAATCCAACTAAAGAGTAAAAGGATGAGTGAGGAAGAAGGTGTGTGCATGTGTGCCAGACAGGATGTTCTTTCTTTGGTTTGCTTCTGTGTGCCAAGCAGTGTTGCCAGCTCCTCAGTAAGGAAAGTAGCTATTGGCTGTCTTAACTGTCGCTAAATGACGTCAAAGGCTAATTTTCATAATTGGCCATTTGGATGTGACTGGACACTGTAGGAGAGAGAGGAATAACGTTGTGGGACAGACTGTTGTAACCCTTCTCCTTTGTCCAGGCTTGGGACCAGAAAAGTGACCCAAAAGAGAAACTCCTACTACTACTACTTTTTTTAGAACCCTACTTAACAGCCTATAAGTAGTCACAGTAAAACATAGCCACAATTTGAACATTTTATTATATAAACGGTTTTAACAATCTAAATGTAATACTATTTTATTTATTTTGGCGTGACAGTGAAGAAACCCTTACACTTGCATCCCACTCTGTAAACCAGGGTCTTTCTTTGACAGCTACGTGGGGCTACTGTGAGACTGACCACCTGTGAGTGCTTTGGGATAAGGAAGCAGCTCACAGGAGCACCCGCTGCTTGTTGCGGACAGTAACTGCAACCGATATGTGCTTTCACATCAGAGTCCCCAATATCACCAGGAAAAGTCTCAATTTTTGTCAAAAGCATCTAACGACAAATCTAAAGTCACCAAAAGGATTTGGAAAGTCGCTGGATTTGGCAAGAAAGTCGCCAAGTTGGCAACACTGGTGCCAAATGCAGGATGTGAAAAAAGGACAAAGAGGTCTATTAAAGCAGGAGATTTAACTCTACTCTGCTCATGTGTTATGTTGGAAGCGTGTCCCTAGCATGTGATCCTTAAGGTGCCTGGTTAGAAGAGAGGGTCGTTAGTTTACATGTGACCTTTTGTGTCAACTCTCATCAACTTAACAATAAAAAGCAACTGACTAAAACAATCACTATCTGAGGAGGTCTCCAGTCTATTACAGGGCTAACACAGAGATACAGACAACCATTCACACTCACACACACTCCTATGGCCAATTTAGAATCACCAGTTAATCTAACCCTGGCCCTGGTTGGCTGATGGATTTAAACCCAAGTCAATGAAAATAGCTCATAGGTGTGTTGCTCCTTTAGCTGTCAGTTACGTCTATTGTTGTCAGTCAGCTGACTAACACAGTCTGATGAATGCCTGTGGCCTTGTTGAGATGCATTTTAAAGGAAACCAGCCACTTTGATCTCCAGCACAGTTAGCTGCTCTGCGTTAACTCCAGTAACACTGGGTGATGGTGAGGTATGTCAAGGTTGGACCCAAATGGAAGAGACAAAGGGGAGGCAGGAGTAGGAAATATAAATACAAAGATGCAGTTACAGGCCTGCTTTGACTGCACTGATTGGAGCGTCTTTGAAGCAGCAGCCTCGGACCTGGATGAACTAACCGACACTGTGACATCTTACATCGGCTTTTGTGAGGACATGTGCGTGCAGACCAAAACCTTCTGCACATTCAACAACAACAAACCATGGTTCACTGCAGAACTGAGACGACTACGCCAGGACAAGGAGGAGGCCTACAGGAGTGGGGATCGGGACCTGTACAAGCAGGCCAGGAACAAGCTGACAAAGGAGATCAAGGCAGCAAAGAGGAACTACAGTGAGAAGCTGAAGGACCGCTTTTCTGCCAACGACACCTCTACAGTTTGGAAAAGCCTGCAGACCATCACCAACTACAGGAAACCATCCCCCCACCCTGTGGGAAGCCCCCGCCTGGCAGAGGACCTCAGCGACTTCTACTCCAGGTTTGAAAGGACTTTCACACCTTTCACTTCCCCCACCATCTCCATCACAAAAGGCCCTGAAGCTCCACAAACCACACCCAACCCCCTGCCTGCGCTGAGGATCTGTGAACAGGATGTGCGTCAGCTCTTTCAGAGACAGAGGATTAGGAAGGCCCCGGGACCCGATGGAGTGTCTCCGTCCTGCCTGAAAGTCTGTGCTGACCAGCTGGCTCCCATCTTCACTCAGATCTTCAACAACTCCCTGGAGCTGTGCGAGGTCCCCTCCTGCCTCAAACACTCCACCATCATCCCGGTTCCCAAGAAGTCCCCTGTCACAGGATTAAACGACTACAGACCAGTCGCCCTGACATCTGTAGTCATGAAATCTTTTGAACGACTGGTGCTGGCCCATCTGAAGGACATCACAGATCCCCTGCTAGACCCCCTGCAGTTTGCCTACAGGGCAAACCGGTCAGTGGATGATGCAATCAACATGGCTCTCCACTACATCCTGCACCACCTAGACTCTGCAGGGACCTACGCTCGGGTCCTATTTGTGGACTTCAGCTCTGCGTTCAACACCATCGTCCCGGAGCTCCTCCACCATAAACTGTCCCAGCTCACCGTGCCCCCCTCCATCTGTCAGTGGATTACCAGTTTCCTGACTGACAGGAGGCAGCAGGTGAAACTGGGAAACTTCACCTCCAGCACCCGGTCCCTCAGCACTGGCGCCCCCCAAGGATGTGTTCTCTCCCCACTGCTCTTCTCCCTTTACACCACTGACTGCACCTCAAGGGACCCTTCTGTGAAACTCCTGAAGTTCGCAGACGACACCACCGTCATTGGACTAATCCGGGACGGCGACGAGTCTGCTTACAGAAGGGAAGTGGAACAGCTGGTCCTCTGGTGCAGTCAGAACCACCTGGAGCTGAACCCGCTCAAAACTGTGGAGATGACAGTGGACTTCAGGAAGAGACCCCCATCACTCCCTCCTCTCATAATACTCAACAGGACAGTCCCCACAGTGGAGTCTTTCAGGTTCCTTGGGTCCACAATTTCACGGAACCTGAAGTGGACTGCCCACACAGACTCCGTGAGGAAGAAGGCCCAGCAGAGGCTGTACTTTCTGCGCCAGCTCAGAAAGTTCAACCTGCCTCAGGAGCTGCTGATTATATTCTACACTGCAATAGTCCAGTCTGTCCTGACCACGTCCATCACTGTCTGGTTTGGATCCTCCACCAGGCATGACAGGGACAGACTGCAGAGAACAGTCAGGTCTGCAGAGAGGATCATTGGCACCGATCTTCCCTCCATCCAGGACCTGTACCGGTCCCGGGTCAGGAAGCGGGCCAGGAAAATCTCCACAGACCCCTCACACCCTGGTCACAAACTGTTCAGACTCCTCCCCTCAGGCCGGCGTTACAGAGCACTGTACGCCAAAACCACCCGTCACAAGGACAGTTTCTTCCCCCGGGCTGTCGCTCTGATGAACTCTGAGCAGTCACAGAGTGCAAGCCCACCCACATGAACAATAGATGAACATGAACAATGACTCTGCCTTGTAAATATTCACTGTACAATAACCCCGGTGTATATATTACCTATATTTTATATGTACAGATTGAGATTTATTTTATTGTGTTTATTTTATTCTTATTTCGCTATTTAAGTTTGTACTAGAGAGTAAAGTTACTGGAGTCAAATTCCTTGTATGTGCACATACTTGGCCAATAAAGCTGATTCTGATTCTGATACTTGAATAAAAACGTATAAAGTTGGGAATAAAGAGCACTGTAGGAAACACATGATTACAAAATAAAAAAACACAACATTCAAAACTCAAAACCACGACACTTTTGTTGTTAAAACTTTGCAGGTAGACATTCTGTCGAAACTGCAGCTCACCGCACTCCATTAACCAATGGGGAATCGCCAAGCTCTTGTGTTGCTGCTGAAAAAGTTCCAGACCACCTTCTGAGGTCAACAAGGCAACGTAGCGGAGAAGAGCAAAGTGAAGAGAGCAAGAGAGTCAAAAAGAGAGCAAAGTGGAGCACCACAGTTTTATCTCTTCGGGTCAGGATTTAGTCCAGATGGAATCAAGTTACTGCCGCCCTAAGGTGAAAGTAATTAGTAGTATAAGTAGTAATTGCACAAGAAATGACTTCATCTGTGGATTTCCATAGCCCAACAACGGTCTTATTAATCAGTTCCGATAAATTAAAATGAAATCAAAACTGCGCCATAAATGTCACTTGTGAACTCCCCGAATAGAGCTTTAGGGCAAACACTGATTTCGACATCAGATGAGAGATTATTTAAGTTAAGACACATTAGCAGCTCCATATCTATCCATCTCTGGGAGACAAAAACTAGCAGCGGTGCTATTCTACCAACAAGGTACTGTACCGACCCTCTCTCACCCACTGTTGAATTAATTTGCCAGTATCTCAAGACTGAAGGGCCATTTAACAAATCCTCTTTTGAATCTAAGTAGCTCCGTAATGCATTGGTCCCTTCTTGGTGCAGCCATTTCCAATTAATCCTCCTACATTATGCATGATTACATTAAACAATCCAATAAATTGATATAGAGACTCTGGCTACGGACGGACTCTGTTAATGGATATAAAATGGAGTCTGGCATGAATTCATTATTTCACTTATTGTTGCAAAAGGTAACCTGCTGGGCCTGGGTGACGCTTGGTTGGCCACTTCACTATACATCTCCACCTTTATGTTTGTGTCCATTAAGACTCAACAGTGGAGCAATATTAAAGCACTGGACAGAAGCTGTTAACACCATCCATATCGATCAGGTCAAGCAGTAATGTCCCAGTGTGTGAACTGGCATGGGGAAAAATGAAACATTGAAGTTACTGATCGTGTTATGTAAATTTTTTTCCTTTCCATCCAGACATGCAGGATCAGCAACTACGTAGCTAAAAATGCTGACTCATTCATTTCATATTACCTCCCCAAAGTCATGTTACAGTTACTAGGGCACAGCCAGAAAGCATTGTAAAATATGTGAGGGTGGAAAATAGAGGACTGTGGCAGGATCTGTTGTGAAGACGGCATGAGGTCTTAAACGTCGCTGGACACTCCAAAATGATAATAAGCAATGCTCGGTGGGAGTATGTTCTCTTAACTTTGGTCCAGTTTTTTTTGAGTGGCTCATACTTTGTGAAAACTTCTATTCCATTCTCTGAATTTGAATCTACAGCTTAAAGAAACAGTTGTGCAGTTTGGAAAATATGCTTCTTTCTTGTGGGGATGAGTAACCTTGACCACCTTTCTAATATTGTGTAGGTCTCCCTGAAAGCAAAAGCATATGTAAGTCCATACCATTACATTTCAGTGTACACCGATTTGCCACAACATTAAAACCACTGACAGGAGAAGTGAATGACATTGACCATCTGCTGTCAATTCAATGTTTCTGCTGGGAAACTTTTGTACCAGGCATGCATGTGGATGTTGCTTAGACATGTATCACCCACCTAGACCAGACTAGGCACCCCCACCACAGACACACACACAAAAGCACAAGGTGTTGACCTGGCCTACCAAATTCACTCGATCCCAAACTGATCAAGTATCTGTGGGATGATCCACAGAGGCTCCTCCCCTCAACCCATAGGACCCAAAGGCCCCCACTAACAACATTCTGTCCCAGACACCACAGGACACCCTCAGAAGGCCCATGTCCACTATCTGATGAGACACAGCTGTTTTAAAGGCACAAGAGAGACCTACACAATATTAGGAAGGTGGTCATAATGTTATGCTTGCCTGGGGTATAACTACTGTTGTTGGTGTGTTGTAATAGGGGAAAATGAAAACATTCCTCTTCTGCCCATTGACTACTCTTTTATCTTTGATGTCAATCCATGAATCTGATTAAACTATGAGACTGAAACATTCCTCGGGTCACTCAGGTCATGGTGTGCTGTGCTGTCTCTAACTTAGTTTCACTTCTGAAAAACACACATCTACCGATGATTCGAGTCACATTTTTTTGTATAACTGAGCAGCCTGCGATAAATTATTCAGTTCTTAATCTGCTTGAGCTTGTTTGTGGAGAATTTTATTTCCAGACCGTCCTACACTAAGAATGACCTCATAATGTGGATCACCTGTGCAGGCAGCTCATGATGACGCATACATAGGGGGATTTTGGTTTTTCTGCTAGAAGTCAGTTAAAAATAAAACTTGTTTCCATTAAAGTGACAAAGACGCCTTGTAACTATGATGGGAGCACAAAGTCAGGTGATCCTGTTATGAAGCCACAGAGTCTGCATATCCCAAGCATTGGACTTTAACATAGGACCCTACTGTAACTTTTATCTGACTGCTCCATAAACTTAAACATGCATTTATTATTGTAACCACAAAGGCAATATAAGTTAAACCAAATGCAATGAAATTACAAATCAATTAAATTACTTCTGATGTTTCTAAACTGTTTGATCTTTCATGAGTGGGACCAATCATGAACTGTACTTCATGTGATGTCTATTTCCTCTTATCATATAAGAGGAGCAGTTATCATTCACTTTATTTAATTTCTTTAATCCGTCTGAGTCAAATCACATTATAGACTGCACTACCCCAAAGTGCCCCCTCCAGACCATCATCCTGAGTATCTTTCCTTCTCTACTCTCATTATCCTGCCTTTTCTCTGTTGTCACCTTCTCCCACCTCTTTGTCTCTTCCTTGAGGATTGTCAACATCTTTTTTGTTATGCATGGGCTACTAGGGCCTAATAACTCTCATGAAACTTGTGGTTTGCCCGAAGCCTTATACACTGCAGTGCCCCTCGTGGTGGATCTATCTCAGTTCGAGCTGCTCTGAAGAAACACTGCAGGCAAAAAGCAGCGTTTTTCGGATGGTGCAAAAATAAAAAGCCATCTGAATGATACTCGGCAGAAGCTGAACTTGGTGATTGCTAGAGACTGTGCAGTCTATATGTAGATACACTTAATATTTATCGGTATGCAAGCCTAGCATTATGGAGTGCGTTTTCACGGATAGACCCCAACCACCAATCAACTCCATGGTGCTAAAGTGACATGGATGACCATGTTGCTGTTACTTTTCTGTCAATTACTGCATAAAGCCCACCCAAACACTTTCATTGGCTTTGAAGATCTTAATCAGAGCATGATTGGTTCCCAGCAGAGTGGTACCAGACCAATTTTCCTCCACAAAATACTCTGGGTGGGGAAAGTCAGACTCTGTCCAGACTAATCGAAATGCACGTATAGTCTTGACAAAAATATGTGCATTAAATACATTTCATACAACAGTAAATTCAAGCTTTCCCACATTACAGTCAAAATCCTTCATACTCAGCCCTTTTCCCACCTTTCATTCATGCCATCCCTTTTATGCTAAACCAAACGGCCGCTCCATTATTTGTTCTCCTGCGTTGCTTTCTTATTCAATTAGCCAGCTGAACTTCTGTTTGCATCATTAGTCAGTGAGCCTAATTAATCCCTCTCATTTGTCTTATCCCATCACTAACCTGTGCACTCTTTATAGCCCAGTTCTTCTTGTATTCCATTTGGTAAACACATGTCAGTGTAAATACTAGATTAGCCACTTCCTGCTGTGCGGTGTGGTGGTCTAGAAATGATTACTTTTGCTTCAGGTGGTAGCTTAACCACTATGAAACAATCAAACAGTAGCATTATACAGTATCTCTTATTCATCTCTTTGTTCCATTGCTCAGAGTTCAAAATTCCAGTAACTGGAAAAGTCTCCCTGGCTCTTAGCAGACACTGAATGCATTTATACAACAATGAAGAGAGCTACATTTATAAGGCAAGATGGGGGAATGATGCAACAGATCCATGAATGAATGTAAAAGGTTGTCAGACCCCAAGACGCCTGAAAGATGAGTGAAATTTGAGCAAAGTTTAGTTTTTCCTGGAACTTCTTTTCTTACATGTTTGTGCTGGCACACTGTGGTACTGCTGGACTTGCCTCCCTGAAATAAATGAAAGGACTACACTCTTTTGCACAAGGGGCTGAACTCTTCCACTACTGCGTTTACTCACTGAGCTTTTATGCGTTGCCAAAATGTAGAGTTTTATGCTGGGGAACTCGCCGTCAAGCATGCTTGCAGATGGCCTCATGCGTGAATGTTTTTCTGTTATTTGTTCTCGCATAAAGCGTTCTGAGGAACAAAACTAGACTGTATGTGGGATTCATGAAAGGTGCGCTGGCAGCCAAATCCATTCTGAGAATTTAGACGAAATGCGCTGCGTGACGAAATGCACCAATAAACTCAAACTTAGTAGGGGAGTCGAGTTATGTTCCGTGTGCAGACCTCAAAAAAGCAAGCTACCGCAATTTGACAGAAGAAGTAAAGTGAAAGAGGAAACCAGCATTTCTCCTACAGAAGTAGAAAGTCTCCATGATGAAGATTAGTTAATAAAAAACATCCCATAAACACCCTGTCAGGACCGGAAAGCAAGATCTGAAGGCAATGGTAAGCATCAATACTAATTTTTAATCTTCAAAGGGAATTTAGTGCAGCTGAATGTGTCATTTGATTCCACATTAAACATATTTAAATATATATATATATATATATATACATATGTATAACTTTATCTTTATTCTACAGTATAACCATTTCTGGTTTCCTCAGCTTATTTGATCCACTTATTCACAGATTTCTGAAGACTTCAAGACACAGGGGAAATTTACTTATTAAATACCTTTTTTTTTAAGCATTTTTATCAATATTTCACAGCACTAAATGGTAAGTTTGCTTTTGTACGTAGTGTCTTATGTGTGATTCAGGGGAAATATGAAGTGGTTGATGGATGGATGCCAAAAAGGTTCTTAAATAGTGCTTAAATCTGGGAATACACTATTGGTCCATTCCTTAAAACTTTTTATTGAATTAATGGTTCTTGGTAAAAGCTAAGTACTGACTAAGCTTGTTAAATACTCTGCGAGAAGCAAATTTGTTTTCGCTCCTTGGGCTGCAAGAACAAGAACAATTTTTGTTTTGGAGACAAATGCAAATGCTGAACTCCCGGGAAGTCCTCACCCACACAGAGTATGCTGATCTCTACCCAGGAGAGATTAGTGGTCACACTGTGAACATTGGCATCTGTGAGAACAAACATCTCGCTTCTCACTGAGTATGTAACAGCCTTTAAGGTTGCCCAGTTTGCCACTACATGTAAAATAGTCCACCAGTAATATTAAAATGTATATGCTACAATTTGAAAAAATCCCATACAGAAATGGTACTGCTCAAAGGGCAAGACAGTCGAGTTAAACGCCGAGTATAAATCCAACACACTGTCCAGAAGCCAGGTTGAGGATGACTCAGAAACTTGATCAGGTATTGCATCTCCCCTTAAACAACAACCAAATTCACTTATATGCTAAAGCTTGGGAGTCTGTGAGGCATAATCTGAAATGTTTGCCACGACAGTTTATTCCTCTGAGAATACACCCAACTTTGCAGCTTGTTCAGCTTACAGCCACTTTCATTTCGTTGTTTTGCTCTGTTGGTTCAATCCTAATGGCTCCCCCATGTATAACTATAGAAGCCGTTTCCACCACACAGCCTCAGACAGCCTCCTTGAAACCTACCTTCCCCATGTGAAATAGCAGTGAGACAAAGTAAATGAGAATTAAATATCTGGCAAACCAGAGACCCAGATAGGTTTTCTCAAGAGAAAGAAGACTGAACTCAGGCTAAGAAACAAGTAAATACTTCGCTCACGTTCAACAGGCCGCGAGAAGCACAAATCCAGAGAGAGTGTGAGTAATTCATTCCATGCCTCCAAGTATGCTTAGTTTTCTTGTTCTTTCAATGAGCCCTGAATCAGAAAATGACAATAAATGCATTTTGTTGCAGCTAAATGAGCTGAGTGGCCTTGGGTAGTTTTTCTCCAGCGTTAGAGCTCAGCATAGGGTTCATGAGCATGACAGCCCTGTCCTTTTGTTTCCATCACTTCACAGCTTCTGGAGCTTTATTAAGAAATCATATCAACAGCGTCAATTAGCCGCTTGAAATTTTGAGGCCGAGTCTGCCCTGAAGTTGAGAAGCTCAGCAAACAGCCCTCCTAGACCTGGTTGTATATATTCTGATTGGTGTGTAATAAGAGATGAGCTGGCAGTATCATGAAAAATGTCCAGAGTGAAGCTTGTGGTTCACGTTTCTTCTCTTTGTGTTCATAGTGTTATCTATTTATGACTTTAATGGGCTGTCTGTGCATGCTTAACAAGCGCTCTGACCTGACACATTAGTGATGTGTTGTTCGCGTATGAGCCCATTCTTTGTAGCAAACAAGAAGAGCCAACTCTCGTCTGTGAGAGCCAAAGCTTGAGCCACTCCTGCTCAGGGCATGCAATCCATGCAGGCAGGGGTGGGATTATATTTTAGTGGAAATGGCATACGGCCAGTCCGATGCAAGGACAGACTAGGACACAAATGCAAGCACATCTTGAAATGAAGTGAGGAAAGGAAAGCAAACTGGACATCCGAATTGAGGCATCTGGTATTTCTGAATACCGACCTGCACTTATCTAAACTTAGGCCTTTGTGGTTGCTGTGGTTCTGTGTTCAGTTCATTTAACGCTTTGGTTAAAATGTTTAACGACAGAAACTGTGAGTTAAACTAAAGGAAGAGCTATTTGGGAGTCTTTGGGGAGCCATTGGAGACACTTCTTCCAAGGGAGCTGAGCCAAAAGAACTGAATATTCGAAAAGTCAGACCTCCCATCACTGTGACCGTGAAACTAATCGTCCCGTATTGAGCTCAAACAGGACGCACTTTGTGATAATCAAAAGTAGTGTGTTAAATGTCAATGGACTTAATGAACAACAGATGCTACATATGAAAATTTACGGTGAACTTATTCGCAGGACGTCTCTTGCTCTGTGACCAATGAGCTGACAGCGGGAATCCCGCTCATCTCATGAATCTGCGAATAAGATACCGGTACACAACAAAGCAACAACTTTTCCTCACACTTTGTCTTTACACTTTTCTTATTGCACTATTACAAGAGGGATGTTCTGCTTTCTATTATTTTATATTCATTTATACAGTTTTAAGTTAAGCAGGAGAGGTTTCTGTTTAAGAAAGATATTTATTCTGTTCATTTTAATATTTTTTAATACAGGGTTTATTTTCTCTCTATTATGTCTCAGTTCTCCAGAGCAGGACTCTCCCTCACCCAGAACACAGCAGGACCCTCACACTGACATATAACATACTACACAGCTCATGAACAACAAGATTTCTGTCCTTTTCAAGGTGGCCAAATCACTTATATTAAAAGTATCGACAATCACTGCAATAATGTGATTCTTTTAATATACCACGTAATTTGCTATGATCTTGGGTTTTGCACAGGTGTGATACTGGTGTGTGGCCCCAGTGTGCACGTGTGATGTTGCGCAGTATCCACAGTGTGCTCACAGAGTTTTTGTGTATGCTCAGACACATGAAAAATTAGAGGGAACATTGGTCCCAAGTGTATATAACTGACCTAAGTGTCTAATTTGTCACTTAGGACAGTTTGGTTAAGTTGAAGCCTTAGTTTCCTTATTGCTTTGAGATTTTTTGGGCCCGTGTTATATCTTTATATTAGACCTCATTATTTTTGGAACTTTATTAAATCATTGTTTTGGAAATTTCACTGCTTTCACTGCAATTTCGTTTCTGCTTGGTCCCTAACAAGGTGTTTTTTCTGTTTTTCCACCATACTAATAAAATCTATTATATTGGGTTTTTGCTAAGTAACCCCCTTTCTTTATTTGTAATATAGTGTCTTATTTGAAAGAATCTATACAGGTCATTGGATGGAAACTGACATTGCTCCTGAAGCTGGGTAAATGACTAGAACTCTGTTCCACTGAGTTAATTGTGCTAAGACCTTTATCAACCCACCTTCTCAACTCACTATCCCACACTGAGGGAGGGAATCCTGTTTCTATCTATTCTACAATCCTTCTTTCTTTATTTAAGGCTAGAGAGTCATCCTCAATGTCAGAACTCTTCCAAGCAGGGAGGGCGAAGAACCACCTTGTTATATTGTTTTTTATTTATTTGTCAAATTGGCTTATTATAAGTCCCTGGACCAGTGGAAGGAGATTGTTTTCATTTAACCTTATAGGCCAGTTCCCCGATATTGTCATTGCCTCTGATTTGTTTTCATGTATCTTGTATCCTGAGACTGAGCCATATTTGTACAGGCATTGCATAAGTGCAGGAATAGAAAGAATTTGATTGTTTATGAAAGCAAACTATCATCTTCAAAAATTGCTGTCTTGTGGATTTCTCCTCCTTCATCCTCCATTCCTTGGATCTGTACATTTTGACATAGCTTCCTCCAGTGTCTCTATACAGAGCGCAAAGAGAATGGGTGATAATGAGTCTCCCTGCCTCACACCACTTTCCACATTAAACAAATCAGCCCCAAATCCTATTTCTAAGTGTTTGTTTCAGTAATAGCCAGTCAGCCCGATCAAATGCTTTCTCAGCATCCAGGTGGAGAAGAATTAAAGGTGTTTTTTTCTTCCTGCTGTTCACTGTAAATTTAAAATTGTATCGTCTACACATTGGAGGCTTATCGGGCAATAACTAGTACACTGTATGGGGTCTCTTCCTCCTTTTTGTAAGACTGCAATAAGTGCTTCCGACCATGACTTTGGAGGATCTTCTTAGTTCAATGTATAATTATATACTTTGCGTAGTATGGGTGTAAGCTTACTTACAAAAAAAAAAAATGTATACCCCACTAAATCCATCCGTCCCCGTGATTTGGCTTTTATTTTAGCAATAGTTTCTTTTATTTCAGCTTCTGTGATAGGCTCTACTAATTTGGTCGTCTCCACATTCGACAATTTAGTCAGATTGAGAGGTTTAGAGAGCTGATTAATATTTTCTTGCTGTGATTCATGTACCTCAGCATTATATAGCTGTTCATAATATTTTGCAAATGCATTTAAAATTTCCATAAGATGAACTTAAGATCAACATGGTTGGTCTCTGGTTTTCTTATCTTAGCAACTATATGGTTGGATTGGGATTTTTGAGCTGAAACAACCTGCTAGTTTTATTTCTCATTGGGTAATACACTGTCTGGCTTTAACTAAGCAAGTAGGTAAAAGCTTCCTATTGGATAATTACTGCATGGGTGATTATCTTTCAACTGGCAACAAGTCATTTAACCCCAACTGATGTAATGAGTAGCTTCTCATTTCTGAAACAACCATATCTAAAGACACATCTGGTGGTCGTGGGAGAAGTCTGTTTGAGAAGGGTCAATTCATTGGCATGCATCAAGTAGAGACATCAGGGTAAGAAGAGAGGCAGATGAAGCACCCATCACTCCTAGTGTCTACTGTACAAGCCTGTAGGGGGAGCGCTATGATCTGGGGTTGCTGCAGTTGCTCAGGTCTAGGTTCAGCAACATTATGTGTCCAAAGAATGAGGTCAGCTGACTACCTGAATATGCTGAATGAGCAGGTTATTCCATGCAAGCATGAGACATCATTTTCACACATGGATTGGCCACCAAAGAGTCCAGACCTTAACCCCATTGAGAATCTTTGGGATGTGCTGGAGAAGGCTTTGTACAGTGGTCAGGCTCTCCCATCATCAAGATCTTGGTGAAAAATGAATGCGACACTGGATGGAAATACATCTGTTGACATTGCAGAAGCTTATCAAAACAATGCCACAGAGAATGTGTGCTGCAATCAAAGCTAATGGTGCGTGACCTTTTTTGGCCAGTGTATATTCTACGTACATACCTGAGACTTCCTTGTGCCTTGTGCATAAGTACCTCATCTAATTGTTGCCTAGCTTCTCTGAGCCCATTAGGTACATCTTATTTTCTGAATGGTTTATCTTCCCTTGCTAATATTTTTATTTAATTTTCCAGTCCTTGCTGTTTTATTAGCCTCGGTTCTTTATTCTAAAGCCAATAGAAACAATCATTACTTGTGTCCCATACCACTGAGGGACAGACAAGACCATCATCATTTAGTGCAAAGTATTCAGAATAAAGCGCCTTGTCCGAACATTTTTTATTTTTCTAATTAAATTTTTACCTTTACGAAAAGGTCACCTGCCATAATTAAAAAATGTAGATGTATGTCCCACCTGGCTCAACACTTACTAAATACTTACATGACATGTGTCCCTGTGAGACTGTTCCTTCCAACATGTCTTCATTAAATTGCTAATTATCAGGTCCAATTCAGATTCATTTGCTTCATTACTTTGAAGACCTTCTTTATGCCGTTTTTTTGTACTGTAGTTTGTAGTTACTTATGAGCGTCCCCAAGTAGCTTTTATTTAATGCTGCATTCTGGAGTGGGGAGCCCTACAGGATAGACAATAGAGAAAGAGAACCAAATCAAACAAAAGAATCAGAAATATTACACTTAGACTATTACACAACTGAGCCAATATTACATATCACTGAGGTAGTTGTTCAATTCAATGCCAGTGTTACCAATCAGCGTAATGAGACTTGTGTTGGTCACTGCTCTGGTTTGTTTAAAAAAAATCAGGGATTTGTCTCAGTTTGAGCTTCACAACACATGATTATGGAAGTGTATTATGGCATGGACAAAGGAGCTTTCTGAGGAGCTCAGAAAAAGAGTTTTTGCTCATCAGGCTTTTAAGGCGACAACAGAAGTCACTACAAAAGTAAGAGGTAGAACAGTCCGAGAGGTCACAAAGAAACCCAAGGTAACTTCTAAGCAACTAAAGGCCTCTCTCACACTGGCTGATGTTAATGTTTATGAGTCCACCATCAGGAGAACAACCACAATGTGAGTGGAAAGGACAAAGACACTGCTCTCAGAAAAAGACACTGCTCTACGGTTTGATCATGTGGACAAGCCAGAAGACTACTGTGAACAGATGAGGGGTTTTGTTGGGGAGCACAGTGGTGTGGTGGTTAGCAGTGATGCCTCACAGCAAGAAGGTTTGGGTTTGAATCCATCAGCCTGTGTCTGCGTGGGTTCTCTCTGGGTACTCCAGCTTCCTCCCAGTGTCCAAGGACATGCTCGTTAGGTTAAATGGTGAATCTAAACTGCCCATAGATGTGAGTGAATGGTTATCTGTGTCGCTGTGTTAGCACTGAGATAGACTGGTTACCTGTCCAGGGTGTAGCCCACCTCTCGCCCATTGACAGCTAGGATAGGCTGTCAGTGAAATACGTGGGGTTGTAATGTGCTCGTCTTTGCCTGTTTTGCTGCATCCGACCAGGACAGCTTGCCATCATTAACTGGACAAAGAATTCTGAAATATGCCAGCTGATTCTAAAAGGAAATGTCAGCACATCTGTTGGGCTGAATCTTAAAAGAAACTGGGTCATGCAGCAAGACAACAACACCAAAAACACAAGTAGTTCTACAACAGAATGGTCAAAGAAGAACAGAATGACTGTTTTGGAAAGGCCAAGTCAAAGGCTGACCTTTATCCAATAGAAATGCTGGGAAGACCTGAAGAAAGCAATTCATGTGAGGAAACCAACCAGCATCTCAGAACCTAAGTGGTTCTGTACTGAGGAAAGGGTTAGAGTTCCTCCAGGCCACTATGGAGGACTGATCAGGAGTTACCAGAAACATTTAGTTGCTGTCTTTGCTGCACAAGGGGTCACACCAGATATGAAAACAAGGGTTCACTTATTTTTGCAGCTCACAGATATGTACAAATGATGATTTTTCTTTAATAAACAAACACAAAATCATAATCGTTCTATTTCATTTGTTTGATAGGACTCTTTGTCTTCTTTCAGGACTGCAAATTTCCACTGAAATTTCCTTTTTATGCAAATATGTAAAATGCTGTATGTTTGTGTCTTGTGCTTGTTATACAAGAGTAGCAACCAAAATAAACTTTAAACCTTGTGGTAGCTCACAGCGATCACCTGACCTAATGGTGCCGGTCATTCCTGGTTTACAACTGAGTAATTCAGTCGTGTGTTGCTGTTTGTTTACCTACAAAGCACACGGCTGTCAAACTGGCACTCATGTTTATGTTACTGTAGTACATTGTGAAACCTGGAGAAAGCCAAATTGTTGCTATATTCTATGTCCTTTTAAGATGAGAGCCATCTTGTAGCAAAGCGATAATTGAGAGTAAGTTTGCTTTCACACCTGGGTCATTGTTCTGAATCAGTCACACAATGTTCTAGAACAAATGAACCAAGCTGATCCTAGTTAGATGGGGTGGTCTCACCCCGATTGCAGCCTCTCCCCAGAGCGGTTTGCTTGCAGCGTGAACACATGCTACCCACGGTCCGATACGACTACCTTTATTGTGATATAACCAAGTATTTTTCCAGATACATCTTTGGAGGAGTGCACACCTGACAGACATGTCTGGCAGCAGTCCGCCTTCTAATCATATCAACATGAACTGAACATGTTGTTCATACAGAACACAGGTACATGAACTAAATAACACTTGGATTATTTCCTTTTTCCCCCCTGCAAAATTTTGACATTGACTAGATAGATTTTGTGAGCACAAGGGCAATCAAGACAAAGGTTAAATGCAACATTGTAACAATACTGAATCTATTACAGCTTGAGTCAGAATCATTTTCAAACTGTTTACAATATATAAAACTACAGTGCATCATACAGACTTTCTAAAATGTTTTCTCAGTTTCATTGTGACTATTCTGCCATTATGTGAGAAACACCATTTGGAGATAAAATTGTCATATATTTTGTGCAAAGATCCTTAATGTGAAAGTCAAACAGTCAGGAGGCAGGGAAGCTGTGCTGCATACATGCTCTCCAAAGGGCTCAGATGGCTTTAGTACTCCTATGACTAAAACAAGTGTAGCATTGTGGTTCTCTGTGCTATCAAACCAGAATTGCAGTTCAAAATAGTTACAACTGGTTTAGCAGCAGCTGTGTTTGACTCATTATTTATTGCTTCTGAGATTGTATTTTAAATTCAACACCTTTTATTATGGTTTCTCACTCTAGTGCTGGGGTGAGTATTGGAGTAGTATTGTATATGTGTGAAGTATGTATAATTATCTCACGTGTCTCTTATTCAAATACTCCAAAGGTTTATGGCGTATGGAATATTTTTTAGCCAGAAATTTAAAAGGGATTTTCTAGTTAAGCACATGTATGAGCCCAGAAACCAGGCATCCATATAATTACCCCTTGGTCCATTGCTATTTTTGGCTTCACTGCATATTGTTCTTTTTTGAATCAAGAAAAGGATATCTTTAATTCAAAATGTTCAGATGACATTTAATCAGCTTGAATATCCCAGAGGGTATAGCTTTTCTTGTCCAATCAAAAATCAAATCTTTTCTGGCTTAAGTCCTTGAAAAGGGAATGCAATCACACTAGCTGATTGCACTGATGAATGACAATAGACTCCTTGGTACTTTTTTTTTTGTTTTAAAGCCCAACACAACAATGATGTCCTGCTGATTTTCATACTGTAGCCAGGACTTTAATGGAATCCAGAGGCTGTGAATGGGACAGAAACCAGTCAATAAAAGGTCTATGGAAAACATTTGAAACTAGACCCGACCAGGCACCCCCACCGCATAGCAATGACACTTCTTGATGGCAGCAGCCAACCCATAAGACCAAAGGCCCCCATTAACAACATTCTGTTGCCAGACACCATAGGACACTCTCAGAAGACCCACGCCGATTCTCTGATGACTCACAACTGTTTTGGAGGCACAAGGGACAACTACATAATATTAGGAAGATGGCCATAATGTTATACCTGATCAAAGTAAATGATATCATCTCGGGCCCTGCAATTTACACAATTACGGGAGACACACACAGGCAGGTATAAGGTCACATTTCGGTATAGCACTGTACACCAATAAGACCTTACTGTAACTGATGTAGCCTTTCTTCTTCTCTGAATAGTGTCTGGAATAGACAGTTAATTGCAGATTAGCAACTATAAAATCCTATAAAAGGCGAGTGACCAGACGGATACCTCAGAACTGCTTTACTGTTCTGTGCAGATGATGTGTGTCCGGGACTGTGGGCTTCATCACGCACTTTTTATTGCAGTTTTAAGTGCTCAAGGTGAAATAGACCACTTCCAGGTCGAAGGCCATGTTTTATTGCCTGCAAACAGTTGATTGACCCTTCAGCTTGGGAAAGTGTTGCTGTCCCAAGTGATGGAGTTTCTTGGGGCCTTGTTAACAAGTGAAGGTAAAGTGGAGCATGAGATCAATAAGAGGATTGGTGCAGCATCAGCAGTAGCACCATGTGCACAGGAAGCGTGAATGGCACATTTAGCAGAGCAGCAACAGAGATTGCACCTTACTTCTCTCAATACAGGAGGTGTTTGGGTACAGCGTTGAGCAGTACCCAGCAGTAGATTGGGTATATTTTGAAATGTTTTGAGCTCAGCGAATGATCACACTCTTAAAAAGGAGAAAAAAAAATATGTAGAAACTAGACATGTGTGACAGGCAAGCCGTTACACTGATGGTGTAGACAGATGTATTGATTAACGCGTGCACATAGACGCCAGTTGTTGAAGCTTGATTTGAAAGTTCAAATCAAGCTTCAAAAGCTCATCTGGTATTTTTTTTACATTGTTTTACTATATTGTTTTTATCTCTCTATCTAAAGTATAATCCAACTGGATTTGTAGGTTTTCTTAAAGATTTTTTTGACACCCATCCTGCTTCTTCAGTTCTAAAACTGTTTCTGCACTGAGTTCCTCCATAAGGTGTTTCAACTCACCCTTAAAAGCTGTCACATACGCCGCAAGAAATTCGTTCTTGCATCTAGGGCTCCTATGTCCATCGTTAGGGAGTTCTCAAAGCTTGTCCTCAACACATCAACCAGGCAGAACTCTTATTTTCCTGTGTGGTGTCGTACAACTATTCTGTGACTGGTCACAAACTGGAAGTGGGTGTGCTAATGCGGATAGGCGGGAATGCTAGCGGCCACTCTGTGAGCTCTCAGATGCTAATACTCGCAGTGTGACCACTAATCTCTCCTGGGTGGAGATCGGCATACCGTGTGTGGGTGCATGCTGAATAAACGGCCTGATCCGATGGACGCGGTCATGACTGGTCTTTCGCCCGCATCTCCCACAAGGCTTAGTACGTGTGACGTATAGTCCAGTGGGAAGGCCATATGAGGACTTCCCTGGAGTTTCTCCTTAAGTATAAATGACCTGGCTAAAACAAACTTTGTTCTCAAGCTAGCTTACCTTGAGAACAAGAACAAATTTCTCGCGTCTCTGAGTATGTAACAGTCTTAGAGATTGGATAGGGGTCTAGAAGTCAAACTTTGACTCCTGCTTTGCTTTGAAAGGAGTTCATCTGAGGTGTTTCAGTCCTCCGATCAGGATGCCTCCATGGTGCTATCCTCTGGAGGTTTTCTGGGCACGTCCAACTGGTTGGAGTACCCTGGTAACACCCTGAACACAAAGGAAATATAACACGATATGTCTCATCTGGTTTGGCAACAACTCCAGGTGTGGACTATCTTGGCAGAAAAATTAATAAAAACACAGTGAGACGTCCACATCGCACGTTTGCCACCAAATTATTTTCATTTGTTTCCTCTTTCTCAGACAGACTGCATGGCACATAAGGGACCAACAGCATATTATGTTTTGGCTCATCAGTATGTATGTGCACATGGCTAGTGAATATTTATGGCCGAGTGTAGTGGGACTGTAATGACGGATATGTAGTATCACCAGATGGTTTATTACGCAATTAAGTCAGAAACGTAGATTTTGTGAAATGTTTATATAAGTGAAGAACTGAAATTATGATAATGTCATCTAAATAAATTTCTGTCCTATATCTGAAATCTCAGCTCTGACACATTTGTCAAAGTCTGACTCCTTGCAGGAGAGCTGGTGATTGCCAAAAGGGGAGGATTAACATTTTAATTCAGCAACACACGACGTCACAGCAGTCGCCTCCTTAAGTATATTAATAATAGTGGTAATGTTAATAATGAAAGCGAATTGAATGGGCCCAGAGGATCTGGTTTTGATTGCGTGTAATGAATTCTGTGGCATTGGGGCTATTGTTCTGCTTAATGAAAAGAGAATGACTGTGGATGGGCAGAAGCACAAAATAGATTAATAGATCACACAGTATTGAACTCAATTTTGAAAGTCATAATGAGCTGTCAGTTGTCTGCGCAGCAGCGTGTGAGTGAGCTTTGACTTTTTACATCCAGCCGAAGTCGTGCCGGTGACTGGGACAGGAGAGGGGGAAAAGTGACAGGAAAAGACAGAGAATCTCGGGGTCAAGATCGTTTAATGGGTGCTGTTGATGCAGTAATTGGAACAGCGGCGGGCTAATGACGTAATTAACGCTGAATATATTTTCTCTTTGATATATAGAAGACATCTGTTAAGTTATTCACCAAGTGCTATTGCTAATGTCCTAAGCCTTTTGCTGGAGCCCAGAAAACAAGAGGTACTGATTGTTTGTAGGAGATTAATCTTGTTAAAGATGCAGCTCAAAACAGTCTTAATCTATCCTCTTTGTCTTCTCATCATTTTTTTAGCACCTTAATTTAGTTTTGATGCAAGCTGTAAAAATGGATTTAAAATAATAGAATTTGGCAGTATTAATTACGAGTTAAAAATGCAAATGATAAAAGATATTAGAAATCAATGCAATTAGAAATTTATTGCAGATATCATTTTATAAAGGTATTATATTAAATGTGTAAGGAAACAGTTGCTTATTACACATTCAGACACACACAGCATAATATAGTATGGATCTTTGTTTTTGTGTGTTTTTTTTTATTCAATCTCAGCTCACAGCGAAGTCACCAACATATTGTGCTGAAACAGAATTAAATTAAAGATGGTTTGCTAATTCAAATTGGGGAAGGACCACTTTTCCATTACATATACTGTAGTAATATGATTAGGTGCCATTCCGAAATTATTTACAAAATATGCCATTATGAAAATATGCTTTATGACAAATCAGTGGAAACACTGAAACCACGTCGCAAGTTTCCCCAAAAATATTGTGTGATTAGCTGCAGTACGGGGAACGATACTGAACTTTGCTGTAAAAAAGAGTGTTCTATTTTCTTTGTTTTTACACAGCTTCATGTCAACAGTCTCTAGGACACTGGCCAGCCATCACCAGCCAGGCTGCACGTCTGATACCCTTTCCGTGGTTTGGACTCCATCCGTCTCCTAAACCGCAGTCTTCTTTAGCATAACGCACTGCGTAAAATGAGAAGTCACCTCAGACAAGGCCACTGGGCTAAGTACATCATTTATGTAATGTAATTTATCCCTATCACATTCTAGGTATGGCTAATTAAACCACATATCTTCCCTGCTGGAAGAGAAGAAGGTCAAGTAGAACTATCAAGTCATGCTTGAGGTTACCTTTCAGAATCACTGCTCTGAATAGGCCAAATGCTTCAATGCAACACATGTCTCACAAGTCCATATCAGTGCTAATAAATAAGTCTAGTACCTTTTTATCTTACAAGACATCTTGATCCTGAAATATACTTAAATAAATAAAGTATTAAGTATTCACAGCTGTGTAAATCTTCCTTCTGAGCTGAAAAAAATACTGATTGTAAAAATGTAAAGATGTCAACACTAAACTATGCCTAGATAACTCTTCTGTCTTATACTAGACATGCAGAGCACAGTCAAAGTCTGTAACATGGATTTTTGTATGCTATTTTTAAATCATTTTCTAAAGGGTTTAAGTTTCTTTTATTTGTACCTAATGTAGGATTTAAGAAAGTGGCAAATTTTTATGTTGTTAGCATACTTTACACAAATCAATCTTAGTGGATGTACTAGTATTAGATACATGACGTGACTGAAGCATTTGGCCAGGAGAACATACTATCAGGTGGTGTCCAACTTTGCTCTTAGAAATATAATATGTTATTGCGCATGGTGTTGAGGTTGTATGTGTGTTATGTCCATGTATTAGTCCAGTGTGTCCTCTACTGGGAACAAGCCTGAGTGCACAGCCTCGCAGCAGCATGAAGGAAAGACTTGCCGTAATGCTCCTAACACAGCAGAGCAGTCGGCTGCTAAAGGCCCCGCTCAGGAGGTGGGATTTGTTTTCCTGCTATCATCCTCCGATCACTCACCACCTGACTGGCTCAAGGGGCCAACCCAGAGCGGAGCCGGCCTTCTTAACCGGCCTGTTCACTCTCTTCTTGTCTGCCGCTGAGATGCTGCTGCTCCAGCAGGCAGCTACATAAAAGGTGGCTAATGCCACCGCAGAGTCATAGAAGTTCCTCTGGAGAGCTCTCTGCACTCTGGAGGACCTAAGTCTCCCGAGCTGGAAGAGTTTGCTCTGGCCTTCTCTTTAAAAGAGTCAGTGTGGTCAGTCCAGACCCGATTTTGTTCAGGTGCGAACACCCAGGTAATTGTGAGAGCCTACGATCTCGATGTCCATTCCCTGGGTGTTCACCAGTGGGCCTGTAGACTTTCACCATCAGCTCCTCTGTTTTTTCCACGTTCAGCTGAAGGCAGTTTCCCTTGCATCACTATATAAAGTCCTGGATCAGTCCTCTTTATTTCCTTCCAGCAAGAGGCTCATTTTCACAGCTTTCCACAACTTATGAGCAGTGGACCTCCTCTCCCTTTCTGCTATTCTCAAAGCAGTGAGCATCTTCAACACAGACTGCAGTCAACCTTTTCTGGAAATAGTGTTCCGTGCTATCCTCTGCCCCTGTTTTGTCGAACCACATCCTGGTGCTTGGAGGCCTTCTTCTTTAAAGACTCTTTCCGTCAAATCGATCGAAATGATCCTCTTTGCCTCCTCAGGCGTCACTTTTTCTCTTTGTTTACATTCTCTCCTTTAACTCCTAAGAAACCGCATTGGCTAAACAACATTGTTCATTCCTCAGTTAAACCAATCAGATTTCAGCCCCAGTTGTGACCTAAGGGCTTCTCAGACTTGGTTATTTGAATGCATTCTCTGCAAACTGATCACAAGGAAGCAGCTAAAAATACTGGCATTTTAAATGTAATTTTAAACTCCACATGGCTTCTTTGTATAGGTTCTGACAGCATGATCACATGGGTCATTAACCACACAGCGATACGTGTTTATGACAGAATCACATGCATTTTTGTTTAGATCTATTTATTATTGAGTTGGCTGCTACAAGCACTAAAGGCAAAGCACCTCAAAAGTCTTCCATTACTAATGAACAGACATCATTTACGGGCCTTTGCCTTTTTCAGGTGATCATTACAACAGCAGATGTGTTTTAGTTGTTTTTCTGAATGAATGAGGCACAACACTGCTTACGCAAGAGCACACACGATGGACTCGGCAGTCCTTAATGTGATCCAGGACACACTGCAGGCTCACACTACCAAAGGAATGCCGTTAAATGTGTCCCAGACTACCTCCTAATGTGGTCTGGTTGTGTTCATAACTGTACTTTAAGCTGTCCGCTTGTAATCAGACAACTCGCATAACCAGTTCTGAACAGGACTCATGTGTCAGTTGATCTATCAAATGTTATTCCCTGTTTGGAGGCTAAGATCACCATTAATATGTCATTGTTGGTGGCTTAATGTGTCACATCAATGACGACGTGCAGGTAGAGGCATTCAGCACTCTTGGAAAAGCATGTCATGAAACTGTGAAAACCACAAACCGTCCAAATCTGATAACTCAGTGGTGGATGACAGCCTGCTAGGCTTTTAATGTTACTGAATATGACAGCTTAGGCAAACAGTAACCTGCTACTTACGTGGAACAGCAGTGAGTTCACTTACTGCAAATGTATTTGTAATTTCCACCCCTGTAATTTTAACAACATACCATTTATAGTATGGTGTTAAAGCTTTAAAGAGTAAAAGGTCTCTCTCAAGAAATGCATTATGAGTGTGTGCAGTTACCCAAGCAAACCTAAATATAACCTACGATGTCAAAATGCCACAGAAATGCTCGTTCTTTCTTTGCTTTGGTAGCCATCAACAGCTCGTGAAATAAATCTCACGTTTATTAATGAAGGAATGGTACACAGTTCCTTCTCATTTTTCATTAGCTGCACGCTGCAGCGGCAATTAGTAATTCTTATATCCAGAACATTACCGTACTAGCTGCTCTTTGCCATTCTGACAGCCTAATTGGAACTCACACCTCAAAGCATATTGTTCAAAGAGATTCTTTCAAGAAAGCCATTTTCCTTTTTCTCATAATGATTTCCTTTATAAAACATAAAGTGCGATGTGGGAGTTGCTTTGGGCAAATCAAAGTTTGAGCAGTTCATTGTATTTAAATTGAGTGCTGTCTCAGCTTTATTTAGAATAGTAGTTGTTTTTTGTTTTTTTAAGAAATAATTGGTGTTTGGCCATCCTTGGCTTTTTGCATTGATCTCTCTGAAGACACATCATCTGTGGGTGGGTGTGAACTGAGCTCGGTGAGAGAACGGTGTTCTTTTCTGTTCACCCAGATCTGTAACCAAATGGACAATTAGCAGGTTTGAGGAGCAGATTAGTGTTTGGTTCATTTTGTGTTGTTTTTCTCAGTTTGGCAGCTATCGAGGTGGTAAAGAATTGTCTATTCTTGTGAGCTTATTGGATAATCTGCCAGAAAATTCTGAAGGGAAGCCAAGGAACAAATTGAGCTATATGTCTTTTTTCTTCCATTTGTCATGGAAGTTTGCATTTTAATTTTTCGCATTTCACTTCGAGCTTAAAATATCTAATGCTAATATTTAGCTCAGGGGTCTCCAACGTCTTTTGCATCACATCCTGGTTTAGTGGAAAATATACAACTAGAAACATATACAACTACTGTAACCCATCTATATCACTGGCCTTGTTTTAGAAAGCCCCTACTTCACAGGAATTTGCTCCTGGGGATATAAGCAGCATTTTCAGTGCTTCTGTGGCAGGGTATTCCACCTTAGCTTTGATATTATGCCAGATATACTCCTCAGCCCAAAGTCATTAGCAAGCTTGAAGGCTTTATCTTCTTGACACAAACAATGCTAGGACATATTCACTAATGAATTCATTCCTTTGCATTTCTCGGGTCATCTGTTGTTCTGAAGTAATGGTCAGATTCTGCTGACGACAAAGTCAGGTAACTTTGTACCATCTGGGATTAAGAAGGTCAAGGCTTGCAATATAAAAACTCATTCTGGAACAAATACGCTGCTGTCCACTTGCCTTACCCACAGTTCCAGGCTGACTTTAAATGGAGGACATATCTGCATGAAGTCATCAGCCATTCTCCCCTAAACCGCACAGTTGAGTTTTGCTATTGTTTTATCTTTCTCTGAGAGCCTCCCAAACCTATATGTTTAAAATCCCTTATTCCTACATAGCTTCTTGTTTCTACAGCTACAAGGCCACCTTATTGGGGTTGAAGAAACTGATGAAAGTCCGTATTCTAAAGTTGTCTGCAGTTGGATGTTTATGGATATACAGGTAATCTGACAATAGCAGAAGGAAGCATGGTGGGAGGAGAGAAGAATACGCTTGGACTGGCTTTCTTCATCATTAGGCACAACTTGCTAGTACCAGACTGGACCTTTTGTCTCCAGACCTGCCTTGATTCTGTGTGGCACGGATTAAACAATGTCCTGTGAACAGTCCTTAGTGACTTTGGTCCATATTGACAGGATATCATTGATCAGTTGCTGCAGATTTGTTGGCAGCATATTTATGTTGAACCACGCTTTCCACATCCTAAAGGTGCTCTAGACTGCTAGCTCTTGGATTGAGATCTCACGACTGTGAAGGCAATTTGAGCGCAGTGAATACATTGTCATGTTCAAGAAACCAGTGTGAGATAATTTTAGCTTTGTGACAGGGCACATTGTCCGCAGTATATACAGTCAATGAGGAGAAACTGTTATCCTGCTAGAAGTAGCTGTCAGAAGATCGGCACACTGTGTGCTAAGAAAACATGGCCCACTACACCAGCAGCAGCAGCAGCAGCCTGAACCATTTATAGAAGGTAGAATGGAGCCATGCTCTCATGTTGTTCGTGCCCAGTTCTGACCCTTCCATCTGAATTTTGCAGTCGAAAAAACAGTGTTTCCAGTTTTCTACTGTGCACTTTTTATGTGCCGCTGTGGATGGTGGTCTCAGTTTCATGTTCTTAGCTGACACAAGTAGGACTTGGTGTGGTCTTCTGCTGCTGTACAACATGTTCTTCTGCATACCGTGGCAGTAACAAGTGATTATTTGAGTTACTGTTGTCATGTCCATTCTCCTCTGACCTCTGTGATCAACAAGGCATGTCCTCTGTAGAACCTACACATGTGAAAATCCTTTCAGGTCAGAGGTTTGATCGTCTTGATTGTATCTACATGCCTGAGTTGGTGCCATGTGAGCTCCTTTCTCATATAACATGCATTAGCTATATATTGTCCTTGTTTGTAGCATGTATGCTTTAATCTGATGCATATATGACGGATGTGGGTATCATCTTGTTCTTTCTGCTGCTCTCTTCTACTTCTCTCCTCTTCTCTTTCTTTTTCTGCACTCCAACAGCGTTGTTATCATAACTTTAGATAATGCATGCTGACCAGTGACTGTACATAAACGTGTTGACACGTATCTATACCACTTTGAATGTCAGAAAAGTTAAGAACAAGTTTAATTAGTCATTAATTCACAACCGTTTTTTTCCTTCTCACCAGGGATTGTTTGGCTGAGACATAGCTGTTTTCAGCACGATCAATAACAGATGCATCTCACTCCCACACGCCGTGGTTTCTGAGTATGACTCAAAGTAATACATAAGTAACCCTTGGAGTAAGTGTCAAAGTCAAGCTTGAGCTGTCGCTGTCATTGGGGCTGTGGGCAGCTCTCAGGCACACCATCTCCCACATTCTCTCTCTCTCTCTGCTGATGTCTGTTTAATGTTCTCACTCATGTTCCTTTATGACTCATGCGGAAATGTTTTGTACAAAATCCTGTGTTTTATGTAAGATTTGCTTTATCTTAGATCAATATGCCTAGTAGCCCGGGGAGACGAGGCATCCTCAGCTTTTCTCTTTAATGTTTTCATCTTTAGGATAGAAAATCATCAAACAAAGCAGTGGTTGCCGAGGTTAGAGATGTACTTTGCACTCGAACAGTGCAGACCTGCTGAAAGTGAGGAGCTTCAGACCGTGTTGGTGTCTGAGAAACAAAGAGATGCACTGAAGTATTTATGAGAGGCTCCGTTGCTTGTTTAAGCTGAAAGTTTTACTTGAAGTGTCAGGAAACAACAACTTGTAAATTTTCCAATTGTAAGCTGATGTAGTGTCAAAGCCGACTGGTCTGCGTTAATCTGGGCTGATTATTTTACAACAACTTCAGGTCTGATTGTTGTTAGCCATTTCAAGATTTTTGAGAGGTCAGCTTTGTTGTTCATTAATTACCTACTCATTTGGAGGCAGTCCATTATAAAACAACAATTAAGTACACCATTTATGACTGTGCTTTCCCATCAGTTGGAACCCTTTGTTGGGGTTGTAGCTACCATCATGGCAATGAGGACACATCCTCCAAATTCCTGGTTTTAGTCTTACATGTCATGATGGTTTAGCAGGCTAATTCCAATATGTAATTTCTGAATATTTGGAAACAAACCCACATGTTAGACACCTTTGTTGATTTGAAGAAACTAGAACTTTATGCCAATCACAATCTCCGCCTATAAAATGCCTTTCACGACTTTTACACATCACCATGACATCGCCCCCCTGGTGGCCAAAGTAATAATGACAGAAGAAAAAGCCTGATTATGAAGGATTTTTATCATGGTTAAAGGCAGGTTAACCCAAGTGCAGACAGCAGGCTGGAGACAGAGAGCTGGTTAACCGAGATCTTTTAATCAACAATGTATCCTTTAGTTAGGAGTCCAAAGCGGAGGCTCTAGCTGAAGGGGGACATGCAGAGAGCTGAGCTGTTGAGACAATGAGATGAGGATCAGCAAACGTAGTGCTGTGGGTCTGGAGGAAAATGACTGGAACTGTGACTAACTGCATGAACGTAGTCTACTTTCTGGCAGAGTGATGATGGCAGAGCAGAGTACTTGTAGCTGTCCAGAAGACAGTGTGCAGAGCTGTGCAGAGCTGTGCAGCTGGTGAGGCTCCACCCTGTCTCCACTCCTATAATTAAACACAGACTAGAAAAGAAAGGGAGAGTACTTACAGGTCAGGAGGGAGAAGAGGTAGAAGTAGGGGCCATGGCACCTTTAATTTAACACAGCCCTGGTGTTTTCCTAAACCTAACCAAGTAGTTTTTCTGCCCAAACAAGTGGAAAATAACTGTGCCGCATTAAATTCCTACGGGTGTAGTAATAACCTACCTAGACATTCAAGTTGGAGGAGGTGTCACTGTTTTCGTCCCCTTTAAATGCTATTTTATAATTAAAGTATGAATTTGTATTGACTTTTTCACGGTTGTCGAGCGTGTGTCACGTTGGCTGGAGAGGCTGCCTTGTGTCACTGTGACTAGAATAGATTTTGTTAGCGTTTGTTGTGCTTCACTTCAGTTGCATCAAATTTGATACGGCTGCAGTTCAGAATAGTTTCAAAAACAGGTTCAAGAGCCTCAGTGTTTGCTGACTCACTGTTACGTGGCCGCTGTGTTCTCTCTAATTCATCGTTTTATTAAGCAGAGGGGGGGAAAGGGGGTCACTGGAGAATTTCAAATCTCACTCTGGCCGGGAGATAAGGGTAAGAGGTGCACTGGGCGAGAACGTGGACTCTCGACCTCAGGTTTTTGACTTAATCATTTGGAAGAGTGAATATGTCCTCTTCATAGAGAATAGTTTCACAAAACCAGGTAATATATACTATAAGGGACTTGAGTCTTTTTTGACTATACAGGTAACTGAATATATAATGAAGTATTAGTCATAGCTATAAAACTGCAAAGAACAGAAACATGTATACAATAAATAAAAAAAATCAAAACCATCATCACCATCCCACAGATTACTCACTGCTTTGACACAGGGAAGTAAGGCAGGCATCTGTAGTGTGGTTGTACAATCAAGTCAAAGCATGTTAGTACATTGGTTTCTACCTTTACTACTAAGGTAGAAACTAGTGATGATCGCCAAGCCAGTATTGCCAACAGCATACTGGCCCCAGACATCTAGAGTTCTAAAAACCCAACATGTCCTGCATGTCAGTTTGTTGTTGGTTATTTGACTACAACTTCAAATCTGCGAAAACCAGCTTGGGTCAACATTATCGGACAGGCACTGACTTTACACTACCTGCTGTGTAAAGTCTAGAGCTTACGAACAAATTCAAATATCTATCAAGATTTTTGAAAAAAAAAAAAAGTTTCTTAGAGTTTGACAAATAACTAGGGAAAACTGGCCCTTTACTACTTTCACAGTTTGCTTTGAAGCCAACAACCATCATATACTCTGCACAATTATTAGGCAAGTTGTATTTTTGAGAATTCATTTTATTATTGATCAAATACAGCGCTGGGTGGCACGGTGGTGTAGTGATTAGTACGGATGCCTCACAGCAAGAACATTCTGGGTTCTCCCTGTGCCTGCATGGGTTATCCCCAGGTACTCTGGTTTCCTCCCATGGTCCAAAGACATGCGTCATGATTCTAAATTAGCCGTAGGTGTGAGTGTGAATGGTTGTCTGTCTCTCAGTGTTATCCCTGCGATAGACTGGGGACCTATCCAGGGTGGGCCCAGCCCCCTGCACCCTCCAGAGGACAAGCAGTTATGAAGAAGGTGGTAAAAGTGAGGTTTTGGCTGTCGTATAAGAATATGGAGGTATGTGCCTGTTACTGATCCAGCCCATCCATCTGGTCTGTCATAAGTCACTCTCATCTTATCAGTCCATAAGACCATTGAAAAATCATCTTCTTTGTCATTCAGTCTTGATGTTTCAACGTACGTGTCTTCTTCAGTGGTAGTTGGGTTGTGGCCTTCCTTACCTTGACCATGTTCCTGAACTCTGAACACCTTGTACTTCCGGTCACTCCAGGGAGGTTTCAGCTCTGGAATAGGATGGCAATGATGGCATTATCCAATCAATATGCACACCTTACACACACCAAATACAGAAGAAAAAATATTTTACAATTCATGGATTTCAAAAGCTGAGTGAAACACCGTAAACCAAGGCTGAATATGATAGGGGGATTATGCTGCAGCTTTTTACATATTCTTCTTTCTGTATGCTAAACCGTTAACATGCCTTGTGTTGAATCACTCCTTAAATTGAGACTCTCTATCCTGAAATGTTGCCCGCTAGCGGGGAAAGCAATCGCCATCAGTAAACGAGTCCCATTCCTAGCGAGATAACAGTCTTCCCAGCTGTGTGGATCTCACGGTTTTCAGGGATCGGTTCTGTTCCATGCTGTGCTAGTTGCACTATTCTGCCACTACTTTCAAGCTCAGACTCTCCAAAGAACTCTTACATGTAATTTGTATCCCAAAACACAAATTTTACGCCAAAACAACCCTTTCCCACCGAACCCAAGCAGGACCTTCATAGTGCTTACCCATAACATGCGCATGGTGTATGGCACAAATTATGTAAAAACCCGGCTTACATATGCCTAATGGCAATGCAAAAGGCTTCTGCTCTTTCTTTTTCTATTCTATTCAGCCCATAGGCTCAGTACTTATGTGCCCTTTGAATAAATAAAAGTAAAATAAAAAAGACTTGTACAATTATATCGAAGGAGAAGGCATTCAGTGCATTCAGTTACTGTTTAGACAGTATGACTGCAGTCTTGATTGCTTGGCTCTTCATTTATAAATCTGGCTACAGACAAACCATGTTCCTCCTCATGTTTATGGTCAACTCATGTCACGACGACCTCAATCATGCCACATTAGCCCTAAGGGCCCCTAACAGAACAGTTGAGTGATTACTATACAGCAAGAGCAGGAGAGACGTAAAAGGAAATGTAGTAGATAAGTCACAACTCTTAAGCAGTAATTATAGTGCATTAGTGATCACAAATATTTATTTTCAAGAGTCAGAGCTGTATAATATGTGTCTCACCACTTTCTTCTGTTTGCATTTTCTCCCTTACATTTTGTGCATTGGCCAGAATGACCCTGGTGACGCCATCATACGAGTTTGGAGTGAGAGTCTGTGCAGTAGGGTCCAAGAGTGGAGCCACACGGAGCTGTGTTACTGATGACCTGCAGTATAATATTAACTACTTTAAATGACAGAAACCATCCTTTTGCTTGCATTTTAGTGTTTTACTTCGGCCCAAGTCCCATCCACTAACATGGAGGAGGTGGAGCTTATGACCTATACTGCAGCCAGCCACATGAGGAGCACTACTTGCTTTGGCTTCACTTTTGAGGAGCTGTTCCATTCTCCATCTTTATACTGTCGCTAACACAATTAAATAACTATCATAACCTATTATAATTACTAATTCAGAGAATACACACACATTTATTTTTGTAGTCTGTTGCTGTTGTTGCCTGTGTAAGGATAGAAACTTTTTTTTCAGACCGGAAAGTCGTTAAAAATGATCCCGTTTGAGATTAAATTAAGTTGCAGCAACAGAAATTCAAATACACAAAGAATAGTATTTTTTGTTGTTGTTCTAAAATGAAAAAAAAAAAAAAAAATCTGTAGAGTTCTGTAAATGTATCAATGTATCAATGAAGTATACATCAATACATCATAGAAATAGAATTTTTATTTTTTCTTTGCCTTTGAACAAAAAAGTAAATTATTTTATATGTCATGCAAACATACACTTGTACACCTCACCATGTCTTTATATATACCTGTGAAACACACTTCTTGTTAACACAGAGGCTTGAAGTAACAAGGTGTGATTTTGAGACAGGAGCACATGTCTGTTTGTCTGTTGAATATGAAGCTATGGCAGCTGGTTGGTGAAAGAGAAGAGCTATAGCTAAAAGGGTCTACCGGTACTTCTAGAACTCACTAAATAACATTATACTTAGCTCTGACACAATCAAACAATATGCTGATCAGTTGCTGGTATTGTTTCTTCCCATTTTATTTATTTTTTTCACACAGAACCAGGCTCAATCATTGATTAATTTGTTAAAGTAAGCTAATCACATACAGTGTCTAGTGTCATCCATAACAAACAATACAGTACCTTGAAAAAGTATTCATACCCGTTGAACTTGTTTTGCATTCTGCCACCTTACAACCACAAACTTAAATGTTTTTATTGAGAGTTTATGTGATCAACATAATTGTGAAGTGGAATGGAAATGATCAATAGTTTTCAAAAAATTTAGCAAAAATTTGGCTTGAAATGGACGGCCATGTCTTGGTAGGTCTGCAGTTGTGACATACATTTTCCATTTTTGGATGATGGATTGAACAGTGGTCCTTGAGATGTTCAAAGCTTGGGATATTTTTATATTTTATAACCTAACCCTGCTTTAAACTTCTCCACAACTTTATCCCTGACCTGTCTGGTGAGTTCCTTGTTTTTCATGAGTAAATTACACACAGGTGGAGTCAATTTACTGATTAGGTGAAGGCAGTTGATTGCACTGGATTGTATTTGGGGAGTTCAGGGTACAAGGGGCTGAGTACAAATGCACACCACACTATTCAGATTTATTTTCATTCCACTTCACAATTATGTGCTACTTTTTGTTGGTTTATCATATAAAATCTGAACTGGATACATTCAAGTTTGTAATTGTAAGGTCACAAAATATGAACAAATTTAAAGGGTATGAATACATCTTCTTCTTCACAAGAAAACAAATCAGCAATTTTTTTCCTAAAAAAAGGTATGGATGTTTTTCTTCAATAGAACTGTTTACTGTGTAATAATGAATGACTTTATCATCACATTTAAGACATCCTTGGAGGTTGTGGTGGGTGAATGGGTCAAAAAAAAAAAAAAAAGCCGCAGTTCTGACAGAGGCGCTCAGTGCTCATTTCCCTCTTGCACTCCAGCAGATTGAAAATATGTTACTGAACATGGCAATGAGGCTAATGAAACATTGAAAAAGAGCTCATTTAGTATGAACTAAAATGTTTCCTTAACATTCATCCCCTCATGTCTTTATTGATTTTTATACCAATACAATATTCTTGTGTATCACAGAGTATTACAGCTGTTGAATTATCTGCCCCCTGCCTCCCCTCAACATACATTCTCGTTTGTTATCTCTCTTTCTCCAAGAGATTTAATCAATACAGAAACGGAGAAAAATAAATAAAATGCACGCAACAAAATTGATAGTTCACATGTACTCCTGACCCTTTTCCTTTTTTGTTTAATTTGGGTTATCAGGTTTGCATTTCCCTCTTGATTAGATGATTTTTAAATATAATTTGTTGTTATTCTCTCCTCTGACACACATAGTGCCATATTCTTGATCCATGCACCAACTGGAGGTGCCTCAGTTTTTGCCAAAACATCTTCCACAAATATATTTTCTTAGGATTGCAAAGTAAAATCTCTTTGATACCGAGACAGCATCATCTTGGGAGTTCAGTGAAATATTCACAAGCGTGATGACCATGTTTCCCTAACCTTAACCCTTCACAGGGCACTCACTGAAATATTCATATATTGTGCTTTAAAAAGCAATGAATCTGTATATTTGGTCTTGCACTTGTGTCAAAATTTCTACGGATGCATTAGAAATGCAGTCCAAAAGGTGCATGCAACTGACGACCAGAGGCAAAACACAGACGCCTGCACAGAGACGCACAATAGCGGCACAATGCAGACGGATATCTGAAGGCTTTTGTAGGCTCCAGAGTAGGAGGCGCTGTCAAGTGGGTTCACCAGAGCCATCTTTAAATAGAATTTAATGGAGTGTTTTGTGTTCGAAATGAGACTAAGCTGCATCTTTGTCGCATCCTGATGTGCTGAATAGAAGGCGAACAGAATGTTTTATATCCCCTTACACAACATTTGCATATCAAAGCTCCCCTCGTTTTGATATCATTACTGTGTTTGAAGTGGGCAAGTGTGGTGGGATTATTTCATAAACAAATCATTGGGATTTTAATTGGGAAAATCTGATGTCAGGTATTTCAAATTATCCTTGGTCTTAAGCGCGGGATGCAGTGTAAATTTGCATCACAATAGCCTCGTTCTCAAACCTCAAACAAACTGACTCATTAGAATTCCAGTGGCAAGAGCCAATTTAGTGGGTGATCATGTGGGGAGATGCTTTTTACACTCAAGGTAAAAAAAAAAAAAAAAAAAAGCACGGCTTATAGCAGAATTCGCAGGGCATTACTAAACCGGTGGAATCAATGTGCTGGAATTACAGCTACAGTAACAGTAGCAAGTGTTTGACTTGTGTGACAAGAATACTGCACCACCTGTCGAGAGTATTTTTTGAATACATTGTAGCACACGTGGAAAATTCATTGTACTTGCACAGCTATTTTCATGGTTTCCATCTGTACGTCAGGCACACCTTTGTTCCTCACATCTTAAAAACATCTTAACCTTCAAAGCTGGAAAAGTGGGAAGCCACCAGGGAGGTACAAATCAAAGCAATCGCAGTTCAAATAGTAGTTGTAACCCACTGCTCAGTATTTCAGCTTAAGCTTTTGGTCCAGAATATGATGATGCTCAATTACTGAAGGCTAAAGTGACATCTTCATTGTAACTTAATTCTGTTAATACAATCATCTAGTTTTGTCAATAGATTAAAATATTTAATCACGATTAATTTCGCATTTCCATTTTTAAATCACGTTAACAGTCTAAACTTAATTTTGAAAAATAAATTTTAAATGACCCTGGAAGGTATATTATCTTTTTATCGCTGTTCAACTGCTCTGTGTTTCGACATCGACAGAAACTGCAGATAAGTTGTCGAGAGACGAATGTCAAAGCTGAACTTGCTTTTAGTAGCATTCACAGCGTAACCGCTGCACCAAGGGCTTCCTGTTTCACCAGGCTACAGGCAGAGCTGGGCTTAGAAACAGAACGTGCGTGTGTTAACAGCGCATTAAACAATTAGTGGTGTTAAAGGGAAATTGTGTTAACGCGTTGACAGCCCTATCCAAAACCAAAATACAGTATATTCAATATCAGAGTATATTAAACAGACAAATGAGGTCATTTTCACATTTCAGAAGCTGAAAAGTTGTTGTTTTTTTCAATAGTACTAATCATTAATTACTAGTACTAGAGTTGCAGCTTGTCAGTGGGCTAAACAGGTGACTGCATGGGCCCCCGAGGGCTGACAACCACACATTGCCATTACTGGAGTTTAAATTTGAATAAAACAGCCTCCAGTCGTGTCACATTATTTAGTTCTTTCTTTGACCATTAAAATGAGGCAATTTTGCTAACAGAGCTGTGTGACCAGGAGGAAATGTTTGGCCAGGGCCTCACCATGTCCTGCAATCACCTCTGACTGGAAAAATAAATTGCTCAAAGAGCTTATCAGAATTGTTACCGATTTATTTTTGGTTGGTCCACTTACTAATTGGATCCCAGCATTTAAAGCTTGTATGCTTTATTTACAGTTAACAGTTCAAGTCTGGGTTTAGGATTGTTGACCAGCACCCACAAACAAACAGGTCTGGTGCAGCTAATCTGTCTTTGAATGCCGCTGATCTTAATGACCCATAGCTTCACTTGTTAAGAGGGGAAGTAAATGTTTGCTTTATATTATGCTTTCTGTTTTTTTCTTTTGCTTTGGGAAACCCTCGGCTCACTCACTCCTTAATAACAAATAACACTAACTGGAGGGTAAATCACTTTGAATGGTTTTAATCATGTCACTGTTTATAATTGGCTTCACACATTAATGCATTTTATGATTTGGTACTCCTCTTGGCAGGAAACTGAAAAATGAAAATACATTTCTGATCAACTTTACGATTTTGTGTGGTTCTGTCACAAATAGGGTGGAGACTTGTTGTGGTTATTGCTGTAAGAAAACAACCCTGGTAAAAGTGTAAAATTCAGACGTTTTGATTAACAATGCAACCTCTCCAACTGCTCCGTAACAATGTGCTTGGGATTTGCCCAGTGGATTTCAGCATATTGTTATCATTTTTCAGAGACCTGCAGGAACCATAACTTTACCTGTGAGGTGTCATGGTTCTGTTCCTGTGTTTTCTGTGTTCACGTTTTGAGTTCCGTTTGTTTCCTGTTTTATTTTGTTAAGTTTTTGATTTCCTGTTTGACTCCCTGCGTTTCTGTGTTGATTGTGTTATTGGTTTCACCTTGTCTTGTCTCTTGATTTGCCTCACCTGTGCCTCACGTGTGCATATATAGCCGTGGCTTCCCCTTTGTTCCTGTTGCGTCATTCCCTATGGTTTGTTACCCAGAGTCTCTCCATGTTTCTAGTGGTTTTTTTTCCCTCTCCTGTGTTTTTACCACCCCTTGTGTCTCCTGTGTTCTCTACTGTTTTTTGCCTGATTCTTTGGTTAGCGTTTGTGTCTCTTGAAAGTTTTGAGTTTTGATTTTTGTTGGTATTCCTGCTTTTTTTTTCCTGCAGCACCTTTTGTTCTCTTTTGTTTAAAATCAGTTTTGTTTCTCTTGCCTCAGTCCTGCGTTTGGGTCCTACCTCTTCCCTGGACTTAACCGAACGTAATCTTGACTGACCAACTGGTAAACTGAAGTCTTCGAGTGCTGTTTTAATGTTCCCATCTTGGCCAGATTTCCCCTACAAGAGACTACCATCTGAGTGGGAATTGACTGTTTGAATAAAGGTTGAAAAATGCCACAATAAGCAATTTAACCTAGCAGACTGCTTCGATTCCGTGTTTATATATGCACCGTTTGCCCCGGGGTCACTGCAGCAAGACCCACACACTAATTATCAATCATTTATCTCTTCAATGCAGGTTTATTTGACGAGCCTAACAGCTATTTTAAATCATGGACTCGGCTGAAAAGTTGGCAAAGCGTCTACTTGGATGTGGTCCAAATGTGGCAGAAATTGAACAGTTACAGAAGAATGTTATATGCAGTGTGGGAGTGCATTTTTCATTCACCAGCTTCAGCATGCGGCCACATTCCATTTAGATGTAATCCTTGATTCTCACCTTGTGAACTGGAATTGCAAAGAGAGCAGTGAGTGGATGCTTTTACTGAGCCCTATTCATTTTGCCTTGTCTGTAAACATTAATTAGGGCTGTTAGCAGTCCTGCATAATTACTCTAAATATTCTTTTTTTTATCTTCGATAACGTGGCTTTGCACACCCAGAGGTTAGTGTTTCCAATCAGAGTGCAGATGTTTCAGATTAAGTAAAAGCATGTATAGCTGTACCCATAAAGACGGGTGACAAATTATAGGAAAAGTGTAAAATAAATATTTTGCACGTATATGAAACTGATTAGAGACTTGGGGAGTCTATGTCTATCTATGGAGGCTGATGAAGGCCACATGTAATGCATTCACGCATGCATTTGCTCTGAAGCTATGCAATTAAGGGGACTTAATAAATTAAAATGCATTGGGCACACAGTGTGTGAAAAAAACACTGCAATCATTTTTATGTGTGTGCCTTGAAGAATAAAAAGGATTTATTACCTTGTGGCTCCCATGTATTCAAAGCCTTTACATTCCCAATTGCTTCTTGATAAGAGTGTATTGCACACTGAGAGCTGATGGGCAGAGGGCACAGACAGCAAACAAGACAGGAGGAATGTACATGAGAAACGTCTAATGGGAGTTTCTGTGCATAAACCTTGCGGCGGGATTTTTCCGCGGCTCCAGTCAGTAATTTACCCGAGACAGAAATCCATAAACGTGACAGATGAAGAAGTCAAATTTATTTTTTGTATTGATGAGGAGTGATGCCTCCACCTGCATTAAAACCGCTGAACTATACGAGGCTTCTCAATTTATCATGCCGTTCCGAGAGACACGCTGAAAAAAAAAAGAAAATCCTGTGTCGGAAAGAGAGCAGCTGTGGTGGTTAGCTTCGGCGTCTTCAACCAGCAACAGCTGCTGGCACTGATACATTGCTTTAAGATGTAATTTATGAAAGCACACCGACAATTTGTCAGTGAAATTATTTGGTGAACTGAGCATCCACAAGTTGTCCTTTTATTTTTCAGAAAGGGAAAAAGACACCAAAAATGTGTGACTGCAAATATTTTAAAAAATGTATTAGATTAAATGAGATTCCACCTTATTGTCATTGTGCCAGAGGCGATTGCTCTAAGACTACAGGGGAGGCTTAGCCTCCCCTAAAATATCGCTGGCAATTTCGTCAAATACTACGAATTTACATTACTACTCAAACTAAAATGTGCTAGAACATGATCGACTTCATGGCTACTTCTTATAATAACACAATCATTAATTAGTTTTAACTGTTCGTCTATCGTGATTTTTTTCTCATATTGCTGTAATGGTACGGTCCGTTTAAAAACCTGCTGAGGCTCGGCTTCAATGGAATTTCAATGGGGCTTCAGAATGGGCCGATCTCAGGGCAAAAAAGCTGGACGTTTATTGGATAAACGCTCCAAAATCGTCACTTCCAGGGAGGCCGGGCGTCTCTGGGAGTCAATGGGCAGTGGGATGTACCTGGACGCCGAGCTTCTGTATGATGATTGGATGAACTGTTAACGTGGCTGGAACTCGTCGTGATTGACAGCGCTTTAAGACTATAGAGAGTGAGGAGTTGTCGTCATGCTACAGCTTCTCCAAATACCGCTGTTTTGCTGTTTTATGTAAGCTTTTCCCTGTAAGGTCCATTTTCTTTCCCCTTAACTTTCTCCATTGCTTTACTTTCTTACTTTTCTTGTATCTGTCCCGCCGAAATAATAAACGCGTAAAAATTAATGTTTCGTCGCTCCTCCGTTAAATTCTGAGGGCGTTGCCCCTGGCAACCGATAGCGTCCTATCATCGTGGCCGACCGGCTCAGACCCCGTCCAAATCAACCCAGATCGGCACGTGACAAGCTCGGATGGGTGGCAAAACGTCTTCTCGAAAAATCTACAAGTCCAGTTGCCTTTTTTGAAACTTTTTGGATTACCATGACCTGGATGACTGAGAACCTTCACAGACATAAATTTAATGATGTAATAATTGGCCAGTTTTACAAAACTGGGCTTCCCCTATTTGAAAGACCAGCAGCCGCCACTGCATTGTGCACAGTAGTGGTGCAAGGCCAATCCATACAAATGCAGATAGCATCAAACCAGAAGCAGTATGTATATGGTTGGCAATTAAGCAGTGTCTAAATATATAATGTATAGTATACAGAAGTTAATATAAGTATGCATATCATTGACATTTGGAAAAGATCATAGTAATATACAGAATAAACTGAATACATTGAAAACAGTTATATTTAATAAACAGATGATGAATACTATGTAGAAAACAGAGTTGTGCAAACATTATATAGAGTATGTAGTGGCTGTCACGATTATGGTGCATCGGGGTCAGTGCTTCAGAGAAGAAGCTCTTCCTGAGCCTGCAGGTACGCTCGTATAACACCTGCCAGATGGTAGGAGAGTGAACTGTCCATGGTTAGGGTGGGATGCATCCTTGATAATGCTTCTCACCCTACTCTAGCAGCTTTTACAATAAATATCCTTGACTGGAAGGCAACTGGGTACAGGTGATACGCTGGGCAGTAGTACCACCTCTTGAAATACACTGTGTGATATTTTAAATCCTTTGATTCAGCTCCACCTCAAACTGCACGACCAGATCCCTGAGTTCAAAAGTTCACAGCCTACGAATCATGTTCTACAGCCTGATGCTCTGATGTGACTTGACTGCTCACACTGTACGTCCATATACCACGTGTTTGGACGTAACTTCAGCGATCGTGCATGCTCTCTGTGAGAGGTTGAGGCAAATCGGCTCGTGGCTCTGCTTCTACTGTGCGAAACCTTCACGAGGAGCAACCAGGATTTCAAACAAGTTTGATTTTCTTGCGAGCACACGATTTGTGATCGGGAGGTCGTCGTCTCCTCGTCACCCCATGTATATTGCACAACATGCGATTGAGCTGAAAGTCGGTCCGATTCAAAAAATAGTCGCACGAATGGATAATCGCCTCAAAATGATCTGACAATCGCATAGTGTATGCCTGGCTTCACAGTCTGTTACAGAGAAGGTTTCCTACCACAGTGAGATGCAGTTTGTGAGAATGCTCTAGATGGTATGATGTAAAGGTCTGTCAGTATATTGAAGCACAGGGGGCACAGCTTTCTGGAGGCCAGGGTGTACTCCGCCTCGCACCTGAAGACAGTTGGGATAGGCTCCAGCAGACCCTGCGACCCTTCACAGCAACAAGCGGTTGCAGAAGATGAATGAATGAATGAACACTATACAATATACTGTAGATGGGGGCATGTGGGTGGTTCCTAAAACACCTGAAATTAACAGTGATGATGATGGTACATCTAGCAGTCAGGTGGTGATCTTCTTCCCTGTAGTCCGCCTCGTGATCATCTCAGATCGGGCCTACCGTTATGGCGTCATTTGCCAGCTATGTATAGTAATGCAGTCACGGTGAACAGGTAGTACGGAAGAGGGCTCAGCACACAGCCTTGTGTTACACCAGTATTGGAGATGAAAGTGAAAGTCCAAGGTCTAGCAAAGTGATGAGATAATATCAAGGTGGATTACACTATTAAATGTTGAGCTGAGGTTAGTGAACTGCATTCTGGCACAGTTGTTGGAACTATACATGTGGAATACAATGATAAATAATCTGAATGTCTCCACAAATATTTAGTGGCACCTTAAGCAAGATTACCACTTAAATGGTAATACTTATTGATGATTTTTTTTTTTCAAACATCAACAATGATTTCCATTGTTTTTTTTTTGTTGGTTTTTTTAGTACAAAAAACTCATTTATTCCTAAACCTAAACCATCACATTGCACAGGACAAGCAAGAGCTCAACAATCTGTGTTGCATGCTGTATCTGATCATGATTTTCAGTACTGTGATTGGAGTTATTATCCAGGGGTCTCATTTGTCTAACGGTGCGTAAAACAAGTCCTAAATCTGTGCATAAAAATCAGCTGTGCGCTATTTATAACATGCATACACACAGCTGTGTGCCGTCACCAGTGGTACATCCAAAACAGAACCGGTTCTGACCTCCCTATGGTCCTTAACAACACAGCACAGAAGTCACTGCTTGAGAGCCTACATTTAACGCGCAAAGCCGCAGATCCTGTCGGGGTGTATCAACACAGCACCCGGAAATGGCTAGACTGGCAGAGAGATGCACTGCCAGTTAGGTTAGTGAGGCAGACAGCCAGAGGTGCAAAGAGCTTTACTGTTATTGGCTCATATCAAACTTGGAGTGCTGAGAATTCAAGTTCAGCTGATTGCACTCATATTTCTTGTGACCAGACACTTAATCTTATCTTGTAAATTGTAAACACTGACGCTACCTTTGACACAAAGGAGGAGGCCAAGATTTGTGGGGCCCAACGCAACTTGTGCCATGACCATAAACTGTAGGTCCACTTGGCTCTGACAATGTCATTCTCTGTGGCACACGGTAAACCGCTCACCTTTAAAAGGCTCTGAATACTGTACAAGTAAAAAGGTAAACATGAACTTTTCTTAATAAAAGTACAAAGTAAACAAATCTGGCATGTTTCCATTATCTAGACAGAAGGAATCAAAGGGACATGACTGGAACAATAATTATAGTGTACCTTATGTACCTATACACTAAAATGTGACACAGCAAAATATTTGTAGCCAACAGTGTGTTTATTTTAACTTAAGATTACATATGAATGATTCCATTACCACAAGAAAACAACCACTGTTTCATAAGACCTCATTTCAGTCGTCACAATCACTGTAATGAGTAGTCCTATGGGTGTATATTGTGTAAAGTCCTGTATTTACCTCATTTGAATAGTCAGTGCTGTTTATTCTATGCTGTAGTAGTCACTGATGAGAGTTGAGGGAGTCACGTCTCCTAGCATACAGTGAGAAAACCAGTGGTAGCTTCTGCCACATCTCTCAAAGAGGGCAACTGTTGCTATGACATCTGAGGCCGTCTAATACATGGGTAAATCAACAGTAGGCTAATTACACAATATCGCATTGCACAGAGCAATTGGTTTTTGATCTCCATCTCAGGTAGCAATACAACCAGCGACCACTAGATGGACTGTCAATTAAACACAGTGGATACAAAGTAGTATTAATAACTAAACGCAATCATCTGATTTAGCATATTGCGTGCATTTCATTTTTGGTTCAGCAAATCCAGGATAAAGTCATACCAGGGTTGTTAATATGCAATAATTTCAAGCATGTATAATCCACCCACTGCATTTTATATACAACAAAATGCAATGGAAAATCTGGAAAGTCCTGATGTCTCGCTGCTGACTGTTAAGTTGGGGCAAACAGTTGTGGCAAACAGTTGGGGCAAGTCCTCTTGGAAGTCATTCAGATTGCACTGCAGCCTCTAAGGTTTATAAAGTCTATAACAAAGTTTTGGCCGTTTTGCAGCCATACTAGAAATGGCTAAAAGAGAGACGAGACGCAGTACTCCCCAGCAACAAGGCTTTATGCTGATTGGGCAATATTCAAAGGCACAAGGACAAAGTGTCTCCAAAAGTGACTGACAGCCAAACCAACACTGGTTCAATGCGTTCCCTTTCTTTTAATAATTAAGCTTTTTCTGTTCTGAGATCATGCATGTAAAAACAATTTCATTATCAGACTGAGAAGTCCTGTATAGACCATTTACACGGTGATAATTTACACAACACAAATCTTCTGAGTATTTATAGCAGGTGTTAAATGCAGGCACGCACTAAACAAAACCGACTCATATCTTATATTTGCACTAATGCACACTAATGTACTAATGTCAGGTAACAGCTTTTCGTATTTCCAAAGGTCGTCATCACAATAAATAGACTGCGGATCAGAGACCAAAACTTGTAACCTTATTAAAACTACAACTCCTGGAATTTGAAAGTTTTTCTTTAAATTTCATTTTTAATATAAAACGTGTTGCACTTTAATCCCAGCAGCCGCTATTGTGTTCTACTATGCATATAAAGACAGCTTTAAATAAACATACTGGTCGTTTGCACCTTTAGCACAGCAGAAAAAATAAAATAAAATAAACATATTTTACCTTTTACATGAAACCACTGGTTAAACGAGCCAATGCAACAGAGCAACCCAAAAGTAGGTTCAAATTTTCCTTTTTTTTTTAACTGATTCTCCCTTTAATTAAGTGCAATATAACTTTGGATTAGCAATATTGTGGACGCTAAAGGGGTTTTTACTCAGTTCTCCTGTTCAGCTCAAGGAACTCTTGACCCAAACTGACTGCTGTGTTGTGGCTAACAGAAGAGAACAGCAGGCCTGGGACCCTGGGATTTTGCAGAGGCCTGAACCCTGCGGCTCACCAGCAGCAGCCTGGTCCAGTGCCTCAGAGAGTTTCCCTTCAATTAACACCCAGCTGTTTTCCACAGCAGTGTGGGGATCGAGGCCTCCTTCGCCCTCCTGTTAAAGTACATCCTACACCGACACGCACCATAGCTGAGCCTCATGCAGTGAACCTATTGTGCGGTTTATTTGGTTGAATTTGACCATTTATCAGCCAGGGTTCAAAATCTGATGCGTCGAGAGGCCGGGAGAGGACGCAAACCACGAGGTAGGGCAGTACAAGTTAAGGAGCTTAGACAGATGGGACGGGCTGGATCATAGCCATGTAAGGCCTTGTAGGTGAGGAGCTGCGTGCCTGCTGTAAGTGCAGAGGAGGGTTTGACCTAATTGACTGATTTAATACACATGTATAGAGTCGCCCAGGCTGGAAGCTTTCACACAACCAAGATGGATGAGGGGCAGAAATGGATGCGCATAGAAAGGTGGAAACTACCAAGGCTGTGTCGGTGAGAGTTATCATTGCATCAATATTCAGGGCCAAATGGCATAGCAGAAACACTTTTACATTAGTGAACGTGCAAAAGAGCGTTGGGCTGGGTCCAGGTTCCACATCAGTCCGAGCATTTCTCTTAGGTCCTACATGCTGATCAATAGCTTGACTAACAAGCGATGGCCCCAGCAGATGACACAACAGTAATGGGTCCACATACTGGGATGAGGCGGATGCGTTGCACACTCAATGGTAAAAACACCACCAACACTAAGGACATTTAGCCCATATTCATCAGCAGGGACTGTGTAGAGAGGGTCTCACACTGGTTGTTCACATAAAGGAGGGTCTGACCTGGAGGGAAAACACCGCAGCATTCGTTAAAAAGGCACAGCAGAGACTCTGCATGCTGCATCAGTGTGTGGTTGGCCACCTGCACAGTAGCAGAGAGGAAAGCACCCTGGAGGGTTGTCACCACTTCCCAGAAGATCATCGCCTGTCCCTTCCCCTCCCTTGGAGGAGCTACACTGTTCCCGCTACCTCAAAAAAGCCCACCCGGGTCTGTTTAAACTGCCGCCCATGGAGAGAAATTCCACGACAGCCAAAACATGGACAAAGAGACTAAATAACTGCTTTTCAACTCATTAACAAATACTGTTGTAACTGTTCTTACCCCAGAGTCATAACTGCTGCAGAGCTGTGCTGCAATATCTTGAACTCCTTTAGAGGAAGGGGCTGTGCAATAATGTCAAATGTCTTGGCTTTTCCATTTCATTTAGTCTTTATTTTACACTTAGATATAGACTATTACAGCTGGGCAAAACATCAAATGACGGCCGGAAACAAAGGCCAACCAGGACGTCACCACTCGTCGCCTGAGCCTGGCCCTTAAGGTTGCATTTGAAGACACCACCAAGACTACAGCCTATGGCCAGCTGGGCAGCTGCGTGAAAGGACATAACGCTTCTCGGCTGTAGTCTGTATTTGTCATTCGGAGGGGGCAATTGGAAGAAACGGGTGGGTGTCACCTGCATTTTTGAATTATCTGAGAGTTAAGCAGAGGCACTGTCTAGATGGCCTCCACACTCTACTTTCTGGAAGCATCCAGCTCTTCAGCAGCTACTGTGTTCACCCTTATAAAGGTGGTCATGCATGTGTGATTTGATTCAAACTTAACTGAAACACACCTCCAATAGACAATTCTAAATTGTCTTCCCTTCATTTCCAAACATAATTTACAGTGTAACAAGGTGATATAACAAAACCACCTTAACAGTGGCAGTTTCCTGGCTAAAGAAAACCCTTTGTGAAGATGTTTGTCTGAGAATCAGATTTAAAAGACCACGTTCTTTTTGCTTTTCCCTCCTCGTAGCTTTGTCCTTGCTTTTCTCACTGTTCATTTTTCTCATCTCGACAAGGATCAATAGGTGCTGCAGCCGTGTCCCAAAGACACTGGCAGATGTCTCGCTGGTAATTTTTAGAACAACCTGGAGATAAATGGATGATCCTTTTATCGCTGATGTCATCTGCAAACAAAACTCAACCTTCGGTAAGTTGTGCTGGGAGAGTTTTGACTGACAGGTGAGCCCTGGCAGGGGTTTGGCCCGGGGGCTGTCTCTTTAATGTTCTCTCAGAATCTAGATTCTGGGAGAACAGTTATTTCTTTAAAGTGCAGAGAGGAGGGAATAGCAAATAAAAAAAGCATACCTTGGGGAGAAGGAGTGTGCTCGGCATCTCTAAAATCCCATTTTAACATTTTCTTGACGTAATTCTTCAAAAGCGATCCTGATATTTCTCTTGATTGTAGCCGTCTGAGGCCCTATCCACACGAAAACGCATTTTTTCGTAAACGCACATGTTTTTAATCGTTTTGGCCTATCGTCCACACGAATTCCGTAAAGGCATAGCCCGAAAACGCACTTTTTTGAAACCGGGTCGGTGTGGACGGTTGAATCCGGAGATTTCTGAAAACGATGATGTCACCGCCGCCATAGCCACCATGGCGACACCCTCAGCCCACCTCGTATCCTTCCACCATCGTACCGGCATAGCCTAGCGAACGAAACGTCTCAGCGATGAACAACAATGGTCCACAACAATCGTGACACAGTCTCGCGCAACGTCTCATAACACAAAAATCAACAACAATGGCGGACTACATGCTTGACGTTACTATATATTGAGCCTGTTATGGTACTAGTGCCAAAATATAATTTTTGGTTTCTCTTAAAGCCGATTGTAAACAGCGCTCAAGCTTCATGTGCATGCGCCACCTCTTCCTCTCCGTTTTTGGTGAATTTCTGAAACTGAAACAGCGCCGCCTATAGACCTGGGATATGAAGTAGCGTTTTCAGTCGTGTAAAGACGGATCAGGTGTGGACGCGGATTTTTTTGAAACCGTAGAGCGAAAACGGATAGGAAAAGATCGTTTTCGTACGTGTGGACAGGGCCTTAGTTCAGTGCAGTTCAGTTTTATTTTTTATTAGCAATAACAATAAAAATTGTGTCAAGATGCTTCACAAAATGTGGCCTGAAACCCCCAGAGCAAGCACTAAGGCTACAGTAGAAAAACTGTCCTTTAACTGGAAGAATACGTTGAGCTGAACCCAGCTCATATGGAGGGACCCATCAGATTGAAGCCGTAGCTGAAGTGTTTATTTCATAACCACCTAACCAGTTAACCAGGCAATCATGTGTCTCAGCCCTGAAATGTAACACATGGTACTACTTAAAATGAAATATCAGACCAGACGAAGGGCTGCCATTACTTCCCAAACCGAACACACCATTGAGCTCCGTCCACAGGCCACAGATAACTTTCAAAAGCTTTTGTCCTTCCAGTGTCAACAAGGAGACAGAGCCGGCGATGCGGGGTCACAAAAAACAGGGCGAGCGTACTTTTCCTATTTTCTGCCTGTGCCTTTCCATGCTCCATCGGAGAGTGTGGCCTCTCGCTGCGCCGTCCTGCCACAGCTCCCATCCATCATTCTCCTCATCTCTGACCGGGATCATCCTCTGTGCTTCCGTTAGTCTGATGTCCCAGACAGGAGATCGTACTTCCTCTTCCCTCACACTGATCTCCTACCCTCCCTTTGTTTTTTCTACTTTCACCTTCGTGCCTAAAACTTCTTACTTTAGTTTGACCAGCTTTGGGTGAATGTTTTGCTGCTCTAACAGTGTAACAGTTTGAATGCAGTTCATACAAGAAATCACAGAACACACTGGAATCAAATGCAGTTGCTTTAATCAGACAATATTTGGATGTGGCAAAATCATTATGATTCAGTCTCAGCAAGCTTTGAATGAACACATTATGTACAGTGAAACTATGTCAAATTGGCAACACCATATGCATTTCAAAACAAGGTGTAAATGTGGACCAGTTACACTTTTACTCAAAAATACTTCCTATTCCTAGGCTTTGTCTGGTAAAGCCAGCCTCAGTTCATATCAGAATATGATGAGTCATATGAGTCATGTCTTCAAAGAGTGACAGGGGAAAAAAAGAGGTCAATTAAATTAGTATTATTATTCATGTGAACATATCGGTGGAGCAACTCCAGGTAAACATATATTTTTAATTATTAGGTATTTCTTAGGAATTAAACTTAAGCTGTTGTGACTTTTTCTCCGCCTAATGTACTCCCCGTCTAAGTTCAAAGACTGGTTATTAACAAACACTTGGCTGGTCAAAAGGCCAGACTGCGACTCATTAAATCGTAAGACTTCTCTCGCAGTTTAGATGACCCCACCACGTGAATAAATCAAAGAATGGGAGTGTCTACTCACCAATCACTTGACTCAGTGACTGAGTCATAATTCCCTTGATATTTTTTTTTTCCTGAAAGATTTAAGCAGTATTTGCATAGATACCTTGTCCTGCCTGTCTGAGGACAGTCCATGGCCTAAAAGTCAGAAATCTAGCCCAAGTCTTTGCAGACTTTTGGGTGGAGAGAAGATTTGACTTACAAGACTTCATGCGTTTACATGAACAAGATGAACTAAAATTCCCAATCTTCTAACTAGTGAGTTTGTCTCAATTTAGTCTACATGAGCTGGAAAACACATTATATGAATATCTAACCCTGAAGTGAAGATACACATATATGACAATGAGAAAAACATATGTGGTCAGTCTAGTTTTACACATTATACAAATTACATTTACAAAAAAATTCATTTATATTTTGTAGCTGCAGTATGAAATTTCATCGCATCACCAAGCCTTTATAGCAATGCCAAATGTATTGTATTATTATCATTATCATCATTGTTTTATTGTCACATCAGCATTGCTGTGATTTGTGAGAATTTTCCAAGCAAAGTCTGGCGAAGCTGGACCCCAGGCAGACTGAGAGTTCACTTGAGAAACCTTGTGGATTTGAAGAAGTTTAGATTTGGACAGCCTTCAGCACTCTCTGGGATTTGGAGGTAATGCAGTCCTTAAGTCGGTGAACTTGCCACCCTCTGTAACAAGGTGAGATCTGGAAACGGCTAAAAGTGCTTTTGATCTGAGGCCTCATAGAGTGTTAACAAAGAACACCATGCTTTATTCTCATATTTATCTACTTGTTCATTTATTTATGCATTTATCTGGCGGGAGTCGCACACTGGCATAAGCTCAACAGGCTGCTGCCTCGGTGTCGGCGGTAGCCAAGGAGGTGCGGGGATTTATTTATGCTGTTTGTGCATCCCTGGCCTTTATAGTGCGCCCAGAAACAACCCGTCTGAATAGTTGAACTATTATATTTAATATAATCATTAGAAAGCTTCTGTGAAGAGTGTGAACAAGCTGATACGGAATACATGTTTAAATGGGATGTTGCCAAATGGTATAACTTCAAAGCTAATTAAGTAACTAAATATAAAACAGAAAAACAGAGTGTCAGGCAGCACACCTCTGCTTCACAAGCTTTAATTAGTGGCCAATAGCAATAATGAATTGAATATTGAAATATTCAAAATTGCAACTACATATGGAGTGTGTGTATATATACAATAATGTAATTAGTACATCACCTATAATACTCCGCTGTTTAGAGCGTTTGATCCTCTGGAGTTTTATTTTAGTTTCCTTTACCTGTAAATAGGTAGGTAAATAATAGTTGTTGGCATGTTTGTAAAAAAAAAAAAAAAAAAAGCAAATAAAAGGCATTAGAGTGCGGATATTTTTCTTCTGGAAATCCCATGCACCCTGAAGAAGAGACATTTGATCTGCTCCCTTCTATGGAGAAAGAAAAAATCTTGAGAGAACCACGACTACCTGTTTGAAAGAGAACACCCTTGGTCAGTTTATGAAATTCTGTGGCTTTAAGCAGATGCAGAATTTTTCCCCATTTTTCAGTGAAGGGACATCTTCACAGAAAATAACACAGCACCTGATGTTACGCACGCAGGCTAGTGCCTATTTACAGTGCTCGACAACCAGTATTAATGCATCTGAAACCAAATTTACTTATTCATTTGGTTTTATTTAGAACGAGCGGGAACATTCTGGACTAGATTTCAGACGTTAATTCATCTGTCTCAACTTAAAGTTTTTTCGTTCCAGCAGTCAGAGCTCTAGGATGAATCATTCCATTTTTGAAAGTACAGCACATAAGGAAAACATTTATATTATTTAAGCGTTGCACAAATGAATTGAATGTGACTGACAATAACAAGATTTAGACTACGCTTTTAAACGCTTTTGAACACCTAGACACCGAGTCTCAGGCTGTCTCTCTTAAATGTTTTTTTTGTTTTGTTTTTTTGTCTCAGAAATTGTCTCAGCATCATTACCATCAATACATTTCCAACTCAAACTTGTTTTGTTTTTTCATTCCAGCAGTCAGAGCTGTAAGATGGAGCCCCCCTTTTTTATATATATATATTTTGACGTGTTAATGCACATCATGACTAAGCTATTTCCACTTCACCCTGAGAGACTCTTTGTCCCTTTCTGTATTTTGGCAGTAGTGGGCCGTTAGGGCCAGCAAAGCCTTCTCTGCTGGCCGAAACTTTATCAAAATCACTAACTTACATCTTAATTTATTTCCATTAATCTGATTAAATTACTCCCTATTTCCTTTTATGGCTTGTCTGTCTCTCAGCTGTGGTGCTTCTGGCAGTGTAACTTTGCGTTAGAGCTTTTATCCAATCATATTTCAGCCATCACAATTAAAACTGCAGATGGCTGAAATTTGAAACGCATTGTAATGACGCTGTTCTTTTAACCAATCACATGTCACGTTTGTATTTTAGGGCTTCTCTGTGGCCTACGGTGGTGTCATTGTTTTCATGGCCTCTAATTGGAGGGTCAGAGGACCAATCCGTTTAAGCCAAGCTAGCAGTTGCAAGCTGCAAAAGCAAACTGTCCCCATTGTGTTTGTTTTCATAGCTATTTTTTAAACACTCAATGGTGGAAGGAGGAGAGGCTATCTATTTGGTTGGACATCTTCCTAGAAAGCAATTTTCATGGTGGACTTTCCAGGAAAAGTTGAAACTGAAAATCCTGGAGCTATCCTGACCCAGCCGGGGAAACTTTCAGGACGGCGACTATGAGCGCTACCCTTGGTTGACAGGCTCAGAGGAGAACTCTAAATTATTCCTTGAGTTCTGGTGAGTAAAATGAATTATTTGTACATCTGTCATGTATATCTTTGCCATTTTATTGGGTCAACATTGATGCTTCTGCTGGATTTGACGTATGTGGAGCTGGTGCGCAGCTGCAATGAGTGAGAGGAGACTCTTTGCATTTAGTTTGTTGCTTTAGTGATGGCATTCATCTTGCTATATGAGAGACGATGCAACGTCCTGTTTTAATCCGTATATGCATGTTATTGATGGTTCCTATAGCAGTGGCTCCATGATGATCATATTAAGAGGTTGGAGGTCATTGAAGACCTAGGTGGAAAATGCACGGCCTGCCACTGTATTTTGGTTTATGCAGCTGAGGATTGATCTGCAACAGTAAAAGGACACCACCAGATCAGCCCAAGATCTTTATAACCCTGTTACTAAAAAAAATATATAAAAAAATATTGAATAGCTGAAAATGCATTAAATTGTGGATTCAGAATACACAAGAATAATCTTAACAATACATAATCAGATATGTATTATATGTAAAACAATGTCACGTAACAAATTTAGACCTGGAAAAGTCTCAGAGAGAAAAAAACAAGCTGTATGATGGGTCAGTTATGAGTCACAGTACCTTTCCGATTTGGCAGGGACAGAATTTTAGTGGTTATCTCGAGAAGGGCCTGAAAATGTCCAAAGACGGCCGTGTGGCTGAGCAGCAGTAATATATTGGCTCCCGGTAAAGAAGCTGACTTCAGACAGAGAGCGTATAGGGAGCTGTCAGCCGAGGGAATGGAGGCCTGATTACACCCACATACCCACACCTGAGCCTTTCTCAGCCTAATACGAATAGAGGCACACAATCACACAGGCAGACGCATAGTGTGCATGAACACATTATATATGATTTTGCCATGGCAACCAAGACACAGGCATATGTCCATGAGTGTGGGCAAACACAGATTTGAATACGTATATGTTTCATTTGTAGAATAACAGATTGATATATAATGCATTCACACACATACATTTTCTTCCCTTGCTTTCTGGAAGACTTGCATTAAGCTCCGCCACGCCTCCTTGCACACACAACAGTCGCTGTGCAATGGTGCAATGACTTTTTCCTAGATGATGAAGATGGTATCTGAAAAGTTTTTATTGTGTATCTGCCAAAAGCTGCAGTAACTCCATTTACTTGTCAAGATCGATATTGAACAGCCTATTCAGATTGCGGCTTGGTGTTGGCACGGTAGATTTATCCATACCCAATTTCAAACATCTCAGGTAAATAAGATAAGGCTGCAGTTTTTCCAAGAACACTCTCCATCGATGGTTCCTAGGTTGTTGTTATACTGGTTTATACCTGTACCAGCTCTAAGCCTATATTCAGCTTCAGTGTCCCAACACTAACGCCTGGAATCCATGAGGAAGTAGTAGTTGAATTTACTAATGATACAATGTACAACTGAACTAAGACAGAGGTAGCTATCATGTGAAGGGAAACAAGCCATGCAAACTTGTGTTTTATTAAATTTTGATTTTGTTTCTCTTTAAATGTTTGGGTGCTCACATTCATTGCTGTATGTCTGCTCTCTCTTATACAGAATATTTATTTGGTATTAGATCATTTTAGCAATGGTAGTGGCACCACTGCAAGAACAGCAATGTATGTTTGGTACTCTTGAATGACTTGAATCCCTATGACTTGATACTTTTATTTTTGCTATCATGCCACCTTCCCAGTGAACTGAAACTGTGGTGAGTCTTTACATTTTCATTTAGCACCATGTTTACGTCTAAATGTTTCCTCATCCACTTTGGTTTGTGACCAACTCTGCACAACTAATGGCATTTCCAATACCTTTACCTCTAAGGTGTTTTGTGTTATTTGGAATAACACAAAATGGCTAATTCTCATTTGCATTTAGTGAATTCTCCAACCACCAAAACCATCAGCTAAACAGCCCACAAACTCTCTTAGACCCAACAAAAGTCACCACTGAACATGCAATGAAGCACCATACGTCCTTGTCAGTATTACTTTTTAGACCAAGATGATGAATGTGATAAGCACCCCAGCTAAAATTCAGCATGTTTGCATTGTCATAGGAGTATGGTAATGTTAGTATTTAGCTCTAAACTGACAAACAAGCCATGTTGTGTCATTTCATCACAACAGTACTGTCAGAAATGTACTGTCCTTCCAGATGTAACGCTTTTAATTGTAAACAGTCTCACAAAATTCTTGAATTTAACTCAGATTATACAAAGAAGCCTCTGGTAATAAATCATTTCACGTTCGAAAATCCAGCACATAAAGAAAACATTTGTACTATTTAAGTGTTACACAGGACTGAATGCGGTTGAGAATAACAAGATTTGGACTACACTTTTAAACTTGAACACCTAGGCATCGATTTAAAAAGAGCTCTTAAACGCGTTTTTTTTCTCTTGGCAATCACGACCATCAATACATTTTCAATTATAAGAAACACCACTTGAATTACTGAACTGAAGAAACAAACTTCTTAAAAAAAAGAAAAAGAAAAAGACAAACTGAATTGATGTCAGTCAAGCGGCCGCAAAGTAACATCAATACTTTCAACACCGTTCATTTTTCACAAATTGAGGCTTCAGTGGAGGGCTCTAAGTGAGCAGGGTACCTCAAGCCTTTCCGGGTGTGTGTAATTGAGGAGGACAAGAGGAACTGAGTATGGCAGACATCAAGTATCTCTGCAGCTCAGAAATGAGACAATGAAATGCACACCCCTCCGTGTCAACACGGCTGGGAGACGCGTCTTCTATTTTGAGTCAGGATGTAGTAAAAGGGTTTGGAAAGGTTATTTTGAGTGAGATTTGAAACTCAGGGGTCAGCAGCGCACCCTGTCTGCTTTCAATACGCTTAACTGTCTGTGGCCACGAAGAAGGATATTGAAGAAGAATTGACATCAGAGAGAAATGTGACTTGAAGGTGGATATAACAGTTGCTGGCTTTCACTTGAGGTGCTTTCATACAAACATTTTGTTCCAGTTTAGGGAGTCACATGATACAATACTGTAACAATGTTGCATCATATTAAACGTAGGTTCACAGGGCAATCGAGACAAAGTTCTGACATGCTACGTGTTTGCAAACCGTTTGGGATTGGTTAAGCTTTGCAGGAAAATTAGATTTCACAAAATTAGGAAATAATCACAGCAAGAATGGAGCAGCAAATGTGGAGACTAGCATTTATTGCTGTTCCATGCTTCATGTACCAGTGTTCAGTAGATACACAGTTGTGTATTCAGTATGTATGTTCAGTTTGATTGAGCATCTCCTAAGGAGAAGACATGCTCTGGAGGCCTCCAACGACTCTATGTCAGGTAAACTGCTTGCTTATATAATAGTAAGCTTATAAATAGCACTCGTGACAGACTGTAGGTAATGCGAGTTCACACTGCAAAGGAACCGCTCCGGGGATCGATTAGAAGCAAGCGAGCAGAGACCACCCTCTCTAACTGGTCTCAGCTCGGCTGATTTATTTCGGAGTACGGTTGCCGTGTTCACACCAGCCCAAACAAACCGACCTCGGGGGGGGAAGGCTACCTGTTCCGGAACAAGGGCCTACTGTAGGTGTGAATGAGCCATTAGTCGACCAGCTGGAAAATCATAGAACATATCACAGACAAAGCTGATGTGTGAGACAGTGTCCAAAAAGTCCTCGGTATGTCACTTAGTTGAGGCAATTAAAATTTTCCCACCTGCAGATTACAGCAGATGAGCAAAAGATGGGCACCTTTCATGACACGTCGTTCTCTCTCAGTTTCTTCTCAGTGTGTCATTTATCAGATCCCTGCTTTCCTAGGAGTTGCGCACACACCAGTGTTCAGCACAGAATTGTTCCAGTAGTGTGCTTTGAAGCTTTTCTTTATTTCCTGCAGATATTCATTTACATAAAGACTACACACACACGCACACACACAGGCAAACAATTAATATCATCACGGCAAAAACCCTTCAAGGTACTCGTACAGTTTGAACACGCAGTATAGAAATGCACACTATAGAAATGCACACTGAATACATTGAGGATTTGCTTTCCTTGAATGTCATTTGTCCCCATACTGCCAAACGCGACTACGCACACACATACACACACAGTCTCCTTCGCCCTACTACTATCTCTGCTGGTGTTCACAATTCCCGTGGAGTTTATGCTTCCGGAACCCAATTATGCCTCACTAGCAAATTAGCCGCCATTAGCGAGGCACCAGCATGCATCACCAGGGGAGAAAGAGAGGCCTTTATCTCATCTTATGGCCTGCTTTCCTGCTCACCAAAATACTGATTAACTTATAATTCACACTAATGCAACGGCAATTGCTTCAACTCTCCACATTCTCATTATTATTGTCAAGTGCTAGCTGCAGATGTAAAGATATCGATGGCTTACACCATTCTGTTTGTTTTTTTTCCTTATATTGAGCTCATTAGTTATCTTTGTGGTGGACACTTGTCGCTGTAGGTTTTGGTTTTCATCAGCGGGCGTGTGGGCTGCACTGGTGTGTAGTGTGCACGGTAAACACTGGAGAGAAGACGCAGAGTTGCTCTTGCAGGATGCCATCCTGACCCAACTGGATTACAGAACTGCGGATGAGGACTCCATGAACATGTGACTGAAGCTGCTAATTGCCTTGTGGATCATATTTTACTGCTACCTGATACCTGATAATTGCATCTGCTGAAACTTTATGTTAATGTGATATTTCTTTTAAATGCGCCAATATTGTGAGGCACAATACTATCATACTATTATACTATTATATATACCATATTGCAGGAGTGATAATTGGTGTAATTCCTGTTTGACTGGGCTAGACAGGCCTGGTTTACAGTTAACATAGGGACTTTTGGTAGCATGCTTATCTCAACATCCAGACCTTTTTATTTATTTTATTTACAATAAAGTAATTAGGAACTTTGAAGCAAAGTTGCTGCCCAAAGTTGCTGATGGGCATTGTGGTTAAAGTATTATCGACGACAGAAAAAGTAAAAAACACATAATCCTGTTTTGTTATTTGTGCAGTCTTATTACAAACTGAGTCGTTGGCATTAGTAGCTTTTGCATTTACATGGCGTGAATAATAACAGCTTGTGCTTCAGAAAATGTAGGCAAGTGAACTGAACTGGAGGCAGAGTAGTGAAAATGGATGGGGACTTTACATTACATTATGTGCTCATTTGGCCTGGGTACCTGATAAGCAGACTGGTAAACGCAAGCATTGGCAAACAAAATTGGGGCAGTTTTTCCAGTTACTTTTTAAAGTTGGTCTGAAACTAAACCGATGTGCATTTATTCAGTGTGTGTGCACTGAATGGGCTCTGCTTGTGCAAAGAGGAAGATGCAACGTCATTAGTCTTATCTCAACATGACAAACGGTGTTGAGAATGCAGCAATTCAAACAACTTTGCCAAAGAGAAGAAAAGCTCCATAGGACTAGTGGACAAGAGTGGACTACATGCTGTCATCAAATGACTTTGTAGTTGCTAGATGTGAGCAGCTGTGGTTGTTGACTGCTGGGGTTTGTTGCTAGATGATTTATATGCTTCATCTGCATTGCTTTTTATAAAAGGCTACACTAGTGTAAGAAGTTTTGGTGGTTAAAGTATTCAACAAAATATCAGACTTATATTTTGGTAGCTTCTGGACAGCTTTTGTGCCACTGGAAACCCACATCAGGGACTACATCTTCAAGTTCTGTCCAAACCATCAAGACTATCAGTTGTTGTCCAGATTCTACATCCAAAGAGTCGGTTGTTATTGTCCCCTGAAATTTCAGTTCAGACCACTTCAAGAGTGATCCCATGGTATCATCACACAACTAATTTTGTATTCCATGTCCAAAGTCTAAGGCAATGTCAGTGTCACTGCACTACAAATTTATTTTGAGTCTATCATCAGTGTCTATATATGGGTCAACAGAACTTTTTCATACACAGTAGTTTTTGGGAGACCATACACTCAGCAGTATTTAAGTGAGCTAACACAGCAGCACGAGGCAGCGTGTTACATCCTAAGTTTTACTTGGAGTCCAGCATTTGCAGACTGTTCTATTTTTCAGCCTCACTTCATATTCATACACTCGAAGAAGATCCTTATAAATTGAAAAATCTGTTATCGTCTGTATCCACATTAGCGTGCGTTTTGAGCTGTCTTTCAGTCCATCTGACAGACTCGGGTCTAATGATCACTCTTCTTCTCTGATTTAATCTCCACTTACTCCAAAAGGGAAATATTTAGCTCTTGAGTGGCTAATTGTTCTGCAAGTGTCACCTTCAGTATTTTGTCACTCGTATGTCCTGAACAAGAGTAATGGACACAATTCATCCACAGCGCTCTTCTCAGCTATGTGCTTATGAATGTAGGAAGGCCGCCTCTGATACAAACCTGCAATTTTTAACTAGCAAAAAAGGCAGCAAATCCTTTTAAATCATTGCATATAATGTTATTTTATATTTTACACTATAGTTTCTCTTGCATATGTAATGTATCTCGTACATTTGAATTCCTTCACTTCTGAACTGACCTGCAACTTGAAATACATTTCAAGATTCTTAGGTAATGCACAACTTGAAATACATTTCAAGTTGTGCATTACCTAAGAATCTGTATAAACTCTGATTTGTAGCATTTGGTTTTTACTTCCATTTTTTTGCCTTGCAGAAGATAAACACTACAAAGCTGAATATCCATGCGATGCCAGTGTCTGTTCTGAATACTCCAGTGAAACACATCTGCCAGCACAGGCGGACAGCGGGAGCTCTCCTTTGAGTGCCATGCTGGATGGCACTCGCTGCAAAATGAAAATGAAAAGAAAATTCAGTTATCCTTAGCTTTGTTGTTGCATATTAATGAAGCCTCCAAGGGGGAGCAACAATGGATAGTGTGTTGATGGATTTTAATAGATTCCAGGACTACTGGGTAACTGTATTAAGAGTGGTGACTGAGGGGGGTTGCATGGTGTTAAGGAAAGCAGTGGTTTTACACACAGTTGTTTAACAAAAATGCTCTGCTGCAGCCTAATGGAGATAAATGACTGCAGAGGTCAGCTGGGCTTTCAATAACTGATGGCTTCTCTTTGAAACTCGTGTCAAACTGTGGTAAACCCTAATACATAAAGTACATGTCTGCTGTAGTAACTGACCAGGATGAGTTGGACCGAAAACACAGACACATAAATACTCATGTGGAATATGTACAGTCTGGTGTCCGGGCTTTGACCTCAGGCTCCCCGATCCCCTCAAGAAAACATACCACACAGCTACAGTATCTTAATCACAGACGTGGCAGATCAGTACACATTCTTACAAGTTAGTTATTGACTGAGAAAGTTACAGTATGCAGAATAAACCGAAAAATATATCCTTTGTAATTTCACAGAGCAAAGTACACTGGAGGGTTGTTGTTTTTTTCCTGTTGAATTCCAGTTCTCGAAAAACTGAAATTATAAATAGCTTTCACATCAATTTAAAAAGGCAGGGTGATGTCATAAACGGGGTAGTGGCGAAAGGGATTTTGGACCCAGATGCAGGACTCAAAAGAAGGCTGAGGCAGGAGTAGGCGACAGGATCTTTAATAAACAAAAGAAACGAACATACAAAAACCAAGGTGCTGCAGACATGGCAGAAAATCCTAAAAAGGAAAGGCAAAACTCAAAACCATGACTTGTCATGAAAAACTCTATGGCATGGTAACAGGCAAGGACAGGCAAGGACAGGCAAAACACAACACATACAGACACTATAGCCGTGTTTCTACCAAGCAGTACAGTACAGTTCGGTTCGGGACTTAACCATTTGGTACGGAATGGTTTTGTGCGGTCCGGTACAGATTGTGTCTCCACTGAAAAAGGTACCGCTCTAGAGACCCGCTCTTGCTGGGTGTTTAAAAATGGCGCCAGTGTTTATAGTTTGAGGACTTTACCGCACGCGCACGATGACGACTTCTCCCTCATCCAATCACTGAACAGCAATGGGCGTGTCTCTAAACTGTACCACAAACTGGTACCCCAACATAAGGGTGCCATAAAAGGGTACGGTTCGGTACCTTATTTGGGTACTCTTCAAAAATTCTCACCATGGAGACATAAATAATTACGAACCGAACTGAACCGAACTGTACTGTACTGTACTGTACTGCTTGGTGGAAACACAGCTTATGACATGAAGTATGACGCCACAAGGAACAAAGGGAAGGCAGGGCTATATATACACACGAGGAACAGAGGGATGACGAGACACAGGTGACACAAATCAACAAACGAGACCAGGTGACATCAATTAACTAATCAAAAGGAACACACAGACATGACAAACAGGAAATCAAGGAACTTAACAAAATAAAACAGGAAACAGAACAGAACCCATGACTATGAAAAACCGAGAACTTAAGATACAACAAAAAACACAAGAAACTAAACCATGGCAGAACTAAACAGACTGAAAAAAGACAAGATAAAAAAGACGAAAGACAAGACAGAGAACATGACAGGTGACATAAGGTCAGCTGGTGTTGTTTATTGAAGACATTCCATCCGAAGACTGCTGGGTAGTTGGGGTTTTAATAGAATGGGGATGTTGCCCATTAGAAACTTGCAGGACTACAGTATCCAGTCTCAAGGTGTGAACGGGTGGGCTCCTGGGGACAGATGTTCAGACTGTGTTGTAAATCGATGACAGATTATATCTCAGTCCACCTCCCCAGTTTTGCTTCCTTTACTTCTCTTTCAAACCATCTGTCTTCTCTGGCTAAAATGCAGACATCACTGTCCTTTGTCCTTCATGTGTAGGGCGACACATTGATCCTGAGCTGAATAGCTGGCCTTTCTGTGTTGAGTTGTATGCTTGTGAAGTCTGTTTCCTCAATATACAAGTCTGTACATTCCTCACTGCACTGTTGTGACCTGGTGTGCTGGGTTTCTTGGACTAAGAACCCTCACGTTCATGTGCCAAAGAAATCCATCACTGCTCAAAGAGGACGTTTGCAGGTGTATTTTCAGCTTTACCACCTGACAGTCCATTTCATATGAGTCTCTTTTGTATATTTAAGCTCAGAACCCTCCGTACAGGGACGTTGGCTCTGAGAACGTTCTCTTTTGCCTTGAAGTAGTGATAACATGTCTTGCTTATGTGAACAGGAAATCAGCAACAGAACACTTTAACGTTACCAGCAAAAAGGGCATCTGATTCAAACTGAGGTCAAAGGTTATCTAGAAAAATGCTAGACATGCCTTTTTGTGTCTCAAGCTACAAATAACTACACTTAAGAGATCATTAAAGTGATAATTGTGCTTGTTAGGTCCTTGGACGCCAGTTTTATAACTTCCTTTTTACATTAGAGGCAGCAAATAGCACTGTTTTCGCAAGCTGATATCACGTAGACTATATAAGTTTCTTAAATGTGTCCATCCCTATAAAACTATGCACTAGTTTACTGACTCCAGAAGCCACTGAATGAACTGTTATCAAAAAGCCTCAAGCAGTTTTTCCTTTTTTACCACCTACTCATGCTGTTTTTGTTTTTGTTTTTTGTTTTTAATTCATTAGATACGACAGAGAATGTCTTTGAAGAGATTTTTCATGACTTTACAATCGTGCGCTATTGCGTCCTTCTATAAGTATTAACTGTTCACCCTGGAGCCTTTTCATGAGTAGCACACTAATCAATATCTGCTTCTATTCCCTCCCTCTCTGTGCAGATTTCAAGACAAGTTTAGGCTAAGGTGATAGCAGGGATGGAACAAAGTCACTTGAAAGTAATTCAAACTTCGCCGGAGGCAACTAAACTGTCTGACAACTCAACTCTGTGAAAGAAGCGTTCTGCAAAGATAAAGCTTCTCTTTAGGGTGGGGGAAATAAAAAAAAAAGAATCACTCTGTTTGTGTCGTGCTCGACTTCATGGTGCTGAATGGTAGCTGCTCCTGGTCCCATGGACCCACAGGCTGACGACTTTTAATTATAGCCATCTTAACAAGACCAGACTTATGCCAATTGTAATTAGCTACATGACAGAACAGAAACCAAGTAGTACTGAGACAGATCAATCATCAGCATCTACAGCAGTCTCACACCTTGGTGCTGTGTTACCTTGGCGCTATGTGTCCAAACAGATTGATATATTAACACTCAAGATGGCAGCCCACCTGAAGAATGTGCCATTTCACTATTTGATGGACAGGTTACATACACATGCTGGAATGTGCTTCTGATGTGTAACCCAAACCTGCTCCATCTTTCAGATAAACATCCTCAAAGTCATGTTGCCTTAGGCTCGACTCCTGTGGAGGTCAGGTCCAGGCCTGCAGCTCTCTGGCTCCAAAGCCTCCTCGAAGTCTCAGTCACGCGGCAAGAATTGAAAAAGCTTTTTTTTTTTTTTTTTTTATAAATCAGATTTCTCTTTCCCTTCCACTCATTCCTTAAACTAATTTCATGGGTCTTCGTGTCTCAGGTGATTGCAGAGTCTTTGCAGTCACTTGAGACAGACATGTCACGTTTTAGTTTAATTTGAATATTGAGTTTCAGACTAACTATGGTGGGGTTGTTTTCTTGTCCCCCATACCCTTTAATTGAATTTATCTTACTATCGTGATCATTCCAAAGCACTGACATGTGATGCTTACTTTTCAAATTGAGGGGGCTCTACAAATAATCTTCGCTCTTGTGAAAACGAAAAGCCTTACATAATGCATGTTTTCTTTTAGAGAAGTGAAAACAAAGCCTCTGGGCTGTTGAAGTGTTTCCTGTTTAATGATTTAAAGACATTTCCAATGTCTACATGCAGCCCAGGAACATTTTAGGAAGTGCAGGACAGATTCTCTTAGTATCAATAAATAAAATCCTTTTTAAGTTGGACTTCAAGCTGCAAAATGAATGATTGCCAGTATTAGGTCATTTACAGCAGACGTCTCACCCACAGGGCTGATCGTTTCTTTCAGTGTTTTCATTGTTCATGCTACATATTCAGACCTTCATTTTGTATTTCAAAGTTTTCCATTCAGATTTCTTCCAAGTAATTTCCTGAAAGGCATCCCATGTGATGCAATTAAGCATATTAATAAAAGTCCCTTCTATGCTTTCTCTTCCAAGGGCATTATAACAAAAGCAAGGAACTTAGATGGTTAGAAAAAAGGTTATAGGTTTTTAAAAAAAGAAATAGTATTTAATCATCTTTGATTTGTGGTGGCAGGAAAGTCAGAGAACATAGTCCAAAAACAATGAACCAGTCAAATAAAGTTTTTGAAAAGTGACAAACTGTCCTCCCTGACTCCACTAGAAATTACTCTCTTGAGTCTTCGAATCTAAATACAAGCACAAAAACAAGCATAAAACAAGCTGTTGTTTAATGAATATTTATTTCTTTTTTTTATTCTTTTATTTCTTATTTATTTATTTATTTTTTCTTTGTTGGACTACCACCTTGTCCGGCTCACGGGGATGATGGGAATCCATAAAGTCACTGCTTCCAGCAAAGAAAATACACACGCATATAACCACAGATTAAAACCAGAGCTTGTCATTTTTGAGCTTTGTTTCCTGTGCAGGTTAAGTAACAAAATAAAACTTGCAAAGGAGTGAGCTTCAGCACTGAGCCACGGTCGCTGTTTTCACTCCACCTCCAGTCTTTATGCTAAACTAAAAGACAAGATTGTACTTCAAGTCAAGCTAACATGCTACTGGCTTTAGTTTCATTTCACAATGCTGTAACTCAGTGGTGTCAGACTCGTTTTAGTTCAGGGGCCACTAACAGCCCATTGTGATTTCAAACAGGCCAGACCAGTAAAATAACAGCACAATAACCTCTAAGTAACGTCAACTCCTACTATTCCTCTTTGTTTTATTGCAATTGAATGAAGTATCCTTTTACAAAACATTCTATCAACAACCTGAAATTTCTTAAGAAAGAAAAGCACAATCTCATTGTTGTCTAGTCCTGAGTATTATAATAGCAGTTCCTTTTGTAGTCCACCCACTTTGTCCTTCTAGTGTACATGGGGATAGGTAACCCAATTCAAAACGATTCCATAATAATGGAAGGTGAAAAGCTGACGGGTCTAATGAAGAATTAAATTTAATGAGTGTGTATAACAGCAGTTAGAATGTATGTATTTTTCTTTCTAGGGTGCAGAGAGACCTGGTTAGCTGCATATATAACTATGCTATAGCAACAAACTTTTTAAGATAAAGCCTCTCTGCACAGAGAAGGTGCGTGCCAGCTAAATCAATTTCCAGCCATAGCAGATTCTATCCATCCATCGATGAGCTGATGGTCACATCCAGCCCGCATCAGCATGAAACAGTACATTAAGGACAAGCCCACAGAGTGGGGTTACTAACTGTTTGTGCTGGCTGATGCGTCATTAGGCTATAGCTGGAATTTTTTTGTCTACACAGGCAAAAAGTGAGTCCCCCACAGGCCATGGTCGGAGTTACTCAGCAGTGATGGACCTTTTGCCTTTTCCTCTCGTCGGTGGCGGCTACACGTTGTACACTGACAATTTTTACACAAGCCCCGCTCTCTTCACTGATCAGCCCTAAAAGAACATTGGCTGTTGTGGGACTATCGGGAGAAATCGAATTGGCTTCCCTCACACTCAGACCAACGACCTGCCCAAAAAGGCTGAGACATACATTGGATCTGGAGTGGCGAACTCCTCTTTGATAAATGGATGGACACGAGAGAGCTAACAATGTGCTCCACAGTGCATAAGGGCTACAGTGTACAGACAGTCAGGAGCAAGGTGAAGGAGGCTGAGGTGTGGCAATGTCTTGGACTACAACGATAGCATGGGTGTTGTAGATTTGTCTGATGCACTGATCAGATTTTACAGCGTCCACCACAAGAGGATGAATTGGTATGAAGCTTTTTAAGCTTTTAATTTAACCACTCTGTGGACAGCTATTATTTCTTACACAAGGAGCTGTTTAAGGACCCCACCCAGACAATGGCCTTCACCCGTTCAGGGAGCAATTACCCAGTGGGATGCTGGAGTTTGCTGAAAACTCAGCAGCCACCCCACCATCCATCACATGCAAGGGTCAGGCACAATTGTAAGAGTTGCCACAATGCTGGAACGGCCAGGGTGAAGACAGTTGTGTATTTCAGGCAGTGCAGAGTTCCTTTTTGGATGTACTGAACACCATTAGTGATATAAAGGTGAAATATATAGTGTGGTATGGAACAGATGGTGCCACAATGACCATTGTGGAGACCTTCCCTGAACGGTCAGCACTAAAAACTCTCCAATTTTGTTCTGCTTCACATTATCAGAGTCAACCTTTGCAGAGAGAATGTTCACATATTGTACTATGATCTGGTAGAGGTTTAAACCTGCATCATTCCAATTGGATAATCGTCCATAAAGTGTTTTTTTAGGCAAATCTGAGTGCCATCTACTAGTGACACACATACTGATATTTACAAATCTGAACAAATCTCCCTTTATTACACTAACATTATTCAAACAGATCTTGTAGTTGCAGAGATACTCTTTTTATTATGAGTATAAAATTGACAAAAACAATGGATGTGACCAGATGCGACATGGAAGAAAATACATCAAGGTACTTCTAGTAGCAGACATAACATTTATTTGTGACCAGGTGGTCCACACGTTTCAATCTAATATCAAAACAAAATTACCCGCCATGTGGTCACGGTTTACCATCAGTCAAGTGGAATTCCTGATAGAAAAAGGCTCCCACTGAGTGTCCAGTCTCTCCAGAAAACAAATACACTAAGCCACACAGGTAGGCAGAGAACTAAAAAGACAGTAACTTAAAACTACACTGAGCAAAATTTTAGCAGTGATATTCTTACTCACTCTGCCTCTCTCCTCCAGTATCCACTGCTCTCCCCTAGAAACCTGTTAGATTAATACTGATTGGTGGAGTTCGACACCTGTCCATACCATTTACAAAAAAAAAAAAAAAAGACAGTGGCACATTCAGGAACCATGTTGAACACGAATATTCCAGATACTTACACTACACTAATCACACATAACATTATGACCACCTTCCTAATATTGTGTAGGTCTAAAGGTAAAACAGTTGTGACTCATCAGAGAATGGACATGGGCCTTCTGAGGGTGTCCTGTGGTGTCTTGGTACCTGGTCTGGTCTAGGTGGGTGCTACATGTCTAAGTAACATTCACATGAATGACAGGTCCAAAAGTTTGTAAGCAGAACACTGGATTGTCACAAAACAGCCAATGTTATTTACTTCTCCTGTCAGTGGTTTTAATGTTGTGGCTGATGCCACCAACTTCAACACCCTGGCAAACCAGTTTTGGCCTACAGGCTGTATATTTGTCACCCCTGCCTTAAATTATTAAAGGAAATTTATTGGTTGACAATCAGTAAGGGGGTTAGATGGTGGAATGAGAAGGGTTAGAGAGGATAGATTAAAGGTTCTAACAAAAGGGAGGAGATGAGTGGAATGCACAGATGGATGATGGTCTTCAGAACCATAGAGACCCATGACCTGACACTGAGGGTGGGGCTCGTCTCTGGAAACTTTGGCATCTTTGGCAAGAGGAAGTGAAGAAAAAGGGATGGAGAGGTTAGGAACTGAGAACCGAGATGGACAGTTTGAGAGCGAGACCTAAGGTTATCTGTTTCAGGAGGTTTTAACAGGCCTCCTCCCCATTTCATTTTGAATAGTTTTCATGTTAAAGACATAAATAAAGCTCAACTTTATGAAAGTATTTAGCATTGGTTTTAAATGACTGAGGGAGCTGTTGGTTCAACTGTGTTTTCATGTTGGAGGCTGCAGTTTTTAGAATAAATACATTTTAGTCAGTGTGCTAGGCTTTAAAGTGAATTAAACACTTTAGTGTTTAATTCAATCCAGTCTAACAGCACCACAAACTACATCCTCCGAAATGATCATCCAGCTGAATAACCACCCTATTTAAACATGAACGGAACATTAGAAGAGTCATGAAGGGGAATTTAGAGCAGGGCTGTTATATTAGAATCCGTTCATTTTCAGCCGCTGTACCTAATAAACTGACAACAGAATGTATTTTTATGTGTTTACAAGTGCTCACATTCAGGTCATTTGAGATAATCATGTTTAGACGTACTGGAAAGGGGGAAGTCCCCTGGACTTATTAGATTTCCCTCTCAGTCAGATGCTGAAAATCTTTTACAGAGAATATTACATGAAAAGAAATGATTGGGTTTTAGTCCGTCTAAGCTAATTATTTTACACTAGTAGATCCTAAGTAGGAAGTAATGAGCTATTTTCAGGCACCCTTGTAGCTCTAGGTATGTCAGTGTGAGCGTGTTCAAGGACCTCTTCAAATCTCACATGGATGAAAGTTTTCAGATTTTTCAAAGTCATATATATATATTTTTTTTTAATATAACATCTCTTTCTCTTAATTAAATTGAGTTTTACTTTTGAGATATTTAATGACAACACTGGCATGGATGGCATTGGCAATGCAATGCAAGCTAGGGCAAAGCATCCAATCATACTTTTTTTTTGTTCAACAGTGGTCAGTGTGCACGCCAAGGTGGGTAGGGAGGGTTAAATCAGTGTTCAAGACCTCTGACTGCTTTCACCCTCGAATCACATGCTGTTTAGCCCAGGAACACTAATTAAATTTGGAATCCAATTATGGGAATGGTAATGAAATTTCCAAATGGGGAAACTCGTAATCTGCTCATTGAGGTGTTTAATTACAAGCGGGTCTGTGCATCGGAGATATGTTACACCTCAGGATTTGGCGGACAGAGACATGGACACAAGTTGGTTGGAGGGAGGGAGGAAGAGAAACAAAATGTGTGGGTGTGCGATCTGGCTCATACGATGCTACACATGTGTCTGTCACGGCAGCAGTATTTAATATTTATTACCTATAGAAGACATGTCCCTAATGTCCTGAAAAGGGAACCATGTGGTGTACAAGTAATGTTTTTGATGTCTAGTAGTTCTTTAAATTAGTTGAAAAGTGGAGATGTGAATTTGAGGTAGAGCAGGAGCAAGCAGGAGGGGTGTTTGATTATCTATATCTAACCTCCTATGCATATGAGGTTAGATATATGCATCGTCCATTTTACCTTCTCGTCACTGGCTCCCTGTAAAGTCCAGAACAGAATATCCTTCTCTTTAATACAAAGCCCTTTATGACCAAACATAGTACTTTATTACCCCAACAGAACACTTTGCTCTCACAGTGCAGGCTTATGTGTGGTTCCTAGTTCCCAAAAGGCAGAACTGTCAGTTATCATGTGGAACCAGCTCAGAGTGTAGGTTCAGGAGGCAGGCACCTTGGTGGGATTAGTCTTTACTGAATTATGTGAGGCCAAGGTCCGTTTCATGTTGATCTTGATTTGAAAGATGCCATATTGATTCATAAAATCATTTTTATGCTGGAAATGGTGTGTATTCATTTCTTGGAATACATATTAATTTGTGCATCATCCCATTAGAAATGCCACTGCTATCTTGGACTAGTCTCACAAGACCACGCAGAGCGATCAGACCCTGTAGGAGTGAGAACCAAAGCACTGTGGGAGCCACAACTCCGAGAGCACCGTCAGGCCTAAAAGGTTAATTGCGGCACCATTTTAAAAGTATGATGACAGACAAGAGCTGGAGAAAGGCAAAGCCATATGCTAGATGACAACAACAGATAAGACATCATGGAAATACCACAAATCTTCCAAACCATTTGTTTTGAAACTGAAATATCTCTAAATGAATCAGACTGGGATCAGTTGGGAACCAGCCACACTTAGCCCTACTTAGAAGTTCGCTCAACTGCACGATGCCAATTATCTGTCGGCACGCTCTGCAATGAAACGGGTAATGAAAAAAAAGCATTCATATCAGATCAAATCAAATCAAATCAAGCTTTGTCGTTAGTTTGACATACATTCACCAGTAAACCAGACAGAATGATATGTGAGCAGACTTACCAAAATAGGTCACTTACACACAATTTCTGAATATACAGTACGTTTCGCAGTACGCTTACTAGCCAAAATAAAATAAAAGCCTCTGGAGTAAATGGAATGTAAAACGCAAATGGTAGACAATGATGCTGGTGGATGAGTGGATTTGTTGATTTCTGCAAAACCCATGAGCATATTCATTGTTCTGTTCGTAGCATCTAACGTTTTTAACATTCTCCCTCGGTGAAACAGCTGCACAGAGCGAATGCATCCAAATACAAGTTAGGTAGAGGAGAAGCAGAAAAAAACACTTAAGGTTATAGAAGGATTAAGCACCATTCGGGGCTGTCTCATTCACTTCAAGGGAGATGTGTTTTTAAGATGTCCTTCTCTATTGTAATCAGCACCGCTGTCCACAAGGGCTGCGCAGGGCTTGTTTTTCACTAATACATTACACACATAGCAGAGACCTGAAGTGTATTTTAACTAGTCAAGTTTTTTTTTGTTTTCTTTTTTAAATAAACATATCAACAGCAATTATGTGTTGTGCCCTGCCACTCATCGCCGGCGCTGGTTGTAAAGTGTGATGTGCAGGATCATTACAGCTGTAGTTGCGAGGGGACAATGAGCTGCCAGGCATTCAAACAGAAATGAATACCATTTTCACTTTGGGCCTATTTATCACAAAGCGACTGTGCATTGTAATTATATTCAGATTGTCACAGTTATCTGTACCAGGCTGATGTCTCTCGCTGTCCTCTCTTTAGTTCTGTTTCTGTTAGTTTCTTGCTGCAGCCAAGGAGATCTCCCCGAGTCCACTCTGCTCGTTCTGGGTTCTAGATTAGAGAGAGTTTGGCTATGCCAGTATAGCTCACTGAGCCATATACTTCCCAAGAGGTTTGGTTTGTATGGGGGTGTGTTATTTGCTTGTTAACTCCAGTGCATGCATGTTTCCCCGAAGCTTTCCTTGCAGCAGTCCTGTATGGCGTTAGACCACCCTGCTGACAAATGCTTCTAGTTTCTGCACTGCCCAGAGCTCTATATGAGAGGTCTCATTTTCTTCTCTAGCCTCCGGGCCATCCTAAAACCCATCCTTTCTCCAGGCACTCAACTGCTTTGCCAATCAGACCCAACACTCCTCAACACCCTCTTCACCATGTCTATTGTTTCCTAGCTAGCTCTTTTTGCCTCCTAGGCCAACAGATATTACCCATCAGAAAAGCAAGTAACCATTTGTGATACACCCGCCTAAAGGCGCTGCGATACTGACAGGGTCATCAAACATGGCACTTTTCTGACACCAAGCCGATCTTAATGTCTTGGACGGTAAACCACACTGAGAACAAGTCCTATGAACACAGCATTCAGGGGAGAATGTCACAAGATGCATTTTCAGACCTGATCTGAAGCAACAGCGAACTGAACTTTAAATTCAACCACAGAGGGCAAAGAATTGAATGTTTTAAACAGAATGAAGTACTTGAGGGAGTACAGAATTCTCCTTCAAGTCAGTTTGTTGGGCCTCACCCAGTACAGAGAGCACGAGCTGTTTAGGAATCATCCGCTGCACTGGCTGTTACTCTCGACGCCAGTGAGGTACAGGGAGCTGCCTTACAATGAGTGCGAAATGAAACGTCCTGTTCTGCAAACTTGCCTGCTGCACAAAGAGCACACAGACAGAACTCTGAAAGAGGAAGTGAATGAGATACTGTCGGAGCGAAGATGTGACAATTTTAATAATGTAATGTAATCGGCCAGCTGTCATTTTAGTACACCATGTTCAATGGTCTAATCTACACCATAAATGCCACTTGAAAAACTCTTACCCAAGTAAGTTTTGTATATATTCAATGTACAGTATTCACAAAAACATGTATTTGTGAAATATTCACTTTTCAAACCACTGCATTTATAAGATTTATATCGGGAAGTATGATGATTACATTTAATTGCAACTGAGATATTCCTCTCTTGGAGAATCTTTGTAATGTAGACACTGTTTCTAACTGTGCAACTATACATATATGTATATATATATATTGTTACTTACAAGTCATCATATGCCAGGATGAGCATAATAAGCTTAACCTGGCAGGTAATATCAGCCCTGCTATTGTATTATCGACTTGTGGACTGTGATATTGCAGGTTTGAATGAAAATAATTTGTTTTGTCAAGCACAAGAGGGAATGCCCGATGGGGGGCAAGAACAGAAACAAAGGAACAAAATCATTTGTTCCTTTGTTTCTGTTTTTGTTTCCTAACTCTGTTCAGACTCATTCCTTTGATCACTGCCTCAAAGCTTGTAAAAGTGCAAAGCGCTGCATATGTCAGATTACCGTGGAAGGGCTGCAGGGGCGTACCCGGCTCCACTCTCCCACAGAGCCAGCCTCAAAGTGTTCAGCTTCCTCTGAGATCTGGTGTCAAATTTCTGCCCGCTGATTTGCATCTTTATTTTAGGAGCAAGTGACAGCGTGCGGTTTGGTTCAAATGTGCTGCATGTAGTGTCTTAGATCCTGACAAGGGAAAATGGAATATTAGCATCTATCTCTACAGGTCATTGTTTAGGTGAGTGGGCAATGAAGAGCCTCTTCAGAAACCAATGAAAGTGCAGCTTCGTTAAAGGGAGTATCACTCCAACATTTAATTGAATTAAGTATAACCTTTGGACGTGGCTGTAGCTTGGACAAAGGGAGGAGAATACTGTTTCTACACAGTATTGTAAGTATTTTATTGCTAAATCATGATGATGAAGAAATATGACCATCAAGCACAACTTCAATTTGATTGACCTAAAGAGACCTCTGTGACTTCGAGCAACATTCATATAATCTTTTATGCACCTAATGTATCATTTACAAATTTGAAAGACATGGGTCAAAGCTTTGGATGCAATCAGCTTCTCCATCTGTCACGTAACTAGTACCCTCAACTAATATGAACTGTGCAGCACTGAATACACAAAACATCAATGGAGATATTCATCAGAGCTCAAATTCATTTTGACAGCCACACATTTAATCATCTCCAGAGAGGTATCTCATTCAGGCTACTCAAGATAATTTACTCCAAAGATGCCCTGTGCCTATACTGTAGAGTAAGATTCAGAGGACTCACCCCTCTCACATGTTCATTTGCTCCAACGTGTTTGACATTTGGGGGGATATGTTGATTGGCTTCGTCAGTGACAGATGAGCAGCACAATACCACATTCATGCCTGCGCTTAAATATGAAACTACAGCCAGGGAACAGTTAGCTTCACATAAAGCATAAAGACTGGAAGCAGACAGAAAACGCTCCAAATAACAAATTATATAATAAAGTGTGGGGTTTTCTCAAGACTATTTATTGTCTGGACGAGTGAATTCCCAGAGTCTTGGTTGGCAGCATGACTTTGGGAAGTCTTAAAGCTAGAGTAAGCAATTCTAATCCAATCCTCTCCGTGTCTAATTCAGCGAATATCTCCTCATGGTCCACTAGCTCTCTGCTCATTGTGTGCATTGAAAAAATTAAGCGGTTGTTTGTACACAGCCCTGGCTTTGTAAATGGGTGGGGGGTACTAAGTGGATCAGATTGATCTACTCAGCACTGTTTCTGGCAACCAGCAACAGGAGGAATTCATTCACTGAACAAGGGGTAAAGGGGTGGTGTGACTGATGGGGAAGTTAGATGAAGAGGAGGGAAGGTAAATATGCTGAACTCCAATATGGACAGATGGCTGGGAAAAGGCCTAAGAGGTAAAAATTCACCTATCCGTCTGCAGGAGCAGGAAGTTCCAAATGTCCCTCTCCCTATCAACACCTTACAGTTCTTCCAAGGCAAGGCAAGAACAAATGCATAATCCATCTAGCAATTTTGGGGTCTACCCCAGGTATTCATCTGAGGTGGCCAGAGGAACCTCACTTCAGTCATTTATATCCGGGATTCCATTCTTTTGGTCACCACCCAAAGCTCATGCCCATAGATGAGGGCGGAGACATGGATAAACAAGTAAATCGAAAGCTTTGCCCAGCACCCTCTTCACCACGACAGTCTGGTACCAAACTGTCTTTCCATCTCTTTGTGCTCCATTTTACCATCACTCACGAGCATCCTGAAATATAGTACTTGAACTCCTTCCCTTGGGGCAGAAATTCACCACCATTCCCGAGGGAACAATCCACCGCTTTCCTCCAGAGCACCACGGCCTCACTCTTGGAGGTGGTGTCCCTCATCCCAGCTGCTTCAGCCTTGGTTGCTAACTGCCCCAAGTAGAATGTCACAGGAAAATAAATCACCAGAAGAAGGTTTAAGATCAGGAAAGGTCTAGGAACTGGTGTGATAACATCATCAAGGCTTTCTGGTGGTGGAGACACCTCATAGAGTTGACTAGCCTTAAGTTAGATGAGTTGTGAGTTGATGCCTCAACATTGTGTGTCCCTGAATTTGAGTTCCGGAAAGATCGCTGAAGGGAAGATTGTGTTGGTGTGTTCATACTGTATAGCAGTAATCTTTCTCAGGAGTGGTTTACTCCAGCTTTAAATACAAAGTAACAACTTTTTACTGTTTTGCTCTTTTGCATTAAACAAGACACTGTGTGTTAGAAGGATGTTACCAATTGAAGCTTTACATTTTACACACACATTGACTATTACAGTACCGACTTTGGTTAAAGACATTTCTGACTGACAGTTTTCTGATTTACTGCGAATTCTACCATGTATTACCCAACAAAACTTTTATTCTACAGGCTTCTGTTGCAACTTATGACCAGTTTGGCCTAGGGATAGCTTTGCCACCCATTAAGCTAACCTGCGGTCACACTGTGTGCCATCAGTGTCCTCGGAGCCATTTGTGCAAACTGCATTTAATTCGAGTTTCTAATTACTCTCTCCCCCTATCCCCAGTGGCTAGCCAAATCAGAGAGGAAGCCAAATGAACTCTGCCTAACCAATTAGCCGAGTGGGCTGCTCAAGCAAATGACACGGCAGTCTGTGGCTGCTTCCTCGTTGCAGTAGGCCCTAAGGTCTGCAGGATCCCTCCCTCGCAGATGAGGAGATTTAAGAAGGATTTCAGTTCCTGGTCCAACTACAACATTAATTACTTTAAGGGTCTGTGGAGTATGATGTAGCCTCTCTGCCCTCTGGGGCCACAATTGAATTTCTTCAACTGACCTGTAGCAGAACACTAAAGGCAAACTAGCTTGAAAGGGAGAGCTACCTGAAGAGATTAAATGGCCATGAGGATGGGGGAAAGATTGTAAAGGCTTTACTTATAAGTCTGAATTGCATCATTATAAAGTAATAATATCCGTGATTCAGTCCTCTGCTTCAGAACCAAGTAGATAACCATATTTCATGTATCAAAAAGGGCCACTTTTTTTTAAGATTGTTTTTTTTTCTTTTAGATAGATTTATTGATTTATTTATTGATCCCTTTGGGAGGTTCCCGCCGGGAAATTAAATAATAGTTTATACAAATTCCAGTTGTCAAATTTCAGTTACAGAAACTCTGCATGGCAAAGTGGTTGTACAAAATGTTCGAAATGCTGGCAATTTTTGGAAAAAGTAAGGCATCTCTAAGTCAGTTTATATCTAAAAAGTGGCACAGAATGTGTGAAAGGGATGGTGCCCTTGAACTTGAGAGCACGCTGAGTCTGGGAGCATAAATTTTTATTTTGGCAAAAAATATAAATGAATGGAGGACAGAGGATACAGTTTTTATGGATGTTAAGATAAATGCTTTCATCTGAAAAAACTCAAACTCAAAAGTATTTAATTTCAAGTCTGAATGTAGTTTGATAGAGGATACATTTTGGGCAGGAGAGAACCTTATGAGTCATTTTGATCCAGTAGCTGGTGACCTAACACCAAGCGTACTCCTGTGTGACTATTCCCCTAAATGCCTGATAGTTCACCATTTAACTGGTCCAAAAGTAGCTTTACATGCTTTGCCATTGTGCACGCTTTCACAGTTTAGTCATGGGCCTCAGTCAGTGTGATGCCTTTTCACTTTATACGGATCCTAGAGGATTGCACAATGTGGTGTCTTGAGAAAGTGCTCTGTAGTGCTGCGCAGGCATCTGGTCCCCTGAGGTGCAATCCCAAATTAAATTCTACCTGAACAAAGCAAGGCTTACATGTCAAGTGTTTGTGAGAAAGACTTCCAATTGCTGTAAGCAGTACGATACCTCCAAATGGATTTCCTTTTTTGAGTTATGGAGGTTCAGGGGGATCTCCAGGTTGTTGCAAATAAACTGGAGATCAAAATGTAAACCTGGTTCAGAATTATGTTCAGAATGACCCTGGCCCTTGAGGAGACCTCCCTATGCCAGATGGGGACAAAGTCCAGACACATTTGACTAGACTTGTTTTTCTTTACTTTCAGTAGCTTTCCTATTAGTTCATAGGCACCTGCACTGACAAGTTATAGTGAGTTAGAAAGAACGCAGTTAGTACGGACCTGAAGGTGTTTTGAAACTGCAATACACTGTGTGCTTTATGATAAATACCATAAATTCAAATCTGGAGCTTTTGTAAAAAAAAAACAAAAAAAATCACTTGCAGTTCCTTTGCTGGTCATGCTGAACATCAGAGATGTCCAAACGCAAAGAAAGCAACAAATACCTACCCAGCATCCTCTTCAAGCCTACAGGCAAGTCCTGTCTCTATTCCCTGCCATGTTGGTGATTTGTGCCAAAAACAAATCAACCGGGTCGGCCCAGAAAATGAAGATTCAAGTTTGACAACAGGTTTCCTCAACTTCTGTCTTGTAGCCTAGATAACATCCTCTCAATATAGTTCTTTCCTTTGCCATTGGCTATTGCACTAATTTCTCATAACTGCCTGCTGTCACTCAAAGTGTGTCTGCCCTACAAACCTTATTAGAGAATGTGCTGCAATGAAGATACTACTGCGAACCATTTCCAGTCTTTTTATTTATATTTTACGGATTAGAGTGGACACACATTTCTCCACGCTCCAGCATTTCTTTATAACGCTTATCTCGTACCCACAATGTGCCACAAAGCCAGATAAAGTTATTTTCCAAGTGACAAAACCCTTGTAACTCAAAATGTCCTCTGTGATCACAGCCACGAGTATTGATTTTTGTTCACTCCTGTCCTCACTGACCTTTCAGGATTTGGTTTCATGGCTGTGTCGAGCACTGACAAGGTTGTCTTGACAGATAAGCAAATTAAAAGTGCAAAACCTTAAAAGTCAGTATTAGGACAACCAGCACACCTGTACCTTCAAAACAGCTAAAGCGCTTCCAGCTATATGATAGAACATTTTTTTCAGCATACTTATTGCCACAAGCCAGAATGTCATTTGTCACTTCTAAAACAATTGATCGACCCATCCCACACTTGTATGACCTTATCTCTTCAGCCCTGACACAGATAGCATTATACTGTCAACAGAGATCATTGGTGTCAAATCATTCTTGCAGAAACTGAGCCAAGGGTCACTATGCTGGAGAACATCTTACCTTGTGTACATACTAATCAAAAGAGTTTGTTTCTTCTGGATTTATTGTGGATAGTGCCTTTGGTGCAAAAACTATGGCGATCCCAACTATTAGCATGATTGCCAGCGTCATAATTACGACATTGATAAACAGCTAAGTGAAGTTCAAAAAAGATATTTTTTAAAGAAACATAATGACCTTATCAGCTGCAATTCAGCTGATGACTTTCCTTTATATTAATTCTGACTTAACAGTTTCACATGATTCCCAAAATCTGATTGTATAGGGCTATATGTGAGAACAAGTAACTAAAGTAAACTAAACCTTGATTAGAATCCAGTTTAAAGATGATTGTATGGATATGACAATCTTACTAATCCTGGTCAGCATTCTTCTACCTTCCTTCTAGACCATTTGAGGGTTAGAAATTACTTGCTAAAGGCACCAGTGATGGAGGACTTCAGTCACATCTGCCTATAAGTCAGCCATTCCACAGCAATCAGACATTCATGTCAAACATGCAGTTTCTGAGTCTCATCAGGCTATAAAAAGGCATACATATGGTATATCATAAGGACAGATATACCTTTAAATGTGTTATTTGTTAATATAGTTTAAAGGATGCACATATATAACACACAAAGAAAAAGCAAAGGATCCAAGACAGAACTCTGGGGCACGCCCCAAGAAAATTATGCAGACATGGGGACCAACTGACACAGAGCCTTGTAAACGTAAAAAGACTTGAAAAGATCTGCCATAGGTATGATTTTTTAAATGTTTAAGTATTGTGTTTTTATCATAACAAGCTCCCAAGCAGGCTATTCAGTTGTGTTCAACATTTTTCTAATAAAATATTTTACCATAACACTGGGATCAACAAGCCATGACTTCTTCTAGCAGGGAAAGCACAAGTGCACTAATGAGGGCTCAAGTGTCCCACAAAACCACAATAGTGAGCCAGTATGCATGAACCCAAGACCTCCATTTAGTAGAAGGTAGCCATCATTAATACACCTGTGCTTTCATTTCTGTCAGAAAATGTAAGCTGTGAAATGGAGCTATTTCCATGTGCTCTACATGGTGAGGTGGTAAATGTGTTGACTGGCGGGGGCAGATTCTTTTCCTTCCGGTGTCCGTTTTCCTGACTGACTATTGTAGTGCACTGATGTTGCAGGAAGCCTTTAGCACCTCGAGTCTGTATATTTTAAACAATTATCTCTCCGTCAGTGTGTGCATTGTGGTTTTTCTTTTGGCAGCATTTGTGTATTCTGCCGTTATTTATCCAAAATAGATGAAAATTAAAAAAATAGTGAATAAATACAGGAACAGACCATGAATCTGTTTTACTTCTTGTCTCTGATGCTCCCTCTAGCCTAATATCGTGTTGATGTCCTTGAGGTCTGGACCTCTGTAACCTTTACCACATTTTCAGTAGATTTTTGTGGGTTTAGTAAGTGGAGTGCCCATCGATCAGATGATCCTCTGAAATGCTCACATGGGATTTCACAATTCCATCCATGGCTGAACAGCTGCTGTGTCATATTTAAAAGTGATAATGTAATAGCTGCAGGATAACCTTGATTAAGTGTGTACATTATATCATCTGTACAGAGAGCCATTGATGCACCAAAGGAAAATGTGGCATTGTAGTGAAATTAGCTAAAAATTAAATATACAACTGTCTTTGATGGCATCAATAGTAAATACTTTAATTCTCTTTTTTTTTAATTATCTCTATATGAACCGCAGAATTTAATAATCCTTACTTAACCTTCTTACATTTTTGTGGTTGTTATTCCAAAGGAATGTGTGTAATCAAACAGAAGGTGACACGGTGAGGAGGGTGGACAGTGCAAGTTTATTCCTCCCTTAGCGCCATACCTCGGGGCCGCCTGCAATCAGGGCACGGGCTGTTTAATGCCTTTTGTCCTGCTCCCCAGCACCCGCTCATTAAAATCACTGCTCAGAGAGAAACGTGGCCAGTTTGCTTTCAGGCAGGTGTAACTTGGCACACTTTGTACTCAAGTTGCTGATGCACTGCGCCACACAAACGCACATATGTGCACATCTGTCCCCATATAATTACAGCACAGTGTACGCACATGCGTGGCCCAGGTGCTGAGCATACGTATAATTATAATAATGCTATAACATGATGATAGGTATCATTTCCTTGTCCTTATGGCTAAAGGACACACGAGCTACTGTACATAGTAATGCTATGTATTCAAAGCATTATAGTCATGCAAATACCAGGAGATGTGAAAGAGTTATTGTGCCATTTAGAACCATTATAGCAAAGAATACTACAAAGTGGTGTTTACTAAGTATGCACAAGTATACTTCCCTTTGCATTCGCAAAACTTGACAACGTAGTTGAATGAATGAGTTGTCAAATGGCAAATTATATATGTAAGTCTAACCCAGTGGGCTTGCGCACAGTGTTAAAAGCTCTGTTTGTCTTTGTTTTCATTTTATAAGATGAAAATTTGTTGCACAGCACCTTTAGAAAAAGTGCTGTCCCTTTAAGAAAGAAGATAGTCTTGAGTTGTCTGTGGATGTGTGCTACTGAACTGAAGCCATGCTGCAAATATAAAGTTAAAAAAATAAAAGAAGATGAAAATTAGTATTGCTGTTTACTTTTGGAGATGCAACAGATAAATGATAGAGGGCATTTAAAACGTTTTTGTAAATGGCACAGGCCCACACTTACCTTCAAAATCTACTGGTCGATCTCGATCATAGTATTGGGCACTCCCGGTCTAAGCGATGGATTCACTTGAGAGAAGTTACAGGATTTGGGCACAGGAAGTCATTAAACCACCAAAGAGGCACATCACTTGCCAGCTTCCCACAGGGAAGTGGCAGATGTCACTTTTATTCTCAGATGAAAAGTAGTATGTCCCTGGAGTGTGTGGGCCTGAACATTTCTAGAGACAGAAATTATTTCTGCCAGGTGAAGTGTACCACTTATTCCACCCATACTGAAAATGTATGTGATGATCTTTGAGTGTGGTACTTTAGGTGTAAAGCTGTACAGCTCGCCGGGGTAACAGCTGTGCTGTAGGTGAGTTTCTCTTGCACTGCAGGCTAAACCCCTCAGGCTAACTCTATTAGTTCCTGTGAGCGGCAAAGAGAAAAATCTATGTTCTCATACATCCCCTCAAACACCCATCTGACTGAAAATATTTATGATATGATTATGACATTTATGATGAATATTTCACAGAATTAATGATTTTGTGTCAGGGATTGAGGCATTTTTTCTGTGTGTATTCTTATACAGAAAATACAGTGGTATGCAAAAGTTTGGGCGCCCCTTAGGAAAATCATTGCATCAGTTTGTCACTTCCTGAGCTTTTGAAGCAGCAACTTTATTTTAACAAATGTTATACCTTATGGAAACAGAAACATCTCAGTAGTGAAATCATTTTCATTGGTCCAACAGAAACATTTTAATGTATATTTAAACAAAAATAGGCATGTGCATAAATTTGGGTACCCCAAAGAAATAATTCCATTAATATTTAATAGACATTCCTTTTGCTGCAAGAACAGCCTGTAGACGCCTCCTATAGCCACTGACAAGTCCCTGAAGTCTGGCAGGTGGTACTTTGGCCCATTCCTCCATACAAAACGCCTCCAGTTCAGTCAGGTTTCTTGGCTTCTGTGCGTAAACAGCCTGCTTCAAATTAATCCATACATTTTCAATGATGTTGAGGTCTGGGGACTGGGATGGCCATTCCAGAAGATTGTACTTGTGCTTCTGCATGAATTCCTTGGTGGATTTTGAACAGTGCTTGGGATCATTGTCCTGCTGAAAAATCCAACCCCGGTGTAGCTTCAACTTTGTGACAGATTCTTGAACATTCTTGTCAAGAATCTGCTGATACTGAGAGGAATTCATGTGGCCCTCCACTTTAACAAGGTTTCCAGTCCCTGTGCTAGCCACACAGCCCCATAACATGATGGACCCTCCACCATATTTCACAGTAGGCAATAAGTTCTTCTCATGGAATTCAGTGTGTTTTTTTCTCCATGCATACCTCCTCTTGTTCTGACCAAATAACTCCATCTTAGTCTCATCTGACCACAGTATTTTTTTCCAAAATGCTTCTGGCTTGTCCAGATGTGCTTTTGCATACCTCATGCGACTCTTCTTGTGACGAACACTCAGGAAAGGCTTTTTGTGCATCAGCCTTCCAAAGAGCTTTTCCTGGTGCAAAGTGCACTGGATTGTGGAACGATGAACAACTACACCATCAGTAGTCAGATGTTCTTGTAGTTCTCTGGAGGTGGTCTGTGGCTTGTCTGTGATCATTCTAACCATCCTTCGTCTGTGTCTTTCCAGTATTTTTTTTTTTTGGCCTACCACATCTTTCCTTCACAATGACTGTTCTTCTGGCCTTCCATTTCTGCACCACATTTCTGACTGTGGAAATAGACATCCCAAACCTTCTTGATAATTTCTTGTACCCTTCTCTTAATTCATGATAATGAATTATCTTAGTTTCTTGGTCAGTGGAGAGGTGTTTCGATGCCCCCATTATAATTAATTTATTATAATAAAACTTTGTAATGATATTTTAAGAATTTTGGTCTGGAAAACACTCAAATGTCTACATCTCTGTCGGAAATAAAATCGTGTTGCTATGATCGTCTTTTATAAAGTTAGAGCAAATTATAATGAAATCTTAGAGGGGTGCCCAAACTTTTGCATACCACTGTATTTGTGAAACATAAAGGGTCTTTGGCATGTTTATGATCTTTTCTCCATGAACAACAAAGGTCAAAATACAATCTCTTTACATATCTATGAAAAAACTATGCCTTCACCAAAATGTTACCATAAAAGTTTGCGATAACCAAATGTTTCTCCACATTTCTCAAATTAAATTTAAACCTTTAATAAGGTTGAGATCTCAGGGACAGGAACAACCTGCAAACACATCATTGACACATCCTCACCTTTTCAGCTGACAAACACTTGAGTGCATGCAGCTACTGCAGAGCGACTTTAGTTTCCATCTGGAGTCATGTTTATTCTTTTTAACTTTTTGTTAAGGGCTCAATCATGTACACCAGCTAGCTGGTCCACAGTTTGGTGCTATCACAGAAAGTATGCAAGCCAAGTCCATATGTATTGCCGCGCATTTAAAAATCTATCTTTAGCTATGTCAGTCATGGTTACACAAAAGCCAGCCTCCAAATATTTGGACATTACAAAAACCCAGTTTAATTTTCTATATTTTTTTCATCCATCATAAGCGATCAGATAAACTGCATCCCTACCAGACATGGTGGCAGTTGTTGTTCACAGTCAACTGCATCATGAATATTTGGTGGTTTTCTTTTTAATATGTACGGCAACAGCGTAAAATGCAACTTAGTATAGTAAAGTACTAGTTTTTCAAATCAATTTTCTCAACAAACAAAACAATAAAACACATCAGACTCATGTTCTTAATTACTGAAAGGCAGTTTTCCCTCTAAAAATGCATACAGACTAGGTGTGTAAACACCTCGAAGCCAAGGGGAGTGACTGACTAAGGTGACTTGTTTACACATCATTACAAGTGTGAAGTGTCACATAGTTGTTGCACTCCCAATATGATACGATGCTATTAAAACACATCAATTACAGCCACTTTAACCAAAGTATATTGAGTTTTTATAAGACCTGTAAGTACCAGAAGCTTAATAGAGGTGTCACTTTTATTTAATTGAGGAATTTAGTTTAAACCACTTGGGGGTCAAATTATTAATTCAATGGCACAAATGTACTTTTTTTTATGGGAACACATTTCCCTGCTCACACACTCTGCATTGAGGTCCCTAATCAACCTTACCTCATACAAATCATGTATGCAAATTTTACAACAGACAGCAAACTGGGTTTAAAAGAGAAGTAACACCACCCACATTACATGTTCAATCTTGTTTGGTGCATTAATGAGAGAAAAGTTGTTCATCAGTGTAACTGCCAGCCGTGCCCTAAGCTAACACAGCACTTGTAGTTGTTAATCATGGTTACCAGGGGTCTAACCAAGACCACAATCTTCACCAAACCATAACCAATATTTTGTGGCATCCTCAACGAACCTCTATCCCCTGTAAGAGTCGGTGGCGTCATACAGCCACCATCCACCCCAGTCACCTCCTTTATCCAAGCAGCAGTTCCATTTTAATATGAAAACAAATCTAGTAAGCTGCAGTTCTTGTAAACATAGGGTAGCCTGATTTGCACTGGTGCCCCTTAAACACACATATGCTCACTTACCAGGTGTAAGGTGAAGTAAGGGAAAGGTGTTCATTTGATGGTTTGTTTGTTTTGGAGGATGTCATTTGTCTTCCATACAGCATACATCCAGATTGATAGGTCCCTAATGAACAGGCTCCCTTCTCAGGGTCTGGTCCGCTGTTTTTTTTTTTTTTTTTTTTTTTTTTTGTCTCTGTTTCATGCATTTTTTTTTCTTTTTCTTTTTTTTTACTCCTTTCTCTTTGTCCTCCTTCACATACAAACACAACACGGCCCACCCCGACTCATACACGGTAGAAGAAGAATGCTTTAGAAAGTGGGAAACAAATTACAATGAATATATTGATGATGATGAAAAATGATGGTTAAGGTAAGGATGATGATGATGATGGTGATGATGATGAGGATGCTTGAAGCAGAAGGTCTGCACATGCAGGCTAATTTCTCGTCAAGAACTCGAGACGTAATCATAATTTCAAAGTATGACAGTTACACAAGCCGGGAAACGCACACAGAGTCATGACTCTAATCAGTGAGTTCTGAAACAATAAAAAAGATGAAATGAGAAACACTTGGCTAGTTATAACCACACACACACACACACACAGAAAAATACTGAAATGAAAGAGTCAGAGTATCATGTTGGGATAATGCGTCTTAGCAATCACTGTCCCCCTCTGACTCAGTCATATACCATGTGCTTCCATATACGCTGTAACCTTTCAACTTTTGGCATGGGTAACATAAACCAGCAAATGATTCCCATGACATCGTCAGGCCCTGGATTTACAAAAGAAATGGATGATTTATTAATACATCAAAGTAATTATGAGGTAAAAATCAATCATCAGATATCCGATACTGGGTTGAGTGTTATTCCAGAATGCTCTCACAGGAGATGGTGTACATTTCAGAAAGTCAGAAATGTAATTAGCCTTGGGCCTGAGGCTAGGCTGCGTTTAGGTCGACCTCCCCCTCAACAAGCCTGCATGGGCGTCACTGATACCAGACCAGGTATTCAGTCAGGCTAATGCACAGATAAATGAGGCCAAGACAGAAGAGGACATGCTGTGGAAATTGCTGTTTAGTTGCTCTGCAAATTCAGTTGCAGCCGAGTTAGAGCCTGGACTATCTGTAAATTCTGCAACCTCGCCTCAACTTCAGGATAAATCAAAAGGAAATTTCACGGTCTGCCCTGTGCTGAGCTGGACTCACATCTGCGTGTGTTGATGGAGTTGTGTGGGATAACTCTATTTCCGTGGGGTAAAGCTATCCCAGGCCAAGACAGTTGTTCATTTTACACCCTTGTAAAATCACGAAGCTGCACATTTGGATAACGTTTTTGTGATTGAAAGTGGCTATTAGTGTTGTGCAGGATCCTCCTACGCAGAGCAGACAAAGTTCCCTCAACCTTTCCTGGAGTGCAGTCTTGCATTTGTGCCTTGTAGAATATATTATGCCTACTGAATAAAATAAAAAATAGAAACATGTAGAAAGTACTGATTTATTTGGCGCCATGTGTGAAAGAATGTGGTGCAGGGCTACGGGTTGTTTTCACCAAGGTGAAGCTTTTCTCTGAGTAAGTGGCAAGGTTAAACAGCCCAAATATACTGCTGCTTCCTGCAAGGGCATGGCCGACAGCAAAACAGCATTCACTGCAAATTTACTCCTCAAGAATGGCTCAGACACTGTGATTTGTTTTGTTTACTTACTTATTTTTATTTTATTTTTTTTTGGTTAAAAAACACTGGTTTCACATATGATGGCCTGGGGATGTTAGGGCTGTGGCCTAGGCTCACACCTTTTTCAGTAGAAGCTGTGCAAGAAGAAGCTGAAAGAAGAAGACTGATGGTTTTGTAAGAGTTGAGCCACAAGGATACAGTACATACATCTGTTGTTGGTCGACCGTCAGTTGGCCAAAAGAGCTGATGGGGCAAAACTATTCAGTCAGGCCAGGGGCTAATGCTGTTGCTGGCATCAGTGTTGTTATTAAGAAATCCATCATTGTTGTGGCTAGTTTGTGGACACACTTCTTCAGAATACACTATGCCCTTTTAAAACCCTTGGATTGTACCTGGGTTATATATAAAATTGTAACAATGCAGCAGGGCAGTAGGAAGCAGGGCTTGATGCTATCTTCTCTCATGGACTACAGTGGTGTACGGTGGACAGCGTCATAACAAATTTGAATCCATATCTTTTTATTATTTCATCCCTTCCATTAGTGCGTACTCCCTCAAAACTCTTCTCACCTCTCACTCCCTTGTGATGCTTCATTGTGTGTTGCTCTGACCAGTTTTGGCTGCCGTTTGCTGCAATTATGTAAGGCAGAGCAAAATGAACACTGTGGATGGTCATGTCGAGGTGTCGCTCATGTTTAAACACAGCTCTACTTTAGGCCAGTTGTTGTGGTGTCTTGACATTTGAACCTCTTTTAATGAAACTTTTAATTTAAAAGCTTCCTGCTCTGCCGTATTCACCAGGTCCGTCTCTCAAACCACTAGCATGCTAACTGGCTGTTTGGAAGGAAGCGCAAATGATTAATACCAGAGCACAAATGACTAATTCATTCTCTCATCACATTTCTGAATACCTTCCCGGACAGCGTTTCATGATGAGACACGTCTTTAAAACTACTGACAGGGCACTGTGAATGATCATTCGTGACGATCCTTTCTTCGCTAACATTTAATTCTTGTGATTCTTTTTCTGAGGCTATGGCGTGCGTTTGTGGGTGGAACCGCCTCAGAGATGTCTGTGGTACAAGCCAGCCGGACAAGATGCTGTCACAGTGGTCCAAATCCAATGAGTCACACATATCTAAACCCTAAACTGCTTTGCTGCTGCCAGTTCCCAGCCAGTAAAACCAAACCTCGAAAAGTGGACCCGCTCCTTCCTACAGTCACCCCTCGTCATTATAAATGAGAAACCGGTGGAGACCGAGTAAAAACAACTTCCAGAAGATTTATTGGTGAGAAGAACAAGGAATGAAACATACCTTTGACTTAAACCAGCCAATGTTCATATGCATGGTCTTATGTTTGCTTTAAAAGGAAGTCAGCCAAGTCCCCCAATAGGGATGAGCTTTGCATGTCATTTCTCCAACCCTTTGATTTGATTGGTGGCTGGAGAACTGTTCTGGTGGTAGGAGATATACTGTATTTCTAAAATTTGGTTTGGTTAGGCTTAGTTGTATCAAACCATGGAAAACAGTTTGGGGAAATATTTTTAAACTTAAACATGTATTTTAAAATATTTTGAAAGCAGGGTGCATCACACACATTTAAGGAGAATCTTCACAGATATTCTTGAGTCTGAACTCTAACACACATCACAAGAGCTAATGCTAATGCTAGCTAATATTAGCCTGTAAGTTTTTTAGTTTTTCTTTCTTTTTTTCCTCATTGACAATTATAAATCTATAAATCTGATCCAGATTTTTTTGTACTAAATATCAACGATTCTTATGACTGTTGGTCAGAGCAGCCTCAGTGTGCCTGTGAGTGGTTTTGGAGACTTTAAGAGTGGACTTGTCGTTACCATAATAATCTCTAGGCCCATCCTTGGCACCATGTGAGGTCTGGAAATGAAGTCCTAAGACTTAATAGTAATGGTCACTGGTTAAAAGAGACTAAACAAATTATGTGAAATGTTAAACAGCAGTCCAGTCATTGGTCAACTCATCCATCCACCATGTCCGTCAGCTCTGAGACTCCATAACAAGGTCTCTAAAGGGATTAAACGCATGTTTTCTTGTATAAGCTAAGCTAAATTTTCAATGCAATATGATCATGAAAGCAGCACATTGACTCGGCCAAAAATGTTGATGCTGCCCACTTGGGGAACTGGTGTAAAGAGCCAGTCTGTCACTGTTAGCGATTGCTCAAAACTCAAAAAATAAAATAAAATATATATATATATATGTATATATATATATATATATGTATATGTATATGTTTTGTTTTGGGGTTTTTTCTGTGTCAAAAGAAAAAAAGACAAACAGTGAGCTTGACACTTGTGTTACAGGTGTCACTGATGTCACCAAGGTCTAAAGCTTCCTCACAGCTTTGCGACGGAAGAAACTGAAAAAAAAACCCTGCACACACTTCTTATAAAGGACTCTCCAGTGCTTCCAGAAAATAAGATTAAAGTGACTTCATGCACTCCATTACACTAAAACTGTCCTATTTTACTCCTATTTCTCCTATTGTGATCATATTTCACAGACTAGATTATACACACGGTTGCTTGGAAAGCCGTAACTGTACAGTAGGCCCAAACGCTTCAGTGGACAAATAAAGGCTGCTGGAAGCAAAGACAGAAGGCTTGCTTTGAAAACCAAATTAGCACAGTACAAAGGCAGCCTTGGGTTGCCTTGCCACCACTCCACTAGTTAGCTTTCTTTTTCCCACTTCCTTGTTATAGGCTCACGCTACACTTATTAATTCAACTTCTGCTGCTGCTGTTGTACAAAGGCTGTGCATCTTTACATTTTAATGAACATTTCATTCATTTTTTAGCTGCCTTTTTGTAAAGCAAATTGCATATTCTGTCACAAGCAGGCGCATCTGGAGCAATTAAGAGTTTCGAATCTTACTCAGAGACTCCTAAACAACCTCATGGCATCATATATGTCCTTTATTAAGAGCTCCACCATCTTCACTTAGCTCCATCTGCAGATGAAGACCATGGGGTGTGGCTTGAATATCCAAGAAAAATGACAGGAAATCGAACAGCTAAGATTTTCTTTGTCGATCTACTAAGGTCAAAGATGGATTTGCGGCAAAACTAAACTCATGTACTATTGATTTAGCAATTACACAGCAATGTACTTAGTATCTTATTGCAAATAAGAAATCAACCACAATAAAATGACCAAAAACAAGCATCTTTTTACTAGACAAGAGTGTGCAATTACATGGACTTTGTTGGGTATATGCGTGTGAACATATCCTGCTGAGTCCGTAAACCTAGATTTACCTAGTTATTTGTATTATTAAGAAACTGGCATACTGGTGCGTGTATGCACCTGTGTAGATATGGCTGCACCTTTGTCTCTCTTCTACGGCAGTAAAAAAGTTTTATCTATCGCCACCTTGTATACTTGCCAGTTTGGATGGGAAAAACTGCTGACCTATTCAAGTCTGATTAATGGGGCTACTGGACACCAGCTTCCCAGCAGGTACAGTGGAGAAAATCCGGTAACAGTGGCCAAAGAAGCGGCTTGAGTCTCTCTCTACTAGGCAATAGTTGTTGGTGTTGACATCAGATTCCCTTGTGCAAAGAACCCTGAGCCCCCACAGGCAGACATAACAGTTCAAGGTAAGTTGCTAAGCTAATGTTAGCTCCATGTACCCTCAGTATTTTTTCAATCATGCATTGCACATCTGCTCTGTAAATATCACAGGCACCTGCGCCAACAGCACACGGTAACTGTGTCACAAGAATTTATCATGTACAGACTGAACACATTCATCTGTGTTCTACATAAACGCCATAACCCGAATACGATCCGAACCTGAATAAGCTTCATAGCCTGGGATACTGCTGGGCACGGCAACACAGTCACAGGAAGACTAGAGTGTGGCTTGGTAATGGCTGATCGCTGATGAGTTTTCAGTGTCAGTCTGAAAGGTGATATAAAATACCAGGGTTTTATTTGCAGCTTGTTTAAGCTGCCCCCAAGTGGCCCAGAAGGGTCACGCTGGCTTAAACATCCAGGTGACAACGTGTTAGCATTCATTTGGAGCGTGGTTTTACTTTCCCTGTTAGCTCATCGTCAGCGGCTGAGAAATATACTTTAACTGACTCATGCTGTTAGGTATCTGGAATATTTGCCAGTCAGCTGCTTGGAAGCCAGTCATGTAGATTCTTAGTTTGTCAAATCTGAAATCTGACACGTAACAGATATCTTAGATGTCGATATCTTTTACAACAATGAGATAGTGGACTCTAAACATCTCGCTTCTCTGATCGCCGCCACTTAGTTGCAAACAAATTTAATTTCACTGTGCTCAGATGATGTTACTCTTCTGTCCATCGCCGCATAAAGCCCCACCCAGACTATTTGACTGTCTATTTGACTGGACTAGATCTTTTCCAGAGCACAAGCAGTTCCCACCTGAAACTGTTCCAGACCAACTTTCTCCCATAATAAATTTGTGGGTGGGGAATTGGCATATGCCAGGGCATAATCAGTTCCCAACGGCAGCGACGCCAGACCAGCTTTCTCCTGTAAAAATGTTGCAGACGTTCAGACTGGCTTGCCGTCTTTATCAAAATATATTTTGAGACAAATCTCAGCCTGTAGGAGTTAAAGAAAGCCTTGCACGAATATTGGACATGCAGGGGCAGTACTTCAGCAGCAAGCAGTCGCTTCCACACCTGTAGATTCATTAACAAATATGTTAACATATAATGTCTTGCCATGAGAATATTTGCAAACAAAAGACGTCAGCAGGTTGACATCTGCGATTGGTCTCCTTCTCTGTGTCCCTGTCAGGTGGGCTAATCTATATTTTTTCCATTGTGATGACCCAGATGATCTCTATGTGTATGTATTTCTACGTGACATGTTGCTGTTTACGGTGCAGATGCATGTCATGAACGCCCTTAGCTGAGGGGAAAACCGTGTAATGATCATTAAATGGGCATTAAAGGGTTTATTTGTTTACATGCAACTGCAGCGTTTCTTCCTTGATATCATGGGGTCAAGTGCACTCACAACCGTGACAGGGCTCAACAGCAACCCCTTTGTTTCCTCAGTGGGGCTTTTCCGTGCCTGTGGCTTCCACTTTCCGCGGTTCAAAGAGGATGAGTGTTCGCAACCTGGCGCTGAACTTGACCTCTTTAACTGCCGCACATACTGTACACCATCTAGGGCTTTTGTAGCTGAAAGCATGTCAATTACGAGCCACATCCTGGCCCGCGTGACACAGCAGCCGCTTACATTTAAAAATATGTGAATAATATGGAGGTCTTGGGTTGCCGGGAGGCAGAGACCCAGGAATAGTGTATGTGCTGTTTCAAAGCAGAGCAATTATCCCAGGCCAGGCTGGACGAATCGATTCCTGCAGACTTTTAAATGCTCCTGGCCAATTATGAAGGGAGTGTATCCTCCCTTATACTCCCTATCTGTGGTGTAGCCATCATCAGCTGGTGGGCTCACTTTCTTTTTCATCTTCCTCTATAATTTTATATATATATATATATATATATATATATATATATATATAACTGTCCTTGTTATTTCTCTTATCGTTGTCTTCTCTTGTGCCTCCTCCACCAGTAAGACATTCTGATTGCAACTGAGGGGCGCCCCCTTCCTCTTCGCATCATACTCCACGTGATCATAACCAGCTGCTGGTGACGGTGAGAGAGAAAGAAAGAGAGAGAGGGAAAGAGGGAGAGAGAGAGAGAGAGAGAGAGAGAGAGAAACACCAACTCGCTGCGACTCTGAACGCACCGCACATACAAAGTAAACGGGAGGACCGCTGCTCGTTTCACCCGTGGATTTATTACACAACTGCCTTCCTCTCCAAATCTTGCCTCGTGGGATACTCTGGCTACATCCTCTCAGTTTGACCAATATTACTGTCTCCTTTTGTGTCACCCCCTTTTTATTTCTTTCCCATCTTTTCTCCCTTCTCCTCATCCTTGAGCATCCTCTCCTGCTCGCAAGTCTTCTCGCTTGCCTCGCTAACTTTTTTCACCCGACTCCATCCCACACAACCTCCTCCATCGCTCACCAACCTCCCTCCCGGCAGTTTCACCCCCCCTCCGAATTCCCGTTTTATTGCAGCGGCACTGCCTTGGATCGGGCGGAACCCATTTGGTTAGTCCACACGGGGCACTGCTACATGGGGCGCACGGTCTCGCTCGGAAAATGGTCTGCTGTCGGTCTCTAGGCACCCCGCTGAACCTGTCGGGATTGGAGTTGTCGGTGCGCATCTGCGTCTCTTTCCCACCTCGCCAGTGCGGCCGGGGCCAGTGAGAGATGGGTCTGTCCGCGGCGGCGCAGGCACCGTTCGAGGAGCCCCGACGGCTGCGCCAGTGGAGCGGGACAGCGGGAGGCTGGCTCAGGATCACCCTCGTCTCGTTTCTCGCCACTTTACCTGTGGAGCAGCTGCGCGCCTTCCCTTCCTCCCTCAGCGACTGCCAGACGCCGACCGGCTGGAACTGCTCTGGTGAGAGTCATTCCTCTAAGGCAGAGTTGCAGCCTCGCTCCAGGCTCTCTCTATCCTCTCTCTCTCGTTATATGTCTTAGCTTATATAATTGCGCATCCACTGTCCAAGTTAAGCCCGTCTAAGACGAGCAGACCATAAAGCAGCGTGAGCGAATCAAAGTTTAGAAAAGCTCGTTCTTCTTATTGTGGCTGTGTGAGTGTGCCCCTGTAGCCATGCCTGGGTTTGTTGCTGGTGCTGTGGAGCACCCAGACTGCCCACAGTCTACAGGAGACTGCAAAGCCCTGTTATGCAGAGTTTTTTGGGGGGGGGCTCGCTTGATGTGCATTCAGCCTCGTCGTTGAGTTAGCCTCCGTGACAGCAAGGCATGCATCGCAGATCATGTCACCTGGCAGGCGAGGGGTCGATGCTTTCGATCCGACACTAAGTGGAAACAGTAACATTAAGGATCATTTTAACAGGAACCCCAGCGAGGAGAGGTGACAGAGACCAGAATAACGCCAAGTGCGCCACAATAACATCAACAGTAGTTGGGAGCAGCGGAGAGTTCAGTGAAAATGAGCCTACTTCGCGTTGTTTCTGTGAAACTTGAAGGTTAAAGGTTCAGCTCGGTTATGGATATTTAATGAGCTGGTTTTATACAGCCCAGGTTTAGTAAGAACTTTAATCCTTCTAAATCAATACATAGTAACAAATGACAGCAGAACTGTGCTTCGTTTACGCAGTTGGTATGCAAACTGTATCATCAAGTGTTAATTTGAAAAAAACCCAAACCCTGTCGTATTTTTCATTTTATTTATTTATTTATTTGTTATAGACCACTGAGCTGTGGACTTGTTTTCTCTCCTCGGTGCCCCGAAACGATAAAAGAAGCGAACCGGGCTGCAGAGCAGCGCCTCGCCTCCCTTTGTAAATCAGCCGACTGTGCCGCCATATATTTCCCTTGTCGCCTGTCCAAGTCTGAACCCTTAAAATAGCTCCAAGCCGATTCCACACACACTCACGGGCAGTAGGAGTATTGATATTATAGCTCACAACAGCCAGACGTCAATATGGAGTCATGACTGCCGTTTGCAGCCTGAACAAGGAGCATCACTACACTGGAATGATATCTTGATGAAAAGAAAGAGACAAAGATCCCCATGATAGAGGCTTAGAAATACCACACAGGTAGCTGAGGATATCCAAAAAAAAAAAAAAAAAAAAATAGCCACAAACAAAAATCATACATCTCATCATACATTTCCATTTGACATTTTAATTTTAATATAAATATATATTAGATTATTTCAGATAATTAGATAATTAAGATAATTAGATAATTAAATCAGGATTAAAAATATTAGAAATATATTCATTATTGTTACATTTGTAAGATTGTTATCATTATTCTAAACATTGAGTTGTTTTCATTTTATTTTAAATGTCTTTTCACATTACTCTCCCATGGTGGTCTGTTGGATAGTTTTCTTTTTCTTTTTAAAGGAACAGTCAGGGTTTACAATTATTCTTCCTGAAATCTGCAGAAAATTCCCATAGCATTAAGGATTGAGCTCATCTTATTTAGCCTGCGACTGATCTTTATTCCGATTCAACCACGCATATCTCCATACCACACGATGCATCGTACTGTAGTGAATGATTGTTTCTGTGCTTCCGTCGATGGTGGCGATGATTTGCGTGTAATGAGCGATAATGGTACACATCCTGTCCAAGCACACACTTCTCCCCATTTCCTGACACTCTCGTGTACGGCTTTCGGCGGAGGCTTTTATCCAGCACGCCTTCAGGAGACTTAAGTGCACACGCGGTGGGGAATGCACACAAAAGCCCATGGATCAGTTAGAATTAAAAGAGCACAACAAGTGACACACAGTCACACCATCAGATAATAGCAATAAACTCAGATGAAAAATAAACAGACGGTCCTCGATTATGCTAATGTGTGACAGCTCTGAGTTTCCGTTTGAAAGACAGCTTGTTGACGAATTCAGTGTGCTTTCAGTCCTGACACACGTTATTGCCAGTAGTGGCAAGAAAATTAGGCACCATTTCCATGGACTAAAGAGAAGTTAAATAAAGACCATCATTTGTTTCCACCAAAGATTGTCATCCTGTTTGGTTAGCTTGGAGGACTGCCAGTAAAGACTTGACTTTGGCAGAGGGAACAGAGGATCATAGAAAGATCTTCAAACCAAGTGAATCTTTGTTCTGCTGTGTCGCTGGCTGATGTGGAAAGTTGGACGAGTCGGATTTTGTGACATACACTGTGTATATATGTGTACATACTAGTCAAGGAGCAGTAGAGAACACTCTCCCCACTCCTCGGCATGCTGTATGTAAAAAATCAGTGCTATCTGAGTTATTGTTTAAAGGGTGTGGGAAGCTGTAATCAACACGTATGTGACAAGACTTTAAAATAATAACGGAACTGTGAAACTTTTTTCTCGCCTGTCAGTAGGAGTAATCCTATAGAAGAGGTCTTGAATCTGTAATGATTTTCCAATGGTAATAATAACAAGCAATTAGTGAATAAAACAGATGATTAAATGACAAAGTAAATCGGTATGCAAAGTTGAGAAGATATAAAAGAACATTAAAACGGAGATAAAAAAAATAATGCATTTTTGCTTGATTTTTTGTTTATGATTATGGCAGTTATGGCAGATACTCTGCTAATTAGATGGGTTAACATATACAAATTAATATCAAAGATGCTTAATGTTTAAATTTCAAATTTAGCCTAATATGTAACCTTAGCTAGCATGCTACTCTTGACGGACACTAAACTAAGTCTCATTTTGAACGACACAAGTTCAAAATCGGTCACGATTGTGAAACTGCTTTAGCCAGAGCCCATCTTTGAACATAAAACATGCTCAGCATCACCATGACTGGCAAACATCTGTCAAAAAGTGATGCTGAAAATGTCATTTGTGGAGTTGTTACTTCTACACTGGATTTTAACAAATGTTTGAATTCAGAATTTGGATTCTGAATAAATTTGTATTGACTTAATAAAACTGTTTAGCTGTTTTAGCAGTTTAAACATAATGCTACAACAGTGTGCAAAGCATAATGCTACAACAGTGTGCAAAGACTGAGGGAGTCTGATTCCTTACTGAAACAACTGTATGTCCACTATCTGCTTTCCTTAAGGTCTGTTTTTGCCCTGGAGCAAATATATAGGTTCACATAAGCCGAACGCTTCACTATTAGTATCCATCAGTTACTAGCAATGCCTGTCATGGTTTATCAAATATTTACTGCTGTAAACAGCTGCCTAGTAGTAGAACAATGCCCATATAACTGGTAAACCAAAACAATGAGCTAAAAGATGCTAAAATGCTCCCTCCTGATGAGTGGAGCTGCAGAATCACGTGACACTATTGACATCCTCATAGTTATCTGAGGTATAGTATGTATAAAATATGGACTACTGCAGCGGAATCTGTTCCTATAATGTAGATGTTGATGTCTCTTTATCGTGCTAATCTTCCTGCATGACGTGAGTTGGCCGCAAGTACAGCACCATTCACTGTGTTTGTGTGTAATTATCAAACCATCTGTCAAATCTTTTGACATGGATTACTTAAATAAATGAGCAAGTCTGTGATAGCTTAAGTAGATGCATTTGCGGACTTTTGCCAGCAGTCAGATAGCATCTTTTAGACATTTATATTAAAAACAAGAGGTCATTTATCTCTTGCTGATGGCCAGTCAGCCCAGTTCATCTTTATCACATTTTGCAGGATTGTACTGCACGAGTGTTTTGCCACAGATTAACACTCCAGCGATAAACACCTTACATTTCCCGCATGGAAATGTGAAGAAGTCACAACCCGTTCTTCAGTGAATACCCCTCCTATTGTTAGCTCGGAAAGTTCATGCGACGCTTTGATAGTTGGAGTGACGGGGGGATATGCAAATCCTGCAGTAAATCCCATCAAGTGGAGTGAATTACCAGTAGTCTGGAGAGAATTGGCCATCTGCTTCCAAGATTTGTCAACGCAGCGGTCAAAAGCACTTTTCGTGCATGCAGGTCTGCACCTCTGACAGTAAACAGTAATGGAAAATGAATTAGAGGACAAGGCGGCGCTGGCTCGGTCTAATCAGAAAGGGATCTAAAGTTACTAATTGGCAATTGCCTGCATTAAGGGAGTTTTATAAAGTTGTTTGACTAAAAAGGTTTTATTTTCCCATGTGGAAACAAAAAACACACCATTGAAGACTTGCTGTAATTAAAGCAACCTGCTCGTGTGATAAGTTGGCTGTTTTTAATGCTAAGAGTGCATAGAGTGTGAACACTGAAAACCTGTTGCAAAGTGTACATAGACCGAGCCCCCAGCATGAGGTCAAGAGAGGATGTCTCACCACTGTGGTTGTTCAGGGGTTCATGATTAATTTAGTCTGCTTAATTATTGATCAGCACAATGCTTAAAACAGGGGGGGAAAGGACTCCTTGTTCTTCTTAGTGTAGCGAAATTCCAGGTAGATAGGAGGAGATGCATTTGGCTGACAAGCTCTCTCTTTTAGACAAGTAAGTGCTTCACTTGCCATCTTAATCGTTAGCATATAAACATTACCTTTCAATATTTGATGTTTGCCAGCTTGTTTTCGTTAATTATTCAGCTCACTGTAATCTCCTCCTGCGATGGCGAGGCAGGGGCAGGAAGTATACGTTTCCCTGGCCCCTGACACAGTGCAAACCGAACCTGTATCAACCAGCCCATTAACATTTGGTGGCAGACGGCACGTGAGAGGGGCACGAAGCAAACAAGCAAGTAAACAGTAAACCGTGGCGTTTCAAATCAAGAGCAATACGTATTTAACTTTAGAGATTTCTTTATTAAAAGTTGCCGTTGTAAGACAAGTACAGTACACTGTTGCAGATGAAGTTGGAATCGTTTTTTTCTTCAGACACATTCCTCTTTTTATTCCAGTTTATACAAATCACATTGTCGCAATTGTTTTCTGAGAAGAGGTAAAAAAAATATTTTATTGCCTCTCAGTGGGCAACACTGTATATTATTTCCTTCCTCTAACACAGAGCTATTTGGGATCTGTTACCGTTGCCTATCTTATAATTAGATTTTGTAATATTGTGATCTTAAAAAGTATGAAAGGGCTTTTTGAAAGTTAATCTGAGGCATATTGAGTTTAACCCTTAGTTTTTGTTATGATTTGAAAAGTGAAAAGGTGACTTTCCTTTTTGTATTTTAGTGATCAGAGAATGGACATGGACCTTCTGAGGGTGTCCTGTGGTGTCTATAAATGTTGTTAGTGAGGGCCTTTGGGTTCTATGGGTTGAGGCATCTGTGGATAATCCCAATGCGGTGGGAATGCTGGGGAGGGCTGCTGCCATCAAGGACTGTTTCCCAGCAAAACATTAAGTTTGTCACAAGATGATCAATGTTATTTACTTCTCCTGCCAGTGGTTTTAATGTTATGCCTGATGTATACAGGCCAGCTGACAGTCTTGCCCGGGACGAGATAATCTTTTCTTTCCTTTTCTGAGCATCGGACATTTTGAGCGTACGGAACTTCCAATCAAACGGCAACATCACATTTTGATCAGTGGCCAAACCATTTTTGTGTTGGGGATGGGGGGGTTCCTGACCACTATTTCAAGGACAATTAGGAAGAAAACAAATAAAAAGTGTTTATGTAACTCAAATATTATGTATTTTTTACATATATTTTATTATATAATTATTATTTTTTTAATTATTCCCTAATGTAATGAGGGCCCAGTTCTGGGCCCCCCCTCTGTCCTGGGCCCGGGACAGCAGACCCGTTTGTCCCCCCCTATCGGCGGGCGTGTCTGTATATATTACCACTGCAAAATGTTTGCACTGGTTCAGGCTTCACAGATTCCAGCTGGTCATGACACAGTTTTCTTCAGAGGAAGAGAAACAGTGGTAGCTTTCATACCCTGCTGCTGCTTCTGCTGCGTGAAAAAAAATCTCATTGTCTGACCACGAGACAACATACTGTAGCTAGTGATCTGATCCTTTCACATTATTACTCTCTTTGTAAGAGTAGTAGTAGTATCACTGTCTGACATGTGATAGCAAACCTTGCAACTTTGTCATGTAACACATGAAAGCCTGTAAAGTAACGTATTAGACACCCTAAACTACAAGTCAGCTTAGCTAAAAGACAGAAAATACTGGTTATTCAAGACACCTTCCTCGCTCTGCTGGTTCTCCCCACACTAAAACCCAAGTGTCTTGCTGCTGGCCATTATTTTTCTGGTAGACATTCTCTGTTCCCTGTCCTTTGACACCTTTATGGCTCATTATTTCAAGATTTTTGGACTGTGGATGTGGTCATGTCTAAACTTCACAGGGTCAAACCTGGCATTGGATTTTCCATTTGTGTTTGGACCTGACTCGGTGTGGTGTTATTGTAATCCCTAGGAACAGCACGGCACAGGGCTGGGCTGTGTTGGGGTTTAGACATAATGGCATAATGGCCACGTTACTGTAAAAGCATTTTGTCCTATGCAGAATCATTACTAAAGGAGCAGCTGTAAAACAGTGACTGCATTCTCACATTGCTTTACAAAGCACGCACTCTTCACACCACCGGTCGATCCATTTGAACCGTTAACATTTTGACCACTGAGAAAAGTTGTATGATCATTGTTAGGAGAACATTTGGGTACTTCATGGAGCATGAATGAGTGAGGCACTATTTTGTGTCCAATATCAATTATTTTTCTCTCTCTCTTTCGTTTGGACATTACATTGTACACGGAACAGAGTTTCTTTTTTTCTAAAATACAGCCTCACACAAGTTTAAATCAAGTTTTAGTAGTAAAGCATGTCACAGGAATGCTATTCTGACATGATTTAAACTTTTTGGAGTTCTCAGCCCGTGTGCTGGAACGTGAGGCTGATGTCTTCCAAACATATGCAGACAGCTTTTTAAATTCAAAACAGCTGTCACCGCTACTGCAGCAATGGACAAAATTGTTTCACGGCTCGAGGACATACAGCAAGATGAACATTAACTTGTATTCGTGCCAGGACAATCGTACGTTGTTAATTACTGCGTTAGCAAAGACACAAGTATGAAAAGCTATTCCTGTGGTTGCGCCGATGCTTTAAACGTCACTTGTAGGCAATCAGTGTCAGAAGGCTAATTGAGATCCGTGCTTTCTTTAACGTCTAAACTTGATGGCCCTGATGCGTCTGAAAAGTGATCATCATGGGACATCTGTTCTGTTATGTTTCACGCTTGTTTCATTCAGAGCTTCAGAGGTTTACATCCATAACAAACGCCAATATCCAGCTTGCAGCCTTGTAAACAGTTCACAGAAGAAAATCTTCTTTGAGATGCCAGCGGAGACAAAGCGTGTTCATCTGTAAGTCTTGATTGCACTGTCGTTCATGTGGCGATAAGAATGTCGCATGCACTAATGAATCCCTGGAAAGTTATTGTTTGTAAGTGATACTCGCCTTGCTTCCTGGCTCCTGAATATGCCTAAGCTGCACATCTGGTCCCCGATAAAGAGGACAGTTTAATTGCACGTAGAAGAGTCACGTTTTCCTTTTTCTTTCATTTCGAAACAGTCAGTGATGCGAACGGCAACTCTTTTCAGAGATTCAAGTTATTTATTTAAATATACATGTATTTATTTATTTCCATAGTCTGCTGCACAGGGAACCTTCAAAACATGCTAAAATATCAAACTGTGAAATTAGTAGCATGGGAATTTTTCCATCCTACAAAAATTGCTGGCCTGAAAAGGATGTGATATTCTCCAGTCGTTTGTATACACATAGCCAGTAGTGTGATTGTCATCATAACAATTCATCTCTCCACCAAGTATCACCAGCATGCCAGTTGCCAGGGTGCCATTTATTTATTTATTTTTACTTTTTTGAGTCTCCGGGCTGCCTTTTATGGTCTTTATGGTCTAAGGGCTTTGTTCCATCCATGCACTCCAAGCGTTGAGATCTCTCGTGTCACTCTTGTTGGCTGTCGATGATCTGCGATCATTTGCGAAGAAAGCTTGCATTTTATGGTCATTCAGGATCTTGGAAAATAGCAGGTTCCCTTTGGCATGGGCTTCTCTTCCATGGGGTATCATTGTCTGATAGAACGCTCCTAAGAAGGAGGGCTTTTGGAAGTGGAAAGAGACATCGGGTTTTACAGTTCAGCTGCAGAAGTTGTGACTGGAGAATAGCGTTGGAAAGTACCTGCCTCATAATTTGAACAGCAAAGGTGAGGACACAGAGATTTTGTTTACTTTCTTTTTTTTCTTTTTTTTAATAAAAGTGGCCACAGTTGTAAAAGCTTTCTATGCAGGTTTGTGGAGCTGCAAATAAATAAATAAATAAATAAATAAAAGTAGAGGAAGCAGTCATCATTCAAATAGCAAAATAGCAACCATTTTTGTGTCAATAAGAGTGTTACACCCTGCAGAGGAGAATATGTCCTTAAGATTAGATTGTGCATAATTTGATTAAGTTGACTGGAATGAACTGCAGTTTAATTCTTTTACTTCTCTGAGGCCTTCTGTCTGAGAGAAGAGATGAATTTAAACTCTGTGTTGCTAGTAAGAAGAATGCTCACAGGCAGTGTGTGTTGTATAACTGTGACAACTGTCAGTAAGTGCAGTTTATGGTTACCTAATTTGAATAAGATATGTAAAAATAAATAAATAAATAAATAATAAAATGCATTCATAGTTTTCTACTACAATTTTCCTTAAGGCTGCAGCGGATGAACTGAGACAAATAAAGGAACAATACCCACACTGTTCATCTCTCAACATCAAAGACGAGAATCTTTGATGTTCAAATTCCAATTTTACTATGCCCTCTGGACGTCGGCTCTGCTTGACTTACTGTATTGTCTTATTTAATGCTTCATTAAACATTTTATAAATGCTCTAACTAAACGACCAAAGTCTGAAAGCTGCACAGAAGCCACAAACAAAGTGCATCTCCTCACCAGGCCTCTTTTTTTTATTTATTTTATTATTTTTATTTTTTTATCTGGCTTTTTAAGGGGACAAGTTGTCAATGCAACCTTATATTTCTTCACTTATTTACATTCAGTGGTGTGTGTCCAATTGCTGAATCTTACTCCAACATCCAATTCTTTTTTGCTCTGTCAAGCTAAATCTTCATTTAGCTCCATAACTATCTGTATTATTTAAAGACTGTTTAAACTGTGCAAGTGATATGATTATGATCAAAGGCAAAACATTGCACTGGAAGTAAATCATTAATAGAAACATGGAAACAACAACAATGTAGCAAAACTGAAAGGTTAAATACCAACAGCTTTAGCAGTACTAAGCAGCCTGTCACTTGTGATGCACAGCAAATTCATGTTACATGCCAGACTATATATATATATATATATATACAGATCGTGCCATATGTGTGATATGCCTTAGTGTTTCATTAGGATGTTGTTTTTTAGATTTTTTTCGATGCACATTAATTTGGGATTTTTACATATTATACAACCTCATATCAAATCAACTTTGGAAAGAAATACCAAAAATAGGGAGTAGTCTGAACCTTTCCTGTTATCCTATTTCATTTTCACATTCTTTTTCATTAAACATGTTGGCTTTGGTTTGACTCCCAAATAGGCTCTGCAAAAAACTATAAATGCCGCTGGAACTGTTTTGCCTCTCATCAGTTAGGATCATAGCAGCTTGTAGCAAATATCCTCAGTATGATACATTTCTGAAGTGTAATTTGAATTTATATCTGCAGCAAATCTGGGGTAAAAAAAAAAAAAACATCAGCTTTGCTTCTTTTACTTTGAAATAAATGAGATTATATTGTTGGGTAACAAAAAGGCTCTCCAATCTAAGTCATCATGCTTTTTGTTTTAATAATGAAATTTCTAGCTCTATGTCAGCTGTAATTTAGTCAAATGTAGACCTATGTGCTTTACAAAAAGCCTTTATGTACATGGGGTTGCTTTTTGTAAGCAATCAGTTCAGGTAGACTAATAGCCCTGAGCTCAGTCTACAGTCTCATGCCCATGTGATTCTCTGATTTGATTCAGGATGCTTTGTTGGAGTCATTTGAGATCCCTAACACAGCCTGAATCGGATCATATCCCAGGTTCGCCTCACCAGGACAACGCCCCCGGAGTCGGCCTCGTTGCGCATAAACAAATATTCAAGGGGAAGCACCAGAGAAAAAGTCGAGAGCGTGATGAATACAGATGCTTCCATACAGGGCGCGCCATTGTGTGAATCATATACAGTCACCAGATGTCACTTCTATCAATCACATAGGAGGTTAAGGACCCACGTATTAGACAGCACCATCCACCAGTTCATGATCACCGCTGTCATCAAAACACCAAACGAAAGAGGCAATCTTTTGTCCGTCCCTCCAGTGGAGTCTAGAGACTAATGTTTTTAACTGTATTTTATCAATGTGGCAGCTAAGGACAAAGGTTGCGCTAGCATTGTCTTTTTAAATTGCACACGATGTGATCAAGGAGGTCATCGTGCTGTGGGAGCCATGACTAATGGTGGACGCTCATTATGAACAGCCCCGAGTGGGGGCACAGGTTGGAGTAGCTCGGGGGCTGAACAGAGAAACACTTAGTCACTAATGTCTTTTGTTGGCTTTGGTCCTCCAGGTTTTGATGACCGGGACACAGACCTCTTCTTGTGTGACACCAACACGTGCAAGTTTGACGGGGAGTGCCTAAGAATTGGGAACATGGTGACATGCATATGCGATTTCAAGGTAAGGCCTGTGATGTTTCTCTTATTATTTATTTATTTTTATGTCAGCTTTATGCTAGCCACCTCCCTGACCAACAGCTGTCCAGGCTTACCTTAGCACCTGTAGGAGTGGTGGAACATACTCAGTGTGTCAATTTTTTCCATTATTTAGCACCTGAAGAAATGTCACAGCGGAATAAAATGTGACTAAAAATCCCATAATGCATCACAATTCACAGATGTCCAAGTAACTGTTGTGCAACCGAACAGACTGATTCCGACGTCAAGCGCTCACACTTCAATTGACAGACAAGTGATAGACAAAACGATGGCGGACAGCGGAAAAACATCATCACACGGAATGAGTTAATCAAAACATGCGACTGGAAAAATGCGTTGAGCTGAAAGGAAGTATTGTTTGTGCGTGAAAGAATATTTTAAAGGGTGATATAAACATCTGGATCGAAATCCATCGTCAGGATTAGACGTTATTAGTCCCGAGAGGAGGCGGTTGCATAGCTTGAACCTGGTTTATGGCTCCTTGTGTAACCCCATGTCACTACCCTGGATCACTGCCTGCTGCACATTCATAAACAAGACTACCACTGATGAGGCCAAAGACTGAAAGGCCCTCGTTAATGGCATAAATCTGGGAAATTAGGCTGTTCTTGATAATGACTCATACTTAACTTTACGACCAGACCTACAATAAAAAAGGAGCAAGCCAGTCAGCCGAGTATTGATTTCGGTGTAACGTTAGCGAGCTTTGCCGATGATTATGCCAGGCAGAGCCCTAGATAAATGAGGCCACCGAGATCTGAAGACGTGGCGCTTGTCCTCATCTGTCGCTCTTATCAGGACGTCATCAGCGTAAGCAGGCACTAGGTATGCTGACACTCGATTGGTCTTCAGCTTTTATCTCAATTTTGTACTTCCCTGGGAGCAAACGTTAACAGAGGCCTGTAGATAAATGACATTACGGCTCCATTCCTCTTGAGGAGATCCCACACTGATACCGCCGTCGCAGAGCACTGAGGCGCTCTCTTCGCGCTCAGGAAAGAGCAGGTCACACCACAATTTCTGGCTTAATACCACGAGTCGGCCGTCAGCTTGGCTATGCATCTTCTGTTTGTCTGTGTGGAAGGTTCCCGATGTCACTGTCTCCATTTCATCAGTCAACGTAAACATGACCTTCCCAGCATAGCAACTGTTGCCATGCCCTGAAATAATCAGTCACTCCCAATCAGCGTCAAATACAAAGGTCCAAGATTTTTCTCTTGCTGGCAGTCCACTCAGGACTGTCAGAGGAGACGTGGAAGTAGCATGAATTCTCATCTCGGATGGATTTCCTTTGTTCTAACAGAATCCATGGGCGTGCGCACGCATTCTCACACAAGAACACCCGAGGAAGAGACATGCAAGGGGCTCTGTGAAGAGGAAGTGAGTTTGATGTGGTGGAATCAATGGACACTATTCATTGCCAAGATGCATTAGATTCGCCTCACACTGACTCTTGAAAGAAGCAAGACTTTCTCTCGGTGACCGGAGTTAAACTGCTACAAAGAAAACAGGCGCTCTTGTACCTGGAAACGAGTTGCTAACACGATACCCCGACTAATCACGCGACATTTCCTCGTAATTCATCTCACAATAGCTGCCGGGAAAAGCTATTGTTGCCCTTTTTTTTTTTTTTTAATGTCAGGTCACAGCGCTGGCTCCCAAAGTGGTCGTGTAGTTTAAAAATATGTGTGCTCGTGGCGCTGTGAAACACTACGCAACTAAAACCGACCACCAAATGATAAATGGCTAGTTTCATTGCTCTGTAATGGTGCTTCGTTATATATTGTTAAAGCTGGGTGTGAATGGCTCATAACTACACAGAAATAATACATCGTCTTATAGTTTAACCACTGTCTTGTGCACTTGGTTTGGTACTGAACACATGATTTGTGTAGTCTTATGTTGAAATACAGGACTGACACCAAAGTTTTCCATTACTGAGATGCGTTTCGGTGGATTTGAGTGTATATTTTTTATTCATTTTCGAGTCAAGCGTTTAATCTGTGGTGTTTTTTCAGTAGAAGATCAAGATGCCTTTGAAAATGGGTAATCTTATCTTCCCTTTAAATACATGTTGGCACGCTATCTTGTCTGTTTTTGCGCTTTGTAAAAGCAGTTTGTTTTGCGTTGTTCAATTTTCATTGGATGCATTTAATCTAGAACTGGCAGCGCTGGCTGCTGTATATATCTCTGGCAGTGGAATAATGTTAACTAGTGCAACAGGTCAAGTATTTAATTCAATTAGCGCAGAGGAGATGGAGGGTTTTGGGTGGAAGAGGGTGGTGTTTCATCTGTCAGGAACATAATTGTCATGATCGGTGTAGGTTGTGAACAGCAATAATTACATAATGAATCAGTCCTTTACACTGTGATTGATTAAATGTGTGTTATGCATCAAAGTCATCTACTACAGTGGTTTAGTTCTCATTTAATTGGCAAAGATCATTTCGAAACTCGCACGAAACGCACAATAGTATAATTATTTATTGAATTTTTGTTTAATCGTGTGAGTGACTTAATTTAATCAAGCGTTATAAATTTGTCAGTAGTAGAAAAGAATTAATGGCAAACATTTTGAGGGAAATGCACTTAGAAAATCAATAATAACTAAAGTTTGGGATATAATGTTTACAGGCTCTTCTTTTGAAGATTCACTTGACAGAAAGGAATCTATAGAGGAATTATTTTGCCAAGGCATTCAAGTCTCACAGGGCAGAGAGCTGGAATGCACTCTGAGTAGAGGCAGAAAGTCTGTTTACAAGTTACACTGCGGCAGCGGGCTGTGAATGGAGTGTCTGTAAAAGCATCCGAGGTTTGAGGCGACTCCTGCAGAAACTTTTGCAAATGAATGGGAGACAGATGTTAACACAGCGGATGTAAGTAATGTGATGGGTCATTTATGTGAGGATTACTAACAGCTCAACGCTTTTGACTCTGAGCCAAGAGTCAAAAAAGGGCTTCTAGTGTTCCAGGTAGGTCAGATTTGGTACACGTGCACAAGAAAAGTGGCTGGCTGAATGGTTCTTAGGCAAATGACGTGATGTTGCTTGATCCCTCAGCCCTTGTGGCTGATGAATAGTTGGATTGGACTGATGGTTGACCAGAAATACTGCATGTGTGTCGAACTGCCCCTTTAAGTTCTATCATTCTATAAATCGATCTTAAACAACAGGCAGGGAGCGTTTGGATGGCAGCCACATTCAAAGTGTGTTACACAAAATATCCACCATAATGTGAGAGTACAGGGGTGTTTATGTGCTTGGTTACATTTAAATAAAAAGGCAATCGAATCAGCATAACAGACAATTTTATGTCTCTCCCTTCTGGCTGTTTCGGAAATGCAGCGGCTCTAAACATTCCCTTAATGCTGCTGCGAATAGTCACCCTACAGTCTGTGTGTGTGTTCCTAAATAAATGGACGTTGCAGTCACAAAAAAAAAGAAAAGAAAATCGATTGCCGAAGTTTAACTCGCCTGATATTACTTGAGCTCAACGTAGATGCAGCGCCGGCTGTCCAAATGTTCATACTGGCACATTAAGCAGAAATGCGAGATGAGAATCCTGTTTAATTGGGCTCAAAACATGGGCAGCTGCACATCGGAGCCTGTCTACATCCAGAGTATGATGGCACTCTTTTGTTAACGCAGACACAACTAATTATGCATTTACCCAAACCCTCCCCTCTCAATATGGCCCGTATACCAGATATAACTACTTCAGCTAAATCTGTTAATTTAAGGATTTTACTTTAAAGAGGAACTACTGTTTCTTACAACCTGGACCTTATTTCTGGCATAAAATACAGGCTTTTACTCACCCATATAACTTTGGTGTAATTCATGCTCCTTCAGGAGATATTTAAATCTGTGTATATCCATGTAGTGGGAGTGACTGGGGCACCGAAACACAGCCTCTAAATAACGCATCTGCCGCAAACTTGTTAATTTCACCAATATTTTGTTATTTTAAGCTAGTGCTATTCCCCGCTGAGTCCAGAGTTACCTGTTATCTAAAAAACAACATCATCCAGGTCAGAAGACATCAGGATAATGTCTTCTGACCTGGATGATGTTGTTGTTGTTTTTTTCAACATGGCTGAATATTTTTCCAACTCTGAGGTTGTGGACGGACCACAGCAGTAGCAAATCATCCATGGTCTGTAAATTAATCCAAGATCCCGGATGATGAGAACAGCTAACGGGGAATAGCACTAGCTTGCAATAACAGAATATTGGTGAAATTAACAAGTTTGCGGCAGATGTTTTATTTAGCGGCTGCGTTTCGGTGCCCCAGTCACTATTACTACATGGGTATACGCTAATCTAATTATCTCCCAAAGAAAAACGAATTACACAAAAGTTATATGGATGAGTAAACGACCGTATTTTATGCCAGAAATAAGGTCCAGGTTGTTAAAAACAGTTGTTCCCCTTTAAGATTAAGTAATCGAATGTATAATGTTTTGTTTAGGTTGATCATTGACTAGATCTGTCATTTCTTTATTAGGGACTGATAATCCAGTCATTAAGGTGGGCTTCATGCACTGATGGACAGAAGAGTAACACTGTAGTCGTACATAGTCACTCAGTCATAGACAAAGTCACCTGAGCGCCATAAAGTTTCATTTGTTCACAACAAAATCACTTTCATTAGTTGTAGAATTATCCACTCGGGTGCAGAGTTTTTTTTTGTTTTTTTTATATCTGTTGAAACGCGGCCCATAATGATATCCAAATGGCGTGTCACCAGACTCATATTCCGATAAGAATTGAGTCGGGCTACACCAGGCTATGCAATCAAGGGCATGTTAACTGTCCTCTAATGGATTATGATTGTAGTGCAGAAAGTAGATGCCTTTTAATTAAAACAAAAAAAATAAAAAAATGGAAAGATTATGTAATAAATTAGAATTACAATAATGTACTCTATATAGAGCTATATCCAGTGCCAGATTATACACATAATGTTTACTGGCAAAAATACTGCTATAGCTATTCATCGGCACGCAGACAATATGGTCTGACCTCCTCAGACACATACAACATCATACTGTACATTTACCCTGCAAAGCATATTTATTGACCTTATATAAAAGAATTTAGCATAATGTTGACAGCACATTTGGTCTCCAATATGCTCCCTGCTGCTCGTTGGATGTGGCCGCTATTCGCTGTAATGCCTGACCTCAAATTGCTCTCCCACTTTTCACTCCCGGAAGCTGTCTAATGTTTGGGTTGAGATGGCTGGACCGCCGAAGCTCGCAGCACTTCAAAGAGGGATGAGAGCTAATGTGGGTTCATACGATGCTGATGGGAGGGTGTGGAAGGGCAGCGCGTCCTTCATATTGCGCCGAACAAGAACCTGTGAAAACGTTTTTTGATGCGCACCTTTCAAACACGCACGCGCGCACACACACACACGCACACACAGGCGGCCACAAATGCCACTGTGCTCCTCAAAATGCAGAAGCTGACCCGTCCTCTCTTTAACTCTCCCTTTACTCTCACATCTTCACGTTCGCTCACATGGAATGTAGAATAATGAAATGCCTATGATTATACGGAGACACACATATTCACACAAGCCCAGGTGGTACTGACACAGGCTTCGGATTCAGACCCCATTCCATATATTTGCATTCATTTATCACGCTTTTATCTGGGGCCATGTGAACGGAGTGGGGCTGAGTTTTCCAGATGCAGGCCGCTATAAATGATCGCGCTCGGGCACTGTAACAGCAGGGACCTCGACAAAGACGATGATAATGACTAAGGTGACAGAACGTTAAATGCCAACCTAGTCTCAGTGCTAATGATCAGACTTTCTGTGGAGCTGAATGCACCCTGGTTTTCCGACTGTACATAATCAGTTTAGGGGAAACTGATAGCAACCGGTAATGAGCTCTCAAATGATTAAGTCACAGCTAAAGACCAAACGTGATCAGATGCGATCTGCTCTTTGAAAATACATTTTTGAAAACCTTTGAAAACTGTAAAATGAATTGTTTGTGACTATAGATGGTTTTTGTTCAAATGAAAGGGCGTCAAGGTGAATGTAAATCCTAAAAAAGCAAGGTGCTTTGTGGTGCATATGCATAAGTCATTGGTCTATTACGTAATAGTCACATTTTAGTTAGTTTTTCTTTTTTTTTTCCTTTGGTTGAACAAATAGCTAAACTGCAAACTCAAAGTACACTAATACATAGTTTATACATGTGCAACATCAAACTCCAAAATACATTGCATGCCTTGCATCCATTTTTATTATGCATAGTGATGATAATATAAAGTTGATTAACTTTAAGCATTTTATGTTATTATATGTTGTGGAAAGCGTTTGCTATGGCGTAAACTGATGAACACCTCCCCAGAAATGTAACTCTGAATCGGCTGTGACTTGTATTTCCTTGTTCACGTGTCTCACTGGCTGAATTCTCCCATGTTCAGCCTCCTACAGATCATCTACCATCTTCCACATTTGTCACCTTTATGTCTATATTAGCTGCTCAATTCCGCTTATCATTGTATGTAGTACTGAGTGAAACACAGCTTTAATCTGTGGCGCTTTAAATGCTTTCACTGGCATAGACTCAGCGTAGACTGTTTTAGAATGGAATTACAGGTGTGTTTGCAGACCACCTGTAACAGCTGCACAACTTGCACACAACAAGCACTCCTTCCCTTGAGTAATAAAGGAAAGATCAGCACATGTCAGGCTCCGCTAACTGTGGCATTCCTATTGATGAACCCATGTGAAAGTTGTCCATGTTTATTGGACAACTAAGGACTGCTCATTTCAGAAAGCATCTGAGGCTAATGCTAAAGTTAAACTAGCGCGTTGAAAAGAAGCATGGAGCAGCCACTAGGCCAACACAGGCTGCTAATTACACAAGAACTGAGCTTTGATGAACTGCATGAGCTGCGCTCCCCTGCTTGAATTATAAGGACTGTTTGGCAGTGCCAGTAAATACTGAAGGATTTTCTTGACTGTTAATGTTAGCAAGACTGTATTTGTGGACATCTGCTCTAGCTGAACAGATGCTTTCGGCAGCTGGACTAAGGTTAGCAAAATATAACAATGAACAATTCACTCCTATCATGTGTGGTCAATACATGCATAAGTATGCATATTAAGTTGTCCAGTAACTGTTTCTGGTGGACCAGGTCGATCGACACATTAGATCAGAGGTTACAAAGTAGTGTTAGCCAGTTAGTTTCAAGTATGCAACATACACCCTTATTAGGCATTGCTACGATACACAAGCATTCATCCATTCATCTTCTGCAACCCCTTGTCCTGTGAGAGGTCATGGGGTTGAGACAGGTTAATCGAATAAAGATATAATAACTAGATGTTAGGTTCAATCATAGACTGTATATAAATATGCAGCATGCTTCCCGACTTCCTTGCCTTGGCCGAACGGACGTTATTTTCCCAGGGATACAGGCAGTGCCATCTCGTCTGTTTAGTAAGGTCTGGGAGGGGAGCCACGTTATCGCCAGACTCACTCGTGTTTTCTTTTTAGCAATGCTGCACTCTGCTCTACCTCTGCCAGTTACGAGGAAATGTTGGATTATGCATGGGACATATTTATTTATTTATTTTTAGTTACTCTGATGGTCCTATTGGATTTATGATTTTTAACATGGCAGAGTACTGGTTGTGGTTGCTGAAACTGTTTAATGTTTAAATCCCTACACCTTACTGTGGGGTTTTCTCACACTGTTCCATGGTCAAAGTGAAAGCTGACCAAAGATAAAAAAATCAACTTTTTCTTTTCTACATTTTTGATGTTGGTGGATGGTATATAAAGGCAGATCTCTGTGGTGTTCCACCTGAGCACATTTATTGTATTCTATATGGACTCAGACATTTTGTATGGCCTGATATTCCTCTTCTTTCAAATCCTTTCATCTCCCAAAATCCACACCTCCACCTGTCATTACACTCGTCCTTTCATCTGTTATTCCGCTCACTTACTATGTGTGGTTTTCTTGTAGTTTCTCTCTCCTTGGTGGAGTTGTGAGCCCTTGAAGTGTAAAAGGTCTGGTTCATTCAAATCATGAAAATACACTTTGAACTATTTGCCTCAAGTGGCTTTTTACCATGCATGATAGATTCATCTTTTTCTGCTAAGGTTTTGAGATATCCATCTGAGGTATTTGCTGCAGCAGCAGAGTGGAATTTTGTATTCTAAGCATCCCGTGCTTCTAAATGCTTGAAAATACTTCATAGTTGTATGAAGATCTTACAGGATTTTCAGAATCGTTTGATTCGCGGAGCAGGCTTCGAGAAGCAAAGAGGAAATTCCATCCTCTTCCACTTATTTCAACACCCTGCGGACGTAAACCAGAAATGACCGGTGGAGCCAAACACCACCTCTAAGATGTTTATATATATATATTTTTTATTTGGGTCAATTAATTTTTCAGTTTCTTGCAAGTCACCCGTCAGAGGAGCTGTGTGGAGTACAGCCACCTCATGTTTTTGCAAGATTAATATACCAATTAAAATCAGCAAGACAAGTTAGCCTGGGAGTTTCTGAGCCACATTTGTGTGTCTGAACATGCGAGAGCATGCAGCTAAATGTGGTAAGGAAGAAACTGTGGGCTGTACACACGGTCGACACAATTATATTGGTGGCACATGAGCTGCTGTGTACTATTTACAGATTTTCTTTTCTTTTTCTTTTTTTTAATAAGCCCTAAAAGGCATGTGTAAGCATGTATAGGCTATGCAAATGCACGCAAAGCTTTGGGAGATGGAGCTATAAAGAATGACTACACTGATCTGAGTTTGCGATGACTGTGTGAAGCCACTAAGTCTGCTGACAAATATTTTCTCTGTTCCTTGTTCAATCTATTTCTGCTGCAACTTCTGTGCTGAGGGTATTCACCAAGCCCGGCTACTTCTCTATAAACCCCATCACTAGTATACAGTCTAGATATATCCCATTTGGACTCGGGGTTGCCACTTACATTGTGAAGGCAGAGGAGGAAGACCTTGGACTTGGGAAGGAATTGTGTCAGGCGTCTCCTGAAAAACGGAGCATCTGTGTCAGCTCCTCTGTGACTCTGGCTGGCCTGTCAGACACTATTACAGAGGAGCCTGTCTCTAGTGGCTCTGAGGCTGAGGAGACTCCATGGGGACCGGCGGGCTAGGCCCTAATCAAGAGAAGACTGCCAAGCGGTTAAAGAGCAGAAGCACGAGCCAGCCACCTCCCAGTCTCCCTCGATCTTTCTCCATCTTCCCGTTGTCACAGTAACTCCAGCCTCTTCCATTACTCTCTGTCTCCTCCTCCCCCATCTCGCTTGTCTTTATAGCTCACGTTCCCTTGTTCCTGTCCTCTAATACTCTCTCTTTGTCTTTCCCCTCCATTCTGAGGACTTGACCAGTGTGCATAAACATGGCAAGGCATCATGGGAAAAGAGTTTGTCACTTACCCAGACAGCACTTGACACTCCCCTGTCCAGGAGGTCTGTGGAATACAACACAGTGTCAGGCACAGAACAGATTTGTCACTCTGACGGCACTCCTCCGGGATTTATTGTTGGTTTGTTGGTTGTTCCATTCACCTTCTCTGACATCGGCTGCTTCTCAGTGTCCAGGGGAGTGTGCCGTGGGTTTGCTAAAGTTTATCTGCAGCAAAATAAAACTTTGCCGCGCCTGTGCAACATTGCATTTGTCTACAGTTTTTTTTGTTTTTTTCTGGTGAGTACTAACTGCAGTGGAGTCCATTCTCCCTGGGAAACCAAGTCTGATGTAACTTCAAGTGAAAGGAAACCGACGCCAACTCTGTCAGTGACCATTAGCAGACACACCAGCCACTCCGGGCTTTGTCTTCCTTGTAGAGCTATCATTACGGTTTTGATGTCATTGTACAGCCTGGTATCATCCAGCAGCGTTGGACCAACTCATGCTGCGTGCTATCAGTATGCATTTGATCGATTTTGGCGTATTATTTCTGTGCTTTGTAACATTGGGGGTCCTAATCCAAACCATCTTACACATCATTAAATGCTGTGAAATGTAAAAGAAGCTTAAAATGTGCAAAAACGCACCTGAAGTGTCTTAATTTTTCAAGGGAAACAGCACTGAGAATATATCAAATGAACGGCAAGAAGATGTTTTGAATGCTCAGTGAGATTAAATGCCTTAGAGGAAGGAAATCTCCAGCAATTACCTTGATCAACCTCTGGCCAAATAACAGACGGATCATTAATGGTTATGTAAATGCAGTAATTCCTTGACACAAGCTTTTTAGAAAAATTACATTTTGTAGCATAAATTAGTATTCTTTTAAATAATAACATTTGAGGTGTCCTTGGCGCTTTACGTTATCTGAATCAGTAAATAATGCTCATAGTCAGAATTTCTCCATTATTATTTTACATTATTTCACAAATGACTTCACAAATCGAGGGAAAAAAGAAACGCAATAATTCTGCTCAACTTGAAAGCTTTATAGAAATACGTAACATTCATAAAAGCACATCCTGTATTAGTGATAACGTCTGTGTACTGAGCTTTGGCAGAAATTACAGCTCAACCTTTTTACATTCATTCATTCATTTTTTTTTTTTAACCACTTGTCTTCTGGAGAGTTGTGAGGGGCTGAAGCCTCATTGGGCAAGAGGCAGGGTACATCCTGGACAGTCTATCACAGGGCTAACCTTTCCCCATGTCCTTATCATATAAATATGATATACTAGGACAGATAAATCACCATTTAATTCTTTCATGTGAAGATCCCCTGTCATCCAGGTCATGGGATGTCCAAAAAACAAGCTGAAACAAGGTCAACTGGGCTTGTAGAGTTTATTTAAGATGTTTTGCCACTCATCCAAGTTACTTGTTTAGTTCTAAGACTGGTGGAGAGTTGTGGTTTAAATAGGAACGTATGTGGCTGTCGTCCATTCGAAACTCTAGGATTGACTAGGATTTGTTAATAACCCCTGCACGGCTCAGCACAGGAGAGACGGCTCTTCAGGCCAGGATTTAGCATTCAACCTACACCTGAAGGACAAAGGACACTCCTCAGAGGGCAACAGCATTTCAGCCAGAGAAGACAAATGGTTTGAAAGAGGCGTAAAATAAGCCATGTGTGTCAAATTGGAAAACCCCTCTCTGAACAGTGGAGGTGGACTGAGATATAATCTGCCATCGATTTACAACACAGTCTGCCCCCAAGAAGTTTCATCCACACCTCAAGACACAAATCTACAAGTCGACAAGATCGCAGGTATGCATTTGGTAATTTTCATTTGGACAACACCCACAGATGTTCCCATTGAAATCCCAACTCCCAACCAGTCTTAGATGTAAAGAAGTGACTTGGACGAGTGGTGACATGTCATCGAAAAAGTCCAGTTGCCCTTGTTTCAGCTGTTTTTTTAGATGTATAATTCTGTGGTGTGTAGTAGTGTGATGGGACCATACACCTAAATCTCAAGAACAGCTCAACGTTAATACATAGTCACAAAATTCATACCTGGTATCTGCTGAGCAATCTATTCCCATTTCAGAGCTCCCTTCCCACACCGACCCACCGTCAGGTCACATCACCAGACATCAGTCACTTAACAATAGGGCTAGCCGATGGAAAGAAAGAGGCTGCATCCCAGACGCAGAGGAATCTTGGACGAGAGCGTCTGTCTCTTGTCATGAGCCACAGGTGCTCTCTGCCACCACCATGGGCACTGAGACGTCTCTGTCAGAACTGATAAAGCTGGAGCTTTGATAAGTGTGAGAAGGCTTGAGTAAAAATCACGCCTGGGGTTCTCAGCAACTGAAGAAAAGCCACGTTGAAAGCAAACGCAGTGCACAGCTCAGGCCGCGCAGGCAGAGGGTTTCATCAGAAGTAGAACGTGCTGGGCGGTGCCGTTTCCATCCTCTGAGGCTAGCCCTAGTTTTGCGGAGATGTTTATTATTGATAGAGGTAGATGATAGCCTTGGGATGAATTGCATAATCTAGGGCCGCCTCTAATGGATACAGGAAATGGATCAGGCTATCAGTCAGGTCTCTGTGGATGAAAGATGTGTCTGTGATTGTATGTGTCTGTCTTTCTGTATGCATGCATGAGAGTGTGTGCGTATGTTTCTGTCTGCGCAGTTAGCCCGGGCAGCAATATAGCAGTGTCAATGATCAGCACACTCAATGTGGAGGTGATTACTGAAATGCAGTTGTTAGATAACACATTGATTTACACATTGGTTTACATTGTATAAACGGTGAAGGCCATTACAGTGATGAAAATATAAACTTCCAATTGGTGCTCTCCCAGAATATAAATAAAATAACCACAGCAAATCAAAGTGAAATATTATATGCAGGGATCAGGCACAACATTATGACCACTGACAGTTGAAGTAAACAACATTGACCGTTTTGTGGAAACTTTTGGACCTGGCATTCATGTGGATGTAACATAGACATGTAGCACCCACCTAGACCAGACCAGACCAGACACCCCCACACCATAGCAATGACACTCCTTGATGGCAGCAGCCATCCCCAGCAGGATGCAGCCTGACACAGACACACTTTAGGAACAACTACGCTTTAGGAACAACTCAAAAATCACGAAGAACAGCACAAGGTGTTGACCTGGCCTACAGATTCACTAGATCCCAAACTGATCAAGTATCTGTGGGATGATCCACAGAGGCCCCTCCCCTCAACCCATAGAATCCAATATATCAGTCCAAGTTGTCTTTTGCTCTCATGTTCAGTTGATGTTGAAACAGTGTGCCAGTGTCAGTTCATGTGGTTGATCATTTTGGGGGATTTAGTTTGTTATGCTGTTAAACTGGATTGAATTAAATACTAAAGTGTTTCTGTTTCTGCCTAGACCACTGAGTAAAATGGGGTCATCAAAATAATAAAAACATGTTTGTACAATTCATTACTAGAAACGACAGCCTCTGAAATGAAAACACGGTTGAATCAACAGCTCTCTCAGCTATTTTAAACAAAGGCTGAACACTATAAGCTTCACAAAGCGTAGAATAGCAGAATGTGTTTGTTTTCACTAGTGTACCCAATGAACTGATCACTTTTCACAGCGGACTGTCCTATAACGATGAATGTGGACTTGACCTGAACCATCCGACTTAGGCTTGAGCCTTTTGACTTGAAAATGCTTGATGCGCGCTATTACGTTTTTTCCATGATTCAGTCTCAGCTCGGTTGTACAGAGCTGTTAAAACAGACAAGAGCTTCCCTCTCCGACTCCTACTTGATTTTCCTAAGAAACAAGAAGACAAATTATATAGCCGTGCGCTACAGCCTGCTTACACTGCAGCAGGAATATTGCAAGGCTACATAAGGATAGCGCTACTCCCTTCATTAAACATGAATGGTTTTCATTGGATTGTCCTGCCTGTGATGCAATTGGGGTGTTTTAAGCTGGAGCCCAGGACGGTCATAGCATAAACGAATGACACCGCTGGCTTTGGCATTTGATGGATGGCCAGTAGTAGGCATTGATACATGCTAACATTACTGTAAGTGACATGTTGATCCTAATAATAATAGCAGTGGCTTGATAAAGAGTAGTTTCATCTCCAGTTCATGTAGGCCATAGGCAGTGAAGTAAGGATTTGGATTCTTGACTTATAATACTACTCTACAAAAAATAAATAAATAAATTAAATGCACTTACATGTCCTGGCTTTAAAACATTATTGAAATGAAAGCATGTAGATTTAATCAGGAGAAATTTCCACTCGGACTGGTATCCTATTATATCTCATTAGATTATTACCTCCTTCTTCTTCTTCATTCTTCATTTTAAAGATCCGATATGGATTGGATCTTTTTTTTTTTTAATACATGCCATTTCCTGCATCCTCTGATTACAAATCTCACTGTGGGCTTGCGAGGCTGGTTTCACATGACAGGTCTCCCGAGAGCACGCAACGGGATGTGAGGGAGATCCAAAACATGACAGGGACAACAGCCCTGAGAGCACAGTCAAAAAATAAAAAATAAATAACTGACTGGATGTGAGAAGAGCCACATGAAAGCAAACCTCTTTCATGACAAATTCAAATTCAAATTGGGATCTTGTGAATTGAATTCACATCGATTCAGGAAGTGATTAGCGATACCCAGCCCTAAAAATTCATTGATAATTTGTTGTTAAAAAATCTGAATATAGAGACAAATGCTTTAACAGTCACCCAGTTTCAGCCACACTTCCACAATGTCTGCTTTTGCATCCAACAGTCCAACAGTGAATATAATAATTATTACAATTGATTAAAAAGGTGCAGGTGGTGCCATAGAATGTTTAACATGATGAAAAATGACTCTGGTGATTTATGACATGGTCCCAAATGGACCAAACTGCAGTCTGGAAATACTTTTATGATGTGTCTGAACTTTTGTTTAACAGTTTTCCAAATAAAGTGTAAGCATTAGCAAAATGGGACGCACAGTTTTGTGTTATGCTGGCGGTCGAGCCGTGGATTTTGACAGACGGTGTTTACTAAATGCATTTTGTGTCAAAGCTAGGGAAAGGTATCCACGGTTCACTCCACGTAACACTGACGGTGTGCTGAGTGCGTTAGTCCTGAGAAGTGCCTGTAAGCAGAACTGTAACATGGGCAGTCATATTTGCTTGTTAGGAGGTGAGATTAGCACACTGTAAAAAAACTAAAAAAAAAAAAATAAACAGTTGCAGCTCAGGAACCCTAACATCCCCAGTCTACCCTTGCTGGGGTCAACTTAGTAGGAGATCTGGTGGAGCTACATGAAGCAATAGGAATGAAAAAGGTGAAATTCTCCCACCTAAACAGGTGCAATAGCACTTGGCAAGAGAGTAAGAAATTCCTCAGAAGGGATCTAAATGAATACATGTGTAGGTGGACTACGGCTGTGTGGGGTCTTTGGGGAAAATTTCTTCTCAAGATTAATACGTAAGGAAACAAGTGGTTTCTGCTGAACTGCTGAGAATTATATATAATGTTTTCACATGAAAATACACGGGGAGACTGAAGCATCTCTCTCAACAACACTACTATATACTTTCTGGCTAACCAATACAGTTCTTTTACTTAGTGCCAGAAAAAACAGCATCATATGATTTACTGAGATCTTACAGAAATCAACTTTTTCTGAGTCTGTGTTAAATGTCAGACCACTACTTATTTTGCTCAGGGCAGTGTGTGAGCTGCGGTAAGGTCTGTGACCTGACCGAAAACAAAGAACAATACTTTGATATTATTTCCAACTAGGACGTAAGTGATCTTATTAAAACGTCCTCAAGTACCGTGAAAATGGGAGGCTGAATTCATGGCAGCATTTTCTCCGTTTTTCAAATGAGGGATTTCGCCTCTGCTGTCCTGAAGGCACCGGGACCAAAATCCAGTTTTTGCGGGTTCATCATTTTTTTAAGAGCTACGCTAGAAATACAGTTTAAAAGTCGGATGGAGACGATGAGGGGACACAGTTACCCGCCGCAATTTTCCGCCGCGGTAATGGTGACGATGCTCTAAATCGTGAGCGTGAGCTGGAGTAATGAGTAAAATAATTTGAGAGCTGAAGCCGGTGCAGCGGCCTTGCAGAAAGTGATGATGAAAAAAAAAGAAAGAAGAACACCAGAATAGGCAGCGTCTCTGGCTCTGCTGGAAATTGATAGATTAACCGAGAAACTGAGAAACTGCTAGGTTGGGGAAGTTTGTTCATACGTTCATACCAGGTGGATTAAATAAGGCAGTTGGTTTTAATTACAAGTAAACGTTATTATATTCAAAATCACGACAACTTACTTAATTGAAAAGGCTCTAATTCAACATAATTTGTGGTTTGGTGTTAGCTGTGGTCAATTTTACTTGTTGAATCTTCCTGTGTTTATGGGAAACGGCCCCTTTAAAGGTTTTTTGATGCTCTGAATGAGCAGTTGTTATCATTCACTTCATTGTCTGGGCAATTAAAAACATCTCTTGTGATAAAAGACAAATTTCCAAATATGCTTTCATGCAACTTCTACAATCCAATGCTTTAAATTCTAGCATCAATCAGGGATCCCTCCGCAATAGCTTCCACCATTATCACCATTTGAAGTTTTAATTGGCATGCCAAATAGCTGACTGAATGGCATGGAAACATTTTCAGGCTTGGTTTGCTTAACATCTGAACGCACAAGTTCACAGCAACAGAACTGCCGTACCAGCAACGTCTCACTTGTACTCGTATGCTTGGCAAATTGTCCATTTCCTTTAGTTTCAAAACATGGCAACATCTTTAGACAGCACTCCAGAATTGTTCCAGGAGTGTGAGTAGCGGTATAAATAGATTTCTTACAAAGGTGTCAGCTGACATTTAGGCCTCTAGGTGCGCTAATAACCTCTCTCTTTGTCTCCTTTTTTAATGTGGCAAAGCAATTTGTTGACAACCTGCCTTTCTTTCCACGATTCTGTATTTCCATGTGTCTGTGTTTCTCTAATGTCTGCGGAGGTTTCCGCTTCTGTCCTAGTATGTTGTGAAAACCAACTGGTAATGGCACATTAGGCTGCTTGTTTTGACGGACACTTAAACTCTCTCCTGCCTTTCTCGCCCAGTTACCAGTCCGGCTGTCCTTTGCCACCTTTTAAAAAAGATGGGCCAAATGGAACAGCTTTGAGCTTTAATGTAGCATTTTGTACAAACCTCATCTCTCTCCTGATGTCTCTGCATCATCTGCCCTAATGCATTACTGTCTAGATAGCTAGTTTGATGCACTTGAGCCTTGAGGGATAAGTACTGTACTGTGTTCAGTGATTTCAGCCCACCCAAAGCATTTCTTGTGTTCATGGTTAGCCACTTAATCCCAAAGTATCCCACTATCCATGTTTATGTGGTTCTAAATTAATGATTATGAAAATAATTTATGAATTTACAAAAAAAAGAAAAAACTGTTGGTAACTAAACATGGTGCATTCTTTCTTTCCATATCTCTCTATAAATGTAACCCACCATGCATGTATTTTTGGTGTGGATGCATTACTTCAGGGATAAAATGCCTGAACAGAACAAAAAAAAATAAAAAAGTGAAGCTGTTAACATAAGTACTGCATAAGAGCTTTCTGCAGAAGTGCAAAAAAAGGGTCAAAACAATAAATGCCTGATACTGTAGTGGCGGCTGTGCAGGCTTATCCTTCTCTTCCTCTTTACTGGAAGCAATTACTTTATGTACTATTCTAAAAATAGCCATCAAATCCAAAAGGCATCTCTATTAATCATCAGTGGCACAGGAAAGGAGTACACTTGACAATTTGGATGGCATATAGGCCCAAAACCACTGTATACCTAAAAAGATAAAGTTGTATGAAACACAACAACCTGTATAATGTTTAACGTTTCACCTGAATGACACAATTACTCTGTGTCTTCCAAAACCGCTGCAAATGCCCTCTGAAAGAAAGCACGGTGGTGCAGTGTTAGCACTGTCGCCTCGCAACATGAAGGTCGTGGGTTTGAATCTCCTGTAAAGGTCAGGCTTTTCTGTGTGGAGTTTGCATGTTCTTCCTGAACGTGACTGTGTTGGCCTGTGATGGACTGGCAACCTGTCCAGGGTGCCCCTGGCCCCCCCTTGAACCTCCACTGGATCATGGGTACAGCTAATGGATGGATGTGTTGTTAGGAGAAGGGTTGGGGAAAACATTCGTCATCGCGGTCACAGTGATGGTGACACTGAGGTTGGAGAACGCTCGTCCTTGTCATAGTTACAAGAAACCAGCGTGAGCGCCAGAAGGAAATGGGAAATTGCAGTGATCTCTAGTGTCAACATTTTGTTGGCCCATCCATCTACCATGACCTTCTCTGTAACACACTTATTTCCCCTTCGCTGCCAATTGACATAGCTTATATTTGTTTGACTGCTCATGGTTTTTCCCCATTGACTGTGGAAATGTGTTACGTGTAAATACAGTATGGGATGGGAATTTGCTTCCTTTTTTATTGTTATATCTTTCGATGATCCCCCAGAACATGTGGACTTATTTAACTGTAGAACAAATCTCTAATACAATGATTAGAAATTACCTTATTATGAGGAGAGACTTTACAGGTAAAAGTTAGTTGGCAGGCTAAGGTTTATCCTGCCTTTGGATTCTGATCTACCTCGTTTTATGGATAAGCAAAATAACAATTGAGACCTATCCTGGGTTTAGGAAGGTTTGCATAGGAGAGTAGAAGACTATGAGCTCACAGATCCCTTAACGTGCGGTGTTCCGCCATAATCTTGAGATTCAGTAAGGGTTCACAACACACAGCAAAGGAGGGGTCTTGTTCTATGTCACTTTCTTCAGGTGTATTTCACTGATGCGCAAACAGTATCAGCTTTCCTCTTTGCTGCGCATCTCAGTGTCTCCCCTCAGACAGCTTCAGACGCACTCAGACATTTCAAAGGAAGTTTCTGAAGGCCACGTAATTAATTGTTGCATAGCACCTTAACTCCCAGCCAGGATCAGTGGACTCCATCCTGTTGAAACAGTTTTCTGCTCCACAGAAAATGTCAAAGTTGTCATTGAAATTCATTCTATATGCCTCACATGCTGATGAAGGCAGAGCAGTGTACTGAAGCATTTCATACCTCCCGTTTTATGTTGGTGTAGCGCCTGAGATCCTTGCACGGAGAAGTTCCCAAGAGTGTCCTTCAGCTGAATGAAATCCCTTTTCAGCAGTTCTGAACCACTGACTCTGTATTTAGGAGGATAGTGAACAGGCCCACAAGCACAGTCATTCTCTTGAGACGTGGGCACGGGTAAAAAATGTTTTGCTAGGATACTCAAAGTTCAGTGTAGACTGTTGTTTCTTTCTCTTTTTTTGCCTTGATGCATCTTTGAATGCTGTCTCCCACGGCTAATTTGCCATGGCGAACCTCCAGAGATATCTTAATAATGTGATTGTTAAAATGAGAACGTGGCAGTGTCCCTGGGGCTAACATTTGTGCGGTTCTAGTCGCTGGCACTGCTGCAGAGGGTCAAGCACTGGACCTCCTCCTACCCTTTCTCCCTTCCTCTAGAAGAGCTTTCATAATTTGAAAGGCTGCCTACAACAAGTTAAGGGGAGTAGGAGTAACTATAAATAAAGAAAAACCTAATCAATATCCCCTTTTTGAATCTGATACTGTCTCAATTGCCTCTGTCTTCCTCCCCTTGTAATCCCAGACGCACTCAGTGATGTAGCATGACTGCTCGCTTTTCTTGTTGCTAAAAATAGTTCTTTGTAAAAATCGGTGTTGCACTGTTGTACATAAGGAATAAATTAGTGTTTGTGGTGTAGCATTAAATTAATATTAAATCATGGATATGGATTAGAAAGAAGGAAATATCAGAGATTTTTGCTACTTTATAAAACACTGTTTTGTTTATGCATACAAACCCCATTATTTGAAGTTGTGTGGTTTTGGATGAAGCCTAAAATTAGGCTAGAGAGCCCATCATCTGTGAGTGTGGCCATGTGTGAAGTAACACGGTGATTGCTTTTAGCTGTAGTATTAGCAGGCCCTGTTCTCTTTGGTGACTGGGAATGCATTTCCTCTACATCAGCAAGGGTTTCGCACCTGTTTACATAACAAGTTAAAGTTCCTACGTGTGAAAGTGGTCTCTGTTAGACATTAGTCTTTGGAGTTATGCATCGGGTTTGGAGGCATTCTGCCTAGCTGTAAGCTCCCAAGCTGTCCCGGGACTTAGAGCCGCTGACAGTAAGGCTGCCACTTTAAGTCCATTTTAGTTAAGGCCTTCTCGGGGAATAGCATCTGCCAGATTTCCTGCATGCACAGCAGTCTCTTGCTGTGCTAGCATAGCTGCACTCTAAATTTGCCCAACTGAGCTCGTCATATCATTAGCTTGCGGTATGGTCTCTGTTGATACTGGTGCAGCTGCTCTCTAAATTTGAGGCAAATTGGCAGGGGCAGTTTGAACATCAAGTGTCTTTACAGGAATGGGAATCTGCTGTTCCTTCTAATCAGGGGAGGTTTCATGTTTTCCAAGCTCTGATAATGTTATGGCATAGTCTGGAAACTTAAATTGACTTTCACTTATTCAGAAACGCATTATATTTGCAATTGTGATATTCTTGATGTTACAGTTTCTCAGGAAAACCTTCATCTTTAGAAGTTCACATAAACACCAGGATCTTCTCAGGCCTTTGGTTTACTGCGTAGGGCCGTCGTCTTGAGTGCTTAGCACCTGTTGGGATCTCATAATTGCCCACAAATGTAGAGAGAATGAGAATGAGTGCATCTTATTAGTATACAGTATAAATGGTAATTACTGAATGTGGACCTTCTGCAGGTACCCTCCCCTGTAGGGTTAACATATACACAGCTGAGTGATATCTGGTGTTTACTGATGTTTCTGATGTTAAATTGTCCATGTATAAACAATAACAACGTTTAACAGGCCTTAAATCTACTGATGCTGGGGAAAATTGGTGGATGGTGGCTCATGGAGGTCTCTCCCATCACTGAATACCAATTCTTCCCACAGTTTGCTCCTTGAAATTTCTCCCATGCATATTAATACTGATTTTTTTTTATGTAATCATCAGAGAGAGAAACCTCTTAAGCGGCTTAGCTGCTAATCTTGTATTTGTGCATTGAAAATTAGCCATGCATGTCGACTTTTGCTTACCTGCAACAGAGTCCCAGTGCAACCCCTGCTAGCTTGGTTAACGCGGATTTAACACGAGGGCCAGTCATTTAGTCACTGGTGGGCTAGTTCTCCAAATGGTTCAACTCATTATAATGCCATCCCATTTTTTAATTAATTTTTTTTTCAGACCAATGACAAAAATGACTGTGTAATGTTTAGATAATCAGCTTACTTGATATCAGCACATACCATTCGTGGTATGTACGTTATGATGCTCAGAACAAAACTGCGCTGTACGGTGGTCAGACCAAAGTGGAAAAAGGAGAGATTTCCGCAGGTCATTGTCACATGTTGTGGCTGAATTAAAGGTATTAATAATTGATTGTAAAAAAAAAAGGATCACGGGAGTAAACTCCAGCTAGATCAATAAATGCAATTATGCGTACGTCCTAAAAGTCCTTACAGGCAAGCCACTCGTCAGCCATCTTGGCATTGCCCTCCAGTGGTTATTTTAAGTTAACAAGACGAGGTTTCTATGGAAATGAATAGGGAGGGAGCCTTGGTTGCAATTTCAAGTGAGACTGTATGTTCAATCAAAGTCGATGGAAAACAGTGAATTTGTCCCATTGTATTATTAGGCGTACGGACATTTTCACAATAGCAACCTCATATAGGTTTGCTATTTGGGATTTTGCCACATGAGAATGAAAGCAAATCACCTCATCAACCATGTGGTCTTGAGCGCATTATGGAATCCGCACCACTACATTGTCAAGTGCTTGCAACAAATGTTAATCAAAGTTTTTATTCCTGGGTTCCTTTCCATCCAAGGGACAGTATTTAAAGACCCATCCAGTAACCTGGCATCAGACTCACGGTGACAATGGAGGGACCATCAATCTGCAAGGACTTTCAGCTGATGAGGATGCATCCTGTGATCTCCCTTGTGGAGCTTAGAATACCTGTAATACAAACACCCACATCGTTGCCCTCACGCTTGTACTTCTCAGTCATATATTACTTTGGTGGGAAAGTGAACAGTCATGATTGTCATGTTTGCATTTCTTCAGCGTTAAAAGAAAACCAGCGACAGATGCAACCGTAGGTACAATTCAAATGAGGAATGCTAGTAGCCAATTCATTGTGACTTTCATTGTGCAAATTTGCCAAACTGTAAATGAATAGAGGCTGCAAAACGGGACCAGCATAACTATTTTAATCAAACATTATGAGGGTTTGCAGCAAGGGTATTTGAGCACATATTTCCAAAACTGAGAACACGATTGTTCGAAGTTAATTTGCTGGGTTGATGCAAGAATTTAGGTTAACTTTCTCTCATTTTATTGGTTAGTAGATATCTGTATGGCAGAGGCCAATTGTGTTTCCAGTTGAGGTATTTAACAGAATAATAACTGCATCACTTACTCACCTGTGTGAAGGGCTACACCGTCATTCAATTCTGCTCTGGTCCATGTTTTCTTTGAGCCTTTTTGAAGCCAGACCAACATCACTGACGTGTTCTTATACTCTTCTGCTTTTCCCTATTTATCTGAAGTTGTTTTGAATCAGGAGTTAAGGCATGAAGGAACACTTTTGCGAGAACAAAAAATAAAAATGAGCAGTACTTAGTGCCCTCTGGGTAATGTACTTTAAGTTCCATTATGAATCTACAATAGAGGGTACGGACGGCTCGCGAGAACTCTCGGTACGACGGTAAAACTCCCGACTGTAGGCTGGTGGGAGTTACAGGGAGCAGCCGTTCGTTTACTGTGTAGTATTTCATATTAAAACATTTAACTGTTTATTTTATATTTTTATGACATTGGGAAAAAAAAAACTAGTGTGAAACCCTCCTGCTGTGGGAAGAGAAACTAATGAAAATGATATAGATGCTGTCATGCTGACTTGAATAATTCCCTTTGTTTCAGTACAATAACACACTTTTTGCTATGAAAATCAGTACTTAGTCACTAATTTTACACCTTCCTAGCCCACCAGCATACTTCCTTTGTCCAGGTGTGTTGGAACCCTGTGAACAAACAGGACTGCTTAGGACATGAAGACAGTGAAAACCATGTTCAAATTTAAGGATGAAATCTTTACGGGTTTAATTCCTAGTGTGGAAGCCATACCATCTTCCCTGTCCGCATAGCGTTTGTGGCGGAGAACTGGTTTGTCACCACTTTGTTGGGAAGTGAGTACGCTCCGGGGCAGGCAGTGCAGTGATGGACACAAGAATAACTGTGATTTAGTCATAAACATCTGAGCACCATGGAGATGTAATAGTTTACAACAAAATGGCTCTGATTGGCTGTGGGACTATCCAATAGAGTTTTTTTCATTGTCGGAACACGCACCATCGTGCTTTGTTACCAGCCTCATATTGTGATAACGTTTGAGTCTGGCTACTACATGTTCTCATATTTAACTTAGCTCTCTATTACTAGCTGCAGTGTACAATTAATCCTAGGCAGTAAAGCAAGACAACACAGTCTAAGAGATACGCACGACTTTGAGCAGCTTGCCAATGCAGAAATTCTGCTACAAGCACTGATTGTTAATTTTAACCAACAGTTCTACATTCCACTCAGTTCTACTTACACTCCATCACATTTAGATGTTTGTCAAACGTAAATGTGCATTATTTCAAACGTCAGTATTTCAGAAAAGCTGTAATTGTCCTCAGTTTAACTTCAGTATCACTAATCATCTGATTCCCACACACACTGTGTTTCACTTCAGACTAACGCCCCCCTGTCATGCTGCTGTCCGTGCGTACCTCAGTGTGGCTCCTGTGAGCACGATTTGCAATTTGTGACTAATTGTTGCTTGAAATGATGATCGTTTTTGCATATGGGTGTTGCAGTGTTTGGAAGCGGAGGTGAGCTCCGCTGGGCGGATGGATGTGTCATTTGTTTTCTCGCTTATTGATGCTGATATTCTGTCATGTTTGTTCTTGCTGCATTTCGCAGAGCTCTCCCCGTCAAATTGGCACGCTCCTTTCCTCCGCTACATAGTCACGCACTGGTGCCTGCACCCACCTTCACTTTGCATCTCTCGCTTTGTCTCCCACTCGCGCCGTTCGCTCGTGTGGTTTCTGCTGTGCGTGTCCCTCTCCAGTCCTGCACATTGTCCTCCTCCTCCCCACATTTCTATCACTCCTGTCATCCCTGCGCTCCCATCGCGAGCACTTTTTGACCTTTCTTATCTTATCCTGCTGCTTCTTTTTCCCCTTTGCCCCTCTGTCCGTGCTGAATTCATTTCCATCTCCTCTATTTCTTTCTTCCCCCATTCTTTCCCTCATACCTGCTCTTTCCCTCAGCATCCTGCCTACTCCTCTGCCTCCCTTCCTCCCCCCAGCACCTGTCTTTGTTCCACCCCTGTCAACAAGCAGTTATGTCGGACTCATAGTGAAGTGAACATTGGGAGCTGTTATGGGGGCATAGAATGAATGATGATGTTTCTGCTTGTTTTGCTGGGTTGTTGTGTGTTGTGACCTGGTAAGGAGCAGATGCCTTTTTTTTTTTTTTTTTTGTACAAAGTGCTCTGATGGTGGCGGATGCATCGGTTGCTTCGCCTCTGTGTGTCTGTGCAGGATCTCAGGCAGGTAGGGAGACAACAGGTCCTGGCTGCGGTCCCAAAGCTTAGCTTTCGGAACGCAGATGAAGAGGGTTCAGGTAGGCAGAGCCACAGCAGCCCCTGCAGGTGGTTTGTGGAAACTAGATTCCTCTGACAAAAAGGAGAATGGGTGGAAAGGAATATAAGATTGAGGAAGAATAGAGGCCGGCTTAAATACACAAGTAAATGCATCAGAAACAGGCTGTAAATGTGAAAATTGGAAATGCATGGTCTAGTGCTGCACTGGAATCACTTGTATGAATATGCATTAATTCTATATGTCCTGTTGCTAAGCCATCCTACTCGCACATAGAAATTCTCTCTCTCTGACTCATAGCAAACCATTACCTTTCCACAAACCTCCCCTGCAGGTGGTCTGTGGAAACTAGATTGCTTTGACAAAAAGGAGGATGGGTGGAAAGGAATATAAGACTGAAGAAGAATAGAGACCGGATTAAATACACATAAAAGTAAATGCGCCAGAAACAGGCTGCAAATGTAAATCTGAAACTGATCTGTTGCTATGAATGTGCATTACTCCTATATGTCCGTCCTACTCACACATAAAAGTTCTTCCACTTGCACTCTTAGCAAACCATTACCACCTTTCCTATTGTTGTAATCTTGGTCAAGATGCAGCACAACTGTCTGTTGTGTTGTCAGAGCGGAGCTGCGGGGGAGTGTCTGCGACCTGCAGAGCCTGAGCCAGCGGGCACATAAGGTTGTGCCATATGGCCGTGGCCACTTTGCCCCCACTAGCCTGTCTACAGAGAACTGTGGAGGATCAAATTTTCTCACCTCCTGTCTCGTTCGCCGATTCTCATTAACGTCCTTTTTTTTTCCAGAATCTTCCCTCAATTGTTCCCATCTCTATCAAACATATATCTCAGATTGATCTTGACACCCTTGTCTTCTTCGTTTCCATTTAACTGACAGTCAGCTGACTTACAGTCGTGCAACAGCTGCTTATATTTGCAGACTGCCAGCATCACACGCTTCGGGTTATCAAGGAATTCAAGGGGCTGAAGGAATTCAAAGCTGCAGCACCCTGTCAAGGGCTATAACAAGAACGCCTTTGTCTCCATTACAGTCATGTGAAGAAATGTGAGTGAGGGAAAAGTTTGAAATTGGTAACCTCAGCTCACTCTCTCCCTCACTGTCACATCAAGAGGCGCACCAGATGAATACAAAGAAGCTGGCAGACAAGTGTCAATAAGAAAAGCTGAAAATCAGTTGCAAGATTCGGTCGAGATGAAGAAAATCAGTGTTTCACATCTTTTCTGACGGTCTGATTTTGTTTGGCAATCTATTTCTGCTCCCTGTCGGTCTCAGATAAAGTCTGCCTCACCTGAGATACAAAGGGCTGCATCAAGCATGCTCTGAGGGACCATAAGACTCTTAAGCCGCTCCTCTAAGTCCACATATGAGTGTTTCTGGGCGAGACTCTGATATGCACGCAGCTGCAGCCTCCACGTTTCACCTCCTCTCTGAGAGGCGGAGGTTTTAAATCCTCCATCCTCTCATCGCTCCGCTCCTTCTCACAGGGGTGAGAGCCAAATACAGGGAAAGATCAAGAGATGGGTTGGGGGAGTTTTTATGGGAGAGAAGGCACTCTTAAAAGACACCCGCAGGGTTCCGCCGGGCAGCTTTCCCTTCTGTTGCATCACGCCTGGCATAAAGTGAGAATCCCCAGGTTAAGGACATCCCGAGCCAGATGGAAGCGAGTGTGAGAGTGAGGGGGGAGGGAGGCAGAGGGGAATGATAGGGGATGGCAAAAAAAAAAAAAAAAAAAAAAAGCGCAGGCCCTGCAGTAAGCTATTCCGAGCGCCTTTGTGGGGTTGCCATTTTTTCATTCTCTCCCGCGCTCCTTTGAGGGGATTTTCTATCCTTCTCCCTCTCTCTGTCTGTGTCCCCATTTCTTCTTCTCTTTCGTTTTTATTTTATGATGTTCTTCTTTTCCCCCCAGTACGCCTCGGTTTCTTCAGGCACTCTGGTTCTTTTTTATCGCGCCAAGTCTTTTGAGCCAGGGCTCCGTCTCTCCCTCCCACTTTGTGTTTCTGTCCGTCTGCATCTGGCTTCTGTATTTCCCTTTACTTTCGTTACCCCTCGGTCTCCTGTCTCGGGCTCGTCCATTTCCACTGGCTTCTTTCTCCCCGTTAGCCCAATTTCACTCAGCGTTTTTGCCTCTCTACAGCCTCATCCCTTCCTGCATGCTAGTCCCTTTGATCAAAAGCCAGTGAGCAGTTTCTCTTTCCCTCCTCTACTCCTCCTCCTTTTGCTCTCTGTTGTGTGTATTCTGCAATCTCTTTTTCCCCTCTGCTTGTTAAAAACAGTGTTCAGGCTTGATCGTCATGATGCTCCTGGGTTCCTGAATCGATGCAGTGGTTATTTTTGCACTCCTCCTCGTGGCTATCAGACCTTTTGTGTGTGTGTGTGTGTGTGTGTGTATCAAATGTCGTCCTCATTGAGCCAGCTAAATTCAAAATGCATTTTACCTGCTCACTAGTGTTTTACGAATTTCACAGTCAAACAACCGGATGAAGAATTGCTGAATCTCTTCTTCTTTCTGCCCAGACAACAAACCAACACAAAATAACAAAGGGGACAGCCTGGGTTTCAGTCTTTGTTCCCGGATGGTTAATCCTCTGCATATACTCTGTTTTTTAAAACATCCTCAAGGTGAACATCCCAACTCGACACTATTAAATGTTGTTTATTTCTTGAAAAGATTTTTAACATGGTTCACAAAACTTAACTTCTTGGACTTATTTAGATATAAGTTAAGTATCTTCATCCTGCTCCAGCATGCCAGAATCTGTTCAACGATACATTAATCTGAGTGAAGGCTCATTTAAAGTACTGCGGGACTAGCCGTTGCACGTAGCCGGCACTGGTGTGAGCTATTTACACTTGTGCGCTCGTCAGTTTGTCTTGCTCTGCAACAACAACACCCATATGTTTTTTTTTTGCTAGTTAGCTCAATTTTTGTTTCTACTTCTTGTCACGTAGTTACGTTTCTGGGAAGGTGCACATTAGGCCACAGTGTTATGTGTAGGGTCTGGGCTGACACCGTAGCTACTGAAGTGCCACTATGGTGATAAACAGGAACATAGTTTCAGCCTACATCCACTCTGTTACATTGCTGACATGCTAACTATTGGCGCAAAATTTTTTCCCACCCGCAAAGTTTTTTTGGAGCAGAACGGTGGTAGAGCAGCTCTGTTGGGAACTGATTAACCCCCTGCAAACATCTGCATGGCCAAGCACATTGTTTGAGCTGGATTTGTGTGGCGATGGACAGAAGAATGACAGTGGCGTAGTCATACATGTCATCTGAGCAACGAGTTATTTACTTTTTTTAATAAAATGCTTTTGATTGGTTGCAGGAATAGCCAATTGCGTGCTGAGGTAATTTCTCTTGAGACATGCGTAATAATGAAATCCAGATTGACTCATATTCTGACAGGAATTGAGTCTAGCTACACCAGACTAAACTAAGGCATCAACCGCTTCTGTTTAAGAAAGTCATCCTGTGGCTTGATGCAAACCTCAGCGAAATGAAGTTAAGCTTCCTCAACAAGCTTGCCAACACCTGTTTTCTTCATAGAACCATACAATATCGAAACGTGAATATAAAAAATATATATTTTTTTTTCAGTTAGTTGTAATTTTCTTCTCTTAAAAGCCTAATGATCCTACAGTTACAGCTATTCTGCATATAACCAACAATTATACTGATTAAAGCTGCTAGTTAACGGACCATGGCATCTTGCTGATGACTGCATCAGTGGAACTTGAAGTTAAACACTAAAAGTACAACAATGTGTTGTTCACCCTTTGATAACACAGTCTAAATCTGTTTCTAAAAAAAGAGTGGAGAAAAAAAAAAGGCCTGAAAAGTTTCTCCTACTCGAACGATGATAAGAAGTTGGCACGCCATGTGCCTGTAAACACACAGGCTTTCATGTGTTAATGCCTGCCTGGCCATGTAGTGCTCCATGAGGGCACAGACAGATAATTTAGCCTGACAGAACAGATTCCGGGTCAATCCATTAGAGGCTTAAAGGAGAAAAGAGGCGAAGACAAAGCCCCGTGAGCTCCTTAGCCTCATTCCTGTGGGGGCTACCCGGTGAGCCCCTTGTCCTTGTGATGTCACACTCATTCTCACACATTCCCCATTTTTCTGCACTCTTACATTAAATCATGTTACTGGCTGTGACTACACAGCAACAATTTCCCTGGACCCTCAGATAGCCGTTCCTTCTTCCCAGGGAACAGTGGGTAATATTTCTCAATTGAATAATCACGTTTGTTATGCCTGCAGTGTAGCAGCAGCAAATCAATATCAAATCAAATGAATATCCCTCCTCTACAACCAAAAAAAAAAAAGGCTCAGCCCTCCAGTGCCATCATTCATTTGAGAAATCTTGACTTGCTCCGTACCCAACAAACCATGTGGGGAAATGAATGAGTAACGTTCTCATGTACCTCAACAGCTATTTTGCTGAGTGCCCTTCAGCAAGTCACTTAACCTCCTACTGCTTCATTGGAGCAACAATAGGTTAAGCGTCAGCAAATGCCAGTTTTTTGAATATGAACAAAATGTAAAAAAAAAATTAAAATTAAAAAATCTGAAGAAAAACGCATTAAAATAATAATATAATCTGACTTTGCAATGATCTGCTTAAAGCTAAAGGCCCTATGGGCGTGAACATTAAATATTCACTAGTCTTAAATGTGTAATTTCCAGCTGTATTTATGCACCCAGCTGTTCTTTAAAACAGTGCAGAAAGGCACTGATATACAAATCACTAGTACCTTATACCTGATCTGAGCTGCAATTTTGTCAATCTCCATATATTTAAAAATCTATTTATTCCATACATAATATATAGTATATTCTATAATTTGTCAGACTGTAATAATGTACAGTATATTTTTATAGCAGCATGCACAACATTACATTATTGTTTTTATTTCTGTTGTGAAGAACAATACTGAAGACACCTTAACAATTAAATTACACATTTGGGTTTATGTGGCAAGCCAAAAAACAGTGTTAACACATCAACATGTGCTTTATAGTTCACATTCCTTAATATAGACACCTTCCGCTTTGCACAGCTTTTCACACGCTTTATTCTTTCAAACAGCTCCGTGAGGTCATCACCTGAAATACTTCTCCAGCAGTCCTGAAGGAGTTCACACATATGCTGAGCACTTGTTGGCTGCTTTTCCTTCACTGTGTGGTCCAAATGGTCTCAGTTGGGTTTAGGTTGGGTGATTGTGGAGGCCAGGTCAGCAGCGCTCCATCACTCTGCTTTCTGGTCAAGCAGCCCTCACACAGCCTGAATATGTGTTTTGGCTCATTGTCCTGTAGAGAAAACAAATCATGGTCAAATCTCTAGGGAATATTGAGGAGTAGCTCAATCCAGACATATGCCTGCTATATTGATCTCAGGATGTGGTTCTAATCTGTTGTGACTTGAAATTTTCCACTTGACCGACATTACAAAGTTGAAGTTATGAAGTCCAAAGACTGCTCTCTAATAGAAACCAACTCCAGAACTGCCCTCCACACCTTGTTTGCAGACTTTTTATTACTTATCTATTTAACTATATATTACTTATCTACACTGATCAGACATAACTATTGAATGTATATACCTACTCCCTGCTTAATACTGTGTTTGTCTCCCTTGTGTCCCCAAAACAGTTGTGACTCATCAGAATGCACGTGGGCCTTCTGAGGGTGCCCTGCCCTGTGGTGCCTGGCAACAGAATGTTGTTAGTGGGGGCCTTTGGGTCCTATGGGTTGAGGGGAGGGGCCTCTGTGGATCATCCCACAGATACAGTTTGGGATCTAGTGAATTTAGTTGTTTCTAAACCGTTCTTGTGTGTGTGCCTGTGTCAGACTGCATCCTGCTGGGGATGGATGCTGCCATCAAGGAGTGTCGTTACTATGGGGTGGGGGTGTCTGGTCTGATCTAGGTGGGTGCTACATGTCTAAGTAACATGAATGCCAGATCCAACAGTTTCCCAGCAGAACGTTGACACAAGACAGTCAATGCTGTTTACTTCTCCTGTCAGTTAATGTTGTGGCTGTGTATGTCACCAGTACATTTGCAGTTGAAATTATTCATATTGTTGTTGTTTTTTCACTGACATTTAAATAAATTAGTTGTTCGTTATACTGTCTATGGTAATGAACCACCCATTGTTGTTCCCTGGTCCAGGACCTTCCAGAATGGTATTTAAGGCTATTGTTGTAATTTCCCCAGGATTGTGCCATTTGTTGTTGTTTTAAGTCGGGCGTCCCTTTGGGCAGCTCAGGCAGGTGCACTGTTGGGTCTTACTGCTAGGTACAGATAATGTGTTCTTAAAGAATACGTTAAGGAGCATATTTATCAATTTGTTATGTAACATAAGCATTGGCGGAAGTCCACATTATGTTATGTTATGTTAAGTGTTTTGCCACAGTCTGTTGATTTTGAGCCGCTCTCTTAGGCTAAATATGCTAATTAGCTTACGCGCTAACTACGCTAGCCCTGCGATGAGCTGGTGACCTGTTCAGGGTGTACCCCTGCCTCTCGCCCGATGACAGCTGGGATAGGCTCCAGCAGACCCCCGTGACCCTTAACAGGATTAAACCACAGTAAATGGACTAAACGTGTATAGAAGATGAGTGAGTGAGCTAAATACGCTAGTTGCGGGCTAGCTAGCGGTTCTGCGCAGTTCAAGGACATGATGGTTAAAAGACGGCTAGGCTATTGTGTGCCTTTTCTGGTCATACAGCATTGTGTTGTCCGAATAATGTACTTAAGTCTGACGTACGACGGAGTATTAGGGCCACACATGAAGAAAAAAAATATTTTTACCATGACGAGATTAAACTCGACATGTCGAGAATAATGTCGGCATGGCGACTTTAAAGTCGACACGTCGAGATTAAAGTCGACATGATATTTCAACTTTATTCTCGAAATGTCGAGTTTAATGTCGACATGTCGACTTTAAACTTGACGTGTCGACTTTAAAGTCGACATAATCTCGTCATGTCTCGTCACTCCGTCGTAGAATTTGCATCTTACAACAAAAGAGCCCCTATTAAATGAACAGTTCTCTAGACACTGATATTATTGGGTGTTCCAAACGGATGCACTGGTTTTAAAGTTTTAAATATCTACATATCTAATCTTTTCTCCCAGACTGACTGCTCACTGTGTTTCTATAGGTGCTGGTCAGTTTCACTTGACTACATAACTGTAGGCAGAAATGTGTGATGTAAGAAATGTGGGCGTTTGTTGATAATTTCAGTATTTTAGTTAATGCTGAGCTTGAACAGCATTCAGACTCAAGACTGTGGGCAACTGAAGAATTGTGAATGTTGAAGTTTATATGAGGGCCCAGGCTCTGTGGGTCTTGCCTTTCTGCTCTCCCCTTACTTCCCTGTGTTTTCTCTTCTTGTCCTCCCTGCAGTGCAACAATGACTATGCCCCAGTGTGTGGCTCCAACAATAAGAACTACCAGAACGAGTGTTTCCTGCGCAGGGATGCCTGCAAGCAGCAGTCTGAAGTCCTTATTATGTCAGAAGGCGACTGTCCTGCCGGTATGTATATTTACATTATGGCACCTGCACAGACACATGCATAAACACAGATTTGCAGATGAGCCATGATATCGACACACATCTACAGTGCACACTGAATATACACAGTCACAGTCATGCTGCACATCTGTCTATATAAGCTTGCATCTGATAGCAAATATGAAGGTTAGATGCGAAAAATGTAAATTCAGTCTGTTCAGTCTGCACGCTCAGTGAATGCATATGTGTGCACGAGATGGAAATGAATCATTTCTGGGCGATGCTTTACTTCAAAGGAATTGCACAAACTATGGCGGAAAAAAAAAATCTGGCAGTGACAGACTGATGCAATTTTCCCAAGTTTCATGTAACAAGTACAAAACAATGACAGTGAAAAGATGAAGATTTAATTACAGTCACACCATGTCCTCGCGAGAAAATGAAGCCGGCGCATGGCCACGAGCCCTGTAAAGCAAGCAGAGTGTTAATTATACAGTTTATTGAAATTTGGCGCGTTTAACCGATGGTGAAAGGAATCCGGACAGCTGTGACCTTTAGTTATGTAATGTTTGGATAAATGTCAAAAGGCATAGAATGGAAACACTGGCCAAATTGTCACAGGTTGTTACTGTAATGCCGTTGCCACGAGGCATGCTCGGCAAAGCAGAAAATTGAATGACCGAATCGCACATCATTTTGATGGTCATTTCATCTTTTTTTAGGCATTGTGTAGACATTTTATGTGTTCAGATATTTGAATCAGCAGAGTGAATGCACAACAGAGACAAAATAAGGAGATGTCGGAAGGTGGCGCATGTCTGATGGGTGTAGTCTTGTTGTGCATTTGGCTGGGAAATTTCTGTTTTTAAATTAGTTTATTTTGTCAACGTTTGTGTATGTGTTTGATGCCCATTGTTTTTTTAAATTTTAATATTGCGGAATTGTAATTGAATTGTTGATGTATTAAAAAAAGGTGATAGAAAAAAAACTTTTAGGCTGCTTTTTGTTTTTAGCTTTTAGCTCACCTGAGCCTGTCTCAGGTGCATTGTTTGATAAAAAAAATGTTAATGTACTAAACAGTGTAACATAGGGTGGTGGTGAGTGGTTTATTAGATATTTGCAGTATATTTAATGCTGAATAGTGTATAAATGAAGCATTCTTCTCCCTGTGGGGTGTACTCGCATGCTTCTTGTCAGTCTTAAGGATATCTTGTGAGTCTATGGTTGTCTCCTTTATATTATTAAGATAAGAACAGCAACATAAAATTAAATACATTCAATTAATTATTTCTAAATAATTAGGATTAATACTATGCATCTGGTAGACATGTCAGTTTTTAGTAATAAATACATTTTTGCTTCGTTTTAGGTAAGATCTCAGTATGTACCTTTGTTACCCCATAGGTGAAAGTGACACAACAGAAGTAGAATAGAGAGACACTAAAAAACTACATGTGGATGGATCCTGTGTGAGGGGCTCCAGCCGAAGCAGTGTGCATGTACGTCCTGCAGCGTTTGACAAGCATGTGAGGCAAGCCCGCTGTCCAGTTGGTTGCTTCAGGTTAAACACGGTATCCAGCTGTATGCGCCCCACACACTCCTACCTCCGCTACTCTCTGGTGTGTGTATTGTTTGTACTCATTTCTTTAGCTCGTGTGATTGGGCAGTTCTGACTGTTTTTTCTCTTTTTTTCCACAAACTCAATATTTAATATCTAAAAAGCCATTTTTGGTGCAAACACCGCAACTGTCAGTCCAAGAGAAGGGCAGAATGTAAACAGAATTACTTCGGTAACAGGTTGGTTGCATCATAGCTGTCTGAAGCTTTTTTTTATTATTATTATTATTATTTTATCAAGGGCACATCCACTGAAATCTTTCCTGTTGTTAGAACAGATGCGGGGCATATCCTCGACGCTCTGGAACTCCTCGACTGTAATGCATGAATCCAGATTTAATGTGTTGGTTTTAGAAATAACAGTTGACTTGGCTGATTCTGGTCAGCGAGGGATAACATTCTACACATCTGGTTCAATAAAATACTCATCAGGGAGCTCTCCCTCGGCTTCACTTCAAGGCCCTGCGTTGTTTGGAAGCTTCAAAAACTTTTGTCTTGTTGTAGATAATCCCCAATATGGGGGTAATATAATTTTTTTTTTTATAATTGTTTCCTCTTTGATGGCCTTTTTTTAAATGGCAACTCCAATTGTTTGCATCTTTCCGCTGGCAGGAAAGAAAAAAGTGTTTGGTGTAATTATCGAACGTAATTGGGATTAACTGTTTGCTGATATAATTTGGTGTTGAAGCTGCTGAGTGGGTGTCTTCGTCTGGAAAAGGTCAGGCACTTCATTAGCCGTGTTGCTCAGACCCGTAGAGCTGCGGTGCGGATTTCCATCACACTTCTTGGACGATAGTTGGATTGAGAATTAAATATTTTTGCTTACACATGGTTGAGGATTCCTGCAGCTCTAAACGACCGATATGAAAAGATTATATTTCCGTGCCGATAAAAAGTGTACATCATTTGTTATCCCTTTAACACCTCTAAATATTGTCATTCTTTTTGTGAAAGGTTAACTGTGCAACACTGTAGGGTGATTTAATGACACTTTATTACTTGTTCATATTTATGTAACGTCAGAATCCAACAGTAAATTAGGTTTAGCCCGTGTGATGTGTTCCTAAAATGACAGATTTAAGTGGTTGAATATAAATATGAGAACAACGCCCACAGAGGAACCTACCATTCACTGAGTCATGGTCTGAACAACGTGCTTCCTTGTGAATGAGCGACTCCCCTGGCAAGGTGACGGCTGGCTGTTTTTTAGGCATGTGTGAATCACGGCTCAAGCCAAGATAGTAATGCTGGCTCAAGTCAAGCAGTCGCTGACTCAGTTACCCCCACTGACAGGCAGCCAGCAGAAGTCCATTAAAGGGCCCCTTGAATGGGCACAGCTCAGCAGAGGGAACATGTGGAGTTTGAGGTGGAAAGCAGGAACAGTCGCAGTGTCTGTGTGGCAGCGAGCGGGGCCGCACGCAGTCACATGAAATTTCTAGCTTCGCTCGAATTTTTTGAGTTTGTTGTTTGTGTGTGATGTCCTTCTTTTCGAGGCATGTGATGAGTGTAAGTAAGCCAGTGTGTGTGATATGAATTTCTGTATCTTTTGAAGGGGAAACGGATAAAGGCCCTTTTCTTTTATACAAAAAAAGTATACTATTCAAAACTTAATTCAGAATTGAAACAAAGAAGTTGTTGTGGTGTAGTCTTCTGACAGACCACAACGATGGGTCTACAGTGTATTCTCCCTTCAGGAGTTTGTGTTACATTAATCCTGGCATCAATAAGAACAAGGTCAGAGTAAACAAATCTGCCATCTCTGGAAATGTAATGATGGGGTGCAGAGGTGTGATGCTTTTTACTTAGGCATTCATTTCAGTCTAATTTAATACAAAACTGCACTTTGTTCCCTAACGCAGTAGCATTAATAATTTTACTTCCTTCATTTTCACATTCCTCTCACATTTGGAGTTATTTTGTTACTCGAAGTAATTCCAGTCTAGATTGACATTTTAATGAACAAGTGATGAAGTGGGTAAAAAGAAAGGACTGAATAAGGTGCACTCTCAGTCCGTATTCACACGTTTCAGTGACCTCTTGAGGGAAACAAGTAAATAAAAAATGTTTTGACAGAAATTTCACCGTGTAAAAACCCGACATTTACTCAGCAGTGGCATTAATAGTAGGGGAAATGAAGGGAGAACCACCTTTGTGCTTCAGCACGGACACCATGAAAGATCTGAGAGGTTGTGATCTGACACATGTTGTGTGGATGTCATCACGAGTTCAAATTCAAATCATAAAACTTACATTTTAAGGAAAAAGGCAACACAGTCAGTGAACCTTTCCATATAAAAATCAAGACTCATTCTAAAGCTGATTTAAGGCATGGAATGATGTATATGAGAGTTATAGAGTTAGAGATTTAGTAAATATATACTCATTTACACATTAATACCCCTTTCCTTCATAGATTTTTTGATTCTTTTTCTGCATGTAACCCGTCCGTTCATTCACATAGCAGTGTGTACACTTGAAGCAGCACTTCGGCAGTTGGGTTCTTGCTCAAGGCAGCTCATCCATGGGCAAAGGGGATGCAAACCTAGACCAGCTCTCAGAATAAATGAACTTGTGTATGAGACACTGTTGTACAGTTGTACAGTACCAGTAGGTATTACAAGTATAATATGCAGAATTATTGAGGCCCCCTGTTAACCCCTTTGGCATTTTATTTTCGCAATATTGAGAAACATTCCCACATTCTGTGCGGCCAAAATGTACAACCTTGGGCTTTACACTCGAGAGGCACTTTGGAATATTGCAATACTCATGTCTGTGAAGGTTCTCAGTCGTGCAGGTCATAGTGTACCAGGATTGAAATACTTACTGAAATAGTTTTTAAAACTAGTGTTATTAAACTTTTTCACTCAGCAGTGTTCAAAAATTAGCACTGGGTTCAATTTTAATAACAGATGTGTCACATTTTAGCAGGAAATGGGAGAAGGAGCCAGTCACGGGGCATGAATATGGAGGCAAGTCAGAATGAAAGTTCGTTTTAGTTTGGTTTACTGTGATGAACAAAGAGCCCTGCAGTCAAGGCAGATAGTCCACACAGAGTTCAAGAAGATTTAATCCAGTTTAAAGTAGTCCAACAAAAGTAATCCAGGAAAATCGAAAAACAAAGAGAAGTCAAAACACAGAGGGTCGGAAAACACAAGAAGCGAAAAGGAAACACAGGCAAGGAGTCATGAGAAAAATGAAATCCAGGCAAGAACGCAGGTAAAAGGAACGTTTCAAAGTAACAGGAAAAGCTGTCAAAGTAGAACTGTTAGAATGTATAACATTCAGGGATAGAAACAGTTAAAGCATAATTCCAGTTTATTTCAGCCTGTTTTATTTCCCATTAATATTGCAGTTTTGCTGCTTTCCCTCCCCACCTGGCAGCTTGGAAGTGAACTTCTTAGTCAATATCGGCACCATTACTGTGTTGGTAGACCCATCTTTGTCTATCTTTCTACAGTAGTCGACTATCCACTCGCACCTGTAATAGCAATGTTAAATTTCATATTTACTGTTGAAACAAGGTTTCACTTTAAGCTTTTGTGCCAGTGTCCTTGCTAACTTAGTTCCACTAAGACGCCCCTGGCTGTGTGGGAGCTTTCTTATATAACAAAATGTTGCACACAAGCCTTTCATGCGGAAAAGTACGGTAGGCAGCTACTTCTGAAGTGTTTCCTCTCTACTCTCTTCAGCACTTAGTCATTTAGCTGATACTCTCCACTAAGCTAAGTTAGAACGAGTGCAGCGGTGCGAGGATGTTAAAATGCCATGAACACCAGCGATATGAGCAACTAATAGTAAAGAATTCAGGCTGCGCAGCTATTTTACTGTAGTGACCGCAGCCAATCCCTATTTCTCGCTCTTTTTCTGCTATCCTCTCTGTCTCTCCCTGCCCTCTTCTCTATTTCCAGCTTCCGAAATCCCATTAGCAGCAACAGTACACAGTGTAATGGATATATGTCAGCTTGCCTGTGCCAATACTTGTTTCCCTCGCTGAGGTGTGAGATATTGTGAAACAGACAACTCTGAGGGAAAATGGTGAAAGAAAACCTAGACATAGCATTTACAGAGTAATGTTGTTTTGGAGAAAATAACCTCAGTGCCTCATCCATTTAATGGTTTTTGTAACTTTTAATCATGTCACAAGGTCTTCATCAGAGTTTACACTGGTGTCAATATTCAGCAGACACAGAGGAACACAAGCATTAATTTTGTTCTTCTGTATGTCTCCGGTGATGCTGATGAACAGACCTCCAGTCTTCAGACTTTCCTTCCAGCTCTGGTTTTGGCCTCCAGTAAGTTCAAAGCGAAACATCGGGATCTATAGCCGCTAAATGGCACGCAGTCAGCAGAGCGTTTATAAAAGAGCTTTATGACTGAAAGCAGCCATCTGCTCGTCCTGGAAGTGATACTGGTGAGCCTGGGGAGGTCAAGCTGATCGGAGCAGTATTGTTGTAATGTTCTGTTCCTGAATTTGAATAAATATCTGGGTTTCCATGCAGCTACTTGGAGGTTGCCAACGATTTTAAAAAATGTTTTGAACTGGATTCAAAATGGGCTTACGAGGAGTGCAAGTCTGTTAGCTATCCTCGTTCCCTAATAAATTATAATCCGGAGGTACTTGTGGCTGATCCATCTCTTCTTGTGTTTATTGTGTGCGACAGACGCCCGGGATCATTCCTCAGCCACCTCACAGTTTCTGATGCTCTCATTAAACCTCTTAGATGCTGCCGAGGCCAAGAGGCCAGACGTTAGAGTCGGCTGTCATTCCAAACAGTAAACAGGAGGCCTGCTGAGGTGCCAGATTCACACTAAGAGATGACGCTGAAGCATATAGTAAAAAATAATTTGAGACCATTGTCTTTTATTTTTTGTCCAAACGCAATATCTTGGAAAGAAAAGTGTGGACATTATTCACTATGCTATATCAAACAGATTTAGTATTCTGACATCTTACAAAGTGAAGTGTGTTTTCCTATTACTGAATATTTTAGTGCAGCACAAGGTTTTCTCTCCCGTCTTATCTTCTCTAGCCACCTACCTTATCTGGTAGTTCTGATTTAGAAGTCGATAAAAGGAAGAGCTCTCGGCAGTACAAAGCCAGTGAAAGCTGATTAGCACAAGATGGTACCACTTCCCTATCACATCGGGTGCTAGCCCAGCTCAGTGAGGAGCGGTTAAGCATTAGCTTAGCGAAGCGAAACAAACCCAGCAGTCGATTTTCCCCAAAGGAGAGAGTTAAGCTAAGGCAAGCGCTAACATGGCATTTTCCAACTCGCTTCATAGAGTCAACCACATAACTTTCAGGAAGTCATTAAATGGGGGGGGGTTTAACTGAGAGACTGTTAAAATGTTGATGGCATGTTTAATCACCGTTTTGTGTGACTGCATTGCCTGAGCACTGACAGATGACAGGAGCCATATGTTATAACGCCGATGATTGAAGAAGCTCTCTCTGGGTTCCACAGTAGATCATTAGAATCAGTAAGAATGCAGTCACTGGGATGTGACACATAGCCCAGGAGCAGTCATCAAAACACCACCCATAGCCCGTGCTAAAAAAAAAAAAAAAAAGTGTCATTCCTAATTATTTAAAAAGTCTCTCTCTGCGTTAACAGTAATTACGTTGAGTAAAGATAATCACATTCATTATTGATCACTGGATATCTCTCAGCTTGTTGTCCTCCATGGAGGTCAGAGTTACAGAGCAGCAAAGTCATTTCAGGCCGGATCAGATCAATCTCTCTCTGGAATGTTAATATGAGATGATTCTGCAATATCTCCGAATAATGTCCACATTTCTTACAATGCGTTTCAATACCAATATTCTTTTTAATTCCTGCTTTTCACTAGAATTAGACCGAGTACGATGAAAACCTATTTCCTCCCTCATTTCCTTGCTATGAGTGACAGCGGGCTGAGTGAACATTTCTTTTTATATCAAACTCGGGATATCTTTTTTCCCCTTGTCTGAGCTCTGTCAATTTGACAGTGAACGTATAACTTCCTGTAATATATTGGAACTTAATCCATGATGAATATATTTACTACAGAGTATTGAGGACATGCAGCTAAATGAATGATCATTGTGGGTACGGTGTGTTTAGTGTTGGACATTAAAACGTATTAGCTGTTAAGAAAACTGTAAGTTTTTCAATGGACACTTGACAGCCTCCATGCCCATCTGTCAGTCAGCCTCCTCACCCTCACTCTCCACCTCGCTACTGTTCCATTTAGAAAGCTGTTTTGCCAGTACTGTAGTAGAAGCTCTCACCAAACCCTGTGGTCACGAGATTAAAAACCCTGCACTTCCTGCTGAGCTGAAAATGTTTCCCTCAAGTCCAGCTTTGCCGTAACCTAATTTCAAATGTGCAACAACTTGGTAACTTGCTCTATATCTACCAACAGTTGGCCTTCTTGAATGGGGGAGGGAGGATTTTTCTATAGAAAAAAAGATGTGCACCCTTTGCCTCAAACACTAAAATTGCCCATTTCAATGGAAATAAGTTGTTGTGGGCTTTTTCTTTCATCCTCTATCAGCATCTGACATCGGCGTACTGAAATTGTTGCTCGCTCATTGTTCCTTCAGTTGCAAGACATCTGAGGGTTTTCTTGCTGCCCGTTCCGTAGCCTGCCACGGCATTTCAATTCAAATCTCGGGCTTTGGCTAGACCACTCCATAACCCTCCATTTCTTCTTTTAGAGCCGTTCCTTGGAGGATTAGCTAGTGCGCTTAGGATCATTATCTTGTTGAAAGGTTCATTTCCAGTTCAACTTCAGCTTTTGGACAGATGGCCTCAAATTATCTTCAAGTACTCTTTGATATGATGCAGAATTCATAATTGAATCAATGGCTGCAAGCTGCCTGGTCCCTGAGGCAGATTCATAGCCATCCACAATTTGCTTTTTTTTATTGAAGGCCCTTTGAGAGCTCTTGGGGTCATAGTTGATGACACCACGCACTTAAATAGCAATGAGAACACCAGAGCCAATATGTCAGAGGTTTAAAAAAGACAGGTTCTTTTTCTTTTACTCTCTAGGGAGGTTCTGATTTAGATTTTATGCATTTGAAGGTGTGATAAATGTAGAGTATTCCATATACAGTTTGTATGACAGTTTGTTTTATTTTTTCAAACAGGATCTAGAGATTGCTTGTTCAAAGATGGAAAAAAAACACAAAAAAAAACAGTCAACACGAGTTGTCTTTGCGTATGTGCTGTATTACATTTGAGTGATTTAAAGCTCTCTAAAGAATGGAGCCAGCCTACTGATCTGCATCACAGGCTGTGTTTATCGCAGGAAAATCAATCACAAGTGTTCACAGTGAAGATGTATCATTTGAACCAGGATCCGCGCACAGTTGGTTACACACAAAACTGCCTACCACGCAGCTATCATATTTCCTGCTTCCCCCTAGCTTCCAGACGTTATTCACAGCAGAAGGTGGAACAGTGTCATAGGTAGGGGTATGTGTACAGTTCGAGTATAATCCAGCATAGACTCAGCAGCTCAGTAAGGTTAATAACAGTCCCTCTCAAAGGTTCTTCTTTTCTTCCTACTTCTATCCTCTTCTAATCAATTGCTTTTAAACTTAAAAAAAGACAGTCATCTATTGATGTAGTCTTTTCTACTCTCTGCTCTCTTAGTCACCCTCCAGTACCTCTCACAAAATAAAATTGCGTGGTATCCCTTCTTTGTGACCCTTCATTTGGCAGGGAAGAAAGAAAAATGCAGGCTTGTGCCTATCTCCCTTGCCATTTTGGGCAATTTTCTAATGCCAGTCTTTCTCTCCTCAAACATTTGGCATCTTGCACAGATACTAAAGGTTTTTATTGATCTCCCATGAACCCTCTCTGACTTCAAGCCTGATCCTTCAAGCTAAGACGCTTCATGAAACACTGCACATTTGGTGTCCCACATGATCCAAGGTCACTGACGTTGTGCAGATTTAAAAGGGAGAAAGGCTTAGGTGGGGAGTTTTTGCAGAGGGCGTTCCCTGAGGTTTTCCGACATTAAAGGAGTCCTGTGGAGTTTTCTTGTAAACAAATAACATTCAGTGTTACTGAATTCGGTGTGCCCTTGACCTCTAACAAAGGTTTTGTAGTGTATACACACTGGTGTTCAAACGCCTCAGACTACCAGTGAAGACACTGCTCCTGTCGTGCCTGTGTTTCAAATTTAGCACAGTTTTTCATTATGAAGACCACATCTGATTGTCAGATCTCAGAATAATGCACATGAATTTCAGAATATTTTATTTGTCTCCACCAGTGACGTGCGGTGAGGTTCATGGCTGGTGAGGCACTGACGTCATCAGTCAGATTTACAAACATACCGTATTTTCACACATATAAGGCCACTTAAAAGTATTAAATTTTCTCCAAAATGTACGGCGCGCCCTATAGGGCGGTGCGCCTAATGTGTTGTTTTTGTTGCGGTGGCTGTTGTACGGCGGACGTAATAGAGGACACCATGAGTCCCGGTACGTTAAAGGGGGCGTAAAGTGTGGGCGTGATTTGTACCAAATCGTCCTACCTGCTGGCGATCTAACGCAGCTTTTTAATTCGGACACAGAGGATGAGGACTGTATGTACCATACAGAGTAGCTTATTCACCATTTGATTGGCAACAGTTGACGTGCTTTGTTTAAAATGTCATTTCAACATTTCAACATGTTTTTCCATATACAAACTGCAGCATAGAAAAAAGCACAAACGTTATTTTCGTCTTACCTTTACTTATAAATAAAGTCCATGCGCCGCTCCTTCTGAAGAAAAGCATCGATTACTTGTTTGTAGAAGTGTTCCTTTTCTTTCTTCAGTTTTAAAAGTCTCTCTGTCTCAACGGAAATCACTGCCAGGGAAGAAAGTCGTGCTTGATCAGTCCTGTTCCGACTGTATGTTTTTAGCTGGAAGGCGGCAATTGACTTATTCTATTATTCTTTAGCCGGGGCGTCATAATCGCCACCAGCGCCCCCTAACATGAGGCAGGAGAACTGCGTGCCTCACCCAGTGCCTTTTTGCAGGCGTTTTATGATTGCTCAGCACAAGAAACACGTCGCTCACATACAGTTGTTAACACAAACAAACACTGTACATCATATACATCAGCTAAACTATGTAAACTCAGCTCATATAGTACAAGTGGTTGAACATTTTAATACCGACATACTGTACAGAGAGACAGCAATACCGTCTGATTGCATAGTCATTGCGCAATCCAAGGTGAGGCTCAGCGCGCTGCTGCCTCACCGCACATCTCTCCGTAGTATCTGAACGGCAATTGTGGAAATTGAGCGATTTTGGAAATAAAACACCCAAAAATGGTAAATTTAAATGGAAAATGACTGTAAAGCACAAATTACTGAATAAATATAGTCATTTAATTTTTTAAATGACTATAGGTGAGGCACAGCCTCACCTGCCTCCCCTGACTGCACGTCACTGGTCTCCACCCACCCCCTTTACTTTAATGACAGTAGCACTTGAACTGCTTGGATTCTGTGAGTGTGTTCAGACTTGATGATGACCCCTGTTGTTCCAGCATTATCTGGCAATACTTCTGATGTGTTGAGGAAAGTCCCTGACAGTCAACATTTACCCTGCCTCCACACAGGTTTGAGGTGTTTTTGGGATTCATTATCTTGCTGCTGCATGCAGTGATTGGTCCTCTGAGACTCTACCAGGCAGCCTTCTTCTGACAGGACCTTTACTGTTAGTTACATGTGGTCTTTATTTAGCAAATTCTGAGTCTGTGAGGAAGTTTCTTGTCTATCTCTCAGCAATCAAAGCTTTATGTGTTGATCTTCTGATAGTGTGGTGGCTTTTGGTATTTCTGATGAAGCTAATCCAAGTACATCTGATTTTACACTGAGAAGTCAGCTCTTTGCTTGGAAACACAATCTGATATCTGAAACTTAGGCTATGTTCTGCTGTGGAAACTTGAACCGCATCATTATTTACGACAGATAATCAGAGGCTGCGTGTCTGTCAAATCCACCTGAGTGTCATCTGGGCACGGCTTCGGTGGTAGTATACCAATGTAGGAAATGTAGGGGAAAAAAATTTTTTATAACTAGTTAACATGGCCATTGTCAATAATTTGCTTGAAATTAATTGTCATTTCTTCTTCATTACACATGCTGTAACGCCTGCTTTTAAATCCAGTGTTTCTCAGTGTTCCAACCTTCTAATTATTTCCAAATTCACATGGAAATATGACAGGTTATTGATGGGTTGTCAGACTTTTGGACCCCACTATATTTCCTCCCTGAAGAAACACATGCAGAGTCTGTATGTTATATTATACATTTTGTTTAATAAATGCATCCATGTACCATGTCTATAAGCTTTCAGTTATTCTGACTTGGAACCCAGACGAGGGATGACCTTGCACAATAGGTCCCTACAACCAGGGTTTCTATTGTAACGATATTTGTCTTCCATTCATAAGGTTGCGGTTCCTCCAAAAAATGGTCTTATTATGGCTTTTCCTCCTAAAATCAGTCCTTTGTTTCAGATAGTCACTTCAAAATATTTATGGGAAAATCCTTATCCCCTCATTGTAAATACTGTCTGTCCTCACAGGAACAAACGACTAACAACAATCCCCCTTCTCCGGTCTAGTTAGCTACACTGTACAACTGCTTTGAGTTGATGATACTGCAGTAGTCCCAAGACCCAGACACCATCTCCTGACTCTTCTAGTTATCATGCTGTGGACTTGTTTTACTGTATACAAATCAAACAACTGTGAGGAAAATGCATGCGGCGTATTTACTGCTGTTCAGAGTCAGCTTTATTGTCAAATCTGACATGTGCAACAGATTCACGGGATTGAAATTCCTTTCCTCAAAGGCTGACAGTGCAGGTCAGAGTCTTGAGTAAGTGTGTGAAGGGAACACAACGGGGAGAGGGGGCTCAGTCTCCTCCCCGATGGCAGCAGACTGAGGAAGTTGACCGGTAATGCGTTGATGTATATCAGTCTTCTTAGGTTATGGGGGGAAGGTAGATAGGTAGATTCTGCCATACCTATCCCCACACCAACTCAAACCAAATCACAGTATATTACAATATCAAGTCAGGGGCGGTACAGTTGCGAGGTGGTTAGCACAGCGGGACCTTCTCACAGCAAGAAGGTCCCGGGTTCCAATCCATGATCTGACTGGGCCTTGTGTGTGAATGGTTGTCAGTCTCTCTGTGTTGGCCCTGCGACCTGTCCAGGGTGTACCCCACCTCTTGCCCAGTGACAGCTGGGATAGGCTCCAGCAGACCCCGTGACCCCTAACAGGAAAAAGCTGTTACAGAAGGTGAATGAAAGAATATTTTAATTGAATCGTAACTGGTGCCTTTTCCCCCTGGCACATCAGACCATCTGCTGCGCTGCCCTCAAAGAATCCACATGGTGCAGGCACGATTTTATACCATGAAAAATGGATTTTATCGATCCAAACCTTATGTCTTGAAAGCATCTGTATCAGCTCACTGGTCAGACTCTGTGTTCTGGGGCTATGATGCCCCCACTGCTCTACTGCTTCTCACATGGGTATTCATATGGAGCTAGGCAATTACCCCCCATATAGTCCTCTGAGGGCCTGCACGCGCCTGGTCTCTGGCTTTGTTCATTGTAGCGGATCACTTTATGCCGCAGCTCAAGTTACACGGAGAAGTGCTCATGAGTATCTGTTCCACAGCTGTATTGTAGAACAGTTCAGTGAGCCCGGTGTGTTTGAGGGGGCTTTGCACAGATTCAGTTTGGAGGCCACGGAGAAAGATTTGCAACACGCAAATACTCCGACCACGGAAAAACCCACAGTTGGAGGTGTTACCGTCAATATTCTGCTGCTGAACGGAGAAGATGCATGAAGCTCAAAGCCTCAGTGCATCCTCCCCCTCACTATCACCCTCCTGTACTTTTTCTTTTTTATATCTTGCATTTTTTTCCTTAAATCTGACTCTAAGTGTCACTTTCCGTACCTTCTTTAGCAAAATCTCATCTCATCTCAAACATGCCCACGAGCTTACGACATGTATGTGTCTCCCTTTTGCACGCACACTGTACGAAGCAGATATTTAAATAGACCCTGACACACACTTATATATGCAGACTGGCACATTCAGCCAATGTCTGTGGCTGTGCGAGGCCCTGGTTAATAATTGTGTTTGTTCTTCTTTGCAGATGCCGGCTCAGGATCAGGAGACGATGGTAAGATTACTCACCTTTTCCTCCGCTGTACCGACTCCACACATACTCATGGCTTTTTAATATGTCTGTCTGCACTCGCTGTCTTCCTCCACTGGAAGTGTTTTGCTGTAATAAACCGACGCGGTGAACTCTAAACCCACGTGAGTTCAGTTGAATAAGAAAGCGTAGCAGAAATATGCGGTTGGCGAGAAAAGGAACATGTTTTACTTGAGTGAACTTTTTGGTTCTGGATATCATGGAATCATAAAAAAAGATCATCATATGCTACGCTGAATAATTTACACAGATTAGTTCTGCTACTTTCAATGAGTCACTAGTGTTTACACTGTTTTTACACTGTGTTTTAGCATCTTTCAGCTCATTGTTTTGGTTTGCTGCTTCAGTTGAGGCTCAGCACTCTAAACAGGAAGGTGTTCACCGTAACAACTTTTTAACAATGACATATAATTTTTGTATTTACTGAGTGCTTCACCTTCACACATACATGAAACACACAGTATTGGTCTTTATGCCTTTCATAAATGGTAGCTGATAAACAGTAAAGGAGCTTTAGGCCGCATTTTGGCGTAAACACAGATGTTTTTAATCGTTTTGGCCTATCGTCCAGACGAATCCCGTAAACGCATACCTTTTTTGAAACCGGGTCCCAGGGTGGATAAATTCAAAAACGCACTTCTTGTGGATCCGTCTGGACAGGGGAAACCGGAGATTTTGGTAAGCGAGGATGTCATCGCCACCATGGCCACACCCTTTGATCAGCCTTCCACCTCTATTATCCCACGAAACGTCTCATAACATCAACAACAATGGCGGACTACATGCTTGCGTTACTTCTGGAGAAGATATTGAGCCTATTATGGTTACTAGGGCAAAATCAAATTTTTCCTTGAGTTTAGTTTCTTCTAAAGCTGATTTGTAAACAGTGCTCAAGCTTCATGCGCATGCGCCACCTCTTCCTCTCTGTTTTTGGTGAATTTCTGAAACTGAAACAGCGCCGCCTATAGGCCTGGAATATGAAGTAGCGTTTTGAGTCGTGTTAAGACGGATCCGTCTGGACGCAGATATTCTTGAAACCGTGCCAGCGAAAACGAGTAGGGATAAGATTTTTTTCGTACGTGTGGATGAGACCTTAATTCATGATTACTTTTTGTATTCCAGAAATCCAGCATCTTTAATTGCATTGCAAGGCCAAGTGATCTTTGCTCACAGTTGGTGCTGTGAATTAACACTGAGGCAGCAACATCACAAAAACAAAGGCTTTTCAGCCTCAAATTATTTCCAAGGCTAAATCATTTAAATGTTGTCTTAAGACATGGGACCCAGAAAGCAAGAAATTGTTGAAAAACAAAGATGTGCTTTAGAAATCATACAAGCATTGTGTTACACAATTTGTAGTGATGCTTTTCATTAAAATAACCCTAACCCATATCAACACAGTCTCTTCAGAATTCAAAGTTTAAAAGGATTCGTTTGACTAAAAAGAAACTGAAAGTCCCCGTGAATAACACGTGCACCACATCTGAAAAGATTCTAGTTTGTTTCAGAGACAGTGCCGGGCTGCATGTGTCAGTGGGACCCTGTTCTCTTCAACTTTGTCATTTAGGATTGAACAAGAGTCACAGAATCTCCTTCTCATGCTGCTAAATGAAGGGAGGGGCAGCTGTGTGGACAAGACTGCAATTGATAAAGTGTTGGGCTAAAAGAAGATGGGGAGGTGGGAGGGAGTGATGCGTGTGTGAGGGTTGATTGTATTGAGATGGAGGAGCTTATGGCTGTGAGTGACTTTTTATGAATAACTTTTGTGTGAGTAACTAATCATGTAAAACCTCCAGTGGATTAATAATGTGTCTCTCAGCTAAGCCTCTAATTTGTTGCCTAATTGACTAACAGGCCTCAGTACTAACATCAGCGTGGATAGTACACAGACAGTAGTCAAGCTCATCTGTCAGCGCATGTTTGTACGCATGCATATATTTACACTAGCCCAATCCTCTCATGTGTTTACCCATGCAGTTCCTTCATTAACTCACATTCATGGGGCTTCACCAAGCATATATGAGCAAGAGAGATTGAAGAAGAGATTAGTCCCGCCAAAAAAAAAAAAAAAAAAGATGGCAGACAGATGAACGAGCGGAAATGAAACTGATGCTAGGTCAGTCACAGAGCGAGAGAGAAAGACAGAGAAAGACAGGGTGAGGGGGGGCTGGACAAAGAAATCGCCTGAGGAAAGTCACAAAGTAGATAACATAACAGAGGAAACAAGGCGAGTGATACAGAGATGGAGGGAGAGAAGGAGGGCAGGCAGCGGAAAGAAGCGTGCAGAAATGGGGGCGAAAAGAAGTGTGCAATTTTATCAACTGAACATGTGCATAAATAAGAGGGCGCTAACTTGCATTGTGTGTTCACACACGGATTCTAAAAACATGAGCATCATCATGCTTTGTTTGTCGTTCCATGTGTGCTGGGTCTAACCCTCTGCTTTGTTGTATTATAGACAAGGATCACTCTTCCTGGGGCTGTTTTTCAGCATTTTACTGCAGAGTAGCAGCATAAATTATCTGCAACTGTAGAGCATCCCCAGGTTGCTGTCTTCCATTAATGCTCTCTGTGGCTCACAAGGTCAAGTAAGAGAGCGTTTTATGCACCGACATCACACCAAAGAGAAATGCTGTTCTCATCCGATTCAGAAATGACAAACTTTTGATTTAGCAACATGTCGAGCCTAATGTCGTGAAAGAGCTGACTGAGTTAACATCTGTTTTTTTAAATCATTTTCTTTCGCGAATCAATTTTGCATGTGATTCGCAGTCAGACAGGGTAGTGTTCAAGTTAAGCAGATCATAAACCGCGTAAAACCCAAGCAAAGCAATGATTTTATTCTGGATATCCATACCTTCTACATGGGTAATGAACTGGCGTTGCTGACTTCTTGTCCCTGATTCATAAAGTACATATTGACAAGATCTTTTCCACAGCATTCCTCCTGTATAATGAGTCTGCCAGCTACTGCAAGAGTTTGCAAGCAGCTCATGAAGTTAATGTTTCAGTGTAGAATTAGTAAAGGGCAAAAATCCATTATTCCAAAAATGCATGTTGCATTAACAGAATGAAAAAGACAAAAAATTAGCAAACCAGATTACAAAATTACTATGTTTACTGGAAGAGAGCTATTTCCCGTGTATTTCCTGTTCATGTAAAACCACACTACAGAACATGCTTTACATAAAATGATTATACAATGCATGCATCATCAAGGAGAAAAAGTCAGAGGGAGCAGAAATGGACTGTGGTGCATGAAGGACAGAAAAGGTGAAACATTTAGAGTCACTGTGTAAATTAAAATAGACACTTTACCCTCATCCTCATACGGAGCTCATGACCCATCACTTTGCAGATGACGGCTGGGTGCTACATCCCAGGCTCTGGTTGCTTAGGTAACCCTCTTTAAATAGACAGGTAGGTTATTATTATTATTATTGTATATAAAAACACAGCAAAACTATGTTTGCAGCACCACTCCAATTAGCAGCATGAAATGATTTAAAATCCCATACACACATCAGACTCTTCCCATCTCAGATGTTTCAGAATGCGTGTAGCATATAGACGGAGCTAGGTCTTGTTGCTATCACCGCTCTATATTTGTGAATATTATCAGTGATCCATCTGCATTCACCTGTGCTCCAAGCCTGCAGTCAGCGTGGTGAATGTGGACGTAGGAACCAAAGCTGTGGAAGAGTTTCCCTGCAGTCAACATTTGGGGAACTCCAAATGTTTGAGTCGTATATCAATATATACTGTATTAGTTCCTGTCATTGGTTGTTTCTTCGATTGCATTGCCCCAAAGTTGAGTTTAACTTGGTACCTTTGTAATTTGTGCTGCAGTACATTTTATCACCATCATCATTACAACTGTTCATCTTTTCTTGTGAGTACGCCCCTTTATCCTTTAAATGTGCACACGAAAGCTCTTCGTGTTCCTTCTGAGACGTCTGCTTTTAAAGTAGAAGCATGAGACTCGCCCTTATTCTCAAACTGTCTGATAAATCTGACAGATCGATCATTCAGGAGGAAAAGAGACAATTAAGAAAAAAAAATAGCTCAGGGGCAAAGAGGGTATTTGTGCAGTAGAGGGTGGGGAGGTAAAAGACGAGGGCAAGGACAAAGAGGAGGAGAAACACAAACACATCCTATAAAGATAGAATCATAGCAGAGGTCAAAATAGATGGAGAGATACAGTAGAGAAGAGAGGGAAGGGAAAAAGAGAGGATCTGGCAGAGGTGGAAGAAGCTGCCGGTGTTTTATGAGCAGGGGAGAAGGTTAAAGCAAGTGGTTGTAAAAGGCAGGTTGGACTTCTATTGAGGAAGGCAGCAGAGGAGAACCATCCTGGTGGAAATCAAATATATTTTAATGGCCACTGATAAATCTACACACATAAAACCTCAACCTGGAAGTTTCCTTGGCTTTACATGTGTGAATGTGTGTGTGTGTGTATGTGTGTGTGTGTGCGCACCGAGTGCAGGCTAGCAGCAAATGCATGGGTGCATTCATGCTTGAGCGAGCATGTTCTCTTGTGTGTTTTCCGTTTTATCTTTCATTTTTTTTTATCTGATAAGTGAGAACACAAGTCAACTGTGCAGGGAGAAGCCCTTCGGACATGAGTCTAGTCACATGGCCCCTTTAGTCAGAATCAGACGTTTGTCCAAATCAAATTGTGCAGTGGAGAAATTGAATTGCGCTCACATGATCGTGGAAGGACAAAGGACGGCCAAAAGCCAGAAGATTTCCACACGTCTCAACAATTCCTGTCCATGTGTATTTTTTAAAGGAGACGGAGCATTTGGCCACGCTAGAAGCTCTTTGAAGCAATAGTAGTCATTTGTTAGAAAGCCAAACTCTAGGAGAGATAAAAGCAGAGAGAGAATTTTTTTTTTTAGTCTGCGATATCACATCTATATATAAAAAAAATGAGGTGCAGTAAAAAAATTCCGCATCTGTCAGCTCACCATTTCCTTCCGGACTCAAATATCTCAGCAAATTTTGGATGGATTGCAGGCAGCAGCTAGTCATAAAATCCTCGTCAGAACCATGGACAGCTTCCACTGGGAAGGAAGACAGAGGGGCTATTGCTGCCTCATGACCACAGACTTCTGTGGGATGATTGTTAGTGGAGGATCTATTCTAAAATATTCTTTGGCATAAGTAGCAGGAAGACTGTCATTCTCACTGTCAGGAGGGTGCATCTAGTAAGAGAACAGAGATGGTTCTCTTTTTAGAAAGGTTACGATGGCAACAACAACTACAGGTGTCACCATGCTGGAGGGTGCCAGTGGAAATTTGTGACGCTCAATAACAAATCAAATGCAAAATATACGTAAGCTGAACTGTAATGACAGTAACAATACTAGCATTGCCAGTAGAAGTGGCAACATTATGTTTATGACATGTTGTTTCTCTAACGCAAAACAGTATGACTTCTGCGTACAGGTTTAGATGAGAGTTTGACGGGTATCTGCTCCTAGAAATGAAATGAGAAAGTGGAACACATTTTTCCAATCACAGGTAAATATCTTGTCATTAACAGACCTTAAACATGTGAGTGTCAGGTGAGAAAACACCCATCAGTGTTACTATTTAAAGCCCTACTCCCCAGCAGTCTTTTACAACTGTAGAAGCTACTTGAATGTGTGATGAAATGTTGTCAAGGAACCCTATAAGCCCAGCTGCCCTTGTTCCAGCTTGTTTTTTGGATTCCTTCCATAATCCATGGCTCAAAGCCAGTACATTTAGTCAATCACTACATACATCTAAAACATCTTTACAGAGCGAATCCAGACTGTGGAAAGATGAGTTTGCCGACGCGTACCTTTAATAATTGACTCTCTTTTTAAAAGACCCAATGTACTTAAATGACCAAATGTGCTTTCTCTGTGGCTTTTTCAATTCAATATTAAATATCTGCATTTTAAAGCATCTTCTAGTAGAGCTGCGTTAGTCCCAACACAGCCAGCCACAACCAGGTTAGGAGAGTTCAATGGGACTCTGCCTCTAGTGCTTAAGTCAAAGACTTAAACTCTGTCATGCTCCATGAGCTACCGGCATTGAAGTGACCTAATTTAACTGCCGTTTGGAGGGTAACTCTTATCTAAATGAAGTGCTTTGTCAAGGTCAAAACAGTGTCCCGTAACTTATCAGAGCCATTTCTCCGTTTGAATGGTAAAAAATGACTCCATTATGAGTCGTGAGCAGCAGGAGGGGAGCATCAGCACTGTCTACAGTCTAATTACCAGTATTTATGGGGCATTCTTCTGAGCGTCTCTCTCAGTCTTTCCTCCAGTGTGGCTTCCTTTGTGTGTCTCTAATTATTCCCTGAGCTTTGTTTGGGCTGAGACTCTTTAAACACCCATCCTTCCCCGCTATCAAGAATGTTAATTAATTATGTGCCATGAATCTATAGGTAGATAGCAAAATTAGATTTATATTTGTCTGTGCATATGGACATGCACCACGCCCTGTCTCCACTCTGAGTTTTTCTGAGTGGTGACTAATGAAAGGATAAACACAGTGCACTTGGTTTAATTGAAATGCAATAGCCTGATTGGGGTAATTAATCTAATGATCAGACCCCCAACACTATAGATCTGCAAGCACTTCATTAATTTGAATTAAGGCCAAGGCTCCTCTATAGTGTAATTATGAATTCAATATCAATTGATCTCCCTTAGTCGATATGCAGCATTGCACAAAATTGTTTGTGTGAGCTCGCATGCCATGCTATTTTTCTTTCCAAATATTGTGGAGAAACATATCCAGTTGAAATGTATGCAAGGATTCTTAAAGTAACAGCAGCACAGTCCAGTAATGGGGTTAATCACGTTCTACTATTTGGTCCCTCTTCTGGATGTTCAAGCACACGACCAATGCCAGTAGAATAAAACAGAATAGCATAATAGTATAGAATGGAATGGTGATTTGTGGAGGTAAAGTAGCTGGCTGACCTCCGGTTCCCCTGGTGATTGTTCAGTCCATTCCTGCTCCAGCAGCCTCCACAGTGAAGAGCGACTGCCCGCCCCAGTCACACTGCTATTGCTATGGTAACCAAGTTAGAGGTTTAGGGAAGTGAGTAATCTAATCTTCCCACTTTATGGCCAGTGATAAGGCTCGCCACCGCCAGCCCACCCGAGTGTGTGCAATGCTCGTGTGTGTGCTATTCAGTTATTCTGCGCTGCACATCTCACACACACAGACCCACAGAACCTATCTAGCCAATATGTTCCACCCTAATAGGCAGGTGAAAGCCGAAGGGCAGATAGTCTTCCAGCATTGTAGGAAAGTCGGAACCTTACTGAAGATGAAATTCCGCACAGATCCTTAACATTTGTCGCTGGGGTTTTGTAAATCTGGGCTGCAAAGTGTGACTGGTGTCGACATTGTCAGGTCTACCGAGTCGTCATTGAAGTGATAACATTTAACAGTAATGAAGACCTGAATATTAACTAACCGCCCTCAGACAGATTGATCACACGTTATCTGCTGATTGATCCCTGGTTAGCATTCATGGTGGCTTTTGTTTCTGATAAAGTCAGGTGTCACGCACGCTCTGCTGAAAGAAAAATAGCCAACATAAAAGTCTACAGTGAAATTTGCTGCCTAATATATTGTACACAACACATTCCACATTCTGTGATTAAAGCTCAGTGCCACCGCAGGAGTGTGTCCCCTATGTAGCAAATCAGAAAGTAAGGCACTGAAGGTTCAAAGTATAGATAGGTGTACACTTTACCGCCTTTCTGCAGCACACTGGTTTGATTCTCAAAGCTTTAATCTTAACAAAACTTAAAAAGCACAGGCTTGAATACTAGTTTAAATAAATCCTGGTTCAGTCACTATCTGTCGTTAAATGAGGTAACACAATGACTGACTGAGCCTACAGCCCACAAATGGCAACATTCTTGAAGGGAAAAAGATGCAGTTGCTACTATAATCTCACTGAACACATATCTTAATATGATTTGTTAATGATAAATAGCCGATGGCTTCAGACATGGCTGCTGATGCAAACTGAACTTCCGCAGCCTTATGTTAAAATCATTCAATAGGAAAAACACTGGCAGACTTTTACAATGATGCACAGTATAGTACTTATAGCTATGCATCTAACTGTGACTACAAAACAAGGCAAAGGTCCTTGTTGACTCCCATGAGTTTAAAAAGATTACAGGGAGTAATGATTCAAGGTGGAGCAGCCATAGTGAGCTGTTAGATAAAGAGCTGCTGGCGATAGGCTACACAACTCTCGGGCAGGTAACCATCTCCATTCACTGTGTCCTGCTGGTCACAGAATCGGGTCTGTACTTTGCAAAAATGACATATTAGTCTTCAGTTGCCTTGCCATACTAAACTTTGTTTCACTGGAAAATCGTTTCTTGGCAAGATGCGGCCATCAGATTCCTACTACGAGTCTTCTTGTCCAGTTTTAATATCAAAGAAGTTGTATGGCCAATGATTTTAATATTGTGGCCTAGAACATATTTACTGTACAAACTTGCAGGGTGTTAGAAATGAAAGCAAAAAAAAACTTTATCTTGTTTGATTCCACACTAAATACTTAAAAAAGTCCAACATTGTATTGTATTTTTGACACTGACATAATTAACATCTAAGCTGCAGGTCAGTTTACTGTACGCTAGAGTGGTTGGCACTGTTACACAAAACAATAGAGTTCTGGGATGGAGTCAGCTCTGCGATTGACTGATGGCCTGTCTTAATGGACAGCTGGACAGCACAGAACCCTCTCATGACCCCAATAAAGATGGGATCAGCTGAAAAAGTCGGTGCAAAGGTGTGTGTGCATGCAGTTTATTGGTCTACAGAAGTTGAGGATGGGGAAACCCTCAAACATTACACAAATTGCAAACACAGCAAGACGATCTCAAAATGATGCGTAAAATTGCTCATTTAAAGCTATTCTGTACTTGCATAATTTAGGATTGTGTTTTTGGTTGGCTCTTTCATGTTTGATGATTTACAGTGTTGAATAATCTGCAATTTGCTGTGGACACAGTTGCTAAAAATGGACCGTGCATATTCAGAATAAAACTGGTATTGTCAACAATAGATGTGGTTTGTACAAAAGATTCCTTAGCCTAAAATGACATTTAAAACAGCAGTTTAACACACTCTTTATTCAGTTTCAAGCTGATGATGGAATACAGGTTTATAAAAATAGAACAGTAACACGTTGCATGCACAAACAGCCTCATTTCTCACTGAGTACAGTACATGAAAAGAAGAGTTCACTGTAATGCAGTTCAAGATAGCGCCTACATTAAACACATCTACAATATCTCCAGGTCTCACAGAGCATACGCTCAGGCAGAGCACATAAGAAAGGCTGGCCGATAAGCCTTTATTTTGGCATGGGGATAACAGCGTAATCTAGACCTAGAGGGATAGGATCTGCAAATGAGATAGAGGCAAAGTCGTTAGATCCCTTCATCCACACACGCTCGCTCTCTCACCCCCTGGCTCTCCTTTTCCATCTCTCACCTCCGCTGGTTTGCTTTTCCTTCGTTCGTCTCTCCATGGAAACGTATCCAATCATACCACTCTGAAATTATTATTGAAATTTCCTTTGCCAGTGTGATTGTGATTGTGCGTGCGTCCGTTCATGTGCACAGCGGGGGGCTCTGAATGAGATGAATTGGATTGGGTCGGCAGTGAGATCCAGACAGTATCTGATGTGAGGAGTGAATGTAAACGACGAGTGGCAGCCGCCGTGTGTCAGAGCCATCAGCGGAGGTGGGAGAAAAGTGGGACGGAGGCTGATGAGAATGGCAGGGTCACCTTTGGGCCAGCCCTCTCTCTCTCTCTCTCTCACCGGCATCAGGGATTTTATTGTCATATAAAATATTGTCACTGAAAATAATGGAACGCAGCTCCGACGGAGAGCGGCGCGGGAGGGGAGAGGGGAGAGGGATTGCGCCAAGTTGAGTCCCGTGGAAAAGGGGAGGGATAGGCAGATATCGGGTTAGAGAAATGGGAGGATTGGAGGTTTTTTCTGTAATGGTAGGATTTGACTGGGATTAAGAGAGGGAACGGGGGAATCAGGCGGCCACTTTTAGGAAAGAATGTGAGCAGTGTCATGAGTGTGCGAGGCGGTGTTGGATTTAGAATGGCTGCTGTTGTGAAGCGCCTCTTCCAGCTTGTGTGTAAGTCAACAGTCAGCAGTTGTGAACGTTCATGTCTGACTGGAGAAAAATGGATTGTAAAAGTGCACATATAGCAGCCGTATCTCATAACATCAAAACACAGTGGATGATAAAACCAAATGACAGTTTGTATCTCCAACTTCCACAGAAACCTGGCATACTATATATCAGCTCAGTGGTGTTCTGTTATATTGTGCCATAACCATCTGCTGTACACACAGACGTACAGTGTAACTGTCATGGCTGTAAAGACTGAGAAACATAGTACGTCCGTAGTAAGTGAAGGCGCATAATCCTTAATGCAGCAGCAGTGGAGACATCCACGCGCCCTTTTGGCCCTTCCCTGGGGATTTTAGGTCATGCCTCTTTATGTAAGCCCGATAAAAACCTTTGTAATCATATAGTCACACTTCTCTGCCCTCCTTTGTGTCTGGATTGAAAGAATACTGTTATTTTTCTTTATCTTTTTCTTTTTTTTGACACCCATAACCACCATAACGGCATTAACTTCAAAGCTCTACAGTCACTATGGTGATATGATTGTAAGATTTATTATTCCTTTCCTTTTCTCGATAGTGGCCAGAGCAGCTCAATAGGCATCCCTTTTTTGAGTTCCCCAAGAACATTTTCCACAAGTTACAGTTTGGTCAAGTCCCAGATTTCTGTAATCACGCCAGCTGTCATTTCCTTTGTCACCAGCAAGCGAGCACAGCTCATTAGAGACTGCGTGTGCTTGGATGATGCCAGCGAAGCAATTTGAGCTCTCGGAGCTAAGCTGGCCTCGATTTCAGGTAAAGAAAGAAAGAAATGTAACAATATTGGTTTCTTTTATGGGCCATTCTATCAGGGATTAGAAAAGTTTCTTATTTGCTTCAAGATAATTGCAGCAGTTCTCAGCTAAGCAATAAACCAGAGCAGGTCATTTTATGAAAGGAGTTGCTCATATGTTCACAGCTAAGGTGTAATATCTGTACTTCCGCCCCTCAGAATTTTCTGCATTTCTGCCTAAAAATGAGTCAGAACATTAGCAGATTGTCACATAAGTACTGACAGAGAGAACCCAGTCAAACAAAGGAAACAGAAACATTATTCTTTTGTATTTGTGGTGTCATGTACCATGGTGTACATGACAGAGTGGGAAGGACAAAGCCACTGCTCTCAAAAAAGAACATTTGATCATCATCATGTGGACAAGCCAGAAGACTATTGGGAATACGTTTTGTGGACAGATGAGACGAAAATAGAATTGTTTGATTTAAATAAGAGGTGTCACGTCTAAAGATGAAATAACACTGCAGCCCAGCATCTGAACCTCATCCTGTCAGTGAAACATGGGGGGTGGGATTGTCCTTGTTTGGGCCTGTTTTGCTGCATCTGGGCCAGAACAAGCTTGCCAGTGATTGATGGACCAAAGTATTTTGAATTTTATAGCAAAAAAATGTCAGGACATCTGTCCGTGAGCTGAAAATGAAGAGAAACTGGGTCATGCAGCAAGATAATAACACCAAGAACACAAATTGATCTACAATAGAATAGTTAAAGAAGAACAAACTTAACATTTTGCAATAGCCAAGTCAAAGTCCTGACCTTAATCCAATGGAAAAGACCTGAAGCAAGCAATTCATGTGAGGAAACCAACCAACACCTCAATCGATGAATGGGCTTGATGTTATTACTGCGCATAGGGATCAATCAAGGATTCGCTCACTTTTTGACTTGACATATATATATACAAATCTTTCATTTTCTTCGATAAACAAATACAAAAACATATTATTTCTAATTCATTTGTCAGATTGAGTTCTCTTTCAGGATGTGTGTGAAAATCTGGTGAAGATTTGGGTAATTTTTGAGTAGAAATATCAAAAATTCTCAGGAGTGTGGTTACATTGTTTGGATATAAAGTGTTGCCATTCAAAAATAAAATTAATATTCAGTTAATCCAGCACACTTCAATTTCCTTTGCCTCCTCATTTGTTACATTTACCTCTTAATCATAAAACCGAAGCAGCCACTTCTGATTCTTCCAATTGACAGGGCAAATGAGCTTTCCACTCACTCCCTGGAGGCCTTCGACAGCGTTGTGCTCCATATGTAAACATCTAAGGGCTGTTTATTTGTGGGCTTCGGTACTCGTCTCATGGGTGCCGGGTGAATCCCTTGGGGCAATGAAAATGGGGGAGGGGGGAACGACTTGATGCGTGCTAAAGGCTCTGTTTTTGAGAGCAGGACTTATATATGTAACAGCGTAACTGGCGGTTTGTTTACATCCGAGAAACAGCTGATTTGGAGGGTTGTAATGATGGATTGGCAGGAGGACAGTAGCCTTGTTTATTCACTCACTGAAACTGCTTCTGCAAAAGCAGTGAGAAAGTGCTTGTGATGCATGATGAAGTGAGGGCTAACAAAGAAAAGATGTTATTCACAAATACTTCAGTGCATTGTAAGAAAAGGCTCACTTACAGGAGTTACGTGCCATCTGACAAAAACATTTTTTGGAACGAAAATCCGTCTAGCTTTTTTATGCTTTTCCAAAACACATTTCAGAAACCTCCAGAGGGTGTGTGTTCAGCTGTAATTTGCATGTATGTACAGTATGGTGGTGAGCATTTGATCAAGTCCTAAAAGACATTTATTTAGATTTCTCTCTTTGGAGCAACCGGTATCTCTGCTCTGCTGCATCTCTTCCCGCAGGATGTGTATAATGTACACTCAAAATGCGCTCTTCATTTGAAGAGGAGGCCTTCGGGCTTTAGTGTTCTTCAGCATTCATTGTGTTGCATAGCTCAACACTCCAGTTCTGTCATGACGTTGCCTTTCTAGCATGTCTTTGACAACCTGGTAATAAATTAACTTTTCAGTCTAAATGCATCATGGTACATTTTTAAAGAGAAAGGGAGAAGCTGGTTGCCAATCTTTATTATCTAATCTGTCTATGTATTTATGTAAACATCAATTTTAATGCACTTCAGTGGATCCAGTGAGGAACATCATTAAGTTTCTTATGTAAATACTACAAGAATTGACAGTACAATAAAACTTAAATCATGTATTAAAGTATTTTTTTCATTTTCATTTAAATAAATGTCACTGTCACTGTCACCCACTCCCAGACAAGGTCCCAATTTATATCATGACCTAGCTTTCTAGAGGTTAATGAACCAGATGGCAACTTGTTCTTGATAAATGTTTGATTCATTGTTTAATGTGAGCAAATTTAACAAACAGAAAAAAAATATTCAAGAACAAATATTCAAGCACAAATGAAATGAGATCTTCACAGAAGTTTAAGTGTCTGCTCTCTGAGCTAAAGTAAAATTCAAGTTCCCTGTCTAAGCTCCTAAAAATGAACCAACATAAAAGAGGAGAAGGTAGTGTATCTAGATGTTAAATCACAGCGTGAATGCCACAAAATAAAACGATTTAAAAATGATGGGTGTACTGAAAAAAACTAAACAAATGAACAACTACAACCTTGCCCTGGCACAGCAAATGTGGCACAGGCACAGAATAATACTAGCTTTTACAAATGTTCACAAAGGCCCTAATCAAAACACTACTAACAACCAGGTCCTCAAAGACAAAGGTACAATAAAGCGAGCTATTCACAACACAGCTGTCTCAAATGGCAAACCAAGGCTTTCAAGCAGGTGTCCTGATGATGGTGGCGGTCCGACTGGTGGCTGTTGACACAAATGAGTAAAGGTTGGCAGCGGATCAGGCGGAAAAGCAGCAACTCAATAGAGTAAAGCAATCCGGAACAGGAAGTTGCCCAGGTCCATTGCCATAAGCGGTAATGATGGGAAAATGAAGCTTTTGTGAAACAATGAACCACTTGTGCCAGTTGTTTCGGTTCATTACTCGAAGCTTCAGTAATATCAGTGACCTCTCCTGGCAAAGTGCAAGGCTGCAGTCAAATTAGGCAGGCCAGTTGGTGGACAGGAGGCTTTTAATTACACACGCCTTAATGAGCTTTGGATGTCACGTGATTTGTTTTTACGCCAAAGCAAGTTTTGAAGTAGCGCTTCTATGGAATTGTAGTTCATTGTTTGAAGCATGTGTCGAAGCTTCAGTGTCACACTGGCATCACTAATAGACAGGTTAGACACACACAGAGGCAGAAATACTGGGCTGTAACGGGTCCGATGGTGACCGAGCAGGTAGTATGACGCTCTGGTGAAATTATATGAGCGTCTTTGCATTAGCCCTATTTAGAACTTGGTGTCTTTGGACACATTCGCGCACGAAATCACACGCACATTCACAAGCTAACACGAAACTAACTGACAAAGATATATTGGGGACACTGTTTGGATTGTGACATTGGCATTGACTTTCGCACTTTTTTCCTTCAGGGTTTCAGAAGGTAGGAGAAGGGAAGACAGGGAGAGAAAGTGTAGAGTAGTCGTTCTGTAAAGCCCCAATTAACACATCCTCATCTCTCCAGAACTACTTCCATCAGCTCCTTCTACTGTGATTAACTCGTTTTGCAATAAAACGCATAAAAGCAAGCTCCACGAGAAGTTCATAAAACCTGGCACTTAAGCCGGCACGTTGTTTCTTTCATTGTGCTTCGCTGATGGACGACTCAGTCAGTCAAAGACCAATACAGTATTCTATGAAATTCAGGCAAGAATTAAACTGAACTCGTACAACATATCACTTTTTAAAGCCAAACAATAAACCCATACCTGAATGAACAGTACACTATTGAGTAGGAGATGGAATGTTTCACTCTATGTGTCTCAAGGTAAAACATTCGTTAGGAACTTGGAACAGTTACGTGTTTGTCTGAATGTGGTGTGGAACCTCTGTTGTTCTGTGTTGATAATTTCTGTCACGCTCGACAGCGACTGAAGGTAACGTAGAAATACCATCAATTCTGCTGCTGTTTTTCTTCTGTCTGTGGTATAGGTGAGCACTGTGAAAGGCTAGGGGTCTGATCAGCTCCTCATGCTGGTCTGTTGTGTGTCCCAGGTGTGAGTAATGTGCTGGTTCAAGGAGAATAAACCATCGTTTCACAGCCTCACAAAGAAGCATGTCCCAAAATGAACGGCAGTGTTGTCCGCAATGTGCTGTGCATGTAAATAAGACATAGACTGTGTCTCAAATCGCGTACTTTCGTCAGTACACTTTGATATCATGCACTATGAGCACTATGCACTTACGTCCGTAGAGCGTAATTTTCAAAAAGGTAGTATCGTCTCAAATCAGGTACTACGCCTATACTTACCGGAAATGACGAATGACCGCCGTATTTTTGACCGCGATCGCGGCAAATTGTAATTTTAATATTTAGACATGCAACACTTCAAACATCTTAAATATGACCATTTTGATCACGTTTTCTAGCTTTTGCGAGTTCGTTCACTGCACCGAGTCAACACAAATCGCTAATTTAACTAAATTAACAGTTATATCGAGCAGCAATTTAATAGTACTACGTGTAAAACAGCAACCATTTTCATTAAATGTCATATTATTTCCATCTGGACCTGTAAGCTCCACCACCGCTTCCAAAACACTGCCGCCGATATCAAATCGCTAGTTTGAATTGGGTTGATAGTCCCTCCCCTTCCGCTTCGTAGCCAAGATGGCTGCCGTTTAGTGTGGAAAGTGTCCATCGTTCCACACTCAGCATTTTGACCGTTTTGAGTACACCATCCGGGTACTTGCAGTGCACTTTGTCTCGTTGGAATTTTCAGTGTGAACACCCTCACGTACTCAAATTAGGTATTTTAAGTGCAGAAGTACGCGATTTGAGACACAGCCATAGTTTGCTATAGTTTACATAGTTTCATGCAGTTTGTGCAGTCAGATCAGCCAGTGTCCATCAACTCTTATCCTTCGTCTCCCACCCTCGATATCCTCCACACCCCGACCTGGCTCTTCCTCCATTCTGTTCCAGCTCTCACCTGGTCTGGTTCCCAGTTCTCTATTCCCTGCATCTCTCTCTTTAGCCCTGGCCAATCCTCTGTGGTGGTCTTGTGCACACAAGATTAGTCATTAGCTCTTCCTCCTCTGCCCCTGAGACCAAACCCTGCCACCACTCACCCGCCATCCGGCTGTCCAAGGCTCCACTCCAACATTCAGCGGTGCGAGATTGGCCCCACAGGCTGGGGGCGAGATTAGACGTGGCACGGTGGGGCTCAGTGGGCAGCCAGCTGACATCGGTAAAATCGGCACAGAGTAGTTGCAGGCTGAAAGCTGACATTTCCTGAGATTATCTGTCACTGCTGCATAATGGAGCAAGCAGGTGATGGGGACAGAAGGGACGCTGCTATGCCAAAATCACCAATGTCTGTCTTTGCCCAAGGCAAGATGGGTCACTAGATGGAGAATGTCAGCGGCATGCATGCTCAGAGGTGTTTGTGTGGGTGCATATGCTCACCGCTGCCAAAAATAATTTACCTGACATTATTTGCATTTCAGTTTACTCTGTAATAACGTCAAGTGAATCTCATCCAGAGTTAGTTTTTAGTCTTCTACCTATTTATCTTTACTGTGTGAGTTTGCAGAAATAATACCTACAGTCCTCAATTTAAAATACAATGCTAAACAATGGCAAATTTTAATCTAATCTTGGCTCATTATATGGTGTATTCTGTACTGTTCTACAGCATCAACTGTTGCCTATTTGCACATCCAGAGAGAATTATAATCAATTTGATGTTGTACAGTTCTCATTTCCACTTGAGAAAAATTCAATAATGAGTCAGCTTCTACCTTTGTGCCTCAGGGGAATATTGGATCACCTGTCTGTGGATAATGTTGTCTGTTGCTGGACAGCTAGTGTGCATGGAGTTTATTATACATACCTCATGGAGAGGAGCTGCCAAGTACACCGGTAAAACTGAATGCAGAGGATGTAAAAGATTTAGCTTTTCCATGAAGCTAAGTTGAGCTGCAGTCTGTACTAGTATTACAAAATCTAATATAAAGATGTTTGCCATTGCCGCCTTGCACAAGATGACATTAAAATAACTGATGTTACGGACTGCAAGCTCCAGTCATGTCGATCAAAAAGAGCTAGCACGTCTCTAGAAGTTTCTGGATGTGGGTACGGTGATGCGTTAAGGCTTATCAGTCTATCACTGTGTATCGCTGACTAACTTCATCCAATCAGGTCAATGATCCACAAGTTGTTGGGAGCACCGAAGCTAAAAACCCAATCGTCTGCGCTCTGAGGAGATCTGAAAGCTTGCAAGCATTCTGTGCAGCCGACATTTGGGTACAGTTGTACAGTCTTGTTCAGAAAAGATTTATGCCTGGATATGACTCCCAGCTGCCCATTGGATTCTGATTGCAATGCACCTCTGTGGATCAGCTACAAGAGCTGCTTTAACTTTAACGAGAGTCAGGTTCCATCGCAAAGTATACGTATAAAAAAAATAATAAGTCAATAGCATAGATAAGCATAGATTTAATTCTGTTTTATTTAGTAGAGTATACGTTCAACATCAGTCCTTTTCTCCATTTCCAAAGGAATGCTCATCTTCACTGTCTCGTCTACCCAACTCTTAATGCCCTAACAGTAGCACATTTGTTTTGGGCATTTTATTTGGAAGGAGCCTTTCATTTCTACATGACTGTCATATGACTTGCTTAGAATAGCATCACTGGTGATGTGATTATCTGCTTGGGCCTGTCAAGCAAAGGGCCTTACTGACAGTGTGTCAGAGTCATCATGCAATACAAATATTTCCCAAGTACTCAAGCCAAAATGTTGCAGCTCCGTGCACCAAAGGCGATCCTATAGATATCTCCTGCCCTGGTGAATGCATCATTTCATTTCTCAGGGATACACACAGCAAATTGTTTTTGTAGAGTTTCTTGTCATGAAATGAAAATGGAACTTTTGAAAGAAACGTGAAATACTGAAAGTGAGCAAAAAATATAGTGGCATCTGCTAACAAGAGGCATTTTTAAGCTTTGAGGTTTTTTAGCTGATCATCCTGACACGGATGCCAGTAAAATGTCAAAGCAGGTGTCATTAACATACCAGCTATTACACATGGGCCTTTTACACAGTCTGTTTCAATTTGTTCAGTGGATAATGAACAAGGTGTTTTTTTTGTTGTTGTTTGTTTTTTAACAAATAACTAGGAAGACTAAATGTTTTATCAAATGGCCTTTAGAGCTGCATTCAGTGTATATTCTCCAGAGCTACTGGCAACATTGGGCTGACATTCAAATAGTATATAGCTCTCTCTATTTATGATAGTTCTTCAGAGTGAATAATAACGTTGCTTTGTTTGTCTGTGCCTGTACATTATGTCCATGGCTGTATTCGTGTTGCTTTGCAGATGCAAACTGTCACATTTACAAGTTTGTGTAAAAACAGTGTTATTCAACGTGCAGTGAGAATAATACTAATCTCACAATGCTAACTTTAACAGTATAGCTCAGTTATAAGACCCAAGGTATCATTCATTCAATCATGTTGATTACTATCATCTCGAAAAGCACACATTTCATTTTCCCTTATCTCTGTAATTTTGTGTGGTTTCTCTCGCTTTCTTTTCTTCCTGTCTGAAAGACACATGTAGGTAGTTTACAGAGCCATTTTGCTTTTTAACATGAATCATATAATTATTTGTCTATGGCAAGTGCTTAAGGAAAGGCATGAAACATCCAGAAAATGGCACTGAGAACCGGAGAGATGTCTTTAAGCAGCCATCTTTGCTGCAAGATCGTAATATATACGCAAGCATGTGGGCAAAACTGACTTTTTAATCATGTACCGTTGCTACTATTAGCTAATCAACAACCAAAAAAAGGCCGCTTGTGTTGCTGCACCAAGGCTAGCTTTCAGAAATAGGTACAACAAGTGACACAGCATGTAATTACTCTGCTGATCAAACCAGCATTAGCTTACAGAAGCTGTCATTAGTCAGCTGGTGTCTTGTTGGTTTGCCATGTGGGCTCATGCCTTGCAAGGAGTCTGGTGTGTTGCCAGCTGAATGCCAGGACACGGATATGGTTTTGTCTCAGGTTTCTGATAAGGCTTCACATTTATCTTTCTTTTGTGGCTTAGCCAACAAGTCGGAGGCTCCAGTTTGTGATCGCGACAGCAGCAGTGCTTCCTGATGACAAGAATCTCTTACCATCAACACATTACAGCTGCCACTTTAATACATGTAAAACAAAATTGCATTTGCGTTTGTTTTTGCATTTAATTTGTGATTTAGGAACGCGTATGAATGGCTGTCTTTTGTGGTGTTCCCAACCTTGTGGAAAACCAGACATATAAGGCCCGTTCCAAATAGTCCAGTCGACACAGCAACACAGTATGAACTAGGTCTGGGTATCGATACTGATAAACCATCATCTAGTCAAGCAAGTTTTTGATGGTTAGCACCCACAGAAGTTCCTGTTTCAACCCCAACTCCACACCAGTCCTTTACAACTGAAGAAGCTACTTGGATGAGTGGCATGTGTCTGCAGGAAAAGTCCCGTTGCATTTCACAACGTTTTTGTTGTTATTGGTGCCAGGATTTGTGGCATTTCCACATTATTTTGCATAGCTTTGACTTTGTGAAGTTCTTCTCTGTCGTCATACTTTTTAAATCCAATCAGTTTTCAGGCCTGACGGTGCTCTCAGATTTGCAGCCCCTATCATGTTTTGCATCTGCCCACCCCATATGCGCAGTAATCTGGGGCAAGACTGCAACAAGATTTATAACCAGAGAGTGCAGGAAATAAATAAAAAAAACTTTTTTTTATTTTATGAATACTATTTGAGCTCTATTTGAATCGGATAATCAGCCCCAGTGTGAACACTCGGTCAGTGTTACCATTTGAGCACCAACCTTCATTTGAACACGACCTCCTTTTGCCATAACCTCCTTCTATGGCATTCACAACCTCACAGCTGAAGCGAGGGCAGGGTTTGCGAGTTCTGATGCGTTAGATGAACGACATGGATGGATACGGTAATTCACTTACATGGAGTTGTTTTCACAATTTTAGAATACGTGCGGGGAAACTGATGATATTGCCAGGGGCACATCTTTTCATTAGAAGCATTTCCTATATTAAATTACCTGGTCGTTACCTCTGTATAAACTATTAGCCTCAGCGGCTTCTATAAAGCAGCAGTTGCCTAGCAGTGAGTTACACTCTAATGAGTTACACCTGACGTTACCACTTTAGTGCGAAACATTTTGTGTGCACCGATTCCCACGTCACTGTCAGCAGTTCCATCTGAAGGCTGCCTGCATGTAACATGACATGTTGAGAAAACATCCGTCACTGCATTCACTGGTGTCGCTGCAGGACTTTGTAGCCACAGGTGTTTTTTACTTAACACGCCTGATCTGACCACCTCCCAGTGCACCGACTGTGCTTGATGGACATCTCCCTGACTCGGCCTGTTAGATTTTCTGTTTCTGTTGCCTGTCAAGCCAAGAGAACTCACACGTGTATTCGTGTAGTGTAATTTGCAGTGATATACAGTAATTCCCAACATCAACCCGAGCAGAGAAAAATCAAAGGATTCATGTAGGTGTTCCTATAACACTTTTACAGCAACTTACGTGCTTATTTATTTTACCTCTGTGTTTGGAAAATGGTTGCTTCCATAAATTCTGAGTGCTATAAATTGTGTTTGAGGATCCACACTGTAGCATAGGTCCAAGAGGGCTCATTGTTGCCCGTGAAAGGCGCATGGGACAGGACATTTTTTTTCCATAAGAACATAAGGACCACTCCACGAACAACAGCGTATCGCAATTTTCCACAAGAGTGGCTAGGAAAAAAAAAAGACAGAGGCAGTGAAAGAGACGCCGATTGTTTCTTGCTGCCAGCTCAATCCTGTATATTCTCCACATTGTGCTGGGGCTTGGAGAGTAAATATGCAAGGTTAGAGAGGCCCAGCTGCTAGTGTGAGCAGAGAGGGGGAAATTAATTGAATTTCCAACGAACATGCTGATGCGAGATATGGATAGGAAATTTAAAATCCTTGTGCGCCGTGTGTGCGAGGATAAAGTAATGGAGTAAAGGCAAGATAGACAAAGACAAAGAAACAAAAACGTTGGCCTAATAATGGCAATCACTTTCACTTTGTCTTGGTGGTGCTTGGATGCCACATCTGTATGAAACGTAATGAACTTGAAATTAAGCAGAAACAAAGGCGAGAGTGATTTAGTGTGGCTGATTTTAAAAAAAATAAAATCTTTTTACAGCTTATTAGACAGCGAGTGCTGTGGGCCAGAGCGGTGGCTTTGTCATGATGCATTAGTAAAATCAGACTTAAAATAGATGGGTGTCCTCTTTAGAGAGGAATAGCCTGCACTGTTTCCTCCCTGTGTCCAATGTGACTCGCTTTAGGCTAGTTCAGTGTATTTCCGGATTAACACAAGAACCTCGCCTGGGACGCGACACAGGAAAGTGCTGCACAAATAAAAAAGAAAAAGCTCTGCGGAAACCACTGCAGATATGGAGGAAAAAGACACAAAAGCTCATTCCGCTGCCCTGTTGTTGGCAAGGCAGTGCACTGTGAAAGGCTTTTTGTCCCTGGTTCCATTACTTTATGAATTCTAATCTGTATGGTATGCTTCACATGTAAAGCCTTGGGACTAATCCAGAGACTATATAAAGAAGCAACCCCAGAGACCACTTTGAACGGAATATGGCAGAAAACAGGAGGATTGCATGGCTCAGTCAGGAGACTGTAGATGGACAGTCTCACCTCGGTCTGCCCTGTGCTGTTTGTGTGTCTGTCTTTAGCCTTTTGTAGTCCAGTCAGCACGGGACATTGTCTGGGTTTTGTTCTCCTTAAATGCTAAATACTCATTTTTCACTGTATTTTGTGTAAAGTACCAGACTACCAGAGTGCCAATAGTATTTTTTTTTTATTTAAAATTAAATCCGTTGCATATGCGAGAAAGAACTAACTAGAGAAGAAATAACCTGTGCTCTTTGCCGATCACTTTCCCTTTATTTATTTATTTTTAACCAACTGAATGCACTTTTCCCGAGTTGTGGTTGACTGCAGATACTGCAAGTGACAGTCACTGAAGCGCCGGAGCGAGAGGAGAACAGAATGCCAAGTCTAATCCTCTCAAAGCGGGAAAAGATGAAATTTTAGAGCCATAATTCCTCCTTTTAATCCATTCAGAAAGGCTCTGACCCAGTTGGAGACCTTGTTTATGGATTATGTTACAGCTGCACTGCCACTGATGATGATAGTTGTACCTGGCTGAAGCGGCCCCCCGTTCTCGTTGGATTTGAGGCAGAGGTCACCGCGTGTACCGTCTGAATTAGAATATCGGCTTTCTGATTTGGTGCGCGCCACGGGGGAGTTCATGCACGCATTTATTGACGCAACAAAAATTTGCCGTGCTAGTCATCCATCTTCACCCATCCCCTGTTGTTTTAATTGCCTGCCCCTGTCCTCTCAATACTAATAGTGTTCCTTTTAAGAAATAAACGTGGCTGCATGGCTTACCTGCCGAGACAGCACACATCTTTGAAATGAAATAACTACATTTTCCCAAACTTCTTCAAAGTTGGTTAGGCTACTGTGCGCAAGAATGCATGAGCTGCTGTCAGGTACTCATTCAGTCCCTCGGAGACGTTTAATTTTTCTGCTGAATTTACTCCTGTGCAAGTTCCACTGAATTACTTTCAAATTAGTCCGGCCTCACACTGAGCTCTCAGCTCAACAAACAACGCAATCAGTCATCCCCAAAGGATCCGCTCTATTGGCGACCACTTCGTCGCTTATTGACAGGTGCATATTTGCTGAAATATTTGGGTTTGTTACATCAGAAGGGAAAGTAGGTTGGAGACATAAACAGTCTGAACTCCAGCAACACGACTAGACTGCCAAACGCTTGGAGCTCGGGTCCTTGGCCGAGCTCGTCGAGTCATCGCAGTAATGCAGTATCACAAGTCATTTTCCATCTCCTCGCAAACGGCCGGGATCATGTCCACGCATGTCAATCATCCCCTCAGTTACAAATGATAGCTGTCATTTCTAATTGGATCGTGTAGGAACATGGGAGCCAGCCAGCATTAAATGCTCCCTGTCTGAGGTTGTCTGAGCCAAAGTTGGCAAAGCAGCATTTATTGTGGTAAAACACGCGTCGGGCCTTCTTTGCTGCATGTGCTGTTTGTCTATGGGGGATAAACAAGAATATTAACGATCCATCTTTTCTGAATGAGAGGTCAGTTTGTACACATTTCTCAGGCCGGGGTATAAAGATTTTTATACTCTGGGGTTTAATGGTGACTGAAAGTAAATATGTTATTTCAATTATTATAAACCTAATTGTAGTCAGATGGCAGCTTCAATAAAGTTTATTGTGTACTTTTAATTAAAACACTATGTCTTCATTTTCCACCTCTCTCGATAGACTTTATTGATCCACAAGGGAAATTGCTTGGTTACAGTTTCTGTTGCACATATAAATAAATAAATACTAATAAATGTAAAATAGGAATAAGATACAAAATTTGCATATGTACAAATCTGTAAGAAATTGAAATAGAAGAACAAATAGAAGTGTAGAATATACACTGTCCATATATGAAGGATAAATGATAAGTTGTAAGCCTCGATGGGTCAGTTAACTGTACGACTACCACACGGCATGTGTGACTCGCGTTCCCTGAGCATTTCAATAGCGTCATTATTTATGCGCAGACATTATTGTCCCAGGCCTGACTGATTTCGTCATTTGCGTCACTGGAACAACCGCCCTTGGCTCACATGTTGGAGGAGCTTGGCTTCTCCTCGTTGGTCTTATGGCTGACAAATGACTTTGTGAAAAGTGATATGGTCTCCTGCAGCTAAAAAAAAAAAAAAAGAGAGAGAAAGAAAGAATAGAAATTGAATCCTGGCCTCTGTCGGCAGTCTCATCTGTCATCTTTTCAATATTGATGTCCATTATGTTTATGGATTATTTGGCTGTCTTCTGTTCCCTGGCCCTGCTCACCCTGTCGGATCGGCCACTCGGGGCAGCGGCCTGTTGATAATGTCATTTTGATTGATGGCTTTCATGGTTTAATTGTCAGCGTGGCCTTATTTTAATGGAGCTCCCCACACAACTGAGAGATTATATCTTCGATGAGTCGGAGTTCAAACTGTGTGCGCCGGCTGCACCGTGATGCTGATACAGTGTGACTGTAGGATAGATTCTGTATCATCATCCCAGGCCATTATCAGCTACTTGGCTCATGTTCATTGCTTCCTGTATCACCTTTCATGGATCGCATGTCCTTTTACAGGAAGAAAGCAGCCTTCGGTAAGATTTATCACACCTGCCAATAGGCATAATTTTGCTTTGCTGGCGTGGTGCATTTATTTTCTGTTCTGTTTACGAGACTCAATGCAACGCAGGATATTTACATGGAGTAATTTATCAGATACAAGCAGCTAAAACTAATGCAGCACAATATAACAACCCTGCAACCTCATGGATGTTGTAATGTTCAGCCTGTGAGAGAGTGCTGATTCAACTCATGGCCTCTTCATAGTTTTTCAGGCAAATTCTTCTATTTTTATTTTCTGTAAGTGTTTGGCCTGAGAATATTCAGCATGTTTGTAATTTTTTTGCCATTCCGAAGGAATGCTTTATAGCAAAAGGTCGTCTGTTGGGCAGCTCCATTTCAGCCTTCATCAGAGAACTGTAAAGGAAATGATCAATGTGTTTAACCTGCATGCAGAATTAATTCTGGATTGGCTACTCTTGCACAGAAAAACACAAATACAGGCCGATATGAACAGATTTCCATCGGCATTGAAGGGCTTGAATAGAAATGTTTTAACTGGAATGATTGAATGTTGTGTTTTTGCCGAGCCTTTATGACTCCGACTCAACTGGGTGTATTTGTATGTAGTAATTTATTAGATGGATGCAGCTGAAGTTAATGCAGCCTAATACAACAGCCATGCACCCTCAGGAACGTTGTAATGTTCAGCCTGAGAGAGTGCTGATTCAACTGCACGATATAAAGTATTTGGAGGCAGCGGCTTCCAGTGCTGAGAGATGTTCTTCATATTTTGTCCGGCTCATTTATTAATGAGGACGGAGCTGCAAATCGTCGTTTCACCGTCATATTGTACCGTATAGGAACTTTATCCGTGTTAATCTGCAACCTGTGAGAAGTTTTTTCAAATAATTAACTGCTTCTGATTGAGTGTAACATCCATAGCCGCGCACCAGAGTGCCCTAAATCTCCCGCCTGTGTTTGGGTGTGTGTCCTTGTGCGCGCGTGTTGGTGTGCGCTCGCCGGAAAGAAATGGTCTCTTGTTTCCTCCACACTGCTCGCTCAAAAGAATGATCCTGTGTCTCTATTCTCTCTTAAACTCCTTTTTATTTCGCTGACGGATCTACGTAAAGAACAGCACAGTGCTTGTGTCCTTGTACAAACAGTACAGCGCATTATATGCTCATGCAGAGAGAAAAAAACATCATTACGGTTATACACAAGATGGGGAGAGAGCGTGAAAGTGATAGTGTTGGGTAAAAACAGGAGGAAGATCCACTCAGTCAATAGTTAATACATGCACATTTGACAGCAGTTATCGCCTTTGGCCACCATCAATAGGTCTGTATCTGCTTGCCACATCTGGTCACTGCAGTTTGCCCTCCATCCCTTTCTGGAAAAGGACTTCAACTCTGTCAGGTTGCATGAAGTACTGTGAAATCTTGATCGGATTGAGACCGAGGTGGTTGTTTTACTCCATTACAGTCACACTGTGACCACCATTATCCGGCCTGCTGAGATCAGTATAGATCTCTAGACTATAGAACCCTCTCCAGCTCGGCCTTCTGCCAAATACTAGCCCAGATGTCAAGGGAGGTTTTTTTTTCAGTGGCTGTATCAGCCAGCATCAGCGTCTCCCTTCTCGGCCACGAAACCTTGTAGCTCTCTCAGTCACTCAAAGGACTTGTTATGGGCTCCTCAACAGCGCCCTTCTTGCGCTGATAGTTTTTCAGGCAAGTTCTTTGTCGCATTTCTTTTTTCAATCTTTGGCCTTAAGATACTCAGCTTGCTTGTAATTTTCTCCACTCCAATGCAACGTTGCCGTTGCCGGGCTGCCCTCTTGAGCCTGTGGAGGTGGTGGGTGATCGGAGAGTGATAGCAAACCCGTCATCCTTGATGGAAAGCCAGTTCCGCCGTCTTCATGGCGCTATAACGGCGCTGGGCAGCGACTTCAGCAGCTGCTTCCTTCTTAACTCACGCTGTGTGATGGAGTGTTACCACAGGTCTTTCCTTCCTTCCTGCTGCTGTGAGGCCGTACAACCAAGCCTGCTCCCAATAGACCACACACATTTAACCTCTATTGTACTCCATGTTCTATTTTTTTTATTATTTATTTAATGTTTACTTGTTTTTTTATTATCTTTTATGTCCTGTGCGCTGGTGCAACACTGCAAATTCCCCCACTGTGGGATAAATAAAGTATTATCTTATCTTATCATACCCTAAAAGGCTGTCTGGTGGGTAGCTCCATTTCAGCCTTCCTTCTGAATGCATGCATCAGAGAACTGATGAGAACCAAAAAGACCAGTGAGTTTAGCCTGAATGCAGAGTTAATTCTGGAGGGGGTACTCTTGCACAAAAAAACAAAACCACAGACAGATATAAACATACTTCCATTTGCAGGGAATGGTTTGAATAGAATTGAAATGAGAACCGGAATGATTGAATGTTGTGTTTCTGCCGAGGCTTTATGACCCCGATTCACGGATGCCTGCAGACAAAATACGAAAAAACTAAAAAACAAAATGAGAGTGGACTGGAGGAAAAGTGTTATTAGTGATCAACAGGAGTCGGTGCAGTCACAGAAACACACGCACACACAAAGCAGCTCTCTGCTCAGTCGGTGGCAAGCTAACAGCTGGAACTAGTATCTGTACCGTTGATTCATTTGCTGTTGAGGGTGAATAAGCAAATAGTGAAAATCTGCTTTATCGCGGTCACCGTAAAATCTGTTTGTAATATATCTTTTGTCATAATCTGCTCATTAAGTTCCATTTTTGCCAAATCTCAGAGGCGCACAACCTTAAATCTCTTCCCTGAAGTTATTTGCAAAATCCTAAGAAAAATATTTTTCCAGCTTGCTGTGTACAGGTTCTATTTCACGTGTTACAGGAGTCAAACGACCAGCTCCTGCTCTGGGTAGTGCCTCAGCCAGCTGCTGCAGTTAAGCGAGCCCTCTCTTTTTTTATTCCCTCCCCTGCTGCAAACCCTTTTCCATTTTCTACGGCAGCCATGTGGACGCATGGCGAGCAGCGGAACCGCGCGTTTGAATGCGGCCGTGCTCTGTGTGAATTTGTGTGATTGCGTGAACGGGCTCCAGACGCCAGCGAGCGGATTAGAGGTGGTCTTTAACCCCAGATGAAGGTCCATGGCACTTCTTCACTCCTCTGCCATTTAAGCTCTTATCCTGCTTATCTCCCCTTTAACTCACCATTTCACTATAATCTCTTCTTTTCTGCCGAGTAACTTAATCCCAAATTCCACATGCCTTTGCTCTCCCTTTTTTCTTCTTCTCCACTACCCTGGTCGCCCAAAGTTGCGTTGCGTTTAACAAACTGTTACTGACTGAAACAAAAAGAACAGAGGCAAGACAGGATTTGTCAGAGATAAAGGTGAGGCTAGAGCCGTACTTGTGAAGGAGACCGGTCGACCGCTTTGGTCCAGGCGTGGATCGATACTGGGTGATGTAGGAGCTGGCGGGGGGTGATTGTGGGGGCAGCAGAGGGGCTAATCATTTCAGTCATTACCCAGCCGTGTCTCCTGATTCCAGGGATTAGCAGACATAAGAAACAGGGGAGATGTTGTGTTAGTGTTCCACGGGAGACTCTATCGAGGATTTGAGGAGGGGAAAACACCGCCTCGTCCCCGGTCACGTTTGCGTCTGCAGTGTACTGTGAATGGAGATCTGGGTGTGTGTGTGTGCGATGCACCGGCTGCAGCGTGAGGGAGGAAAGGACGAGGGAGAGGAGACAGTGTTGGCATTTGGCATGTGCACGCACACACGAAGGAATAAAAGGCGCGCAAACACAGGAGCGTGTACGGTCCTCACTGTCTCCCTCTCCTCCTCTCGTGTACAATTGTGGGAGAGTAGAGTCGTGGGAGAGCTTACATGCTTGCCTGCCCACAAGCCTTTATGTGCAGCTGATCATTTGACAGAGTGCTGAGAGGCCAGAGTAGCTGGCTAGCTCTGATGCCTTAGAGAACTGGTGAGGTGCAAGTGTGTGTGTGTGTGTGTGTGACAGAGAGGATTTCACACACCACAACACACAGGGCAGGTGGAAATAAGAAAAAAAAAAACATGACATTTACGTCATTGGTCAAAGAGTCACAAGTGGCTAATTTAATCTGCTGCAATCCAGGCACCGACAGTACTCTAAACTCTGATCGAGGACATGTCCATATAATTGAACTTTCATGCACCGTTGAACGCATGAGAACAACACAGACGGCGGTCCTTGGAATTATATGATTTACTTGACATGGATTTGCAAAAATGCCTGCGTTGATGAGTTTTAAGGGGAAACATTGCAGGTTCTTTTATATTAAGGTTTTTGCATCACCAGTCTTGGAGTGTTCAGCTAGAACTGTATGTTGCAAGAATTCCTCTGTGGCTAAGGAGGACAGTCTGAAATAACAACCCTATATGCAGCCTGCCTTACAAACCGGATGACATAGAGTTAGAAAACATGGCATTTACAAAGGAATGGATGGTCTAATTAAAATGTGCTACTGAGCGTCATTATTATTTGGACCTTGACTAATAATACAGGATAAAAGTATTGTTGTATGACAAAGTAACAGTCAATGCTAATAACTGAAAGCAGCATGATGTGAATAACCTGATGAAAAACATAAGAGAAATGTTTTGACCAACGTCTTTGTATCGGTGAGGACAGACTAAATGAGAGCCCTGCACCCAATGCAGCAAGGTTCAACAGGAGCACAGACTGCAGCCTCCGGAAAGATTACGAGGTTGAATCGACATCTCTCTACAACAGTATATCAACTAAAACTGAACACGGGCACTGTAAATGACTTATTTCAGGACTGTCTGTTTCAGCCAGTGTACACGCCTACTCGCACGACATCAACCCTATTAAATGACACATTTGAATTAATGTAGGAAGAAAAATCAGTTTTAAGTATCACCCTTTTGTTTTGATGACAACTTCATGCACCAAACAGGCATAACATTATGACCACCTAGTGAAGTTGGAGGCCAGGTCAACACCTTGTGCTGTTCTTCATGTTTTTTTAGTTGTTCCTAAAGTGTTTTTGTGTGTGTGTGTCTGTGTCAGGCTGCATCCTGCCATTGTCATTGCTATGGGGTGGGGGTGTCTGCTCTGGTCTAGGTGGGTGCTACCTGTCTAACTAACATCCACATGAATGCCAGGTCCAAAGGTTTCCCAGAAAAAAACTGGATTGTCACAAGATGGTCAATGTTATTAATTTCTCCTGCCAGTGGTTTTAACTGTGTGGCTGGTTGGTGTAAGGTTGTTACCTGATTTCTTTCAAGCCTTAAAGGAGTTTTCACATCTCTTCTTGTTGACTGTTTTTTACTACATGCTGTAGTCTGACTCATCCCAAATCATTTCATCTGGGTTTAAGTTGGGTGTTTGTACATATCAATTCATCTGATGCAGTTCTGCTTTACTCCGCTTCTTGTCAAATTGTCAAATAGCCCTTGTTATAGGCTAGTTGTGTGATTTGGCTCATTATCCTATCTAAAAGTGTCCCCACTGAGCTTAAACCTGATTTGGTTTATTGAACTTACAATTTAAGTTTTCCTCCTGCCTGAAAATCTTGTCCTTCCTCTTTTAAAGAAACTGTTAAACAGTATGAAGACAACCTTCTAGTGTGCACCCAGTGACAGTGAGATCAGTTAGCGTGTTTTCTACAGGTGTACTGAGGTGCAACAACTGCTTGGGGCCATTAAGGGGCCCCCGAGGGCTGACGAACTTTAAACTACAGCAGTGGCAGTGTGCTGAGTTTTCAGTAGACAGTAGGAGACCTCAACTGGGACCCTCAGCTGATGCAGCACAATATTTACCATTCTATGCCATGTGCATCACTCTTTAAATTAGTTAAGTATGACAATCGGATCAAGTATTATTTGATAAGTACCAAATAATACTTGATACGACAGTGAACTGAAAGCTGCTAGTCTAGCCTTAATTATGGAGGAGTGACATTTTGAATAAAATAACTTCCCCTAGGATCACATTATTTAGTTTGTGCTCTTTTTGATGGTTAATATTAGTTAGCTGGAAAGTTTTGCCTAAGGTCCCAACGGACTCTAGAATCGCCTCTGTGGGCGAGGGGGCTGGATTCTCCAGATTTCATAGTGATTTCATTAGAACAGTTTTGTTTCTTTCTTATATTGGGTGAACTTCATTCATTCATCTCTTCATTCAGCTGAAATGTCTGATGTAAGAGTTTCTTAAGAGGTCTGAAAATAGAAATAAGACATTGTAAGTTGAGTTTAACTAGAAAATAACAAAACTTAGAAATGCATAAATATCATACACTGTGTTACAAGCAGGAAAAAGGCTTATCTTCTAAATTCCTTTTATGATCTTTTACAGCATGCTTTTACTAACAACATTATATTTTTACCAATTTTGGATCCAGATTTGGCTCCAGTGGACCTTTAAAATAGATTAGATTCTAATCTAGTTAGGAATATTGCTGTAAAGATTTTCTAAATGTGCACTGATGTGATTTAGCATTCGCCCTCCACCGGCTGGCCATGTGCCAGAGCTGCTTCACACGTTGTCGTCGTGCCAGTCCTGTGCCCTGAAGGTAAAAGTGTGAATACAGAATGCATATCTTTTCACGTGGCTGCAAATGTTCAGCATTCAGTGGACGGGCTGCCTCGCCATCACGGCTAACACCTGCAGCCTCAGACGCATCTTCAAAATGAAAAAAATAAATAAATCCCTGAAAGCAAAAGGCAGGATGTTTGAAGGGAGCTTAACACCCTCAGCTAAGGACCTTTTCACTCCTGTGGGCTGCGTTGTAGTTTCAGACACAAGCAAAAGAGACAAATTAATCTGTTGGGATAATCTGACCCAACAGCAGCAAAGATCTGAGCCGAGAGTTACGGATGAGGCGGGTCACATGCTCGCTGAAACAGTCGAGAAAAGCAAAGTAAACTCGACTGACTTTGACCTTACAACAAGAGTAAAACCCGACTTAAGCCCGGCAGTGGAAAATCAGGTTAAACCTCTCTAGCAGAGTCCCCTCCAATTCAATCCAGCGTGTCGCAAGGGATCACAAGAAATAACAAAAGTTTCAGAAGGGAAAATGAAAGACGCGACACAGGGGAGCAATGGACGGTGGAAGCAATGTGGGTGTCTGTGCATGTGTGTGTGCGTTGAGGAGATTAAAGATATGACATGGGGAAATCATGCCAAGTTCCACCTCTTTGTCTTCTTTTCTAAAGTTGTCCTCATGAGCCCTGGTAAGTTTAAAAATAGAGCTTGTCTAATGGAGAAGCGGGCCGAGGGGGGAAGTAGAAGAAGAGAGAAAGCGTGCAGAGACTGGAGGAGTCCTCTGTGGTAGGAGAATGCAATTTGAGATTGGCCAGATTGCCTCTTTTTTTTTTCCTTCTTCCCTTCCTTCTCCCCCTCGGCCGCTCATGAGGCGTGATATGCACCGGTGGGGTCCCTAAGCCGCAATAAGCCTGACGCCAGTACCCACACCGCCGCCAAGGAGCCGTCGCACTCACAGTGTGAGAAAATCAGCACGGTGAAATAAAAGAGGGACTCGGAAAAGATCAGCAGGGATTTGAGAGTGATAGATGAGAGTCAGGCGAGGGAGTAGAAGAAGGTGGAGAAAGGGGGTAAGAGTGGATGGATGAAGGAGATAGCTTTGGTGGGATTATGGCGGGATATGGCAGAATGTAAATGCACTTAAGCTGTCCGAGTTCTCACGGTCACATTGCTTTGTGAGGCGTGGGGGTCTAGAGGTGGGCTTTCTTATGAACCTGTTGGATTTTACACAACAATTTTCAAACTAGTCTTGGGTGAAACAGGCTTCACATGATTTCCTTGTGTCCCTTTCTGTCCCTTTTTAGGTGGAGAGGGGTCAGCAGAGACTGGGCAGAAGGAGACGTCCACCTGCGACATCTGCCAGTTTGGGGCGGAGTGCGATGTGGACGCAGAGGATGTTTGGTTAGTTTCCACACACAAATGCTCCAACATGCCATCATTTGTCGGGCGACTTCTCATCTTCTTTCAACATAAAAATTAATACAAAAAAAAAAAATGCTCCCCATATTTGTCATTTTGCAACTTTGTTTGAACACAAAGAATTCAAATTACAGCTCGTCTTTATCCTGCGCCCACCCACTGCTGAACACCCACTGAGGTTTGGTGCATGGCTGACCATTTCATTTAACCTCAATTACTAGAGCAGGGCCAGGAGAGAAAGGAGATTTTCGCTTATTCTGGAAATCCAATTACAATCCTTACAGGACTCTGCAATGTCAGGCCAAAAATGACTTTGACTCACACAAGAAAAACTAGTTCAGTGATGAAATAACGTTTGTCATAGATTTAACCATTTATTGCAGATGAGACGGATGCGGGTAATGGGTTTTTGGCTCGCCCACGTGCATTAGCAAGGAAGCAGCACTAAAAACATCCTCGGGGGGTACATAAAAACATGTGCGTGCGCGGAACCCAATTAGATGGTGGCTCAACTGGTGAACCAGCACCAATATTGGTGTATTTGCTTTGAACAGCATGAATGATGCTTAAATGAACCGGCGGTGCTTATTTGGTGCGGAACACCATTGGCCGATATCAGCAAAAGCAAGGCAGCGCTTCTAAGAAATCCCAGACGCACTGCTGGAAATTAGAAGTGCCCTGAGAGTATGACTCTATCAAACTGCTTGATGTAATGGAAAGATAATGTACCCTGGTGTGCAATAACCGTAATGCCAAGGAACGGCTTCATGATGGATTCTGAGCCTTGTTGCAAATACTAAACAGCTGGAGTCCTCTTCTCCCGATGCCACGCACTTCCACAAATGCGCCTTTACGTTCTGCTAAAACACAGAAATGGATTCATTGGCAATTTTATAATACCAAAGGGAAAATTCATAAGGTCACAACAAAGCACCGGCGATGGTTTGTGCACAAGACAGGTCAGAAAATGGAGCCTGAAGCTTGTTTAGCTTTGAATAAAGGCAGTTGTACAGTGCATAACTTGGGAAGGAGACAATGGGCAAGAGAGGCAGCCAGAGTCAATAATGCATCTCATTTAAATAGTCGTTGACATAAACAGAGACATGAATATTTCAGTGTCCCTCCTTGTAAAACGGAACCCACAAGCACCCTTTAATCTTTCAGAAACCCCAAGGTGTTTTGATAAGAATGTTCTGGCGAATAATCAGAGAGGTAATTGCAAAGCAACAGCAGGTAATTTTCATCAAACAGCAGCCAACAACTGGCGAAGCATTAGGATCACTTTGATTAAAATGACAGGTTATTCCAATCAGGCGGCGGCTGACTTTTAATCAAACAAACCGTCAGTTAATCAAACAATGAGTGGAGGGCTGACTGTAATCAAAGACCAGGTGACCGCAAAGTGGTGTGTTTGTAATTAAGCATTATTCTTATTGTCACACAAACAATGCGCATTAATAAATCACGCTCTTCTGTAAATTGTTAGCCACTACGTGAAGTGTAGCTGTGCTAACAGCTGCTGTGGAATGTTCATCAAAGACCGTTGCTCAGTTTAACATTTGGTCAAATCCACATATTACACTTATGAACAAAATAAACTGTCATGTTAATAGTGAGCTTTAGATCACTATTTATTATCTTTGGATGGAGCAGCCATCCCCAGCAGGTTGCAGCCTGACACAGGCACACACACAAAAACACAACAAGGAACAACAACAAACAAAAATCATGAAGAACAGCACAAGGTGTTGACCTGGCCTCCAAATTCACTAGATCCCAAACTCAAGTATCTGTGGGATGATCTACAGAGGCCCCACCCTTCAACCCATAGGACCCAAAGGAGAAGAGATGACCCACAGCATTCATGATCTCACCTAAAAAACCGTGACTGCTTTTTCCAACCTGTGGAAACAACTATGAGTGACAGATATCCCATACAAAACTAAAGCTATGTGAATCACTGAAAGCATCTGAGATGTGGGAGGCAATTCAGAGGTCTGGAATCAGGTTAGACTAAAAGAATTCTAAAAAAACAAACTCTTCAGTACACACAGACTGCAACTGCTGAAAGTGACAATAATATTCAATGTTACCTTACTGAAAAAAAAAAAGAATCTGCTCTTTAAATTTGATGTATTTGTTTTTAAAAGCTAATTATTATTTGTCTGTAATTTAGCGACACAGAGGATGCATTCCAGTATCACGGTGAAGGGTTGTTTTCATAACGTGCTCAGAAATGAGGTTCTCACTTTTGCAGAACACTGCGGTCAGGAGAAAATTGCTATTTCAGCCCATTTTCTCCCCAGACAAAGACCCATTGATTCTATTTGCCATCATTTACAACTCACCACCAATGAATCATTTCCCTCTTCTTCGGGGTTCACATGAGGAGCTCGGTATGGTCAAAATAATGTATGCTGAGATGCTGTGTAAACCTGTTTTGGTTGAACTGTACTTCTATTGACCCTACAACAGCAAGGATCCCTGGTATGCCTCCTCCACTCTGCTGTAGCGCTCTGTACTCTGGAGGCTGGCAGCAAGCAGAAAGACCAATTTGGCCTTGATGGATCAATAGAGTGTCACAAAAACCCATTTAGATCCATTTGTGGTGTAAAACTGTAATTACCCACAAAAGTCCATGCTTTCAAACCCATCAACAGCACCGTCGGTGTTGATAGAATTAGAGGAGAGGAGGAGGGCAGACACTTGCTGTGTATTCACTGGGGTTAGACCTCGTGAGAAAGGAGTGAGGGGCTTTTCAAAGCCAGCACTCGTGTCCTTATTGAGGCCCAGTCTGTGGAGAGCAAAAGGCAAAGCCAGACAAATGGCGAGGCAAAGGCCAACAACCAAGGACGGAGACGGCCTTTGTGTCCTTAAACTGAGTCAATGCATGCACACATACTGTACACACACACAATATCCGACGGAAGCCTTCCACACCAGCGTATGTGACAGTGAGCCGTTGGACACGCCAGTCCTCACGACACTCTTTCAGCATGGGAACAAGACACGCTATTATCATTATTAACTTGTACATCTGCTTTTCTTTATGGCCGTTCTGCTGGCTGACTTCTTTCGTAGCTGTTCTGCACTTGTATGTCGGGGTTGACGGAGCTTTTGCATGTCTTTGTAATTGCTTCATGTCTCTTTGCAGTCATTTTGCAGCGTTCGGGTCGTTGTTTTGCATCTCATGGTGGAAGTGTTCCATTTTTGTCGGCGTTTCCCATTTTTTTTGCAGTCACTTTATAATTCTTTGTGGCCATTTTGAGTCTCTTTGCAGTTGTTTTGTCTCTTTCTGGTTATATTAAACTGGAAACTGAATGGGAGACTAACCGGCTTTGTAGTTTTCCAGGGCTTTGTGGTTCTTTGTAGTCTTTGCGGTTGTTCCGTGCCTCTTTGTAGCTGATTTGTCCCACTGTGGTTCTTTTATATGGGAAAAGTAGGGGAATATTTAGCTTTGTAGTCGTTTTGGAAGTCTTTGCCAAGGGTTTGAGACTTTGTGTTCGTTTTGCATTTGTTTGTAGTTATTTTGTCACTTTTGTGAGTGTTTTGAGCTTTACAAAACCTGAGCTGAGCAGGAAGTGACTAAAGCATATGTGTAGAATCTAATCATGATACAAATACAAGCTAAAGCTGATGCATTAGAGGCTGATAATGAATGTAAATGAAGATGTGGCAGCAGTTGTTGAGTTAGCTGCTATAATGATTAAGAGGTAGGTAGGAATGGGTAACTGAAGGCCATGAAGAATGGGCAGGTTGACAAGACCAGGACCATGGGGTAGTAGTGTGGTGCTAGTATTGCAATAGTAGTAGTAGCAGTAGTAGTATTTATGTCTTTAAGGCATGCTTGGACTTTAACCAGCTGATTAGTTTCATTTGGTTTCCTGGTGTTTTGCATTTGCGGTCATTTTTCCCTTTTCTAGTTGTTTTGCACCCCTTTCGAGGAGGTCTAAAGAGCCTGACCCAGGGTCCTATAGAACTTGGGCCCTGTGCCCTGTGTCCTATTATGTAAAGATCAGGGAAACAAATCTCTGCACTGTACTGATAGCTCCAACAAAAATCCATAGGACGGAGATGTGTTTTCATTTATCAACCTGTATTTTTGCTATTTTCATACATCGATATTTTGTCCTTTGTGGGCGTATCAGGCTCTGTTATCCTGCTCTGCTCAGACAGCAGACTGAAGGAGTTTTCATCGCAGGTCCATATTTATTGCGTGGAACTGCAGCACATTGAGGAATAAATAGAAGAGTACCTACAGTTAAGTAGTAGTTTAAGACACTGCACATGGAGACACTGTCCAAAATGCCTTCTGATAAACTGTGGACAGTCACAGTCTGGGATCAAGTGAATTGCAGAAATTGGTGGTATTTTTTTTTTAATGTGTAGTATTACTACTGAACTGAACCACTGCTATCCTGAGATTGACCTGGAAACCAAGCAGATGATTCCACAGCTCCTTCATCAGGAGCTGCAGCTACTTGTAGGAAGAGTTGATATTGTCTCAGGTTTGAATTAACCCAATGAATCCTACTTTCAAGAAGTGAAAGGACCACATCTTCACTGCCTGACAAACCCATTTTCACCGTGAACACCACAATAACAGACTTGGTGTGCAAGGTTTCTGACTTTTTGTTGAATTTTCTCCTCTCTCTTTCTCTCCTCTCTTCCTGCTACAGTAGTGTTGCCGTTTTATGTCACCATGCTTCTACCCCCCTCTCCCTGTTTGTCTCTTTTCCTCTCACTCAGTTTTCCAAAGGATTACAGTGAAATTTGAGGCTAAGGATTATGAAAATCAATGCTATGTTCAGTTGCAGCGAGGTTTGCTGCTCAGGATTTGTACACAGCGCGAGGCAGTCAGTGGATATGTTGGCCTCAGCTGCGATGTGTGTGAGCGTGTAAGTGTTGAAACGTGTGTAAAGTGGCCTTTTCAGCTGGGAGCACGCAGACAGTCTGGAGGTGGGGAGGCTTTGATGGGAGGGAAATCGCAGGGAACTAATCAATACGACACATCCTGCTAAGAAAGTATTTTCACGCGCACACGCTCTGGTGCTGTACACTCGTGTGCGCGCACACACACCGCTAACTTTCATTTAGCACTTCTCTACCCCTCTGTACGTCTCAGCAGAATGTGTGAAGGAATGATTAGGTGAGTGTGTGAGAAGAGAAGGGGGGAAACAAGGATTATCACAGGGCAATACGGGTGTTAGCGCACGCGTCTGCGGGTAGCACCAGGATGTGTTGACGCACTGCAGCCTGGTGCTATAGTGCCTGTTGTGGAGAAAGTGAGAGGCCTCATTAAAAATGAATGGAGCCGCGACCAACAGCGGCCTCGCGGGATGGACAAGCCTCTGGAAGCTCTCCTATGATCAGAGATTGGCGTCGCCTTGCACGCGTGAACACACGTGATGTTAAGGCCTATATCATATTCTTTTTAAAGCGCGTGGAAATTTGCTTTTTGGTTCCGAAGCTTTTGCTTTGATTCTCAGTTCCTCAGTTCTGCTCGCTGCCTCCTTTCATGCTAAAACTGTTCCCATTTAGATCCTTTTTCTGATAACGCAGACACTTTAATTGTACGCCTAATCTTGTCTTCGGGGTGGCTTTTGCAAAATTAAAGCGTGCGTGTTGTATAATCTTTAAAGGTTAACCCAAATTACAAAAAAAATAAAAACTTCTCACTTGCCTCAAGTGGTGTCTACGCTATGCAGATAATTCTGATGGGCTTTCGAAAGGCCTGTTTGTGGACCATTGGGAGTTACGGCTCATGTATTTTTAGAGGGTTTGACACTAGATACACAGGTAAAAAAATGTTATACTATATAGAGTAGGTCACGTAAGAGGCGGACTCAGAAGCTGTCACATATGGACCTATAGACAAAACAGAAGGCTATGATTTAAAACGAGGGGCTTCTGTACCATTCTAGCTTTTGGTAGTTGTTTAGTGGATGAGGTAACACGTATACCTTTGTAAGTGAGTTAAGCCATCCCATCTGATAACACTCACACACACTGTTACTCCATTAATGAGAAAACATGATACAAACATATCTGCATTTAACAACAACAACGTCCCTCTCCCCCTCTTGGGGTGGTATCTGTGTCATCCTCAAGCTCGGGTCCTCTACCAGAGGCCTGGGAGTTTGAGTTTGTTCCTAGGACTCTTCTGGACTGAGGTTTCTGATGTTCTTCCTGGGATCTGTTGGAGCCACTCCCCCAGTTTGGGCGTCACTGCCCCGAGTGCTCCTACTACCACGGGGACCACGCTCGCCTTGACCTTCCACATCTGCTCCAGCTGTTCTTTCAACCTTTTCGTGTTCCTTCTTTCTGATGTATGTATTGCCACATCTATCACCACCGCCTTCTTCTGCTCCTTGTCTACCACCTGTATGTCCGGTTGATTGGCCGGGACCTGTTTGTCAGTCTGGAAGCTGAAGTCCCACAGCACCTTGGCCCTGTTGTTCTCAGCCACCTTCTGTGGTGCGGCCCATTGGGACTTGGGTATTTCTATTCCATACTGGGTACAGATGTTCCTGTACACTATTCCAGCCACTTGGTTGTGTCTCTCCATGTATGCTGACCCGGCTAGCATCTTACACCTTGCTATTATGTGCTGGACTGTCTCAGGGGCATCTTTGCATAGTCTGCACCTTGGATCTGATCTACTCTTGTAGATCTTGGCCTCTATGGCTCTTGTGCCTAGGGCTTGTTCTTGCCATGATCAGTGCCTCTGCGCTGTCTCTGAGTCCAGCCTTTTCCAGCCATTGGTAGGTCTTCTCGATATCACCCACTTCTTCAGTTTGATGGTGGTACATGCCATGGATCTTGTATTTTTGATGTTCATCCTGGATCTTGGCCTTGATGCTCACTCGTCCTAATCTTTTCTGACTGCACCTCTTTAAAGTTTAGTTGAATACCCCGCTATATCGCACATACTATAGTTTTCAAGAATGTATCGACTGAACTTTTGGTAGCTAAAAGTGGTTGTTATTTCATCTGTATTCAAATAGAAATGTTGCTAACTGGGTTTTGTCTACCTCCTCTGCAAGTGTCCTGAACGCTGGTGCTTTTAACAATACATTATGGTCAGAAATAAAACTCTGCAGAGCATTTTATAAAGCCACAGTATATTTTTGACAGTTAATTCAGTGTGAGGAGCATTATTTTAAATGGTGCAGTCTGACATTTCTTTCAGTTTAGGAGTTTATTTATAGCAGGAAACTCTGTGCATATTAAAAAAAAAAAAAAAAAACTTGCAAGAAAGGGCTAGATGGTGCGCACTGAGAGACACACACACACACACACACACACACACAAGAACGGCAAGCACAGACTGAGAGAGCGCCGGAAAATACAATTTTTTGACAGACTTTCTGTCTGGCCTGTTATTTTTCTTGTTACTTTTGCATCTCTAATTGGAAAGGGGGGAAAAAAGTTTACCTGTCTGAGTGAAATGACGTTCTAAGTCACGCTGTTATAGTCTTATTGCGTAACCTTCTGCAGTGGCAGGTCATTCATGACTGTGGCAGCTCACCTTCAGTGTCATGTGGGATTTTGGATATATCCTGCCTTTACACAACCGCGTCCGCCCTGATGCATAACGAAGCCTTTCTTCACATCATTTTTACTTTGCTGATCCATCATTACAACAGTAGCTGAGGCCTGCTACGCTTTGCTGCGCGGCATTTCAATCAACATCAATGTCAGCAGTACGAATCATCGTGGCTGATTGTTAAGGTGTGTGTGGGGCCCCACGTTTGTGTGTTGGCGGGCGCCCACGTGGGCGTGAATGCAGATGCAGCTGTGAGACAGCTGAATGCCTGTGCATTACCGAGAGCTTGGCACCAGGGGAAAAATGAAAAGACCGGGAGAATAATGACAGATTTATAATTACAGAATCTTGCGTTCAGTGCTACTCAGCAGCAACTGTCTGGGGAAGGCAATCTGGGCGTAATTTCTGCTGATCAGGCCTGCCACGGGGTCAGACTACACATATGGCAAGGCACACACAAATATTCACACGCACACAAGTGTTCATGGGCTTCAAGCGTCACTGCCATTTATGCAGATGTCACGCATGCAGGAACCCACCCAGCCGCACAAACGCTGCATGCCTCTCTCTGAAAATTTCATCGCAAATTTGTGGTGCGACAGCAAATTGCCCGGTTAATTTGCGAGAACTGAGAGCGTCAAGCGAGCCTCCGATTCGCTCAGAAATGAATGCATTACAGTTTGCCACTAAAACTCTGCGGCTCTGCGGAACAAAGCAGCAGATTCATTATACAGAGAAGACTAAACCTGACTAATTTGGTGTTCTTGATGGAGGCAGCTACCACAACAGAACGACACGGATTTAATTTGACTTGCACTCAGTTTTCTAATATAACAACTCACTTAAAGAAAGCATCTGTTGAAATGTGTAATCTTGACGTTTATCAATCTCAGCGGATGTAAAACGTTTCCTGCGATTACAAAGAATTACCATTTAAACGTAATGCAGGTACACCCCAAACCTGACTATTTCTTCAAGGTCTGATTTCCGTAGCTCACTGAGATCATTTTTATTTCTCAACCGTTTTTGTTAGATGACATTATAAATGCATGGTGTAACACCAGAAATAAGCTGCTATATCAGTGTTCACTATAATGGCATTAGCTTGAAAGTTATTATTTTCCATTTAGGCTATTTTCAGTCTTATCAAAAATAGATTTCACATCCGACAGCTTGAATGGCGTTTTTGCCACAAATGTGCTATTTCCCCTGTAACACAAAAATGCATTGTTATCTGCAGTTATTTCATTATTAATTGCTTCCTGCCATTGTAAGAGCACATCATTTGTCAGTCAAGCCCTCAGTGCAGCTCTTTCTCTTTTTGCACAGTTAAATCCATTTGCAATTGTGTGAAACTGAATGAGCCAAAAATCCGGTTTGAGCAGGATTACCGTGCGTGGTCCAACATTCTGAGTTCAACCTGTGTCGCACTTTTAATCCCTGAATGAATTTCGGTCTCTCAGAGTCAAACACGCGCATAAAGGTGCTCACTCTCATTTATGCCTCGGATTCCATGACCCACTCTCATGTAGTTTCTTCTTCTACTTCAGGTGTGTTTGCAACATCGACTGTTCCCACATAAGCTTCAACCCGGTGTGCGCCTCCGACGGCCGCTCCTACGACAACCCCTGCCAGGTGAAGGAGGCATCCTGTCAGAAGCAGGAGCGCATCGAGGTCAAATACCTGGGCCACTGCCAAGGTCAGACGCGCCAGCACTCACGCACGCATGCACTCACTTCCAAAAGGCACATCAACACCTTTCACGGGCACAGCGGAAGCCGTCAATCCGTCTGTCTGTCTGAGCAGGTGCTCGCTTCGCCGCGGAGTGAATACACGGAGGCAAATGAGGCATCTTGTGGAGCTAAACGCAGACAGCATGGGTCTAGGGTTCTATGTCTCTCCCCTGCTGCACTTCCAGCCACATCACGTAGCTGCAGAAAGTTTCGCTCAGTCATATTTTGGAGTAGTGTGCAATAGATAATCCTCCAAACTGGCCTTCACAACTATGTATATTGATAATTTCACTGAATGGTAATCCCCTCTTTTTAGTGTGGTATCTTTTATTATGGCGCAGTATTTCCGAGGATAACGTTGTTTTATTAATCTCTGCGCTTAAATCCCCAAACTGAGTCACATTGCTAATCCATGTGGGCGGAGGAAAAAAAGCGCAGAAGATTTCTCCCTTTTTTACATTTAATTTGACTTTATTTTATTTAGTTTAAGGTCTGCTCCACGTGCAATTTAATTCCTCCTCCTTTTCATTCATTCTGCTTTACGGTCTGGACGAAGCTCATCTGGTGGAGAGGGGAGCAGACGAGCAGTTCAGGGACATGTCTAAATCTCAGTTGTTAGTGGCCTTTCTTGTCTAATACCACATTTGAAAGCATTTAGCCCGCTCTGCATCCACACGGGACAAATGGGTCTTTAAAGAAGCAGTGGGGAGTAGCGCAATCAGGGCTAACTAGCTCTGGAGCACGAAAAGAAATCTGTATTCCCCCATGTTATAGGCAGCGGGTCAGACCACCCAGATCGATTTGATCACTCTTCTGTGCGTTCTGTTTCAATCATGGAAAGTGGAGAGAGAGATAAATGTCACTGTAATGAGGGATTTGAGAGAAAGGCAAACCTCATTAAAGCCACGACTCAGAGGGACACCTTAGATTGCAAGTTTTTTTGTCATTTGTTTTACACAATTACACAATTTTATTTATTTTTTTTAACATAAGCAATTCAGCTACAGTTTGGAGCCTCTCACCTCTGGACGGTTTTAAAAATTCATTCTGTTTTAAGTGGCTGTCATACACACAAGCTTCAGACCTCCCTGAAAAGATCTTTTGTTCCTTTTTTTCATTGTGCCTCAGGTGTTGTACAAGCTATTAAATAAAGAAAGGAAACATATTTAATAATAAACTGGAAGGTGGCGTATTCTGGCACATTTCTTGACACAATTCTTGCATCATAAATCTAGTAAATGCCTTCGCAGTCAGGGGGGGGGGATAAATCCACTGAAAAATCCATTGCAATAAAATGCTAATGATTTGAGGGAGATTTTGTCTAGCCATTGTGAAAAGAGGAATTCGATGCGGCGTCAATAAGGTGAGCGCAAACACATTATTCCCTCTGATCTCTCCCGCCCGCCTGTGCTCCGTTCTGCTCCTCGTGCAGTATAATACATGAGGGGAGACGGGTTCTGACTCTTGCCGGAGAATGGTTCGCATTTCTACGCATTAGCCACACAGGTGCACACACCGCATGAAACCTTTGTTGAAATTATGATTCACAGGCAGCCCTTCTTTACCTGTGCTGGCATCTGTTTGAATGTGTGACCCGTAATGGAGGGAGGCTGGGGCAGCAGGAGAGGATGTGCTGCCCTGAGATCAGCTTTAATGTGTCTTTGGCCTTTCCAGGCGACACCAATGGGAACAGAGGCGGAGATGGACACTTCGCACGGACCGAACTCACAGGTGAGTGCTTTTCTGTGATAGTGGCGGTTTAGCAAATAACTTGTGCTGTCACTCAAAGCTGAATCTCGCCTCAGAGAGCCTTTTGTCTCTATCAATTTTTCCTTAGTTCTTTTCACTTTTTGTTATTCGTTCTGCAGCAATGGCTGTGCAAAAGTGGCCACAAGCGTATGCCCAGTCACTGTTTCTTTTGTGCGTTCCTGCATGTGCGCAGGGGAAAACGAGGACCCGAGGAACGGATTGGCCCGCGGCTTGTACATCCCATGTCCAGACCACTACAAGAACTACTGCGTCCATGGGGAGTGTCAGTTCCCCAGCATGCTGGCCCAGCCTTCCTGCAGGTGAACACACACAACCACGTAGTAAACGAACGGAAAATCGAATCGGAACATGACAGTGGTATTGCTCTGTGATGTTACAAGGAGAAGCACACGACAAAAGGTTTCCAACCAGAGTTTAACTGAGGTCGGCGCAGTCACATTCTTGGGTTTGCATCCTAACTTCATTAGTCCGAAGATCCCATTTTTACACGCTATGTAAAGTTAAGTGCCACAGTGTTTGAAGAAAAGAAAAGGTCTACTGAGTCTTAATTCAGAAACTGCAGTTTTGTACAGATCCAGAAGGCTGACACCCTGCAGTGCTTCCTTGGAGAGCCTTACCAGATCTCGCAGGGTAACATCCACATACGTTGATGCCTCTTGTCCCAGGGTTATACCCCGTACGCATGGCTAGCACCGACAAAGTTGGAAGCCATGAAAACTGATCTATCACCAGATCATTCTATCATCCTGCACCTTTCTTATCATGTCTTTATCAGTCAGTAGTAGTGGCATTGCAGAGCAGTAGTCTCTTGCTGTGGATTTCCTTCTCTCCTGGTACCTCTAACACTGTATGTGGTGATGCAGCAGCTGAGGTGGCACACTGACTGCAGTTTCAAGTCCCAGTTGCTCCCTGTAACATTCTGACAGCCCCATAGTATCACCTTGGTGCATCAGGAAGTCACAGGATGTCCCACTTTAGCCACACACCAAGTATATTCCCCATGCTTAGAGTTTGCCACTTTTCTAAAAGGTCAGAAGTGCTAGTATCCATTCCAGCTTCTGACTACATGAGCACCCTTGGCAATTGCAGTTTGAACTTCTAAACGCACCATATATCTCTGTCCTTGTCACATGATCTGCATCAACTCCCAAATACAAGCAGTATTATTAGATAGTTCACCATTTTTGGACAATATTTATTTTGATATTATTTGGTTGATTTGAAATTTATAGTAATTAACATGTGGTGAAATCACATTTTAGCAAAAAAATCCGTCCACAGATGTCTCAGCCGTTTGGGACATCTGTGATACTGCCGGTAAATAAAGCGACCGTTCGTTTTACTGGCAAAAACCCACCACATCCTCTCTAACGGACGCAGGATCTGAAGGTTTCATGGATTTTAAATAACTAGCACTAAGCAGTAACTAATAACTAATGTTAGCTATTATAGGCAGTTCATGTGTAGTAATGAAACTATAGTAAATTCTGTTAAACGCAATGTTACAGTTTTTTACAGAGTAACACACTGTAGACTGAAACAACTATAACAACCTAATAGAGCAAGAAAACAGAATTTGTAGATCCTCTCTATCTGTGATCTCACACTGAAAGAAAATGTGTAAGCTACTAATCAGCTGTAAAATTCAGCCAGAGAAGTGCTGGGTCCCATTTATTTCTTAATCAGGCTTGTTTATCTTGAATTAATGTAAGTCAGTGTGCTAAGCAAGGGGATCCCTCTTGTAATGGAAAAGTATTCAGCACTGCTTCAAATTGATCTCATGTTGGACTTTGTTAATGTGGATGCTGGAGCATCCTTCCCACATGCTTTCATCTTGGGTCTGTGTCACACTGACTGGGCGTCTCCAAGTCACAAGTCCTGTTGTAGTTTTTGTACTGCATTCACCAAGAGAAAGAGGGCTTGTGTGAGGTGTAATATACATTTACATCAGAGCAGCGATGGACGAATAGTCTCAGCCATTGTTTCATTCCTCTGAAACAACTGTGCCAGTCACTGAGAGGCATGACAACAGCTCAACAAATAGAACGAGACACTTCTCTTATTGTTGACTGGCTGGTGCAGATCGGATGTGAACACACAGCGTCTCTTATCTGCGGATGGTGTGGATTTTTATTGAGATGGTACAATGATGACAGAAACTAAATATATATATATATATATATATATATATATATATATATAAAAAAAAAACTATGGCCAGTTTAGAATAACCAATGAACCTAACAAGCATTCAGACTGTGGGAGTACACCCATGCAGCGAGAGGGTCACAGTGGACCAGCAGGTTTGAATAATAGACTGTAAAAACCTAAAGAGAGCTTCTTAAAAATGAAGGCAAAGCACTAGGAGCTCCCCCTGGTGGCTGGTTGAAGTATAGGTCATAAGCTCCACCTTCTCAAAGTTAGGGGACGAGACGTTTTTTTCTTTGTAAATGGTACAGCAGTTTTAATCAGACTAATTAAATGCGGGTGTGTCTAGAGGAAGTGTGACCAATAACGCCAACATTTGCGAACAAACTCTCGAAACTCGCAAGATGGTGCCACTGTAGCCCTGGAATTCGTCTGTCGTTGGCTCCAGCTCCCCCGCGACCCTAGAACATAGGTGTCCAATTCATTTTAATTCAGGTGCCACACACAGCCCAACTTGACCTCAAGTGGGCTGGACCAGTAACATAATAGCATGATATCCTATAAATAACAACAGCTCCAGCTTTGTCCTTCTGTTTTAGTGCAAAGAAGAACAAGTACGCCATGAAAATGTTCACATTTAATGAACTGTTGAATATTGGTGTGCGTTTGTCATCCCTGCTCTTGAGGATAAGCGCTTAAAGATAATGCATTATTGAATGTTTCCAGTTTAACTGTACTGTATCTCACGTTATATTTGCTGTATCCATATTGTGACGAGTGAACACGGCGGCATTTGCTGCGTGATACGTTTCAAGAAAATTACGGTCGTCTCGCTCAAAAGAAAGTCGGAAAGGAGGCTGCGTTGTAATCCAGCGTCTCCTCAATAACCTTCCAGTTAATCCATCGTCTCCTAACCGCCCCGTGCGTGTGGATTTGATGTCACTTGCATGTGATGTAACGCAGGCAAACACAAGCGTGTGTGATGGCTGCACAAGTCTGGTGTTCCTCCTCTCAAATCAGACACTACAGATTTATCAGCACATCTGTCCTGCTGCCTTCAGATGGCTGCAGGCTTTTGATGAACTGAAGCAGAAACTTAAAGCAGATACTGTAAGAATCACTCATATTCAATTATAGATAAATGCAGACTGATTTACAGACTTTCCTGCCCTGACGTTTACATCAAATGTCTATTTCTGATGCTGCCTTAAATGCATCCGGTGGCTGGAGAGTGATTAGTTTGAATGATTTACTGCTTGCATGTTTGCTCCCACTATTTAGTTTTGCTCCTGTTGATAAGAGTGTCAGAGAAGTGACAGGCATGTTTCAGAGACGTCAGCGCGAAATGCCGACAAGTCACTTTGTGCTGCCTGACTTGAAAAACCCTCCTGTCTGCGGTAATTGCCATTTTTATATCAGCGAGTTGGAGGTTAGTGTACGTTACGTGAGAGAGATAGCTGGCCCGACTGACTGGAGTTCCTGGTTTGTAGCATTTTAGCCTCTTTGAGATCATCATTCTGTTTTTTTTTTTAACTGACATCTTAACTGATACCGTTCGTTCTCACACACTACTCTCATCAGCGTGGTTTCCAGTTCTGAAAAACCCCACCAAAGTACTCAACCTGATGCTCAAAGAAAGACGCATTGTGCCTGCTGGAGCTGTGTGCAGCATGTAACTGCTAACACATGTGCCATATCAGCTTCAAAAGATGATAATCCCTTAAGGCAGCGGTCGCCAACCTTTTTTTTTTTTGCGCCATGTACCGTGCATTTGAAGCAAAAACAATTTTCCACGGTCATCGTGTACATAGCAAATCTTAATCGTGTTTGCTGCAGTCTCCTGCTGTCTCATCATTGGTTCTCTAGCTGTTTTCAAAGAGGCTCTCCGGGGATGTTTGTTTTTTTGTTCATCTTGGCTGAGGTTAGCTTGACAGTTTAATCTAACGGGCATGAAAACCACGAAAGGGTGAAGCTTGGAAAAGACACACAGACGGAAGTAACGATCTGGTCACTTTTCAAAATAAAACATTCTGCAGACTCCAATTTAGTAAATTCAGTTAAAAGAAATTAAGAAGTTTTTAGTCTTTCTGTATGGCCCTGTACCAAATAACCCATGGGCCAGTATGGTCCATGGCTCAGTAGCTGTGTACCACCGCTACAAGGACACCAGGAGCTTAATTTTTACAACTGCACTTCACATATATGCACACATCTATACTTACTGAGGAGCAACCAAACATGTGCAGCACATACAGAGCCCCTATATATCCACATAGACACACAGAATACACATGAACACAGTCAGCACAGACACACATTTACATAAAGCCGCAATGAGGGATGATATTAAAACCCACCGCCCACACACACAATGAATATGCACTTGTGCTGCTTAGGTCTGCTGTCTTTGACAGCCTGATAGTGTAGCAGCCAGGGGGTCTTGGTGTCTCTGCCTCCCTCCGTCGCTCCCCTTTCTCTCACCTCGATCGTCCCAGCTCACCCAGTCAGGCGTTCTCCTTGCATACAGAGCAGCGCCTCTCAGACAGGGCGTGCGGAGGGTCTCTGCTGCCCCCTGCTGGTGGTGGGAATCAGAAGCTGCGCACTAATGAGCAGGGGAAGCTCGATGGTCTCTGTGGGAGCGGTGTATGTCTCTTGTCGTGTGCGTGTGTGCGTGTGTGTGTGTGCACATTAGTGTGGAAACGGAGCACAAACCCCAAACAGAACCAGGTTGAGGCGTTCATCTCCCACACTGTCAGGTCGAAGGAATAGAGCACGTGAAGGAGGCTGTGTGTGTGTGTGTGTGTGTGTGTTTATGTGTGCGTGTTTGTACCAAACAAGGATGTGCAGGTGTTGGTGGGTAACAACCTCCCCAGAGAGGAAAAGCAGGTAAAGAAAAAGAGACGAAGAGAGGGAGATTAAAAGGGAGACCATTTTAGCTCGTCTCTGAGGACAAAGATCATCTCCATTAGTCTCTCTTTCTGTGCCTGTGCGTGTATGTGTGCATGAGTGCGTACGTGCGTGCGTTCTCCGAGTACAGCCACTCTGAGCTGGGCCAAACATGAACACGGCGAATACAAATACTTAATAGTGAAAGCAGCTCATTTAATACCATGTTTGGGAGAGGAGGATATCATGAGCGAGCTGAATGCATCATTAACAGACTACCTCTAAATACGTTTCTGACTGATCTGTGCTATTATGTTTTAATTCCAGTGCCCACTCTGCAAAGTGATTCCAAAAGAGCTCTGTGTTTGAATGCCAGAAACACCGGATTCACACCGCTGATAGCGACAGCTCCACCACAGCTACCCTTACCGATACGGTTTGATTTATAGTTCAGTGTAGGATTTCAGCCTTTGATAGCACCGCTGCAACACAAGATGGATGCATCACGCATGATAAGGCTGCATTGTGCTCTAATTATAGTCCCCGCACTATCTCTCATTGCATCCCTTTATTTCCTTATCCACGTCACTATTAACAGTCTCGTCTTTCCAGAAGCTTGCGGGACAAGCGGAACAATCACAGTGGTGGCCTGCAGTGTGGCTGTGGCAGCTGCATGAACAGGTTCATTGTAGCAACTTAACACACATCTATAATTGCAGCGTTAGTGCAGCCAGAGGCCCAGAACGGAGGGAAAGTCATGCATTTGTAACCACTTTAAGCAGACGCACTCTCCCTCCCTCCGTCTGTTTCCCACTGCGAGCCGTATCGGTCGTGTTCATCTGAGCAGTCACAGCAAAGAGAAAGCGGTGTCACCACACTGTCACACAAATACAGAGTTCAACCGCTATATCTTTATGAAGCAGGTGCTGATGTTTCAATTAGAAACGCAAGAAATAATGAGCCTGTCGCTCAGTGCAGAGAAATGACTCGCCTTCTCTCTTTCTCCTTGTGTGTGTGTGTGTGTGTCTGTGTGTGTGATCTCAGTTGTCACTCGGGTTTTAGGGGTCCCCAGTGTGACATCAAAGAGTACAACGTGCTCTACGTGGTGCCTGGCTCTGGCAAAATGCACTATGTCCTCATCGCCTCTATCATTGGAGCACTCCAGGTGGTCATCATCTGTGTGGTGGTGCTCTGCATTACCCGGTGAGTCATGCCCTAACACTCACACACACACACACACACACACAAACACAGCCTACTAATGATCCCGGGGCTGCATTTTCCATGTCGTGTGTATCTGGGAGTCACAGTCTCCTGAGCCCCGAGGAAACAGCTGAAAGGTCACCTAGCCTTCCACCACGGAGAGAAAGCACTGTCACTTTCCCAGAGGGCACGCACACGCGTCTGGAAACGCGCAGCGTGCGAGTACAAGCACAGATACACAGAGATATCTGTGTAGGCAAGCGTACGCTCTTGTGTTTTAACAGGCATTTTGCATTCGCGGTAAAAAACCCACCCACACACAAAACCCCAGGCACACGCACGCAGAGACATATCTAGCCCGCAGCTTGTCTGCCTCTGGCTGACCTAAGCAATTTATGACATTTAATAAAAGATTTTAAAAGAGTTTTGGCCGAGACAAAACTGCTCCTTGGAGCAAAGGAAGGGAGGAGGAGGGACGAAATGAGAGAGCGAGCGGTTATAAAGGGGCAGAGTGAGAGGGTAAGGAGAGAAGATAAAGAAGGATGGAGAATTTATAACAGCTACAGTAGCGCTAATGTGTCCTGCAGCTCAGCGATATCCATTTAACACTAAAAATACAGGGAGAAAAAAACACAAGACACCACCCCCAGTTCAGAAATGTGTTGAATGAGTGTGTCTGTCCATGCCGTCACACGCCACGTATGCCATCACTACCTATTTATTGCTATTATTATTTTAACAAGACCTGTCATTGTTAGCCTGACCTAGTTCTTATCAGAATATGAGTCTGATAACACGTGTTCAAACGGGTACAACAAAATAAAAAACATCTCTGCACGTCACTGGATAGTCTTACAACCAGTAAGCCCCTAAACTTTACCTTTTCCACCACATCCATTGCCCTGATCGTAGTCTTCCTGATTAGTTTTGTGAGCATTAATATCACAAAATAACCTTTTGTTTTTTATATTCTTCTCCTTCTCTCTCACTCTTTCACATACTTTCTTTCAGGCTCCGTACTCATCACCTACACCCCCTGCCTTTAGTATGTAGATGTTTATAATTTCCCTGATGCTTTGAATCCATTGTGTTGTCCCCGTCCCTTTCTTGTCCCTGATCTCATACTCAAAGGTACTTGTATTATAATAAATCTACACAGACGTGCGTTTCAGTTACTACTGACTCACTCACCTTGTAGTTGATATAATGCGTTTTATAAACACTGCTGGAGTTTTCTTCTGTGGATTTCTGCTTATATTCTGCATAGATTTAACGTTCACTCAAAGGACAAACAGGTGGGAGTGGAAAATGCCATCTGTATGCTTTGCTTCGCGCGTGTGACATTCTGTCACATGCAGGAAACTGGCCTGCATCGCACCATGCTGTTAACACATTATTAAAAGGAATGAGACGAGTATTTGTGTTTTAAAACCGGTGGTGGGCCGTGCATTTTCCACCCAGGCCTTCAGTGACCTCCAACCTTATTCAGAACACCTCTTAATGCGATCATCATGACACCACTGCTGTAGAAACCATCAGCATCATACGGACACGCAATAAAACACGATGTTTGGTCTCATAGCGAGATGAATGCCACTATTAAAGAAACTCAAACTAGGGCTGCACAATGAATCGAATTTTAATCACGATCACGATTTTGGCTTCTCACGATCAAATTTGCGTGATCGAGCGATATTTATAATGCGTTATTCCGTTCATAGAATGCTCCACGTCAAGGTTTTTTTTGTTTTGTTTGCTAACCCTAACCCGGTCCTAAAGCCAGACCAGCTGACAGTCTTGCCTGGGCCCGGGACGAGATAATATTTTACGTGTTGTGCTTTTATACAAGCGCATGGACGTTAACATTAGCGCTACAATACATTATGAGGCTGGTAAACTTTGGCTGCGCTGTTTCTTACATTGCTCTTCGTTCACTTTACTAGTCCCAGCTTCACCTTCACCACCTTTATTTAAATATTTGTTAAGAAAATCTTGAAGGCCTCTAGTTTCTTCTTCTCTTTTCTTTCCTTTTCTGAGCATCATACTTGTGCTGACCGGACATTTTGAGCGTACGGAATTCAAACGGCAACATCAAAATTTGATCGGTGGCCAAACCATTTTTGTGTTGGGAATGGGGGATTCTTGACCACTATTTCAAGAACAGTTAGGAAGAAAACAAATAAAACGCTTTTATGTAACTCAGATATTACATTTTTCCCCCCCACAAATAGGCCTATTTTAATATATATATTTAATTATTCCATAATTTAATGAGAGTCCAGTTCTGGGCCCCACCTCTACCCTGGGCCCAGACCCATTTGTTCCGTACATAAGGCTATAAACAATCTTAACAAAGAAAACAAAAAATGTCTAACGTAGCAGAGGCCAGCCAAGGGGCTTGTCCCGATTGGCATCCTGGTGTGGGAGCATTGGGTTTAGCGAATATGGAAAAATTAAATAGACTATGTGACAATAAAATTTGTTTTGGCTGAAATAAACAAATAATCGTGATAATTAATCGTGATCTCAATATTGATCAAAATAATCGGGATTATCATTTTGGCCATAATCGTGCAGCCCTAACTCAAACTGCATTAAAATACGAATATAAAAATACGAAAATAAATACATACACATCCCTTCATGTACAGGTTATGAATCTTAAAAGCCTTTTAAGATTTTAAGTAAGACTTGTGCTTTACCAGTGCAGCATTTACATACAATGATGAAAGAAGTATTGACGCCCTGTACTTGGGTAAAAGTGCACAAACAGCAGTGTAAAAAAATACTTCATTATAAGGACAAATTTTACTTGAGTGTACGTAAATAAGCATTAGCAGCTAAAATGGAGCTAAAGAATTAAAGTAACGTGCTGGATTGCGCCATCCAACTGATATATCGTGATATGTAGCGTCTTTAGATGGTTAACACTGAGGCATCGGTGTTAACACAGTATGTTAGTGTTGTAGCTGCTGCAAGTGGAGCAAATTTAAAGCACTGAGTATCAGTTTATGCACAGGGACAGCAGATAAACCTGAGGCTTTGCAAGATGATTAATGAGGGCAGAAAGAAGAAATCTGCTTTTAGTTTAGTGTCTTTTACGCTAATCGTTGATTATTATTTTTTTCTTTTTTGCTGAGATATGGGGTCGTTTGAACTTCAGCTGAAACGAAGCCATGTGAGAATTTTAGGGGTGAAAAAATCACTGCCTGGAGCCGCTGGTTTAAACTTTAACGTGTATTTTCAAAACTCGTTTTATTATTCATCCGGTGCAATCTTCAACTTAAAACTAACCAAAGCTGTCAGATAAATATAGTGGAGGAGAGAGTGTGATATTTCCCTCTGGAATGGAGTATAAAATATAAATGGAAATACTCAAGTACAAGCACAAGTACCTCAAACTATCACCACCATGGTTTTCATGGTAATGTTTTTCTTTCTGTTTTTCTTGTATAATCATCAATTATAGAAGCACAATCTAAAGTTTTATCACAATGTGATGTTTCCTGCCTAGATTTCGTCTTTATTCGTTATTTTTTTTGTCTCTGTGCAGGAAGTGCCCACGGACCAACAGGATCAACCGGCAGAAGCAGAACAATGTCCACTTCAGTACGGAAAATACGATGCGCGCCTCCACTCGACTTATCTGAGCCCAGACACACCGGACAGAATCCCCCACCCACCCACCCCTTGTCCTCGTTACGGAGCGCTGTGGCGTTAGATGTTCTCCCCCCTAGTAGGCCAACCCTGAAGAATTAGCATCTGCTTCCCCTCACTCCTCGCCCTCTCTCCCAGTATGAACTTGAAGAATGCCCACGGAGGACGGTGGCGTAGCAAAGACAGAGCCGGCACGCCAGTCAGTGGTGGGACCCGGGGTAGCGTTGTCATCGGTCACCACAGCCACCAACGCCCCCCCCTTCCCACACGACTTCCAGCTGCCGATGTGTCTCCTTGCACCTTTTTCTGAAGGTTTTTTCTGAAAAACTGAACCATGAGGTCTTGGGAGGAGGGGGAGACGTTGAGGACACTGAATGTGTGCGTGCGTGAATGTGTATTAGATGTGTGCGCTTATATGGTAGAGGCGGGCTAGCCGGTGTCTGTCGTTTGTAGATGAGGGGTGCGAGCAAATCGGGGTAGTGCAAAGCAGGGTAACGGGCTTTAAATGAGGTGTGTGTTCAGTCTGGGAGGGGGGTGGGGTGGGGTTTTGGGGCTACACGTGATGCCTTGCACCTTGTGTTATAGGAGACCTTTTGACAGAGGGCACAATGTTATTATAGAGCTCTCTGTTCGGTTACGACGATAACGTCAGCTACTGTATCTTGGGTTCTATTTCCAATAGTTATTACTACGTTGTCTTGATGGGGTCATTTTTCTGTAAATGTAAATAAATAATTTATATCACCAAGTGTAACATGCCGCGTCTGCCTTTGTTTGTGCTGCCACAACGATGCTTAATATTCAGTATCACTGGGTCACATGCAACTTAAATGTCAGTACCGAAAGATATATCTGTAACTCTTATATTTTATTCTTTATCTTAAGGATTAAACTAGTGATATACTAATCTAATGATCGTACAAAAACAGTCCATTACTGGAGTAGCCAGACGTAGCCAAACTCTGTTCTCATCAGAATATGAGTGTGTGATAACAGTCCATTTAGATTTCTTCAGGGGCAGAGTTTCATCTGAACCAGACAAAAAAAAGAATTCCTCTGCACTCAACTGGATAGTCCTTCAACTAATAAGAGCCATTATGCTGTGGTTAAACAGACCACTAACAGAAGTAACTGACAATACAGTGTTCTGCTGGGAAACTTTTGCACCTTTCATTCATGTAGATGTTACTAAAACATGTAGCACCTAGACCAGACACCCCCACCCCATAGCAATGACACTCCTTGATGGCAGCAGACATCCCCAGCAGGATGCAGACTGACACAGACACACACACAAAAACGGTTTAGGAACAACTAAAAAAACATGAAGAACAGCACAAGGTGTTGACCTGGCCTCCAAATTCACTAGATCCCAAACTGATCAAGTATCTGTGGGATGATCCACAGAGGCCCCTCCCCTCAACCCATAGGACCCAAAGGCCTCCACTAACAACATTCTGTTGCCAGACACTACAGGACACCCTCAGAAGGACCATGTCCATTCTCTGATGTCCCAATTGTTTGGGAGGCACAAGGGAGACCTACACAATATTAGGACCTATATACAATACAATATCATAATGTTGTGCCTGATCTTATAGTTATTGTATAGATAACAGCTATATAAAGGACAAAATATCTTAAAAGGCTCTTGCTACTAATGACAACACTTGCAGTCTGTTTTCTGCTCATTAGTAGTGATTTTTCTTTGAGGAAAAGGTCACTCCATAAAGCCTGCTCAAATGACTTAATTGGTCTGGCAGAGCTTTGCTGGACTATAATCAGTTCCCCAGTTTCCACCAGAAAAAATAAAAAATGAGGGCAGGTAAGTTCGCCTAGCTTCTAAGCTATTTTATTTAATGGTCGTTTCTTCTTGTCTTGTGCACTGTTCCTTCCCCACTGTGGGATAAATTAAAGGATGATGTTCTCTTACCGTATGCCATACAATTAATTTAGAAACACAGGAATCTCTGACGTGCAAAATGAAGAAGCGTTTTTTTCCTCTGCAAATACGAGCAGCTGGCCATGTTAACTCCTTTGTATGAAAGGTCAGGTTTCCTTCAACTGGACCCTTCCACTGCAGCAGCAGAGGCTTGTTCAATAAATCAACTTGGAGCCATTGATCACCTGCCATAAATTTCCTCAGGTTTCCAGCAGAGCATTTGCTGTGTTTTGTTGTGATAGTGGAACACATGACAGCTAAAGTGGATATCTGAGGTCACATTGTTATTTTAAGCAAAGAGGAGCTTGCTCAGCCTTAAATCACTGCTAGATGGGAGGTTTCTAAGGGGTCGGTGCATGTCATCAGTTGTATCCCGAGCTGGATCAGGTAGCAAACTCTGAATAATACAAACATGCACTCCATCACTCATAAAGAATTTTGGGGAAAAAATAAAAAATCAAACAGCAAAATTCAAAGAGACTGTCTAGTAGTGCCTCAGATATTGAGAGATGTCTCTTCTCAGGAGGGGAAACGAGGCCAAACAAGTAAAATCTGACACGAGTGACAGTGAATGATGGAAAAGAATCATGTTTACTGATCGGTCCAAGATTTGCCAGTGACTGTTTATCAGTGTCTCAAAACTACAGCCAAATAAAAATCAAATGATCAGCTCTGGAGTGAGTCTGACCTGCTATAACAGCGGTTGAACTGCACTAGCGGCTGAGCACATCAGAGTGATAACTACACACACGTTTTATTCATTGACTACTTTTGATCGCACTTTTTAATCAGTTTTACACTCCAAAGACTAAGGTATGCAGCACAGTAGAGACACAGTGTCGATCAAAGCAACAGGTATCAACGGCCACAAGGTGGTGCTGTGTTCTCTACGACCACACAGTCCCACACCCACATACACCGCTCTCTCGTCATCAGTTGTCGTGGCCGAGTGGTTAAGGCGATGGACTAGAAATCCATTGGGGTCTCCCCGCGCAGGTTCGAATCCTGCCGACAACGTCTTTTTCGCTCTTGAGTACAAAATTTATTCTAGTTCAACCTAATGTAAGTTATATTGTTCTTTCAAAAATTAAATTTATAGTAGCGGTGGGGTGGGTGCTTTTTATATATTTTATATTCATATGAGCTAAGCACAGCAAAGCCTTTAGAATCAGATGAACCTGTAGTCTTAGTTTTTACTCAGTACTCTATCTACATGCATTTATTACAGCACAATCTGAGGATCATTCATATTAACAGAATAAAAGATGCAACCACCGGTAGTCCAGTAATATATAGAATATATGAGAATGTGCTAATAATATAAGAATAAGAATAAGAATAGGAAAACATTTAGTTGTCCCCCAGTGGGGAACTTTTAATATTGATCAATAGGTATATTACTTGAAATTATTTTATATTACTGCACAACAGATGTTACTGTGTTAGCTCTGTAAATACCTGAGAATACCTGATTATAGATAGTAGCTGGATGGATAGTAGCTAGCTGTACATGTAGATTCAGCTAACCACGGATTCATTTATCAGTAGTAAAATCAGAAACCGTTTACATAAAAATGTAAAAGAGGTCCTTGTGCATAATAAGTACTGATCATGTATTGTTATTCTGCTCTATCACAGAAGTAAATGAATGAATGATGCTCAGTCATGACCTACTAAAACCCACCGTAAAGCCACTCTTTAAGGAATGAGTCGACTGTACTAACTGAAGACTTAAACAAGTAATATCCAAAATACCAGAGTTCATCCCGCAGCCACCCAGTGCAGCAGCGACTTCAAAGATGCATTACTATGGGAAATACCACAAGAGTATCATAATCAAGGAAAAGTTCATGATTCTGGAATTGTGCTCAGGTTCACACATGAATCAGTCTGGCAGACATAAAAATGTTCCCAGCCTCTTTTAAGGACCTAGGCATAATACACAGGTATGTGTCTGAAGGGCACAACGTTTATTAACCCTAATGAGAGGACTTTGGAATGGTTAACTAAGAACCTTCAGGAAATGGTGCACATTCAATAATTACTGTCCACCTGCACGCACTAAAGAAGTAGAAATGAATATAAAGTTTTCATTTATATTAAGTCAGTGTATGATAATTAAGAAATGCATAAAACATTTTTCTTTTCCTCCAAGTTCTCACTTGACACAGCAGCCTTGTACCTGGCCTCCTTACACCACCAAGGAAGAGCTTGTGAGCTTGTTTGAGCTGACATCTCCACTGGTGAATGTCTGTTCCCACAGTGCATATTAGAAAAAAAAAATGAAGGATCCGCAGCCCCCTGCAGTTTAACTACGGGGCACACCCATATTTGTATACGTAGTTGTGTGTCTGCACAGCACCCAGCAGACCCACTCAGTGTAATCCTATCAGTTTCCTGTCTTCTCCTGCTGCTTTCAGTTGGAATCCAGTGGGCTCGAGGCCAGGGAGGAGCAGGAAGGAAATTTCTGTGAATGTCTGAGTATCTGCTCTCGTCCGAGACCTTGGAATGCTGTGAATCCAATCACTGATAACGACAAGGTCACCTCGCAATGTTTAAACTTTGTTATACTTTTATGTTCACGCTCTTAGTGTTGGTTTTATGTTCAGTTATGCGCAGATCCTTCAGCTGAGAAAAAAAAAACATGCATTGTCAATGAGGCTATAATCTGCTGCTAAAATAGGAAGTGCTACCTTTGTTTGCAGAAATGATAGATTTCAGTAAGCATGCCATATTCTTATGTCTGCCATTGGTGGGTGTAACATTTACTGGGAGGATCATGTTTAAACAGAGTCGGGCAAAGCTTGAGTGAGCGGTGTCCTGGATTTTACTGCACCGTCAGCCAAGCGAGACTTGAAACGATTCCTTTTGGCAGGGTACTGCAGAGAGTTTTGTATAAATTTCGCTAGTTGAGCAGTCCCCAAAAATCCCATTTGACTGTGAGTAAACCTTTAAGATTATTTAATGAAACTGGTGCTGGATCCTATTCACAAACATTCAGTAGCAGAAGAATAGTTCTGCTGCATGTCTGTGATCAAGCTAACTATTAACAACCATGGTCTGTTTATGAAAACAGACAAACCCTCTGTGACGTCACACACAGGATTCCTGAAGAGCAATTTTCAAGCTCTGTGTGGCTGCAGCCATCTTTGCTGTTCCTGGCTGCTTAAGAAGTGGAGCGTGAGTGGAGCTGAGGCGATGTGGTACCTTGGCAGACAGCTAGCAATCCCAGTTTCTGGGGGGGCCCAGGCAAAGAAGTACAGTGTTCCACTTAAAAGCTTGAGGATGCTACTTGTGGATTAGTTTACTCAGTAAAATAAGCCAGTACTTTGGGGCACAAACTTTTAAGCAGCACTGTATGTGTGCTATTCCCAAAGTCCAAAGACTTTCTTATGTTTAAGGGGATTTATGTTTGTCATTGCACATAATGAGCCTTATGATAGACTAGCCACCTGTCCAGGGTGTACCATGCCTCTCGTGGTCCGACAAGCGGTTACTGAAGATGAATGGATGAATGAATAAATGAATTGCACAATATGCTCAAGGTAGCCTTTCTCGTTTTGTTCTCAGAGTCCTCAAATAATTGCTTGGTTTACCTCTCCAGAGAGTGCACCCCCGCAAACAACCCACAGCAGCACCCATACAGTCACCCAAACCAGCCATGTACTTGTACTCATGGATAACTTCACTCCTTTTACATGAAATAAATGAAGTATCGCTCTATGGCCTGCAGTATTTATAGCTGTGCTCTGGTGTGTCTGCATCATTCTGCCACTAAAACCTTACTGGGAAACAAGTGACTGAGTTTCAGCCTGTGCTTCACACAGTGGCAAGTGGGCTTATGTTGGAGTTCAAGTTAATAAATATGAATCAACAGTTAATCTCCCTAAATTCACTGCAACATTGAACATCTGAGTAGATGGAGGCTGAACACAGGAGAACTTTCTGTGCTCGTTAACCTTTCAGGGAGGCGCACGTAAGGTTGCGCTGTAGGCTACAGGGTCTGGATCTATGCCATACCCACACAGAGGCGACGCTCAACAATAAAACTAAAGTTCCAGTTAAAATGATCCCCTTGTGCCTGAGATTGCGCTAGACTTTTTCGTTATGGCATTTTGACTGACAGGCTCATAAAAATACCCATGACTTTATTTTTTTATTTTAGTTTACTTTAGTTTTATGATAATAATAACACATTCAATAGCATTTAATTTTCATTCATTTTTATTCAGTAGTGGTGGGGGAGAAAATCGGGATCTGGCTCAGCTGTTAAGAATCATGATCTAGACATCTATTTAACCCGCAGTGAGTCCGACCACGTTTGACAGACACATAGAAACAAAATATGTATTACACGATTTAGCTAACTGGCACTCAGCCACTCACTCATGTACAATAAGCAGAGAAACGGAACCTCATAACCGCTGCTCGTTGATCAGTGCTTAACTGAGAGTCAGCAGCCACTCAGTCAGCAGATAAACGAAACTTAAGCGACTCTTAACGGAGACTCGTGGATCCCTGCTTAACCGAGAGCCAATTAATATGCTCACTCGCCACCAAGTGGTCAGGGGGGTGAATTGCAATGTGTCATTCTGTCATTTTGACAGAATAGCCTTCAGATTTTTCCGTCACCGTTTTAAAAAATGACGGAACTGACGCGACCCCTGCCTTACACAGCTAGTTGTCTCGAATGGGTAGCAGCCTTGCAAAATTGTGTCTGCTGCTGTAAGGTTGGTCATTTAAACCTGGGAGTCTAAGAGGACTGATATACTTTAGGATTTGCCTCCAGTGGCAATATGACAAACTGCACTTTCTGGTGCTAGTGCATTGACTTCATTTTAGTTCTCAGCCCAGAGGATAGCTACTAGTTCACCACCAACAGGGCTTTAAAAGGACCACCATCCATATTCTCTATCTTTTTCTGTCTCCCTCCAAGTCATGACCGCTGCTTCATGCTACTTTCCCCTGAGCTAGGGAGGAAACAGTGGAGGAGCAACACGCCATGCTAATATCACATGGATCCAACTTCAGTTTTACGCTCCCAACTCAAGAACTACCGAACCCATCTGGTACACTCTCAGCAAAGAAATCTGACACTTATCACTGCATCCCTTACCTTATCTAGCCCCTCATTATTGAAGCATGTTTGAACGTGTGGGCTTATTTTCCAAGGCATTCAAGTATAGATAATGTACATGCCACTACATAATAAAAACTTCTGGCACTTAATCTGTCACCTCTGAGAAACCACTGATGGTGTGCAGAACAGTAAAAGGGATGAATAATAGAAAAAGCAAAGCATTTTGCTGGGAGGCACGTAGCTGTCTTTCAGGAGTCCTCACTTTGGGAACCATCAAACTGAATGACTGGTCAGGAGAACCCTCGCATTGATTTTACAATCAGCAAACTGCACCTCGGCTCTTCTCACAGGGAAGAATTGGCCCATTGGTTGGAAAATTGATGGTGCGGTGCACATCAAAACATACACACTTGCACCAACAAACAAGTGCTCACACACTAGGCACTTCCTCACATTCTGAGTGCGCGTGTGGAAAAGCTCAACACCTCAAAAATTGGTCCATTAGCTCCAGAATTGATAGCGTCACAGAAATGACACACCACAGAAAACACACGCGCGCGCACACACTGCAACAACGCACAAGGCCACCTTTAAGTGAGCGTGTGTCTAACACACGCTGGGCTGTGAAAAAGGGTCATTTAAAGATCCATCGCCATCTGTTTTGGTCCCAGCATGCCATTTTCTCCTCTGTGGGGGCCTTTGATTTAGCAACAAAAGGGCGCCACTGCTTCCTTCCTTCGCACTGTGCGACCAGACATCCGGCCTGAGCTGGTTATACAAATCAAACGCTGCCGGGCATCTATTGTATCATCATACATATGACCACCTGTGCGGGGCTGTTGCTGGTAATCACAAACCTTAGGGATCCCGTTTAAACACTGATCAGGGAGCCTGTTTGTTGTGTCTCTTGCAGATATCACATTAACAGATGACACTATTAAACCAGGAGGCGTGAGGAAGCAGGTGGGTGATTAGTTCAGAAATACTACCTTGGAGTTTGATTTATTCACACTCACTTGTGCTTTCAAAAAATAAAAATAAACACCCAAAATTAATTAGCTCTTAATTGGCTTGCAACACATGGACATTTTTTATGTTTAATGTTTATTTTTATGCCTGTCTGATGAGGCCTGTCACTCAGAAAAATGCCCTGCATCACATTAACCAGATAGCTTCATCATGTGGAGACCACACACTGAGCTAATAGAAGCTTGAATGTTGGACATGTTAATAAGTTGATGAATCAGGCCCTGGTCAAACCACGCTTCCTGAGTGATCTGTGCTTTTTGGAGGACGCTTGTAAAAATCAGATCACTCAGGCCACATTTGGAGATGGTCACGTTGATGGGCGTCCTCCTCAGCCTACCCCATTTGAATTAGCAAATTAAAAAGCTGAATATGTATAAGCTATAGCCTGGTAGTCAGACGAACTTCCCTCTCTTTTTGTGATGGAGAGTTGGTCTGGAACCCTTCTGTTGAGAACGGATTTTGCTTTTATCAAATTGTTTGAGTGCAGATACTGTACGATAGAAGAGTAACAGTGACATAGACATGCACATCATCCGAGGACCGTGCAGTTGTATTCATTCACAATAAAATAGCTCTGATTATCTGGAGGACTATCAAATTAAATGCAGAGGTATTTTTGTGTCACACACCATGATGAAATCCAACGACGTGATATTCCAGGAAGAACCGAATTTGGCTATGACAGGCTAGGCTACATGTAGTTCTCTAAAAAAAGCAAACAGATTGGCATGCGGTTTATCAGTCATGTGATCATGTTGATGTATGCAAAGAAGCTGTGTGGAGTACAAAATAAATATTTTATCAGTACTGACTGGTAACTGATGTATTTATTTATCTATATTACTGGTGATTTTTCTTTCAGTGGTGAAGTGACATCAGATATGAACTGTAAATTGTATTGCTTATTTGACCCCACAATGGGAAGATTTTTCGACGCATTCAGCTCATCTATTTGTACACACAAGGAGCCCACTTGGAGCAGTAGGCAGATACTGCTGCCTAAAATAACTCACGTCAGATCAGAGAAAAATAAATACATAAATAAGGATGATGTTCCAGAATTGGTATCAAGTCCTCTTGTCAGGAAGCGTGAACGTCAAGCAGGGCTGTTTGTGGTGCAGCAATTATTCTATAGCACTCCAAATGTTGTTTGTTTGCATATAGCGTTAAACTGAGATCTCAAGTGGTAGCTCAAAACGTGGATTCACGTGTGAACACACGCACTAAAAGCTGGATACTCATGATCTGTTCACTTAGAATGCATGTTAATACCCAGTCTGAACAGGGCTTAGTGTTTTGTTTTGTGTCTAATCTGTTGCCAAAGTTCCCCCCAAAAACACAAATCCATTCATTCACCTTTAAATGGGACTAAAGTGTGAATGTAACAACCTGTAACACGGCGTACAATAAAGCAGGAGCCTCAGAGAAGGAATTATAAGCAAAACAGCAGACGTCAGTTTTCCACATGAGTATTTCCTCTTTGACATTAGAGGCTGATGTCTCTGCCCGTGTGTGAAACCATCATTAAAGTCGCTGTGAAGCCTGCCCCAGGGCGTCTCATTTGCATTCTTGTATCCACATCAAGCATACACTTGGATAAACACACACGCAGGATCAACACAGAAGAGGATGGCACCGTGTCAGTAATGACCAGGACATGTTTTACATAAGGAACTGTGCTGGTGACTAACACTACATCTAAAATGCATTCAAATAAACTGGTTTGGCTGCGTTTGGAGACAGGAAGGACAACAGAAATAACTTAGTTTTATGCAAAATGACTCTAATTAACCCTCCAGTGCATGAGATTGCATTTCATATTCAACAAACCTGTTCATCAACTGTTTTTGGAAAATCACTCAACCACCCAGAGACCGTGCCAACAGCCAACGGTTGCAGCAACGCCACACCTCCTGCTGAAGGTTCTGAAGTAACCCCAGGTGGGTTTCCCAGGAAACAAAGCTCATTCAATAGAAGCAACTTGCGCTGGCTTGTTTGATGAAATGATGGAATATGATGGTTGTTGTTTCTGCATGCTGCAGCAGTTTCAGCCACAACTTGCTTCCTGTTTTTTTAACAGTAGAAGATTTGACGAAGCTTGCTTTAGTAAGCTGAGAAAATAACAAACTGAAACTGTGCCTCTTCCTTTCAGTGAAAAGAAAAAAAAAGGCTCATTTAACTTTCAGAGTAGAGTCATGCACTTGCATTTCATAGCCTCCAGAGGGCAAATACCTCTGTGTCATACAGCCGACTGAAAAAGACGTCCATCGACCTTTTTAACACTTCTCTATAGCAGCAGGTGTCTATGACAAAATTGTTTTTGCAACCTATGCTATAATACTGTAGGAAAGTTAACAGCAAACAGGGTCCTTAACTAAACAGACAGTGTTGTCACAAAATAGGCAGGGGAAAGGCAGCATTCCTTGACATAGCACTGGGAATATGTGGAACATGCACCAGGCCATCAGGAACACTGCAAGAATACAGGAAAGCGTAAGATAAGTTACAGAGAGAGGAAGACGAGGGAAGGAGGAACGGAGAGAAAGGGGGACAGAAGAAAGGACAGCAAAGGAACAGAGGGGGACAGTTGGAAAAACGACAGGATGGGAGCGCCACTCTAACCCAAGGGTGAAAGTGGGAAAAGTTGGAGGTCAAAAGCTAGGAACAAGAGGTCACACTTTTATGTTGACAAAAGTGCCTCCGGGGAGAAGGAGAGGTTAGAAACACTGGGGTTTTCAGTCAGAGGAAGGGACAGTCGAGCGAGCGCATGCCTGACACTTCCACTCCAGCTTTGAAGCTTATTGGGCGAGTGACCTCAAGAAGAGGTGTTAGCCTTGGATGTTGACAGGGGCAAGTTGGTCAGGGGCATTTACACTGGTGGTGGAAAGGCAGAGCAGTAAACTTATGTCAATAAAGATATCAGCCCCTATCAGAAACAGTCCGAGGTGAAAAAACAGAGAGCAGCCCTAAGTCGGAAAGAACAAACACTAAATGGAAACATGTAATACAGTACCGCCATGAGACGAAGGCCCGAGCTAAGAAATTCTACAGATAATAACAGACAAACAGGTGTTAACTAGCACATGTTTTTATGTTTTAATTAAATTAAATTAAAAGTGCTCACTGTGAAAGCTGTCAGCTTTCATGTGAAGATGTTTTGAGAATGGTTCCAGACACATAGACATGTAATTTCACATTCGCAAATCTGCAACTGTGTTGTTTAATGTTTAAATGCATTTGTCAAGACACAGTGTCAAACACCTGCTGAATGTTGTTGCTGAAGTGTAGATTTGCTGATTTGCTTTTGGTCCACACATAAAGGTATCCTCCTCTGTATTGGATATGCAATCACACACACAGCAGGTAGGCAGCTCCGACGTAGCATGTTCCTCAATCTTCAGCTGCTTTGGGGTTTGCTGCGACTAGTTTCTCCTTTCTGGCCAACTATGAGACACTTTGTGTTGTGATAACTGTTGCCACTTTCTGTTTGCATATGTCTGTCTGACAGTGTGCCAGCAGGTCATTAACAATACTGCTACCTTCATTGATTCCTTTTGTGCACTGAGCACATGCTAGAAGTCAGACAGGGAGATTGTTTGCCTTTCTGATTTCACCTCAGTTTTGGTATCAAGCCATAGCTGTGGCCACTTCCAGCTGCATCATCTTCACATTTTCAGCCAAGTAAATGAATGGGGTCCTATTAGTATATTTTACCAGTTGAAATCTAAGATTATACGCTGTTCTTTAATCTGAATATAATAGCTTTTGCTAAAATGGCATACAAACACCACATGGCTGATCCTGAAACCTTTCAATAGAAATACAGTCAATGCCACTTCCTGATTAGGTTAAAATCCAAACTGATGTGAAAGGAAAAAAATGAACATTTTGGAAATTATTCAGTTCCATTGTTTCAGATGGTTACATTTAAAGACTGCCAGCGTTCATATGTCTAATTAGCTTAGCTTAGCATAAACAGTAGCAAGATGGAAACAGCTAGCCTGGTTGAAGCAAAAATACCGAAATACTTCAAAGAGTGCCTTTATAGCTTCTTAATTAGCACATTGCATGCAATCTATGTAAGACCTAGTGTAAAAAAGGGGGGCTACTAAACCCACCAAATGACCTCCCCCATAAAACCTCATGGCGTCTTTTTTACGCAGTGATTTCATTAGACTAACAAACAAGCATGAGTGGCTTGCCCCTCAGGCAATGCGCCATCAAAGATGTAAAGAAAGGAATTTTTCCCAAACACGTTAAACCACAGTGTCTGGCTAGCTGTCACTGTGACTGTCACTGCAGGCATTTTGTCCTCATGCCTTTAAATACAGTGCAATCAGGGTAAAGCGGCTTTCCATTGAGTACTGCAGGCCTGCCTCTTTTAAAGGATTTCAGTGTGGTTGCAAATTGCCCAGATTATTCCCACAGACTCTTATATTGCGGAAGTTCTCTTTTAATTACATATGCTGGGATGCAGTCTGATTGGGTTCCAGGAGGGCTTGCTCTCACATGCTTTCATCATACATTTTTTTTGTTTGTTTGTTAACTAGTGATCAAGACATGCCTGTCCATAAAGAGTGTGTGATGCACTGCTAACTAGCTAGGAACAGCCTGATTTGAAACAGAGACAACAAATGCAAGTGCTCTAATTGGATGTTGGATGTTATCAACCCCAATGTTGCTGTTCTTTATTTAAGATTTGCTGCACCTATCATGAAATGTGATGTACCAGAGTGTAAGGACCCTGTTTTATTTGTGATTAATACTAAAGTAGTTGCGTTTACGTCCAGGCGCTGAACTGATTAATGTTCGACCCATCTATGATAACTGTGGACTTTTTACTGCAGATTCAAACTCATTATGTACAGTGAGCATTAATACTGGGGTGTAGCTGTTCACAAATACTGTAAAGTTCGTAGCTTAAGGAGAAGTTGCTGTGTCGTGTTGCCCTCTAGTGGCTGCTGCTGGTATTGCTCTATGAGTTGGTCAGTCAGAACTCAGAACACTCTCACCACTGTCCCTGCTCCAAAGACTCACTAACCTCCCCAAAATACCCTCATATGACCACAAACCCCCAAACACTTCACAAGCCACTTTTAGCCAAAAAGGAACTTATTGCACTATGGGTACTGTACTGTACTGTTGGTACAGTTTTCATAAATACATTCATGATCTTATGTAGTTGTGAAACCACATTTCCATAACTCTGTGTGTTTTTATTAACATATTGTAGAAGTGACAATTGTTTGCATTCTTTGGAAGCTGACAATCTCCTAGGCGTTGGTCTGTTTGAAAAGACTAGACATTTTGTTTAAATTGGCAGGAATGTACAGTACGAGCTGCTACCACTGAGGCCAGCAAAACAAAATCACGTCACATCAAAGCATTGGTTCTCATTGATGGGTGTGATTGGGTCGCCAGGTGTAGCCAGACTCAGTTCTCATTCAAATATGAGCCTGGTAACGCTCCATTTGAATTTCATAATAGGGCATGTTTCAAGTGATACAAAGAAAAAAAATATTTCTGCATGGAATTCTCTAGTCCTACAGCCAATCAGAGCCATTTTGTTAATAATCAACTCCAGGTGCCCAGATGGCACATATTACTATGTTGCTGTTACTCTCCTTTCCATCACCCAATTAAGCCCACCCAAATGAATCGATTCATAATCAGCTCCCAGCGGAGCGGCTCCAGACCAACTTTCCACCACAAAAAAGAGACTGGGGGATTTAGTCTGGCTTCTAGGCTGGTGATCTGTATCTGGGGAGGACTGTAGCCTCCACTGACATGCTTTAATATTGTTCTAAGGTGTGGCATTTCTTGTGTGTGCCACTTGTACGTCTTGTAAACAGTCTTCTCTGGGTTCAGGGGTGTGGTTACTCTTTGCAGATCTTAGATGAGACAATGGACGAGGAATCCAGATCATTTATTAAGGCTTCAATGTCCTTCATGGTCTGTGGTGAAAGTGTGTTAAGTACTAAAAAAACTTGTCATACCACTATTGTGAGCCTTCTGAATCGCTCACAATAAAACACACATTATGTAAAATGTGCAGACACCCAGGAACCTTTACTGTGTCACACTGAAAAATTCCAGGTAAACGCGATATTTACTTTAAAATTAGACTAAGCAAGCGACTGTGTTACTGTGAATAAAAGATTTACAGTGAGAGAAAGAGAGAGAGGCCGGGGCTGCATGCCAGGGCACCGATGAGCTCATTGTTGAAACAGGGATTTCCACATTTCCATGTCTGTGTGCCCCATGCCATGACACACAGCTCAAAAACAAGAGCGGGGAGGAAAAGGGGGCACACATGGGGCACGCAACACACCCCAATACGCCACAGAGAACATGTGAGCGTAGGCACCACCGCGAAAAACACACGTGGCCTGGTCCCTGGCTCAAAGAAAGCAAGGCCTGTCCCAGCCTACAGCACGTGAGAAAACACAGGAAGCAGCCCCAACCGATGTGTAGCACAGTTTAATTGTCCTTTTAGCGTTTGTGTCCAGTTCAGTAGAGTCCAGCGTAATTTGGCACGAAACAAACACACACCAGCAACGAGTGAACAAGAGCTTTCACACATTGTTTGCAAATGCACCCAGGCATGCTCAGAGTGGAATGGATGGCAGTGACACGAAAACACACCGCACACAGGAATACACACACACACACACACACACACACAGCAGCAGCAGCAGCAGCTCTACCACCTCTGCTCTGTCAATAGGGCTAGGCCCGCATGGTTTCCATAGCAACCTCGCCCCTCCCTTTGGCCTGCAGGGGAGGTGTTTTGAAAGTTCACAGCGTGTTTGTGCCCGTGTGCGAGCAAAAAAAAAAAGGGGCGTGGATGTCCGAAACAACTCCCAAGAACTGAAACAGCCCTCCTTCAGTCCTCAGCTGGAGCGAGTGACAGCAGCACCAGAGAGTGTGTCAAGTCACTGCCAAGCTATTTGTGTTTACTCCTTTCGAAGCGGGACTTTTGAGCACCTGTGAACCATGGAAGAAGACGCGTCCCACGCCGAGCCCAGCAGCATCTCTGGAAGCACCCACACCATCCCCCAGCAGCAGCAGCAGCAGCAGCAGCACCCCGAAAACGCGGAGATCCTCATACCGAGCTTCAACCCGCCGTCCGCGCCGTCCTCCCCCACCCCGACCGGCACCCTCTCCCGCTTGGGCTTCAGGAGCCCCACCAGCCCGAACTCCGTGGCGCCCGGCAGCCCCGTGGACCGCGGCCAGGTGAGCGCCATAACCGTGGTGGCGCTGCTGGACAAGCTGGTCAACATGCTGGAGTCGGTGCAGAATAACCAGGAGCGCATGGAGCAGCGGCAGGCCGACCTGGAGGACGCCGTGCGGGTGGTGCAGGGCGACGTGACCCGCCTGTCCAAGACCCACGTCGGCACCTCCAACAGCGTCTGCAAGCTGCTGGAGCGCTCCCGGAAAGTCAGCGTGCACCTGAAGGACGTGAAGGAGCGCCTGGACAAACAGGCGGTCCAGGTGAAGAAGCTGGAGGCCAACCACAGCCACCTGCTGAAGAGGAACCACTTCAAAGTGCTCATCTTCCAGGTGGGAGGATAAAGAAAAAGCAGGTTTCTAAGACAGAATAACTAAATAGATTTATTTGAGGAGGGCCACTCATCTGTGGAGGCAGTTTTGATGTAGTTATTTGGAAAAAAATAAAAATCTCCCTGGTGATGTCACACTGATGACACCAAGGTATGCTGGCTCAATCAGATAGATGCAATGTTACAAACTGGAGATGTGGATCATAGAGATTACATAAGGTACTTGACAGATGTTGTCAGGTGCATCATGGGAAATAAAAGAGCTGCTTGGTCTAGCTCTTAAGGTAAATGAACTCTAACATGAGGACTTATCCTTTAGCGTGTGTGCCGTCAGGCTTATTTGCATTCCTATTTGACTGCACTGGTGCATGGGTTGTGTGCCTGGTTGACACTGACACATGATATGTTGTAGGCCATCAGCACTTTGGAACACTTTCAGCACTTGAGGCATGTTGAGCTGAAAGCGGAATAGAATTTGGTTACTTCCAACCCTATCGAGGCTTTATCAAGTTTGATACGCTCACTCGAGTCTCTTCCTCTGTGTGTGTGAGAGAGAGAGTGTGTGAGGAAGAGAAGAAGGGTGTGTCTGGGAATGGAGCTCCAGAGGATAATAGAGGAGGGCTCAGTCGCTGACTTTGACTAGATTTGTTTACACCCCCACAGTCACATTTGAGACGGGCAAGTGGTTTCTGGACGGGTTCCCTGCTTCAGCTGCCGCAGCACACCTGTGAGGGCGGAACGCCACGCTGGCGCAGAAAACATGCTCAGCTTTCTCATTACCAGAGAGAACTGAAAGTATGAATAACAACCTTACATAAACAATGCTTCACTTCGATAATGAACGTCTGTTTACGGAGCGAGATAGAGCTTCCCCTGCGTTCTTGATGCGCAGATAGCCGAGTTTATTGTGTTAAGTGGTTGCCATGCAAGGCCGGCGCAGGCCCTGGCTGTATATGACGGATGCATTTCCCTTCAACCAAAAAAAAAAAAAAAAAAAAAAGCTGGAGTCTTCGTGCGTGAATAATGAGTGCATGTCTTCTCATGCTTGTCTTTGTGTGTGCGTGTGTGTGCGCGCTCTATCCAGGTAGAGAGGGGGAGGGCATTGTTGACACAGCCAGAGCCACTAAGAGCTCTTAACTGCCACTGTTATCTGGTTTCCCAGGTACTGAGACTCTGTTGTTCAAATGCATCAGGTGCCAAGACCTTACTCTGTACAAGCTGGCTGTGTGTCTGTGGGTGAGGCACCGTCGATCGATTTGATCAAATTCACAGTCACGCTAGAATGGAGCCACTTGTCACTTTGGAGATAAAGCGGATGGTTCTTGCTTTTAAGGCACTGTCAAATCCTGTGTTTTATCTTCTCAGTTATTCTTCAAACAGCATTCGTATATCGTAAAATCACACTGGAGTAAAATTAGTGTGGGCATTTTCCGGCTTCTGTTGATTTCCAAAGTCAAACTGCAGAGTGAAGCATTTGCAGATGGGTGTAGTAAGAACACAGTATGACCTCAAGGGCGTGTGCGTTATTAGCAGCTCGCCTGTTGAATGCTACGCCGATGTGTTGGGTCAGGTGTATGCAGTTACAGAACTGATAAATGAGACTCGGCGTGCCTGAGGGGAGTGGGTAATGAAAGAACTTAGTGCAGCCCTTGTTCCTTCTCCTGGGTTGACTTCTTTCTGTGACCATCACTGTCCGCCTCACCTAATCTCTTTTTGTACTGCCAGTATTGTGTCTTTATCTTCTCTGCGCTTTAATTTTGTTCTCTGATGCCTTTTGGTGTACTTTTAAACATACTCCAGCTTGCATGCGACCAGTTTTTTCTCTCCTTTGGTCGTGCCACCTGTCCCATTTCCCTGAAACCACACGCATGCCGCATGCTGCTCTTTGATAACGCGCTTTCGTTGCACAACCAATTGCCAAACGTGTACCAAGCCACGCCGCTATCAGCCGAGGGGGCCCTTCTCTGCGGCAAAATTGATCCAAAACACTCATCACCCTGTATGTGCCAGCTGAGGTGGAAACACAGAGGGCTTCTGGGTAAGTTCTGGGTAAGCACCTACTACAGCACAGAGCGGGGGTCCCCACCTTCTCCGGGCTTTGGCCACGGCCGGTCAGCAATGACAGCGCTGTCTGCCGCTCCGCTGCATTCCTGTGCATAACAGGGACTAATGAGGACTTAATTACCGCTGCTTGGGCCTTGTTTGTTTGTTTTCGTGCACCAGTGCTTTTCCTGTCTCCACACGGCCTAGGCCTTTTCTCTTGCATGCACACACACACACAGATACGCATGCACACACAGTTCCCAGCCATCTAAGATTCCGCTGATCCCCGTGTCAAGACAGTTTTATTAATTCCTGTTTGGAGGAGCTAAAAGACAGCAGATATTTTCCTTTTCTATTATTTGTCACAGAGACTCATTACCTGATAGTTTAAATATCAACAGTCGCCCTGGACTTATCTGAATGTACATCGCCGCCACACGCTGCAACAAATGCGGTGTATTTGGAATTTCATTTCCTGCGACAGAAGTAATTTATGTCTGGGCAGATTATGATGTCCCCATCTGTGTTTATTTCACAGCAGCTATTTCATCACAACAAACACTCCAGCCACAATGGAAAATTGAATTTGAACGCAGTGAGATTTTTATGCTCTCTGTCACTTTTCATGGACGGGCCAGAGTCAAGAGTTTTGCTTACTATATAGCGGTGAAAGGACAGTTGCTGGCTCTTTTGCTGGGATGGGAAGAGGATGTTTGTTGATTTATTTTTATTTTTTTGGAGGGGCGATCTCTAATTGCAGAGAGAGAGAGGCAGGGAGTGACAGTACTTCAAGCTCTCACACACTATCACACTCACACACTATCACACATTCATATCCCTCGTAGGAAAAAGAAATATAGTCCCCAGCCAAAGTAAACACAGTGAGTTGCATTATGTTGCTATGGGACTGATTCTGGTTCATTCAGTCACATATTATATATATATATATATATATATATATATATATATATATATATATATATATATAGTGGGTGACATATGTATATATATATACATATGTCACCCATTTAATAAGTTAGAATAAATTAGTACGACAGCTTGTGAAACAGCATTTCCATCTTTCGCCACGTCCTGACTCATTTACTCCTGAAGGCTTTTTCAACGCTCTTTGAGGCTTAACATAAGTCACTGTCATTTTGTTTGCTTTGCTGCCAATCGTCATGGAGCTTTTGTGTAGCCACACTTGACCAAAGGTTGAGACTTAATGTTAGCTCTCAGCAGCAGGAAGTAATGGCTGTTTAACACAGTGGTGCTCTGAGGACAGAGAACTGGTAACGCTGTTCCAAGCCTCGCCCGGACCTCTCACCTTTTACTGTAGTTAATTGACACGGAGTAGAAAAATGTTCAGCTTGTCTATTTTTGGTCCCATCTCGTGCACGGAAAATGATATGCAGCGCGACCGATGCTACAAGAGAAACCCTTAAAGCCAAACTCTAATGAATCAACACCAAAAAAGAGAACAGGCGTCTTATATTTCTTATTATCGTTCATAATAAAATATGTTCAGTTGGAATAAGATAGTCGAGTGTAATTGGAGCACATATTGTGCATGTTTCCTGCAGAATCTTCCGTTATAAAATCACATTTCCACAAGTTTGAGCAGGCCGCTGGCTGCAGGCTACAGCTGAGATTAGTTGAGTGTCTCTTTCTTCCGGGTGATATATTACACCAGGAAAGCAGAAAGCAGTGCTAGCTGTTTCTCTGCTTTCAGGTTCTGGGTCTACGTGTCATCAGGCTTTAGCCTGTTGCTCATAAAATAAAGGAGAAGAATAGGTGCTCACGTTAACTTCTACTGTGTATGTGTATGTGAGGCAGTATTATTCATTTATTTATTATGACTGTTACTGGTAGAAACTGGTAAAATTACAAGTTAGTTGCAGTAGAAATTAGTGTGTAAGTTCACTTTAGAGTAAAGTAACCCCTGTAACCCCTCATTACTTTGACTGTTTGATGGATTGGCTCATTCACTGAGCTAAGGGAAAAGACATGTTCACCTTTCACAGGACTGAACTGGAAAAAAGTTGCTAGCTTTGCAAAAATGGGAGAAACTTGTATTCCAGGAAGTCCAAACTGATCTGATTTGCCACGTTTACATGGACACGAATGAGCCAATGAGCTGACATTCTGGTAATAAGCAGAAAATAGCCGAATCAACACAAAAATGTCCTCGCATAACAACCTTAAGAGGTGCAAGAGACTAGTAGGGGAAGAAGAGGTTTTCAATCAGACTGAAATATAAATAGTAATCAAAATTTACACCATCCCTGGTATAAATTTGGATTACTACTTATATTAGGGCATAATATCCATATCAAATCTCAGTCTAAATGGAATGGATAGAATGGATAGAGTTAATGCAAGTATCATGATCAGCCAGTCACGTGGGAACAACTCAGTGCATTTAGGCATGTAGATAAAGTGAAGACAATCTGCTGAAGTTGAAACTAAGCATCAGAAAGGAGAAGAAAGGTAATTTAAGTGACTTTGAACATGGCATGGTTGTTGGTTGAGTATATCTGAAACTGCTGATCTACTGGGATTTTCATTCACAACCATCACCAGAGTTTATAGAGTTTACAGAAAATGGTTTGAGTTCAGTTGTTGCACCTCTGTGAAATGAGGACTGTGAAGTGAGAATTCCTTGTTGATGCCAGAGGTCAGAGGAGAATGTCCAGACTGGTTCGAGTGGATAGCAAGGCAATAGTAACTCAGATAACTGCTACTTGCAAGCAAGTTATGTGGAAGAGCATCTGTGAATACACAACATGTTTAACCTTGAAGAGGAGGAGCTTGAGCAGCAGGACACCACACTGATTGCCACTCCGATCAGCTAAGAACAGAAAACTAAGACCTCAATTTGCAAGGGCCCACTTTAATCAAATGGCCTCAACAGTCGCCAAATCTTAATCCAGTAGGGCACCTTCGGGATGTTGTGGAATGGGTGATTTGAATCGTGGATGTGCAGCCGACAAATCTGCAGCACCTGTCAGAAAGCAATGTGTGCTTTCCATCTTTGTTAAATGCAACATGATTGTGTTGAGGATTTGGAGTTGTGTAGAGACACTTTAAGACAAACACTTGAGCTGATTGCATCACATAATTTTAGCCTTGGTTGCTGGCAGTGTTTAGACCATGAATAACTGTGACACCTGCACTTCTCTTTATGATAAGTCAAAATCTATTCTGCATAAAGGCCCGTCACGTTGATACAAATGCAGTTTAACACTAATACCTTAATATCAATACCATCAAGACCACATAATCTGTGCTGGAGCCAGAGAAATGTCACATCTGTAACCACGACTACACAAGAAGTGACTTGAATGCATTTTGTCCACGTTGAGTTTTGAACTATTTTTAGCAAAGTGTGGCTCTAGTGCAAACCTCAAAAGAGTAAAACTGGTCTCTCTGAAACAACTGCAGAGCCTTTAAGGCACGCTCCAAATGAACAGTGAAGTTTTGTTTACATCACGGATTTTAGCTTTGTTAACATCCTTATTTTTCCTTTGGGGTTAATTCCTCAGATCATCTGGGTTTTCAGACAGCAGAAAGTCAAAATGGCAGAAGAGACAGGAAGATATACATATCCTGTTTTGTCAGCTACTCACAATAGTATGAGTTTGGAGAAGAGATTATACTGACATATGCAAACTGTATTTGAGAGCTAATCTATATGCTTGTGGACGGGGCAGTATTACCTTAAGTGCTTGCTGCTCTTCTGCCAGATGTCACATTCAGGTTTGACAAGTCTGCTCAACTGTTTCGGTCTGTGAGGCAAGTTAGCAACTGCAGATTCCTGCTGCAAAATACCAGTTTCAACTGCTCTAATAACACAGAAAAGTGTCTATAAAGTTTAGGACTGACTGAGCATTGGTCTAAATAACGTGTGATTGATCATGCTAGCCATTCAGGTTTGAATTGTGTTGTCTTCGTATCATTTTTCCCTTGCCATGTTGCCAGATTTCTTGAAAGGAATAGGCGCAATACATTAAAGCTGTGTGTCGCCTCCCAGCATAACCCATGATGCAATGCGGGTCTTTGTTTTGGATGTGGCAAGAACACATATTTAGCGCGTCTTTCCTTATACCACAGGTATTAATAGGTAACAAAGCTGCCTTGCAATCTTTTTTTTTTTTTCTTAATGTGCCCTCTCCACTTTCTTTCACACCCACAGTGAATCATGTGAGATGCAGGTGGGGACTTATCAGCGGCAAAGAGTTACTTTAATAACTAAGGATATTGGAAGTACTGGGAGTTTTGTTTTTTTCATGGGATCAGAAAACAAAACAAAACCAAAGATAGTCTTTAAACTCCTTTATTTTCGCCCTTGGACTTGGACATCTGCGTGTTTGCTTGTTCTCAAACCTATCTTTACCAAGGCCTCTACAGCCAGACGGAAAAACGTAAAACAATTGCAAAGATCTAAAACAATTGCCATTTTGTTTCTCGCCGTTCTTATTTCTCAACTCTGAAATAAAACACGAGAACACAACTTGCCTTGCGATAACATGACGACTTCCTGCTCCCACCGTGGACGCTCATGCCCCTTGACCTCCGCAAACATTGTGAAGCCTTATCAAAAATGTCTGCGGTATCTCCGCTCGGCCCTTATCAAACAATGGTTCTGATTCGCATGCATGAGATTGTTCTGGAGCTCTGCGTTAAGAGAGGGGCTGTGGAGATTTGAGCCAAATAGACAAAGGAGTTTTACATTGTCAGAACTGGAGGAACTAGAGCTGTGAATGTGCAGGAATGTTGCGGTGACACTGCTGAAGACATTCTTCACCACTTCGCACCATTCATCATGTAGGAACGGGGTTAGACTAGATGTGAAGGTTTGTGACGTGATCGTATTGATGTAGAGGAAGTGCATTAAGTGACACAGGCCCTCACAGGTCCAGTCACCTGGAGGGGGTATTATAATGAATATCATTACACGAGTTAATAAAGAGAACTGGATGATACAGAATATGGCACCATCATCTAGAGTGTGCAGACTGCTGTCCTGTAAATGACGGGTTACGTGGACAGGCCTCCAGTCCGCCAGGATCATCATTTATGTCGACAGGAATAATGGTAGCCTCTCTAGATCACCACAATCTCCGTCCTACCAGCACGTCAGCATGACATCGCGCCTGGATTGGTTATTGTGTTGTGCAATTACACAAGCGCACAAAGCCAGTAAACATGCCGTGTTTTCTTTTACCGAGGCAGATATGGGAGGGGTGGAACGCTTTAAAGGTACCGAGCCAAAAAGTGTGATTCACATTTGAAGCTCAATAGCTTCAGTGTTTGTTTCTACTTTTACAAGTGCAGGACATTGACAGTTTATCAGTTTTTTGATAACGCAGTCCCACAAAGAGCAGAATTCCATTTCCTTTCCTTCCTTTCCTCCTGCCTTCCTTCCTGTGTCCACAGATGGCCCCCCCATGCACACTGGGATGGAGGTGGAGGGGATGTGATTGTTACATAACAAGTCGGATAGGGGTGAAATGTAAAGCAGCGCCCCTGGGTTGTGATGGGAGGGATGTGCTGCAATCAAAACATATGCAGATGAAGGCAAATGTGCTTATGTTTCAGGTAGCTGGGGCGCTGCGGTAGTCCACTGTTGAATTTAGAGAATGAGCAGTAGTGGAAGGAAGAAAACATACAGAACTTTGTCTTTGATCCCTTGTTTGAAATGTGTCCACTTTGTAGAAGCAGTCTTCAGTTTCTCTGCAGTCTCTCTTCTCTCTCTGTTGTTCAAAATTTTTCTCACGTGTGGTGTCTGTGTGGTGACGATGGTTTACACTCTCATTGGTGCAGTCCCCCGGAGGCACCTGACTCACTGTGCCAACACACCTGCACCAACCTCGTCTGGTAGGATTGTTGCTTGAAAGTCCCACAGAACATGCCTTTGCCAACTGCCAATGTGCACACATACACATGAAGGCATATAATCGGCCGTGTGCAAAACTGCTCGATATAGGCTGATATGTGGCGTTATGCCCTGCCATTAGTGCGTTGATACAACATTTTAATATTTTTCCTGTGTGCAAATATATGTGTGTTTTCGATCTGAAGTGTATTGAGGAAAGTGCAACTGAAGCTATAATGAGGGATGGCGGCGATTCACGTGGAGAGGGGACGTAATCTGGATTTTATTGTTTCAGAAGAGACATACATGGACGAATAGAAGCAGGAAGCACCAACTTTTCTGACTGTGTTATTAGTTTATAAACTATATTGTCCCACATAAAATCACAAGCAAACTGAATTAAGAAGTAATACACATATACGCTGCAGCTGGCCCTAAATGCATTTCCTCGTCCACGTCTCTCAGTAAACGCTGAAAATCCTCCCTCCGTCTGCCTCCTACACACCGCCTACTCGGATGTCTTCACTCTTTTGTGCGCAGCATTGTTCAGCATTTATTAGCTACAACATGAGCTGATCAGTTCCAGGAGCCACGGTCTGGAGTACACAGTGGAACTCAAGACAGCTGACAAGCCGCCGACTTCCATTGAAGCGGTACACATCTTTGCAGTGACCACTCACTTTGCCATAGGTTCTGTGTAGATCTGTTGTAGGTGTATCGAGCTTTACTGGCATTCTGCATACAGAAATAAGAGGCTGAACTATGATTCACACATTAATATGCTCACATAGGTATTGTTGGGGAGATTTGATGTTCCTTATATTCATCTTGTTCTTGGCATACTAAGATTTACTAACATGTGCTTAACAGAAACTGCAGCCGAATGTCATCAGTTTAGCCGGTATTTATGGCACTACATGAAAGGTCAGGGGATTTAAGTTGTTAGAAATCATCCCGAGGGGGACATGAATGTCTCTACCAGCTTTGCCTGCAATCCATGGAACATGTCAAGGCATTTCAACCCATAATCTCAACCTCATGCTGGTGCTGGGCAAAACGTCTCGATCCCCAAAGCTAGTACGACTCATCCCCCGGAATGGATATAGTACTCACTACAGATGTGTGCAGGTGCCTGTATTCACAGACACATGTATAAACAACGACTTGAGAGCAGATGAAGAAGAAACCGTATAGGGTATCATTACAGATGTGGTGTAAACAGAGACAGACACTCGCTGAGTAACATGAGCCCATCTCAGCTCTGTCACTGAGCTGCCCCTCCCTGATCTCTGCATGTGAAGAGAGCACGAGACTCCACAGAGCTGACTTACATAAGCTCTGGCTAAGTAACACCTTGCAGGACTCTCAATTAGATGGTAGTTCTACCATGCAACTGTTAAATGAGATCTTGAAATGTGTTACATAACCTCTGGTACAAAATATCTTTGTAGTGAGCGCCCTTTAATGTACAGTAAACCAGCAGTCACGCCAAATTAACTTTGTTGTTTGTTTTTTTTTTTTTGGTTTGCTTCAAATGTCCTTGAATTTTCTTTTTATCTCGCTCTCTTCAACAGCTCTCTTAAACAATAGTCCACGTCCTACATGGCTGCACACAAACAGAGGGTGGCACACTGACACTCGAACGCACACATACTGTATCGCACTCGGTGGCTAATAAGCGCTCGCTTAGAGGGTACGATAATTAACAGGGTTCCCAAGAGAGAAGTGCCAGAATGTGAGGTCCTCACACACACACAGAACAGACCAGGGTCAAATGGTATTTAGGAAAACTTTGTTTACTTGGGCTCGCTTGCTTGAGACTGTTGGGGGTTAAACTGGGGACATGCTAATTTCACACAGGCTTACTATTTGGGCAGCCAGTGGATGAAGGGTTATTCTTTCTTTTTGTAATGCAAACCTTTCCCTGTGATATTGCAGTCTATGTCCAGTGGTTGAGTGCACTGCCATGGAGCCAGCCTTTCACATTTGTGTGGTCAAACCAGCTGCCACCACGGTGTTGATAATGTTTGCAAGTACCGACTACAAAAATGCTCAGGAACTGCTTGTGGACGACATGCTATTGGCTTTATTGTTTTTTTTGTTTTTTAGATAATAAGGGTTGCTTTGGTTCTTAGGAATTTACATTGACCTTTTGATTATTCAAAAACTACACAGTTACCTCATAGTATTTGTATTATTTGTTCAAGAAGTGTTTATTGCATCGGGCGTAGTGTCTGGAATGATTATTGATCCTCTGTTTTGAAATCCAGAAATATTGTTTGTGTTAGCTTTAAAGAGATCAGCTATGAATGTCTGGGAATAACTAATGAGAAAGTGTCATCTGCCCCATACATGATGTGACTGCTTTGACCACTGAAACGCAGATGATAGCTGATACATTCATTCATTCATCTTCTGCTTGTCCTGAACCCGGAACCTTCTTGCTGTGAGGCATCAGCGCTAACCACCACGCCTCTGATCTGCTCTATGCTCCATGTCCACGTTCTATCACAGCACTCTACTCCTATTTTTCTACATAGTATGGTCCTACGTGCTACGTGTGCTAATACCGATTGTTGTCAGGAAAATGAAAACACAAACCTAGATGCAGAGGCTGTCAAAAAACTATGTGATATGGCCACTGGAGACACTATTGGTAGTGTGTGTGATCCCTTGAAGCAGAGGTCAATTGATATTGACAAGTGAAGCGTTCGTTGTATTCTTCACCGCGAGCAACGTCAATAAAACCATGTTACTGCGGCAAGTCTTGCACAGTTAGTCATAGGTGGGCTCAGCTCTCATTCGCTGGCTGAGTTCGCTGCCTCCCACACACTTCACTACCCACACTGATTATACCAAACATGTCTGAGCCAAATCAGACGGTCTGTGACGTGCCCAGACTGGAGCAGAGGTATCAAGATAGAATCTTTAGAAACCTTAACGCCACCAAGCAATCAGGGAAAGATTAGTCTTTATTATCAGGGAATGGTCCACTGGGGGTCAGGAGAGGCCAAATTGGCTCTGATTTTCTAATCATGGCCTGTCAGATTTAGGTGTGTGCTTAACCCTTGAGCTATATCACACTTCATTCTGATTAAAACTGCCTGACTCTATCTGAAATGTACACGCAGGGATAAAAAAGAGATAAGCATGCAGCCTGAAGTAACATTGTGTTTGTAGAAGTGAGTTTTCTTTCTGTCATTTCTCAGTTATCGCTAATGTGTTTAATATTTACGCCGTCACCCACAGAGTTCCTGACTTTCTGATTTGAGTCTGCGTGAACCGTCTGTAGGTGTGGTGCAGTGTCACAGTAGCAGCAAAATGAGGCATTCAAATACTGCTCAGTCAGGTACAACAGTAGGGAGGCACAAAGAACAAACTGAAAGGGAGGATTACAGTTCAGCTAAATGAGAGGCAGTGGTAACCAGAGCTGTTCCCTGAGGTGCTACCTTTGTCTTTCAGGATTTCAAGTTACAAACCTTTGGTGCATCATGACTCCCAGCTTTTCTTAAGAGAAATAGCATACCCCTAGTGGTTTTTGGTGGTAAATACACTCTCACTATCTGTCTACACACATCAGAAAAAACACAAGAAGACCTTTATTTTTAATTTATCAACCCTTTATTACAGTATGCACTGTGCTATCCTTTCTCTTCCCTTCTTCTGAAAGTTGATGTTGTGTCTTTGAGAACACGCTGACAGATTTATTAGCAGTAAGATGCCACGCATGCTTGGCACACACCTGAGCTGTGAATCAAGTCTGCATGTCAGAGATCAAGGTAAGAGATATCAGGTGTCTGCAAGGTGGTAAAAAACATAGGGGGGTTTTCTAGGCTTTCCACTTGTCAAGAACAATGTGTGTACTATGGAATAGTTTAGGTTTTCTGACACAGCATGCATAATACTGCTGGCCTTCTCAAAACAATGACAATAAGTGATGTATAGAGGCCAGGAGGCAGGAGTCTTGTAAAGCATGTGGTTGGCCTGGTCCATAAGCATGTTAATGACACCAGAGACTACAGCATCTTAAGACATCCTGTTGCTTTAAGCACCTGTAATATCCTAAGAGCTGCTATGCATTCTTTAAAATGCAGTCATACTTCAGTGCCGACTGTGCGTGGTGAAAGGAAACAGGTAGTGTATAATGTGTACAGTATGTTACTAGAGTGTGTTCCAGGTTGAGTGAGGCTTTATGTGGTGCTTGATACTTGCATAGTTTGAGGTGAAGCAAAAGTGACTCACTCTAGTACTTTTCTGTGAGTGCAGATTTTACATACTCCAGCACCATTCACATATTCAGAGGAAAACACTAAATCCACTTCACCTGCTTCTAGATAGTAAAATGGAGTGGAGGGCTATAGTCTTAGCTTGTTCAGAAATGTCCTGCACATTAGCTGCATAGAAGTCTCTTAAATCAAGTCTTTCCTGGATTTAAATGGTCATGAGCAAATGAATTGACCAATATGCAGTCACGAGCTGGCACTGTTACATATAAAAACAAGGCTGTGCAATGTGTTCCATTAAGTTAGAAAACTAAGAAACAAGTGGAGATTTCTTTAAGTTGTCAAGAAAGGGGCTTTGTTTGTTGGCATTTCAGATGTTTAGTAGAGTATGTCAACTACTGAAGCTGCACCTTCACTCTCCACTCACTCCTGGGTGTGAAAGGATAGGGGCAGTGGGGGGGGGGGGGGGGGACACTCCAGCATGCGAATCCCCAGTGGAGGAGTACATTGGATATGCACATATATGTGCCTGCATGGGCGCAATTGCATGATTTTGCACAGATGAGTGGGTACTGAGGCAAACGGAGGAAGAATGAAGATACTAACACGTAGAGGAGGAAGTGAAGGATATTGAACTCACTTACTCACTCACTTACGTTGGTCGTGTGTTCATAGTTGAGGGCTTAGGGCAGAGAGAGATATAAAAGAAAAAGTGAAGAGAAGTGTTTGACTCCAGCTAAGAAACAGATGGAATTCCTCAGATGTCTTGAGGAGAAAATCAGGAGGCATGCAGAGACTGGTTTCTTCAGTCCTCAGCAGACAGACCAAGCCAGAGTGTATTAAAACCAGACTTCTATTTATAATGAATACTTAGAAACTGAACATGCCTAAGAAGTATACAATAGCATTCATATGGGGAATGTGTGGTTGGAATATACCTGAAGTACCTCTCTGATCACTGTGGTCTAGAATTACAGAAACTGAAATAAGCAGTTACCTGAAGTCTTAGTCTGACCATGGCCAGTTCAAACACAGTAAGACTGAGGTCATGCTTAGTCAAATTAAGATTGATTCAAGCAGTCATCATTTTTCAGAACTGATCCAAATGATTGTGCTTCTAACACATTTCTATCTTTTTATTTCCCTGCAGGAAGACAATGAAATCCCCTCCACCGTGTTCGTCAAGGATTCCCTTAAGACCCCACAACCAAGCCAGTATGATGCGGAATCTACGCAGCGTAATCCATCTGTTACAGGCTCAGTTGATGTCATGCACACCCAAGAGGAAGGCCTCCAGTCCATAAGCCTGTCCTCCGATGAGGACGATCTTACAGCACTCAGAGAAGAATACATGCAGGAGGGTGAGGCTGCGATGGGCACTTCCGTCCTATATGAGAGACGAGCTGACAAGTTCAAGCGCTCCAGCCTGAAGAAGGTTGACAGCCTCAAGAAAGCCTTTTCACGCCAGAGCATTGAGAAGAAGATGACCCAGATCACCACCAAGATCGTGCCCCCGGAGAAACGGGAGAAACTCAAGAAGAGCCTCACCCCCAACCACCCCAAGAGCCCAACTGCCAAGACCTCCACTTTCAAGGTGTCTCCCATGACCTTCAATGTGAAGAAGGTCAGAGATGGGGAGGAGCCCACACAAAACATGGGTTCACCTGGGGAAGAAGCCCATGTGGAGATTCCTCCTCTGGGGAATCTTGATGCTGAGATTCCACTGGCAGAGGTGCATTGCCAGGAGGGCCTTGTGAAGCAGGTTCATGAAGAGATGAGCCCTTCCACCCCTGAGAGTCTGAAGGCAGAGCTGGAAATCAACGGAAAAGCGCCAAGCATTGAGTGCGAGATCAATGGGGATCGTTTTGCTGGCCTGGCAGTTCCCGAGCATGATGAAGATGTTGGCGAGGATGTAGAAGAGGAAGAAGAAGAAGAGGAAGAGGAGAAACACAAAAGTCCTGTTGAAACAGCAGCAGATGTCCAGCTTCCACAGGCCACAGTTGCTGTGGAGCAAGTGTCTTAATATGATATGATTTTGAGCATCAAAATCTAGTTTCCCAATTCTTCTTTTTTTTTTTTTTTTAACTCAAGTTTAAGCAATTACTGGACGGACACCCCAGCAGGCGCAAATTATCCCTCCACTGTAAACAGTCTTGTCATTAGCACTCATATACGCTAGAAAGATACTTTGACCTCTTGAGGTATTCCATCCCTGAACCTCTCCTTCATCTTTGTTTATCACCAGCACAGACCAAAAAGTGTCAACTGAAGCATCCGCTAAATCAGTTTCCTAAACCCTGTAGTCAGGCTGCCTAAAGAAGGCAAAATTGCAGCAATACATCATAACTCACTCTCACCAACCAGTGCCCACCACTTCAGTCGGTGCACATTTCCAGGGAACTAGAACAACTATCTCCCTCCTCCTGTGTTTATCTGCCTCCGGCCCGCCCTTCCTCACTGACCAATAGCCTCTTTTGTTCTTTGTGATTTTTTTTCTTTTTTCTTTTTTTGTGAAAAATAGTAAATCTTTGGGAACTGTGGTGCTGCCCACAGCCAGTTGAGGCAGCGTGTTGCCAGGCTGTGCAAGAGTTGGAATGGGGAGTTCCTGCATTTTCGGTGAAAAGGTCTCCGGAGTGATTTTAGTGGTGGACTAGAGGTTGTTTACTGAATTCTCTGGGCCTGCACTGAAGCGGCCCTGGACTTAACTAGCAGGTGACTTCAGTAGTCTGGCTGACTCTGGCTGTTTCACTTCTCCGAGTCTTATCATTGATAACGTTTCACATTAGCTGCATACTACAGTGATATGATATAAACCAAGAATTAACCTTTGCATCACAGAAAAGTAAAACAGAATAGAGTTATGTTAACAACAAAAGGACAAGAGATACTAAATGTCACGGGGCTACTATTATTACTTTTATGTTTATATGGTTTTTCTATGTAAGGCACACTACTTCCTAGGTATTTACAGCTTAAACACTATAAAATAGTGCGGTAATTTCACCTTGATTGTGTGTACTTATACAGCTAATGTTGTATCTGATGTCTTTTATTACTTTTATTACTATATTATACTTGGGTTTTAATAAGCCACTTTTTCGTCTTTTCTCTTTTTCTTTTTTTTTCAGGCCTCCATAAGTTACATGGTGGTATGTTTACTCAGTTCCATATGTTTAAGCCCTGACTGCTATCTGAAACATTTGCCAGAGCTCCATCACTCAATACACTCTACACTCGATGCACGTATAAACACACTCCTACAGTGCCGTTACCTGGCGCAGGCTGGTATGAGCATCTACACTCCTGAAGGGATGGACTCCTGTGTTTGCGTAGACAAGAGTTAAAGTAAAACATGCCTCTGTCAGACGTTGATCACTTCTCTCTAAGGAATGCCTTGCTTTTTCAGCCATAGTAAATATTTTACACCAGCTACACAGAGAAAGTTTAAAAGGGCGTGCAGACGTATTGTTTGCAAGCAACTTTGTTTGGAAGTCGTGTCTACAAGTTTCCATAAAGTCACCTTCCTCTTGTTGCACATTGTTACAGCATCGCCAGCAGTTAGTTACATGCCATGACTTCCTAAAAATAATTTACCAAGTGATACCAGGTGCCAAGCATCCAGATACTAGAGAGGTCACAGAAGTGGATAAAGGCAGAGGACAGCATTCCTAGGTTTGACGGATGACTCCTGCTCAGCCCATTTTTCATGCTCTTGGCCTCCTTGTTGAGACAGTGTAAAAAGAAGAGGAGGTTCTGTGGAGCCACAGGTGTTCTGCCCCTGTAGAGGCTCCTGGGCATCAGCGTGCAGTGGAAGGGGGTAGCAAGTGTGTTGGGAAGTGTGTGAAAAGGGCTTCAGTAGTTGGAAGGGATGATAAAAGTGCCTTTGGTTAAGGCAGATGTGCGTCTTGGCAGAAAGGTGCTCAAATTATGAGAGTGTGCAATGTGTCTGAGCATGGGAGCTGAAATATGTTTAGGGGATATACATACCAGCAGCTGTCACAGCAGGATTACAAAACTAGTATTTCAGTTTGACTACACCCTAAAGGCATATGATGGCGGTTTTGGAGAGTCAAATGATGGCGCCTCAAGTACCAGTTGTATGTAAACTATGCAATACAGTGTTTTTATTGCATTTCGAATAATCACATTTGATTGCTTTAAAATAAGACCTTGATACCACAGAAGTGATAATAGCACACGGTTATTACATGAACTAACTCCTACTTGTAACCAACTGGTCGATCCCATGAATTGCCAATAACAATAAGTGTATTGATTCAACCATTCTCTGCCGTATAGAGACACTTTGTTACAGTGACTTATGTGAAATCTTTACATCTTTGTGAATATTTAACAAGCCTGCATATTATCAGCATATAAGTGCATAAATAAGGATGAAGCATTAGTAACTGGGTTTGAACGCTGAAAATCTGCTGTTAATAGCAATCATTTAAGATCTAGTGCCAAGCCGACAAGTACAGATTTACACTTATTTGTTTGTTTACGCCCCTGATAAAGGCCAAAAAGGGAGAACATATCTTACATTATCGTATAGAATTCAGATGCAAACTTAAGTTACATATTCCTTATTAAAGCGTTTCAGCTGATGTATTATTGTTTTTATTATCAGCCATGAAACAAATGTATATGTTCAGCTCTGTTTCTGTACTGCAGTACTACTCTGCAGGTCAAAATATAATTAATTCATACATAATTCTTATCTTTGTGAGTGGGATTAAAAGCGAAGGGTTTTTTTTCCACTATTTCTCTTTTACAAAGTTTGACAAATGCAGGTCTGGGTAAATGCAGCATGGGAGGTATGACAGACTAAGTGCTTTGTGTATTACAAAAAATAAAAGCTTATTTTCTCAGTGGGAATTTTAAGACAATAAATAATTAGACCTTTATGATTTAAAACTATGTATCTATGTTTATTAAATGCGCTTATCCTTTTTATTTTCATTCTTTGTACAACTGTCAGAAGTGAAAAGGGATCAGACACTACTAGGCTTTAGTGTGTGGCTTATTTTCTGCTTATTCGTGCACATGTGTTACTTGGTGATATGTTTGTCTGCTAATGTTAAAATAAATAAATGCATAAATATATGTATCTGCGCAAAACGCCTGTTTTATTTTTTTATTTGTTTGGATATCGCATTGTGAAAATCTGGCTCACACCTGGCACAACATTGTCAGGTCACGACATTGTGTTTAACATGGTTTTATTTTAGTTAACCACTTGAACCAAAGACGTTTCGTTCACAGCAGACGATTCCCTGCCACTCGAGTGTTCAAATGTGCTCCTCCTGACGCGCCTTGTAAACATGCAGGCCTTTTCTTTCAAACTTTAGTGTTGGATACATTAATAAAGATTTTATAACAGTGACATTGTGTTGTTGACCTCTGTTTGCAGTTCTCAAGGTAAAGGAAGACACAGTAGTACCTAATAGTTTAGCGTCTTCCATGTCATGAACCTGCTGATTTGTGCTTGACCTAAAGCCGCTCCTTAGGCCATTGCAAATTTGTTAGCTATAGGTCACAGCGCTGTAATCTAGGCTGGTAGGTAAACAGGTAATGAAGGATTAGTCTCAGTAAAAGGAGGTGTTCAGGAGCTCTTATAGCACACCACAAGGATTTAGAAGACTGTATGTGAAATAAAATTAAACGCTAAGGAAGACTCCACGATGGTGGAGTTGCTTTTTGCAAATTACAAACTTACATTTATACCAGCTATGGTTGGTTATATGTGTCATCGTGGCACAGTCCTTGAGACACTTACTGTGCATTTCTAAGTTGTTTCTATGTCTGTCCATGCAAACAACTGTTCAAGTTGCAGTCAAATTTAACACGTGAAGTTAGATCAAAATGAAGGCAGAGTTTGAAGATGGGTGCAGTCTGACCCAAGCGACCTGAGTAAAGTTTCCCAGAAGCAGGAGGCCAAGGGGCCATTGGCCTCTCCATCTTACACCCCTGTCCCACATTCTTTTTGTGTTAGGTACGTGTACCTCCCCAAATGTTGTCTCTTTGTCTGCTGTATGAATATATAAAGCTAGTTTTAACTTTGCATTGTAGGGAATTGTCACATAAAGACTGCCTCTCTATCTGTGTGTCATCATAGCAAAATGAGGACACGTACATGTAGAAGGAACTACAGTGAAGGCAGTTCTGAGTGCTCTGACAGCTATTTATACTGTATGTCTGTCTGTGTGGACAGATTCTGTCACATTCTGTCACACCACAGCATCACAACTGTGCACAATGCACGAAAACTTCACAAAACATTACAGGTGTCATGAAGATGAAGGCTAAGTTCAAAGGTCTGGGAACCCACTGGCATCCCATTCCCATCTGATGTGTTTCCGTTTCAAGGCAGTTACCGCAATCATGTTGTAGCTCAGGTTATTTGCATTCATGGCCAGGGGTAATAGAAAACATTTCCTTATCATTTGTATCAACTGGTCCCAAGGGTTCTTGTACTATGTGTGGATGAAGCTACAAGAAAACAAACCAAGAAGACCGAGGAAGTTTTACTAACTTTTAAGGCAAATATTCAAAATGTCCCTGAAGCACGTAATTGTGTGACTATATAGGCAGGTCAGGTTTCATGTTGAGAGACAAATACAGACAGTCTCAGTGTAACAGCTTCCTTTTACAAACACAATTATTTTCAGCTTTCTTGATTCATTCAGAACATGAGGGAACTTTGTATACAAATTTTGACAGCTGGTTTTAAAATAACATTTTATTAGTTGTCCAGCCTCTAAGCAGACACCAGCTTTGATTCAGAGCACTTTTGCCCTGTACGTTGTCTTTTTGGAATTGTATTGGTAGTAGAAAACATTTTTCTCTCAACCTGCGCAGGTTGAGAGAAAAATACTAATAATAGATGAGAGGCTCATCTAAAAAAACAAAGAAAGAAAAAAAAGACATGCAGTGCACTGATTTTCTGTTTGCCTTTTAAGGCGTAGTGTGTGGTTATCATAGAATACATACAACAGATTCCCAAACCTTTATTTAAATGACTTCATAGGACTTCCAAAAAGCTTTCTCTTCCTTTTCCTGGTTCTGCCGATGTGCCGAGGTGTTATGATGGTGTTTGTCTCCCTCTTATGTCCGAACTAACACCCTGCATACATCCTTCGCTTCCTACACTCATACAACTTTATGTTTTACCAGTATCTACTGCACCAGCTTCATAGTGAGTCACCACACATGATACGTTAGACCTTTTTGTCTAGAACAGGGGTGCCCAATACGTGGACCGCGATCGACTGGTAGATCGTGAAGGCAGTGTAGATACCATTGAAAAAAAAAATGTTTTACATGTCAGACTAATCATTTATCTGTTGCCCCCCAAGAACGAAAAGAGAAATGTTCATCTTTTTTTTCTATTACTTTTTATTGTAACCTCCCCTCAGTTCAGCGGCACAGATCTGCAGACATGTACAACATCAACAACTAAGACTATACTTAAAGGTACAGTAGGCAAGATTGTGAAGATCCAGGACTTAGCCAAAAAATTTGAACTTCGACTACTTCTCAGTCCCTCCCCCCTTTCCGCTAAAGCCCAAAACGGTCTCCAAAGCCCCGCCCCCACAAGGGAGAGCTGTGCACGATAGAGCGCGTGCATATTGGCCCTGGAATACTGCGCACGAGCAGAGAACCGAGAGAGCGCGAGTAAACAAACTAGCATGGAACACACCGACGTAAGAACAACAAAATTGTTTTTATAATACCCTTCGTTATTGCTAAATAATTTGACCTAAAGTACAACGATACAGTCGTTATACTTTAGGTCAAAATATTTAGCAATAGTCAACTTTAGGACAAAACCAAGGTTAGGATGTTTCTGAAAGTAGCCTACATCTTTGATGTTTGCTATCAGTAACAGTTAGAAGCATAATTGTGGCGTTTTATTCCGCAGTTTAGATTTATCACTTTGCTATGTGGTAGATATATGACCGTGCACGACGTGCGCAGGGAAGGGGGAGCGGAGGGCGCTGTGAAATGCGTGTCCATGAGCAGTGATTGACACTCTGTTAGATACACCCCTGGCCTTGATTGGTGCATCTGAGAGTGGAGCGGTGGATGTCTTGCAAATCGCGCTACAGGCTGTAGGAGGGGCCAGATGAGCCATTTTCTTTTTTTTCTTTTTTTTTTTAAATGACCTGCTTCATGCAATTATACTTGACCATAGGGTCAGTTTCAGCAAATATGACAGAAAGTTAGTTTTGTAAAAGTTGCCTACTGCACCTTTAAAGGAACAGCGCTATTTTTCTAAAGGAGCAGTGCAACAACACTTCTTACAATATAAAACCAAAGATGGATAAAGCTTAGCAACAATTAATATCACTTAGGTTAGGTATACTATATGTAGGTAGATCACTTTGACTTGCTCGTTGTAAAAGTAGACTGCAACCCAAAAAAGTGTGGGCACCCCTGTCTGTCATGTTCCATGATCCACAAGTGAAAGACGAGATTCACAAAGAATTTGTGTGTGAATTTTATTGGTGACAAACTACCGAGCAATGCGGACATGTGCAAAATAATTCAGTGCATTATGTAATTATGTTTTTTTTTTGTTTGTTTGTTTGCAAATTTACACATGCGATCGTTCACCTTCGCAAAGGTCATGGTTTGATTTTTCAAATGCTTCACTGCTTATGGATGTCTAATCGTGCGCATACAAATACGCACGGATCAGACTGCGAGCCACGCAGATCCGTAAGTCCATGGTGCGGAAATCTTTGGACATTGATATATATCATTCCCGTCACTTCTCTTTTAGTACCAACACTGAACTCAACAGAGTGCCATATATGAATAGATTTTCATAGATCGTTTTTTTTATTATTATTATTGTAGAAAGAGTGTAGTCTGCTTAAGGATTCTGTTTTTATCTGTATTTTTGTTTTTGTTTTTTGTGTGTGTTTCGTGTAACTTCAAGATGGGTTGGTTCTGTGGTTTAATTAACAGTGACGCCTGTGTGTTGTTACACTACTATGTAACCAGTAGGTGGCTACTTTACAGCATTAGATGTGCTGCTCTTTAAGCACCTACAGCGTCACTCTGAAACAGATGGCAGCTTGAGAATTTAGAAAGAGCCAGGTATGCTTTACAAGGAGTTGGCAGAGATCCAACAAGAACTAATAAGAGGTGAATATTGCTGTTTTTGTTGCGGCCTCTTGACCTGAAGCTCAATCCTTGTAGTTAAAATCCCACTTTTCCTATGTGCCATTTAAAAAACAACCATTGTAAACTTAATATCTTTATTTATTTATTTTCTCTCTGAAGAGTACATGCCAAAGAAAAGCTGTGCTTATACATCATTCTAGTCTGCATTATCTATACATATGGTACCAATATAAAGTGTATTACTGTAAATATTTAAAGCAATACTATGTTACAGTATTACAATACCATTTCTACTGTATAAATATTATAAGCAGTGAGCTAATAAGTGAATACCGGATGGTCAAAACAGTGCTATTGCAATTATGTGTTGGCTGTTGTTGCTCAGCAGCAGAGGCGATTGCTGTAAGACTACAGGAGAAGCTCAGCCTCCCCTAAAATATCACTGGCAATTTCGTCAAATACTACGAATTTACATTACTACTCAAACTAAAATGTGCTAGAACATGATCGACTTCATGACTTCTTATAATAACACAATCATTAATTAGTTTTAACTGTTCGTCTATCGTGATTTTTTTTCTCATATTGCTGTAATGGTACGGTCCGTTTAAAAACCCGCTGAGGCTCGGCTTCAATAGACTTTCAATAGGGCTTCAGAATGGACCGATCTCAGAGCAAAGAAGTTAGACATTTATTGGACAAACGCTCCAAAATCGTCACTCCCAGGGAAGCTGGGCGTCTCTGGGAGTCAATGGGCAGTGGGATGTACCTGGACACCGAGCTTCTGTATGATGATTGGATGAACTGTTAACGTGGCTGGAACTCGTCGTGATTGACAGCGCTTTAAGACTATAGAGAGTGAGGAGTTGTCGTCATGCTACAGAGCAGTGACGTGCAGTCAGGATAGGCAGGGTAGGCAGTGCCTACCCTGAGTAAATTTCATTAAAAAAAAAACACATATTTTAAAATTTATTCTTAAAGTTCACATTCAAGTTATAAACAAAGAGCTTAGAATGCAATTTCAATTGTAAAAAGTAAATTTATGTCTAATTATTAAAACCGATCAAAAACCATGTCAAAAACCCAGACGTGTAGGCTTACGCGAACAGCAATTCACAACGTTGAACTACGCAAAGCAAGCAGTCTGGTTGCCATGAGAACGCGCAAGCAAGCCTTCCCGACGTGGCTTGCATGCATTCTCAAGGCCAGGGTAGGCTGTGCCCGATTTGCCTGTCCTCAGCACTGATTTTCCAATGCAACAAATTTTGAGGGTTGCGCATGCGTATTATATAATTTACGCGAAAGTATATGGGCAAGCATAGGCACTGATTATTGCCAATGCCAAATATGGCAATGCCTTACCAAGACAGGCTCTGGCGGGAGTGCGAGCCAATCATGGGGATGGCTAGGCCCTACGTCATCATGTCCAAAAAAGCCACTTCCGTGTCCACGGCGCTGTGTCAAACTGGACTAAAACGGTTTTAAAATGGTGCAGTGCTGTGTCCCCTGTTGCAATAACAGAAACGACGTGAACAAAACAATCTCTTATTACCGATTTCCCCTCGACAAAAAAGAGAAGAAGAGATGACTAAAGTTGTTACGGTAAGTATGATCTCAAATGATCAACGTTAATAACAAAAATAATAATAATAACCGGCTAGCGATTACTAGCGAGCTAACGTTACGTACTACTAGCTACCGCTAGCCTGAGATGTAAGATGTCAATTGCCACTTAGTTATTTTATTTTATTTTTTCATTTTGCAGGTGTGACAAGTTCACCCCGAACTACAACTAAGGGTCTGGCATTTTCCTGATGGCAAAGTATCTGGGCCAACACGGTTCGCATGGATCACAGTCATCAAACCGGCACTGAAGTTAAAACATAATGTTGAAGTTTTACAATTTAAAGAGAAGATATTTTTAAATAAAGTGAAACTGTGTCAAACTGAAAAATTGTATTCCTGTTTGAAGTATGGGGATCCTAGTGAGGACATCCCTCGTAAATTTTAGCCAATGCTAAAATTAGTGGCTAGCGCGTCATGCTAATTGTTAACATTAACAGCTAATGCTAGAATTATGAGTGAAGACCCTTCTGAACAGAGTTTGGGAAGTCAGTAAAGTAGGCTGTCACTGTATAAAAGGTGACCGGTTCTTGTGCTGTAGCCATACTTGTTTACGCTACCTAAAAATGACTGGACACGGAAGTGATTCCTAGCGGTTACTGACGTCACGCTAGCCATCCCCATAGCCGAGGGACGTTCTACAATGACGTCATCGAGAAATTCGTGGAAAAAGACAGGCGCATGGACTTCATTTTCAAATGAAGGTAAGCAGCTGATTTTACAAATCTGTGTTCATTTCGGTGCTAAATGAATTGTGCCTTGTTTTTTATTCATCCACCTAATTCTGTAAATGTTTTACAGAATGCTGCTCTGCTAGAGTGACCATTAGGCTACTGTACCAGAGAAGGCCCCCTCCCTCACTGAGAAGACATCCCAAAGCCACACACACTGTTTTTTTTTTACTCTAATTAGTTCAATATACAATCAGTTTCATTGTTAATTTGTTCAAATCTATACAGCCTGCATTTATAGGCAAGTGCTGTTCCTTAATGCACTTTTACAGTAGTGTTGTCTAACCTATGTAGGCCTATTTTGCAAGTTCACAATTGTTCATTTATTTATTGTTCATTTTTACAAATCTATACAGCCTGCATTCATTGGCAGGTGCTGTTCTTTAATGCACTTTTACAGTAGTGTTGCCAACAACTTATGTAGGCCTTGCAAGTTCATAATGCTTTATACAGTATATTGTTCAGTTTTACATGTTTATGAGTAGTTGATTAATGGTGGTGTGTACATAAGTTAAAATGTCACAATAAATTTCATGTTTTTGAAGAAATATTCTTGTATTTTCTTCACGTTCCCCTTTTTAAAGATGTACTGAAGCTGTAGTCATCAATCAGCTTCTGTAGGATGTGCATAGTGGCCTCATGGTGAAATGAGAACAGTTATACTGTAAAATTCTTAAGTCGTAGTATTACCATGAAAATATATTAATATTTGTAAGTGTACGGTCGGAATTTACATATGTGAGTGGCCACTGCCTACCCTGCCACAGACCTTACCGCACGCCACTGCTACAGAGCCATGTTGGCAGGATTAGCGGCGAAACATGATTGTTTACGTGTGTTGTTAACTCGGTAGTAGAGGAGGTTCTCGCAATTCCGCACTGTAATACCATGCCTGGAACTGACTGCTGCATTAAAAACTGCTCCAGTAGGCTACCTCACACGAACATATACAATGGAATACAATTTTTCAGGTTACTGAAATGCCAGCCACAGCAGAAAGCCTCGTAACTTTCCAAAGACTTGTCGCTTTTAAATTCCTGCATCGTGTAACTCACACCAAAAACAAGGTCATTTACAATATCCATATACGTGCACGGAGGTAAATGGTCCGGGTTTCCGGGCGTTTCAGGCGTTGCCCCTGCCAACCGATAGCATCTCCTACCATCATGGCCGACCGCCTCAGACCCCGCCCAAATCGGCACGTGACAAGCTACTCAGATGAAACGTCTTCTCTAAAAATCTACTAGTCCAGTTGCCTTTTTTGAAACTTTTTGGATTACCATGACCTGGACGACTGAGAACCTTCACAGACATATACGATATAAGGAGAAATAATTAGTAACCCTGTTAAATTTAATGATGTAATAATTGGCCAGTTTTACAAAACTGGGCTTCCCCTATTTGAAAGACCAGCAGCCGCCACTGCTCAGCAGGTAGAGTGGTTCTCAGTGCCTGGTACTGGTGTGTAAATGTGTGTGCTTGTGTGAGCGAATGGGTAGTTGTGTGTAAAGCGCTTTGAGTTCCAATAGTTAGAAAAGTGCTATATAAAAGCAAGGCTATATTTACCATATTGTGTGTAGACTAACATATTAATTCACCAATAACAGTAGTCGCAGTAAAAACATCTGAGGATGTAGACATTTGCAAATAATCAAACAGGCATAAATGCAACACTATAAAGTGTACTGAATTATCTGCTGTTTTTCCTTCATTCTCCAGTGAATGTGGGGTTGGCCACAGTGGTGGTGGCATTCTGGAACAGCGGGTTGTCGGCCTGTTAACAAATAAAGCCCAGTTATTAGAAAGATTTGTTTAAAGATTTGAGTACATTTAGTCTTGAATCAGTTTATTTCAGATGTCACATCACTAGGAAGACTCAGATTATACGGTATACAATATACGCTATAAGTGGTGCTCTCAGGCACATCCTTATGTGCTGCACATGTATTCACCTCCACAGGTGGTTAGTGTTAGCAACCCGTGGTTCACTCCCAGTGAATCAGTATTGAGATGTAAGTATATCACCCACAACTATCATTGTTGTAACTTTTACAGAGTTATGTAACCCTCAGACATAGTCATCATACAACAATCAGCTACAACATTAAAACCACTGACAGGTGAAGTAAATAACATTGACCATCTTGTGACAGTTCAGTGTTCTGCTGGGAAACATTTGGACCATTCATTCATGTGGATGTTACTTAGATCAGACCAGACACCCCACCCCATAGCAATGACACTCCTTGATGGCAGCAGCCATCCCCAGCAGGATGCAGCCTGACACAGACACACACACAAAAACGGTGTAGGAACAACTCAAAAACACAAGATGTTGACCTGACCTCCAAATTCACTAGATCCCAAACTGATCAAGTATCTGTGGGATGATCCACAGAGGCCCCTCCCCTCAACCCAAACATTCCCACTGTGTTGCCAGACACCACAGGACACTCTCAGATGCTCCATGTCCATTCTCTGATGAGTCACAACTGTTTTGGAGGCCTGTCTCAGACCTCCACAATGCTCATAATGTTATGCCTGATCGCTGTATACTAGATATATTCAGTGATATTGTCTGCCTCTGAGTTATGATATCTACTCGATGGGTCTCTTTCTAGTTTGTTAAATTGTATTTGTAATCAGTTATTAAAAACAACACAGCCTTGCCATATTTGTTCAGCTAGTGGCCAGTAGGGGTGGTCGACTGGTTGACTTTACTGCTGTGCCACGATGATTTAGAATGATGATGGAGAACTCAGATCCTTTTTACTAATTGCATTTTTCCACAAACCAACCTGCAGTCAATAAATATAGCTACTTGACCAGCTGTTCTGTCATCTCTCATCAATATATCACTGGCCGTTTCTGCAGTTATTTAAGTTCTACTGTGTGTTGTTCGAGACTGTTGGCCACAGTCCTGTGGGATGATTTAGGTCTTCCATGATGCTTTAGACTTAGTCTAGCAGTATACTTAGGAGTTACAACATACTGCCTAGGTAATCTCTCCATCAGCCATGTTGAAACTGCAAAGACTTGTTTATTACAAAGACTGGATCAGGATTACTAGCTCTACTACAATGGCAGCATATTCAGAATCATTTATATTTCCATAGCACTGTTCCAGAAACACTGTTTTGGCTTACTTACTAATTCAGTACACTTTTACAAGACAAGTTACCAGGGGCGGATCTAGGATCCTAGGAGATCAGGGGCTTAGCCCTTACGGTGCAGATACCGATTAATTTTTTACATCTTTTTTTGGTGCACACAAAACTACAATTTGTTGTACTTCAACCTGGAACATCAGCACGCTTTGCAGCGGCTGTTGCCGGTGTCGATGGTGGTGAAGCTGTCCGCTTTTTGAAAAAGCTTCTGATGTCCATTGATGCGAAGCGATATCCGATGCTGTTTCAAATTTGCCGCGGGGGCGCTCGATTCGGGGACGCTGGCACCAACGAGATCGAGAAACACTTCTTCTTCTGGACAGGTAGGCTACAGGCTGCTTTCCTGCGCATGCTGCCACTCTGGTGAATTCCGGTACTGCATTTTATACTCAGCCCAGCGCAGATGCGAGATCCGGGGCTCTTCAGAAAACATCCGGGGCTTGAGCCCCAGGAGCCACCCCCTAGATCCGCCACTGCAAGTTACTTAAAAGACCCAAGCTCAGCTGTCTAATTCTGTTTCTGGTGATGATAATTTAATTAATTTGGTTCTCCATAGCCATTCATTCATTCATCTTCTATACCTGCTTATTTCTGATAAGGGAGCCAGTCCATCACAGGGCTAACACAGAGAGACAGACAACCATTCACACTCACACCTGCGCAGACACAAGGAGAACATGCAAACTCCACACAGCAACTTCAGCTGGCCCATGGATTCAAACTGGTGACCTTCTCCCGGTGAGGGAGCATTTATCATGCAGTTGGAATTAGAGCATCAGGGTAGGAACAAGACTAATAACAGATTTCAATACACTGCCATTAACAACTGAAATACATCAGAAGAAAAATGGACTACTAGACACCAACCCTCTGGAACTATCATACCTGCTATATCAAGCAAAGATTCAGGATTTCTACATTCCTAAAACAACCATGTTCACATCCGTCCCTGCATTCTGTTTATACTGAACAAATACATTCCCTGGTAGGGAATGTATTTCCCTTTGCGATTTCTTATTGCAGATAATCAGAGACATATCAGAGTTCATACAGGATTGCACTGCCGTGCTACTGTTCACACACAGTGACTGTTGTGGTAGCACAGAGATCCTTTTCGAAATAAAGACCATTTAAAACTTACTATCTACAGCAGTGGAGCAGAGGAGAAACTAAATGGACTATCTGTCCTGTCAAGGGGGTAACACTGGAGTGGGTGAAGTGTTGGTGGATCAGTACCAAGTCCTGACTCCTACAGTTTTTACTCATTGACACATAATAACACAAACAACCAATAGACATGTGTCACGACAGAACAATCTGAATGTTTATCTGAGGCCTATTAGGTATTCAAATCTAAAAGGAGGCATTCTGCTTAACAACAAACTGTACCTAGATACAGAAACAAAAATACCAACAACTTGCTGTGAAACAACAACAAAAAATGACTTTCACACAAACTCTCTCTCACCTCTGCCCACTTGGATTTCTTCTTTTCACTCTCAAATTTCCTGAATTCTTTCAGGTCCTTCATGTAGATGAGCATCTTGATGAGCATCAGCAGCAGAATGCCAATGAGAGCCACCCCAACTATGGAACCTCCAATAATAGCTCCAACATTGGGTGGTTCTGGACATTCTGCGGGGGTTATAAATAGCAGAAGGTTTCACACAATTAAAACACACTAAAGTTGAACGAAAGGGGTTAGTATGTAAATGTGTCCAATACTTTTGATTTGTGACCACATATAGTACTTGATAAATAATGTGTTAACAGGGTGTTGAGACAAGAAGAGTGTTCTCATATAAAGAGTTTGCCATGTCTGAGTTTTCTGTTATTTCATTGGCAGCTTACCTCTCTCTTTCAAAAATTCAGCCTTGTAGTTATCTTCTCCAACCAACTGGTCCAGCTTAAATTTGATCCAGCATCCCTCACTGTCCTTCTGCTGGCACTCCTTGGTTGGTAGGGTGAATGTTTCTACCTTCTCTGCTATGGTGTTATTACACATGGTGTTACAGTTTTCTTTTAAGGGACCGGAGCCAAAGGCGAGACATTCAATGCAATTCCTGAAAATAAAGTTAAGTGAGGCAGTTTAGAGTTTTCATTATAGGTCTGCAGTGGAGATAATGTATTTGTAAATTGGTGAAGTGATAGCAGAGTGAATGTGTAACTTACAGCTTGGTCTGACATGGGTCTGGGCAGCCAAGACATGTATGGCATAGTGGAGGCTGGTATCCCTCTATACATTCACAGCGGTTACACACGCAGGACCCTCTGCCATAGCACACAGTGTTGTTTGGGGTACGACAGGCCTCATCAGACTTTTTGCATTGACAGGCAGTGCCCTCAAAGCCTGGATTACATTTACATGTTCCACACCTGCATTCACCATTTCCTACAAGTAATGAGAAACAGAGATTAACGTTCCTGAGCACTGACAAAATTTCTATCCCATATATCCTGCAGTTTCTCTATGGAGTTGTTGAGTCCAATACACTGCATGGTCAAAAAAAAAAAGGTCACACAGTATAATATTTCTTTGGGCCACCTTTACATATGATCACAGCACGCATTCTCTGTGTTATTGTTCAATAAGCTTTTTCAGTGTCACCAGACTTATTTCCATCCAGTGTTTTATTCATTTTTCACCAAGATCTTGTATTGATGATGGGAGAGTCTGACCACTGTACAAAGCCTTCTCCAGCACATCCCAAAGATTCTCAATGGGGTTAAGGTCTGGACTCTGTGGTGGCCAGTCCCTGTGTGAAAATGATGTCTCATGCTCCCTGAACCACTCTTTCACAATTTGAGCCCCATGAATCCTGACATTGTCACCTTGAAATATGCCCGTGAATATCAGGGAAGAAAAAAAATCCATTGATGGAGTAACCTGGTCATTCAGTATATTCAGGTAGTCAGCTGACCTCGTTCTGTGGACACATAATGTTGCTGAACCTAGACCTGATCAACTGCAGCAACCCCAGATCATAGCACTGCCCCCACAGGCTTGTACAGTAGACACTAGGCATGATGGGTGCATCACTTCATCTGCCTCTTTTCTTACCCTGATGCACCCATCACTCTATAGGACAGGGTAAATCTGGACTCATCAGACCACATGACCTTCTTCCATTACTCCAGAGACCAATCTTTATGCTCCCTAGCAAATTGAAGCCTTTTTTTCCGGTTAGTCTTACTGATTAGTGGTTTTCTTAAGGCTACACAGCTGTTCAGTCCCAATCCCTTGAGTTCCCTTCACATTGTACATGGGGAAATTTTCTTACTTTCAATATTAAAATAGGTCTGAGTTGCTTTTCTTCACCAAATATTTAAAGGTGAATTAGTTTTTTACAACCTGGACCTTATTCATGGCATAAAATACAATCGTTTACTCACCCATATAACTTTGTGTCATTTATAGTTTATAGTAGATCCGCGTGTATCCATATAGTGGGAGCGACTGGGGCACCGAAACGCGGCCTCTAAATAACACATTATCTGCCACAAAACTTGTTCATTTCACCAATATTTTGTTATGATACGCTAGTGCTAGTGCTAACCCCAGGCTTTGACTGGGTTTACCAGTTGACTTTCACGACGCGAAAAAAAGTCTCTACCACAGCCCGGTCTATCATAGAATGGAAATCCTCCAGAGTTGTGATACAGACATTTCTGGAAACATCCAGGGGAGTATCTCCTGGCCTCAAAGTCCTCCTCTGTTGTCATAGATGAACATTGTCCACAAGATTTTTTTCCAACCACATTTCTTCCTCAAAGATGATGGTTCCCCACTATCCAGTTTTTAAAAATGCATTGGACAGTTTTTAATCCAATTTTAGTAGTTTCTCCAATCTCCTTAGATGTTTTCTCTTCTTGATGCATTCCAATGATTTGACCCTTCTAAAGCAAACATATTTTCCACGACCACGGGATGTGTCTTTCGACATGGAGCACTTGTTGAAGGCTTTGCATTCACTTCACTTTGCTACACCCAAACCATCTCAACTAAAATTAGGTTGGGTGATTGTGAAAGTCATGTCTTATAATGTAGCACTCCATCACCCTCCTTCTCAGTGTAATAGCCCTTGCAAAGCCTGGAGGTGTGTTCATTGTCCTGTCGAAAAACACATGATGGTAGATGGTATGGCTTGTTGCTTCAGAATGCTGTGATCCATGCTGGTCATGTGCTTCTTGAATTTTGAATAAATCACCAACAATCATCAGCAAAGCACCCCTACACCATCACACCACCTCATCCATACGTGTAGAAATCCACCTCACAAAAAGTTAAAGTCTTCCTTGGGTTTCTTGGCCCAAGCAATTCTCTGTTTGTTGTTGTTGTTATTCATCATGCTCTCCTCTATACAGCTGAAGTTGCAAATTGTAAAGCATTTAAATGGACTCTAATTTGAGGTACTGTTAATTTCTGGTTTCTGAGGCCGGTAACTCTAATTAATTTATCCTCTACAGCAGAGGTCACTCCAAGTCTTCCTATCCTGGGGCGCTTCTCATGCGATCCAGTTTCGTCATTGCCTTTGACGGGTTTCTGGACTGACTGACTGACTGATTGACTGACTGACACTGAGTGCAGGGAAACCTCTGTTTGCTCTTCTGATTGCTCTTCTGAGCGAGCTGGGCATACAAAGAAGAAGCCAGAGGACTGCACTTAGCAACGGGCAGCAGAGAGAGCGAGCGACTGGTTATGGGTGCGTAGAAAGCATGCTAGTTGGGGAACTAGCTAAAGGTAAGGATGGCCACATGTAGGCCACAGTCAATTTGTTTGTTACGTGAATTGTTTGTTTGTTACGTGTTGCAGCCTGTATCAACGGGAATCATGGCAGATTGTTTGTTACGCGTTCTAGCCCGCATCAGCATGGCGATGCATAGCAAACTTGCTTGTTACGTGTTTCAGCCCGCATCAATGGGGCGAATCATGGTGGATTTGTTAACTTGTTAATAGACATCGATTGCTGAGGAAGACAGGGTTGTGCAGTGGCGGTGTGGAGGGGGGTGACTCCAGGACACTGGAAATCACTGTTAAGCCTTCTTGAGGGGTCCTGGGCCTAACTTAACGAAACATCGGTGAAGGGAGGTGCCCACTTGAAAACCCCAATGATATGCTGCATACTGCAGTTGTTTAGGTCATGTTCTCATGGTATTTGGTAGCCATGGTTTGCTGCTGAGCGGGCCATACAAGCCAGCAAATGCCAAAATGCCTGGGATTTTGGCACAAGGGATTGTCACATCTTGTCCTGTGTACTACTAAATGCGTGTTGTACAGTAGTGATGGACTGCAGTATCTTTTTACTTAGTTGAATTGTTCTTGCCATGATATAGATTAAAGCAACAGTCAAAGGAAATGAGGTATTTACTTTAGAGAACTGTGTATCAACCCTACCTCATGAAGCTGATTGAGAGAATGTCAAGAGCATGAAAAGCTGTCATCAAACCAAAAGGTTGCTACTTTGAAGGATCCAAAACATAAAACATATTCTGGTTTGTTATACACTTCATAATTTGTATCTGTATCTTCAGTATTAATCTACAATGTAGAACATAACATAAATATAGAAAAAAAGAATGAATGCAAAGTGGTGTCCAAACCTTTGATCCATACTGTGCACTGTAGCATAAGACGTCGGTAACATCAGACAAGCTCACCTAATGAAAGGCATTTACAAAACAAGTAGCAGAGAGTCTCACATTCTGGGTTTCTACACATCTGAAGAAAATCATCAAGCTCCCCATCCAACCTCATTCATCCCATCCCTTTGTCTCATCTCAACTCCTTTAATCCATCCTTCCCCATTCTCTTGCGTCCTGTATTTGCATCTGTTAGGGTGTGCTCTAAAGCTAAAATTATTAGTTAATTAAAGGATTTCTTATGTTCGTCCTACATCCACATGAACAGTGCTGTGATTGGTCTCCCTTTACTTTTTTCAAAATAAATAACACAAAAAACCACATCAAATAATGCAATCTCCACTGCAACCTGCGTACCTTGTAATGTCGAGAACACAGTGATTGTACAGTACTGCTACTGTTCACTTATGAGATGAATATGGATGCCATGAGTTAATAGTGAGTTTATAAACCATTATTGTTACACTGTAATAACCAGCTCACCACATACACTCACAACTTCTTATCAAACATTAAGTTATTTAAGTTATATTTTTATGCAATGACAAATCCTGAAAGCCTCCTAGTGACCTTGGCTTTGGCTGATTAGGCAGGGAAGAACTTGAAAATCAGCTTTCTCTGGTGAGAAATGCTTTAAAATATTAAACAAAAAGCTGTAACACAAAATGATTCCAACCGTACCTCCACATTGCTTATTCTGGAACTTTTCACAGTGATCATCGTCACACTCGCAGAAGTCACCATAGTAACTGCTGCCCTGCTCCGTGTTGTGGCATTGGCATCTGCCACACACACAGTCCCCTCGACCCTCACACTCAGTGCCGTTATTCCTCTGACAGGATGCTCGCAGGGTGCTTTCGTCTTTATCACCAATGGAACACTCACAGAACTGACCAATGAAACCCTCACTGCAGCTGAATAAGGACAAGATAAAAAGATGGATGGTTTGTTAGAACACTCTATGAGATGCACCCTCTCATAGAACATACAATTATATTTTTTTAAAAATTCAGTCAGTTTGAGGACTGGATATTTCTCTTAGTGTACAGGTAAAACAAATTTTAAAATGCTGGAAAGAGTCAGGCCTGCTATTCCTTCATGAATAATGAGGAATCTTGATGTTATTCTTTCAATATTATTTCCGAGGAAAATGTGAAAAGGAGGTGTATTTTCTGCAAGTGACTTGGAAGTGACTTTTAAGTACACGTCACAGCAATGGTCTCAACAGGAAATCAACAGGATATTGCTTGCTTTCATTTTTGTTGATCAGTATTAAGGAATGCAACAATGCATCTAAAACTGAAGGACAAGTCAACAGATGGCAGTTTGTTACAGAAACACAAATAAAAATAAAAATAATTCCTATGGCTTAAAGAATTTAATGGGCCAGAAGTAATACAGGGCACTTACAGTATGACGATGAAATTACTACATCTTGCAGAAATATTATTAACAACTCTGTAGAGTACTCCAGTTTCAGAATTTGATATTCCATATTTTTGGAATTATGACTTCTTACACTACTTGCACAATAAATTTGTTGGAAATGTATTCCAAGTGAAAGCAAGCCATGTCATATTTTGTTTCTCTAGAAGTTTCTTTAACATCAGATTAGTAGTCTAAGAAGTATTAATTCCAGTAATAATAGTCAAATCCAATTACCAAAAATATGCAAACCATATGCATACAGTCATTGTGTGGGAGGGAAAAGCTTACCTGCAAATACCACAGATGACACTTCCCCTGTCACTGCAAATTTGGTGATTTTTGCCATCGGATTTTTCACACGAACACTCACAGTTGGTAGATAAAGTCACTGTCAGTGTGTCTTTAATGCCCAGTGGTCTGATAGTGAAAGACTTGTCCTCCATACATGAGTCTACAGTCACAGTAACGTCAAAATATATCTGGAAAGGGCATTTCAGATTGGAGAGTCAGACACTTTTGCAAGAATTAAAAACAGCATGAAAAAACAAAGACACAATATTCTCATTTTGTGATTGCACATTCTCAGTTGGTGCTGCCGGTTTCCACAAGGTGTGTGCCTCCTCATTTATTCTGTTTTGTGACAAAACCAGGAAAGGTGTGGTTTTACTTGCATTAGCAAACTATGTTCAGTTCTGGGTCACATTACCATGTTATGTCTGCAAATCTTACTAAAACAAATGATGAATAGCAGTTACTTTTATTGCAAATTGGACCTTCTGATTGGCTGGTTTTGGCCCTCGGGCCATATGTTTGACACCCTAGCCTACAGCATGCACTGGAATAGTTTAGAATCTTTCCTGAAGAGCTGGGGCCTCATGTACTAACAGTTGCGTAGATTTCCTACTAAATCGTGACGTAAGCTCAGATTTACAAGCATTTCGAAGCACATTTCCTTTGTACATCCCAATCGAACGTACCGGACTCCTCCCCGTCCAGGCCCCTTTGAAATATGCAACTCCGTGTCCACGCCTCTTTTAAATATGCAAATTATATTTAAATTGACCCTGCACCTGAGATTCCCCTGTCTGCGATCAGAAAACGAAAACATAAGAATGAGCCACAATGTTTACTTGCATTTGCGCATTACGTGTTACAAATTCATGCGATGGCGCTTTTATAGAAATGTGTGTGCAGTCAATAGCTCCGATTACATTCAGAAAACCGTCTCTCGCTGCAGACTGCTCTTAATGTTGACCTGTTCAGATTGTATGGGAATCTGATATACCTGGCTGACATGCGTATAATTCCGTCCCACACGGCTTGTATGGTCCTGCACAGCGCCGGCACAGTCCCGATCGGTCGGCCAGCTCCCTCTGGAATGCCCCGGTTGCGAGGAACCCCAGTGTGGTCAGTACCTGTACGGACACAGGTAACACATGGCTCCTTGCCGTGTCGCGCTCCAATGCCGGCCGAAGCTCTGCGCACAGTTCCAGAAGGATTACCCTCGGGAACCTAAAGCGGCTGATGAGCCAGTTGTCGTTATTAGCCAGGAAATCATCTCTGTCTCTGAATGCACGCTCTATTTCACCGTTTGCGATATCTTCTAATAATGCTAAGGCTGCCGTTGTTGTTAACGACATTTTCTGCACCTCTTTGCGCATGCTTTTATATCCACTCATATAATTACGGAATTGTCGTGTTTCTCTGATGTGCACATCACAATAGTTTTCAGTTTTATGATGACAGTTTCCCGGCATGACCTCTAAGTGTCGCCAAAGGATCCACATCTGTAGAATCATACGTACGCCAGCCACGTAGTTGCCGTTGGCACGTACAAAATTCACGGACATTTCTCTCTTGATACATCTGAACTTTTACGTGAGCGAGTACGTACGGAATGTTTTTGTACGCACGCAACGTTAGTACATGAGGCCCCTGGTGTCTGAGCTACATCATCTAGCCTGGGGCCACCAGATCTGGATCAGGATATACAGATTTATACAATGAATGCATGGTAGTTAATAAGAACTGCAATTACTCAAAGGAGGCACCTAATACAATTAAGCATCTGAATCTGAAAAGTAATAAGAGCTATGAGCATTTACAACACTGTCAACACTGACCGTTTGATCTGGATGCACATTGTTACAAACTCCTTGGCTGTCTCCTGCTGGTTCTGGATTACTGCATACAGGGGTATAGACAACTCTTACATTGTCAGGAAGACTGTCATGGGTCACGGTTACTTTAGAGGACAACCTCTGCCATAAAAATCAGTAAGAAATAACGTATTGGTCACAATACAGATTTCAAAGATGCATGTGCCCTTAAAGGTGGCAAACTGATGCACAATGAAAGACCAACTTACATTGTAGGCGTTTTCAATCAACTGAACAACATTTCTAGAATCTGATGACAGGACTCCCACTTCAGATTTTGGAATCATTTTTGAGAGTTCCTGGGAAATGAAACATGGAACTTAAACTTTAATCTGAGGAATACAATGTTTCCTTTGTAAGCTGTACGAAAAGGAATGGATTTAATTTACCGTGTACACATTCTTGACATTTTCTGTCACTGCAAATATTGGCTGAATATTGTGCTTTTCCAACACCGTAGCCAGTTGTCCAACAGATGGGTAGTCCTGCAAATAATAATTAGTAAAATCTTTCAAATATTGCTTACACTGCTTACATAACCAGATGAGTCAAATGACTGAACTAAACTGTCATGATTCCACACATACCATCTCACTGCTCTTGACATAAACACTGTTTTCCATATGGCACTGTTCATCATTGGGTTCCAGTATGCCGGCCAGTTTTCCATCCCCAGCCATGTGGAATCCAGCGTCAGTGGTCAGCACAATAAGCCGAGTGCTGCTGTTTCTCCAACCGATTTTGTCCTAAACAAAAATATGGTCAACTCTTTAATGGGGAACACTTCAACAAAGTGAAGGACACTACATAAGAGATAATTATCAGTAGCATTGTATAATCACCTATCAAAAGAGTTTGCACCACCAAGCTGCAAAAGCACCACAATTCTATGCTTTAGTTTACATTTTGGAGCCAAGAGAAGACAGTTCTGACTTTAGACATTCCTACTAAACTGTGTCAGGCCATTGGAAGAAATGTTACCAAGTCTTTATAACATCAAGTTTGGATTCTTTGTCTCGCTAGCTATACATATTTATCTGTTTAAATGGGTTCTTACCCCACACACAGCAGCCTGCATCATGGCATCCAGACTCCCTTCAGGAGAGTCAAGGTTCCCAGAAATGAACTGAGCTGCCACTTTTCGTTGGAACTCCTTCTCCAGTGCTGTCATACTAAGCACATGTCTGTAGCCAAAGGCAGCCTGACACTGCTGGTCATTCTGATCACATGGCTTCTCCAGTTTTTCTTTGTTGGTGTTGGTGTAAGGAAGGACTGTCTTATCAACAAAGGCACCAAATCCTGTAATTATAATAAACTACAGCTTTACTTTACTTTCAGACAATTTATGTATATTGTACAAATGGGATATCAGGAATATGTACTGGTGAGAGAGACAGAGACTGAGAAAAGAAATAAGTGTAGCCTGCAGCAGACAATACCTTGCTACTTCCATACCTTTTAGTCTAACCATTGTTGAAATTGCACAGCATCCACTGTCTACTATACTACCAGCAGCCTGACTAGTGAAGAGTCTATAACTCAACATCTGACATAATTGCATGTCTAAGTTATTGTCACACCACAGAGTACTTTTTAATTATATGTCCTACACTGAAGACAAACGTGGATTTAACTTTTCATGTCCTGCTCCTTGGGTTGAGATAATCTTTTAATCTTTTAGTAGGAAACTTTAAGAACCCAAAGTTATTAAGTGATATATAAAAGATAACACTGTAAGTTATGTCTGTATTCTACAGTGCATCAGATAGATGATTCATGTTATTAGAATAACATCACCATCATATTACCTATTTGAGCATGCTTAGTGATTTTTTTCAGAGTGGCAAAAAGATCATTGCCAAGTTCTTTGATTTTCTGCAAATCATCCTTCATGGAGTAAGACAGGTCCATCAGGTAGTAGAGGTCCACTGGATAACCCTCAACTCTCTTGAAAGAGACACGGAAGGTTTCTGGACGCCCTGTACACACAGACGAGAAAACTTTGATTGTCTGATTGAAATGTAGAGACTGGCAGTGACATGGAAACAAACACATTAACTGATTACACAAACCTGGTCGCAGCTTCAGGCTAATTTTCTGTGGACTCATCTGGACTGGTTCTCTATTGTCAAATGAGTTAGACAGAGGTTCATTCTTGGTAACGACTTGAGAGTTCTTAGGAGAGATGATGTCTGTAACACTGCAGCCTTTAGCTATCAACTGGGCTTTGGTGTCACACCGCACTGCTTCCTGCTCTCCTGATTTGGTGAAATTCTGCAAAAAATGAAGACAATAATAGATTGAGATTGGCTTTCAAACTAAAAATATAATGTGCTTTAAACATGTTGCCATGTTTTCAAACCAAACGGCTCAATAATCATGCAGAACATCAGCAAGAACTGCAGGCAAACTAATGCAGTCAAACCATAGACTGTATGAAGACATAGACCATAGACTGAAGTCTCATTACAGACAAAAACTGGACAAATCAGTACCCACTTCTTGTATTTGATTTTACATAAACTTTCTCTCACCAGCTTTTGGCACCATGAACAGAATGGCCCAGATCTGATACAGTCGCTACAGGACTTGACACCTGACTTTGTGCAAACTTGTTGTTGTTGACACAGCCCTGCAAAGAAAACCACAAATATGTACAACATGATCACACATTTAAATAAATCTTTTTAACATGTCCATACTGTCTTTAATATAGATAATAAAGACATCGTATTGTCTATAATGTCTTTTCAAAATATCTCAAATACTCTAGAATTAAATGTAGTGGGTAGGGATAGGGGGATAATAGGGGGATATACAGCAATCAGGCATAACATTATGACCACTGACCCCAGAAGTGAATAACATTGTAACTTTTTATTATATATAAACAAAATACTGTTTGGATTTGATATAAACAATGCAAATTAATAAAATAACACCGAATAGTATATAATCAATGGTCTGTTACATTATGGTAAGTGACAATAAATAATCACTCAGCCTGAACATCCTCTGATTAACTACATCTTTTCACTGAGGGACTAAATACATCCTTATTAATTTATAATTGAATGATCTAATTTTTATATTTTAAAGCTTACCATTCTGCTGCATCAACAGGAGCAGAAGGAACAGCAAACGGCAATCCATGGCCTGGTGACAAAACAACGGATTTTTGTGACCATTATCCATCACTTCAAAACAGATACTTTAAAATACTACTCCTGAAAATACACAGAATATCATCAAATAGTTCATATTATAAAGCTGTTACACTCAATTGACCCTCATTTTGCATGATCCATATATAATACAAAAATGTATATTGCATCTTTTTATCTATGGCACAGTGCTTGCATCTGATTGGAGTCATTAAGATCTATCTTCAGAGACAACTATGTGCAGAAACCGTATGCAAGTCTTCCAAGAGGGACTGCTGCTGTAAAAAGCTGTTTTCTCTTTCTTTGTCTTTTGTGAAAACAAACTGAACTAAGTTTAACTATAACTTTCCAAAAATATCTTATCAAACCAAGCTGACTTGCACCCTCTGCTGACAACGTAGCTCTACTACACATCATTTCATTTCAACATTACAGTTTTTCTCAGTCGCTTTGGTGCATTTCTCACATCACTACAGTTTTTTACAATCGCTAACAAGCGCTTACCCATACTTCAGATATTTTTTCTAAACTCTTAACACAGATTCACACCTACAAAACACAATTGGCCAAATGGATAATTTTCTTCTCAAAAACACATTTTGTTAAATATATACTAACTCTTCATTTCAAAATAGAACATATCTTTCTCTGCACACACCAACTTACCAAAACACTGGAAATATGACTCAAAATGAAATGATTCTGTCAAAGAATAACTCTTGTTTTCACTTCACAAGGTACATGCAGTGAATCAAAGTACACCAGGTTTCAAAATACTGGCTATTGCTGACATTACAAAAACTGCATAGACTTTTATGCTTCAGTTTTACAGGTATTTGTATGCAAAACATGGAATCCACTGTTTTTACACTAAATTTTTTTGGTTGGGAACTCTATGTCCACATGTATTGTTCACATTCAAAAGCATTCCAGTAAAAAGCAAATCATTTTTTTTCCTTTACTGTTTACTACAGGAGGTACAGTAGAAATACAGTTTACAGTATGATAGAACATAAAAGGTTTTACAGTGTTGCTTACAGTACAGCAACAAAATATCCATGAAACACACAAGAGTATTCTGAACAAAAAATACAACACCAAAAAGCCCAGATTGACGGGGGGTGTAACTAAAAAAAAGCACAAAATGACTGTATGTAGTCTCTGTGATCTTCAGGGTTAGGCCACATGTTTTCATCAACATCGCATCAGATATTATCTAAGGCGATGCACGTGCAATAAAAGCGCTTGGTATGTCGGATCCACCCTTGGCAATCATGAACTGTGATGTCCCTGCAGCCAGCACCCACGGCTTCAAGGAGGGACGGCATGTGGCCAATGGTCTCAACCTTCCACCTCCATACAGAAAAGAACTCCTCTATGGGGTTGAGGAAAGATGAATAGGGTGGAAGGGAGAGATGTACCAGTCTTGGGTGGTGAAGAAAACTTTGAAGGGGCATTGAAATTGACATGCCTGGGGCAATTCCAGCCATATACTGACCTCTGATATGACCTCTCCTGCTTCTGCTGCCCTGCTGATCAGAGTTTCCTCCTTTGTCCTTTTGTCCTTTTGTTCTGACAAAGTCTGGAGCAATCTCTGCCCATCCACTGAGTTCATCCTCTTGTGTAAAGTTGACCTTGACTAACCAATATGCAACCACACCTGGGGACAGGGTATATCTGTGCTCTGGCCCTACATTCAGGGTCAGTCTCCAGTCTCTGACCCACTCTGTGTCGGTAGGCTCACCATGACCTGGAACTCCAATAAACTTGCAACACTTCACGAAACTTGGAACTAGACTTGGATTGTTTTTTTTCTTCAACACTGGACTTCAAACCATGTTGTTAGCGATTGAAATCAATTGATCAGCTGAGATATGTTGTTTTTGAACTGATATCATTGCAGAAGAAGAGGTTTTTATACTGTATCTAAGGTTTGGAATATTGCTTTTGCTATTGTGGTATGTTGTGTGTTAACATTTGAAAATAATACAAAAACTATCCATAATTTTGTTGGGAGGTACAGCTGGTCTGTTAAGAACATGTAAGCATTGTGGAAATGTGTTCACTGACTGCATATTGTGTGAAAACGACATGAAATGTGTGAATGGTATGGCCACAAAAGACCGATGCTGTGCTAATTGTGTTTAGAGTTTTGAAAATGTGACCACTGATTGGACAAATGCTCGTTAGCGACTGACAAAAACTGTAATGACATTTGCACAACAGTTAGTGCATTTCTTAGAACAATTAGTACAAACTGCCAAACCTGGTGGATAACCTGCAAAAGTGTGTCACTTGCTCAAAATGAATAGTTGATCCCTCAAAAGCAAGTATTCATGTCAATGAAACTGTCTGTGTCATCAAAATAATAAGTCCTGACACCATTGTTTATGAATAAGACAGTCAAATGGCTTTGTCATGTTTTCATTGTGACATACTTACTGCATATGCTCTATGCAATTCTACAGCATTGTGCGAAAAAAAGAAAAAAAAAATACACAGTCACTTATTTAGAACAACCATAAGATATATCATTATGGTAGAACTGTGCACAAATGTAAACAATATATTCCTGGACATCCACATGTTCCTGTCTGTCTGGCCACATATTTTCATCTACATCACAGCAGATGTCTTCCTTTGAAAGGCAACGAGGAAAGTATCGCCTTGAGTGGCGAATCCACCCTCTGCAGGACTCCACTGTGATGTCATCACATGGCTGCTAGCAGGGCCATTTGGGCATGTGGACACCGGTCATAAACCTTCCACCTCCAGGCAGAAAAAAACTCTTCTATTGGATTAAGGAATGGGGAGTAGGGGGATAGATGTTCAACCACCATCCTGCCATGTGCTGCAAACCATGTTGCATGTTGTAAGGACTGCAACATGGTTTGCAGAAATTGAATGATGGAATTCACAGTGGTTCTCCCTACATTTGGTTGCACTCGTCGACCAGCCTCAGCCATAGTGAGGCCGTGACTCACAACATGGTCCACAAGTGTAGCCCTAATTTCATCAGGAATTTGCCTAGATTCTTCACCTCTTCTTCCTGTACCCCTGTTTTGTCCCCTTCCCCTTCCTCCTCATCCCTCCTCCACGACGCTGACGTTCCATTTCTGTGTCACAGAATTGTAGAAATGGTACACACTACCTGCTTGGTTCATATATGCTTGTCAAGTGAGGGTTCATGGGATTCAGCTCTGAGTGACTGTGGACAAGTGTCTTGTCAGTGGTTACAACTAATGCTTCACACACCTCCTCATGAGTGAAAGCTGAAGTTCACCTGAGAGCAATTGTTGAATTTAGGAGACATTTTCAGGAAAAAAAAAAAAAATGATAAAGGAATGAATAAAATTAGCTTGACAGATTTTGACAACTAGTTCAACAATTTTGTATGTAATGACTCAAGCAATGAAATGAGGACTATTAGTTTTGTAGGGAATGACTATTCAGCATTCATCATAAATATGTTTCATTTTGACTGACATGACATAAGCAAATGATAATGTTATAAAACAGCAGAGAATTGTATGAAAGTAACTGATACATGTCCAAAAGCATTTGCAGTTTGTTCAAAGGAATGAGAAACTGCTACAATGATGTGCACAAATGACTCAATGTTGTGGAGGTTGAACTAATAGTTGTGAGAACTTTCATTCTGATCTGAGAAAAGCACCAAAGCAACTGAGAAAAACTGTAATGTCCAGCACAACAGCACAAGCGTTTAATAACGATGATGTCAAGCTTTCAGTCCCTTTCGAAATAATAAGTCCCATCTAGATGTGAGTATGCACAGGACACATCATTGACTGCACTTCATACTTCCACTAAAGGGGAAGTGATCTTTACTGACAAATGTCAGGGCAAATATAGTTACATCTTAATCATATGGAGCCTATCCGCTGTGACGCTATGAAGAGGCAATGTGTAAAAATGAGCATCAGCTCAGCTGACATATGTCAAACAACCACCAGTAACACGGTGGTTTCCTGTGCACTAAACAGTGTGTCAACGCTACACCATAAAAGGAAGAAGAGAAGGGTAAAGTGTTAGGTTAAAGATACTGTTTCTCATACAGGCTGAAAAGGGGACGGCAGTAGGGTGGTTTTTATGTCTAGACTTTTACAGCATGTAGAAACCTGATTCAACACTGTCAAATGTGGCTATAGAAGGTTATTTGATTTGAATCAACACAGATATCTGTCTATAGTTCATATTAAGTTGAACTGCCTCCAGCAATGATTGTACACTTTTAGTTTTAACCAAAATAAATCCATTGTAAATCAAAATATTTAGCTTGCTAAGTGCAGAACTACACTGGAATATATTCAACGGACAAAAGGACATTGTTTCTCCTGAAAGCATAGGTTTCTCTAAATTTGCGTTTTCAAAGAACAGAGTTTTCTGAGGGAGAATAATAGAATGAATTGGAGACGACCGTAAAACTAACTAAACATGTCAAACATGTCAGAGAAAACAAAACAATAGAAACCCCTTTCTTGAGGATTCTGGTTCTTTGGATTAGTAGACATTCTGAACATTGAGTAGTTCAATACAGTTCACTCATATTAGATATGTAAAGCAGAGTTTAAAAGTCACTTCCAACTTTTGCAAAGCAAGGGCACCACTACACTTCCGGGTTTAAGGTGTGCTTTATTTGCACCTTTCATGTACATATACACCCACTTGCCAGTTTGTTAGAAGCAAATCGATTCTAAAAAAACATGCACTAAATCTTATCTTCATAAAGGTTATGATATTCAGCATTTATGTGTGCTAGACTGACACGTTCGATTATTTTTACAAACCTGTTTTAGGCATTGTACAAGACAACACCACCAGAAACTACACCATGACTATATGCAGGACTGTCATCCATAGAAATTGGAATAAAACAATTCTGACCTCTTCTCTTGAAATGATTGTAACAATGTACTTTCTTCATCGATAAAGTGTATATCTTCTTAAGATATGTTTATTAATCCCACGTATGGTAAATTTCCTTGTCGCAGTAGGATGGAATTTGGCAAATATATATACAGACCACCAATAAAGGCATTTTAATTGGTCGTACCCTCACGAGTGCCTCGGTTTTCTGTCTGCAACTATATATACAGACAGCAATGACGACTTCGACATGGTTAAAAAAAAAAAAAAGAGTTACACAATACACATTTGAAAAAAATATATACAAAATAAGAATGCTCTGAAAAATATATAGAGAAAAAAAAAACTATATATATAAAGACATTCTGTATGTACAGTTTGCCAATGGTGGAATAAAAATCAGCAGATCAGCTAGCTAGCTATACCTGAGCATCCCACAGTCCAATGGGAACCATAGGAGTACTCTGTTCACATGGGACACACCACTGAAAGTCTATCAAACAACAAAGCACAGATCCAGTCAGGCTTCCAACTCCCAGCTGACAAGTAGGTGTTTGCAAGCAAACTAGACAAAGTAGTGGTTGACAAGAATGAGCAGGGATGGACATGGCAGTCCCATGTATGTGTATGTATAGGAGTTTATTTAAGTTGCTAGCAAAACTGTTAGCAACTTAATTGTTGCTGCTGGAGCCCTCCCTTTCAATCTGTTATTTAGTTATTTACACGTGTATCATTACCTTAATAAAACATGTCAACGGGGGCATTTTTTAGTCTTAAATATAATTCTGTATTAAATATTAATTTGTATATATACTTACGTAATATAGATGGACATATACTTTTGACTTAAATTCAAAGCTTTTATACCTACAGTATTTTGCTCAATTAAGAGAACTTGCATGACTGGCAGATGTGCACTTATTTGCCATCAACCATGAAAGCTCATAGACATTTATTTAAGTGATTTGATGTTTTGTATGAGACAGATAATCTTGTCAGTGAAATGGCATCATCTTCAAATGAAGGTGAACACGAAGATCTGGCTGTAGACCTGGGTGTGACATTAGCTTGTGAAATAAACATTGTTCATCTAGTAAACCTGCCCCTTTATAAGTGTTTTACCTGTTTTCTGCCATTTTTTCCTCCTACAGCTTTTATGTGTGTTAGAGGGAAGTAAAAACATGTTTAAAAATGAAATTCACATAATGTCTTTAAAAAGTTTTGGATTTGGACAACTATAAATATTCACTCACGGTTCCGTTTCTTGAAAATGCGTTAGTCAACTTCCTCTCAAAGACAGAGAAGCCTGTCTTCCTCATGTCGCTTAACATAGTTTATCAAACTGTCACATTCTAGTGCCGTTGTACTGTATATTACAGTAATCTGACTTCTCTGACATTTTGGAATGAAAAGCTGATCACAATATGAAATGTGATGGATGTCAAATGCAAAGTATATTATTTCCTCCATCAGACTTTACTTGCAACACGACACAACCACGTTTTGACAATAAACAACAGGATGGAACAATGAAAGGCAAAAAGAATCAGAACAACCAACAGTTTCTTGACTAAAATGAACAATTTTTTCGCTCAGTCAGACTTACCAGAAACAGGAAGATGGAGTACAGGTCTGAGGCTGACAGTTCTGCTATCTGGCTATCTGGTTTACAGACTCCACCCTCATGAGGGGAAGTATGAAGCAACCGGTGAGAGAACAGCGATGGTTGTGTCACTGACTAGGGCCCACATAGAAAACTATTTATATCTATGTCAACTCTTAGTTGTCAAGTCTCAAGTTGTGTTATATTTTGGGTGCAATGACTCAATTTGCTCATACATATGCAAGCTTATTCTTCTTGCCCTTTTACAGTTTTTCTCAATTGCTAAAACACAATTTCTGAAACCTTGCTCCATTTTCTCAAAACGTTAAACACAAAACCTCAGCTTCAAGCACGATTTACAAAACCTCTGACTCCTCTTGCAAAATCAAACTTTCACCTCAACACAGTTTTAACTATGCCCAACTTTGGCCTCAAAACAGTTTTACCTGTGCTCAAAATCAAACACTGCTCTCAAATAATAAACAAATTGCTCAAAATGACATACACTATCAAGCAGTAAGTAAACAATACACCAAAAAATAGAAAACACATTGTTCAAAACACATAGTTCTCAGGGAGAACTACATAATTCTATAAAAAGTAGATAGGCAGTTACAAAAAAAAAATCATGCAGTGCAATACAGTGATGCATTTTGTCTATTGGAACAGCTGCATATACTGTAGTATAGTAAATTTATAATTACAAAAATACAGTAGCATACTGTACCTGTTCTCTTCTCTGAATGTCCTTACTATGGTGGACACAGAAAATCGGCTCAAATTGGTCGAATTTCATCAGATATTTCCACTGTTTGTCTTCCTCTTCCTCTTCCTCCTCGTCCCCCACCTAGCATACGCACTCGTCCTCGTCCTCTCACATAAATTCTTCTATCCATTCTCACACTTTCTCATTCCCACCTTCAACAACCTGTTTGCTCTCTGAACTGGCTTATATTGGTTGTCACATCATTTGAAACAAGTGAAATCTATTTTGACTGACTATGTTCAATCAATGACATTTCTGCTCTCTTTATATGTAATTGTTGCCACTTGTGTTTACCAGTATGGATGACATGTGCATTAGAGTGCAGAATGTGTTTTAAGAATGAGAATGTGTTTAGAGTTTTGCTAAACCATGTGAAATGGTTTAAGGTATTGACAACAGACTGAACAGTTAGCTTAATGAGTTCAAGCAACAGAGAACTTTCTTCAGCCAATGGATTTTTGTGTTTTAGCAACTGAGAAAAACTGTAATATGTGCGGTTGGGGAAATGGCAAATTGTCGCCCCCTGCAGCTGCAGTCGCCCCTGCTTGCTGAGAAGCCACATGGAAAGAATCTATAAACATATGTTTTTAATATGTCTGTGAAGGTTCTCAGTCATCCAGGTCATGGTAATCCAAAAAAGTTTTCATATGCTATATATATATGATGCAGCATATATGCATAGCATAAACTGCCTATGTTTCATATATGCGCATATACCCACACGGAAATAACCTATATGAGGATATATGCTGCATACAGCATATATGAAAACAGCCAATTTTATGTATGTCATATCCAAAACCTATATATGTTCATATAGGTTCTTTCCATGTGAGACGGTGCCGTGCACAGAAGCTGAGTGTGAGAGAGAGAAGGGGATCTGGGTCTCTCAAATTGAACAGACGGTGGGGGAATCCACTGTATAAAAGGGCTAAAGTCAGTCACACTCACTTTCTTCCATATAACGCACATTTCATTCATATAAATACAGGCCTATAATTCCTGCACGTTTTTTGTTTTTATGAATTGTGTGAAATGGCCAAATAAAAATAATACAAAAGGATTATGTGGTCACCAAGGCAAATTGGTTTAGTCTTTAGTGACAGCGCTGGGGGAGATGGAAATCTGTTGAATTTGAGTGACAAATATATGCAGAGATGGACAGAAAAAGGTCAAAGACATCAGGTGGGGGAAAAAAAGAACATAAGAAGAGGAGAAACAAGCAAAATATAAAGGTATGCTATGTTCTCTCTGTATGATTACAGTATCCATGTCATCAATGAAGGGCTAATGTTAATTGGTGGTAGTCTCAGGGATTCTGATCTTATCTGTTTTTTCATGTAACTTCAAGATGGGTTAGTTCTGTAGTTTAACAGTGATGCCTGTGTGTTGTTAGACTACTATGTAACCAGTAGGTGGCTACTTTAAATTCCAACAATGTTAATAATTCGAAATGAATTGTACATGGCATTTAACGTTCTAAACAGCATTAGATGTGCTGCTCTTAGATCACCTACAGCGTCACTCTGAAACAGATGACAGCTTGAGAATTTAGGAAGAGCCAGGTATGTTTTACAAGGAGTTGGCAGAGATCAAATAAGAACTAAAAAGAGGTGAATATTGTATTTGTCATGGCCTATTGGCCTGAAAATCAGTTCCTGTAGTTAAAATCCCACTTTTCCTCTGTGCCATTTACAGTTTTTTACAACCGCTATGACCCGTTTGTCAGAACCTTAAACACTTTTTCAAAACTGTTAACGCACATCACACCTGAAACACTCAATTCCCCAAACAGTTAATTTCATGCCCAAAATCACGCAGGGTAACTAAACACAGACACACACTTCCAAAATACAATAATACACTAACACAGTTCACCAAATCTACCAAAGCACTGACACACGCTGTCTTCCAACAGAAACATTTAGTCAGTCACAGCACAGCGTCCTAAAAAACACTGACAACTGATGGAATAACACAAACTGAATCAAATTGCATGTGTCAAATCGATTTTTTTCCTTTTTATTTTACAATCAACAGATTATTGTATTGATCATATATGTAAATTAATGTTTGTGATGATGTTCTTCATTGTTCATTTGTTGGGCATGAATTTTGTTCCTTTTTTTGCACAACACTCAGTACAAAAAGTGAACGACCCATGTCAGAGCAGCTTTGCAGAATGTTTATGAAAGAAGAAGACAGTAAATGACAGGATTTGCGGTAAACACTTTACTGTATCGCAAATGAAAATAACTTACAGTAGAGGAAAGAGGAAAAAAAATCAGCATTTAGTTGTTATTCATTACTGTATTGTCAAACACACAAAAAGAAAAAGGAGCAGAAGAAAGCACTGTAAAAGAGGAAGAAAAAAAAGCTAATCTGCTCGGTCGTCAGCATTGGGCCACATATTTTCATCGACATCACATCTGATGTCTTCTCTGGCCAGGCATCTTGGGAAGTATCTTTTTGCATGCCTTACCCAGCCCTGGCAGTTGTCAACTGTGATGTCCTGGCATGCAGCAGCCATTGCATCCAGGAGGGACATTTGGTCATGTGGATGGTGATCGAATACTTTCCACCTCCAGGTTGAAAAAAACTCCTCTATTTGGTTGAGGAAAGGGGAGTAAGGGGCAAGGAAAAGGGACATCATCCTGCGATGGGCATCAAACCAAGCTGTGACTGCATGTGCATGGTGGAATACCACATTGTCCCAGGTGATCACATACACTATATTACCAAAAGTATTCGCTCACCCATTCAAATGATCAGAATCAGGTGTTCTAATCACTTGGCCTGGCCCCAGGTGTATAAATTCAAGCACTCAGGCATGCAGACTGTGAAACAAGACATTTGTGAAAGAATGGGCCGCTCTCAGGAGCTCAGTGAATTCCAGCGTGGAACTGTCATAGGATGCCACTTGTGCAACAAATCCAGTCGTGAAATTTCCTCGCTCCTAAATATTCCACAGTCAACTGTCAGCTCTATTATAACAAAATGGAAGCGTTTGGGAACAACAGCAACTCAGCCACGAAGTGGTAGGCCACGTAAAGTGACGGAGAGGGGTCAGCGGATGCTGAAGCGCATAGAGCAAAGAGGTCGCCGACTTTCTGCACAGTCAATTGCTACAGAGCTACAAACTTCATGTGACCTTCAGATTAGCCCAAGTACAGTACGCAGAGAGCTTCATGGAATGGGTTTCCATGGCCGAGCAGCTGCAGCCAAGCCACACATCACCAAGTGCAATGCAAGGCGTCGGATGCAATGGTGTAAAGCACGCCGCCACTGGCCTCTAGAGCAGTGGAGACGCGTTCTCTGGAGTGATGAATCACGCTTTTCCATCTGGCAATCTGATGGACGAGTCTGGGTTTGGAGGTTGCCAGGAGAACGGTACATTTCAGATTGCATTGTGCCAACTGTGAAATTTGGTGGAGGAGGAATTATGGTATGGGGTTGTTTTTCAGGAGCTGGGCTTGGCCCCTTAGTTCCAGTGAAAGGAACATTGAATGCTTCAGGATACCAAAACATTTTGGACAATTCCATGCTCCCAACCTTGTGGGAACAGTTTGGAGCGGGCCCCTTCCTCTTCCAACATGACTGTGCACCAGTGCACAAAGCAAGGTCCATAAAGACGTGGATGACAGAGTCTGGTGTGGATGAACTTGACTGGCCTGCACAGAGTCCTGACCTGAACCCGATAGAACACCTTTGGGATGAATTAGAGCGGAGACTGAGAGCCAGGCCTTCTCGACCAACATCAGTGTGTGACCTCACCAATGCGCTTTTGGAAGAATGGTCAAAAATTCCTATAAACACTCTCCTCAACCTTGTGGACAGTCTTCCCAGAAGAGTTGAAGCTGTAATAGCTGCAAAAGGTGGACCGACATCATATTGAATTCTATGAGTTAGGAATGGGATGGCACTTCAGTTCATAGAATGAGTAAAGGCAGGTGAGCGAATACTTTTGGTAATATAGTGTATGTTAGCAAGTTACCCCCCGACTCACCCTGTCCCCTTTCCCCCTCAGGTACCAGTCTATCATACAGCTACACAGTAAATATAGGTGATGTGATTGAAAAAAAAAACAGCGCCTGAGCTGGCTGAGACGGGAATCAGCTGTGATCAATGTAATCTTCAATCCATTAGTTTTGAACATGAGGTTTTCTGTTTTGACAAACCGTGTGAAAGCAATTGAAAATTCACCAGTTAACATCCACTGTTTTGGTCTTGATTGAGCTTGTGTGTAAAAGGAGCTAAAACTAATTTTAAACGTGTAAAATGTGTGTATTTCGTGTCAAAAGAATAAGAATTGCGTTAATTGTATAGCCCACACAGGCTGATGTTGTGGTAACTATGTGAAGAGTTTTGAAAAAGCAATAAAAGTATTGAACAACGAGTCATAGCGGTTGTAAAAAACTGTAAAAAACAAACATTGTAAACTTAATGTATTTATTTATTTTCTCTCTGAAGACTACATGGCAAAGAAAAGCTGTGCTTACACATCATTATAGTCTGCATTATCTATACATATGGTACCAGGATAAAGTGTATTACTGTAAATATTTAAAGCAATGCTATATTTCTACTACAGTATCTACAAAGTATTATAAGCTGTGAGCTAATAGCTGATGGACAAAACAATGCAATCGCAATTATGTGTTGGCTGTTGCTCAGCAGGTAGGGTGGTTTGTCCACAAACCAGAGGGTTAGTGGTTCGGTCCCTGGAATGTGCCACATGCCAGTTGCTCTCAGTGTGTGGCACTGGTGTGTGAATGTGTGATTTGCTTGTGTGAGTGAATGGGAAAATGTGTCTGTGGCTGTGAAGCACTTTGAGTACCAATAGGTAGAAAAGCAAGGCTATTTACCATTTACCATATTGTGCGTAGACTAACATATTAATTCACCAGTAAGAGAACAGTAGTCGCAGTAAAAACATGTAGACATTTGCAAATAATCAAACAGGCACAAATGAGACACTATAAAACAGGGGTCGCCAACACTGCCCGCGGGCACCTGGTCGCCCGCAGGCACCGTGTGAGTCGCCCGGGGATGTTCTAAAAATAGCACTTATCGAGCGCCTCTAAAAAATGTATTTAATTGTGTCGCCGTTCTTTTATATCACTAGCACTTTCATTACTGTATAGCTGAACATGGTATTATTTAATATAAAATTATATATTATGTTTTATGTATATATGAAAGTTCAATATCACGCGCAAGACAAACCGTCATCTTCGATTTTACCGACGTAGGGAAGCGGCCGCGGCTACGTTGAGGAGCTACTGTGGAAAAGCGGCACAATGAGGAGAGACACTACAATTCAGTCACGCGAGCTTCCACGTTAACTGCTAACTCCAGCGCACTACAGCTGTGAGTTAAGTGTTTTTACCAGGGACGTGCGGTCAGGAAGTGACGATAAAATTAATTATACTATTGATCAAATAAATCATACTGTTTGTCAATTGGTCTGATATAAATCGGACATAAATGCAATTTCTGTATGATTCCCGTTATTTCGGTTATTTTTATAGTCAAAATCGCTGAATTTACGTACTACTTGTGTGAATACAGGGAACGACGCGAGCAGAAGCGAACCAAGCCTCACCTCGGATTGCGCAAGCTGTCCGCCTGCCTTTGGCTGACTCTCTGTATGGCATCAATATATTGGTTGTCCACATTTGTATCATGTGTCCCAGTCTTCCATAGCCCAATTAATGTATTTAGTGTAACACATGATTTAGTCTTGTTTATCTGAAACGATATGAGGCAGCCAGTACTTGTGCCTCATGGAAGAGGGCGCTAGTTAGCCACGGGTTCATGCTGTTGCTCTTCTTCTACGCTGAGTGAACTGTACTGACGGTCCATTGATGCAGATTTGTACAAATGTGATATGATTCATTTAAATATATGAAATAATGTGGGGTTTTTTTTTAATATTATATTGCTGGTAGTTTGTACAAACATAGGACAAAGTTCATGATTCGGTCAAAAATATCACTAAGCTGTTAATTTGGACAAAAATAAAACAGGCAACTTTAAACAAAGTGCTGCAAACAGAGCAGTCAATAATGATAGATAAGTCTGAGAGACATGTGATGTGAGTGAAACTGAATTATAGGAATAATGAAAAATAATGAGAAATTTTGCATTTTAGGTTCACATAAGGTTTACTAATATTATTAGTAGGATTCATTACCAACAATAGCCTATGATATAACAGCAATCACTAACTTGAGCAGACAGCCTTATTATTATTATTGTTATTATTAAAGTTGAACTTAAGTTTGTATCAAAGGTAGCCCTTCGAATTACTCGGTACCCTTGAAGTAGCTCTGAGTTTCAAAAAGGTTGGTGACCCCTGCTATAAAATGTACTGAATTATCTGCTGTTTTTTCCTTCATTCTCCAGTGAATGTGGGGTTGGTCACAGTGGTGGTGGCATTCTGGAACAGCGGGTTGTCGACCTGTTAACAAATAAACCAAATGATTAGAAAGATTTGTTTAAAGATTTAAAAAAAGATTTTTTTTCTATATTTTATTTTATATTATTTTATTTCATGTGTTATAACACTAAAGCAAATTCCTCGTATGTACGAACATGCTTGGCCAAAAAGTCTGATTCTGATTCTGATCATACAACGATCAGCCACAACATTAAAACCACTGACAGGACATTTTCCTGAACCAGAGGGCTAGCGGTTCAGTCCCCAGAATGGGCCACGGGAATGTGGATACTTTGGCCATGTGCCTTGAGCAAGACACTGAAGCCTGAAGCCCCTAGTGCATGGCACTGGTGTGTGAATGGGTAGATGTGTCTGGAACTGTAAACTGAAACTAAATGGACTATCTGTCCTGTCAGGGTAACACTGGAGCGAGTGGAGTGTTGGTGGATCAGTACCAAGCCAACCTTATGCAGAACCTTGGTCTCCTGCTATAAAGTTAACAATGACATAATCCTGACATCCAGTCCTAACTCCCACAGTTTTTACTCATTGTGGCACATAAAAACACAATCAAGCAATAGACATGTGTCACGACAGAACATTCTGCATGTTTATCTGAGGCCTATTAGATATTCAAATCTAAAAGGAGGCATTCTGCTTAACAACAAACTGTACCTAGATACAGAAACAAAAATACCAACAACTTGCTGTGAAACAACAACAAAAAATGACTTTCACACAAACTTTCTCTCACCTCTTCCCACTTGGATTTCCTCATTTCACTCTCAAATTTCCTGAATTCTTCCAGGTCCTTCAGGTAGATGAGCATCTTGATGAGCATCAGCAGCAGAATGCCAATGAGAGCCACCCCAGCGATAGAGCCTGCGATAATAGGTATAACACTGGGTGGTTCTGGACAGTCTGTAGGAGTTAAAAATAGCAGAAGGTTTTACACAATTCAAACACTGAATTCGAAAGAAAGGGGTTAGTATTAGGGCTGAACGATTAATTGCATATGATATGATACTGGGCCACGCAATTTTCTAACCGCAACTTGCGTGATTACAAGGTGGTCACGTGCTGCGAGCGACGCGGATGATAGCTTCTGACCTCGATGACGTCTCTGAGCGGCGGTTGCACCCTCACCGGTTGGTTTGTTTACCTCTGGTTACCTGTAATTTGCAACTACTAGTTTTTTGCAACATGGCTGAATTTTTGTCCGACTCTGAGGTTGTAGACGAACCATAGCAGTAGCAAATTACTGGTAAACAAGCCCACCGTGGCGGGTGCGCGCGCCCCTCAGAAGTCAGAAGACATTATCCAGGAAGATGTTAACACGTAACTCTGGACTCAACAGGGAATAGCACTAGCGTATCATAACAAAGTATTGACTGCAGTTTCGCTGCAGATAATGTGTTATTTAGAGGCTGCGTTTCAATGCCCTGACTACTGTCCTGAACAAGTGCAAATGAAACAAAAGTGATAAGGTGGTAAGTAAACGATGACATTTTATGCTAGAAATAAGGTCCAGGTTGTAAAAAACAGTAGTTTCACTTTAAATGCACAGTGGCAAAGCCTCAGCTGTTTCTGTAATGGGCAGTAAAATAAAAATGTAATTTATTTTAAGTCATACATCTTTTAATTTGATTCTAATAAATGTGACCACATATAGTAGTTGTCAAATAATGTGTTAACAGGGTGCTGAGACAAGAAGAGTGTTCTTATATAAAGAGTTTGCCAAGTCTGAGTTTTCTGTCATATCATTGGCGGCTTACCTTTCTGTTTCAAAATTTCAGCCTTGTAGTTATCTTCTCCAACCAACTGTTCCAGCTTAAATTTGATCCAGCATCCCGCACTGTCCTTCTGCTGGCACTCCTTGGTTGGTAGGGTGAATGTTTCTACCTTCTCTGCTATGGTGTTATTACACATGGTGTTACAGTTTTCTTTAAAGGGACCGGAGAGACATTCAATGCAGTTCCTGAAAATAAAGGTAAGTGAGGCAGTTTAGAGTTTTCATTATAGGTCTGCAGTGGAGATAATGTATTTGTAAACTGGTGAAGTGATAGCAGGGTGAATGTGTTAACTTACAGCTTGGTCTGACATGGGTCTGGGCAGCCAAGACATGTATGGCATAGTGGAGGCTGGTATCCCTCTTTACATTCACAGCGGTTACACACGCAGGACCCTCTGCCATAGCACACAGTGTTGTTTGGGGTACGACAGGCCTCATCAGACTTTTTGCATTGACAGGCAGTGCCCTCAAAGCCTGGATGACATTCACATCTTCCACATTTGCAGTCACCATTTCCTACAAGTAATGACAAACAGAGATTAATGTTCCTGAGCACTGACATAATTTCTATCTCATATATCCTGCAGAGAGAGAGAAAAAAAAAAAACGTCACACACACTTATATTTCGTTGGACTGCCTTTAGCTTTGATTATAGCATGCATTCTCTGTGTCATCGTTTCAATAAGCTACTGCAATGTCACCAGATTTATTTTCATCCAGTGTTGCATTTATCGAGTATTAATGATGCGAGAGTCTGATCACTGAGCAAAGCCTTCTCACCCCAACACTCCAAAAAGTCTCAATGGGGTTAAGGTCTGTACTCTGTGGTGGCCAATCAATGTGTGAATATGATGTCTCGTGCTCCCTGAACCACTTTTTCACAATTTGAGCCCCATGAATCCTGGCATTGTCATCTTGGAATCTGCCCATGCCATCAGGGAAGAAAAATTCCACTCCATTGATTGAATAACCTAGTCATTCAGTATTGAAGAAGTAAACTTTGAAGGGACCAATATACAGGTTATATACAGGCTGACCAATATACATCCACTAATCAGGAACTGTCTGCAACTGCACCCGGGGACAGGGTATATCTATGCTCTGGCCCTGCTTTCGGGGTTAGTCTCTGGTCTCAGATCTACTCTGTGTCGGTAGGCTCACCATGACCTGGAACTCTAATAAACCACCAATTCAGCAAACTTGGAACTATACTTGGATTGTTGTTGTTGTTTTTTTTCCTTCACCAATGTGGTGCCATGACATACTTCCACAGAGACTCCTTCTTCCAGACCAAAGACACACCCCTGAATTGAGAATTCTAAGTTGACTAAAAGGTGAGGTACCTTTGTGTGTGCTGTTGGATTGTTTTATTTTTCCTTCAACAGTATATTTAGGTAGTCAGCTGACCTCGTTCTGTGGACACATAATGTTGCTGAACCTAGACCTGAGCAACTGCAGCAACCCCAGCTCATAGCACTGCCCCCCCAGGCTTGTACAGTAGACACTAGGCATGATGGGTGCATCACTTCATCTGCCTCTCTTCTTACCCTGATGCCCCCATCACTCTGGGACAGGGTAAATCTGGACTCATCAGACCACATGACCTTCTTCCATTGCTCCAGAGTCCAATCTTTATACTCCCTAGCAAACTGAAGTATTTTATCTGGTTAGTCTAACTGATTAGTGGTTTTCTTAAGGCTACACAGCTGTTGAGTCACAAACCCTTGAGTTCCCTTCACATTGTACAAGTGGAAATGTTTGTACTTTCACTTTTAAAAATAGGCCTCAGTTCGACTGTTGCTTTTCTCTACCAAACATTTAAAAACGAATTAGTTTTTTACACCTTTTACACCTCGAAGATGATGGTTCTCCACTATCCTTCCAGTTTGTAATAGTGTGCTGTACAATTCTCAACCCAATTTTAGTAGTTTCTCCATTTTTTTCTCTTGCATGCATTCCAATGATTTGACCCTTCAAAAGCAGAGTAACATGTTTTCCACGACCACAGGATGTGTCTTTCGACATGGAGCACTTGTTGAAGGCTTTGCATTCACTTTGCTACACCCCAACAATCCCAACTAAAATTAGGTTGGGTGATTGTGAAGACCAGGTCTTCTAATGTAGCACTCCATCACCCTCTTTCTCAGTGTAATAGCCCTTGCAAATCCTGGTGGTGTGTTAATTGTCCTGTTGAAAAACAAATGACGGTAGATGGTATGGCTTGTTGCTGCAGAATGCTGTGATCCATGCTGGTCATGTGCTTCTTGAATTTTGAATAAATCACCAACAATCATCAGCAAAGCACCCCTACACCATCACACCACCTCATCCACACATGTAGAAATCTGTCTCTCAAAAAGATGAACCAGAGAGTTAGCGGTTCAATCCCCGGAAGGTGCCACATGCCGAAGTGTCCTTGAGAAAGACACTGAACCCGCAGTTGCTCCCAGTGCGTGGCACTGATGTGTGAATGTGTGTGTGCTTGTGTGAGTGAATGGGTAGATGTGTCTGTGACTGTGAAGTGGTTTTAGTGCCAATAGGTAGAAAAGTGCTATATAAAGCAAGGCCAGTTACCATTCTTCATTTTCTACTTTATATAGCTGATGTTGCAAACTGTGATGCATTTAAATGGGCTCTAATTTGAGGTACTGTTAATTTGTGGTTTCTGAGTCTGGTAACTCTAATAAAATTTTCTTCTACAGCAGTGGTCACTCCAAGTCTTCCTATCCTGCATTTGACAGGTTTCTAGACTGACTGATGTTCATGTCTTACAGTAGTAGTTACAGTAGTAATGGACTAATCCCATGTTCCTTCATAATTTGTATATCTTCAGTATTATACAATGCAGAACACAACACAAATATAGAAAAAAGGATGAATCTGAAGTTGTGTCCAAAACTTTGATCTGTACTGTACCGATCAACTCAGCTATGCAATTTGCCCATGAAGTTGTCTTTTGCACTCCACAGTCTGCCAGTGGTCCTTCCGTCCATAACTTCATAATACTTGAAAACAGCTTAATTCTTCCCAGGCCTACCAAGGTTATAGTCTCACCCACCTCAATGACATCAGACAAGCTCATCTAATGAAAGGCATTTACAAAACAAGGAGCAGAGAGTCTCACATCCTGGGTTTCTTCACATCTGAAGACCATCACCCAATTCCCCATCCCATGCCATTCATCCCATCCCTTTTTCTCCACTCATCCTAACTCCTTTAATCCATCCCCATTCCCTCATGTCCTGTTAATAAATGTATTTGCATCTGTCAGGGAGTGTGATATTATTAGTTAATTAAAGGATTTCTCATGTTTGTCCTCCATCCACATGAACAGTGCTGTGATTGGTTTCCTTTACTTTTTTTCAACTTTCTGGATAATGCTGATGGTGAAGACAAAATAACATAAACAATACATCAAATAATTCAATCTCCACTGCAACCTGCTTACCTTGTAACGGTGAGAACACAGTGATTGTACAGTAGACTGCTACTGTTCACTTATGAGATGAATATGGATGCCATGAGTTACATAGTGAGTTTATAAACCATTATTGTTGTTAAACTGTAATAACCAACTCACCACATACAGTCACACATTCTTATCAAACATTAAGTTATTTAAGTTATATTTTTATGCAATAACAAATCCTGAAAGCCTCCCAGTGACCTTGTCTGATTAGGCAGGGAAGAACTGGAAAATCAGCTTTAAAATATTAAACAAAAAGCTGTAACACAAAATGATGAACCGTACCTCCACATTGCTTATTCTGGAACTTTTCACAGTGATCATCGTCGCACTCGCAGAATTCACCATAGTAACTGCTGCCCTTCTCCGTGTTGTGGCATTGGCATCTGCCACACACACAGTCCCCTCGACCCTCACACTCAGTGCCGTTATTCCTCTGACAGGATGCTCGTAGGGTGCTTTCGTCTTTATCGCCAATGGAACACTCACAGAACTGACCAATGAAACCCTCACTGCAGCTGAATAAGGACAAGATAAAAAGATGGATGGTTTGTTAGAACACTCTATGAGATGCACCCTTTCATAGAACATACAATCACATTTTTTTCAAATTGTTCAGTCAAGCCAGGGCTGCCTTTTAATGTTTATTTTCTGGCACTTCCTCTCCTGACCACAAATTAGTATTGTGTTACAATGGGGGTAGGGTGGCGTGGTTTAGGTCCCGACAGCTCAAATCCAGCCGGAAGCCCATGACTGAGAGTGAGAAGATGCTGAGATGGACATAGATGGAGGCATGGGGCGTGTGAGGAAGTGGGACACTGACAAGAAAGTTTAAAAATTGTTGGGAACACGTGTACTTTTTTACTGAAATAGATTCTAAGGCAGTATGCTTGATATGTAAGCAGAAAGTCGCTGTTCTAAAAGAGCATAATCTTCATCTCCACTACGAAACGCAGCATTCCCATCAGTTTTCAAAATACACCAGAGACAAGAGAAAGGTGAAGGCTAGAGACTTGCTATCCACCTCCCAACAACGTACCCTACTCCAGCTGTCAACTGTACAACAGAATGCTACTCGGGGAAGTTTTCAGATTGGCTCCATCATTGTCAGAAGCGGACAGCCTTTTGCTGTGGGTGATTTTGTGAAACAATGTCTGACAGTTCCTGCTGACACCATGTGCCCAAGTCAGACGCGGGCTTTTTGACCATATTAGTTTGTCACGGAATACTGTCACCCGCCGTGCTGAAGATATGGCCGAAGACGTTCGTGGCCAAATTGTCCAGAGAGCACGTCAATTTTCTGCCTTCTCCATCGTGTGTGATGTAAGCACGGATATATTGTACTCGGCACAGCTGCTTGTGTTCCTGAAAGGCATTAATAAGGACTTTGAAGTGTGTCAGCAACTTCCCGGCCAACAGATAACTTTGGGAAAAGTTATCTGGCATCATGACCCCGGCAATGGTCGGTAAGAGAACAAGTCTCACTGCACTTGTATCAGACAAAGTCCAGGCCAAATCCATCGGTCTGAAAAACGTGATGCAAGATGTCATTGCCATCATCAGTAATATTCGCTCAAAGGTGCTCTCACACCGTCAGCTCTTCTGGATGAGATGAATGCCACCAGGAGGTCAGGTGGCTGAGCAGAGAAAAGTTTTTGCGGCGTTTCTTTGAATTGCGTGAGGAGATCAAGAAAAACAACATTCAAGTGCCTTCCGACATACACTGGATTTCCGACTTGGCTTTTCTCATGGACATACAGAGCTACTGCATATCCTGAATTTTCAGCTTCAAGGGAAGGACCAGATAATCAGTCAGCTGTAAACAAACAAAAACTCCTGTTGCTCAGCAGACATCTTTCAACAGGTGAGGTCTCATTTCAATACTGTAATCACAAAATAAATATAATAAAAATAAATAAATAAAATTAAACTTTATTTTACCTATTTATTTAATTAAAAATAAAATAAATGGTCAACAATAAATAAATAATTAGGCTTGTTATGGATCCTAACCATGTTAATTGTGTGACCTATACATCCATATTTTGTGTTAGTGAAAATTAGGCTGCTATACTAAATGGAGCACCACAGTTTTTTTGCATCTTACATTGCTCTTTTTGTCTTTATGCCTCTATATTCAGGAAATTTGGCACATTTTCCCAGCCTCAAAGAAGTTGGGTTGATGTAGGCAGACATGCCAAAATACCTTGACATTCTCAGCAATCTTGTGGTGGAGTTTGACTGTCGCTTCAAAGATTTTCAAGAAAATGCAACAGCATTTGAGCTGTTTGCACAGCCCCTTTCTGTACATGTGGATGCAGTCAGTGAGGAGCTTCAAATGGAACTTCTGAAGCTTCAATCTGATTCAGACCTCCATGGCAAGTTTAGAGAGCTTCTCTTACAGGACTTTTACAGATGTGTTCCGGCACACAGGTATGCCATTGTTTCAGGCACTGAATGTATTGGAGGCCTAGGCCTAAAATGTCTGTCGCTTTGGAGTATGTTCTGATCTGTATGGTTATTTCTGTTCTGTATGAGTAATGTTTCAACTAAGATTAATGTAAAGTTGTTGTTGAAGACATTATTTATCTGCTTTTAATAAATAGAAGTGTCATTCATTTTCAGAATTACTTTGTATGACTGTTTATTTTGCACAGTTATGTCATAGTCACATTTAATTAAATGCACTGCAACATGAATGTTTAGATTTGGCCCGTGACCCTCCACCCTGATTCATTTTTGGCCCCCCACTGAGAAGTATTTGGGCACCCCTGAGTCATGCACACATCGTTTGAGGACTGGATATTTCTCTTAGTGTACAGGTAAAACAAACTAACTTTAAAAGTGCTGGAAAGAGTCAGCCCTGCTATTCCTTCATGAATAATGACGAATCTTGATGTTATTCTTTAAATATTATTCCAGAGGAAAATGTGAAAAGGAGGTGTATTTTCTGCACCACAAATATTGACAAAAACTAAGTATGGACATGTGTAATGTCATTAAATGTTAAATTGTTCAAAATTGTATCACCTTATTGTAATTAATATGTATCATTTTGAAGTTGTTGTATTTATATCACAAAATATCAAACAGGTTAGACAGTAAATCAAACACAAGTCCCAAAAATGCAACCTTGATGCTACAAAATGGAGCAGTACACTGCTGATTCTCACATCATTTTAGTCCAATCTAAGGTTGGAAGAGACTTTTAAATACAGTATGGGACACATGAACAACAATAGTATTGTGTTATTTCCGAACATTCATGAACAGGTCAAGATTAGATCAACAGGATATTACTTGTTTTCATTTTTGTTGATCGGGATTAAGGAACGCAACAATGCATGTTCATTAAAAATGAAAGAGCTAACAATTCAACACAGAAAAACAAATCAAAACAAAACTAATTCCGATGGCTTTAAGAATTTAGCAAACCTGAAGTAATACAGGGCACTTAGTAATACAGGTCAGTGTGCCGAAAGAAATTAGTACATCTTGCACAAATACTATTAACAACTCTGTAGAGTACTCAAGTCTCAGAATTTGATATTCCAATATTTTTGGAATTAGTACTTCTGACAATACTTGTCAGTACAATTAGAACTACTCTTACTGTGTAGTGTTTGATAACCCAGTGGCTGTGGAAAAAGGTTTATTTTCACGCTCACAAACTACTCATCAAACAAAAACATGTATTCCAAATCAAAGTAAGAGAAAAAGTTATATTTTGTTTCTCTACAAGTTACTTTAACAACAGATTAGTAGTCTAAGAAGTACTAGTTCCAGTAATAACAGTAAAATCTAATTACCAAAAATATGCAAACCATACGAACACAGTCATTGTGTGTGGGGGGGGGGAGCTTACCTGCAAATACCACAGATGGCGCTTCCCCTGTCACTGCAAATTTTGTGATTTTTGTCATCGGTGTTTTCACATGGACACTCACAGTTGGTAGATAAAGTCACTGTCAGTGTGTCTTTAATGCCCTGTGGGCTGATAGTGAAAGACTTGTCCTCCGTACATGAGTCTACAGTCACAGTAACGTCAAAATATATCTGGAAAGGGCATTTCAAATTGGAGAGTCAGACAGAATTAAAAACAGAGAAGAGAAGAATTAAAAACAGCATGAACAAATCAAAGGCACAATATTCCCATTTTTTCCCCATATTGTGGTGCACTGCTGCTATCTACAGTTCAGTTCTGGGTCACATTACTATGTTATGTCCAAAGATCTTACTAAAACAATCTGATCCGTGTGGACAAATTATGAATAGCAGTTACGTTTGTTTGAAAATTTGCAATGAATGCACTTTGCAAATTCATCCCACGGGCCAGATTGGAGCTTTTGATGGACTGGTTTTGTTATGTTTGACACCCTAGCCTACAGCATGCACTGGAATAGTTTAGAATCTTTCCAGAAGAGCAGGGGCCTCATGTACTAACAGTTGTGTAGATTTCCTACTAAATCGTGACGTAAGCTCAGATTTACAAGCATTTCGAAGCACATTTCCTTTGTACATCCCGATCGAACGTACCGGACTCCTCCCTGTCCACGCCCCTTTTAAATATGCAACTCCGTGTCCACGCCTCTTTTAAATATGCAAATTATATTTAAATTGACCCTGCACCTGAGATTCCCCTGTCTGCGCGATCAGAAAACGAAAACATAAGAATGAGCCACAATGTTTACTTGCATTTGCGCATGATACTGATGAATGAAAATATTTCCTGTTGACATTTACAAATTCATGCGATGGCGCTTTTCTACCAATGTGTGTGCAGTCGATAGCTCCGATTACATTCAGAAAACCTTCTCTCGCTGCAGATTGCTCTTAATGTTAAACTGTTCAGATTGTATGGGAATCTGATATACCTGGCTGACATGCGTATAATTCCGTCCCACACGGCTTGTATTGTTCTGCACAGCGCCGGCACAGTCCCGATCGGTCGGCCAGCTCCCTCTGGAATGCCCCGGTTGCGAGGAACCCCAGTGTGGTCAGTACCTGTACGGACACAGGTAACGCATGGCTCCTTGCTGTGTAGCGCTCCAATGCCGGCCGAAGCTCTGCGCACAGTTCCAGAAGGATTACCCTCGGGAACCTAAAGCGGCTGATGAGCCAGTTAACATTTAGCCAGGAAATCATCTCTGTCTCTGAATGCACGCTCTCTTCTTATTGTACCGTTTGCGATATCTTCTAATAATGCTAAGGCTGCCGTTGCTGTTAACCATTTTCTGCACCTCTTTGCGCTTTTATATCCACTTATAAAATTACGGACACCTGGGTGTGTTAATTGTTCATCAATGCAAATTTGTCGTGTTTCTCTGATGTGCACATCACAATAGTTTTCACAGTTTTATGATGACAGTGTCCCAGCATGACCTCTAAGTGTCGCCAAAGGATCCACATCTGTAGAATCATACGTACGCCAGCCACGTCGTTGCCGTTGGCACTACAAAATTCACGGACATTTCTCTCTTGATACATCTGAACTTTTACGTGAGAGAGTACGTACGGAACGTTTTTGTACGTACACAACGTTAGTACATGAGGCCCCTGGTGTCTGGGCTACATCGTCTAGCCTGGGGCCACCAGATCTGGATCAGGATATACAGATTTATACAATGAATGCATGGTAGTTAATAAGAACTGCAATTACTCAAGGGAGACACCTAATACAATTAAGCATCTGAATCTGAAACGTAATAAGAGCTATGAGCGTTTCATATAAAACAGTCAACACTGACCGTTTGATCCACATGCACATTGTTACAAACTCCTTTGCTGTCTCCTGCTGGTCCTGGATTACTGCATACAGGGGTATAGACAACTCTTACATTGTCAGGAAGACTGTCATGGGTCACGGTTACTTTAGAGGACAAGCTCTGCCATAAAAATCAGTAAGAAATAACGTATTGGTCACAATACAGATTCATGTGCCTTCAAAGATGGCAAACTGATGCACAATGAAAGACCAACTTACATTGTAGGCGTTTTCAATCAACTGAACAACATTTTGGGAATCTGATGACAGGACTCCCACTTCAGATTTTGGAATCAATTTGGAGAGTCTCTAGGGAAAAAACAAACAAACAAACAAACATGGAACTTAAATTTTAATCTGAGTAATACAATGTTTGCTTTGTAAGGTGTATCAAAAGGAATGGATTTAATTTACCGTATACACATTCTTGACATTTTCTGTCACTGCAAATATTGGCTGAATGTTGTGCTTTTCCAACACCATGGCCAGTTGTCCAACAGATGGGTAGTCCTGCAAATAATAATTAGTAAAATCTTTCAAATATTGATTACACTGCTTACATAACCAGATGAGTCAAATGACTGAACTAAACTGTCATGATTCCACACATACCATCTCACTGCTCTTGACATAAATACTGTCTTCCATATGGCATTGTTCATCATTGGGTTCCAGTATGCCGGCCAGTTTTCCATCCCCAGCCATGTGGAATCCAGCGTCAGTGGTCAGCACAATAAGCCGAGTGCTGCTGTTTCTCCAGCCGATTTTGTCCTAAACAAAAATATGGTCAACTCTTTAATGGGGAACACTTTAACAAAGTGAAGGACAAGTCAAGGACAAGTCGGAGACTTTATTATAAAAGACAGATTGCTGATTGCGCATATGAATGCCACACTGTTGGAAAAACAAATGTTTCTCCCTAAAGGAGATGCTTCCATTGGAAGTTTTTATGCTGGTGTGAGGGATTGTTCGGGGTGATCTGGTAGAGGGAGCTGGGTGTTGTGACAACTGAAAACATGTGGGAGGACATCTGGGATAATGCAAATAAAATGACAGTTTGTAATTGCACAAGAGCAATGCAAGTTAAGATTCCTCACAGAGCACATGTTGCTCCAAACACAAGTACAGAAAAGATGTCTCTCCATTCTGCCTTAAATGCAAGACGGTAATTGGTGATCTTACTCACTGTTTCTGGTCTTGTGTAAAAATTGGAGTGATATGTCATATTTGAAATGCAAAAGGTTTTCAAAAAGAAGCTTGAAATTAATTCTGTTTCCCTCCTTCTGAGTCTTCCCTGTGGCTGTGTAACTAATATACGTAGTATAAACATTTTGTCTTAACTATTCTTTCTTATCTAGTTCCCTTTGTATTTCACTCTGTACTGTATAATGTACCTTTAACATTTACCTGGAACTGACTTTTAGGTTTCTGTGTTGTTATTCCCAGCTTGTTTTGTCTTGTTTTGTTTTTGTCCTGTGTTGTTCTGTTTTGTCTTATGTGTATTTGTTTACTGAAAAAATCAATAAATACATTCAAAAAAAAAAAGTGAAGGACACTACATAACAGATCATTATCAGCAGCATTGTATAATCACCTATCATAATAGTTTGCACCACCAAGCTGCAAAAGCACCACAATACTATGCTTTAGTTTACATTTTGGAGCCCAGAGAAGACAGTTCTGACTTAAGACATAAAGTCACAATTCCTACCAAACTGTGTCAGCCCATTGGAAGAAATGTTACCAAGTCTTTACAACATCAAGTTTGGATTCCTCATCTTGCTAGCTATACATATTTATCTGTTTAAATGGGTTCTTACCCCACACACAGCAGCCTGCATCATGGCATCCAGACTCCCTTCAGGAGAGTCAAGGTTCCCGGAAATGAACTGAGCTGCAACTTTTTGTTGGAACTCCTCCTCCAGTGCTGTCATATTAAGCACATGTCTGTAGCCAAAGGCAGCCTGACACTGCTGGTCATTCTGATCACATGGCTTCTCCAGTTTTTCTTTGTTGGTGTTGGTGTAAGGAAGGACTGTCTTATCAACAAAGGCACCAAATCCTGTAATTAGAATAAGCTACAGATTTACTCATCATTTATCAAGTAAAAACACACAGAAGGCAACACTTTAGGATTCTCATAATACAATACAATACATTTTGTGTACATTTTACAAATGGGATATCAGGAATATGTACTGGTGAAATCGAGACAATGAGAAAAGAAATACGTAAGTGTAGCATGCAGCAGACAAGACCTTGCTATTCCCATACCTTTTAGCCTAACCATTGTTGAAATTGCACAGCATCCACTGTCTACTATAACACCATCTGACATACTGTAACTGCATGTCTAAGTTATTGTCACACCACAGAGTACTTTTTAATTATATGCCCTAAACTGAAGACAAATGTGGATTTAACTCTTCATGTCCTGCTCCTTAGGTTGAGATAATCTTTTAATCTTTTAGTAGGAAACTTTGAGATCCCAAAGTTATTAAGTGATATATAAAAGATAACATTGTAAGTTATGTCTGTATTCTACAGTGCATCAGATAGATAATTCATGTTATTAGAATAACATCCCCATCATGTTACCTATCTGAGCATGCTTAGTGATTTTTTTCAGAGTGGCAAAAAGATCATTGCCAAGTTCTTTGATTTTCTGCAAATCATCCTTCATGGAGTAAGACAGGTCCATCAGGTAGTAGAGGTCCACTGGATAACCCTCAACTCTCTTGAAAGAGACACGGAAGGTTTCTGGAAGCCCTGTACACACAGATGGAAAAACTTTGATTGTTTGATTGAAATGTAGAGACTGGCAGTGACATGGAAACAAACACATTAACTGATTACACAAACCTGGTCGCAGCTTCAGGCTAATTTTCTGTGGACTCATCTGGACTGGTTCTCTATTGTCAAATGAGTTAGACAGAGGTTCATTCTTGGTAACGTCTTCAGAGTTCTTAGGAGAGACGATGTCTGTATTTCTGCAGCCTTTAGCTATCAACTGGGCTATGGTGTCACACCGCACTGCTTCCTGCTCTCCTGCTTTGGTGAAATTCTGCAAAAAAAATGAAGACAATAATAGACTGAGATTGGCTTTCAGACTAAAATTATAATGTGTCAAACCAAACAGCTCAATACATCAGCAAGAACTGCAGGTAAAATAATGCATTCAAACCATAGACTGTATAAAGATGGAGGATGGAACAGCTCAACAGATAAAGACAGTTCTGTTAATATGAAGCCTGCAGCAGGATGAGGTGAGTTGCATCAGGTGACTTGTTGTGTTTAATCTACATGAAGTCACGTTACTGACCAAAACTGGACATATCAGTACCCACTTCTTGTATTTGATTTTACATAAACTTTCTCTCTCACCAGCTGTTGGCACCATGAACAGAATGGCCCAGATCTGATACAGGCACTACAGGAATTGACACCTGACTTTGCGCAAACTTCTTGTTGTTGACACAGCCCTGCAAAGAAAACCACAAATATGTACAACATGATCACACATTCACACACATCTTTTTAAAATCTCTATATTGTCTTTAATATAGACAATATAGAGATTATAGTGTCTTTATTATTGAATATCTCCAGTACACATTAAATGTAGTGGGTAGAGATGAGGGATTATAGGGGGATATACAGCAATCAGATATAACATTATGACCACTGACAGTAGAAGTGAATAACATTGTAACTGTTATAAAAACATACTGTTTGGCTTTATTATAGACAACACAAATGAATAAAACAACAGAATATTATATAATCGACTTTAGAATCATTAAGACTTAACAATTTCTGGTTTACGGTAAGTGACAACAAATAATCATTCAGCCTGAACATCCTCTGATTAACTCTTTTCACTGAGGGACTAAATACATCCTTATTAATTTATAATTGAATGATCTCATTTTTACATTTTAAATCTTACCATTCTGCTGCATCAGCAGGAGCAGAAGGAACAGCAAACGACAACCCATGCCCTGGTGACAAAACAACAGATTTTTGTGACCATTATCCATCACTTCAATACAGCTACTTTAAAATAATAGTTACACAGAATATTACCAAATAATTCATATTATAAAGCTGTTATGGTCAATTGACCCTCACTGCATGAGCCATATATAATACAAAAATGTATATGACATCTTTTTATCTATAGCACAGTGCTTGCATCTGATTGGAGTCATTAAGATCTATCTTCAGAGTACCTTAAATCAATCAATCAATCAATTAATATTTATTTGTATAACACCTTCCAGCACCCAATGGTGCACAAGGTGGTTTCCAGGGTAAAAACAAGAATAAAAGCAATATTACAAAGAACAAAAGCAATATTACTAAAACATAATTAAGACACAGCTGCACCGCAAAAAGGTGCACAAAGTGCATTCAAGTGTAAAACAAGAATAAAAGCAATACTACTAAAACAAACCTTGAGAAACTGTATGCAAGTCTTCCAACAGGGACTGGTGCTGTAAATGCAAAAGTTGTTCTGTCTTTCTTTGTCTTTTAATGCCCTGTGAAAACAAACTGAACCAAGGTTAATTGCAACTTTGCAAAAATATTGTATCAAACCAAGCTGATTTGCACCCTCTGCTGACAACATGCCTCTACTACACATCATTTCATTTCAACATTAATGTCCAGCACAGCAGCACAAGCGTTTAATAACGATGATGTCAAGCTTTCAGTCCCTTTAGAAATAATAAGAATAAATCCCATCTAGATGTGAGTATGCATAGGACACATCATTGGCTGTACTTCATACCTCCACTAAAGGGGAAGTGACCTTTACTGACAAATGTCAAGGCAAATATAATTACATCTTAATCATATGGAGCCTATCCCAGTTGTCATTGGGTTGCCTCCTCACAGCACCACGCTATGAGGTGGCAACGTGTAAAACTGAGCATCGGCTTAGGTGACATGTGTCAAACAACGACCAGTATCGCGGTGGTTTCCTGCGCGCAAAACAGTGTGTCAACACTACACCATAAAAGGAATAAGAGCGAAGTTTTAGATTAAAGATACACATCCGCTTTCTCATACAAGCAGAAATGAGACGGCAGTAGAGGAGTTTTATGTCTAGACTTTTACAGCATGTAGAAAGCTGATTCAGAGCTGTCAAATGTGGCTACAGAAGGTTATCTGGTTTGAATCAACACAGATACCTGTCTATAGTTCATATTAAGTTGAGCTGCCTCCAGCAATGACTGTACACTTGTAGTTTTAAGCAAAAATAAATCCATTTTAAAGCAAAACATTTAGCTTGCTAAGTGCAGAACTACATTGGAATATATTAAAACTTTTAAGTTGACAAAAGGACATTGTTTCTCCTGAAAATGTTTGTGTCAGACCTACTCCAATTTCTGTCTTACATGTCAGAGAAAACAAAAAAATAGAAACCCCTTTCCTGAGGATTCTGTTTTTTTTTGTTTTTTTTGGGTCAGTAGGCATTTTGAACATTGAGTAGTGAGTGAGTACACGTTCAATACGGTTTACTCATATTAGTCATCCAAAGCAGTTTAAAAGTCACTTCCAACTTCTGCACAGCAACGGCGCCACTACATTTCTGGGTTTCAGGTGTAATCTGCTTTGTGTGCACCCTTTATGTACATACTTGCCAGTTCATTGGATACACTAGTGAAAGCAAATTGATTAATTTGTGTGCTGTACTGACACGTTTGAAGCTACACCACCAGAAACTACACCACAACTAAATGCAGGACAGTTATATTAGTATTATATGGACGATGTTGCCCACAGCATTGGAATAAAACAATTTAGACCTCTTCTCCTGAAATGATTGTGACAATGTAATTTATTCTTCATCAATAAAGTTTATATCTTCTTAAAACTTTACTGGTCAGTCTCTCCCAAACACATAACTCATGTGTATAAATATGAATGAAAAGAGGACTGTGACCTTTTTGGGCAACAGTGCACTACACTAGTGTACCCAGTGTTTTAGAGAGCAAGTACATATACAGTGTTTGTTCTCTGCATTAAACCCACCCAAGTGAGCACACTGGGAGTAGTGGGCAGCCATGCAAAGCATGCATCAGACAGTATTCTGGATAAAAGCCAAGGCTGAATGTCCTCAGAACGTCACAAAAGCACTAAAATGCAAACTAAATTGAAGAACAGACTGGATATGGATGTGAGCTGTAATGTTATATAATACCAACAATATTATATACCAATAATAAGAAGAAATGACATGCAACACTGCCCAACTTAATTGGCCATCTATTAAACGCCGTTGTTTCATGAGTTATCTCAGTTTGCTTAAGTAGATCTGCACTCTGCCTGGACCCTTGAAATAAAACTAGAATTATAATTACATCTATGTCTGTTTAGACTCAGATAATACTGCATTGGTGAAGCTATCAGGGTATCATTCAGACTGTATTAGAGAAAGGAGCTCATCAGGACTAAAGGGAGGCATGATAGCAGACATGCAGATCAGCTAGAAATACCTGAGCATCCCACAGTCCAATGGGAACCATAGGAGTACTCTGGTTCCCATGGGACACACCACTGACAGTGTATCAAACAACAAAGCACAGGTCCAGTCAGGCTTCCAACTCCCAGCTGACAAGTAGGTGTTTGCAAGCAAACTAGACAAAGTGGTGGTTGACAAGAATGAGCAGGGATGGACATGGTAGTCCCATGTATGTGTATGTATAGGAGTTTATTTAAGTTGATAGCAAAACTGTTAGCAACTTAGTTGTTGCTGGCGGAGCCCTCCCTTTCAGTCAGTTATTTATAGATGTATCATTATCTTAATAAAACATGTAATTCAGTCTGTATTTCTTTTCCTGCAAATCATAGAGGAGGTCTTTGTCAAAGTGTTATAACTCAGGGGAGTTAGTATTTCATTCATCAGTGACCAAAAGAAATGGGGATTTTTTTTTGTCTTAAACATAATTCTGTATTAAATATAAATATGTATATATACTTAAGTAATACATTTTAGATGGACATACACTTTTGACTTAAATTCAAAGCTTTTATATATACAGTATGTTGCTCAATTAAGAGAACTTGCATGACTGGCATCTGTATTTATTTTCCATCAACCATGAAAGCTCATAGACGTTTGTTTAAGTGATGTGATGTTTTGTAGGAGACAGATAATCTTGTCAGTGAAATAGCACCATCTTCAAATGAAGGTGAACACGAAGATCTGGCTGTAGATCTGGGTGTAACATTAGCTTGTGAAATAAGCATTGTTCATCTAGTAAACCTGCCCCTTTATAAGCTTTTATGTATGTTAGAGGGAAGTAAAAACATGTTTAAAAATGAAATTCACATAATGTCTTTAAAAAGTTTTGGATTTGGACAACTATAAATATTCACTCACGGTTCCGTTTCTTGAAAATGCGTTAGTCAACTTCCTCTCAAAGACAGAGAACCCTGTCTACCTCATGTCGCTTAACATAGTTTATCAAACTGTCACAATCTAGTGCCGTTGTACTGTATATTACAGTAATCTGACTTCTCTGACTTGTATCATTTTGGAATGAAACGCTGATCACAATATGAAATGTGATGGATGTCAAATGCAAAGTATATTATTTCCTCCATCAGACTTTACTTGCAACACGACACAACCACGTTTTGACAATAAACAACAGGATGGAACAATGAAAGGCAAAAAGGATCAGAACAGACAACAGTTTCTCGACTAAAATGAACAATTTCTTCGCTCAGTCAAACTTACCAGAAACAGGAAGATGGAGCACAGGTCTGAGGTTGACACTTCCGCTAAGAGACTACAACCTCATGACGGGAAGTATGAAGCAACCAGTGAGAGAAGAGCGAGCGTTGTGTCACTGACTAAAATTAATTATATCTAAGTCAACTCTTAACATATGTGGTGTGCAGTTGTGCAAGTTGTGCCCCCCCAACGCGCAAAACGAAATAAAACAAAATTTATATTTCTCAATTGCACAAATCCTTCAATAGAACATTTGAAAATCCCACTTAGGAGAATCCAGTTATTCAACTATTGCAGTTGCAACAAGAAACACTTTTTAAAGTGCACAATCTCCACTTCCAACTTAGGTAGGTAGATGGACAGATTGCCATCCCCCAGTGCTGTCACTCATGAACAGAAGTCAAGACGAAACCAATTCACCTTGGTGACCAAATAATCGTTTTGTATTACCTATTTTTATTTGGAGCGGCACAGTGGCGACTTAGTATGTAAGGGCATGTTTATTTAAATTCGCAATTCATGGATGTTTTGAATGAGAGTTATATAGTAGTCTACAGTTCGGGCAGCACAGTGGAGAGGTGGTTAGCACTGATGCCTCACAGCAAGAAGTTTACCGATTCGAATCCATGGGCCAGCTGGCCTTTCTGTGTGGAGTTTGCATGTTCTTCCTGTGTCTGCATGGGTTCTCTACGGGTACTCCGGTTTCCTCCCACCGTGATTCTAAAGTTGCTGTAGGTGTGAGTGTGAATGATTGTCTGTCTCTGTGTTAGCCCTGTGATGGACTGGTGACCTGTCCAGGGTGTACCCCTGTCTCTCGCCTGATGACAGTTGAGATAGGCTCCAGCAGACCCCCGCGACCCTTAACATGACTAAGCGGGTACAGAAGATGAGTGAATGAATGTTGGACAAAACAATCCAATTGTCTATTGTGTGTAGACTAGCATATTACAGTTTTTTTTCAGTCACTAACAAGTGTTTGTCCAATCAGTGGTCACGTTTTCAAAACTCTAAACAAAATTAGCACAGCATCGGTCTTTTGTGGCCATACCATTCATGTCGTTTTCACACAATATGCAGTCAGTAAACACATTTCCACAATGCTTACATTTTCTTAACAGACCAGCTGTACCTCCCATCAAAATTAGGGATTGCTTTTGTATTATTTACGAATTGTAGTGGCACTCCGTTGGCTCTTCTTTTGTTGTATCACTTCTAGAGTCAGTCAAAATAAAACACTCTTTTTCCACGCGAACAACGAGACATAACAGCTTCCTTTGTCTTTTTAAAACGTTTACTCAAAAAAAAAAAAAAAGTACATTACAAGTCTGACGCACGGTCAAAAGACTGTGTTGCTTCCACCATGTTCTGACTCTAAACAGCGAAAACTTAAAGAACACACAGTCGGTTACCATAGTTACCACTATGACATTGCATCATAGAATTTAGAACATAGAAATGTTTTTAACCCTCTTACACATTACTAATTGTATTTTAAACTGAAATCTGTAATCTGTATACGAATTATAATGAAATTATCATCATCAATTTTTAACTGTTTTTAACTTAAATTATTATTCCTTAACTGGCCCTTATTGGCCCTTGCACGAATGTTAACACACAACATCCCACAATAGCAAAAACAATATTCCAAAACTTAGATACAGTATAAAAACCTCTTCTTCTGCAATGATATCAGTTCAAAAACAACAGCTCAGCTGATAATATATATTTTTTTTCAATCGCTAACAACATGTTTTGAAGTCCACTGTTGAAGAAACAAAGTAATCCAAGTTCCAAGTTTGCTGAAGTGTTGCAAGTTTATTGGCGCTCCAGGTCATGGTGAGCCTACCGACACAGAGTGGGTCCGAGACCGGAGACTGATCCTGAATGTAGGGCCAGAGCACAGATATACCCTGTCCCCAGGTGTGGTTGCATATTGGTCAGTCGAGGGCAACTTTACGCAGGAGGGTGAACTCAGTCGAGGGGCAGAGATCGCTCCCATACGTGATCAGAACAGAAGGACAAAAGGACAAAGGAGTGACACTCAGGTAGCATGATCAGGAAACTCTGATCAGCAGGGGAGCAGAGGCAGAAGAGATCAACATATGACTGGAATTTCCCCAGATGTGTCAATTTCAATGTCCCTTCAAAGTTTATTTCTTCACCACCCAAGACTGGTACATCTCTCCCTTCCACCCTATTCACCGTTCATCAACCCCGTTCTTTTCTGCATGGAGGTGGAAGGTTTATGACCATCAGCGGTTCCGGGTTAGCGGTTCGATCCCCGGAATGTGCCACATGTCGAAGTGTCCTTGAGCAAGACACTGAACCCCCAGTTGCTCCCAGTGCGTGGCACTGGTGTGTGAATGTGTGAGTGAATGGGTAGATGTGTCTCTGACTGTAAAAGCGCTTTGAGTACCAATAGGTAGAAAAGCGCTATATAAAAGCAAGGCCATTTACCATTTACCATGTCCCTCCTTGAATCCATGAATGCTGGCTGCAGGAACATCACAGGTGAAGATTGCCAAGGGTGGATCCGACATACCAAGGTGATAAAGAAAGATGTGTTCTATTTTGAAATGAAGAGTTAGTATATATTTAACAAAATGTGTTTTTGAGAAGAAAATTGGCCACTTGTGTTTTGTAGGTGAGAGTCTGTGTGAAGAGTTTAGAAAAAGTATCTGAAGTATGGGTAAGTGCTTGTTAGTGTTTACAGCGTCACTCTGAAACAGATGGCAGCTTGAGAATTTAGAGGGACACATGTTTTACAAGGACTTGGCAGAGATCAAGCAACAAAAACTAAAACGAGGTGAATATTTTATTTGTTGCGGCCTCTTGGCCTGAAGATCAATTCTTGTAGTATAAACCCCACTTTGCCTGTGCCATTTAAAAAACAAACATTGTAATTGTAATGTCTTTATTTATTAATTTTCTCTCTGAAGAGTACATGCCAAAGAAAAGCTGTGATCATACATCATTATAGTCTGCATTATCTATAGATATGGTACCAATATAAAGTGTCACACTGTAAATATTTGAAGCACTACTGTATTTTTACTGTATAAGTATTAGAAACAGTGAGCTAATACTTGGCTGTTGGACAAAACAATGCAATTGCAATTATGTGTTGGCTGTGGCTAAGTAGTTAGAGGGGTTCTCAGTGTGTGGCACATGTGTGTAAATGTGTGGGTGCTTGTGTGAATGAATGGGTAGATGTGTCTGTGGCTGTAAAGCGCTTTGAGTTCCAATAGGTAGGAAAGCGCTATATAAAAGCAAGGCTATTTACCATTTACCATATTGTGTGTAGACTAACATATTAATTCACCAGTAAGAGAACAGTAGTCACAGTAAAAACATGTCGACATTTCCAAATAATCAAACAGGCATAAATCAGACACTATAAAATGTACTGAATTATCTGCTGTTTTTCCTTCATTCTGCAGTGAATGTGGGGTTGGCCACAGTGGTGGTGGCATTCTGATACAGCGGGTTGTTGGCCTGTTGACAAATAAAACCAAGTCATTAGAAAGATTTGTTTAAAGATTTAAGTACATTTTGTCTTGAAAACGGAGAGAAACGCATACAAGTGTTCCGACGATGTCATTGCCACACCCCTCGAGCAGCCTTCCACCTCTTATATCCCGCAAGACGTCTCATAACAACATCAACAACAATGGCGGACTACACCGTGTCCCAAAAGTTCATGCACCACAGAAAAAGTCAGCTCAGATTGTGAATATTCAACAGAATGCATTTATTCAAAAGCCAGTGTACCCGACCCAGTTTATCAGTCAGAAAATGATGGATGGTACTCTTAGAGACTGCTTCCCCAAGATTCTTCAGTCTTCGACTGAGTCTGCGGCAGGATTGGTCTTGATCTTGCAGATGAGGTCCTTGGCCCTCGAACTCAGAACTAAGAGGCGACCTGCACGGGGCATGTCTTCAAAGGTGTCATAACTCTGGTGTCTCTGCCACCCATCGTATGCTTCTGCCAAGGTCCTGAGCTACCTCCCTGCAAGTTTCCCTGCCCTGCGCAAGGCAATGGTTTGAGCACGGACTTGAAACTTTAAAAGGGCAGCTTTTCCAGATTTGTGTTTGGCCATCGTGGCAACACTACCAAAAAGGTTCTCTCAATGACATGCTTCATGGTCAAACAAAAAAAATATAGGTTTATCACAAACAGATGAACTAATTAAACAACCTCACAACACCTGGTTGACCAGGTGGAACCCATTTTGGAGACTAACAGATAAAAATGTTGCCCATTGGGGTGCATGAGCTTTCATAGCTCACCACCAGGTTCATGTCCCATCTCACTCGATGTGTGGTCGTAAGAGCACAAGTGTCCATGCGTAATCCAAGTTGGAAAAGTTCTTTCATAGTAATGACATCTGGGCAGTCTGTTAACAAACTGGGCTGTGGTAAATGCTAACCACCCTAGCTAAGCAAAACAAAATGATCAGGTGAAAACTGAAATACACATAAGCACATTGACAGTTACTAGCAGTGTTAGTGAGAAAAAATATTATTATTAGAATAATTATTATTCAATGCAGTACTCAGTCTGATCTTAACAGAAATAACAATTTTGTCCTTCATGCAGATGTTGCTGTGGAAGGATATCATCACATTTTGGTAGTCAATGGCTGTATCATTGTTTTAATGTGTCCTAATATTTGTTGTGAATAAGGACATGTATAAATTGCAAAATACTACCAAGGAGTTGGTTCAGGTGTAATTGCAAAGTTAGACAGTGGGTCTGGGTCCAATCAGAATGTAGGCTTTTCTCAGCTAATAGTGGCAGGTGTGACTATTAGTGAGTTGAAAACTATGGAGTTTTGCTGCTGTTGCTAACAAATCAACAAGTTTGCCTACTTAACTGCAAAGACAGTAAAGTACTTAGTACCTACTGGCAGTACAGGGATGGACTTATTACTGTGAAGAAGAAACTCTGAATCTGAGTTGCCTTAAGTTTTTCCGAACTCGTGGCTCAGGGCTGTAACGCTCCATGTAGCCAGAGGCACAGAGGTATTTGGAGGCATTGTCACTGTCTGCTAAATTATGAGCATCTAAGCTGCACTCAGAGATGCTGCAATCATCATCTGAGCAGTCTATTGGCTGGTCGTGGTGCTGGGCCAGAATTTCAGAATAAGGCTTTCTACAGCTCTGACTATGTGAATGCGTATCTCTGGGAAGTTGGCGGACATGGCGTCTACGCTTAGTGTCCCTGTGTGGCCCTTTATCACCCCCCTTTGGTCTGTTGTGAGGGTGATGCCTTGGTGGTTGAGCAGGAGGGCTCAACTGTCCCTCTTGCTTTGTAAGTGACAACAGTTTCCCAAGCCACCTGTGTCATCTTCTTGATGTCTTGCATCGAGGGGTCACTTTGGCGTGTCATGAGTACAACGTGAGTGCGTACACATGGGTGCAGGACAGCTTTAGAGCTTGTTTTCCATACAAGTTTAACTTTCTCCCTTTGGGTTGCATGGGGCAAATCAATTAGGGCGTGGTCTAAATCCCTAAGGTAATTGTCAACGTTATGATCACAGCTGTCTGGATCGAAATGTTGAATATCCTGAGCAAGGAACTCAATCACTTCAAAGCGGGGATACTGTGGTGTCCGCGCAGGTGCATCATGTGCAACAGTTATCTCTGGTGGAAAGTCGGAGGCTGGACAAACCTGTGGTGTTGTAGTCCCCCATTCGGAGAGGTGGGCACGGATGGAAGTGTCATGCATCATAGACTGAAAAGAAGATTGGGCAGAATATCTTCTGGAGGATAAACTACAAATCTCTTCACGGTCTATGTCAGAGAGATGGGACGTCAGGTAATTGTTACCTCGGTCTCTCAGAGGAGGTTGAGGAGCTGACTCCATTTCCAGGAACTTGGGGTCGACTGGAAATTGTCCCCATCTTCTAACTGGAGATGGCGTTAACCTTTCACTAGAGGAGTGTGAATTGGAATAACCAGAGTCACATTGGCTTAATGACTGTGGTAAGGAAAGACAACCTGATTTAAGCCTTAACAATTCCTCTTTGTGTGCACAAAGATCCGACTCTGCAGAGTGCAGGTCTGATAAGTAGCGCATAGCTTTCTTACTGGCCATTTGTACCTCATGAAGGAGACAAGCAGTTTGAGCTTTGAGGGACTCTACCTCATTTTCGAAGGTTGCTTTGCTCTGAAAGGCAAGGGTGGATTGCCTGTGAAAGTTCAGAAGCAAACATCTTAACAATGGGCCCTTGGATGCAGCAAAAGCAAAAGAAACTCTTAATTTAGCACAACAGGGACCTAAGACGGTAGTTATTAATAACAACTTAATAATAATTTATCAATTTATGAATTTCATAAATTATCACCACACTGCACCTGTTTGTAAGTACAACTGGACATCTACTCCTGTGGTAGACTAGTGGGATTGAACGTTAAAACTTGTGACTAGTTTAAAAATGTTCCAAAATATTTTTGGCGTTGACCAAAATTATGCTGAAATTAATATTGCACAATTATGAGTAATTGCCAACACTATTCTGCCTCACGTGGGGCACCATTTTGTTGGGTCTGGATATTAAGGCACTCAATATTGGGGTTTGGCTATCATGAATAATTATTAATTATCAAAAATAATTATTTATTATTAAATAATTGGATCTGAATTACCAGATCACCTCGGGGCACCAGCCTTCTAGGAAGGGCAAAGATAGCCAATCAATTAAATCAGTCTCATAAATTATACTAAGTTGTCAATTTGGATTTCTGGTCAATAATTATCTTAATAACTATAACCAAAATTACCATGTTAACAACTAGTTAAAGTTGGAAGGTATTTAGAGTTCTTGGCAGTGTAGAGGTTGGCAGTATTCACTCTTGTGCAACATTAAACAGACAACTGGTATGTTTAAAGGACATTTATTACAAAAATAAAAGTAAACATACAATCTAACTACAGAGTACTTTATGCAGGTGTGTGTGTGTATGTGAGTGTGTGTGTGTCAAAATGGTCGCTGGTTGTGGGTGTGCAAAGATGGCTGCCAGTTGTGGGCATGCCAAGATGGCTGCCAGTTGTGGGCATGCCAAGATGGCTGCCAGTTGCACCAAGATGGCCAAGATGGTCTTGGAAAAATGGCTGCTGAGTAGGGATACTCAGGCCATGTGCTGGCTAGTAGACATGTGGAATGGGATAAGAGAATGTGATAAGAGGTGCCAGGTTAAAGAAAGGATGGTTAGTTTAGCATGCAAGATACCCTGAGTCTATGTGTTGCATAATCTAAACTAACATCAATTCGCTATACTAAACAACTCAATAACAACAAATATCACATCAAATCAAAGTTCTATGCTTAGCTTAGCTTAGCTTTGCTTAACTAGGCCCAGGTCATACTACCAGTTGGTGGAAAGTCCATTTCTGGTGTGTTGCTCCTTCAGCTGGCCGTTCCTGATGGAAAGCCAAACTGGGAAAAGTTGCAGTCCTTGCTGTATGTTCCTGATGGCAGACGTTGGAGGGAAACCGGACGCTCCTTGAGTCAGGTGAAGTGGCTTGTTAGCAGCTCGATGCTAACTAGCCGTGTGGCTCCTGTTGTTTGGGAGTTTAGCCTGCAAACCTTTTGTTTGTAGGCTAAAGAGCTGGTGTAGATTCCTCAGCAGGATCTCGCTTCGCTGCTGTAAGGAGAACAGGTCTGAGGTAGTTGCTCTTTGTTAGCAGACTACCTGGCACCCAACTGCAGCCGAGTAGCTGGGGGTCTCCACGTGGAGGTGTGGAGTTGTGGAGTTGAGGAAGAGTAAGAGAATCAGAGGGTCAGAGAGAGAACAAAGGCCAAACGGTGCATTTTATATGACCTGATGACCTCAAGAGGTCACATGCCACTGTCAGCCAGTGAACTGCTGAGTCAGTTTTCACACCTGGAGGATTGTGGGACTTGGGGTTTCCAGGGCTTCCCTTTGTCTCCAAGACAAAGACAAAACATGTGGTTAACTTGGTTATGCATAGTGAGCTTCCATAGCTCACCACCAGGTTCATGCCCCAACAAATGATTATATATTAATATTGGAAACCACAGCAAATGTCAGCCAGAAAAATGGCTCAGTAGGTAAAGCGGGTTGTCTACGAACCAGAGGGTTAGTGGTTTGATCCCCGGAATGTGCCGAAGTGTCCTTGAGCAAGACACTGAAGCCCCTAGTTGCTCCCCTAGTGCATGGCACTGGTGTGTGAATGGTTAGATGTGACGTAAAGTGCTTTGAGTACCAATAGGTAGAAATTCGCTAGAAGGCGATACCATTTATCATGCAGTTACTATACACTGCCATTAACAGCTGAAATACATCAGAAGAAAAATACTACTAGACACCAACCCTCTAGAACTATCATACCTGCTATTTCAAACAAAGATTCAGGATTTCTACATTCCTAAAACAACCATGTTCACATCCGTCCCTGCATCCTGTTGATACTGAACAAATACATTCTCTGGTAGATTTGCCTTTGTAAATGTGTTATGCTACAACGCCTAACTGTGTAAAAGTCTTCTGGAACTAATGCATCCAGGATCCCATCAGAAGTTCAATACAAAAATCTGCAAGTTTAGAATCAACCCCTAATTTCTTATTACAGATCAATCAGAGTTCATACAGGATTGCACTGCCATGCTACTGTTCACACACAGTGACTGTTGTGGTAGCACAGAGATCCTTTTCAAAATAAAGACTGTTTAAAACTTACTATCTACAGCAGTGGAGCAGAGGAGAAACTAAATGGACTACCTGTCCTGTCAAGGGGGTAACACTGGAGCGAGTGGAGTGTTGGTGGATCAGTACCAAGCCAACCTTATGCAGAACCTTGGTCTCCTGCTATAAAGTTAACAATGGCATAATCCTGACATCCAGTCCTGACTCCTACAGTTTTTACTCCTTGACACATAATAACACAATCAAGCAATAGACATGTGTCACAACAGAACAATCTGAATGTTTATCTGAGGCCTATTAGATATTCAAATCTAAAAGGAGGCATGATTCACTGCATTCTGCTTAACTAGATATAGAAAGAAAAATACCAACAACTTGCTGTGAAACAACAACAAAAAAACAATAGCTTTCACACAAACTCTCTCTCACCTCTGCCCACTTGGATTTCTTCTTTTCATTCTCAAATTTCCTGAATTCTTTCAGGTCCTTCATGTAGATGAGCATCTTGATGAGCATCAGCAGCAGAATGCCAATGAGAGCCACCCCAGCCATAGAGCCTCCGATAATAACTGTAAGATTGGGTGCTTCTGGACAGTCTGTAGGAGTTATAAATAGCAGAAGGTTTCACACAACAACACACTAAAGTTGAAAGAAAGGGGTTAGTATGTTAATGTGTCCAATGCTTTGGATTTGTGACCACTTATAGTACTTGATAAATAATGTGTTAACAGGGTGCTGAGACAAGAAGAGTGTTCTTATATAAAGAGTTTGCCAAGTCCGAGTTGTCTGTTATTTCATTGGCAGCTTACCTTTCTGTTTCAAAATTTCAGCCTTGTCGTGTTCTTCTCCAACCAACTGGTCCAGCTTAAATTTGATCCAGCATCCCTCACTGTCCTTCTGCTGGCACTCTTTGGCTGATAGGGTGAATGTGTCTACCAGCTCTGCTGTGGTGTGTGTACACATGATGCTACAGTTTTCTTTAAAGGGGCCGGAGCCAAAGGCGAGACATTCAATGCAATTCCTGAAAATAAAGTTAAGTGAGACAGTTTAGAGTTCTCATTATAGGTCTGCAGTGGAGATACTTTATTTATTTATTTATTTGTAAATTGGTGAAGTGATAGCAGAATGAATGTGTAACTTACAGCTTGGTCTGACAAGGGTCTGGGCAGCCAAGACATGTATGGCATAGTGGAGGCTGGTATCCTTCTTTACATTCACAGCGGTTACACACGCAGGACCCTCTGCCATAGCACACAGTGTTGTTTGGGGTACGACAGGCCTCATCAGACTTTGTGCAGTGACAGGCAGTGCCCTCAAAGCCCGGATGACATTCACATCTTCCACATTTGCAGTCACCATTTCCTACAAGCAATAACAAACAGAGAGGAACGTTCCTGAGCGCTGACATAATTTCTGCCCCATATATCCTGCAGTTTCTCTGCATAGTCACTGAGTCCAGATATCTGCAAGGAGACACTCAGTCCATGAACAGTTGGGCCAGCAGATGAGGCAGCCTGATAACTGCAGGGTACTTACATCTCAGCTCTCTTCTTTTAGTTCATCTTGCCCCTCCCTTCAACCACTTCCAAGATGGAAGTCAATGTCTTTAGTTTCACTGTCATCCTCTGCCTCAGGACCTCTATCTCAGCAGCAGCACAGAATAGAGTTTCCCCTTTCCACGGTATTCCTTTTCCTGCTGACCTGTCCTTTTCCCCTTTAGAACACCAAGCTAACGGTTGGCAGGTGTCAGCCCATCGTTTAGTGTCTGAAACCCTGGTCCTGGTGGTAGGCGGATATCATCTAGAATGGATGAAATCTAGACCTTGTGCTCTGTATTTATTAATAGAGACCAGCTCTGCATGCAGAGCTTTCTAGCTTTCTAGCCTTTCTAGCTATGAAGAGTTATTTCCTTTCACACAGGTGCAGAATGGATGTTAGTTGTACTCCTCTGGGTGTGCTCAATAGAGGATTGAGCTGTGGGCTATTGGAATCTGACACATCATTGTGCTCATACCCAGATCAGAAACCCTTTGCAGCTAGAAAGTCCCATTTGTCACATGATTTCCTGACCACCACACTTATTATGAGCAGGGTGAGATCGGTGTCATTATTATCTATTATATGTTTTTCCATTTAAATTTATTTTCCTTTGATGACAGCCTTGCACCCATTGGCATTCTCTCAGTCAGCTTCATGAGGCAGTCACCTGGTAAGGTTTTCCAACAGTCTAGAAGGACTTCACACCGGTGTTGAGCACTTGTTGAAGGCACTGCTTTGACTTCACTTTACTACACCCAAACCATTTCAATTAAAATTAGGTCGGGTGATTGTGAAGGCCAGGTCTTCTAATGTAGCACTCCATCACTTTCCTCTGTCTAATAGCCCTTACAAAGCCTGGAGGTGTGTTTGAGGTCACTGTGCTGTTGAAAAACAAATGATGGTCGCACTAAGCACAAAAACCAGATGGTATGGCTTTTTTTTTGTAAGTATGGATACATGTTCCTCAGGAACCCATGAGATCAAGTGTGGGGTTCCTCAGGGGTCAATTTTAGGTCCAATACACTTAATGTGTGTATCTCTTGTCTCTGTGTTTTTATAGGGGTGGGAGGGTTGGATTTTTATTGTTCTGTTTTTACTGTTTTTAGCCTCTGTGAGGCACTTTGGGTTGCTTTTAAAAGGCAGGAAAAGTGCCATATAAATAAAGTTTGATTTGATTTGATTTGATTTTTGCTGCAGAATGCTGTGATAGTCATGCATCTCAACTCTTGTAATTCATCCATCCCCATTTTCTCGTGTCCTGTTAATAAATGTATTTGCATCGGTTAGGGTGTGCTGTAGAGCTGAAATTATTAGTTAATTAAGGGACTTTTTATGTTCATCCTACATCCACATGAACAGTGGAACTGTCAAATTTCTGGATAATGCTGATGGTGAAGACAACATACATTTAATAATGCAATCTCCACTGCAACCTGCTTACTTTGTAATGGTGAGAACACAGTGATTGTACAGTAGACTGCTACTGTTCACTTATGAGTTACATAGTGAGTTTATAAACCATTATTGTTGTTACACTATAATAACCAGCTCACCACATATACTCATATTTTCTTATCAAACATTTATTACAAGTTATTTAAAGCAAGAACAAATCCTGAAAGTGACCTTCGCTTTGGCTGATTAGGCAGGGAAGAACTGGAAAATCAGCTAACAATGTCTCTGGTGAGAAATGCTTTAAAATATTAAACAAAAAGCTGTAACACAAAACCGTACCTCCACATTGCTTATTCTGGAACTTTTCACAGTGCTCATCATCGCACTCGCAGAATTCACCATAGTAACTGCTGGCCTGCTCCGTGTTATGGCACTGGCATCTGCCACACACACAGTCCCCTCGACCCTCACACTCAGTGCCATTATGCCTCCGACAGAATGCTCGCAAGGCGCTTTCGTCTTTATCGCCAATGGAACACTCACAGAACTGACCAATGAAACCCTCACTGCAGCTGAATAAGAACAAGACAAAAAGATGGATGGTTTGTTAGAACACTCTCTATGGAGTCACCCTCTCCAAGAAAATACAATCATATTTTTAAAATTTTTTGTCAGTTTGCGGACTGGATATTTCTCTTAGTTTAAAGGCCTGCTATTCCTTCATGAATAATGAGGAATCTTAATATTATTCTTTCAATATTATTCCAGAGGAAAATGTATTTTCTACACCACAAATATTGAAAAGAAGAAGTATGGACCTGTGTAATGTCTTTAAATGTTAAATTGTTGGGTTACATTTTTATATCACAAAACATCAAACAAACAGGTTAGACTAGATCAAAAATACAAGTCCCAAAAATGCAACCTTGACGCAACAAAATGGAGCAGTACACTGCCATCAAGTCAGCTCTCACTTCCATTTAGTCCAATATAAGATTTAAATTAATCACCATCAAACAACTCTGAGGCACAGTTGGAAGTGACTTATAAATACAGTATGGGACCCATCACAGCACTAGTCTCACTTGTTATTATCATTAATGAACAAATCAAGATTAAATCAATAGGATATTGCTTGTTTTCATTTTCTTTGATCAGGATTAAGGAATGCAAAAATGCATGTTCATTAAAAATGAAGGATGGGAGTTCGTTATAAAAAACAAACCAAAACAAATGTGGACTCTAATGTCCTATAGCTTTAAGAATTGAGCGGGCCAGAAGTAATACAGGACACTTACAGTATGCCAATCAAATAAGTATATCTTACAGAAATACTATTAACAACTCTAGTAGTACTCCAGTCTCAGAGTTTGAGACTTTTTCTGATTTTGTGTAAAATAACTTGTAACTTAGGAGCCTAATATTTTGGAATTAGAACTTCCAATACTACTACTTGCGACACTACAAACTTGCAAACAAAATTTATTCCAAATAAATATATTTTGTTTCTCTAGAAGTTTCTTTAACATCAAATTAGTAGTCTGAGAAGTATTAATTCCAGTAAAAACAAAAATGTGCAAACCATACACATACAGTCATAGTGGGGGAGGGAAAAGCTTACCTGCAAACTCCACAGATGATGCTTCCCCTGTCACTGCAAATTTGGTGATTTTTGTCATCAGTGTTTTCACATGAACACTCACAGTTGGTAGATAAAGTCACTGTCAGTGTGTCTTCAAGGCCCAGTGGTCTGATAGTGAAAGACTTGTCCTCCATACATGAGTCTACAGTCACAGTAACGTCAAAATATATCTGGAAAGGGCATTACAAACTGGAGAGTCAGACACTTTTGCAAGAATTAAAAACAGCATGAAAAACCAAAAGCACAATATTCCCATTTTGTGATTGCAGAATCTCAGTATGCGCTGGTTTCCACAAGGTGTGTGCCTCCTCATTTATTCTGTTTTGTGACAAAACCAGCTAAGGTGTGGGTTTACTTGTGCTAGCAAACTATGGCCTACAGCAGGGTTATCAAACTTGTTTTAGTTCAGGGACCTTTGCTTTAGTGCAAAAAAGTACATTATGACAATATTTTGGAAAATAATTTTGGTGTACTGCTACTATCTACAGTTCAGTTCTGGGCCACCATGTTATGTCCAAAGATCTTACTAAAACAATCCGATCCTTGTGGAGAAATTATGAAATTATTATGAAATTTACAATTAATGCACTTTGCAAATTCCTCCCACAGACCAGATTGGACCTTCTGATGGGCTGGTTTTGGCCCTCAGGCCATATGTTTGTCACCCTAGCCTACAGCATGCACTGGAATAGTTTAGAATCTTCCCTGAAGAGCTGGTGTCTGAGCTACATCATCTAGCCTGGGGCCACCAGATCTGGATCAGGATATACAGATTTATACAATGAATGCATGGTAGGTAATAAGAACTGCAATTACTCAAGGGAGGCACCTAACACAATTAAGCATCTGAATCTGAAATGTAATAACACTATATAAAACACTGTCAACACTGACCATTTGCTCTGGATGCACATTGTTACAAACTCCTTGGCTGTCTCCTGCTGGTCCTGGATTACTGCATACAGGGGTATATACAACTCTTACATTGTCAGGAAGACTGTCATGGGTCACGGTTACTTTAGAGGACAACCTCTGCCATAAAAATCAGTAAGAAATAACGTATTGGTCACAATACAGATTTCAGAGATGCATGTGCCCTCAAAGGTGGCAAACTGATGCACAATGAAAGACCAACTTACATTGTAGGCATTTTCAATCAACTGAACAACATTTCTAGAATCTGATGACAGGACTCCCACTTCAGATTTTGGAATCAATTTGGAGAGTTCCTGGAAATTAAAACATGGAACTTAAATTTTTAATCTGAGTAATACAATGTTTCCTTTGTAAGGTGTACCAAAAGGAATGGATTTAATTTACCGTGTACACATTCTTGACATTTTCTGTCACTGCAAATATTGGCTGAATATTGTGCTTTTCCAACACCGTACCAAGTTGTCCAACAGATGGGTAGTCCTGCAAATAATAATTAGTAAAATCTTTCAAATATTGATTACACTGCTTACATAACCAGATGAGTCAAATGACTGAACTAAACTGTCATGATTCCACACATACCATCTCACTGCTCTTGACATAAACACTGTTTTCCATATGGCACTGTTCATCATTGGGTTCCAGTATGCCGGCCAGTTTTCCATCCCCAGCCATGTGGAATCCAGCGTCAGTGGTCAGCACAATAAGCCGAGTGCTGCTGTTTCTCCAACCGATTTTGTCCTAAACAAAAATATGCACACTGTGAAATTTTTCTGAGTTAAGTATTGATTATGGCCGACTCTTCAATGGGGAACACTTTAACAAATTGAAGACACTACATAAAAGATAATTATCAGCAGCATTGTATAATCACCTATCATAACAGTTTGCACCAGCAAGCTGCAAAAGCACCACAATTCTATGCTTTAGTTTACATTTTGGAGCCCAGAGAAGACAGTTCTGACTTAAGACATAATTCCTACTCAGGCCACTGGAAGAGGAAGAAATGTTACCAAGTCTTTATAACATTAAGTTTGGATTCCTTGTCTCGCTTACAATACATATTTATCTGTTTAAATGGGTTCTTACCCCACACACAGCAGCCTGCATCATGGCATCCAGACTCCCTTCAGGAGAGTCAAGGTTCCCGGAAATGAACTGAGCTGCAACTTTTTGTTGGAACTCCTCCTCCAGTGCTGTCATACTAAGCACATGTCTGTAGCCAAAGGCAGCCTGACACTGCTGGTCATTCTCATCACATGGCTTCTCCAGTTTGTCCTTTTTGGTGATGGTGTAAGGAAGGACTGTCTTATCAACAAAGGCACCAAATCCTGTAATTATAATAAGCTACAGCTTTACTCATCACATTTCTTTTCGTTTTTTAAATGTGTCAGACATTTCAAACATTTGAAATGTATAAAATGTGTAAAAACAAGCACATTTTGCGTAAATTCAGGATATAAGTCTGGAATATGTGTTAGTGAGGGGGTGGGGGGGGGGATTTGAATTTTAAATCAACCTTTATTTCCTTATTCTCCTTTTTTACAGTTTGTACTTTCCCTTTTCTACAAATATAAAAAAAATAAACCACAACAAATAAAAATAAACAAACCAAAGAAAAAACAAAACCAAAACAAACTTGTTAAAAGTTCAGTAACAGAGCGTTCTCTCTAACTGAACAGAGAACAGTGTTCTTCCATTTAGTTCATAAAAACTGAAATCTACCCTGAATTGAGCTGTCAGCAGCCCGGTCACCATGGACACCACATCCTCTGACCCCTGCCCTCTGACCCTGTTCTTCCTGGTCTTCCAGATAGCCAGCTTAGTTGTCCCTGAGATAAAAATTAATTAGCTGGTGGACAGACTTCTTCCTGCTGCAATAAAGTGGCCCAAAAATAAAAAGACTAAAAGAAAACAGCTCACCTAAGCCCTGAAACCACCTCTGTATGTACCTGAACAAAGCCTCTAATCTCGGACACTGGACAAAGAGATGGAAGACTGTCTCTGACTGGGAGCAGAAGGGACAGCCGTCCCCTGTGTTAGGATCAAGGTGCACCAGATACCTATTTGTAGCTATAGCCCCGTGTACAATCCTCCACTGGAGGTCTCCTGTCTGTTTGTTGACAGGGGGTTTGTACAGGACTGCCAACAGCCCTTCGGGGAGGTTCCCACGCCAAAGACCTCACCTGGACACCTTCACCCCTGCCAGGGAGCGTAAGTTTAAGACCTTGACACTGAGGAAGTAGAGGTCTTTCTTCTCCAGAGTTTCAAAGTCTGTAGACTCTGGGATCTTCAGACTCAGGAGGCCGTCCTCCTCTGGCTGCCACTGTCCCACAGCTGGAGACACAGCTAGGTAGGGAAAGACGTATTCGCAGTCATCATCCCATTGTTCAGATAGGGTGCTGTCCTCAGCAAACACTCTGAGGCCTGCTGGCAGGGAAGCACAGACCTCCTCCATCAGCCTTTTGCAGCACTCTAGTGGACCGGATACTGAGCATGTCCGCAAGATGGGGGACAGACGTCTTCATGAGTTGACCCAACTTGACCAGTCCAGTCTCTCTCAGTCTGACTCTCAGGCTGGCAGACGACAGGACCTGAGAGGTGATGATGCTGTTCCTTTAGAGTGGCTCTTCAAAAATCCATGTGATCCCAGTCTTCCGTTTAGATGTTCTCCCAGGCCTGTAGCACCGACCGGTAAAACGATGTTAGTCCTGTTGTATCCACAAACTGAGGCTGGTCTAGGAACAGCTGCTTGTCGTAGCCGAGTCGTCCAGCCTTCCTGAGCAGGAGACAGGCTGTGTCTGTCCATGGCAGACCAAGGCTGTACAGCAGCCTCTGGGCGGTCTGCAGTCTGAATGCTGTGATCCGAGATGCTATGTCCACCAGTCCCTGTCCACCCTCCTGCACTGGCAGATACAGGACAGAAGCCCGTGTCCAGTGCTGCCCAGACCAGAAGAAGTCCACAATCTCTTTCTGGATGCTGTTAATCAGGCCTCTTCGTGGTGTTACGACTGTCAGTCTGTGCCAAAGGGCCGAGGCGACCAAGTTATTGGCAATGAGGACCCGGCCCCTGTAGGAGAGCTGAGGGAGCAGCCATTTCCATTTGGTTAGTCTGGCACACACCTTCTCCAGAACACCCTCCCAGTTCTTCCTCTCATACTCCTGAGTCCCTAGAAAGACACCTAGTACTCTGAGTCCCTGTCTACCCCAGCCCAGGTTCCCTGGTAGCTTAGGTGTCTGCCTGTCTGTCCACTGCCCGATTAGTAATGCTTCGCTCTTGTCCCAGTCTACTTTGGCAGAGGAAGCTTTCTGGTACAGTGTAAGGCTTTCTGTCAGGTTATCTACATCCCCCTGGTCTCTGATCAACACACTGATGTCATCAGCATAGGCTGATAACACTAACAGGGGCCGCTGGGGCAAACCGGGTAAACGCAGCCCTGTCAGCTTTGACCTAAGTCTACAAAGTAAAGGTTCTATTGCTAGACTATAGAGCTGTCCAGAAATGGGACAGCAATGTCTAATACCCCTCCTAATTTTGACTGGACAGCTCAACCCTCCACCCACCTTCACTAAACAACATGCGTCTGTGTACAACAAAGCCAGCAGTGACAAAAACCCACCACCAAAACCAAAAGCCCTTACCAAAAAGAAAACAATGATCCACCCTACCAAACGCTTTCTCCTGGTCCAGTGAAAACAACCCCATGTCAGAACTGTACAGTTTTCATAAATCAAACAAACAAACAAACTCATTAAGAACAGGTTGTCCATAATAGACCTGTCTGGGACACAGTAAGACTGGTCCCTGTGGATGATTATATCCAGTACTTGTTTGAGCCTGTTGGCGAGCACCTTTGATAAAAGTTTATAGTCCGTGCATAGAAGCGCCACAGGCCTCCAGTTTTTTTAAAAGAGCCAGCAAACCTGTCCCTGAGCACTCCTGCAGCACAGGTCAACACCCAAAACCTTCCAGAAGTGTTTATAAAAATCCACAGGCAGTCCTTCCAGTTCCGGGGCCCGACCAGAGGCCATCTGTCCCACTGCAGCAGTAAGTTCCTCCAGTGAAATGTGGGCATCCAGGGAGACTCTGTCCTCGAAGCTGAGCTGAGGAAGTCCCTGCAGCAGCTCGTCCTGGCACCCTCTGTGGACGTCCTCCGTTCTGAAGAGGACGCTGTAGAAATCCACTGCATGCCTCCTCATCTTACCCTGGTCTGTTGTTACTGACCCATCAGGAAGGCGGAGACAGACCATCTGTTTCTGTCTTGACACCGATTTTTCTAAGTGAGCGTCCATCTCCCGGACGGTGATGAAACATGCTCCAATTAAAACGCCTTTAACCCTCTCCTGTAAAAACATGCTCAGTTCTTGTTTCATTTGATGCAGTGTGTGTCTGTGCTGTGGTGTGTGTGAAACCTGTCCTCCATGTCCCTGAGTGTTGTATGGTTCTTCTGATCCTTGCTGTTGAGTGACTAGTGTACTGCTGACAGAAAACCCTACCTACCTCCCACCAGACTGAAAAACTCAAACTCCCCCTTCCTCCCCCTCCAAATTTCATACAGAAATCTGTGTCCTGCAGCAGCTTCACATTGAAGTGCCAGTATGAGCTGCATTTAGATGTTTGTGTGATGTGAAAATCTAAAGTGACTAGATGATGATCGGTGAATCCTACTGGAAGAATGTGACTGTTCAATAACCTGTTGCTATATGAATGTGACATGTAAATCCGGTCTAGTCTAGCTGCACTCATCCCCCCATCCACCACCTTCACCCATGTGTACTGTCTATCGTTAGGATGTTTGAGCCCATACGTCCACCACCCCCACCTCCGCTCCCAGCTGTGCCAGGGCTGCAGCAGACTGTAGGTGAGGCTCCTGTCCTGTCCTGTCCTGTCCAGAGTGAAGTCTGTGGTGCAGTTCCAGTCACCCCCTATCACTAAAACCTTGTGACTGCACCGTTTGATGAAGGCAGAGATCTTCTGAAACAGGTCCAGCCTGTCTGGGCCTTGGTTTGGAGCATAGATGTTGATAAGAGAGAAAACAAAACTCTGAACTTCAGCTTTAAAAAAACAAACAAAGCAGAGAAAGAGACTGTGTCTGGAGAAGAGCTTGATCACAGCAGTTGCCTCCCTGCCACCAAGAATGAAGAAGATCCTCAATGAAGCACAAGCCCAAGTGTCTCACTAAAATATCTCATTAAGTGCAAAAACACTCAGTTCACTGTAACAATGCAATATTCATTGTTGACAGTTTGTAATGTTAAGATGTCAGTCCTCTTTTTGATTCTTAAAAGAATATTTTAAGATGATAAATACTTTTATTTTTAGCAATTTCTGCTTTTATTTAAAATTAAGTTAATCATTTATTTTTGAGAACAGATCTTTTGGATAACTCATTTAAAAAGTTTAATAAATTAGACACTGATGGCACAGTGCTCTATTTTAAGTCTTTTTTTTTCAACTAAAAATGCTTTGCGCTGGTTAGGGGGTACTTGGCTGAAAAAATATTACACAACGGGTAGCCTACATCACTGAAAAAAGGTTGAAAACCACTGTCCTAAACGACTGGACGTGCTTTAGTTTGTCACTCACTCTTACAAACATACTAGCCATCTTCCTGAAGCGCTGCAGCTCCTGCTCCAGTGCCTCGTTGGGAATAAACAGGGGAACACCGGATACGGTGACCCGGGTGAAAGGTATGGCGAGCGGGGACACCTGCAGGTACAAACCGTTCAGAATCACTCCGCTCGCCAGCAGATCGGCCACCAAACGCTCGTCTTTCACAAACACCACCACTCCTTTGTTCATCCTGGAGGCGTAGGACAGGTTAGCATGTCCCACCTGGTCTCCCACAGCCAGGAGAACCTCCTCCACCGGCACCGACGGGTCGGGCTGAACCCGCACCCCGTGTCGGATCGAGAGGGAAGGCGTCTCCGAGGACGCCATCCCCACAGTGAACTATGGCTTAAACTCCACAAAACTCCACCAAACACACACCAAATTAACAGTAAACAAATCAGACAACAACCACAAACCCCTCAAATCACAATCACACCGTGAGAAAAAACACACAGGCAAGAAAAAGTTAGAAAAAACTTACAAACTCTCAGTTTTGTAAGTCCACAAACTCCACACACTCCCAGAGAGAGAGAGAGAGAGAGAGAGAGGGAATGAGAAAAGAAATAAGTGTAGCCTGCAGCAGACAAGACCTTGCTATTCCCATACCTTTTAGCCAAACCATTGCTGAAATTGAAACTGTCTACTATACCACCTTCAGCCTGGCCACTGAGAGTCTGTAACTCAACATCTGACTTCGCACTAAGCTGCACTTTATGTAGTTTTCTTCTTCTTTTAAGGGTGTTTTACATTCGTAATTGTTTTATTTAAATGTTGTGTTATTTATATGTCTTCCTCTTCAGCTGGGAGTCTCTGCAAAATTTTATGTTCTCATAATGACAATGAAGACTCTTGATTCTTGAATTGCATGTCTAAGTTATTGTCACACCACAGAGTACTTTTTAATCATATGCCCTAAAGTGAAGACAAATGTGGATTTAACTCTTCATGTCCTGGTCCTTGGGTTGAGATAATCTTTTAATCTTTTAGTAGAAAACTTTGAGATCCCAAAGTTATGTATTCTTCAGTGCATCAGAAAGATGATATGTTATTAGAATAACATCACCATCATATTACCTATTTGAGCATGCCTAGTGTTTTTTTTCAGAGTGGCAAAAAGATCATTGCCGAGTTCTTTGATTTTCTGCAAATCATCCTTCATGGAGTAAGACAGGTCCATCAGGTAGTAGAGGTCCACTGGATAACCCTCAACTCTCTTGAAAGAGACACGGAAGGTTTCTGGAAGCCCTGTACACACAGACGAGAAAACTTTGATTGTTTGATTGAAATGTAGAGACTGGCAGTGACATGGAAACAAACACATTAACTGATTACACAAACCTGGTCGCAGCTTCAGGCTAATTTTCTGTGGACTCATCTGGACTGGTTCTCTATTGTCAAATGAGTTAGACAGAGGTTCATTCTTGGTAACGCCTCGAGAGTTCTTAGGAGAGATGATGTCTGTAACACTGCAGCCTTTAGCTATCAACTGGGCTTTGGTGTCACACCGCACTGCTTCCTGCTCTCCTGCTTTGGTGAAATTCTGTAATAAATGAAGACAATAATAGATTGGGATTGGATTTCAAAGTAAAAATATAATATGCTTTTAACATGTTGCCATGTTTTCAAACCCAACGGCTCAATAAGCATGCAGAACATCTGCAAGAACTGCAGGCAAACTAATGCATTCAAACCATAGACAATGACAGCTGGGATAGGCTCCAGCAGATGTTCACAGGATAAGCTGTAACAAAAGATGATTGCATGGTTCTATGGGTTTATGACAGTCAAGTTTCACAAAGTTCACAAAGCAAAATATCTTTTTGAAAGTTAACTGTGAAATAAAAACTGATTTATTACTTGTGTAAGGGCCATATGCTGGTCATAATATAAATATAAATAATAAAGTTTGGTTATTCTGCGTTTATCTGAATGGTGTCTTTATAGTCAAAGACAGTTTTGTTAATATGAAGCCTGCAGCAGGATGAGGTGAGTTGCATCAGGTAATAAAGAAACTGATGGTGACTTGTTGTGTTTAATCTACCTGAAGTCACATTACTGAGCAAAACATCTCAGTACCCACTTTTTGTATTTGATTTTACATAAACTTTCTCTCTCACCAGCTGTTGGCACCATGAACAGAATGGCCCAGATCTGATACAGTTGCTACAGGAGGTGACACCTGACTTTGTGCAAACTTCTTGTTGTTGACACAGCCCTGCAAAGAAAACCACACATTTCACACAACATGATCACACATTCAAATAAATCTTTTTAAAATGTTTATATTGTCTTTAACATAGACAGTAAAGACATTATATTTAATTCAATTCAATTTTATTTATAAAGCATCAACAATACAAATTGTCTCAGACGCTTTACAAAACCCAGCCTGAAACCCCCAGAGCACACCTGAAGGCAACAGTGGCACAGGAAAAACTCCCTTTTTACAGGAAGAAACCTTGAGCAGAACTCAGCCCATATGGAGGGACCCATCTGCCTACAGCCTGCTGGGTACAGACAATATATTCTCTATAATGTCTTTTTAAAATATCTATAGTATGCATTAAATGTAGTGAGTAGGGATAGGGGGATAATAGGGGGATATACAGCAATGAGGCATAACATAATGACCACTGGCAGTAGAAGTGAATAACATCTTTATTATAAAATATATTGTTTTGTTAGACAAAACAGGACAGGTTTCGGAGGTTGTTTGTCCCTTAGGGCCTCAGACTCTACAAAACCTGTGAGGAACCAACTGGACTGTGGTCATTGCAGAAACTACTGTATATATTTTAGAGTCACAGTACACTACCAGTCAAAGTTTGGACACACCCTCTCATTTAATGTTTTTTTTTTCCTTATCTTCATGACCATTTACATTGTAGGGTCTCAACGAAGACATCAACACTATGAATGAACACATATGGAATTATGTAGTAAACAAAAAAAAGTGTGAAATAACTCTAAATATGGTTCATATGTTAGATTCTCCGAAATAGCCACCGTTTGCTTTGCACACGCTTGGAAATCTTTGCAGGGATGTAGTCAACTGAAATGGTTTTCCAAAATTATTGAAGGCGTTCCCAGAGATGCTGAGCACTTGTTGGCCCTTTTGCCTTCACTCTGCGGTCCATCTCATCCCAAACCATCTGGATTGGGTTTAGGTCAGGTGACTGTGGAGGCCAGGTCATCTGATGCAGTACTCCATCACTCTCCTTCTTAGTCAAATACCCCGTACACAGCCTGGAAGTGTGTTTGGGGACATTGTCCTGTTGACAATGACGCAAACATCTCAAATTTGGACTCATCAGACCAAAGCACAGATTTCTACTGATCTAATGGCCATTCCTTGTGTTCTTAGATCAAACAAATCTCTTCTGCTTGTTGCTTTTCCTTAGTAGTGGTTTTCCAGCAGCTATTTGACCAGAAAGGCCTGATTGGTGATGGTTGATATAGAGATATGTCTGTTAGTAGAACTCTGTGTGGCATTGATCTGGGCTTTAATCTGAGGTGCTGTTAACTTGTGATTTTTGAGGCTGGTGACTCGGATAAACTTATCCTCAGCAGTGAGGTGACTCTTGGTCTTCCTTTCCTGGAGCGGTCCTTATGTGAGCCAGTTTTGTTGTAGCGCTTGATGGTTTTTGCAACTGCACTTGGGGACACATTTAAAGATATTGCAGTTTTCCGGACTGACTGACCTTCAGTTCTTAAAGTAATGATGGACTGTCATTTTTCTTTACTTAGCTGATTGGTTGTTCCCATAATATGACTTCTAACAGTTGTCAAATAGGGCTGTCAGTTGTGTACCAACCTGACTACAGCACAGCTGATGGTCCCAACCGCATTAAGAAGTCAAGAAAGTCCACAAACGAACCCTGACAAGGCACACCTGTGAAATGAAAACTATTTCAGGTGATTACCTCATGGAGCTCATTGAGAGAAGTCCAAGGGTTTGCAGCACTGTCAACAAAACAAAGGGAGGCTAATTTGGGAGCCACCATTTCAATCATATCTTCTTTATGAGTTATTTCACACTTTTTTTGTTTACTACAAAATTCACAGTTTTGATGTCATCAGTGAGAATCCACAATCTACAAAACCAAACTAAATACATCCTCATTCATTTGCAAAGCTTACCATTTTGCTTCATGAGCAGGAGCAGAAGTAACAGCAAACAATCCATGCCCTGGTGACAAAACAATACATGTTTGCAACCATTATCACTTCAGCACAGCTACTTTAAAATACTACTCCTGAAATAATTTCATATTATAAAGCTGTTGGTGTACAACTGACCCTCATTTTTGCATGATCCATATGTAACACAAAAATGTATATTGGATCTTTTTATCTATGGCACATGCTATAGATAAAAAATTAACCTTAAGGTTAATTGCAACTTTCCAAAAATATTGCATCAAGCTAAGCTGACTTGTACCCTCTGCTGGCAAAGTGCATCTACTACACATCATTTCATTACAACTTTGAGTTGAAATAGGATACACACACAGTCTTGGTGCACTGCGGTTTTGTTTCAAGTCAGCATTAAAAAGTAATTAGCCTAACAAGCCCAAATTCAAAACTGAAAACTGCCCCATCTGAGAACACTGGGGGTGTCCAAACTCTTTTCACCGAGGACTCGCCTCACCTCCAGTGTACCAAAGCTATCGTACTTTAACAAATGTAGGCGCTTGTTAAATGAAAATGCTCAAAGAAGAAACTAACAGCCTTACAGCTCTGCATTAATAGGTTTTCATTTAATTCGTCACACAAAGCGTTGGCAGCTATTTCACAGAACAGTAGCTTCAGATCAGATGAGGAGTGTATTTCAAGCTTGTTAGGCAAATAAGTTATTGGACCTGTTAACACATCAGCAAACGTTTCTCAGACACCTAGTAACCTAAATGAAGTTGTTATTATTAACACATGAGTGCTGTGTAATGTTCCAGCTTGAGTTCATCACCTGGAATTATTTTCTGCTAACAGTGAATTTTGTGTTGCTCAGGTAGTGTTGGTATAGAGCAGCAGTTTTCAAAGTGTGAGGCGCGCCTCCCCTGGGGGGCACGAGAGGACTTCAGGGGAGGCGCGGTGTGGGGAAAAAAAAAAAATACAAATAAGTGCATCATCTGGGCTAACTACAGCGGGGCAAAATGTATCGATTTTTTGTACCTAAGGTGAAAGCGAGAGTGGACATAGGGGCGAGCAGAAAATGGAGGAAGTATGACCCTGGTTATTTAAAGTTTGTTTTCTCATGCATTGGGTCTGACGATGCTTTGCTGCCACAGTGTGTTATTTGCAAATATCGGTGCTAGCTAACAACAGTATGCCCAAACACATCCGTGACTGTACCAACCTTCCTACCTTCAAATCTCTCACAAAAACACACCTTTTTAAAATTGCATTTAATGTTTAGCTCACTATTTTATTGTTTTTAATGTTATATTCCACATTGTTTTGTTAATTTGATGTTCTTTTTATGTAAAGTGTCTTTGAGTACCTTGAAAAGCGCTTTTAAATAAAATGTATTATTAGTATTATTATTACATAAATATAATTGTATTAAATTGAAAAGTATTTGTAGACTGAAGCACCTTGAGACTGAAATATTATTAGGGGCATTATTAGTCTAGGGGGTTTTACAAGCTTAACTGTTGTCATTGTTCCCATTTTAAGAGTATCTCTATAATATATGATATATATAAATTTAAATTAATAATGTACAGTTATCTTGTCTTACAAGTAATAGTGTTACATACTTTATAGTATGGAGTATGTACTGCATATTTTTTATTTTATTTTTTATTTTGTTGAAACCAAAGTATGAATATTTTTAACTTGTTAACATGAAGAGAAAGGAAACAGATTTTTTTTTTTTTTTTTTACAGGTAGCAGGTGAAGAAAAGTAAGCAGCAGCGCAGATGCTCCAGACAAGGAATCAATCCCTCGCCCTCTAGGTGTCAGGTTGTACTGGTGTCCATTGAGATGACTATACGAGCCCAAATCCTGACCTATATCCAGGTATCCTGCTGCACCGCTGGTCTCCGTCTAGCGGATTCCAGCAGAGGAAAAGGTAAAGCCACAAATAGGTAATCAGGAACAGGAAGTGTCTGCGCAGGTAACCCCCTCCTCCTCTGCTTTCTGTCTCGCAGCAGCTACTGAAGGAGAAGGTGTCCCCAGACGTAAGTACTCCACTGCGTTCTGTGTTGCAGCACACCGAAGCTGCGTCCGGAGGCACGAATACTTCCACAGGGGTGACCTCTGTAACGCTGGGTGTCTGTGTCGGTGCAGGAGGTGTCACTTTGGTAAGTGGTTTTCTAAAGAATCTCTTAATCCTGCTCATCAGACGCACTTTGTAGTTTGGGGTTGCGTCTGGATCTGGTCTCTGGTCCAAACTCTCAGCGACATCACTCTTTGCGGACTCCAGATCTTCCTGGTCTCCTTCAGTGTGTCTTGGTATGGAGATGACCAGCGGCTGACGTTTGCACACCAGTCTCTTCTTCTCGGTGCACTCTTGCAGCATTTTAATGGTGCGATCAACCATTTCATCCATAGTCTGGAGGGCAGTGACGTACTGTCTATGTGGCTTCGCAGTGTTCATGCTAGCAAAGAGGCAGACAAATGCTGCTACTTCTTTGGCAATTAAGCTCCTCAAACTGTCTGAGCTGTCACGGCAAACGTCATCTGGAACATCCAGTACTTGAGCAAAAGTTCGAGGTAGTAGGTCCCCCAAACTGGACGACAGGTACTCCTGGGACATAACTCATCCGCTCTCGATGTCTGCCAGCACTGATCGTGCAATGATCGCCATCATGTCCGTTAGCAGCTCTGCCAGCATGTATTTGGTTTCATCATCAGGGTAACCTAAGAACAAACGCGCCCACTGGTTAGGTTCAATCCTTGTGAAGAAAAGATCCATAACGGGATGAATTATGTCCACCTGCCCATTTTAAGAAATCTGTATCAGAAACACTTTATAAAACACTAAAAATACTGTGCAGGGGAGAACGGGGTAAAGTGAGACATTTTTTACATTTGCTCCCCTTGAAGCAAGCTAAAATGATATATCATAAAATGTACACATTTACCATTAATTCAGGATGTTTCCTATCAATGGAAATTATCAGAATGTATTCAGGATGAAGGGCAGTGATATTACGATTGTTTTTAAAAAAGTGGTCTTGCGTCTAACTTTCCCCAGCTTCAGGGTAAACTGAGAGAGATTCCAGGCAGGGCTGCATGACTTCTTTAACACTGTGACATCTGTACACCAACCTTCGTTAATGTAGGAGCACGTTCCTCCTCCCTTTGACTTCCCAGACAGTTCCGCGCAGCAGTCCGCACGGAACAGCTGGAAGCCCGGCAGCCGTAGGCTAGTGCGCTGTCCGGGATGTGTTCGCTGAGCCAGGTTTCAGTGAAGCACAGGGCGGCTGAACGGCAAAAGTCTGAGTTTTTGGTTAGGAGAAGGAGCAATTCATCCATTTTGTTAGCTAGAGAGCGGACGTTCCCCAGGTGTATGGACGGGAGAGCGGTGCGTAATCCCCGCTGCCGCAGTTTGACGAGCGCTCCAGCTCGCTTCCCGCGCCGGCGTCTCCGTCTAAATCCACAGAGCGCTGCTGCTCCTCCAACCAGAATCTCCAAAAAACAGTCTGGCTGGGTAAAAACCGGTGAAAAAAGTCCGGCACTGGATAGTCCTATTTCCAAGAGTTTCTCTCTGCTAATTATAATAGCAGAGGGATTGCAGAAAACTACACGAAAAAGTAAAACAGCAACAAGTACTAGAGAGCACAGTACCGAGGCGTCCGTCCGCGGCGCCATCTTGGATCAACTCCCATGTTTAGTGTTTGGTTTTCTGTTCGGTTTCCTGTTTCCTGATTTTGTTAAGTTCTGGTTTTCCGTCATGTTGTCCTTCATGTCTTTCGTTTCTGTCATGGTGTCTGTTCAGTTTCCTATTTTATTTTGTTAAGGTCGGATTTTCTGTTTGTGTCACTTCCATGTTTTCCTTATGATTAGTTCATTGGATTCACCTTGTCTTGTCACCTGATTTGTCTCACTTGTGTCTCGTCATCCCTCTGTTCCTCATGTGTATTTATAGGCCTGCCTTCCCTTTGTTTCTTGTCGCGTCATACTACATGTCACACTGCCTGTAGTCTTGTCACAGCCTGTTTCTGCTTGTTACCATACAGCAGTGTTTTTGTGCCACACCATAGTTTTGAAAGTGTTTTTGTTTTTTCCTTGGAAACCATGCAACCTAAGCAGCGCTTTAGGTTTTTGTAAGTTTGTTTCATTTGTTTATTAAAAAAATATTTTCGCCTACTACTGCCTCAGCCTCTTAAAGTCCTGCATCTGGGTCCAAAATCCCATTCCCCGCTTACCCCATTGTGACAGTGATTGCATTTAAGTTCAGAAATGTACCTAATAAACCATCCTTCATGCCTTTTTAACAATTGTGTTAATTATGGGTGGGCACTTGTACTCATGTTGATGTTGATGTGTGATTTGAATTGACTTGCCCGAAATGAATGAATAAATAAAATAAATAAATAAATAATGATTTTAGTAGGTATTTGTAAATATACTGTATGGTATGTTTTAAAATGTTCTAAAAATAAATCAAACTTGTTCTAACATTCTGTCTTGTGATTTTGTAAACACATTGCAGTCTAGTGTACACACAGTATGGGTTAACTTTAAGCATACTTTAAGAAGTATATTTCAAGTATATAAATAGTATGCTACAAGTGATATGCTAAGCAAACTTACAAGTATACTTGTCGTGTAACGACAAAGTAAGTATGCTTGAGTATAAGTATACGTATAGCAAGTATACTATAGACCATGTACTTGTAGTGTACTACTAAGTATACTAATTTAATACTTATTCGGACTAAACTGGAACATTTTTAAGTTTATAAAAGTATACTTTAAGTATACTTTATAAGGTCATTTTAAGTTTACAAAAGTACACTTTAAAGTATACATCTATATACTACTAGTGTACTAGATATATACTTTTAGTCCACATTTTAGTTTATGAAAGTATACTTAAAGTATACTTTTAGAAGTAAAAGCCGGAAAAAGTATTAAATTAGTATACTTTCTAGTACACTACAAGTGCATGGTATGTAGTATACTTACGATACTGATACTTATACTCAAGTATACTTTAATACAATGAATTCAAGTGTACTACTTATTACTAAGGGAGAGGAAGAGAACACTAGAGAAAAGGGAGAGAGCACAAAAGAAGAAGGGGAGAACATGAGAGAAGGAGATGAGACAGTAGAAGAGGTAGAAAACAGAAGACAAGGAGATGGTTAGAACACACAAGAAGATGGAGAGGAAGGAGATGGCACCATAGAAGAAGAGGGAGATGGGGAGGATGAGGAAAGTTATGGTGCAGGTCGCTGAGGTCTTGGCAACTAAACCTAATCAAGCAGAGTAAATATTAATTGTTAAGCAGTCAGTGGGAAAACATGTCCTTACCTTCCAAGCTCAGTAGTACACAAGATCCAATGGCTCCATTTCAGTCCTGGTGTGGGAAGTGTTCTGTGTTTTTTCTGTTGTAAAGCATTTCACAAACATACTTCACCACTGGCAAAGAATGTAGAACCTGCATTTATTTCAACAGGCTCCAAGAACTGGACAAAGCCCATTGAGCGATTCAGTAAACATGAGGAGTCTGATCGTCACAAGACAGCAGTAACCACCTATTTGTATGAGGACAGATCAGTTCACTGTCAGTTGGCTAGTTTGTCTGCATCAAAACAAGAGGAAGGAAGGACATGCCTCTTACAAATCATTGGTGCTGTACAGTTGCTGTCAAGGCATTGTTTAGCTCTCAGGGGCCATGATTCAAGTGAGGGAAATCTTGCGGAAGCAGAAAGCGGAAGGAAAGTCTCGCCTTTCCAAGTGGTTGGCAAGTAAAAAGGATGTTTACACATCAGGAACCATTCAAAATAAGATCCTTAACTTGATCGGCACCTCCACTGTAAATATTCAGGAGCACAGGCCATCATTCAGAGAGAGCAACCGCTTGCTCCATATGTGCACTGCGGTGCACATTGCGTGAACCATATCACCCAGCAAGCCTGTAATGCTTCAGCTGTTATTCGTAACTCCATAGAAAGGGTTCATGAGTTGGGAGTATTTTTTTGGCCAGTCAGGCAAGCTGAAGGATATCTTGAGGGGAATCGTAAAACCTGAGGATAGGCCACAGCAGGCTATAAGATCTCTTTGTCCCACAAGATGCCATAGATGCTGTGCTGAACCAATATGATCATGTACTGTATGCTTTGAGTGAGATGCCAACAGGTCATTCAGATGCAGCAGGCGGGGCTCAGGGCCTATATGACAAATTTCAGCAGGGAACTCTCCAGCGAAGAACACAGAATATACACAGCAAATTCAGCTTACCCAAATCAACACCATCAGAGTTAATCTCAACACTTTTAAAGTGTCTATATGGGTCCACACCACAGTGTTAATTTGACTCTTCTTAGAGTTCAAATTCAACACTTCTCAACACTAACCAGTGTTCTCTCAACACTAATGTATATTGTTACACATTAACTATCTCATAGTGTCAGTTGTTAACTACCACAAGTGTTTACTCCATATTTACACTGAATAGTGTAAATATTGTTTTCAGTTACATTAATACATGTAGAATAAACTATGAGGAAATAAAGAGGCAATGTTAAGCTTAAAACATTTATTTTAAAATGCATGTAACAACACATTAAATGCCAATTCACATCAAACTTTACAGATACTTTGTTTCCAGACATCAGGGGGAAGGAGAGAATTAGTCCTGTAACTCCTACAGCAGGTATTGAACTGTCTGAGGGTCATAGTAGAGTTCCTGGTTGAAGAAACATATACAAGCACAAACACAAAAAATGATGAAAAGATGAATTATAAGAGAAATATGTACAATGTACAATACAGTGTTTTTAGACTTAATGTGAACCACCAAACAGGCAGCGAGCAGTGCCACAGTAGTACCGGGATACAGCAGCCTGAAGTGGGACAGGTAACTTTACTACCACTCGCTGTCTTGTTGGTTATCAGTTTTACCACTATTTTCATTTGGAAAGACAGAAGCTCTCAAATAATGTATCTACATTTCCCTGTGGGACATTTGGAACTCTTGCGCTTCGTTACCGTATAACGGCATTCGAAATTAAGAGTCAATATTTACGTCAAACATAACATTATAAACAAAGTTAAACACATTTACTCACCAAACAACAGTTTCTCATCAGTGATAATCAGTCGGTAGTTATCGGGATGACTGTCCAGGTATGGGTAAAATCAGTGTTGTATAAAGTACCCAAAAGCCATACATGAGTAAAAGTAAAAGTACCTTACTGGAAAATTACTCAAGTAAAAGTGAAAGTTGCCTGCTAGAATATTACTTGAGTAAAAGTAAAAAAAGTAGCTAGTATTTACTGTACTTAAGTATCAAAAGTAAAAAGTACTGTTAATAAAATGCAATCAGAAATTTGAGTTGTAACATTTTCTTTATTCCTGTTTAATTTAGTTTTTAAGTTTTGTTTAATTTGCAAAGTGTCACATGACACTTAAACACGCAGAATAAAGGAGCTTCAACACCTCCTTACATAAACCCAACCATATGGGTGTTCATCGTCATCGTCGTCGTTGTCTATGCTGGTTGTTTCAGCAGCAGGTTCAGGTTCAGTCGCCGATTCAGTCACCTCCATCTCTGACATTTTAGGCTCTGTCTTCCTCCTTCTCTTCAAATAACATTAGAGACCCGACTTGTCTGAGACTACTGACATGATAATGCGACCATTAATTTGAAATGTACCCGCTGGCCGCTGATTTCATCCGCCGCACAACGGGGTAAACCAATAATAACGTCTTGCGGTCTGTATCTCCAACATCATTGGCTACTGGTCCCACTACAACAAAACGAAGATTGTCCATTGGCTATCACGTTCCTTCTTATTTTGTAATGAGTAACGAGGATGCTCAGGTAAATGTAATGGAGTAAAAGTATTGATTTTTTTCGGAAAATGTAGTGAAGTAAAAGTAAAAGTCGTCAGAAATAGAAGTAGTAAAGTAAAGTACAAATATAAAAAAATACTACTTAAGTATAGTAACGAAGTATTTTTACTTCGTTACTATACAACACTGGGTAAAATAAATGTGCAGAGTTTATAATTTAACACATTATTCATATCCCCGTATACATAAATATCAGTATCGCGTTTTCCAATCACTGCATTCTATCTGCGCATGCGTGTTTTACGTCTTTTTGAATGTTTTCCAACGCGGCCTAACTTGTTCAGCGGAGCAAGGTGGAAAACCAGCGTCACGTAGCTTTTCTGCAACAGATTTGAATTTGAGTTTGAATGAATCAGCATTTCACATTTAGTTCTTTCATTACTTTAAGCCATGTTGTTTGTATTTCTAGTGCATCGTTTGGTGTCACTTGCGCATGCGCAGACAGTGGGCAGCCGTCAGAAATCGGCATAAGGTGTATACATGCTCCAGTATCCCGGCTTTGATCGGAGTACTCCAGGTAGCAAAGCTGGGTTTCTTGAAATCGGGAAATGCTGTGGCGGCTGGTCAACAGAGGGCGCAAGAGGGCTTCTGTGAAATATTGACTGTTTTATATATCTACCAAAATCATCCATGAATCAATCAAACCTAACAAATACGAAATAAATACACAAAAATACATCGCATTTTTACTTGTGCAATGGTGTAGTGGTACCCGCCACACTGCCAGCAACCATTAAATGCGTCTGACTTTAGGCTAAGCTTGCGATTTGCCATTCAATATAAAGCCCTCCACCAGGTCAAGGTGTCATTACAGGACTGAAAGAAGTGTTCTTCTTTCCTTCTTGTACTGTTCAGAATGTGATTATTTACTGCTTCGCTTCAGCTTGCTCACTAGATAAGAGGCACCACACTCATAATTCACCTTGAAGATATCAGTTAGGGCCGGCCTCGGCCACACATAGAAGACCACTGATACACAAAAGGCCACGCTCCTCCTATTGTACCCGGGTGGAGCCCAGATAGAATAAAACCTGTGTGCAGACTTAGTTAGGGGCTTCTCTTCTCTACCCTTAAGGTGGTTAAGTCGAAGTCTCAGCACTGATGCTGTACCTATTCTTTGCGTGTCAAATAAATCGTTGATTGGAGAGAAGTTGTCAGGTGATCTATTTGTAGTTGGACTAACCTTTCCAATAGGTATAAAGAACCTGGGCTGAAGGACAGACCCGACTTAAACATTTCGCAGCAGGCTACTGATCATGGGAGGACATACACAAGGAGTATGTGCACACTCTCACTCTCTCTCAAACACACATACAAACAGAGAGAGAATGTTAACTTGTGTATAATTCCTATTTTTATTGATGTATTAGCACTTTTAAACTTGCTGGATTTTATAAGTTAAAACTTAGTTGGCCCCATTTGTCTTTGTAAGGAAATATTCTATTTTGTCTTTATTATTTTGTCAGAATGCACCAGAATGCTTAGTTTGTATGTGAAAATCACAAAAAAAATGTGAAGCCCATCTGACGTCCATCTTCATCATCATCAGTCACAAAGAGTAATAGAGTCAGAGGCTGCTAGCACTTAGCTCATCGCTGGGGCTCAGTCTTTACCACTGGCCCATTCGGATTCCACAAGCAGACAGACCTTAGTAATGGGTCTATCCAAGATGTTAGTCGTTGTCTTTATCCGAACTCTGCGAACATGACCCTTCTTGTCTGGAACTGTCTCAATGATCTTTCCCATGATCCACAAATTCCGCGGCGCACAATCATCCACAATGAGAGCCACGTCTCCTTCCACAAAGTTTCTGGAAGCTGTTGCCCATCGCTGGCGCTCCTGGAGTTGTGGCAAATATTCTTTGACCCATCTCTTCTAGAATATGTTGGATATATGTTGAACTTGCCTCCATCTACGCCGTGTGTAGAGGTCTTCATTGTTGAACACTCCTGGGGGTAGGGTTGGTTTGATTTTCAAAAGCAGGAGATGATTAGGTGTAAGCGCCTCCAAGTCGTTTGGGTCACTAGACGCCTTTGTGATAGGTCGGCTGTTTAAGATTGACTCTGCCTCACACAAGACAGAGCGAAGGGTCTCTTCATCCAGGGTTTGCTCTCTCACTGCAGAGTTGAGAACTTTCCTTATCGATCTTATCAGACGCTCCCATGCTCCACCATGATGGGAGGCCACGGGAGGATTGAAAGTCCACTTAATGCTGTGTTGATGGAACAGATGCTGAAACTCGGAGGAATTCCAGTCAGCAATCCAGTCAGCCTTCAACTCTCGGTTGGCGCCAACAAAATTCGTCCCATTATCAGAGCGAATTTCTTTCACTTGCCCTCGCCATGCCATGAACCGCCGTAGTGCGTTAAAGCACGAATCTGTGTCCAATGAAGAGGCCAGCTCAATATGCATTGCGCGCATGGCTAGACATGTGAATATGACTCCATATTTCTTTACAAGGCTTCTCCCACGTCTGACTTCGAATTGTCCGAAATAGTCCACGCCCACTCTCGTAAAGAAGGGAACATCTGGTAACACTTGCTCTTGTGAGAGATCAGCCATAAGCTGAGAATCAAATCTGTGATAACAAAGTCTTGCGACATGATGATAGGCTGCTTGATGTTTTCGGGCATAGCAGCTTGACTCAGCCTTCCACAAACTCGCAGCGCGCCATCTTGGAGAATGGGGTTCAGCTTGTTTATCTTAAGTTGGTAATGTCCTTCCTAGAAGTTGGTCTCAACTACTTTGTGAATGACCTTAAAGGAAAAACTAAGCGGTGGCCTAAGAGAAAAGCTAATGTGTGAACAATGTGTCCTAAACTAAGACTAAAAAAACAAGTGTCAGAATATCTGCTGAAAGTAGCTGGGATTCAACTGGCTAGCTAGGTTAGTTCACGCACTGATCAATGTCATGTTCTGTCTTGTCTTCTGTCTTTTCGTCTTTTTGTCTAGTCTTTTTCAACAGTCTTGTGTTTATGTTGTATCTTTAGTTGTTTTTTTTCTTAGTCATGGTTTAGTTTTCATGTTCTTGGGTTCTGTTTCCTGTTTTATTTTGTCAAGTCCTTGACTTCCTGTTTGTCATGTCTGTGTGTTCCCCTTTGATTAGATTATTGGTTTCACCTGTGTCTCGTTTCTTGATTTGCTTCACCTGTGTCTTGTCACTCTGTTCCTCGTGTGTGTATATATATAGCCCTGCTCTTCCCTTTGTTCCTTGTCTCGTCATACTCGTTGCATGTCGTTTCATGTTGTTGCTTTTTCCATGTCCTTGTTCTTTGTCCATGCCATAGTTTCATGCCACGTTTTGATAGTGTTTGCATTTTGTTTTCTTTTTGGATATCCTGCCACCTCAGCAGCGTCTTGGTTTTGTGAGTTTTGTTTTTGTCATTAAAACACCTTTTTTGCCAACTCCTGCCTCTGCCTGCATCAAGTCCTGCACTTGGGTCCGAAAATCCTATTCCCCGTTTCCCGGTTGTGACAATCAACTGATAATAGTACCATCTGCCTGGACACAATATTCCCCTGCAACAAAAATCAAATGATGAGATGATTTACAATTGGTGTATCAGTCGTTTTTTCCACTTTCAAATGGCTATCAAAAAATGAAAAAGTGACTGGTTATTCGTTTTTTAATCTTACACAAAACGAAAAAAAAAAAAATCAGTTTTAGGCTCAGGTTAAAAATACGAAATCGAAAAATGGGACACAGGACTGATTTTAATATTTAATTGGTTGGGTTTACGTGACCCAGAAGTTTTGTAATGAGTGAGATGTGACTCGATCGATGTGACGGTCCTTTTCTCAGCGAGCATCTGAACCGGGAAAATCTAAATCTTGCCCGGACACAGCAATACTATTTTATTTTTGGCTGTTCAGTAGCTATATTCTTTTTATTTGATTGGCTGGTGCGTGAAAAGCGCTGATTTCTATGGGAACACGCTTGATACAGACCTATTCCACTGATAAAAAAATAGCGGCGCACCTTGGTGCGCGTTATCGTGGTGATTTCTCTGCGTGAGAAATACAAGGTGCGGCGTGTGAGCATGTGAACAGGTTGAAATGCGTGTGTGAGACTTGAGAGCCCTGGATACTATCCCTCCCATCGACATGTGGGGGCATGTACAACCTTACACACCTGACAGCACGTCATAACAAGCAGTCTAATATTTTAAATGATGTTCACCTTACCTTATTGCTGTCCTCTTCCTGTGGGTGGGCAGGTGAATGCATATGTCTATGGGTGAACCATTGGGGTGAACGCATGTGGTTCACTGCTGCTTTGCCTTGATCCCAGAATGCAAGGTGATTCAGGCGTGAATTCTGATTTTACAGTAATGCGTTGTGTTATCACAAAGGATAGTTTGAATTACAGTATTTTTCCGTGCAAAAATACAGTAAAATTCCTCACATTGTTCTTTTAAGTCTTCGACCTGCTTCCTTTAGCAGACCTGAATAGTCCGGGACATAAAATATTAAAGCGGCGTCTCCCCAGAAACAAAATACTGATGTCTACACAGACTGTGTCCGAAATCACTCCCGAACCACAATATAAATATATATATATATATACACACACACACACACACACACACACACACACACACACACACACACACACACACACAGTATATACACTATGATATGTCACTGGGAAGCGGGGAAATCTTTAATCTTTGATACATATTATTCCTGAAGGGAAAATTCATATTTTCTGATATAATCCGTCACTTCTCTTAGTACCAACACAGAGTGCGACGTAGATGTGAATAGATGTGTTTTTTTTGTTTTGTTTTGTTTTGTTTGTTTTTGTACAAAGAGTCTAGTCTTTGTACAAAAACAAAAATTGTGTTTTTTTTATCTGTTTTTTCATGTAACTTCAAGATGTATTAGTTCTGTGGTTTAACAGTGATGTCAGTAGGTGGCTACTTTATATTCCAACAAACATTAATCGCTAGTAATGAATTGTACAGGTTATTAAACGTACTGAACGACAAATTCCTTTCACTCCAGCCCTTGCAAAGGGATCAATATCTACAATATACAATCTGATATCCGAGCTAAAAGACACCCCTCTTAACAACATTAAAACTGCCTGGGAGCACGATCTGGGACTATCACTTTCGGATGACCTGTGCGATGCCGTACTTAAACAAGTACATTCTACCTCTATGTGTGCTCGACACTCCCTGCTCCAATTCAAAATTGTCCATAGAGCTCATATATCTAAGCAATACTGTAACCACTTTCAAAGACCATCCTGTGCATTTGTCAATTCATGCTTAAAAACCAATAAAAAGAACTTGGAAAGAAAGAAACGTACTAAACAGCATTAGTAAATTTGAGGAGAATAGGAGGGTTAAGTGCAGTACATCTAACACTTCTTACCCTTGGGGTCAATCTGACCCCAGGTATGTTTGCCTCCAGAAAATGACTTACAGATAATTGTTGTCCAATTTTTTGTGTCAGACACTTTGTTTATTTGTTGAATACATAAATAAGCCCTTGATAATGGAAGCTGACCTGTTCTCTAGCGCCACCATCGGGCCAAACTCAAAACATTAGGCCAAAATTAGAATTAATTTATCTTGAAAAGTTTTCATACAAATCTTTTCAAATTTACTGACAACGTTAATGACCACAAGAGTATGTACCCTAGTGATTTTGGTGATGATATGACCTTTCCTGTAGCGCCACCATCAGGTCAAACTTTAGGTTTTAGACTTAGTGTATCTTGAAAATCTTTCATCCAAATCTTCTAATTTGGAGTGCACATTCATGACTCACAGAATTAACCATATTGATTGATGTTGGTGACCCCCCTTTCCCTCTCATAAACATTTTTATTTTTTCATTTTTATCTCCTTTTTTTGTAACATAGTTAGAAAGTGTCACTCACCCCTCCTCTTTTGTTATCCGGGCTTGGGACCGGCAGTGGCAGAGTTAAAGAGTTTTTTTGTTGTTGTTTTTTTCTTTTTATTTCTTTTTTTTGTTTTTTTTGTTTTGTTTTTTGTGTGGGGAAAATTTTACAGAAAACAGAACAGAAAATCATAATGAGAACATCAGGCAGAACATGGAACAGTTCTTTATCCCCACAGTCAAACTTTTAGTCTGCACTACTGCACACAGGCCGTGCAGAGAGTGTGCGCATGCTCCTTGCACACATATTTCTTGCATTTCGAACAGGTCATGCTAGTCTTAGAATCATTTCGGGTGGGACAAACCTGACACCTGCCACGCTTCTTGCCTGCGGTTTGTACCATTGGAGGAGCTTGGGTGCTTGTTTCTGTCTGTATGTCCCTCACAATAGCTACAGCAGCTGTTGATGCTTTTGGAAGGCACGGCCTTCTCTCAATCTGAGGTTTCACCAGTGCATTACCAAGCTGCTCCAGGAAAATCCTCCTTCGGCTCAGTTTTCCCCTGTTCCAGTCCTTGTTTATTTCACTCCATATCACAAATGCATTGTATGCACTCACATCAATGATATGGAAGAAGGGGCCAACGGGCAGTCATGCGCCGACAACTGTATGTGGCCGTGACCTTATCAAGGTTGTCCACCCCTCCCTTTGTCTGATTGTAGTCCAGCACCATTTGTGGTTTTTTGTCTTCTCTGCTGCTCAGGGCAGCATCGTTGTGCATGGTGCTCAGCAGCAGGACATTTTTCCCTTTCTTGGGGCAATAGGAGACCACGGTTGCTTTGTCAGTGAAGGCAAACATTGAAGATGCTACCTTCCTGTTCTTGACAGCAAGAAGTTCAGAGGGAAGCTCTGGTTTATTCTTTCTCACTGTTCCCAACATGGTGACCTTCCTTTTGAGCAGTTCCTCACCCAGGGCATAAGATGTGAAAAAATTATCACATGTAATATTATGCCCATGAAGTCCTTTAGCCATATCAAGCACAACCCTTGTGCCCTGATTTTTTTCTGGTGCTTCGCCAGGAGATTTGCCTGTGTAAACCTGCATACTCCAGGCAAAGCTGGACTGGGCATCACATGCTGCCCATATTTTGATGCCATATTTGGCAGGTTTGCTTGGCATATATTGTCGGAATGGACAGCGCCCACGAAACGCAACCAAGCACTCATCAACAGTCACGTGGGGGCCTGGATTGTAAAGCAGGGGTAAAAGATGCACCCACTTGTCCCACACATCCCTTATTGCCGCAAGTTTGTCACGTTCTCGTCGGCCCTGCCTTGTTTGCTTGTCATCAAAGCGTATGACACAGGACAAAACTTGAAAAGTCTTGAGAGACATGGTGGCTGGAAATATTGCCCTTCCAGTCTCAGCGTTCCAAAGGCTTGCTGTTGCTTCACCTTTTGATTTGTACACCCCTGCCAAAATGAGCAAGCCAATGTAGGCTTCCAAGTCAACTACATCCAATTCTCTCCAACTGTCCCCATACACGCGCTTCCCCTCTAAATTTGTCATCCCAAGCACAATATTTTCAATTGAAGGTGTTATGAAGAGTTCAAATGATGATTTGATGTCTTCAGTGTGGCTGATTGCAAATCTGGTGGGGCCTGGAACCATTTTGATAACATTTGCAGCACTAAGTCGACCCTGCTGTTTATGTGGGGAAAGGGACCATGTTATCTTTCCATTTTTGGAGGTGACTGTGTCTGCTGTTTGTTGAGAGACAACATGAGGGTCAACACTCTCATTTTCATCAGATGAGAACCCCTCAAAATCAGGGTCCTCCTCAACACAATCCTCAGTCTCAGACACATTCTCCTCTAGGTCACTTTCACTCTCATAGAGCTGCTCCAAAACTTCACTGACAGTAAAAGTTTTCCGAGAGAACATTCTCAGGTGAGAGAGCGTGCAGACTGCAGTACACAGAGCACAATGAGGAAAAGAGGGATAGAGGGCTGTCAGCACAAGCTTTTACATGTTTTCTCCTCCCTTATTTTACATGTCGTTGCGGGAATACCCCGCCCTCCACAGCGCGGGAAATATCAGTTCTGAGGCAGGTGTGAGTTCAGATAGTCACATACACACAAACACACACCTTCATGTCCATGGTTGGAATGGTTGTTTTCTTTACCCCCCCTTTCATGTATCAACTCAAAAGTATCACCCCTGCACCTGCAGGTGTGGGGTTATAAGGTCACACACAGAAGCAGACACGTTTTACACAGCTAAAACGGCTTGGGGTCAAATTGACCCCAGAGGAACACCAATGCGTGTAGTATGTGTTCAGCACATTAGAAAAACATCATCATGAAAATGTTTTGCTTAATCAGTTGTCTCCATCAATTTAGGAAAAGTCATGAAATATGAAGCAAATAAAACAAAGGAAACTATTATTTTTTTAATGATAAACATTGAATGGGGTCAAATTGACCCCAAGGAGAATAGGAGGGTTAAATCACCTACAGCGTCACTCTGAAACAGATGACAGCTTGAGAATTTAGAACGAGCCAGGTATGTTTTACAAGGAGTTGGCAGAGATCAGACAAGAACTAAAATGGCCTGTTGGCCTGAAGATCAATTCCTATAGTTTAAACCCCACTTTGCTTCTGTGCCGTAAACAAACATTGTAAACTTAATATCTTTATTTATTCATTTTCTCTCTGAAGAGTACATGCCAAAGAAAAGCTGTGCTTATACATCATTATAGTCTGCATTATCTATACATATGGTACCAGTATAAAGTGTATTACTGTAAATATTTGAAGCAACACTGTATTTCTACTGTGTAAGTATTATAAACAGTGAGAGAATAAGTGAATAGCTGTGGGACAAAACAATGCAACCACAATTATGTGTCTATTGTGTGTAGACTAGCATATTAATTCACCAGTACGATAACATCATAAACAGTAAACACATCTGAGAATGTAGACATCTGCAAATAATATAAAACAGACACAAATCAGGAACTATAAAATGTAAATGTATACATAAAATATAAAATATAAAGAACAGTGATTAGAAAGATTTGTTTACAGATTTGAGTATATTCCGTCTTTAAGTCAGTTTCTTTCAGATGTCACATCACTAGGAACACTCAGATTATAACACAATATACGGTATAAGTGGTGCTCTCAAACAGGTCCTTTATCTCAGACCAGGAGGCAGAGTTGTAGTCTTACACACTTGTCTGCAGCTTCTATAGGATTGTCACATACTCAAAACTCTCCAGCTCCATAGATGTTCTGTCTGCTTCCAGATTCTTTAAATCAAAAAACATGAAAAGAGGAGTTATTCATAGGAACCTTATACAAATCAGTGAAGAGAATAATAGGAAAATTAAATGTGGTCTTTTAAATGTCCATTCTCTCTCATCTAAATCTCTTTTAGGGAATGGTTTGATTGTGGTCCCCCGATCATTTCCTCGCAATTTGAATTTACAATAATGGATTACAGAGAAATTGGAAAGATATTTCATTACAGTAGACACTTATCTGATGGTGCTGTAACTAGATATAAGGAGTTCATTCCTTCATTATTTACCTCAGTACCATGTGCCAATGATGTGGACGACAGCAACCACAATTTAACACCTACAGTTTTTTATTATTTATTTATTTTTTTTCTGTTGTTATTGGGACAGCTGGGATAGGCTCCAGCAGATGCCCGCGGCCCTTAACAAGAATAAGCAGGTACAGAACATGAATGGATGTTGTTAATGGCACTGCAGCGTCACTTAGTACAACTGTAAACTGATTTGCCCTTCTGAAGAGTCTAGCTCCCTGCTATAGTTGTGCAGTTCAAAGCAGGCAGTCAGTTGCAAAGCTGGAAAGAATTTGGTATTCCACTAATTCTGAAGAAGCTCACGCAGATGTCAACAAGTTTTTTTTTTGTTTTTTTTTAAAAAAAGGTTTAACTTTTGCAGTTGTTCTTTTATTGTTGCCATATATGTCAATATGTGAGAGTCTTCAGGTTCGCTTGACTTAAACTCATTCCTGCTGTTTTTGTCGTGCTCTCGAGGCATTTCTGAGTAAATAAATAAAGTTTATATTTACTGATGTTACTGATCAATATTTTTTTGTACTTTTTTTGCACAAACTACTACCTCTCCAATTCAGTTTTTTTCTTCCAAGTTTAAGCAACTATTTATTTGTAAAGTTTACATCCACCACCACACTGTATATACAGAATGTCTTCATATTTCTAGTTCTTTCTCTATATATTTTTGTATTGTATTGTATTTCTTGTATATTTTTTGTACATACTTTTCGAAAAATTTCCGTATTTGTGTTTTTTTCCCTGTCAAAGTGTTCACTGTTTGTTTTTTATATATAAAATATATATATTTGCCAAATTCCATGCTACTGTGACAAGGAAATTTCCCATACGTGGGATTAATAAACATATCTTATCTTATCTTTCCCTTTCCATAGCTGTGGAATTAATTAAGATGCTACCAAATATTCTGAAGAGAGTCTACCGTCTGCTAGATTGATATTACTTCCGGTCTACTGAGCGGTGCGAGGAAGGCTTTCCGCCGGCTTTCCGTTCTGATTAGTGTGTTTAATGCAGCTTGGCCAAGTAGGGGTCAGAAGCCTGTTTTGTTTCACACTCTTTTCTCATGTTTTGATGTTAGGGAGTTGGGTAAGAACTCCTGTATTTTATTTGCTTTTGTTTGGTAGTTAGTTAGAGGTTATGTTGGTTGGTTCAGATTTTCTGCGAGGTTTGAAAGCAATAAGACACATTTATCGAAAGCAGCTCTCCTTTTCTCTAAACTGTGAACACAAAACCCAATTTTCAAGCTACTTTCACAAAACCTCAGACTCTTCTTGCAAAACCAAACTTTCACCTCAAAACAGTTTAATCTGTGCTCAAAACTGAACTACGTTGTCAAATCATGCCCCGATTCAATCTAAATTAAAAACACTACTGAGCAGTCACTAAACACTACATAAAAAAAAGAAAACACAATGCTCAGGACATGAAGCTGTAGAAATAAATGTTTATTGTTCACTGTAGGCTAAATGCATGTTGCAAAACAAAAAACCTGGGGGGTATTCCAGAAATGAGGTTTAACAAATACTGAGATAAAACTTAACCTCTGGATTGTCTGAACCTGAGGCGACTAAACCTGAGCTGTTGGTTACAAAACGCTGGTTAGCAATCAGTTCACTCAACCCCGTATTGGTTAAGCTAGAGTTGTGCACATTCACGGCAAAGTTATAAAGGCATCATCTATTGAGAGTCGAAACCATGAGTAAAAATGTCAAAGCGCAGAGCAGCCTATTTTTCTGAAGCGGAGCAGCAAGTTCTGCTTGAGGCGTACGAGGAGGAAAGAGCGATATTACAGTTTTTCTCGATTGTTTACACACATTTTCTGAAAGCATGCCTCATATTCTCAGAACTCTACACACAAATCCAAAAACACACACACAATGGGCAAAACCTCTCAATTCGCCTGCAAAATTAAACTTCACATTCAAAACAATGTTATTTCTTCTCAAAATGGTATTTTGTTTTCAAATGACACACAAAAACCATCATATCAATAGACATTTATAAGAACCAGTTGAACACTGACGTGCTCAATGTAAAACACACTTCTCCATTCATCGTAATGACTTTTTGTTCAGTGTTACACTTACTACAGACAGTATATACATAAGTGTGTTGTAATGTAAACTATTTAAGAATATTGTTTTTATACTCAGTGTACATCCCAACCAACACAAAGTTCCACATACTGTACAGTGGTCTACACACAAAACAGAAGAATATACTGTATACAGTTACTGTAAAAAAAAAAAACAAAAAAAAACTATGCTGCATCCTGTCTTCTGTTTTGGTCTGGCCACAGCACCTCATCTACATCACAAACAATATGTTCCCTGGCCAAGCAGCGGGGGAAATATTGCCTACCATGGCGAATCCAGCCATGAAAAGCATCAACTGCTATATCTCTGCATGCGTCTTCTATAGCTTGGAAAAGGGGTATACGCGTTTATGGATTTCGGTCATACACTTTCCATCTCCAGGCAGAAAAAAAATCCTCAATAGGATTTAGGAATGGGGAATATGGAGGGAGATAAACAACAAAAAATCGTGGGTGGGCAATGAACCAGTTACGAACCAGAGCACCCCGTGGAAACTTACGTTGTCCCAAATTACAACGTACCTGAGCTGCTCTGGGCCATCTATCTGGTCTGGTGGAATGAGTGTGTTGTGTAGCGTATCCAGGAATGTGATCAGATGGCCATTGTTGTAGGGGCCAAGGGTAGCATGGTGATGCATGACACCGTGGTGCGTAATCGTTGCACACATTGTGATGTTCCCTCCGCGCTGGCCAGGGACTTCAACAATAGCACACTGCCCGATCATATTCCTTCCCCTCCTTCATCTTTTTGTGAGGTTGAATCCAATCTCATCAATGAAGATGAACTGGTGCTCCACTGCAGCCACCTCTAGCTCAAGGACTCTCTGAAACACACATGTCAATATCAGAAATAGACATGGGAGTGGTCACTATTGTAAAACACAATCATTGTGATTACAATACTGAAATATGTATACAGTAATTTATACAGTGTTGCGAGTATGCATCAATTGTGGGATTGTATAGGACTCACTTGCACATAGTTATATCGCAATTCTTTGACTCTCTGAATTGCGTTCAAATGGCACCCTGTAGACCTCCTTCATCCTCAGATTATTTCTGTGCAAGACACGGTCCAGTGTTGATAAGCTTATCCTATCAATATTTTGAAATATGTCATTGTTTTCTATTATGTTTCTAGGTATTTGTCGTAATGTTATGGCGTTATTTTCTAGGACCATGTTGATTATTTCAGTTTTCTGTTCAGGAGATAGAAGACATTCCCAACCACCTTGTGTTGGTAATCTTTCAGTTCTGCCAAACAAATAGTAAAATACTCTAAATACTGTGTAGGAATGCAAAGTAGGAGTACAGTTCCCAAACACTTGAAACATTATTTTTATAGAACAGTCAACAGGCATTTCTGTACTACTGCACTCATTGAGTACTGTATTGATATGCAGCACTGCAATTTTCTATTGAGAGTAGATTTCTTACCTATTCTCATTTCGGAAGGTCCGGATAATGGATGTACACATGGTCAACCAAAGTGGCTCGGATCTCATCAGAGATTACAGTCCTTGGCCTTCCTTGTCCTCGTTCTCGTCCTCCCCGTCCTCTTACTCTCACTTCTCTGGCTTTGCCTCTGTTTCCAATGTTGGCATCCATCGCTCCAAAAACAGAGCTCACCTGTTGCCCTTTTTATGCTAAAGCTCTGATTGCTAAGTGTAAACACGTGTGAAAAGTGTTTACCAATGTGATGAGTCAGTGTGCATAGTAGGACAACTTAACTTTAGAATTTGTATGGTAGTGTTCCTTGTGAAAACAAGAGATTTTCGTCATAAAAATTGTGCCAAATGCAGAGAATTGTGTGTAGTGTTGTGAAAAAAGTGTGTTTTAGAATTGCAATTTGAGTGTAAAGCAGGAATTGTGCTTGTAGTTTAGCAGAATTGGTTCAGGGGGTTGGTGCACGAGTTATATGCTGTGGTCATTGTGTCTCAATAACCTGTTTTTGTTTGTAAACAATTGAGAAAAACTAACGAAAAAAAGCAATACAGTGCCCCCCCTCACCCCGTGGAGGAGCTGGCGATCAGTATCAATCGACGGCGTCTAATGACGGAGGGGATTCCTGGGGGCACATTATCAGAGCCCTTAGGAGGAGCAAAATGAACTAGTGCAATGTCTTTTCCCTAATAGGCCTATGCCTAAATCAATCAGTCATTCAGTCAGTCATTTTCTATACCCGTTTAGTCCTGTTAGGGGTCACGGGGGTCTGCTGGAGCCTAACATTCACACTCACATGCACACCTACGGGCAATTTAGAATCCCCAATTAACCTAATGAGCATGTCTTTGGATTGTGACCTTCTTGCTGTGAGGCATCAGTGCTAACCACCTCGCCACAATGCCTAAATCACTTACTGTATGTCTAATTTGTGTAGCCTTGCATGTTTGAAAATGACCAATTTAAAGATTAAATACCCAAACATAACCTGAACAAAACCTACCCCTACCAGGTTAAATTCAGAGCCTATGTTACTATAGTTACTTACATGGCCTGATCACTTTTGAGCTTTCTGGAACCGAAATCCCAGGTTTACCGCTAACTCTGGGTTAACATATCCAGTTAAGCGGTAAACCTACTTTCTGGAATACCCCCCTGTGCATTAGCACTTGTACAGTACAAAAACAAAAAGGAAATCTTGCGCATTTAACACTTTTATACAGTAAGCCTACATAAAAATATACATGGAATACAAGGCCTACAAACAGACTAACCCTCAATTACAATACTAGGGTACATCACTGTGCCGATGTACTGTAGTTTGGAAATTGAGGGTTAGTCTAACTGTTTGAATTTACTGATGCTTGTGTGGCGACACGAGGGTAGCTACTAAGCTAACCTAGCTACTTATATATCAGAAAATCTTTTCCTTTTTGTTTTTTGTTTTTTATCACCGACAACGCGTCCTTGGGTTAGGGCCCAAGGACCCATACAGAAGGTCAATGTTCACCTATTAGAAGAAGGCACTCATGTTCTTTCACTCAGGGAGGGCAGGAGACGTGGTACAATGATCATTTACAAAACTTTATTCTTATATTAGCACAAGGGTTGGCACAAAATAGAAATCAAAGAGCCCAACTGGAACACGGGGGGTTACAAGCTGAGGCTTACCGGCTGGAGGAGAGGTCAACAGGGGAAAGTGACGTCCAAACCAAAAGAAGAGAGCACCCCACTCACACAGCAAACAAATGTGATGTGCCCACAAAGGAAAACTTAAATAAAGGTCACGTGCACACAAGGGATCGCCGCCACCCGGGAGACACCACCACCACCGCCTTCGGCCTTCAGCTCTAAAAGATAAAAGATAGTTAAAAAGGCTCACAATTAAAGAAAAGAAATACACAATATCCTATAACATAAACTAATGAAACAAACACTCTCGATAAACAAAATTATATAGTTTGAATTGACTCAAAATCAACCAAACGAAAGAAAATGAACGAGTCTCTGGCCAGAGATATTAACTCAACAGTTAATCATAATTAATAAAGAATGACTCGAGAGGGGAAATAGCCCTCCACAAAACAAACAAATTAACCAAACAAACTGCAGACAACTACAAACAAAAGTTACCCAAAAGAAATTCTAATGAAAAGAAATAAACAAAACTACACCGCACCTTGGCAAACTAACTTTAAAACACTCACTCACACATACCATCCATACAAGTTCAAGGCTTCCAGCCAGAGCGGTGGCCACACACACATGCACACCCACATGCCGCAGCAGCGAGAAACGGGTTCAGCGGCAGAAGACAAGCCGGCCGAAGACAGCCGATCAGGACCCCGATCCAGACAGCAAAGCAGCGGTAGCAGCCTAGCAGTGTAGCAACAGCAGCCTGCTGCCTCCTCCTAGCCAGCAAAACACGGCAGTAGCGGACTAGCAGCAAAGTGGCAGTGGATGTCGGTTCTGTGCTCTGGAGCGAGCAGTGAATACAACAATCCGGAAGTGGGCGGGCTGAAGAGGCAGGAAGTGAGAGGTCAGGAGGAAGCGCATAGCCTACCGTTATCCCCTCGACATGAGCATTGATTGGCTAATAGGCCAAAGAGGGTATATTAAAACAAGCTTGTGTTTAAAGTGACGGTGGCACCTCACACCACTACACTTGGTTGTACCCTTTGTCCAGCCTGCTTCATGCTCATACCATGGACAAGAACATTTCATCAGATATTACTGTTCTTTGTCTTCGCTGACCACCTCAACCACCTTGACCTCCTCGACCTCCTCAACCACCTCTCACACGAACTCCTCTCAGATTTCTATCCATTGTAGTGCCTCACAAACCAGTGCTCTCCGAACTAGCTTATACGTATATGTTCCCTCACATCATTATCCACAAGTGTGATCAATTTTGAGTTGTTGTGTTCAACCGGTGACACCAGTGTTTTAATTGTGTTTGACTTTTGCCACCTGTGCTCACCATTATGCAACACAGGTGCATCACAATGAAAATGTGTTGGCAAGTTGTGTCTAAACAGGTGAAAAGTGCTTATGGTTTTGCCAAAGGAGTGACTGATTCAATTAGTAGGTTCAGGCAACTGAGCATTTGATTCAGACAATAGGGTTTAGTGTTTTAGCAATTTAGAAAAACTGTAAGCATAGGGATTTCATAGGCCATGTACAGTAAGGGCGTGGAGGCCTAGGACTATGTGCAGGGAAACCTCTGTGGAGCAAGGCATCAGTAGTAGAAAGGAGAAAGATGACAGTGAAAGAGGTACAGAGGCAAGAGGAAGCAGTTAGATGCTCGAAGGCAGTGTCGCAGGCTAAGCAGGGTCAATGGGTGAACTGTGGAGAAAAGGAAGGTGAAGTGGAGAGAGCTTTGGAGCATGGAGGCTAGCAGGATTAGATTTATGTTAAGGGCTACTTATGATGTGCTGCCAACTCCCCAGAACCTGAACCAGTGGGCAGGTGAGGATGCTGCCTGCCCATTGTGCACTTGTGTATGTACGTTTAGACATATTCTGACAGGTTGTAAGGTTAGTCTTTCCCAAGGACGTAACACCTGCCGTCATAATCAGGCACTGAAATGTTTAGCAGCTGCAATAGAGGAAAAACGGGTGAATGTAAATTCCATGGCCGTTAACAGAGAAAATAGATGTATTAAGTTTGTACGGGAGGGAGAAAAAGCTAGAGTAGCAGGCATCAGGCATAACACGGCAAGAGTAGGAGGAGCCTGGTTATCCCAGGTGAGATAGCGAGCACTCGACTACGGCCAGATCTGCTGTTGTGTTCTGAGCCAGAGAAAGTAGTCTATTTCACAGAGCTGACTGTCCCATGGGAAGATAGAGTTGAGGAGGCTAACGAGCGAAAAAGAGCTAAGTATGCAGAGTTAGCAGCAGATGCAGAGCAGACTGGATGGAATTGGGCTGCCGTGGATTTGTGGCAAAGTCAGGGATTGCCCTGCTGAGTGAGCTGGGCATACGAGGAAGAAGCCAGAGGACTGCGGTTAGCAATATGTCCCAGGCAGCAGAGAGAGCGAGCGACTGGTTATGGGTGCGCAAGAATCATGCTAGCTGGGGAACTAGCTAAGGTAAGGATGGTCGCATGTAGGCCACGATTGATTTGTTTGTTGCACAATTTGTTTGTTTGTTACATGTTTCGGCTTGCAGCAACGGAACGAAGCATGGTAGATTTGTTTGTTTGTTACGGATTTGTTTGTTTGTTACGTGCTTCAGCTTGCATCAACGGAGCGAAGCATGATAAATTTATTTGGTTGTTACATGCTTCAGCTTGCATCAACGGAGTGGAGCATGGTAGATTTGTTTGTTTGGCTTGTGGTTATTAGTTTCCATACTAGTTGTTGATAGACATCGAATGGTGAGGAAGAGAGGGTTGTGCAGTTGCGGTGTGGAGGGGGGTGATTCCAGGACGCTGGAAATCACTGTTAAGCCTTCTTGAGGTGTTGTGGGCCTAACTTAACGAAACATCGGTGAAGGGAGGTGCCCACTTGAAAACCCCAATGATATGCTGCATACTGCTGTTGTTCAAATCAGGTTCCTGTTGTTTTCATGTTGCTTGGTAGCCATGGTTTGCTGCTGAGTGGGGCATACAAGCCAGCAACGCTTAGTTAGGTATGTTTTGCAATGTTTGAAGTATCCTCTGCTGCTCAATGGGCTTACAAGCCAGCAGCTTCTAGTTAGTCTAGGTAGAATATAGGTTATTGGTCATATTACATAACTGTAGGCTTGGTAGGGCCTCTTAGTCGAACAGGGCCTCTAAATGTGTTTTGCCTGGGATCTTGGCACAAGGGATTGTAACATCTTGCCCTGTGTATTACTAAATACAGTAAGCCTACATAAAAATATACATGGAATACAAGGCCTACAAACAGTTAGACTAACCCTCAATTACCATACTACAGTACATCGGCACAGTGATGTACTGAAACACTGACCACCTCAACCACCTTGACCTCCTCAACCACCTCTCACACGCAAATTCCTCTCAGATTTCTATCCACAAGTGTGATCAATTTTGAGTTGTTGTGTTCAAACGGTGAGACCAGTGTATTAATTGTGTTTGATTTTTGCCACCTGTGCTCACCATTGTGCAACACAGGTGCATCACAATGCAATGAAAATGTGTTGGCAAGTTGTGTCTAAACAGGTGAAAAGTGCTTATGGTTTTGCCAAAGGAGTGACTGATTCAATCAGTAGGTTCAGGCAACTGAACATTTGGTTCAGACAATAGGCTTTAGTGTTTTAGCAATTGAGAAAAACTGTAATTAATAATTTAAATGCGATTGAATATGTCATTGTTATCATTTAAAAAAAATTAAAATGACGGATAAAAATGATTTATGACGGGATTTTTATGACCCTGTCAGTCAAAATGACAGACAATGAAAAAGTCTAGCGTACTGCAGCAGTGCCACACGACAAAACACCAAGAGCAATATAAAGAAATTACGAATGCAGCTTAGCACAGTTGAGAAGTTTGGGTAAAACTGGTTAAAAAAATTATTCAATAATTATCGAACGTATTTTCTGTCGATAACGATCACGTGTCTGTCGCGTTAGATATCGTTATCGTTTTATCACCCAGCCCTATTTTCATATTCCAGAAATGCTGTTGTCGCTTACTTACTAATCCAGTACACTTTCACAAATCAGTGGATACAAGTGATATATGTTGTATGCTATGTTCCACAATATAGCAATAGACAGGACAGAATAATCTGACACAAGAACTTAATAACAGAATTTAGGTACTCAACAAAACAACAACAAAAAAACTACTTTCACACTCTCACCTTTGACCACTTGGATTTCTTCTTTTCATTCTCAAATTTCCTGAATTCTTTCAGGTCCTTCATGTAGATGAGAATCTTGATGAGCATCAGCAGCAGAATGCCAATGAGAGCCACCCGAGCCATGGAGCCTGCGATAATAGCTGTAACACTGAGCAGTTCTGGACAGTCTGTGGGAGTTATAAATAGCAGAAGATTTCACACAATTCAAACACACTGAACTTGAAAGAAAGGGGTTAGTATGTTAATGTATCCAATACTTTGGAATTGTAACCACATATAGTACTTGTCAAATAATGTGTTAGTTTTTTTTCCAATTGCTTAGTTTTTTCTCGATTGCTAAGACACATTTCTTCAAAGCAGCTCTCCTTTTCTTTAAACTGTGACTTTTAGAAAACCTCAGACTCTTCTTGCAAAACCAAACTTTCACCTTAAAACTATGTTGTCAAATTGTGCCCCGATTCAATCTAAATTAAAAACACTACTGAGCAGTCACTAAACACTACATAGAAAAATAGAAAACACAATGCTCAGGACATGAAGCTGTAGAAATAAATGTTTATTGTTCACTGTAGGCTAGATGCATGTTGCAAAACAAAAAACCTGTGCATTAGCACTTGTACAGTACAAAAACAAACAGAAATCTTGTGCATTTAGCACTTTTATACAGTAAGCCTACATAAAAATATACGTGGAATACAAGGCCTACAAACAGTTAGACTAACCCTCAATTACAATACTACAGTACATTGGCACAGTGATGTACTGAAACATCTGTCTTCGCTGACGTCCTCAACCACCTCTCACACAAACTCCTCTCAGATTTCTATCCATTGTAGTGCCTCACAAACCAGTGCTCTCTGAACTGGCTTATATATGTTCCCTCACATCATTAGCCACAAGTGTGATCAATTTTGAGTTGTTGTGTTCAACCGGTGACGCCAGTATTTTACAGTTTTTCTCAATTGCTAAAACACTAAACCCTATTGTCTGAACCAAATGTTCAGTTTCCTGAACCTACTGATTGAATCAGTCACTCCTTTGGCAAAACCATAAGCACTTTTCACCTGTTTAGACACAACTTGCCAACACATTTTCATTGTGATGCATCTGTGTTGCATAATGGTGAGCACAGGTGGCAAAAGTCAAACACAATTAATACACTGGTGTCACCGGTTGAACACAACAACTCAAGATTGATCACACTTGTGGATAATGATGTGAGGGAACATATATAAGGTAGTTCAGAGAGCACTGGTTTGTGAGGCACTACAATGGATAGAAATCTGAGAGGAGTTCGTGTGAGAGGTGGTCAAGGAGGTCAAGGTAGTTGAGGTGGTCAGCGAAGACAAAGAACAGTAATATCTGATGAATCAGAGCTACTTTGATTGACTATGTTCTTGTCCACGGTACGAGCATGAAGGAGGCTGGACAAAGGGTACAAGCAAACATCAGTAAACTGTGTCCAACATAATCCGAAGATTTAAGAGAACAGGTAATTGCCTTTTTTGACATTATAGAAAAAAATGTTGACAGCAATTACTGTATGACTATACTATATACTGTACCACAGTATACTGTCAGTAAATATATGTTTCAGTACATCACTGTGCCATTGTACTGTAGTATTGTAATTGAGGGTTAGTCTAACTGTTTGTAGGCCTTGTATTCCACGTATATTTTTATGTAGGCTTACTGTATAAAAGTGCTAATGCACAGGTTTTTTGTTTTGCAACATGCATTTAGCCTACAGTGAACAATAAACATTTATTTCTACAGCTTCACGTCCTGAGCATTGTGTTTCTTTTTTTCTATGTAGTGTTTAGTGACTGCTCAGTAGTGTTTTTAATTTAGATTGACTCAGGGCACGATTTGACAGTGTAGTTCAGTTCTGAGCACAGATTAAACTGTTTTGAGGTGAAAGTTTGGTTTTGCAAGAAGAGTCTGAGGTTTTGTGTAAGTAGCTTGAAAATTGGGTTTTGTGTTCACAGTTTAGACAATAGGCTTTAGTGTTTTAGCAATTGAGAAAAAGTGTAAACACAGTTTTCCAAGCTAGGTTGACTTTATCAGAATACTAACACAATTCACCAAACCACACACCCAATCTGCAAAATACCTCATATCCCGCGAAATGAAGCACCAAAATCAAACTTTTGCACAAGATGGCACACACTTCATTCGTATTGCAGATTTTTGTCAAATCAACTATACACTGTTGGGCATAATGAAAAGCACTCTCATCTTTAGTATGCTTTGCCATAATGCTAACATAGTTCAAACTGTAGAGAATTCTTCAGATTGTTCACATGCACAGAATATTCAGAAATATTTGCAGATACACACACATGCTATTGAAATATTTTATTTTTATTTTTTTTTTTTTCACCAAACAAGTCAGTGCAACATATGCACAGCAAATATATTTACATTGGAGTGAACTAAAATATGCTCACAAAACAACAGTAAGCTAAAAAAAAAAATGTATATACCATTAGGTCTGGCCACAATGCCCCATCAACATCACACTCTCAACCTCCCTCTTCCTCTTCCTCTCTCAGCAATGTCTTCCATTGTTGTTGTGAAAGAAAAAAAATATGCTCACCTGTGGTCTTTTATTGCTTACTTCCTAACTGAAGTGTTAACATTTATATAACACCTTTTTGGCCAGGTAGCACATATCGTGGCCAATGAGCTCATGTAGTGCGTCATTTTAAATGGCAGTGTTTTGAAATCGCAAACATGTGACTTTATGTCAGATTGTTGTGTCTTACGCAGAGAACCGTGTTCAGTACACTTGAAAAGTGCCATTTCAAATTGCAAAATGTGTGTAAAGCAGAAAATGTTTTTAAAGTTTTGGAGATTTGAGATGAGGTTTTGCTCCCTATGTGTAACAGGGTGCCGAGACAAGAAGAGTGTTCTTATATAAAGAGTTTGCCATGTCTGAGTTTTCTGTTATTTCATTGGCAGCTTACCTCTCTGTTTCAAAATTTCAGCCTTGTAGTTATCTTCTCCAACCAACTGGTCCAGCTTAAATTTGATGCAGTATCCCTCACTGTCCTTCTGCTGGCACTCCTTGGTTGACAGGGTGAATGTATCTACCTTCTCTGCCGTGGTGTTATTACACATGGTGTTACAGTTTTCTTTAAAGGGACCGGAGCCAAAGCCGAGACATTCAATGCAATTCCTGAAAATAAAGTTAAGTGAGACAGTTTAGAGTTTTCATTATAGGTCTGCAGTGGATATACTTTATTTATTTATGTATTTGTAAACTGGTGAAGTGATAGCAGGGTGAATGTGTAACTTACAGCCTGGTCTGACATGGGTCTGGGCAGCCGAGACATGTATGGCATAGTGGAGGCTGGTATCCCTCTATACAATCACAACGGTTACACACGCAGGACCCTCTGCCATAGCACACAGTGTTGTTTGGGGTACGACAGGCCTTATCAGACTTTGTGCACTGACAGGCAGTGCCCTCAAAGCCTGGACGACATTTACATCTTCCACATTTGCACAAACCATTTCCTACAAGTAATGAGAAACAGAGAGGAACGTTCCTGAGCGCTGACATAATTTCTGCCCTATATATCCTGCAGTTTCTCTGTGGAGTAGTTGAGTCCAGATATCTGGAAGGAGACACTCAGTCCATGAACAGTTGGGCCAGCAGACGAGGCAGCCTGATAACTCCAGGGTACAAACTGATCATATACATACTTACATCTCAGCTGTCTTCTTTTATTTCATCCCTGCATCTTGTCCCTCCCGTCATCCACTTCCAAGATGGAAGTGGATGTCTTTAGCTTCACTGTCATCCTCTGCCTCAGCACCTCTATCTCAGCAGCAGCACACAACAGAGTTTCCTCTTTCCACTGTATTCCTTTTCCTGCTGACCTGTCCTTTTCCCCCTTAGGACACCAAGCCAACGGTTGGCTATTTGCTGGTGTCAGCCCATCGTTTAGTGTCTGCAACCCTAGTCCTGGTGGTAGGCGGAACAAGTTGGTCAGAGAGATCTGATTCTCTGATCTCTCACACAGGGCTCATCTCCCTTTGCATATTCATCTCATCTAAACATTCCAGTACGCAGATATTTTCACAATGTGACATCATCTAGAATGGATGAAATCTAGACCTTGTGCTCGGCATTATTTAATAGAGATCATCCCTTTCCCCTTTTCCTTCTAAAACCTGGTGCATGCTCAGATTTAGAGACATTTTTCTTTTGCACATTCCAAGCCAAGCAAGCATACCCGACCCCTTCCTGTCCACGCCCCTTTTAAATATGTAAATTATATTTAAATTGACCCTGCATCTGAGATTCCCCTCTCTGCGCAATCAGAAAATGAAAAGATAAGAGTAAATAAGATAGGAAAAAAAAAATGATCTTGCTGTCTGTGTTCACTATGCGTTGCAGGGTCTTTCGGCAGGAGGCAGTGCAGTCTCCGTACCACACAGTGATGCAGCCAGTGAGGACACTCTCAATGGTGCCCCAGTAAAAAGAACACATGATAGAGGGCAGAACTTGTGCTCCTCGTAGTTTCCAGAGGAAGTAGAGGCGTTTGTGAGCCCTCTTGGCTAGTGATGTTGTTATTGGTCCAGGAAAGGTCTTTTGAGATGTGCACCACCAGGAATTTGGTGCTGCTCACTCTCTCCATAGCAGCACCTTTGATGGTCAGCGGGGGATGCTGGGGGTGACCTTAAGTTGACAACAACCTTTTTTGTTTTCTCCACATTGAGGATGAGATTGTTGTCTTTACATCACTGCACTGCAGTAGGTTCACCTCCCTGCTGTAGTTGGCTTCATCGTTGTTGGTTCGTCCGAAAACTTGATGATGTGTTTGGTGCTGTAGGTTGGAACACCGTCGTGGGTCCAGCACCCAGTTGCAGAGGGATGTTTTCAGTCCAAAGTAGGTCAGTTTGGGTATGAGTTGCTGGGGAATGATTGTGTTAAATGCTGAGCTGAAGTCTAAGAACAGAATTCTTACATGTGAGTTCTTTGAGTCCAGGTGGGTGAGAGCTGGGTGGAGAGCAGTGGCGATGGCATCCTCTGTGAACCTGTTTGGCCTGTACGTGAACTGGTACGGGTCATGGAAGGGAGGATGGATGGATTTTATGTTCTGCATGACCAGTCGCTCAAAGCACTTCATGATGGTGGAGGTCAGGGCTATGGGCCGATACTCATTGTGGCAGGATGGGTTAGATATCAGTGAGTACATCCTTGAGCTCCTCGGCACAGTCCCTTAGAACACAGCCTGGAATCTTGTCTGGTCTGGCTGCCTTCCATGGGTTGATCCTCAAGAGGGTCCTCTTCACGTTGGCTAGGGCCAGACACACGGCCTGCTTGTTCGGTGGGGGTGGTGACTTGTGAGCCGGTGTGCTGTTGTGTGTGTCAAAGTGGCCGTAGTTGAGGATGTTCAGCAGTGTGATGTCGCTCTCACAGGTCTGTGGTGGTGGTTTATAATCTGTGAGGGTTTGGATGCCACGCCAGAGAGACTGGGCATCTCTTGTGTCGCTGAGGTGTCCAGATATTTTACTGCTGTACTGTCGTTTTGCTTCCCTGATTCCGCGTGACAGGTTGGCTCTGGCTGTTGCTAGCTCTGCGGTGTCACCAGCCCTAAAGGCTGAATCTCAAGCCCTCAGGAGTCTGCGGACCACTCCTGTCAGCCATGGTTTCTGGTTAGCACGAACAGTGATGGTTTTTCTGTGGGTGACATCATCTATACATTTTGCAATGTATGCTTTGACATTCACCGTGTACACCGTGAGCAGTATTTTGTGTTTTGCGGAGACCTGGCTGAACGCAGACTTCCCGGACCACAGTGCGTATACCATATACCCGGCTTCAAGACACTACAGGCAGATAGAGACACGGTCCTGAGCGGTAAGAAGAACAGCGGTGGGACTGCTGTTTGTGTGAATTAGAAATGGTGCAATCCCACTTATTTGACTATGAAGTAGTGTGTCTGTACACTAGACATTGAACTTTTAGCTGTGGGAATGCGTCCATATTATTTACCGAGGGAATTCACGTCTGTCATCTTTGTGAGAGTTTACATCCCTCCCTCAGCGGACAAGGCAACAGCGTGTGACAGCCCTCGTTGTAATTTCTGGGGACTTTAACCACATCACCTTGGACACTGTTTTACCTATTTTCCACCAGTTTGTTCATTGTGTGACTCGGGAAAATAGAACTCTGGATCTACTGTATGCTAATTCAAAGGATGCATACAGTGCCACTGCCCTACCCCCACTGGTACGGTCTGATCACAACGTGGTGTTGTTAACACCTGAGTATGTCCATACAGCGAAGACACAGCTTGTCTCCAGGAGGAGAGGTGGAGTGAGGAGGCTTGCAACGCTCTGCAGGACTGCTTTGATACCACCAACTGGGATGTGCTCTGCCAGCCCCACGGGAATGACATAGACAGCATGACAGACTGCATCACGGACTATATAAACTTCTGTGAGGATACGGTAATCCCTACAAGGACTGTTCACTGTTATCCAAACAACAAGCCCTGGATCACCAGCCAGCTGAAGGATCTGCTGAACAAGAAGAAGCAGGCCTTCAGATCTGGAGATAAGGACGAATTGAAGAGGATACAGTGGTAACTCAAGGGCCAGCTGAAGGAGTGTAAGGACACCTACAGGAGGAAGCTGGAGGCCAAGCGCCAGCAGAACAACACCCGGGATGTGTGGAGGGGCATGAAGTTGATCACTGGCTTTAATATCAAAGCCAAGCAATAAGACAGCGGCCCAAACAGAGCCAACGAGCTGAATGTATTCTTCAATAGATTCAGTGCTGGACCCCTTTGTAGAGTGGTCCCAGGCAAACCACCTACTCCTGAATGTGGACATGGCCCAGGAACTGGTCATTGACTTCAGGAGGAAGAGGACACCATGCAGGGCCTGGATGTGGAAGTAGTGGACCAATATAAGTACCTGGGTATCCACATGAACAGCAGACTAGACTGGAGGGACAACAGTGATGCTGTATACAAGAAGGGTCTGAGTAGACTGTACTTCCTGAGGAAGCTTAGGTCTTTCAATGTATGCAGCAACCAGTCTGTTGCGAGCGTCCTGTACTTTGCTGTGGTTTGTTGGGGGAGCAGCACCAGCAAAAAGGACATAAGTAGGATCGTCACAGCGGTCCAAAAGTCTGGTCATGTCATTGGCAGTGAGTTGAGACGTTTGTCTCAGTGAGGGACAGGAGGAACAAACTGCTCTCCATCATGGACAATCCGTCACATTCACTACACCAGACAATAGAGGGGCAGCAGAGCTCATTCTCTAACAGACTGATCCAGCTCCGCTCCCTCACTGAACGCTACAGGACTAGTTTCATACCATTGTCAGTCCAGCTGTACAACAACTCACCTTTCTGTAACAGATTCTTGCCGAAGCAATTTTCTTCTACTTCATGTTCTTCTCTATACAGCTGATGTGTGAAGGTTGTCACTGTGTGCCTGTAACAGCTTATTTATGAAAATGTGATGCATCGTCCAAAACCCTGGACAACAGTCTTCCCAAGGTTATAGTCTCACCCACCTCAATGACATCAGAAGAGCTCACCATTTACAAAACAAGGAGCGGATAGTCTGACATGCTGGGTTTCTTCACATCTGAAGACCATCACCCAGCGTCACATCCAACCTCATTCATCCCATTCCTTTGTCTCCACTTATCTCAAGTCCCTCAATACATCCATCCCCATTTTCTCTTGTCCTGTTAAAAAATATATTTGCAGGGAGTGTGAAAATTATTAGTTAATTAAAGGGCTTCTTATGTTCATCCTTCATCCACATGAACAGTGGAACAGTCAAATTTCTGGATTGGATAACTGGACTGCAACCTGCTTACCTTGTAACAGTGAGAACACAGTGATTGTACAGTAGACTGCTACTGTTAACTTATCAGAATGTCTTTATTTGTCATTGCACAAGTACAGCGAAATTAAAAGTACCATCTCTTAAAGTGCATAAAAAAGAGAACACAAAAGAAAGAAAACATACCATATGTGCACTAGCATTCACATTCACACATTCACATTCTGCAATATTGCACAGCAGGAGAGGGATAAGTTAATTTAATGCGGTTATGGCTTTTGCATCGAAACTGTTTTTTAGTCTGTTTGTCTGTGCTTTTAATGACCTGAAACGTCTGCCCAAGGGCGGCAATTCAAAGTATGAGTGTCCCAGGTGGGATGAGTCCCTGAGAATGTTTTTAGCCCTCCTGAGACACCATGAGCTGTACAGGTCTTCCAGGGTGGGGAGAGGGCGACCAATGATTTTTTGGGCCGTGTTGACAACACTCTGGAGTGCATTCTTCTCTGCTACTGTGCAGCTGGCAAACCACACACACACAGTAAGTCAAGATGCTTTCTATGGAGCAATGATAGAAGGACACCAGCAGTTTCTGAGTTAGGTTGTTATTCCTGAGTACTCTCAGGAAGTACAGTCTCTGTGCCTTCTTGATGATGGTCGTGGTGTTGATGCTCCAGGTTAGGTCCTCCTCAATGTGAACACCCAGATATCGGAAGTCTGTCGCTCTCCCCACCTGCTCCCCCTCGATGAACAGGGGCAGAGTGTCCATTTTACATTTCCTCCTAAAATCAATGACCAGCTCCCTGGACTTGGTGGTGTTCAAGGCCAGGTTGTTGTCAGAGCACCACACTGACAGCCGCTCCACCTCGTCCCGGTAAGCGGACTCATCCCCCCCAGAGATGAGCCCCACAACAGTGGTAACATGAGCAAACTTAATGATGGCATTGCTGGAGTATGCAGGGGTGCAGTTGTGCGTATAGAGGGGTAAAGTAGGGGGCTCAGCACACAACCCTGGGGGCCGATGTTCAGGCTGAGGGCTGTGGAGATGTTGGGGCCTATCCTCACCCTCTGGGCGCAGTCAGACAGGAAGTCTTTGATCCAAAGGCAGATGGAGTCGGATATTGGTGGTGTTCACCAGACCACACCGACCGGTTACACATATATGGACAAACCCCGATCTGAGGGGCGGGGAGGTGGTGTAGCAGCATTTTATAGGAAGGACATTAAAACATCCACCATCTCCATCCCTGCTGCTCGCTCCTTTGAACACCTCACCTTCAAAGTCTCTGGTCCCACTCCTCTGGTCACTGCCATCATCTACCGCCCTCCCAAACTAAACCCCTCCTTCCTCTCTGACCTTTCTGACTTCCTCATCCAGTTATCTGCCATCTCACCTTCCGTTCTTCTTCTGGGGGACTTCAACATCCACATCGACACTGACTGCAAATCTGCCACTGAATTCCTGGAACTGCTGCACTGCTTCAACTTCACTCAACACATCAACTTTCCCACCCACAGCCGTGGTCACATCCTGGACCTGGTCTGCTCCACTGGTCTCACCTTACACCACCTCTCCAGCTTCAACCTCAACATCTCCGACCACTTGGCAATCATCATGGACATCGACATCCCCATTCCCACCGCTAAAGTTAAACGGACAATATCTTTCAGAAACCTCAAATCCATCTCCCCTTCAGCCCTATATGCCTCTCTTGCTAGTAAATTATCTGCCTCCCCCCCTCCGTTAACTGACAATCCCTCTGACCTCACCAAATTCTACAACAAAACACTCTCCTCCTGTCTCAATCAGCTAGCCCCCATCAAAACTAGAACTGTCTCCTTCACCCACTCTGCCCCCTGGTACACTCCTGAACTACACAAAATGAAATCACAAAAAACGACAGCTTGAAAGACTTCACAAGAAAACCGGTTTAACTGTCCATCTACAAGCCTATACGGATTACCTTCAGCAGTACAAGGATGCTCTCAGTACTGCCCAGTCCACCTACTACTCTCACCTCATTCACTCTGGCTCCACCAACCCCAAGGCTCTGTTTTCTACAGTAAATAAACTCCTCAAGCCCAGCGACAATACCTCCAACTCATTCACCACTGACAAATGCAACTCCTTTCTCTCATTCTTCCAAACAAAAATCGACACCATTTACAACAACCTGTCCTCCTCTCCTGCCCCCACGGCCTGCACTCCCACTCCCTCACCTGCTCCTCCCCTCCTCACCTCTCAGCCTCTGTCTCAGTTCTCCCCCGTGTCACCAGAGGACCTGCCCAAAATCATGATAGGCATGAAAACCTCTACATGTGTCCTGGATCCCATCCCATCTCACCTCATTAAGGGCTCTTTATCAGCCATCTCCACACTTTTTACAGAAATCATCAGCTCCTCCTTCAGGTCTGGCTCAGTCCCCCCTTCACTCAAACTGGCTGCTGTCACCCCCATCCTCAAAAAACCTGGACTCAACCCCGACATCTTGTCGAACTTCCGGCCCATCTCCAATCTCCCCTTTCTGTCCAAAATACTGGAGCGTATTGTCGCCACACAACTCAAAGCCCACCTCTGCTTAAATGACCTGTTCGAACCATTTCAATCTGGATTCCGTTCCCAACACAGCACAGAAACAGCCCTCCTGAAAGTCACCAATGACATCCTCCTCTCAGCAGACTCCGGCCACCTCACCATCCTCATCCTCCTGGACCTCACTGCAGCCTTCGACACCATAAATCACACCATTCTCCTCTCCCGCCTCGAGTCCTCCCTCAGCATTACTGGCACTGCACTCTGCTGGCTCAAATCATACCTCTCAGACCGACAACAATTCATCCATATCAACAACTGCACCTCCTCCACTGTTCCTCTGTCCCAAGGCGTCCCCCAGGGTTCGGTGCTTGGTCCTCTCCTCTTCATACTTTACCTGCTCCCTCTTGGCAACATCATTCGCCACCACGGTCTCCATTTCCACTGTTATGCCGATGACGTTCAGCTCTATATCTCCACCAACTCCATCACTCCTGCTACTCTTTCCACTCTCTCCAATTGCCTCGCCGACATAAAATCCTGGATGCAGATCAACTTCCTTAAACTAAATTGTGACAAATCAGACCTGATCATTATCGGCCCCAAATCCCTCAACAAATCCACAGACATGTTTCCGCCTCACCATCGACAACTCCACCTGTCTCCATCCCCCTACAGTCGCAACCTTGGAGTCATCTTTGACAGTAACCTCTCATTTGATCATCACATCAATCAAATCACCAGAACGGCTTTCTTCCACCTCAAGAACATTGCCCGACTCTGTCCATCACTCTCCTTCTCTGCTGCTGAAACCCTCATTCACGCCTTCATCACTTCCAGAATTGACTACTGCAACAGCATCCTCTACGGCACACCATCCAAAACTCTAAATAAACTTCAGTACATCCAAAATTCTGCTGCACGTCTGCTCACCCACATCCGCTCCCGTGATCACATCACTCCTGTCCTCCAGAAACTCCACTGGCTCCCAGTTCCACAACATATTCAGTTCAAAATCCTCCTCCTCACACACAAAGCCCTCCATAACCAGGCCCCCTCCTATCTCACTGACCTGCTCCATCGCCACAATCCTTCCTGCACCCTCTGTTCATGTGATGCAAACCTCCTTACTCCGCCACTCAAGACCAAGCATCAAACCTGGGGCGACAGAGCCTTCTCTGCAGCTGCCCCTTCCCTCTGGAACTCTCTCCCCAAACACATCCGCGACTGTACCGACCTTACCACCTTCAAATCCCTGACAAAAACACACCTTTTTAAAATTGCTTTTAATGTATAGCTCAGTTTGTGTTTTTTTGATGTTACATTTCACATTGTTTTGTTAATTTGATGTGCCTTCTTATGTAAAGTGTCTTTGAGTGTTTTGAAAAGCGCTTTTAAATAAAATGTATTATTATTATTATTATTATTATTATTATTATTATTATTCCCTGGTCTGACAGTTTGGTCACCAGTCTGTTGGGGAAGAGCAGACGTGCATAGTTCCCCCGTCGCTTGAGATGGGACAGAGTAATATGGAAAGCTGTGGCGATAGTGTCCTCTGTGGACCTGTTGGTTCTGTAGGCGAACTGGTCAGGGTCAAACCTGGGTGGGAGATTTGAAGTTACGTGTGTCCGGACCAGTTTCTCAAAGTACTTCATAATGATTGGAGTAAGTGCTAATGGTCAGTAATCATTTAGGCTGCTGATGGTGGTCTTTTTTGGGAGTGGAACGATGGTTGAGGACTTGAGGCAGGGAGGGATAGCAGCCTGAGACAGTGACTGGTTAAAGATCATGGTGAAAACCCCAGCCAGTTGATCTGCGCAGTCCCATAGCACCTGTCCTGAGAAGCCATCAGGGCCTGTAGCTTTCCTCAGGTTCACAGCCCTCAGCGCGCATCTCAACTCGTGCTCCTCCACTGTGAGGATGTGGCTGCTGTGGACTGGTAGGTGTAGTGTGGCTGTGTCCTGTGAAGCTACCTCAAATCGGGCAAAGAAGTGGTTCAGCTCCTCCACCAGTGAGGTGTCACTGGCATCAGCTAAGGTGTTGCTGGGTCTGTAGTTGGTGATGTGCTGGACCCCCTGCTACACCTGCCTGGAGTTGTTGCTCTGGAAGCAGTCCTCAATTCTCCTCTTGTAGACAGCCTTGGCCTCTCTGATGCTTCTCTTAAGTTTGGCTCTTGCAGTGCTGTACAATGGCCCATTACCAGACCCGAAAGCGGTGTTCCTCTCCCTGAGCAAGCACTGCACTTCTTTTGTCATCCACGGCTTCCTGTTCGGATGAACACGGATGCATTTATCTACACTGACATTGTTCGTGCAGTAGTTTATTTAACCCAGGACAGCTGTTGTGTACTGCTCCAAATCTTGGTGTTCAAAGAGATCCCAATTTGTTCACTCTGCTTTGAGTATGCCAGCTCTGCAGCCCCGCTTTTGCCTCCTCTCCCTGCGCTGCCTCTGTCGCCTCCCTGCTAGGATGGTAATCCACGTAGAGCCGGGGCGCCTGGCGATATCATTGTGAATGTCATGGAAGCGGAGAAACGCGGTTGTAACAGCCCGCTCGCTGCATACGCCTATTCCTAGGAGGTTGTGTCGGCTGTAGATGTTGTTCACCGAGCAGGATGTTGTCGCTAATAGTAACACTACACACACAAGCATCCAAACAAGCACCAAAAGAGAAAACACTGATCGGATCAGTGCTCCGATCGGTGAGATGAATATGGATGCCATGAGTTACATAGTGAGCTTATGAACCATTATTGTTGTTACACTGCCAACTCACCACATACAGTCACAAGTCATTTAAGTTATATTTTTATGCAATCCTGAAAGTGACCTTCGCTTTGGCTGATTAGGCAGGGAAAAAAATGGAAAATCAGCTAACAATGTCTCTGGTGAGAAATGCTTTAAAATATTAAACAAAAAGCTGTAACATAAAATGATTCCAACCGTACCTCCACATTGCTTATTCTGGAACTTTTCACAGTGCTCATCATCGCACTCGCAGAATTCACCATAGTAACTGCTGCCCTTCTCCGTGTTGTGGCATTGGCATCTGCCACACACACAGTCCCCTCGACCCTCACACTCAGTGCCGTAATTCCTCTGACAGGATGCTCGCAGGGCGCTTTCGTCTTTATCACCAATGGAACACTCACAGAACTGACCAATGAAACCCTCATTGCAGCTGAATAAGGACAAGATAAAAAGATGGATGGTTTGTTAGACCACTCTCTATGGAGTCACACTCTCAGGGTAAAATGATAAACTAAACTAAGTATGAACCTGTGTAATGTCATTAAATGTTAAATTGTTTGTTCAATTTTTATATCACAAAATGTCAAACAAACCGGTTGGACTAGATTAAAAATACAAGTCCCAAAAATGCAACCTTAATGCAACAAAATGGAGCAGTACACTGTCATCAAGTCAGCTCTCACTTCCTTCACCCAATGTAAGATTTAAATTAATTACCATCAAACAACTCTGTTGGAAGTGACTTTTAAATACAGTATGGGGCACATGTCACAGCAATAGTTTCATGTTTGTTATTTTCATTAATGAACAAATCAAGATTAAATCAATAGGACATTGCTTGTTTTCATTTTTGTTGATCGGGATTAAAGAACGCAACAATGCATGTTCATTAAAAATAAAAGGCAATTTAAGTGATGGGAGTTTGTTATAAAAAAATAGATCAAATCAACTTTGGACTGTTATGTCCTATGGCTTTAAGAATTTAGCAGGCCAGAAGCAATACAGGTCACTTACAGTATGACGATGAAATTAGTACATCTTGCAGAAATACTATTTGCAACTTTCTCAGAGTTTGAGACTTGTTTTGATTTTGCATAAAATAACTTATGTAACTTATGAGCTAAAAAAATGTATTCCAAATCAAAGTAAGGCAAAAAGTTATATTTTGTTTGTCTAGACATTTCTTTGACATCAGATTAGTAGTCTAAGAAGTATTAATTTCAGTAATAATAGTAAAATCCAATTATTATTATAATCATTGTGTGGGAGGGAAAAGCTTACCTGCAAATACCGCAGACGATGCTTCCCCTGTCACTGCAAATTTGGTGATTTTTGTCATCAGTGTTTTCACATGAACACTCACAGTTGGTAGATAAAGTCACTGTCAGTGTGTCTTTAATGCCCAGTGGTCTGATAGTGAACGACTTGTCCTCCATACATGAGTCTACAGTCACAGTAACGTCAAAATATATCTGGAAAGGGCATTTCAAATTGGAGAGTCAGACACTTTTGCAAGAATTAAAAACAGCATGAAAAACCAAAGGCACAATATTCCCATTTTGTGATTGCACAATCTCAGTTGGTGCTGGTTTCCACAAGGTGTGTGCCTCCTCATTTATTCTGTTTTGTGACAAAATCAGCCAAGGTGTGGTTTTGCTTGCATTAGCAAACTATGGCCTACAGCAGGGAGATCAAACTTGTTTTAGTTCAGGGACCACATTCAGTCCAATTTGATCTCAAGTCACATAAAAACCTATAAATAACAATGTTTCCCTTTGTTTAAGTGCAAAAAAAGTACATTATGACAACATTTACATTTAATGAACTATTACGAAACATTTTATGAACAACCTGAAATTTTTTTAGGAAATAATTTAGGTGTACTGTAATTTACAGTTCAGTTCTGGGTCACATTGACATGTTATGTCCACAGATCTTACTAAAACAACCTAATCATAATTGACAAATTATGAATAGCAGTTACTTTTGTTGAAAATTTGCAATTAATGCCAGATTGGGCCTTCTAGTGGGCGGGTTTTGGCCCTCAGGCCATATGTTTGACACCCTAGCCTACAGCATGCACTGGAATAGTTTAGAATCTTTCCTGAAGAGCTGGTGTCTGAGCTACATCATCTATTCTGGGGCCACCAGATCTGGATCAGGATATACAGATTTAAACATTGAATGCATGGTAGTTAATAAGAACTGCAATTACTCAAGGGAGGCACCTAATACAATTAAGCATCTGAATCTGAAATGTAATAACACTATATAAAACACTGTCAACACTGACCATTTGCTCTGGATGCACATTGTTACAAACTCCTTGGCGGTCTCCTGCTGGTCCTGGATTACTGCATACAGGGGTATAGACAACTCTTACATTGTCAGGAAGACTGTCATGGGTCACGGTTACTTTAGAGGACGAGCTCTGCCATAAAAATCAGTAAGAAATAACGTATTGGTCACAATACAGATTTCAAAGATGCATGTGCCCTTAAAGGTGGCAAACTGATGCACAATGAAAGACCAACTTACATTGTAGGCGTTTTCAATCAACTGAACAACATTTCTAGAATCTGATGACAGGACTCCCACTTCAGATTTTGGTATCATTTTGGAGAGTTCCTGGGAAATAAAACAGGGAACTTAATTTTAATCTGAGTAATACAATGTTTGCTTTGTAAGGTGTACCAAAACGAATTAATTTAATTTACCGTATACACGTTCTTGACATTTTCTGTCACTGCAAATATTGGCTGAATATTGTGCTTTTCCAACACCATAGCCACTTGTCCAACAGATGGGTAGTCCTGCAAATAATAATTAGTAAAATATTGCTATTGCAAATATTGCTTACACTGCTTACATAATCAATGAGTCAAATCACTGGAGTAAACTGTCATGATTCCCAGTGTTGGGCAAGTTCAAAAACGTAATACATTATGTATTACTTGTTACTGTCATTTCAAAGTCAGTAGTTACTGTCTCTGAATTGTAAGACATTACACTACTACTGCATTACTTACTATTAATTACTCTCACCAAAATAACTGTATATATATATATATATATATATATATATATATATATGCACACACACACACACACACTTCCTTGTAAGCTAAATTATTTTTAAGATTTCATATAACTGATGGACGACATTTTCCCTAATGAGAAAGAATAAGGTACCAAAACTCCACCCATCATCGCAAAAGCTGTAAATGTCCTCTGTTGATCCAGTATTAGCCTTACACCTTGGCTTTAACATCAACACATACGCACAAACCAAATTAATATAAACTATGGACAGTGGTTTATTGACAACCTGCAATATTATCTTACCAGAGAAGAAAAAAAGAAGAAAAAAAAAACATCAGCCAATAAACTCCTACTGAACAATAACAGTAAAAGTTAGGGCTGTTGCTAATTACTGGAATGTGTTGGTGCTGAGTGATAAAGTAAATAGATCATTTGGTAACTTATGAGCCACACGCCTCGGCTGGTCAGCCAAGCACCTAAGATGTGTGCGCACGCGCTGCGTGTGTGGGGGAGGGAGGAGTAAACGGGAGGGGTGGATCATCATATTATTTTTAAACCACATACTTTCTTCGATTGTGCTATTTTTGTCATCTTATCATATACAAACCCTTTTAAAATAAAACAACCATTTTTGTTTTTTCAATTCTTATTTTTGGGTGCCGGGACAAAGTTTAAGTTTAATGTTTAAAAACATTTTTTGGAATGCCTTACATTACCACGTTACAGCAAAAAGCAATACATTACAGTAATTACATTACTTTTGTAACGTGTTACTCCCAACTCTAATGATTCCACACATACCATCTCACTGCTCTTGGCATAAACACTGTTTTCCATATGGCACTGTTCATCATTGGGTTCCAGTATGCCGGCCAGTTTTCCATCCCCAGCCATGTGGAATCCAGCGTCAGTGGTCAGCACAATAAGCCGAGTGCTGCTGTTTCTCCAACCGATTTTGTCCTAAAAAAAAATATGCACATTGTAAAATTTTTCTGAGATGAATATTGATTGCGGTGGACTCTTTAATGGGGAACACTTTAACAAAGTGATGGACACTACATAACAGATCATTATCAGTAGCATTGTAAAATCACCTATCATGCACAGTTTGCACGAGCAAGCTGCAAAAGCACCACAATTCTGTGCTTTAGTTTTATGTTACCAAGTCTTTATAACATCAAGTTTGGATTCTTTGTCTCGCTAGCTATACATATCTATCTGTTTAAATGGGTTCTTACCCCACACACAGCAGCCTGCATCATGGCATCCAGACTCCCTTCAGGAGAGTCAAGGTTCCCAGAAATGAACTGAGCTGCAACTTTTTGTTGGAACTCCTCCTCCAGTGCTGTCATACTAAGCACATGTCTGTAGCCAAAGGCAGCCTGACACTGCTGTTCATTCTGATCACATGGCTTCTCCAGTTTTTTGGTGTTGGTGTAAGGAAGGACTGTCTTATCAACAAAGGCACCAAATCCTGTAATTATAATAAGCTACAGCTTTACTCATCACATTATTTTTCTCCATATAATTTCTTCTTGCAATGTATGTGTCAGACAATGAGATAAGAAATTAGCCTAACCATTGTTGACTAGTGAAGAGTCTTTTACTCAACATCTGACATAATTGCATGTCTACACCACAGTGCGCTTTTTAATTATATGCCCTAAACTGAAGACACTGCTGAATGTGGATTTAACTCTTCATGTCCTGCTCCTTGGGTTGAGATAATCTTTAAATCTTTTAGTAGGAAACTTTGAGATCCCAAAGTTATTAAGTGATATATAAAAGTTAACACTGTAAGTTATATCTGTATTCTACAGTGCATCAGATAGATGATTTATGTTATTAGAATAACATCACCATCATATTACCTATTTGAGCATGCTTAGTGATTTTTTTCAGAGTGGCAAAAAGATCATTGCTGAGTTCTTTGATTTTCTGCAAATCATCTTTCATGGAGTAAGACAGGTCCATCAAGTAGTAGAGGTCCACTGGATAACCCTCAACTCTCTTGAAAGAAACACGGAAGGTTTCTGGAAGCCCTGTACACACAGACAGAAAAACTTTGATTGTTTGATTGAAATGTAGAGACTGGCAGTGACATGGAAACAAACACATTAACTGATTACACAAACCTGGTCGCAGCTTCAGGCTAATTTTCTGTGGACTCATCTGGACTGGTTCACTATTGTCAAACGAGTTAGACAGAGATTCATTCTTGGTAACATCTTGAGAGTTCTTAGGAGAGACGATGTCTGTAACACTGCAGCCTTTAGCTATCAACTGGGCTATGGTGTCACACCGCACTGCTTCCTGCTCTCGTGCTTTGGTGAAATTCTGCAAAAAATGAAGACAATAATGGATTGGGATTGGCTTTCAGACTAAAAATATAATGTGCTTTAACATGTTGCCATGTTTTCAATAAACCGGTAGACATCAGCAAGAACTGCAGGCAAAATAATGCATTCAAATCATCAATCAATCAATCAATCAATCAATCAATCAATATTTATTTGTATAGCACCTTCCAGCACCCAATGGTGCACAAGGTGCTTTCCAGGGTAAAAGCAAGAATAAAAGCAATATTACAAAGAACAAAAACAATATTACTAAAACATAATTAAGACACAGCTGCACAGCAAAAAGGTGCACAAAGTGCATTCAAGTGTTAAACAAGAATAAAAGTAGTACTACTAAAATAAAATTAAAATTAGGCCAGCATAAAATACAAACACCGGGGCCAAGCCATGAATGGCTTTAAACACAAATAAAAGGACTTTGAAGTCCACCCTGTACCGCACCGGGAGCCAGTGAAGGGAACAGAGGACTGGTGTGATATGTGAGTGTTTGGAGGTGCCGGAGAGAAGGCATGCTGCTGCGTTCTGTACAAGTTGGAGATTTTGGAGGAGAGAATGGTTAAGTCCAGCATAAAGGGCATTGCAATAGTCAATCCGCAAGCTGATGAAGGCGTGAATAACCTTTTCAAGGTCAGGTCGGGACAAGAATGGTTTGACCTTTGCAAGGAGTCTTAGATGGAAAAAAACTCGCCTTTACCACCGCATTTATCTGTTTGTCATATTTTAGTTCATTGTCAAATATAACACCCAGGTTTCTCACAGAGGGAGCGAATTGAGGTGTTACAGGATCAAAACAGGGTGAATTTTGTGGTGAGTCGGGGCTGAAAAGAATATACTCAGTTTTCCCTTCATTTAAATGAAGGAAATTCTGGGCAAGCCATCCTTTAATATCCTGAAGACAGTTATGAAGAGGTTCCAGTGCAGAACTCAGGATCTCTGGAAGGTAGATCTGTAGGTCGTCAGCGTAGAAATGGAACTGGATGTTATGTCTGGTGATGACTTGTCCGAGTGGCAGCATGTAGCGTGCAAACAGAATAGGCCCCAGAATTGAACCTTGGGGCAGATGGGGACAGAGGGGAAGATGATGATGCAAAGTCATTTAGCATTACTGAGAAAGTCCTGTTTGTGAGTATTTGAAGAGAACCATTTGAGCACCGCCCCCTGGAGGCCGACAGTGTGTTGAAGCTCGGAGATGAGAATGGCATGATCCATGGTGTCAAATGCAGCAGTCAGGTCCAGTAGCATCAGAACCACTGAGCTTTTTTTGTTCATAGCCACAAGAATGTCATTGTGGACCCTCAGCAATGCAGACTCTGTGCTGTGTCTGGATCTAAAACCTGACTGAAATTTCTCAGCAATGGCATGCAGTTGGAGATGGGCCTGAAGCTGGGAAAAAACAAGTTTCTCCATCATAGACTGTATAAAGATGGAGGATGGAACAGCTGAACAGATAAAGACAGTTCTGTTAATATGAAGCCTGCAGCAGGATGACGTGAGTTGCATCAGGTAATAAAGAAACTGATGGTGACTTGTTGTGTTTAATCTACCTGAAGTCACTTTACAGACCAAAACTGGACATATCAGTACCCACTTCTTGTATTTGATTTTACATAAACTTTCTCTCTCACCAGCTGTTGGCACCATGAACAGAATGGCCCAGATCTGATACAATCGCTACAGGAGGTGACACCTGACTTTGTGCAAACTTCTTGTTGTTGACACAGCCCTGCAAAGAAAACCACACATTTGTACAACATGATCACACATTCACATAAATCTTTTTAAAATATCTATAGTCTTTAATATAGACAATAAAGACATTAAATTGTCTATAGTACACACTAAATGTAGTGAGTAGGGATCGGGCGATAATAGGATAATAGGGGTTACAAAGCAATAAGGCATAACATTATGACCACTGGCAGTAAAAGTGAATTACACTGTAATTGAATGATCTCATTTTTACATTTTAAAGCTTACCATTCTGCTGCATCAGCAGGAGCAGAAGGAACAGCAAACGACAATCCATGCCCTGGTGACAAAACAACAGATTTTTGTGACCATTATCCATCACTTCAATACAGCTACTTTAAAATACTACTCCTGAAAATACACAGAATATCATCAAATTATTTCATATTATAAAGCTGTTACGCTCAGTTGACCCTCATTTTGCATGATCCATATATAATACAAAAATATATATTGCATATTTTTATCTATAGCACAGTGCTTGCATCTGATTGGAGTCATTAAGATCTATCTTCAGAGACAACTACCTTGAGAAACTGTATGCAAGTCTTCCAAGAGGAACTGCTGCTGTAAATGCAAAAGTTGTTCTCTCTTTCTTTGTCTGGATTGCCCTGTGAAAATAAATCGAACCAAGGTTAATTGCAACGTTCCAAAAATATCGTGCCTCTACTACACATCATTTCATTTCAACATTAATGTCCAGCACAACAGCACAAGCGTTGGCCCTGCGATTGACTGGCGACCTGTCCAGGGTGTACCCCTGCCTCTCGCCCGATGACAGCTGGGATAGGCTCCAGCAGACCCCCGTGACCCCTAACAGGACTAAACGGGTATAGAAAATGACTGACAACAGCACAAGCGTTTAATAATGATGATGTCAAGCTTTCAATCCCTTTAGAAATAATAAGAAAAAATCCCATCTAGATGTGAAGAAGGTCACCGTTTCGAATCAATGGGCCGGCTGGCCTTTCTGTGTGGAGTTTGCATGTTCTCCCTGTGTCTGCGTGGGTTCTCTCCGGGTACTCCGGCTTCCTCCCACCATCTAAAGACATGCTCATTAGGTTAATTGGTGATTCTAAATTGCCCGTAGGTGTGCATGTGAGTGTGAATGGTTGGCCCTGCGCTGGACTGGCGACCTGTCCAGGGTGTACCCCTGCCTCTCGCCCGATGACAGCTGGGATAGGCTCCAGCAGACCCCCATTACCTCTAACAGGACTAAACGGGTATAGAAAATGGCTGACTGACTGACCATCTACGTAGATGTGAGTATGCATAGTACACATCATTGACTGTATTTCATACCTCCACTAAAGGAGAAGTGACCTTTACTGACATATGTCAAGGCAAATACAATTGCATCGTAATCTCATGGAGCCTATCCGCTGTGACGCTATGAGGAGGCAACATGTAAAAATGAGCATCGGCTCAGCTGACATGTGTCAAACTCCCACCAGTGTCACGGTGGTTTCCTGTGCACAAAACAGTGTGTCAACACTACACCATAAAAGGAAGAGGAGAAGAGTAAAGTGTTAGGTTAAAGATACACATCCCCTTCTCATACAAGCAGAAAAATTGCTTGCAACGATGCTCACTGCTGCAGCTTTGTGACGATTCACTGTGAAGTACAGAACACCGGCCTTCATCAAATCAGATTTCAGTTAGATTGATGATGAGACGGCAGTAGAGTAGAATTTTACAGCATGTAGAAACCTGATTCAACTGAAAATGTGGATATAGAAGGTTGATGATTTGAATCAACACAGATCTGTCTATAGTTTCATATTAAGTTGAGCTGCCTTCAGCAATGACTGTAAAACTTTTAAGTGTACAAAATGCATTGTTATTTCTCCTGAAAACATAACTTTGTGTCAGACCTGCTCCAATTTCTGTAAATTCGTATTTTCAAACAACAGAATGTTCTGAGGGAGAATTAAAGAATGAATTGCAGACGACCGTAAAACTAAACATGTCAAACATGTCAGAGGAAACAAACAAACAAACAACCCCTTTCCTGAGGATTCTGGTTCTTTGAGTTAGTAGGCATTTTGAACATTGCGAAGTGAGTGAGTACATGTTCAGTACAGTCCATTTCATTCATATTAGATATGCAAAGCAGAGTTTAAAAGTAGCTTCCAACTTCTTCAAAGCAAGGGCACCACTACACTTCCGGGTTTAAGGTGTCATCTGCTTTATGTGCACCTTTCATGTAAATACACCTGCTTGATAGTTTGTTAGAAGCAAATTGATATCTAACAAAACAGTCATGCGCTAAATCTTAACTTCACAAAGGTTATGATATTCAGTCTTTTTGTGTGCTGTACCAACACGTTTGATTATTTTTACAGACCTATTTTAGTCATTGTACAAGACTAAATAATACCACCAGAAACTACACCATGACTATCTGCAGGACTGTCATATTAGAATGGACGCTGTCGCCCATAAAAATTGGAATAAAACTATTTAGACCTCTTCTCTTGAAATGATTGTGACAATGTAATTTATTCTTCATCGATAAAGTGTATATCTTCTTAAAACTTAACTGGTCAGTCTCTCCCAAACATATAACTGATGTGTATAAATAGGATAAAAAGAGGACTGTGACCTTTTTGGGCAACAGTGCACTACACTAGTGTACCCAGTGTTTTGGAGAACAAGCATGCACACACACAGTGTTTGTTCTCTGCATTAAACCCATCCAAGTGAGCACACTGGGAGTAGTGGTCAGCCATGCAAGGCATGTCTCAGACAGTATTCTGGATAAAAGCCAAGGCTGAATGTCCTCAGAACGTCACAAAAGCACTAAATTGCAAACTAAATTGAGGAATTGACTGGATATAATGTGGGCTTATTTGGATCAGATTAAATACAACAGCTGAATAAGAAATTAGACGCAACACTGTTGAACTTAAATGGCCATCTATTAGACACTGTTGTGAAATACAAAAAATTATAATTAGGGACCGAGCAACGAAGTGCAGGGGCCCAACAGGGCCATGCAACGGAGTTGATCCCAGTAAGTGCCCCCAGCACGGGCGTGGCAAAATGGCTCTGTAGCACCACCGCCTCATGTACTAACGTTGCATACGTACAAAAACGTTGCGTACTCGCTCACGTAAAAGTTCAGATGTATCAAGAGAGAAATGTCCGTGAATTTTGTACGTGCCAACGGCAACGACGTTGCTGGCATATGTATGATTCTACAGATGTGGATCCTTTGGCGACTCTTAGAGGTCATGCCGGGAAACTGTCATCATAAAACTGAAAACTATTGTGATGTGCACATCAGAGAAACACGACAAATTTGCACTGATGAACAATTAACACACCCAGGTGTCCGTAATTATGTGAATGGATATAAAAGCGCGAAGAGATGCAGAAAATGTCGTTAACAACAACGGCAGCCTTAGCATTATTAGAAGATATCGCAAACGGTACAATAAGAAGAGAGCGTGCATTCAGAGACAGAGAGGATTTCCTGGCTAATAACGACAACTGGCTCATCAGCCGCTTTAGGTTCCCGAGGGTAATCCTTCTAGAACTGTGCGCAGAGCTTCGGCCGGCATTGGAGCGCTACACGGCAAGGAGCCATGCGTTACCTGTGTCCGTACAGGTACTGACCACACTGGGGTTCCTCGCAACCGGGGCATTCCAGAGGGAGCTGGCCGACCGATCGGGACTGTGCCGGCGCTGTGCAGGACCATACAAGCCGTGTGGGGCGTATAATTCCGTCCCAGGGGCCTCATGTACTAACAGTTGCGTAGATTTCCTACTAAATCATGACGTAAACTCAGATTTACAAGCAGTTCGAAGCACATTTTCTTTTGTACATCCCAATCGAGCGTACCCGACTCCTCCCCATCCACGAACCTTTTAAATATGCAACTCCATGTCCACGCCCCTTTTAAATATGCAAAATGACCCTGCACCTGAGATTCCCCTCTCTGGGCGATCAGAAAACGAAAACATAGGAATGAGTAAGACTGGAAAGAAGAAGAACTTCACAGAAAGCGAATTGGAGACGCTACTCACTGGAGTAGAGATGTGCAAAAATGTGCTCTTTGGCACGCTGCCACAATGTTTATTTCCATTTGCACATCACGTATGATCTGTACATTGATCGAATGAAAATGTTTCCTGTTGACATTTACAGTGTTTTTGCTCAGTTTTTTTTCCTCCTACAGCTTTTATGTGTGTTAGAGGAAACTCAAACACACACTAAAAATGTTTAAAAATGGAATTCACATAATGTTCAGTTTTGGATTTGGACAACTATTCACTCGCGCTTCCATTTCATGAAAATGCGTTAGTCAACTTCCTCTCAAAGACAGAGAAGCCTGTCTTCCTCATGTCGCTTAACATAGTTTATCAAACTGTCACAAACTAGTGCTGTTGTACTGTATATTACTTGTATCATTTTGGAATGAAAAGCTGATCACAATATGAAATGTGATGGATGTCAAATGCAAAGTATATTATTTCCTCCATCAGACTTTACTTGCAACACGACACAACCATGTTTTCATTTGATAATAAACAACAAGATGGAACAATAAAAGGCAAAAAGGATCATAACAGCCAACAGTTTCTTGACTAAAATTAACAATTTCTTTGCTCAGTCAGACTTACCAGAAACAGGAATTGAAGCATAGGTTTGAGGTTGACAGTTCTGCTAAAGGCTATCTGGTCTACATGAGAGACTATATACTCATGTGAAGTGTGAAACAACCAGTGAGAGAACAGTGAGGGTGGTGTCACTGACTATGACCCACATAGAAAACTATTTATATCTAAGTTAACTCTCAACATACACTATATTACTAAAAGTATTCGCTCACCTGCCTTTACTCATTCTATGAACTGAAGTGCCATCCCATTCCTAACTCATAGAATTCAATATGATGTCGGTCCACCTTTTGCAGCTATTACAGCTTCAACTCTTCTGGGAAGACTGTCCACAAGGTTGAGGAGAGTGTTTATAGGAATTTTTGACCATTCTTCAAAAAGCGCATTGGTGAGGTCACACACTGATGTTGGTCGAGAAGGCCTGGCTCTCAGTCTCCGCTCTAATTCATCCCAAAGGTGTTCTATCGGGTTCAGGTCAGGACTCTGTGCAGGCCAGTCAAGTTCATCCACACCAGACTCTGTCATCCACGTCTTTATGGACCTTGCTTTGTGCACTGGTGCACAGTCATGTTGGAAGAGGAAGGGGCCCGCTCCAAACTGTTCCCACAAGGTTGGGAGCATGGAATTGTCCAAAATGTTTTGGTATCCTGAAGCATTCAATGTTCCTTTCACTGGAACTAAGAGGCCAAGCCCAGCTCCTGAAAAACAACCCCATACCATAATTCCTCCTCCACCAAATTTCACAGTTGGCACAATGCAATTTGAAATGTACCGTTCTCCTGGCAACCTCCAAACCCAGACTCGTCCATCAGATTGCCAGATGGAAAAGCGTGATTCATCACTCCAGAGAACGCGTCTCCACTGCTCTAGAGGCCAGTGGCGGCGTGCTTTACACCATTGCATCCGACGCCTTGCATTGCACTTGGTGATGTGTGGCTTGGCTGCAGCTGCTCGGCCATGGAAAACCATTCCATGAAGCTCTCTGCGTACTGTACTTGGGCTAATCTGAAGGTCACATGAAGTTTGTAGCTCTGTAGCAATTGACTGTGCAGAAAGTCGGCGACCTCTTTGCACTATGCGCTTCAGCATCCGCTGACCCCTCTCCGTCACTTTACGTGGCCTACCACTTCGTGGCTGAGTTGCTGTTGTTCCCAAACGCTTCCATTTTGTTATAATAGAGCTGACAGTTGACTGTGGAATATTTAGGAGCGAGGAAATTTCACGACTGGATTTGTTGCACAAGTGGCATCCTATGACAGTTCCACGCTGGAATTCACTGAGCTCCTGAGAGCGGCCCATTCTTTCACAAATGTCTTGTTTCACAGTCTGCATGCCTGAGTGCTTGAATTTATACACCTGGGGCCAGGCCAAGTGATTAGAACACCTGATTCTGATCATTTGAATGGGTGAGCGAATACTTTTGGTAATATAGTGTATGTTCCTAAAGATTCTTAGCGCTAAGAGTTGCTCCTAGTGGCCAAATTCTAAGAAAATTCTTAGAAGCATTTTCTAAGAATTTCCTCTCAAAGTTAGGAGTAGCTCCTAGTAAAGATAAAATGTATTCCTAAAGAATCTTAGCTCTTAAGAGTGCTCCTAAGGTGAGATCTGTTAAGAGCAGGGAGGAGGACTTTTAGGAGCCTTAGGAATTTCTTATGCAGAGGAGAAAATGGCTGAAAGAAGAGACAGGAGAGATATTCTCCAAACACTGAATGACAATCAAGCTTGTTACAATCACAATATCACCAGAAATGAAACTCAACACAACACTGAAATGTTTAGCAACAGGAAAAATGCAACAACGCAACAATGCAGCAGTGATGACTTGGAGCCAAATCTACGTCTCAAAACACTTTTATTCTAATTGACCAGTTGATCCAGGAGCAAACACTGTTCCTCTGTCCAGTTGGGTTTCCTACTTAATTTCTTCTCCATTGCTGTTTGGCTTGTGGAAGATTTTAACACCAACCAACACTGCTTCTTCTAGACTGATTAGCAATCACAGAAATTGATGAAAGCTGAGCCATTTTACCCTCGTTAATATCAGATGGGTGAAGTGCAAAATATTACCAGCGTGGTAAATGAATAAAAGCAAAAAAAGAGCTATCAGCATATGAGTACTGTGAAAGTGGGCCTGAGTTTAATCACACATTTTATAGGATCATTTTTAAAGTATAGCTTACTATTTATTTATTTTTATGTAAAGTATTAGTTATAATTACACAGTCTTCATAAAGATTAGATTCTGTTATTAAGTTGATTGATTTGATGTCCATTCTAGGCCAATTATCACCAAATACGGGCCCAGCGCATTAGCTTTGCTCTGGGTACCAGTGGCAGGTGCTGTGTTAGTGCTGTCGTCTGTATGACTATAGGGAGCTTTGTCTGAAAATAAATAAAAATCAATAAATGCAAATTTTAAAAAAAAGAATCGTAATTTTACTTTATCTGCTCTTTGTGAGTGTAGGACAAGCAACATGCGAGTTACCAACTTACTGACGCGACCTTCTTGACCAGGTTTGTAGGTAAAATGTTCTGTAAATTTCCATGCCAAAAATGCATTTTTCTCATCAGTAAATACTTTCTCTGTGTTACTATTGCACTAAAAAGAAGGTGTGACATGCAAAACAGCAATCATCAGCAACCACATTATGGAAAGATTTGGCTAATCTGTAATGTTATGTGTGATTTTCTTCAAATGACAAGGAAAACTGATCAATATGTGTTATTGTCTTGGTTGAAGAGTATACTCATTTAACATTGCACCAATATTCATTTATGATGACAGCTAGGATAACAGGAATAAGTGGGCACAGACAATGAATGAATGAAAGAATCAATGAATTAATCATTTTAGTTCACCTACAGGCAGCTTCACTAGAAAAAGAGAGTGCCTGCCTTTGTTATGTGCCCTGCCCCTGCCTATCTGCCTTGCCTCTCCACGGTACTCATCTTGAAGAGATGGAGAGAACTGCGAGAAAAAAAGAAACTTGCTCTTCAAGCAAACGCTGGCAAATGTGCCAGAATTACAGACATGTTTGATACAGCAGGTACTTAATCGGCTCCCATGGCTGACGGTGCAGACCAATGTGTGTCAAGGGTGGTTGGGAAACAACCATGTCCATGGCTGAGGTGCCTTGAGCAAGTTTCTAACCCTAAAACGGCTCCCCGGGTGCGGCCCTGAGCGGCTGCAGCCCCCTGTTGTATCTGTTCTTTAGTCTGAAATGTCCACATCCAATCAGTGTGCATCATCTTCTTCTTCTTCACTGTTGGAAGTCTTATGCCAGTATTCTTCTGTGTGGATTTGGTTGTCTTTATTATCATTTTACAGGTGCAGATAGTTTGCTGTAGCTTTTGCTTTTTGTCATTGCATATTTACCTGAAATGAACAATTTCTTCGCTAAGTCAGTCTTACCAGAAACAGGAAGATGGAGCACAGGTTTGAAGCTTTGAGATTTGCCTTTTGGATTATTAATCAGTTAAAAGCCAGTACAGAATATGGGCAAAGTTTATGTAAAGTATGTTTAAGTAAATAGAAAATACTTAACACAGAATGATCACTTGAGGACAAATAAAAACAAAATTTTCCGGAGTGTTCGGAAACTGTAGTACAATTATGAAACTAAATCTCTCCCATCATTGAACTTCATTCTGGATTTGGATGTACAAAATTATCACTCCACAATAAATGTTATAAATAATATAAGTAAGTGTTTAGAAAGTACAATAAAAACATTTCTCCCCTATTTCTCCCCTATAGGGCTAAGTGGGCAGGGCCCCATATTTTTTCTGAAAAAATGGTCCCCACATTGGGAGCCCTGTAGGCTGGTTAAATGGGCCCTGTAAGTACACTATATTACCAAAAGTATTCGCTCACCTGCCTTTACTCATTCTATGAACTGAAGTGCCATCCCATTCCTAACTCATAGAATTCAATATGATGTCGGTCCACCTTTTGCAGCTATTACAGCTTCAACTCTTCTGGGAAGACTGTCCACAAGGTTGAGGAGAGTGTTTATAGGAATTTTTGACCATTCTTCCAAAAGCGCATTGGTGAGGTCACACACTGATGTTGGTCGAGAAGGCCTGGCTCTCAGTCTCCGCTCTAATTCATCCCAAAGGTGTTCTATCGGGTTCAGGTCAGGACTCTGTGCAGGCCAGTCAAGTTCATCCACACCAGACTCTGTCATCCACGTCTTTATGGACCTTGCTTTGTGCACTGGTGCACAGTCATGTTGGAAGAGGAAGGGGCCCGCTCCAAACTGTTCCCACAAGGTTGGGAGCATGGAATTGTCCAAAATGTTTTGGTATCCTGAAGCATTCAATGTTCCTTTCACTGGAACTAAGGGGCCAAGCCCAGCTCCTGAAAAACAACCCCATACCATAATTCCTCCTCCACCAAATTTCACAGTTGGCACAATGCAATCTGAAATGTACCGTTCTCCTGGCAACCTCCAAACCCAGACTCGTCCATCAGATTGCCAGATGGAAAAGCGTGATTCATCACTCCAGAGAACGCGTCTCCACTGCTCTAGAGGCCAGTGGCGGCGTGCTTTACACCATTGCATCCGACGCCTTGCATTGCACTTGGTGATGTGTGGCTTGGCTGCAGCTGCTCGGCCATGGAAACCCATTCCATGAAGCTCTCTGCGTACTGTACTTGGGCTAATCTGAAGGTCACATGAAGTTTGTAGCTCTGTAGCAATTGACTGTGCAGAAAGTCGGCGACCTCTTTGCACTATGCGCTTCAGCATCCGCTGACCCCTCTCCGTCACTTTACGTGGCCTACCACTTCGTGGCTGAGTTGCTGTTGTTCCCAAACGCTTCCATTTCGTTATAATAGAGCTGACAGTTGACTGTGGAATATTTAGGAGCGAGGAAATTTCACGACTGGATTTGTTGCACAAGTGGCATCCTATGACAGTTCCACGCTGGAATTCACTGAGCTCCTGAGAGCGGCCCATTCTTTCACAAATGTCTTGTTTCACAGTCTGCATGCCTGAGTGCTTGAATTTATACACCTGGGGCCAGGCCAAGTGATTAGAACACCTGATTCTGATCATTTGAATGGGTGAGCGAATACTTTTGGTAATATAGTGTATATATGTGGGCTAAGAGCCTGTGTTGGGGGTAACACGTTACAAAAGTAATATAATTGCTGTAATGTAATCCTTTTTAAAGTAATGCGGTAATGTAAAAAAAAAAAAATTGGGTAATATTTTACTCAGTACAAAGGTCAGTAACACATGTTACAATTTACATGTTAGATTTTAAACCAAATTTAAGTAGTGTTTTTTTATACCAATAACACTGTGAGATCAGCAGAGGAGAAAAATTTGCAAATTGTAGACCGTTTCTTCCTGCTGTAGGGCTGGAGCAGGCTCGACGTCGGACAGTAGCTCGTTTTATATTAAAGTTTTATATTAAAGGGGTTTGTCTATGATAAGATGACAAAAATAGCACAATCAAAGAAAGTATGTGGTTTAATGAGGAAACGAGGAAATGCAGAATACCCCCCATAGCACCAACACATTCCAGTCATTAGCAACAGCCCTAACTTTCACTGTTGTTGTTATTGTTCAGTAGGAGTTTACTAGCTTTTTTTTTCTTTTTTTTCCATCTCTGGTAAGATAATATTGCAGGTTGTCAATCAAACACTGTACACAGGTTATATTAAGCTTTTGGTTTGTGCATATGTGTTGATGTTAAAGCCAAGGTGTAAGGCTAATACTGCCTATCATGATGGGTGAGGTTTTGGTACCTTATTCTTTCTCATTAGGGAAAATGTCGTCCATCAGTTATATGAAATCTTAACAATAAAAACAAGTAATACATAATGTATTTTGTATGTAGGTTTTTGAAGTAACTTGCCCAACACTGGCTGGAACTTGGTTACATGGACATGGACCCTATAGAGGAGAGATGTAAGCGGGCTAAGTGGGCATTGTATGGGACCGGGAAACACTAGGTGGGATGTACTAGGTTTTCGTTACATGTGACCTGTTGACTGAAAATCAGTGTAGAACAGTACATCTACACTTTTCATATTTTTAACGAATTTTTAATACAGTATATTTCATCGTGTAAATATGAGCATTATAGATCAATAGCTTCCAGGTCATGTGACCCATGGCTGAAAATCAATGTAGGACAGTGGATCTACACTTGGTGTATGAGACACACCTCTTTTGATAGCATTTTAACACTTCTCATATTTTTAATGAATTTTTAATACACTTCATTATTAAATATGAACATTATAGCTCAAAAGGTTATAGGTCATGTGACCAATTGGCTCAAAATCAATGTATGGCAATATAGCTACAGTTGCTGTATGTGACACACCACCTTTTTATAATATTTTAACACTCCTTATGTTTTTAATGAAATTGTGGAGAGGCAGGGCAGATAGCCAGGCACAGGTCCAGCTGCAGCCCATCCATCTATGAGGCCAGGCCCAGGACAGCTGCGACCCATCCATCCATCAGGCCAGGCCCAGGTCCAGCTGCAGCCCATCTATCCATCATGCCAGGCCCAAGACTAGGCCTGGACCAGGTTAGTGGAACTGCTCTCCTTGCTCCTGACAATGGGACCCAAGAAGGCAGAAGCTAAATAAGAGGATGAACAAGTATCGCTGGCAGTACTTTCTAAACAGAAAGTTCACTTGATTTCAAAGAAATTTATTTGACCAGGTTCAAGTGAAGGGAGGGGTCAAGAATCCTGGGGTCCGAAGTTCCGGGGGTCCGAGGGTCCGAGGGAAAGAAAAGAGAGTCGGAAATGATGGTCCTTGGGTGACAAGACGTAGGAACCCAGGGAGAGAGATTCAGGGTGGGGGCATATCTCTGGATACGTTGGCTCCTTGACCCCCTGGTTCCTGCAAGATATTGGAAAGGAGAAGAGCGAACAGAGAGGGTCGGGATGGAGGGGTTTGAGAACTGAGTCAGATGGATGAGGAGAGGTTAGGTGTGCTTATATAGGCAGGTGCAGGTAATTGGGTGTTTGAGGTGTGGTCATGTTCCTGAACCTCAGTTATCTAACTTCATTTCACTAACAAGACCACACCTCTTGATTTCAAAGAAATTTGTTTTGCCAAGTTAAAGAAAAGGGAAAGGGTCGAGCGATCCGGGGGTCCGAGGGGCCGGGGGAAAGAGAGTCTAGAATGGTGGTCCTTAGGCGACGAGACGTAGGAACCCAGGGAGAGAGATTCAGGATGGGGGCATATCTCTGGATACGTCGGCTCCTTGACCCCCAAAAGAGTTTGCTGAGGCGAGTTGGAGATGGGCTTTTCTGATGTCGTCCGGGTGGTTATGGATGTAGCTATGTTAGGCTTGTGATGTCCATCTTCCTAAAATTTTAATGAGATGGCCGGGTATACCTTGACTGGAAGCGGTGGATGCATCTCCAATGCGGAAAGAGTTAACATGCTGATGTGAGAATGGGAAATGATAGGGCAAGGCGCACTGGTGATCAATTTAATGAAGAATGTGATGCCGCTGATGTAGACTTGGATGGTAAAGGTTTAGATTTTTTGGACAAAATGGGCATATGTTATAAAGCTGGTAAATGAGGTAACGTCTAATGAAGGGAAAGGCAGATGAAGAGCTGCATGGAAAGCCTTGAAGCAGTTCCAACCGGTGAAGTATGAGGAAAACGTGGCGGGCAAAAGGCTGTTTAAGATGAATTCTTGTGACGCTGAAGCGAGGTGGTGGAGTTGAGGTCTTATTTGAAGATGGTGGCTGAAATGGTGGGACCGAAGTTGGAAGCGGATCCGAATCTGGAGCTAAGGATTTGGATTTCTGGAAAGAAAAACGAGACAGTGGATCAGCAGTTGCATTCATATGACCTGGGATATGACTTGCGTGAATGCTGAATTGGTGTTGGGCTGAGATGAGAGTGAGTCTGCGCATGAATTGCATTATTTCGAGGGATTCGGAACGGCCTTTATTTATGATGTTGGTGGTGGTGATATTGTCAGAGTGTATGAGAATAATCTTTTTTTGACCATTCTTGCCCCCAAAGAAGGGCTGCAATGACAATGGGGTATAATTCGTACAGGGCAGAGGAATGGAACATTTAGGACATTCCTGATGGCCATTGTGAAGCGAACCAGCGTCCCCTGTAGTATCCGCCGAATCCGACAGTGGGTGCTGCGTCTGTGTAGAGCTGTATGTCATCGGGCTGGGAGACAAAGTCATCATAAAAGAAGGAAATGCCATTTCAAGAAGACAAAAAATAATGCCACATTTTAAATTCTGTTTTGCAGGCTGGGTCGAGGGTGATAGAATCGAGGAGGGAAGGAGCGGCGGAGGCTAGTGACAGGAGGTGCGAGAGGAAAGATCGACCTTGGGGAATGATGCGGATGGCATAATTAAGGTGGCCGAGAAGGGAGAGAAGCTGCCGTTTTGAACATCTGGGGGCTAGGAGGAAATTGGAAATAATCAAAGAAAAGTTTTTCTGATGGCAAGGAGGCTTGAAATTAATTAGAGTTCAGAGTAATGCCAAGGAACTCCAGGGAGGTGCAGGGACCTTCCGTTTTCTCTTTGAAAAGGGGAATTCCTAGATCTGTGAAAGCAGATGTGAGTGTGGTGAGACCGTGGGATGGGGTTGAGGATGAAGGCATGATGGTAAGGAAGTCATCCAGCAGATATATACGACGAACAGGAGCTTGTGGTTGTTAATGAGGATCCAGCAGAGGGACTCTGAAAGGCAGTTGAATGTTTTTGGGCTGCTTTTGCAGCCAAAGGTGAGGCGAACTGCAAAGTAGTATGACCCTTTCCATGCTACCCTGAAAAAACTCCAGAAGTCAGGCCGTATAGAAAAGACTTTGAAGGCACTAGTGATGTTGGCTTTGGTCAACCAGGCCCCGCAACCAGCAAGGCGTATGAGGCTAATTGCATGATCGATTGAGGCGTAATGCATGGAGAAGTCTGTGCTTGGGATGAGGCTATTGATGATGGGTGTTGAGGAGCCATGGGGGTCGATGATGAGCCTCTTTTTGCCAGAATATTTCCTGGTAGCTATGCTGATGGGGCTGATTCGGAAAATGGAAAAGGGGGGATAGGAGATTGGGCCTATCATGAAACCTTCTTTAACTTCTCTGGCTAGCAATGAGTCAACTATGTTTGGTTCTACGATAGCTGACTGAAGATTGGGAGCAGAGAATGATGAATGTGGAACAACCTCCAGGCCTGGGTAGAAACCGTAGGTGAAGCCATAAATCGGTGCTCTGTTGGAAATGGCTGAAGGAAGGGAAGAAGAAGAAATGTTGGAATGGTGGGAAGTATGGGTAAAGGATGGAATGGAGGAAGAGAACAAGTTCAGCAATTGATGTGGAGGTGGAGCGGATACGACCTGACTCTGGCTAGATGTGGCTGGAGGCGCTAGGACCCTACCTGGTTACGTGGATACGTACTGGATACGTTCATAAGGGAAGTACAGGAAATTAAAACCAGCTTTCAGTTCACCCGGATATAGGTTGATGACATTAAAATCAGTAATGCAAACCAAGTTGATCACAGCAAAACCCTCCAAGGGGACATAATGCAAATCTGCAACAGTCTACTACTCACAGACAAACTAGAGTGTATTGAAGGGAAATTAAGAAGAAATAACTTGGTAATAGATGGACTCTGTTTTTATCTGTTTTTTCATGTAACTTCAAGATGGATTAGTTCTGTGGTTTAACAGTGATGCCTGTGTGTTGTTAGACGACTATGTAACCAGTAGGTGGCTACTTTATATTCCAACAAACATTAATCATTCGTAATGAATTGTACATGTTATTAAATGTACTAAACAGAGTTAGATGTGCTGCACTTAAATCACCTACAGCGTCACTCTGAAACAGATGACAGCTTGAGAATTTAGGAAGAGCCAGGTATGTTTTACAAGGAGTTGCCGATAAATCGGCGCCGATAGGACGTTTTAAAAACTATCGTCATCGGCCGAATTTGGCGCCGATAGTTGCCGATAGCTGTCATTTTTTCCTCTGAAAGAAAAAAAAAAACCTCCGCTCTGTCGCTCTGATCACTGAGGGGCGGGGCTGCTCTTCACACACAGAGAGAGAGAGAGAGCATGGGAGAGAGAGAGAGAGAGAGAGGGCATGGGAGAGAGAGAGAGAAACGCAGCGTGTGCAGCGGCAGCAGAGAGGAGTTAAGTGATCTGTGGAGAAGTCGACTGGACGATAACAAGTGTCATTGTAAGTGAAATAAAACCTTCACAAGTTGAAAGTCAACAAACATAACCTCCTTCGCAGAGGCAGTAAGTACCACTAGTTCAACGAGCATAAACGTGCATCATATTTCAGCATAAACAGCCACATCTCCACCGGCATGATTTAGCCTACATGAGCTTGTTAAGCTAAAAACAGTTAGCTTGTTAACAGGCTAAAATGCAAGCTGTCAGTGTGTAGTCTCTTCATCATAGTTTGCCATGAATCTTAAAATTTGGGAATTTCTTGTAAATTCTTTAGTTTTAATAAAGAACAGGACTTCCAACAGTGTTGATTTTTTTTCTATGGGGGGGGGGGGGGGGGGGATCGGCCGATTAATCGGTTATCGGTTTTTTCCTGCTCCAAACTATCGGTATAATATCGGCATTCAAAAATCCACTATCGGTCGACCTCTACACTGTAATAACCAACTCACCACATACACTCACAACTTCTTATTAAACATTAAGTTATTTAAGTTATATTTTTATGCAATAACAAATCCTGAAAGCCTCCCAGTGACCTTGGCTTTGTTTGATTAGGCAGGGAAGAACTGGAAAATCAGCTAACAATGTCTCTGCTGAGAAATGCTTTAAAATACTAAATAAAAAGCTGCAACACAAAATGATTGCAACCGTACCTCCACATTGCTTATTCTGGAACTTTTCACAGTGCTCATCATCGCACTCGCAGAATTCACCATAGTAACTGCTGCCCTGCTCCGTGTTGTGGCATTGGCATCTGCCACACACACAGTCCCCTCGACCCTCACACTCAGTGCCGTTATTCCTCTGACTGGATGCTCGCAGGGCGCTTTCGTCTTTCTCGCCAATGGAACACTCACAGAACTGACCAATGAAACCCTCATTGCAGCTGAATAAGGACAAGATAAAAAGATGGATGGTTTGTTAGAACACTCTCTATGGAGTCCCTCTCATAGAACATACATCATATTTTTTCAAAATTTTCAGTCATGCACACACTGCTGTATATCTCTTAGTGTTCAGGTCAAACAAACTCATTTTAAAAGTGCTGAAAAGAGCCAGGCCTGCTATTCCTTCATGAATAATGACGAATCTTGATATTATTCTTTCAATATTATTCCTGAGGGGGGGGAAAAAAAGTATGGACTTGTGTAATGTCATTACATGTTAAATTGTTGCTTTAAATTTTTATATCACCAAATATCAAACCAACAGGTTAGACTAGATCGGAAATACAAGTCCCAAAAATGCAACCTTGATGCAACAAAATGGATCAGTACACTGTCATCAAGTCAGCTCTCACTTCCATTTAGTCCAATCTAAGATTTAAATAAATCACCATCAAACAACTCTGAGGCACTGTTGGAAGTGACTTTTAAATACAGTATGGGACACAAGTCTTATGACTTTAAGAATTTAGCGGGCCAGAAGTAATACAGGACACTAACAGTATGCTGATGAAATTAGTACATCTTGTAGAAATACTATTAACAACGCTGTAGCTTTTGAGTACTCCAGTCTTCATTTTGTGTAAAATAACTTACGTAACTTATGAGCCTAATATTTTGCATTAGTACTTCTTACACTACTTGCACAATATGAACTACTCTTACTGTGTAGTACTTGGTAACCCAGTGGCTGTGGGAAAAGGCTTATTTCCAGGCTCACAAACTAGTCATGAAGCCATGTCTCTAGAAGTTACTTTAACATCAGATTAGTAGTCTAAGAAGTACTAATTCTAGTAATAATAGTAAAATATGCAAACCATATGCATATAGTCATTGCGTGGGAGGGAAAAGCTTACCTGCAAATACCACAGATGACACTTCCCCTGTCACTGCAAATTTGGTGATTTTTGCCATCGGACTTTTCACACGGACACTCACAGTTGGTAGATAGAGTCACTGTCAGTGTGTCTTCAAGGCCCAGTGGTCTGACAGTGAAAGACTTGTCCTCCATACATGAGTCTACAGTCACAGTAACATCAAAATATATCTGGAAAGGACATTTCAAACTGGAGAGTCAGACAGTTTTCCAAGAATTAAAAACAGAATGAAAAACCAAAGGCACAATATTCCCATTTTGTGATTGCACATTCTCAGTAGGCGCTGGTTTCCACAAGGTGTGTGCCTCCTCATTTATTCTGTTCTGTGACAAAATCAGCCAAGTTGTGGTTTTACTTGCACCAGGAAACTATGGCCTACAGCAGGGTTATCAAACTTGTTTTAGTTCAGAGGCCACATTCAGTCCAATTTGATTTCAAGGACCAGAAACATAATCACATAAAAACCGACAAATAACAACAATGTTTCCCTTTGTTTTAGTGCAAAAAAAAAAAAAAAAAAAAAAAAAAATGACATGATGACAATATTCACATTTAATGAACTATCCTTTTACAAAACATTTTAGGAACAACCTGAAATTTCTTTTGGAAAATAATTTTGGTATACTGCTACTATCTACAGTTCAGTTCTGGGCCACCATGTTATGTCCAAAGATCTTGGTCCAATTAATGCACTTTGCAAATTCATCCCACAGACCAGATTGGACCTTCTGATGGGCTGGTTTTGCCCTTCGGGCCATATGTTTGTCACCCTAGCCTACAGCATGCACTAGAATAGTTTAGAATCTTTCCTGAAGAGCTGGTGTCTGAGCTACATCATCTAGCCTGGGGCCACCAGATCTGGATCAGGATATACAGATGTATACAATGAATGCATGGTAGTTAATAAGAACTGCAATTACTCAAGGGAGGCACCTAATACAATTAAGCATCTGAATCTGAAATGCAATAACACTGTATACAACACTGTCAACACTGACCGTTTGTTCTGGGTGCACATAGTTACAAACTCCTTGGCTGTCTCCTGCTGGTCCTGGATTACTGCATACAGGGGTATAAACAACTCTTACATTGTCAGGAAGACTGTCATGGGTCACGGTTACTTTAGAGGACAACCTCTGCCATAAAAATCAGTAAGAAATAACGTATTGGTCACAATACAGATTTCAAAGATACATGTGCCCTCAAAGGTGGCAAACTGATGCACAATGAAAGACCAACTTACATTGTAGGCGTTTTCAATCAACTGAACAACATTTTGGGAATCTGATGACAGGACTCCCACTTCAGAGTTTGGAATCAATTTGGAGAGTCTCTAGGGAAAAGAAAATCAAAAAACATTGAAATTAAACACTGTTTTCCATATGGCATTGTTCATCATTCGGTTCCAGTATGCCGGCCAGTTTTCCATCCCCAGCCATGTGGAATCCAGCGTCAGTGGTCAGCACAATAAGCCGAGTGCTGCTGTTTCTCCAACCGATTTTGTCCTAAACAGAAACATGTACACTGTAAATTTTTTCGTAGATAAATATTGATTGTGGCTGACTCTTTAATGGGGAACGCTTTAAGAAAGTGAAGGACACTACATAACAGATCATTATCAGTAGCATTGTATAATCACCTATCATAATAGTTTGCACCACCAAGCTGCAAAAGCACCACAATTCAATGTTTTAGTTTACATTTTGGAGCCCAGAGAAGACAGTTCTGACTTAAGACATAAAGTCACAATTCTTATTTCTTATTTCTTATTAAGTGATCTCGGCCAAGTATACTTGTGTATACAAGGAATTTATTCTCTGCATTTATCCCATCCGTGAATTAGTGAACACTCAAGCACACAGTGAAGTGAAGAACACACTAACCCGGAGCAGTGAGGTGCCATGCTACAGTGGCGCTCGGGGAGCAGTGAGGGGTTAGGTGCCTTGCTCAAGGGCACTTCAGCCGCTTTCTACTGGTCGGGGGTTCGAACCGGCAACCCTTCAGCCACAAGCCCAAAGCGCTAACCAAAGCACTAACCAGTAGGCCACGGCAATTCCAACTAAACTGTGTCAGGCCACTGGAAGAAATGTTACCAAGTCTTTACAACATCAAGTTTGTATTCCTTGTCTTACTTACAATAAATATTTATCTGTTTAAATGGGTCCTTACCCCACACACAGCAGCCTGCATCATGGCATCCAGACTCCCTTCAGGAGAGTCAAGGTTCCCAGAAATGAACTGAACTGCAACTTTTTGTTGGAACTCCTCCTCCTTTGCTGTCATACTAAGCACATGTCTGTAGCCAAAGGCAGCCTGACACTGCTGGTCATTCTCATCACATGGCCTCTCCAGTCTTTCTTTGTTGGTGTTGGTGTAAGGAAGGACTGTCTTATCAACAAAGGCACCAAATCCTGTAATTATAAGATACAGCTTTACTTATCTTTATTAATCTTTTTTTAAATGTGTCAGACATTTCAAACAAGTGAAATGTATAAAATGAGTAAAAACACAAATTGTAGAAGTCAGGAATATGTGTTGGTGAGAATTTGAATTTGAATTTGAATTTGAGAGAGAGAGAAAAGAATAAGTGTAGTCTGCAGCAGCATTTAAAAAAAAATAAAACTCTAATCTTAATGGAGCGATTCACAGTAGATTTGTTTGTTGTACGTGTTTCGGCCCGCATCAAGGGGGCGAATCATGGTAAATATGTTTGTTTATGTATTTTGGTCCGCATTAATGGGGCGATTCACGGTAGATTATGTTTGCTACGTTTTCCAGCCTGCATGATTTGTCTGTTAGGTGGTTCAGCCCGCATCAACTGGGCGAATTATGGTAGATGTGTTTGTTTGACTCGTGGTTGTTAGTTGCTATATTAGCTGTTAATAGACATCAATTGGTGAGGAAGACAGGGTTGTGCAGTGGCGGTGTGGAGGGGGGTGACTCCAGGACGCTGTAAATCACTGTTAAGCCTTCTCGAGGTGTCCTGGGCCTAACTTAACAAAACATCGGTGAAAGGAGGTGCCCACTTGAAAACCCCAATGACATGCTGCATACTGCTATTGTTTAGGTCAGGTTCCTGTTGGTTTCATGTTGCTTGGTAGCCATGGTTAGCTGTTGAGCGGATCATACAAGCCAGCAGTGTTTAGCTCTTAGTTGAACGGGGCCTCTAAATGTGTTTTGCCTGGTATTTTGGCACAAGGGATTGTAATATCTTGTCCTGTGTATTACTGAATGTTTCAGTTCACTGTGTTTTCTAGTAGTTCTTCTAGTTTTCTATTGTTAAAGTATAATGTTCCCTTTTTTGGTTTGACTGGTTGTAAAGCATGTAGCAAAATATGATGATATGGTTATAGAGGAAATAAAGCAGTTTCACAATTATCATGAGTTTGGATGTATAAAATCACATTTGTATATATTGTGTTTTTCCCTTTTTTAATAATAACAGTAATAATTATACATTTTATTTATCAGCACTCAATAAAACTAATGCACTTTACATCATTATTTAGAGCTTTGTAAATGATAAGGATGATCTTGAAGTGGATATGCTGCTTTATTGGGAGCCAGTGAAGGTGTTGCAGGATGGGTGTAACACATTTCTTTGAGACACTTTGACTTCTGAAGAAGTCTCTTATGCCCACTTTTCTTTTTTAGACATCCTGGCTGCGCCAAATTACCAAACACATTTACACACGCACACACACTGATTCAAATGTTAATGTAAATGAAACCTCTGATATTACAATCCCTCTCTCTGACATGACTCAGGCATAATAAATAAACAAATAACAGTAACAGATTAAGAAGGATTCCTGATCGCAGACTAACAGACCGGTGTGCCAGCAAGGTGGAGTGACAGCGGTATGGTACTATAGTGTACCATTGTTTTTAGACGGTAAAGAGTGCAGGGGACCAAAACGGTCTTTTCAAAAAGTGCATGGGACTTGGACATCAGATAAATGATTTATGTTATTAGAATAAAATTGCCATCATATTACCTATTTGAGCATGCCTAGTGATGTTTTTCAGAGTGGCAAAAAGATCTTTCTTTCTCAAAGAGTTCTTTGATTTTCTGCAAATCATCTTTCATGGAGTAAGACAGGTCCATCAGGTAGTAGAGGTCCACTGGACAGCATTCACTGTCTACCATACCACCAGCACCCTGACTAGTGAAGAGGCTATAACTCAACATCTGACATAATTGAATGTCTAAGTTATTGTCACACCACAGAGTACTTTTTAATTATATGCCCTAAACTGAAGACAAATGTGGATTTAACTCTTCATGTCCTGCTCCTTGGGTTGAGATAATCTTTAAATCTTTTAGTAGGAAACTTTGAGAACCCAAAGTTATTAAGTGATATATAAAAGATAACACTGTAAGTTATGTCTGTATTCTACAGTGCATCAGATAGATGATTTATGTTATTAGAATAACATCACCATCATATTACCTATTTGAGCATGCTTAGTGATTTTTTTCAGAGTGGCAAAAAGATCATTGCTGAGTTCTTTGATTTTCTGCAAATCATCCTTCATGGAGTAAGACAGGTCCATCAGGTAGTAGAGGTCCACTGGATAACCCTCAACTCTCTTGAAAGAAACACGGAAGGTTTCTGGAAGCCCTGTACACACAGACGGAAAAACTTTGATTGTTTGATTGAAATGTAGAGACTGGCAGTGACATGGAAACAAACACATTAACTGATTACACAAACCTGGTCGCAGCTTCAGGCTAATTTTCTGTGGACTCATCTGGACAGGTTCTCTATTGTCAAATGAGTTAGACAGAGATTCATTCTTGGTAACGACTTGAGAGTTCTTAGGAGAGATGATGTCTGTAACACTGCAGCCTTTAGCTATCAACTGGGCTTTGGTGTCACACCGCACTGCTTCCTGCTCTCCTGCTTTGGTGAAATTCTGCAAAAAATGAAGACAATAATAGACTGAGATTGGCTTTCAAACTAAAAATATAATGTGCTTTTAACATGTTGCCATGTTTTCAATAAGCATGCAGAACATCTGCAAGAACTGCAGGCAAAATAATGCATTCAAACCATAGATTGTATAAAGATGGAGGATGGAACAGCTCCTCAAAAGTGAAGCCAAAGCAAATAGATCTCCCCCTACTGACTAGCTGCAGTATGGGTCATAAGCTCCACCTCCTCCACGTTAGTGGATGGAACTTGGGGCAAACTAAAACACTAAAATACACGCCAAATAATTTTGTTTAGGGACAGTGTCTGTCATCTTAGGTAGTTAATGTAACGATGCATATTGATGTGTAACTGTCTACTCTGGCTTCTTCCCACCATCAAAAGACATTGTGGTTAGGTTAACTGGTGATTCTAAATTGGCTGTAGGTGTGCATGTGAATGTAAATGGTTGTCTGTCTCTCTGTGTTAGCCCTGCGATGGACTGGTGATGGACTGGTGACTTGTCCAGGCTGTATCCCAGCTGTCTCGCCCTATGACAGCTGGGATAGGCTGCAGCACCCCCCATGACCCTTCACAGCACAAGCGGTTACAAAAGAGGTATTCCCAGGAAAATAGCGTCAGTTTTGAGCAATGCAAGGAAGCGGGGACACATCGTGCATATTAATTAAGGATCGTGTGGTCTGCTGGAGCCTATCCCAGCTGTCATTGGCTGTCATTGGGCGAGAGACAGGGTACACCCTGGACAGGTCTATCTAAATATTATTATTAATATAAAGAAACTGATGGTGGCTTGTTGTGTTTAATCTACCTGAAGTCACGTTACTGACCAAAACTGGACATATCAGTACCCACTTCTTGTATTTGATTTTACATAATCTTCCTCTCTCACCAGCTGTTGGCACCATGAACAGGATGGCCCAGATCTGATACAGTCGCTACAGGAGTTGACGACTGACTTTGTGCAAACTTCTTGTTGTTGACACAGCCCTGCAAAGAAAACCACAAATATGTACAACATGATCACACATTCACATAAATCTTTTTAAAATGTCTATATTGTTTTTAATATAGACAATAAAGACATTATATTGTCTATAATGTATTTTTAAAATCTCTCTAGTATACATTAAATATAGTGGGTAGGGATAGGGGGATAGTAGGGGGTTATACAATAATCAGGCATACCATGACATTATGTTGTAGAAGTGAATAACATGTTTATTATAAAAATGTACTGTTTTGCTACAGAAAATGGGACAGGTTGCAGAGGTTGTCCATCACTCTCCTCCTTGGTCAAATAATCCTCACACAGCCTGGAGGTGTGTTTGAGGTCATTGTCCTGTTGAAAAATAAATGATGGTCCACCTAAACGCAAATCGGAAGGGATACCATGTCGTTGCAAGATGCTGTGGTTACCATGCTGGTTCAGTGTGCCTTCAGTTTTGAATAAATCGCCAACAGTGTCACCAGCAAGGCACGCCCACACCATCACCGGAAAGGCCTGATTGGCCACAGTCTCCCCTGAACAGCTGATGTAGAAATGTGTCTGTTAGTAGAACTCTGTGTGGCATTGATCTGGGCTCTAACCTGAGGCACTGTTAACATGTGATTTCTGAGGCTGGTGACTCGCTGGTGACTTTCGTCGTAGTGCTTACGCTTTTCGTCGCAACTGCACTTGCTGACACATTAAAAGTTTTTCAGTTTTCCGGACTGACTGACCTTCAGTTCTTAAAGTAATGATGAACTGTCATTTCTCTTTACCTAGCTGCTTGTTTCTTGCCATAATATGAATTCTAACCATTGTCAAATAGGGCTGTCAGCGGTGTACCAACCTGACTTATGTACAACACAACTGAGGGTCCCAACCCCATTAAGAAGGGAAGAAATTCCACAAATGAACCCTGACAAGGCACACCTGTGAAGGGAAAAACCATTTCAGGTGATTACCTCATGGAGCTCATTGAGAGAAGTCCAAGGGTTTGCAGCACTTTCAACAAAGCAAAGAGTGGCTACTTTGAGGGACTAAATACATCCTTATTAAGTTGCAATTGAATAATCTAATTTATTTTATTTTTTTTTTACATTTTAAAACTTACCATTCTGCTCTATTAGCAGGAGCAGAAGTAACAGCAAACGACAATCCATGCCCTGGTGACAAAACACAGATTTTTGTGACCATTATCCATCACTTCAAAACAGCTGAAATACTACTACTCCTGAAAATACACAGAATATCATCAAACAATTTCATATTCTAAAACTGTTACGCACAATTGACCCTCATTTTGGATGATCCATTTATAATACAAAAATGTCTACTGAATCTTTTTATCTATGGCACAGTGCCTGCATCTGATTAGAGTCATTAAGATTTATCTTTAGTGACAACTACCTTGAGAAACTGTATGCAAGTCTTCCAAGAGGTACTGGTGCTGTAAATGCAAAAGTTGTTTTCTCTTTCTTTGTCTGGATTGCCCTGTGAAAATAAATCGAACCAAGGTAAATTGCAACTTTCCAAAAATATCGTATCAAACCAAGCTGACTTGTACCCTCTGCTAGAAAAGTGCATACATTACATATCATTTCATTTCAACTTACAGTGGCTTGCAAAAGTATTCATACCCCTTGAACTTTTCCCCATTTTGTCACATTACAACTTGCCTTCAGAAGTCACTTGATGACTGCTGAATGATCGAATGTTGACCTAATGACTAAATAGAGACCACCTGTGTGTAATCTAATCTCAGTACAAACACAGCTGTTCTGTCCCCCCCGTCAAACAAGGTGGTGGCAGCATCATGTTTTGGGGTGCTTCTCTTCGGCAGGGACAGGCAGGATAGTCAGAGTTGATGGGTAGATGGATGGAGCCAAATACAGAGCAGAGAAGAAAACCTGTTGGAGTCTGCAAAAGACTTGTGAGTGGGGCGGAGGGTCACCTTTCAGGAGGACAACGACCCTAAACATAAAGCCAGGGCAACAATGGAATGGTTTAAAACAAAACGTATTCATGTGTTGGCCCAGTCAAAGTCCAGACCGAAGTCCAATTGAGAATCTGTAGCAAAATCTGAAAACAGCCGTTCACAAACGCTCTTCATCTTCATGGGGTGAATACTTTTGCATGCTGCACCTTTCAGTTTTTTATTTCAAAAAAATATAAAATAATGTATAATTTTCTTTGTACTTCACAATTGTGTGCCATTGTGTTGGTCTTTCACATAAAATTCCAACAAAATCTATTCATATTTGTGGTTGTAATGTGACAAAATGTGGAAAAGTTCAAGGGGTATTACTTTTGCAAGCCACTGTCATAATCGTTGAACTCATCATAGTTGCCATCATGATGCTAAGCTTTCACTCCCTTTAGAAACAAGTCCCATCTAGATGTGAGTATGCATAGGATACACACAAATGCATACACACACTCCCGCCCACACACAACTTCTCTCACACACTCACTTAGTATCATGACAATCAAACCATCAACCAGTCCTCAGCAGTAGGACAATCACACACAACATCTCATAGACTGGACTAGTGCTCCACTTTATTCACATTTGTGCATGGACGTAAAGGTCGTTTTGGTCCCCTGAACTTTTTACCGTCCAAAAACAATGTTACGCTATAGTAAACGGCGACCTGTCAAGCACTAGGACCAACTCAAGGAGAAGACAAGTAACCCCAATAGGCTCAATATCTTCTCCAGCAGGAACACGAGCATGTAGTCCGCCATTGTTGTCGATGTAGTTATGAGACGGGATATAAGAGGTGGAAGGCTAAGCTTGAGGGGTGTGGCGATGACATAATCGAAACGCAAGTATGCCTTTTCGCCATTTGCGAATTTTTTCACATTGGGACCAGCTTTCAAAAAAGTTAATTTTAAGGCAATGCGTTTACAGGATTCATTTGGACAATCGGCCAAAACGATGCAAAACATCTGCGTTCTGCTCTGCCGTTTCCTGTGTGATTGGCCATCCCCGCTCCACCTTGCTGTCACACTGGTCCCTAGTCTGCAGTCAGGAGTCCTTGTTAATCTGCTACTGTAATTGGGTGTTTGTTGTTGACGTCAGCTATCTCGCGCTGTCGCTGTCGCTGCTGTGTGATTCTTCCTTACAGCTTCTGTTTAAACAGAGAACATGCAATACTTGCATACACTGCATGTGCCGGGACTAACATTAGGTAACGTTAACGTTAGCAGCTGCTACTAGCCCTAACGTTACATTAGGTATATATGACAAATTTCAGCAGGGAAATGTTATTCTTGGGCTTTTGCTTGACTTAGAGACAACAGAAAAATGCCTGTGTAAAAGAAACATTTGCAACAACAACAAAGAAAAAAAAAAAGAAAAACAGACAGTGTGGACTAACGCCAATTGCATCTCCACGTCACCATAACCCACCTCAGCGCTTTACCGGCTCTTACGATTTGAGCAGGAAGGAATGAGAATGATCAGAAATCTGGAGCAAGTCCTCTTAACTGGAGAGAACCACGTTGCTGTGAAAAAGTACCCAGAGCTGAACCCAGAAAGCCTGAAGATACAACTTGCAATGTTCAGAACCAAGTATACGCTCCAGTAAAGCAGTGATGTTGTTGGTATGCTTCAAGGTATGTGTCCAGAGTTCTGTGGCCTCTTTGATCAAGTTGAAACCTTTGTGAGACTGCTTATTGTTGTCCCAGTGTCATCAGCTGAGGCAGAGAGACTGTTCAGTGGACTCCAGAGGCTGAAGACATGGCTCAGAAGCACTATGACACAAATACGCCTGAACATGGTGGCTGTGTGCCATATTCCAAAGGAAAGCGGGACAGATGTGTATGCAATTTGGGCAATGAAAGAGGAAGAGAACAAAAGAGAGAGAACACAAGAGAAGAAGGGGAGAACATGAGAGGAGAGGGAGGGAACAGTGTTCTTTAATAAAACATAAATTGCTTAATACCATGGTATGTAATTGCATTGCGATATAATGTACATATGCAATATTATTTGCATAATCTCAAGAATTAAATCCAAATGCATAGCATTAGTTTTGAAAACTGAAACAGGGGCCAAATGTGGTTGCGATGCTCATGTGAGGGTTTTTCGCGGACTTAATACCCCAAAGCAGGGACCATTTATTGATATAACATATGTACAATTAATGAAAACATTTTTCCCCAATTAATATAGTTTATATGTTAATATAGTTTATCAAACTGTGACAAACTATTGCCATTGTGCTGTACATTACAGTAATCTGACTTCTCTGACTGATCACAATATGAAATGTGATGTGCAAATGCAAAGTATATTTTTCCTCCATCAGACTTTACTTGCAACAGACACAATCACGTTTTCCTTTGAGAATAAACAGGATGGCACAATAAAAGGCAAAAGGGATCATAATAGCCACCAGTTTCTTGACTAAAACAAACGATTTCTACATCAAGTCAAACTTACCATAAACTGGAAGATGAAGCACAGGTCTGGGGTTGAAAGTTCTGCTAAATGTGGAAAATCCGGTCTACATTAAAGATTACATCGTGTCCTTCATGACGGGAAGTGTGCGTGAATTTAAGAGAAACACCTGCAATGTAAACTGGTAATGAAAAACCGAGTCACAGAGTAGTAGTGGTGCATGTGTCGACCTAATAGAGCGAAACCCGGTGTCTGTGCGCGTATTGCTTTAAGAAAAAGTCACGTGACCGACACAGCCACTGTTTCGGTTTCGTCTGTGAGGCGCCAGTCTGTATTTATAAGGAAGCGCTGTTAACGGGATGCGTCTCTGCCTAATGGTCTCTGCCAAAAAAAAAATTCCACTTTTGAATCACAACTCTTTCTTCAAGCCGTGATATGGAGCCTCAGGAAGAGACGTACATAAGCAACATTACATTCAGACATTATTTGACTGCTCATTTTACTGCCCCTCAAAATTCCTGTGCACGTCCCTGTTGTGCCATTTTGATTTAAAACCCATACATTTCTCTACATTTGCCATAGATTGTATTACATATGATACTATTAGACCAAATTGAGAATAACATTTCTTATGTTTGAATCGAGAGAAAGCTACATCTTTAAGTCTTAATGGTTTGATATAGAAGTAATTTCACCCTGGAAGGTTTATCCTTTGTTTCCACAAAGATAAATAGATTTTGTTATGTGAAAGACTGACACAATGCGGCACGCAATTGTGAAGAACAGTGTTGGGTATAGTTACTTTTAAAAGTAATTAGTTAGGTCAGTGCGTTAAGCATCAATTAAAAGTAATCCATTACGTTACAGCGTTACCTATAAATAAAAGTAACACATTAGAGTAATTACCAAAAACGCAAAAAAAGTCCTGACAATGAATAACATCATTCATCCAACCAAATTAACTCTGCTTCTTCTAGATGTTTGCTGTGTTCCCCCACATTGCTTCTGGCAAACATCAAACGGCACTTCTTGTGGCTTTCTTCTTGCCACTCTTCTGTAAGGGCCAGATTTGTGCAGTGCACGTCCTGTGGACAGATTCCCCCACCTGAGCTGTGGACCTCTGCAGTTCATCCAGAGTCACCATGGGCCTCTTGGCTACATCTCTGATCAATTCTCTCCTTGTTCAGCCTGTAAAGTTTGGGAAACCTTTTTATAGCCTTACCCTGCTCTAAACTTCTCTGCAACTTTATCCCTGATCCGTCTGGTGTGTTTCTTGCACTTTATGATGCTGTTTTCTCCCCAATATTCTCTTAACAAACCTCTGAGGCCATCACAGAACAACCGTGTTTCTACTGAGATTAGATTACACACAGGTTGACTTGATTTAGTCATTAGGTCAACATTCGATCACTCAGCAATTTTCAGCTTTTTATTTGTAAAACAAATTAAAATCATGTATAATTTTCTTTGTACTACTACTACTAATAATAATACATAATGTCCAATATTAAGGGGCCTACTGTAGAAATAGTAGCAAAACACCATCAGAACAACTCATTAGAGGGCCGCACAGAGGGCCGTGGAGGTGGCATTGCTGCCATCTACAGAAACAACATCAAGACAACCCCCATCTCCATTCCTCCTGCCCCCTCATTTGAACACCTCACCTACAAACTCTCTGGTCCCTGTCCTCTGGTCACAGCCATCATATATCGCCCCCCCAAACCACATCCCTCCTTCCTTTCTGATCTTGCTGATTTTCTAACCCAGCTATCTGCCATCTCGCCATCTGTTCTCCTCCTAGGTGATTTTAATCTACATATTGACAGCACAGACAATAAACCGGCCACAGAATTCCTGGAACTGTTAAATTGTCTCAACTTCACCCAACATATCAACTTCCCAACACACAGCCGTGGTCACATTCTGGACTTGGTCTGCTCCACCAATCTCAACATCCAACAGTTAACCAGCCACAACCTGCATATCTCTGACCACCTGGCTATCAACATGGACATCCCCATCCCCACCACAAAACAAAACCGGACCATAACCTTCAGAAATCTTAAATCCATCTCTCCCTCTGCTCTCTCAACCTCACTCACCCATTGTCTGTCTGCTTCATCCCGTCCACCATCTGATGACCCCACTGACCTGGTTAACTACTACAACTGCACACTCTCCTCCTGCCTGGACCAGCTTGCCCCCGCCAAAACAAAAACAGTTTCTTTCACTCACTCTGCCCCCTGGTTCACCTCCACACTCCGCCAAATGAAGACCCGGAAAAGACAACTTGAAAGACTCTGCAATAAAACCGGATTAACAGTTCACCATCTCGCCTACACCGACCACCTACAACAGTATAAAGAAGCACTCAACGCTGCCCGGACCACCCACTACTCCCACCTCATCCACTCTGGCTCCATCAACCCCAAGGCTCTGTTCTCCACCATCAACTCCCTTCTCAAACCTCACGACAACACCTCCTCATCATTCACTACTGAAAAGTGCCAATCATTCCTATCATTTTTCCAAACAAAAATCAACACCATCTACAGTAACCTCAACACCTCCAGGATCCCTCCCATCTCCCCGCCTGCCTCCCTCCCTGCCTCCCCACCCACCACTATCCAGTACCTGACCCACTTCTCTCCAGTATCACCAGCACAACTCACAACCATCATGACCGGAATAAAAACCTCCACCTGCACCCTGGACCCCATACCCTCCAAACTCATCAAGGACTGCCTCCCTGTCATCTCCCCACTCATCATTGACTTCATTAACGCCTCCCTCCGCTCTGGTTCTGTCCCCCAAACCCTCAAACTGGCTGCCATCACTCCCATCATCAAAAAACCCGGTCTGGACCCCGACAACCCAAATAACTTCCGCCCCATCTCAAATCTCCCCTTCCTGTCAAAAATCCTGGAACGTGCTGTCGCCTCACAACTCACAACCCACCTCACCTGCAATAACCTGTTTGAATCATTCCAATCTGGTTTTCGTACAAAACACAGCACCGAGACAGCCCTCCTGAAAGTCACCAACGACCTCCTCCTCTCCTCAGACTCCGGACACCTCACCATCCTCATCCTCCTCGACCTCACAGCAGCCTTCGACACCATCAACCACTCCATCCTGCTCTCCCGTCTGGAATCCTCTCTCCACATCACTGGCACAGCACTCTCCTGGCTACACTCCTACCTCTCCAACCGACAACAGTTCATCAGCATCAACAACTGCACCTCCACCACCGCTCCCCTGTCACAAGGTGTCCCCCAGGGGTCGGTGCTTGGTCCCCTCCTCTTCATCCTCTACATCCTCCCCCTTGGCCAGATTATCCGTCAACATGGACTCCATTTCCACTGTTATGCCGACGATATCCAACTGTACATCTCCACCAAAGCCATCACCAACAACACCCACTCCACCCTCAGCAACTGTCTCACAGAAATTAAATCTTGGATGCAAACTAACTATCTTCAACTGAACAGTGACAAATCGAACATAATCATCATTGACCCCACATCCCGCACTAAAGTCAGCCACAACTTCTCCCTCACCTTTGATAACTGCACTTTGTCTCCCTCATCCCACACCCGCAACCTAGGAATCATCTTCGACAGTAAGCTAAGGTTTGACCTCCACATCAACCACATCACCAGGACCGCCTTCTTCCACCTCAAGAACATCGCCCGTCTCCGCCCCTCACTCACCTTCTCTGCTGCCGAAACCCTCATCCATGCATTCATCACATCCAGACTGGACTATTGCAACAGCATCCTCTATGGTTCACCATCCAAACTCCTCAATAAACTGCAATACATCCAGAACTCAGCCGCACGCCTGCTCACCCACACCCGCTCCAGAGATCACATCACCCCTGTCCTCCGTGACCTGCACTGGCTGCCCATCACTCACCGCATACAGTTCAAAATCATCCTCCTCACACACAAAGCACTTAATAACCTGGCCCCCCCCTACCTCACAGACCTGCTCCATCACCACACCCCCTTCCGCGACCTCCACTCATCCGAAGGAAACATCCTGTCACTACCCACACGGACCAAGCACCGAACCTGGGGGGACAGAGCCTTCTCCAATGCTGCCCCCTCCCTCTGGAACTCACTCCCCAAACCCATCCGCACCTGCACTCACCTCCTAACTTTTAAGACCATGCTAAAAACACACCTTTTTAAATTAGCTTTTAATACATAATTTCTGTGTGTATTTTATATTGTTTTCTATGTTTTATACTGTCTTTGCTGCTTTTAACTTGAAGGTCTTGTGTTCTCAACTGCATTTATTGTATGTAAAGTGTCTTTGAGCTTTTGGAAAAGCGCTTATAAATAAAATTTATTATTATTATTATTATTATTAATCGCACAGCTGACAGGTTACAGCACACAAAAACATGTGCCCTGTGATGAAGACCAGGTTTTCAGACCGGGTTTTCTCTAAAACAGGACAAATTGTGTCAGACAGCAGGTGCCACATCACCACTGACAAGGTTTGTCAACTTACAGTTTTAAATGCCAACCTCAAAAAGTCCAGCAAATAGTCTCACTGTCCATTTCCCAGCCATCTTTTTATTTCGATTGTCTTTATTCTTGGATTATTTATTGATATATTTTACCAAACTTGTTGGAATTTTGGATATTGTATTGTAGTTTATTCTTAGTTAAGTCCCAGACATTGCCATGTCCATTTTAGGTCAAGTGACTCAAGTGACTCGCAAAACCTGGATCATATCAGTGAGTGATTCAGACTGATCCGAATCCCTCAAAAGACCCGGGTTTTACACTACTATTGTCCAGTGAGGGTGAAAAGATGGTGGTGACCAAAATTCTGGCAGAAGTTTTCCGAGGGGGCGGAGACATAACTATTTTCTGTTTTCTAAACGTGACTGAGACTTGTAGACTTTGCGTCCACCAAAATTTAAGGGATTATACATGATTGAAGCATGTTCAGAGGAGAACATTACAAAATCATGTCTTCTGTATGAAATGTATACATGTAAATTGAACAATCCCCCTTTTCCCTTTTTTCAGTGTACTCATCTTCCTGCGCGGGCACCACCTGCATACACTGCTGCACACTAGGGGTTGAACAAGGGATGAAGTGGCCATCTGATACCGGGAATTTTCCCAGTGGGCCGACAGTCCAGACGCTCTTTTTTAACTGGCCCATAAAACCAGTATATCAGCGGACCGATTGACACTGGGTTGGCCCAATCATATTGTTAAACACAAACCTCTTTCATTTGTCTGCTTTCATCCTGCCTGTGTAATGCATTCAGCAAAAAAAAAAAAAAGTCAGCGCAAGAGTTTGTTTGAATATAAGTGAATATAAGTGAATATTGTTGTATTTGTTGCGACCTGTTGACTTGAAGATTAAATCTCACTTTTCCTCTGTGCCATTTAACAAGACAACATGGTAAACTTAATGTCTTTATTTATTTATTTTCTCTCTGAAGACTACAAGCTAAAGAAAAGCTGTGCTTATACATAATTATAGTCTGCATTTTCTATACATATGGTACCAATATAAAGTGTATTACTGTAAATATTTAAAGCAATACTGTATTTTTACTGTATAAGTATTATAAGCAGTGAGCTAATAAGTGAATAGCTGATGGACAAAACGATGTAATCGCAATTATGAGCTGTGGCTCAATAGGTTCGATTCCCGGAATGGGCCACATGCCAGTTGCTCTCAGTGTGTGGAACTGGTGTGTGAATGTGTGATTTCCTTGTGTGAGTGAATGGGTGGATGCAATTTGAGTGCTGATTGGTAGAAAAGCGCTACATAAAAGCAAGCTATTTACCATTTACCATACTGTGTGTAGACTAGAATGTTAATTTGTCAATAAGACACAACAGTTGCAGTAAAAACATCTGAGAATGTAGACATTTGCAAAAATCAAACAGACTCAAATCACTGTGTCTGTTTAATTGTGTCATTGTGTACTGAATTATCTGCTGTTTTTTCCTTCATTCTCCAGTGAATGTGGGGTTGGCCACAGTGGTGGTGGCATTCTGGAACAGGTTGTTGTCCTGTTAACAAATAAAGCCCAGTGATTAGAAAGATTTGTTTAAAGATTTGAGTACATTTTGTCTTGAATCAGTTTATTTCAGATGTCACATCACTAGGAAGACTCAGATTATATGGTATACAATATACGCTATAAGTGGTGCTCTCAGGCACATCCTTATGTGCTGCACATGTATTCACCTCCACAGGTGGTTAGTGTTAGCAACCCGTGGTTCACTCCCAGTGAATCAGTATTGAGATGTCAATATCCACTACTATCATTGTTGTAACCAGTGGCAGCTCCAGAGATTTTCTGTTGCAGGTGCTATGGGGATGCTCAACACTTACGAGAAGGTGCTTTGAATTTTGGTGCGTTTCATTATGGAGGTCGCATCGGACCACCCTTGGTATACACATGTACACGCCCACATTAACTATATTCATTCCGCGAATATATGTAAAAGTATTCAACACAAGTAGGTTTGCCAACTCCATGAAAAATAAATAAGAGACACCTCATTGTCAGGGCCGGCTGACCCAGTTGCCTTCACCCATGCTGGCGTGGGTTTCTTAGCCCTTATTTGTGTGCGTGAAATTATATTTTAACTATTTGACTTGAACCTGAATTGAATTAGATGCATATGTTTGAGTGATATGAACATGAATTTATTTTTAAAATAAATATCTTTCTTAAATAGAAACCTGTCCTGCTTAACTTAAAACTGTATACATTAATATAAAACAATATAAAGCAGAACATTCCTGTTGTAATATTAGAAAAGTGAAAACAGAAAGTGTGAGGAAACGTGGTTGTTTTGATGTCTTCAGGTATCTTCTTCTCAAGCAGCAGTAGCTCGACAATGATTCCTGCTGTGATCTCACTGGTCACAGAGCAGGAGACGGCCTGGGAATAAGTTTACCGTAAATGTTCATATGAAGTACCCTGTTGTTTATTGATTCCATTGACATTTTACACACCATTGTTGATTCTCACGGTCAGTGTTTTGGGTACTCTAATTACTTTTTTCATGTAACTTGTAACGGGTTATTTATTTTTTTTTTTTTAAGTAATCTGTTATAATTACCCCGGATAAGGAAAGAAAAATTCCGACTAATATGGGGCCATTATTGTAGCAAAACTATCTGCAAATTTGTATTTCAATCTGTGTGTGTGTAACTAGATTTGCAAATGTGTAAAAAAAAATCCGCAAATGCGTACATCGATCTGTATGCGTAGATAAATCTGTAAATGTGTGATCTGTAAATATCTGGCCTCTCCATTGGATGTGTTCTTACATGTGACTTTTGCTACACTTCTGCCGCGGCAGATCCGCAAATGCATGCAGCCATTTGCATTGTCTGTGTGCCTCTGTAGCTATATAGCTACATACAACCATTGGGCGCTAGGCTAGCACCCAATGGTATTAGCTACCAGCTACCTGGGCTGGCTGGTACCACAGACTGTATGGCTGGGACGAACAGTGGTCCTGATCCCGATGCAATGGAGGCTAGATGGTGTGCTGTAACTACATAACAGGGCTCTCGAATGAGACAAACACATTTAATAAGTTCACACGCTCACACGCCACACTGAGAAGTGATAAAATTCACCGCACATTATTAACACAGACTGTTTAAAATGAGTAATCTACGAATGGATGAGGCGAAAGCAGACTTCTCTGCTTGAATCAGCAACCTATCAGCAAATCAATGGGACAAAATATTATTTCTAGTCACCAGGTGAAATAGCAGCGCTGTAAATGCGTGCACACGTAAAAGAAGAGCTGGAAGTGGAAGCCCGGGAGGATGAAGTTATTTTAATGCGTGAGAGCCCTGTTATGTAGTTACAACACACCATCCAGTCATCAGCCATGTTGAAACTGCAAAGGCTTGTTCATTACAAAGCCTGGGTCAGGATTACTAGCTCTACTACAATGGCAGCATATTCTGAATCATTTAGATTTCCATAGCACTATTCCAGAAACACCTTTGTGGCTTACTTACTAATTCAGCTCTCAATGAAATCAATGTAAACAAGTGATATATGTTGCAGCTATGTTCCACAGTCTTTACTCATTGTGATACACAACGACACAATAACAAATTCATCAAAAATACAAAAAAGAAAAGACTTTCACACTCTCACCTGTGACCACTTGGCTTTCTTCTTTTCATTCTCAAATTTCCTGAATTCTTTCCGGTCCTTCAGGTAGATGAGCATCTTGATTAGCATCAGCAGCAGAATGCCAATGAGAGCCACCCCAGCGATAGAGCCTCCGATAATAGGTATAACACTGGGTGGTTCTGGACAGCCTGTAGGAGTTATAAATAGCAGAAGGTTATGATCAATTCAAACATACTGAAAAGGAAGGGGTTAGTACATTAATGTGTCCAATGCTTTAGATTTGTGACCACATATAGTACTTATGTGTTAACAGGGTGCTGAGACAAGAAGAGTGTTCTCATATAGTTTGCCATGTCTGAGTTTTCTGTTATTTCATTGGCAGCTTACCTTTCTGTTTCAAAATTTCAGCCTTGTAGTTATCTTCTCCAACCAACTGTTCCAGCTTAAATTTGATCCAGCATCCCTCACTGTCCTTCTGCTGGCACTCCTTGGTTGGTAGGGTGAATGTGTCTACCTTCTCTGCTATGGTGTTAATACAGATGATGCTACAGTTTTCTTTTAAGGGACCAGAGCCAAAGGCGAGACATTCAATGCAATTCCTGAAAATAAAGTTAAGTGAGGCAGTTTAGAGTTTTCATTATAGGTCTGCAGTGGAGATAATGTATTTGTAAATTAGTGAAGTGATAGCAGAATGAATGTGTAACTTACAGCTTGGTCTGACATGGGTCTGGGCAGCCAAGACATATATGGCATAGTGGAGGCTGGTATCCCTCTATACAATCACAGCGGTTACACACGCAGGACCCTCTGCCATAGCACACAGTGTTGTTTGGGGTACGACAGGCCTCATCAGACTTTCTGCAGTGACAGGCAGTGCCCTCAAAGCCTGGATGACATTTACATGTTCCACATTTGCACAAACCATTTCCTAATGAGAAACAGAGAGGAACGTTCCTGAGCACCGACATAACTTCTACAACATATATCCTGCAGTTTTTCTGTTGAGTCATTGAGTCCAACACTGCCTGCCCCCCAAAAAAGTTCACACACTATTATAATAATATTTTGTTGAACCGTCTTTAGCTTTGATCACAGAACACATTGTCTGTGTCATTATATCGATAAGCAGTGTTGCATTCATTTTTCACCAAGATCTTATATTGATGATGGGAGAGTCTGACCACTGTACAAACCTTCTCCAGCACATCCCAAATATTCTCGATGGGGTTAAGGTCTGGACTTAGTGGTGGCCAGTTAATTTGTAAAAATGATGTCTCATGCTCCCTGAACCACTCTTTCACAATTTGAGCCCCATGAATCCTGACATTGTCATCTTGGAATATGCCCGTGGACATCAGGGAAGAAAAAAATCCATTGATGGAGTAACATTCAGTATATTCAGGTAGTCAGCTGACCTCATTCTTTGGACACATTATGTTGCTGAACCTAGACCTGACCAACTGCAGCAACCCCAGATCATAGCACTGCCCCCAATGTCACAGGGCAGACAAGCGTTTTTTGGCATGATTTTATTTGGTTTCATATTTTATTCATTTACATGTTTTTATTTGTGTTGTGTTTTTAATTGTTTTATTATGTTTTTAATGCATGCGTGTGAATTTAATTAACGACTGCCTATATGAACGCGCCACTCCCTTGAGCAGGTACACCTGGGAGGTTCCGCCCTTTCCCTGAACCGCTCAACCAATCGGCAGCGCCTGAGAGAAGGCGGAAAGATACAAAGAGAGAGGCACTGGAAAAGCAGAGCAAAGATGAGAGAAGCACGCCAGCAAGATGTTGAAGTTGGTAGAAGAGGCCCAAGACTGATGGATGGACAAACTAGCCGGCAGAGCAAACATGTGAGAGGGACGCCAGAGGGACGTCGGGGCAGCACGAGGGGACGAGAACAAAAACAGAGGAGCAGGGACGTGCACAGGAATTTTTGTGCCCCCCCATTGAAATGTGAGAAACTATCAGTAGACACGTAGCTTAGTTTGCCTAATTCCTAAAAATAGCCTAGGCTGTGTGAACGGACTGCTTGTCTGCAAGCTATCTGTCTGCTAAACGTGGCAAACTCAGCCTGGATTTATGAAGATTTTAATTCATTTAATAAAACTTGATGATGATGATCGTTCGTTTGTTAAACATCACAAACTCACCTTCTCCGACAACGTTCTCTCACCCTACAACCGTATCTTTTACTGTCTATGCGACCACCTCGACGTGCTCCTACTAGGGCCTCTGCCGATCGCGTGCAGCGCTGCAGCCACGTAAACAGAGTTTGCAATTATTATTTTTTTATCTAGGCCTACGTAAAATTCTGCATCCATTGTACATTTTTTCCCCCTCAGAATGGCTACGTGAGTCAAGAAGGACATATGGGCAGTTGCCCGAGCAACCTGAGCAACCCCCCTGTGCATGTCCCTGGCAGAGAGTCTCACATCCTGGGTTTATTCACTTGAAGACCATCACCCAACTCCCCATCCAACCTCATTCATCCCATCCCTTTGTCTCCACTTATCTCAACTCCTTTAATCCATCCATCCCCATTCCCTCGTGTCCTGTTAATAAATGTATTTGCATCTGTCAGGGAGTGTGATATTATTAGTTAATTAAAGGATTTCTCATGTTTCTCCTCCATCCACATGAACAGTGCTGTGAGTGGTGTCCCTTTACTTTTTTCTACTTTCTGGATAATGCTGATGGTGAAGACAAAATAACACAAACAACACATCAAATAATACAATCTCCACTGCAACCTGCTTACCTTGTAACAGTGAGAACACAGTGATTGTACAGTAGACTGCTACTGTTCACTTATGCCCACTTATGAGATGAATATGGATGCCATACATAGTGAGTTTATAAACCATTATTGTTGTTACACTGTAATAACCAGCTCACCACATACAGTCACACATTCTTATCAAACATTAAGTAATATTTTTATGAAATAACAAATCCTGAAAGCCTCCCAGTGACCTTGTCTGATTAGGCAGGGAAGAACTGGAAAATCAGCTAACAATATCTCTGGTGAGAAATGCTTTAAAATATTAAACAAAAAGCTGTAACACAAAATGATTCCAACCGTACCTCCACATTGCTTATTCTGGAACTTTTCACAGTGATCATCATCGCACTCGCAGAATTCACCATAGTAACTGCTGCCCTTCTCCGTGTTGTGGCATTGGCATCTACCACACACACAGTCCCCTCGACCCTCGCACTCAGTGCCGTTATTCCTCTGACAGGATGCTCGCAGGGCGCTTTCGTCTTTATCGCCAACGGAACACTCACAGAACTGACCAATGAAACCCTCACTGCAGCTGAATAAGGACAAGATAAAAAAAGATGGATGGTTTGTTAGAACAGTCTATGAGATGCACCCTTTCATAGAACATACAATCACATTTTTTTCAAATTGTTCAGTCAAGCCAGGGATGGATGGTTTGTTAGAACACTGTCTATGGAGTCACCCTCTAACAATCAGATTTTTTTCAAATTGTTCAGTCATACACACATCATTTGGGGACTGGATATATCTCTTAGTGTACAGGTAAAACAAACTCATTTTAGAAGTGCTGGAAAGAGCAAGGCAGACAAACATTCACACTCTCATGCACACCTATGGCCAATTTAGAATCACCAGTTAACCTAATGAGCATGTCTTTGGATGGTGGGAGGAACCTGGAGTACCCGGAAAGAACCCACACAGGTCGGTCCATGGATTCGAACCTGGGACCTTCTCGCTGTGAGGTGCTAACCACCTCACCACTGTTCCAGCCTCAGTAATAACAGTAAAATCCAATAACCAAAAATGCGCAAACCATATGCACAAAGTCATTGTGTGGGAGGGAAAAGCTTACCTGCAAATACCGCAGATGACACTTCCCCTGTCACTGCAAATTTTGTGATTTTTGTCATCGGCGTTTTCACATGGACACTTGCAGTTGGTAGATAGAGTCACTGTCAGTGTGTCTTTAATGCCCAGTGGTCTGATAGTGAAAGACTTGTCCTCCATACATGAGTCTACAGTCACAGTAACGTCAAAATATATCTGGAAAGGGCATTTCGGATTGGAGCGTGAGACAGAATTAAAAACAGAGAAGAGAAGAATTAAAAACGGCATGAAAAACCAAAGGCAAAATATTCTCATTTTGTGATGTGATCTCATAGGTGCTGGTTTCCACAAGGTGTGTGCCTCTTCATTTATTCTGGTTTGTGACAAAACCAGCCAACATTTAATGAACAACCTGAGATTTTCTTAGGAAAATAATTTTGGTGCACTGCTGCTATCTGCAGTTCAGTTCTGGGTCACATTACCATGTTATGTCCAAAGATTTTACTAAAGCAATCTGATCCTTGTGGACAAATTATGAATAGCAGTTACTTTTATTGAAAATTTGCAATTAATGCACTTTGCAAATTCACCCACAGACCAGACTGGACCTTCTGATGGGCTGGTTTTCGCTCACTGGGCCATATGTTTGACACCCTAGCCTACAGCATGCACTGGAATAGTTTAGAATCTTTCCTGAAGAGCTGGTATCTGAGCTACATCATCTAGCCTGGGGCCACCAGATCTGGATCAGGATATACAGATTTATACAACAGGGATGTAACGATATGACGACAAACCGTGGTAAAATTCCCGCAGGTTAGTACTACCATTTAAAATTTTAATTATCATTAAAACCATGATTGATTACCGCAACTGATTACCGATAACATATTTCCTGGAGAAGCAGCGGCACACAGCACTTTCTCAGAAGTTTGCAAGTGCTGAAGCCACCTGCACTCTAGTTTTTTTTTTTCTGTACCAGTTATTGAATCTGTAAGACTAGATCTAGCCTTGAGCAGTGGACGAAAATGTAAAATAACGAAATATCATGTACTCAAAAAATAATAAAAATAATAAATCATGTTTAATCTCAAATCGATTTTAAATAATTATGAATATTAATGAATCGTGTTGATAACAACAATTTTGATATTTGTTTTAAATAAAAAAAAAGACATTTACATTTCCTGCACCTTTCTTAGACGTCCATATGACCACCAAAATTGTTAACTAGTCTGACGATCAAATGTTGAACCGCACATTGACGTCTAAGTGGGGTCATTGTTAGACGTCGAAATAGCGTACCTATTGCGCGTCGTGCAGACGTCCAGAATTGGTCATGGACCGAGGGATGCAATATAGACATGATCTGCATGTCCATCAGACGTCTAATGTTTAGTGGGGAATGTAAAGAAAAGTATTCTTTTTTTAAATAAAATCGTTAAATAAGAAGATTTCAGTGTGTGTTCAGTACTTTTGAATATTTTGAACACAGCTAACAATACCGTGATAATTTTGGTCACAAAACCGTGATATGACATTTTCGCATCGTTACATCTCTATTATACAGTCAGTCAGTCATTTTCTAAACCCGTTTAGTCCTGTTAGGGGTCACGGGGGTCTGCTGGAGCCTAGCTCAGCTGTCATCGGGCGAGAGGCAGGGGTCTCTATTATACAATGAATGCATAATAGTTAATAAGAACGACACAATTGCAACCACTAATATAATTAAGCATCTGAATTTGAAATGTAATAAGAGCTGTGAGCGTTTCATATAAAACTCTGTCAACACTGACCGTTTGATCTGGATGCACATTGTTACAAACTCCTTGGCTGTCTCCTGCTGATCCTGGATTACTGCATACAGGGGTATAGACAACTCTTACATTGTCAGGAAGACTGTCATGGGTCACGGTTACTTTAGAGGACATGTTCTGCCATAAAAATCAGTAAGAAATAACGTATTGGTCACAATACAGATTTCAAAGATGCATGTGCCCTCAAAGGTGGCAAACTGATGCACAATGAAAGACCAACTTACATTGTAGGCGTGTTCAATCAGCTGAACAACATTTTGGGAATCTGATGACAGGACTCCCACTTCAGATTTTGGAATCAATTTGGAGAGTCTCTAGGGAAAAGAAACAAACAAACAAACATGGAACTTAAATTTGAATCTGAGTAATACAATGTTTGCTTTGTAAGGTGTATCAAAGAGAATGGATTTAATTTACCGTATACACATTCTTGACATTTTCTGTCACTGCAAATATTGGCTGAATATTGTGCTTTTCCAACACCATAGCCAGTTGTCCAACAGATGGGTAGTCCTGCAAATAATAATTAGTAAAATCTTTCAAATATTGATTACACTGCTTACATAATCAGATGAGTCAAATGACTGAACTAAACTCTAATGATTCCACACATACCATCTCACTGCTCTTGACATAAACACTGTTTTCCATATGGCACTGTTCATCATTGGGTTCCAGTATGCCGGCCAGTTTTCCATCCCCAGCCATGTGGAATCCAGCGTCAGTGGTCAGCACAATAAGCCGAGTGCTGCTGTTTCTCCAACCGATTTTGTCCTAAACAGAAATATGGTCAACTCTTTAATGGGGAACACTTCAACAAAGTGAAGGACACTACATAAGAGATAATTATCAGTAGCATTGTATAATCACCTATCAAAAGAGTTTGCACCAGCAAGCTGCAAAAAGCACCACAATTCTATGCTTTAGTTTACATTTTGGAGCCCAGAGAAGACAGTTCTGACTTTAGACATTCCTACTAAACTGTGTCAGCCCATTGGAAGAACTGTTACCAAGTCTTTATAACATCAAGTTTGGATTCTTTGTCTCACTAGCTATACATATTTATCTGTTTAAATGGGTTCTTACCCCACACACAGCAGCCTGCATCATGGCATCAAGACTCCCTTCAGGAGAGTCAAGGTTCCCGGAAATGAACTGAGCTGCCACTTTTCGTTGGAACTCCTTCTCCAGTGCTGTCATACTAAGCACATGTCTGTAGCCAAAGGCAGCCTGACACTGCTGGTCATTCTGATCACATGGCTTCTTCAGTTTTTCTTTGTTGGTGTTGGTGTAAGGAAGGACTGTCTTATCAACAAAGGCACCAAATCCTGTAATTATAATAAGCTACAGCTTTACTCATCATTTTTTTTCCTGTATAATTTCTTCTTAAAATGTGTGCCAGGCCTTTCAGACAAATGAAATGTATCAAGTAAAACACATAGAAGGCAACACTTCAGGATTCTCATAATACAATACAATACATTTTGTGTACATTTTACAAATGGGATATCAGGAATATGTACTGGTGAAATCAAGACAATGAGAAAAGAAATAAGTGTAGCCTGCAGCAGACAAGACCTTGCTACTCCCATACCTTTTAGCCTAACCATTGTCGAAATTGCACAGCATCCACTGTCTACTATAACACCATCTGACATAACTGCATGTCTAAGTTATTGTCACACCACAGAGTACTTTTTAATTATATGCCCTAAACTGAAGACAAATGTGGATTTAACTCTTCATGTCCTGCTCCTTAGGTTGAGATAAACTTTTAATCTTTTAGTAGGAAACTTTGAGAACCCAAAGTTATTCAGTGATATACAAAAGATAACACTGTAAGTTATGTCTGTATTCTACAGTGCATCAGATAAATGATTTATGTTATTAGAATAACATCCCCGTCATGTTACCTATTTGAGCATGCTTAGTGATTTTTTTCAGAGTGGCAAAAAGATCATTGCCAAGTTCTTTGATTTTCTGCAAATCATCCTTCATGGAGTAAGACAGGTCCATCAGGTAGTAGAGGTCCACTGGATAACCCTCAACTCTCTTGAAAGAGACACGGAAGGTTTCTGGAAGCCCTGTACACACAGACGAGAAAACTTTGATTGTTTGATTGAAATGTAGAGACTGGCAGTGACATGGAAACAAACACATTAACTGATTACACAAACCTGGTCGCAGCTTCAGGCTAATTTTCTGTGGACTCATCTGGACTGGTTCACTATTGTCAAATGAGTTAGACAGAGATTCATTCTTGGTAACGTCTTCAGAGTTCTTAGGAGAGACGATGTCTGTAACACTGCAGCCTTTGGCTTTCAACTGGGCTATGGTGTCACACCGCACTGCTTCCTGCTCTCCTGATTTGGTGAAATTCTGCAATAAATGAAGACAATAACAGATTTGCATTGGATTTCAAACTAAAAATATAATGTGCTTTAAACATGTTGTGATGGTTCTGGTTTTGTTTCACCTGTGTTCGCGTTTTGAGTTTTGTTCATGTTTCTTGTCTTCCTGTTTTATTTTGTTGAGTTTTTGATTTCCTGTTTTACTCCCTGTGTTTCTCTGAGTTTGGGTAATTGGTTTCCTCCTTGTCTCATTTGTGTCACCCGTGTCTCGTCACCCCTTGGTTCCTCGTGTGTGCATATATAGCCCTCCCTTCCCCTTTGTTCCTTGTCGTGTCATTCTCCATGTTTTTTTGTTTGTTTTTTTAACTCTGTGTGTCTCTAGTGCCTTCAGTGTTCCGAGTGTTTTTTTTTTGTTTTTTTTGTCTTGAGTCTCACGTCACATTTTTGTCTTTTTGATAGTTTTAACTTTTGCCTTTGGAGTTCCTGCTGTTCCAGCAGTGCCTTTTGTGTGTCTTTTTCTAACAAATTTTTTGCCCACTCCTGCCTCCTCACTCTTTGTCCTGCGCTTGGTTCCTACCACCCCCCAGATAAAACCGTAACACATGTTGCCATGTTTTAAAAACAAATGGCTCAATAAGCATGCAGAACAGCAGCAAGAACTAGGCAAAATAATGCATTCAAATCATAGACTGTATAAAGATGGAGGATGGAACAGGTGAACAGATAGACAGTTCTGTTAATATGAAGGTAAGTGAGTTGAGGATGAGGTGTGTTGCATCAGGTAATAAAGAAACTGATGGTAACTTGTTGTGTTTAATCTACTTGAAGTCATGTTACTGACCAAAACTGGACAAATCAGCACCCACTTCTTGTATTTGATTTTACATAAACTTTCTCTCTCACCAGCTGTTGGCACCATGAACAGGATGGCCCAGATCTGATACAGTCGCTACAGGAGTTGACACCTGACTTTGCGCAAACTTCTTGTTGTTGACACAGCCCTGCAAAGAAAACCACAGATGTGTACAACATGATCACACATTCACATAAATGTCTATGGTCTTCAATAAAGTCATTATATTGTCTTAATTATTAAATATCTCTAGTACACTTTAAATGTAGTGGGTAGGGATAGGGGGATTATAGGGGGACATACAGGAATCAGGCATAACATTATGGCCACTGGCAGTAAAAGTGAAATGTAACTTTTTAGTATACAAAAAATACTGTTTGGCTTTATTATAGACAACACAATGGTATAAAATAACACAGAATATTATATAATCGACTTCAGAATCGTTAAGACTTAACAATTTCTGGTTTACGGTAGGTGACAACAAATAATCACTCAGCCTGAACATCCTCCGATTAACTACATCTTTTCACTGAGGGACTAAACACATTCTTATTAATTTGCAATTGAATGATCTCATTTTTATATTTTAAAGCTTACCATTCTGCTGCATCAACAGGAGCAGAAGGAACAGCAAACGACAACCCATGCCCTGGTGACAAAACAACAGATTTTTGTGACCATTATCCATCACTTCAATACAGATACAAGTTACACGGAATATCATCAAATAGTTCATATTATAAAGCTGTTACACTCAATTGACCCTCATTTTGCATGATCCATATATAATACAAAAATGTATATTGCATCTTTTTATCTATGGCACAGTGCTTGCATCTGATTGGAGTCATTAAGATCTATCTTCAGAGACAACTACCTTGAGAAACTGTATGCAAGTCTTCCAAGAGGAACTGCTGCTGTAAATACAAAAGCTGTTTTCTCTTTCTTTGTCTGGATTGCCCTGGAAAACAAACCGAACCAAGGTTAATTGCAACTTTGCAACAATATTGTATCAAACCAAGCTGATTTGCACCCTCTGCTGACAACGTAGCTCTACTACACATCATTTCATTTCAACATTAATGTCCACCACAACAGCACAAGCCACCGGTTCGAATCCATGGGCGGCTGGCCTTTCTGTGTGGAGTTTGCATGTTCTCCCTGTGTCTGCGTGGGTTTTCTCCGGGTACTCCAGCTTCCTCCCACCATCCAAAGACATGCTCATTAAGTTAATTGGTGACTCTACATTGCCCGTAGGTGTGTATGTGAGTGTGAATGTTGGCCCTGCAATGGACTGGCGACCTGTCCAGGGTGTACCCCTGCCTCTCGCCCGATGACAGCTGGGATAGGCTCCAGCAGACCCCCGTGACCCCTAACAGGACTAAACAGGTATAGAGAATGACTGACTGACTGACAACAGCACAAGCATTTAATAACGATGATGTCAAGCTTTCATTCCCTTTAGAAACAATAAGAAAAAATCCCATCTAGATGTGAGTATGCACAGGACACATCATTGGCTGTACTTCATACCTCCACTAAAGGGGAAGTGACCTTTACTGACAAATGTCAAGGCAAATATAAGTACATCTTAATCATATGGAGCCTATCCCAGTTGTCATTGGGTTTCCACCTCATAGCAGCACACTATGAGGAGGCAACGTTTAAAAATTACATGTGTCAAACTCCCACCAGTAACACAGTGGTTTCCTGTGCACAAAACAGGGTGTCAACACTACACCATAAAAGGAAGAGGAGAAGGGTAAAGTGTTAGGTTAAAGATACACATCTGCTTTCTCATACAGGCAAGGCAGAAAAAGGGCTTGCAATAATGTTATTTGGTTTAAATCAACACATGTAAGTCTGTCTATAGTTCATATTAAGTAGAGCTGCCTTCAGTAAAGACTGTACACTTTTAGTTTTAACCAAAAGCAAAAGCAAAAAATTTAGCTTGCTATGTGCAGAATTACACTTGAATATATTCAAACTTTTAAGTGGACAAAAGGACATTGTTTCTCCTGAAAACATAAGTTTGTGTCAGACCTACTCCAATTTCTGTAAATTCGCGTTTTCAAACAACAGACTGTTCTGAGGGAGAATTAGATATGCCAAGCAGAGTTTAAGAGTCGCTTCCAACTTCTGCAAAGCAAGGGCTTGCCAGTTCATTAGATACACTAGTGAAAGCAAATTGATTCTAAAAAAATATGCACTACATCTTAACTTCACAAAGGTGATGACATTCAACATTTCTGCGTGCTGTACCGACACATGATTTTTACAAACCCATTTTAGTCATTGTACAAGACTAATATTCAGGACTGTTATATTAGAACGGACGTTGTCGCCCATAGCATTGGAATAAAACAATTTTGACCTCATATCTTGAAATGATTGCGACTCTGCATTGATAAAGTGTATATCTTCTTAAAACTTTACCGGTCAGTCTCTCCCAAACATGTAACTGATGTGTATAAATAGGAATAAAAAGAGGACTGTGACCTTTTTGGGCAACAGTGCACTACACTAGTGTACCCAGTGTTTTGGAGAGCAAGTATGCACACACACAGTGTTTGTTCTCTGCATTAAACCCATCCAAGTGAGCACACTGGGAGTAGTGGGCAGCCATGCAAGGCATGTCTCAGACAGTATTCTGGATAAAAGCCAAGACTGAATGTCCTCAGAACGTCAAAAGCACTAAAATGCAAACTAAATTGAGGAACAGACTGGATATGGGTGTGAGTTGTATTGTTATATAATACCAACATGATGCTGGTGGGTTTATTTGAATCAGATTAAATACAACAACTGAATAATAACAAATGAGACGCAACGCTGCTGAACTTAAATGACCATCTATTAGACACTGTTATGAACCTATGTGAAATACAACCAAAATTATAATTACATCTATGTCTGTTTAGACTCAGATAATACTGCATTGGTGAACCTATCAGGGTATCATTCAGACTATATTTAGAGAAAAGAGCTCATCAGGACTAAAGGGAGGAATGATAGCAGACATGCAGATCAGCTAGAATACCAGAGCATCCCACTGTCCAATGGGAACCATGGGAGCCCTTTGGTTCCCATGGGACACACTACTGAAAGTCTATCAAACAACAAAGTACAGATCCAGTCAGGCTTCCAACTCCCAGCTGACAATTAGGTGTTTACACGCAAACTAGACAGAGTGGTGGTTGACAAGAATGAGCAGGGATGTACATGGCCGTCCCATGTATGTGTATGTCAGTCACCCGATTAGTCCTGTTAGGGGTCACAGGGGTCTGCTGGAGCCTAACCCAGCTGTAATCGAGCTAGAGGCAGGGGTACACCCTGGACACCTAGTCCATCGCAGGGCAGACAAACCATTCACACTCACATCCAATCTAGAATCACAAATTTTCCTAATGAGCATGTCTTTGGATGGTGGAAGGAAGCTGGAGTACCCGGAGAGAACCCACGCAGACACATAGAGAACATGCAAACGTATAATGGGAGTTTATTTAAGTTGCAAAACCCTCCCTTTCAATCAGTTATTTAGTTATTTATACGTTTAACATTACCTTAATAGAACATGTAATTCAGTCTGTATTTCTCTTCCTACAAATCATAGAGGAGGTCAAAGTGTTATACAACTCAGGGGACTTAGTATTTCATTCATCAGTGACGGGTGATTTTTTTAGTCTTAAATATAATTCTGTATCAAATATAAATATGTACAGTATATATATTAAGTAATACATTACATTTTAGATTGACATACACTTACAATACATGCATTTATTTGCCAACAACCATGAAAGCTCATAGACGTTTGTTTAAGTGATGTGGTGTTTTGTAGGAGACAGATAATCTTGTCAGTGAAATAGCACCATCTTCAAATGAAGGTGTAGGCTGTAGATCTGGGTGTAACATTAGCTTGTGAAATAAACATTGTCCATCTCGTGCACCTGCCCCTCATGTCACTTAACTGTCACAAAACTACTGCCGTTGTATTGTTTACTACAGTAATCTGACTCCTCTGATTTGATTTGGAATGAAAAGCTGATCACAATATGGAATGTGATGGATGTCAAATGCAATCCTTCATTAGACTTTACTTGCAACACAACACAACCATGTTTTCATTTGACAATAAACAACAGGATGGAACAATAAAAAAAAGGCAAAAAGGATCAGAACAGCCAACAGTTTCTAAAATAAAAAATTCTTTGCTGTCAGACTTACCAGAAACTGAAAGATGGGGCACAGGTCTGAGACTGAGAGTTCTGCTAAAGGTTATCTGGTCTATATGAGAGACTACGCCCTGATGTCGGGAAGTGTGAAACAAGCAGTGAGAGAACAGCGAGGGTGGTGTCACTGACTAGGGCCCACATAGAAAACTATTTATATCTAAGTCAACCCTTAACTTATGTGATGTGCAGTTGTGCAAGTTGTGTTATATTCAGTGTTAAGAGTGTTACTTTTAAAATGTATTCCCCTAGAGATTACTGATTACATGTCCTAAAATGCAACCTGTAATGTATTCCCTTGGATTACTCAAGTAAAGTATCATAAATACATTTGGATTACTTTTAGCTCATTTCAAAATCATCCAGCTGTGTGTGTTTATCTGGTACACTGGACACATGATTTAGAGAACCATCTGTCTTCAGGGAAAAGCTGGTACAAAAACACAAATGTGGTGCACTTTGTCCTGCAACTGAGAGTATTTAACTTCATCTTTATTACTTTCCACAGCTCAGAAATTAGGGAAATTAAAGTGCAACATGGCTGAAGTATTTGTATAAAAAAGCAGAAACATGCTTTGAATGTGCATAAAATAAAAATTGCAAACTGCACTGAGAACAATACAGGGTGCAATCATGCACTTTGTGAACTTGCATGGTCAGAACGTGACGCTTTGTCAATGTGCTGCATCAGCGTCTTCCTGCACATGGGCGTTTTCTCATCACCTATTCCTTCTATCAGTTTACAGAAGCAAGGCTGTGCACTGCCAGTTAAAAAAGGTTAAAACTCAGCGCATTCACTTGGGTAGTGGTGGCAGGTGCTGTGTTGAGCTTTGCTTGTGTCTGATGAGATCCATAAGTTGTACTGGTAGTGGCACTGCAGTTATGTTTTTCTCAGTCACTTTAGTGCTGTCCTCTGTATGGCTATAGGGTGCATTCTCTGAAAAGAAATAAAAATCAATAAATGCTAATAAAGCGGGGGGGGGGGGGGGAAGAATCATAATTTTAGTACAATAATTTTACATAATTAGCCCAGTGCTGATGAAAATAATATCTTCATCAGCCATACAGTATTATGATAAGAACAAACCTAGTGATGCCAATCCATTTATGGACTAAATGGTAGCCTGCTGGCATGTACAAACACCCGGCAAGATTTAAATGATGTTAAAAACAAATGCGCTAAGCACATAAAATGAATATATTAAAACAGAGCAGCTTTCTCTGCTCTGCATGTCCAACTACAGCCTCAGAGCCTCTAACATTTATGTTGAACGCCCTTAAAATGTGTGTGAGTATAGGACAAGCAACAACAAGCAAGTTTGTGAGTATAGGACAAGCAACATGCGAGCCGGTGTAGTTGCCAACTTACTGATTAAGCCAACTTACTTAGTGACGTGTCTTCAACTTAGATGATGCTGAAAGCAGCTTTGTTGATGGTGAGCAAAGCTTGCACTGGACTGTGATGATGCAAATTTCTTGACCAGGTTTGTAGGTAAAATGTTCAGTAAATTTCCATGCCAAAAATGCATTTTTGTCATCATCTGCCATTGTCATTCGGTTGTGTGTGGAAAGTCCTCTCGCGCATTGACTTGCAGTGTAAGTGCGCACATAATGCCACCTCCATCTGCACAGTGCAACCTGTGTGTAGTGTAAAGTAAACCATAAGTAATCCATTTTTGAGAAACTAACTGTATTCAGAATACAGCAAATTAAACTGTAACTATAACAGACTAGTTACTCTTATTTTGTATTTTAAATACATAACGCCGTAAAATGTAATCCGTTACTTCCCAACCTTGGTTATATTATATAAAAAGCAGTACTAGTGCCTGTTTACAGTAAATACTTTCTCTGTGTTACTGTTGCACTAAAAAGAAGGTGTGACATGCAAAACATGCAATCTACATTATGGGAATATTTGGCTAATCTGTAATGTTATGTATCATTTCCTTCAAATGACAAGGAAACTGATCAATATGTGTTTATTGTCTTGGTTGAAGAGAATAGCATTGAAAGCAAAGATTAGAGTACCTTGAAGGGCAATCAAGAAGAAATAACTTGGTAATAGATGGACTCTGTTTTTATCTGTTTTTTTGTGTAACTTCAAGATAGATTAGTTCTGTGGTTTAATAGTGATGCTTGTGTGTTGTTAGACTACTATATAACCAGTAGGTGGCAACTTTATTCCAACAAACATTAATCATTTGTAATGAATTGTACATGTTATTACAGGTTATTAAATCACCTACAGTGTCACTCTGAAACAGATGACAGCTTGAGAATTTAGAAAAGAGCCAGGTATGTTTTACAAGGAGGAGATCAAACAAGAACTAATAAGAGGTGTATATTATATTTGTCACAGTCTGTTGGCTTAAAGAATCCTTGTAGTTTGAATCCCACTTTTCCTCTGTGCCATTAAAAGAACAACCATTGTAAACTTAATATCTTTATTTATTCATTTTCTCTCTGAAGAGTACATGCCAAAGAAAAGCTGTGATTATACATCATTATAGTCTGCATTATCTATACATATGGTACCAATATAAAGTGTATTACTGTAAATATTTAAAGCAATAATGTATTTCTTCTGTGTAAGTGTCATAAACAGTGAGAGAATAAGTGAATAGTTGCTGGACAAAACAATGCAACCACAATTATGTGTCTATTGTGTGTAGACTAGCATATTAATTCACCAGTAAGAGAACATCATTCACAGTAAAAACATCTGAGAATGTAGACATCTGCAAATAATATAAAACAGACACAAATCAGATACTATAAAATGTAAATGTATACATAAAATATAAAATATAAAGAACAGTGATTAAAAAGATTTCAGACTAAAGATTATAACACAATATACGGTATAAGTGGTGCTCTCAAACAGATCACCTCCACAAGGTTAGTGTTATTTCCTGTAATAAATATAATCAATCTATCTATATAATATCTAAATGCAGGTATTGAAGCCATCAGTCAATCAATAGCAGCCCATGGATGACACAAGCAAAGCTGTGTTTATTTGTTCAATTCATTTTTCTTATTAACCAAATTAAAAGACAAAGACACAAACCTAGTTACCATTTATAGCCCAGAATCAGCCCAGTTTCCTAACCTCCCCTAAACTCATCCACAGCTATCATTGCTGCAACATACACAATGTGATGTAGCCCTCAGACATAGACACAGCGATCAGCCACAACATTAAAACTGACAATTCAGAGTTCATACCAGGAGGCAGAGTTGTAGTCTTACACACTTGTCTGTAGCTTCTATAGGACTGTCTCTCACCCAAAACTCTCCATCTCCATAGATGTTCTATGTTCTATATGTTCTGCTCCCAGATTCTTTAAATCAAAAAAACATCAAAGGAAGAGTTATTCATAGGAACCTTATACAAATCAGTGAAGAGAATAATAGTAAAATGAAATGTGTTTTTTAAATGTCAGATCTCTCTCATCTAAATCTCTTTTAGTGAATGGTTTGATTACTGATCTTCAGATTGATCTATTTAGTTTGACTGAAATGTGGCTGCAGGATGATGAATATGTCTACACCACCCAGTCATAGCAATTATCACATTCCTTGAAGCACAGGTAGAGGAGGAGGAGTGGCAGCAATCTTCCTCTCTGATGTATCTATTTATCCTAGACCTAAGCAGAGCTTTAATTCATTTGAAAGTTTTACTCTTAGTCTTGCTCATCCAGACTGGAAAACACATAAACACATAAAAATGTAGTCTATCGCCCACCTGCTCCTTACTTCTTTAATCGCACCTTGTACTAACATACGGCACCTTGTACTAACATACGGCATAGAAACTGACGGTTTGACAGTATGTACTCATAACCCTCTATCCCCCGATCATTTCCTCACAACATTTGAATTTACAATAATGGATTACTGAGAAATTGGAAAGACATTTCATTACAGTAGACACTTTTCTGATGGTGCTGTAACTAGATATAAGGAGTTCATTCCTTCATTATGTACCTCAGTACCATGTGCCAATGATGTGGACGACAGCAACCACAATTTAACATCTGCACAATTTTTCATTCATCTTCTGAAACTCTGCTTATTCATGTTAAGGGTCGAGCGGTCTGCTGGAGCCTATCCCAGCTGTCACTGGGCAAGAGGCTGTACACCCTGGACAAGGCGCCAGTCTATTACAGGGCTACACAATTTTTTTTAGTACAACTGTTAACGTAGCTGTCCCTCTGAAGAAGATCATGAATTGGAGGAGTCTAGCTCCCTGGTATAATTCACAGTTGCTCAGTTCAAAGCGGGCAGTCAGTTGCAAAACTGGAAAGAATTTGGCATTCCACTAATTCTGAAGATATGCCTCATCCTCAAGTGATTCCAGGTTTATATTTACTGATGTATTGATTAATCACTTATTGCACTGATCAGACTTAGTCTAGCTGTATATTTGTGAGTTACAGGCACAACATACTGCCTAGGTAATCTCTCCATCAGCCATATTGAAACCGCAAAGCCGTGTTTATTACAAAGACTGGGTCAGGATTACTACCTCTACTAAAATGGCAGCATATTCTGAATCATTTATATTTCCATAGCACTGTTCCAGAAATGCTGTTGTGGCTTACTAATTCAATCACAATGAAATCTGTGTAAACAAGTGATATATGTTGCGGCTATGTTCCACAGTCTTTACTCATTGTGATACACAACAACACAATAACAAATTCATCAAAAATACAAAAAAAAAAAAAAAAGACTTTCACACACCTCCCACACCTCTGCCCAGTTGGATTTCTTCTTTTTATTCTCAAATTTCTTGAATTCTTTCAGGTCCTTCATGTAGATAAGAATCTTGATGAGCATCAGCAGCAGAATGCCAATGAGAGCCACCCCAGCGATGGAGCCTCCCATAATAGGTATAACACTGGGTGGTTCTGGACAGCCTGTAAGAGTTATAAATAGCAGAAGGTTTTACACAATTCATACATAATGAACTTGAAAGAAAGGGGTTATTATGTTAATGTGTCCAATGCTTTGGATTTGTGACCACATATAGTACTTGATACATAATGTGTTAACAGGGTGCTGAGACATATAAAGAGTTTGCCAAGTCTGAGTTTTCTGTCATATCATTGGCAGCTTACCTTTCTGTTTCAAAATTTCAGCCTTGTAGTTATCTTCTCCAACCAACTGGTCCAGCTTAAATTTGATCCAGCATCCCTCACTGTCCTTCTGCTGGCACTCCTTGGTTGGTAGGGTGAATGTGTCTACCAGCTCTGCTATGGTGTTAATACAGATGGTGTTACAGTTTTCTTTAAAGGGACCGGAGCCAAAGGCGAGACATTCAATGCAGTTCCTGAAAATAAAGTTAAGTGAGGCAGTTTAGAGTTTTCATTATAGGTCTGCAGTGGAGATAATGTATTTGTAAATTGGTGAAGTGATAGCAGAATGAATGTGTAACTTACAGCTTGGTCTGACAAGGGTCTGGGCAGCCAAGACATGTATGGCATAGTGGAGGCTGGTATCCCTCTTTACATTCACAGCGGTTACACACGCAGGACCCTCTGCCATAGCACACAGTGTTGTTTGGGGTACGACAGGCCTCATCAGACTTTTTGCATTGACAGGCAGTGCCCTCAAAACCTGGATGACATTCACATCTTCCACATTTGCAGTCACCATTTCCTACAAGTAATGAGAAACGGAGAGGAATGTTCCTGAGCACTGACATAATTTCTACCCCATATATCCTGTAGTTTCTCTGTGGAGTCGTTGAGTCCAGATATCTGCAAGGAGACACTCAGTCCATGAACAGTTGGACCAGCAGACGAGGCAGCCTGATAACTCCAGGGTACAAACTGACCATATACATAATTACATCTCAGCTGTCTTCTTATATTTCATCCCCACATCTTGTCTCCCCCTTCATCCACTTCCAAGATGGAAGTCGATGTCTTTAGTATTACTGTCATCCTCTGCCTCAGCACCTCTGTCTCAGCAGCAGCACAGAATAGAGTTTCCTCTTTCCACTGTATTCCTTTTTCTACTGACCTGTCCTTCTCCCCTTTAGGATACCAAGCCAACGGTTGGCAGGTGTCAGCCCATCGTTTAGTGTCTGCAACCCTAGTCCTGGTGGTAGGCGGAACAGGTTGGTCAGAGAGATCTGATTCTCTGATCTCTCACACAGACCCACCCACACTGATCAGCACTTATTATTTGACTCCCACCACCCCCTGGAGCACAAACTAGGGGTCATCAGAACACTCCAACACAGAGCACAGACTGTACCCACAAGACCGGATGGCCAGGAGAAGGAGCAAAAACACATTAAACGGGCACTTAAGACATGTGGATATGCCTAAATGGGCCTTTGTAAAAGGCTCAAAAAGATACCCCAGAAAGGACAGAGAGGAGGAGAACAACAAGAGGAAAAACATCGTCATCCCCTACGTGGCTGGAGTGTCCGAGAAACTCAGGAGCATTTTCAGAAATCACCGTATTCCAGTTTATTTCAAACCAGGAAACACACTTAGGCAGAGACTGGTCCACCCAAAAGACAAAACACCCAGGCAGAAACAGAGTAATGTGGTGTACGCTGTTCAGTGCAGTGAGGAGTGTACAGACTTATACATTGGGGAAATGAAACAACCCATCCATAAACGCATGTACCAGCACAGGAGAGCCAGCTCATCAGGAAACGATTCAGCAGTCCACCTACACCTGAAGGACAAAGGACACTCTTTTGAAGATAACAATGTCCAAATCTTAGCCAGAGAAGACAGATGGTTTGAAAGAGGAGTTAAGGAAGCTATCTATGTCAGACTGGAAAAACCTTCACTAAACAGAGGAGGTGGACTGAGATTTAATCTGCCATCTATTTACAATACAGTGTTAACTTCTGTCCCCAAGAAGTAGATTTTTCTCTAAAAATCTACAAGTCCAGTTGCCTTTTTTGAAACTTTTTGGATTACCATGACCTGGATGACTGAGAACCTCCACAGACAATTATTTATTTGTATTTCTCACAGTATGGTTATTCTTTTGTATATTTTTTATATATATTTTCTAAATTTTTGTATTTGCGTTTTTTGTGCTTTTTTGATAACCTTTTCCCTGTTCAAGTCGTCACTGTTTTTTCTGTATATATATTGTTGCCAAATTCTGTGCTACTGGAACAAGGAAATTTCCCACACGTAGTATTAAATAAACGTCTTTTGTCTTATGCCTTACAAAGCCTGGAGGTGCGTTTGAGGTCATTGTGCTGTTGAAAAACAAAGGTTGGTCGTACTAAGCACAAAAACCAGATGGTATGGCTTTTTGCTGCATAATGCTGTGACAGTCATGCTGGTCACGTCATTCTTGAATATACACTATATTACCAAAAGTATTCGCTCACCTGCCTTTACTCATTCTATGAACTGAAGTGCCATCCCATTCCTAACTCATAGAATTCAATATGATGTCGGTCCACCTTTTGCAGCTATTACAGCTTCAACTCTTCTGGGAAGACTGTCCACAAGGTTGAGGAGAGTGTTTATAGGAATTTTTGACCATTCTTCCAAAAGCGCATTGGTGAGGTCACACACTGATGTTGGTCGAGAAGGCCTGGCTCTCAGTCTCCGCTCTAATTCATCCCAAAGGTGTTCTATCGGGTTCAGGTCAGGACTCTGTGCAGGCCAGTCAAGTTCATCCACACCAGACTCTGTCATCCACGTCTTTATGGACCTTGCTTTGTGCACTGGTGCACAGTCATGTTGGAAGAGGAAGGGGCCCGCTCCAAACTGTTCCCACAAGGTTGGGAGCATGGAATTGTCCAAAATGTTTTGGTATCCTGAAGCATTCAATGTTCTTTTCACTGGAACTAAGGGGCCAAGCCCAGCTCCTGAAAAACAACCCCATACCATAATTCCTCCTCCACCAAATTTCACAGTTGGCACAATGCAATCTGAAATGTACCGTTCTCCTGGCAACCTCCAAACCCAGACTCGTCCATCAGATTGCCAGATGGAAAAGCGTGATTCATCACTCCAGAGAACGCGTCTCCACTGCTCTAGAGGCCAGTGGCGGCGTGCTTTACACCATTGCATCCGACGCCTTGCATTGCACTTGGTGATGTGTGGCTTGGCTGCAGCTGCTCGGCCATGGAAACCCATTCCATGAAGCTCTCTGCGTACTGTACTTGGGCTAATCTGAAGGTCACATGAAGTTTGTAGCTCTGTAGCAATTGACTGTGCAGAAAGTCGGCGACCTCTTTGCACTATGCGCTTCAGCATCCGCTGACCCCTCTCCGTCACTTTACGTGGCCTACCACTTCGTGGCTGAGTTGCTGTTGTTCCCAAACGCTTCCATTTTGTTATAATAGAGCTGACAGTTGACTGTGGAATATTTAGGAGCGAGGAAATTTCACGACTGGATTTGTTGCACAAGTGGCATCCTATGACAGTTCCACGCTGGAATTCACTGAGCTCCTGAGAGCGGCCCATTCTTTCACAAATGTCTTGTTTCACAGTCTGCATGCCTGAGTGCTTGAATTTATACACCTGGGGCCAGGCCAAGTGATTAGAACACCTGATTCTGATCATTTGAATGGGTGAGCGAATACTTTTGGTAATATAGTGTATATAAATCACCAACACTCATCAGCAAGCAAATCCTGAAAGCCCCCTAGTGACCTTAGCTCTGGCTGAGGAACTGGAAAATCAGCTAACGATGTCTCTGGTGAGAAATGCTTTAAAATTAAACATATTAAACAAAAAGCTGTAACACAAAATGATTCCAACCGTACCTCCACATTGCTTATTCTGGAACTTGTCACAGTGATCATCATCACACTCGCAGAATTCACCATAGTAACTGCTGCCCTGCTCCGTGTTGTGGCATTGGCATCTGCCACACACACAGTCCCCTTGACCCTCGCACTCAGTGCCGTTATTCCTCTGACAGGATGCTCGCAGGGCGTCTTCATCTTTATCGCCAACGGAACACTCACAGAACTGACCAATGAAACCCTCACTGCAGCTGAAAAAGGACAAGATAAAAAAAGATGGATGGTTTGTTAGAACACTCTCTATGGAGTCACCGTCTCATAGCACATACAATCATATTTTTTTCAAAATTATTCAGTCATGCACACACCATTTGAGGACTGGATATTTCTCTTAGTGTACAGGTAAAACAAACTCATTTTAGAAGTGCTTGAAAGAGCCAGGCCTGCTATTCCTTCATGAATAATGACGAATCTTGATATTATTCTTTCAACATTATTTTAGAGTAAACAACATCATTCAACATTATTCCTGTGTAATGTCATCAAATGTTAAATTGTTGTGTTAAATTTCAATATTACAAAATATCAAACAAACAGGTTAGACTAGATCAAAAATACAAGTCCCAACAATGCAACTTAAATGGATCAGTACACTGCCATCAAGTCAGCTCTCACTTCCATTTAGTCCAATCTAAGATTTAAATCAATCACCATCAAACAACTCTGAGGCACGGTTGGAAGTGACTTTTAAATAAAGTATGGGACACATGTCACACTTTTGTCATTTCAATTAATGGACAAATCCAGATTAAATGAATATTAAATTGCTTGTTTTCATTTTCATTGATCAGGACTTAGGAAAGCAACAATGCATGTTCGTTAAAAAATGAAGGATGGGAGTTCGTTATAAAAACAAATCAAAACAACTTTGGAACCCTAAGTCTTATGGCTTTAAGAATGTAGCAGGTCAGAAGTACACTTCCGCATTTCTGCACGCCTGTTGAACATCTTCCTAGCTGTGATGGGGCCCGATTTCTTCTTTCTGGTGAATATGGGAAGTAGCACTGGCTGGAGAATGTTCTTAACATAATACTCAGCGTTGATGGTGGTGCCCTGGGATACAACATGCAACTCAGGCAGCCCTGAAGATGACATCGCGCCCCAGAACATGCAATGGGCGCTGAACTTGACCTATTCAGAAGGTGGTCCTTCCATTCTATTATCAGTGTAAATGCGGTCGTTTTGGCTGTCGGGAGCTGGAAAAAGTAGAGAGGACACTCATCAGAGAAAACCCAGTTCTCCCAGTCTCTTGGGGTCATTTCAGCATACGTCTTTGCAAAAGCAAGTCGCTTCTCCTTTTGCTTTTTGGTAAGGCGAGGAATCCGCTGTCTTCTGTATGCTCTCAGACCCAGTTTATCAGTCAGAAAACGATGGATGGTAGACTGCTTCCCCAAGATTCTTCAGTCTTCAACTGAGTCTGAGTCAGGATTGGTCTTGATCTTGCGGATGAGTTCCTTGGCTCTCGAACTCAGAACTGAGGGGCAACCTGCACGAGGCATGTCTTCAAGGGTGTCACAACTCTGGTATCTCTGCCACCACTTCTTCACCCATCGTATGCTTCTGCAAAAGTCCTGACCTGCGTCCCTGCAAGTTTTCCCTGCCCTCGTCAAACAAAAATTTTGAATCCATATCAAATTAAGACATGTCAAATTTTGTTTCTCTAGAAGTTACTTTGACTTTGAGATTAGCCGCCTAAGAAGTATTAATTCCAGTGATAATAGTAAAATCCAATTACCAAAAATGTGCAAACCATACCCATACAGTCATTGTGTCTGAGGGAAAAGCTTACCTGCAAATTCCACAGATGGCACTTCCCCTGTCACTGCAAATTTGGTGATTTTTGTCATCAGTGTTTTCACATGAACACTCACAGTTGGTAGATAAAGTCACTGTCAATGTGTCTTTAATGCCCAGTGGTCTGATAGTGAAAGACTTGTCCTCCACACATGAGTCTACAGTCACAGTAACGTCAAAATATATCTGGAAAGGGGATTTCAGATTGGAGAGTCAGACACTTTTGCAAGAATTAAAAACGGCATGAAAAACCAAAGACACAATATTCACATTTTGTGATTGCACAATCTCAGTAGGTGCTGGTTTCCACAAGGTGTGTGCCTCCTCATTTATTCTGTTTTGTGACAAAACCAGCCAAGGTGTGGTTTTGCTTGCATTAGCAAACTATGGCCTTTTGGCCCTTGGGCCATATGTTTGACACCCTAGCCTACAGCATGCACTGGAATAGTTTAGAATCTTTCCTGAAGAGGTGGTATCTGAGTTACATCATCTAGTCTGGGGCCACCAGATCTGGATCAGGATATACAGATTTAAACAATGAATGCATGGTAGTTAATAAGAACTGCAGTTACTCAAGGGAGGCACCTAATACAATTAAGCATCTGAATCTGAAATGTAATAAGAGCTATGAGGGTTTACAACACTGTCAACACTGACCGTTTGATCTGGATGCACATTGTTACAAACTCCTTGGCTGTCTCCTGCTGATCCTGGATCACTGCATACAGGGGTATAGACAACTCTTACATTGTCAGGAAGACTGTCATGGGTCACGGTTACTTTAGAGGACAACCTCTGCCATAAAAATCAGTAAGAAATAACGTATTGGTCACAATACAGATTTCAAAGATACATGTGCCCTCAAAGGTGGCAAACTGATGCACAATGAAAGACCAACTTACATTGTAGGCATGTTCAATCAGGTGAACAACATTTCTAGAATCTGATGACAGGACTCCCACTTCAGATTTTGGAATCAATTTGGAGAGTCGCTAGGGAAAAAAACAAACAAACAAACATGGAACTTAAGATTTAAATCTGAGTAATACAATGTTTTCTTTGTAAGGTGTACCAAAAGGAATGGGTTTAATTTACCGTATACACATTCTTGACATTTTCTGTCACTGCAAATATTGGCTGAATATTGTGCTTTTCCAACACCATAGCCAGTTGTCCAACAGATGGGTAGTCCTGCAAATAATAATTAGTAAAATCTTTCAAATATTGATTACACTGCTTACATAATCAGATGAGTCAAATGACTGAACTAAACTGTCATGATTCCACACATACCATCTCACTGCTCTTGACATAAACACTGTTTTCCATATGGCACTGTTCATCATTGGGTTCCAGTATGCCGGCCAGTTTTCCATCCCCAGCCATGTGGAATCCAGCGTCAGTGGTCAGCACAATAAGCCGAGTGCTGCTGTTTCTCCAACCGATTTTCTCCTGAACATAAATATGCACATTCCAAAATTTTGCTTAGATAAATATTGATTGCGGCCGACTCTTTAAAGGGGAACACTTTAACAAATTGAAGACACTACATAAAAGATCATTATCAGTAGCATTGTAATATCACTATCACAACAGCACCAGCAAGCTGCAAAAGCACCACAATTCAATGCTTTAGTTTACATTTTGAAGCCCAGAGAAGACAGTTCTGACTTTAGACATAAAGTCAAAATTTCCTACTTAACTTTGTCAGCCCATTGGAAGAAAAGTTACCAAGTCTTTATAACATCAAGTTTGGATTCCTTGTCTCGCTAGCTATACATATTTATCTGTTTAAATGGGTTCTTACCCCACACACAGCAGCCTGCATCATGGCATCCAGACTCCCTTCAGGAGAGTCAAGGTTCCCAGAAATGAACTGAGCTGCAACTTTTTGTTGGAACTCCTCCTCCAGTGCTGTCATACTAAGCACATGTCTGTAGCCAAAGGCAGCCTGACACTGCTGGTCATTCTCATCACATGGCTTCTCCAGTCTTTCCTTTTTGGTGTTGGTGTAAGGAAGGACTGTCTTATCAACAAAGGCACCAAATCCTGTAATTATAATAAGCTACAGCTTTACTCATCTTTTTCAATTTTTTTTAAATGTGTCACACATTTCGAACAAGTGAAATGTATAAAACACACACATTTTGTGTAAATTCGGGATACAAGTCAGGAATGTGTGTTGGTAAGAGAGAGAGAGAATAAGACAAGAAATAAGTGTAGCCTGCAGCAGACAAGACCTTGTTACTCCCATACCGCTTAGCCTAACCATTGTTGAAATTGCATCCACCGGCATCCACTATACCACTGGTGGCCGGTCTAGTGAAGAGTCTATACCCGAACATCTGAAATTTACATTTCTTCTTATTTTGAGAGTGTTTTATTTAAATATTGTGTTATTTATATGTGTCCCTCTTAAGCTGGGAGTCTCTGCAAAATTTCGCAATGTTCTCATAATGAGAATGAAGAGTCTTGATTCTTGAATTGTATGTCAATTGTAAGTTATTGTTACACCACAGTGCACTTTTTAATTATATGCCCTAAACTGAAGACAAATGTGGATTTAACTCTTCATGTCCTGCTCCTTGGGTTGAGATAACCTTTTAATCTTTTAGTAGGAAACTTTGAGATCCCAAAGTTATTAAGTGATATATAAAAGATAACACTGTAAGTTATGTCTGTATTCTACAGTGCATCAGATAGATGATTTATGTTATTAGAATAACATCCCCGTCATATTACCTATTTGAGCATGCTTAGTGATTTTTTTCAGAGTGGCAAAAAGATCATTGCTGAGTTCTTTAATTTTCTGCAAATCATCCTTCATGGAGTAAGACAGGTCCATCAGGTAGTAGAGGTCCACTGGATAACCCTCAACTCTCTTGAAAGAGACACGGAAGGTTTCTGGACGCCCTGTACACACAGACGAGAAAACTTTGATTGTTTGATTGAAATGTAGAGACTGGCAGTGACATGGAAACAAACACATTAACTGATTACACAAACCTGGTCGCAGCTTCAGGCTAATTTTCTGTGGACTCATCTGGACTGGTTCTCTATTGTCAAATGAGTTAGACAGAGATTCACTCTTGGTAACAACTAGCGAGTTCTTGGGAGAGACGATGTCTGTATTTCTGCAGCCTTTAGCTATCAACTGGGCTATGGTGTCACACCGCACTGCTTCCTGCTCTCCTGCTTTGGTGAAATTCTGCAAAAAAATGAAGACAATAATAGATTGAGATTGGCTTTCAAACTAAAAATATAATGTGCGTTACCATGTTTTCAAACCAAACGGCTCAATAATCATTCAGAACATCAGCAAGAACTGCAGGCAAACTAATGCATTCAAACCATAGACTGTATAAAGATGGAGGATGGAACAGCTCCTCAAAAGTGAGGTCAAAGCAAATAGATCTCCCCCTACTGACTGTAATATGGGTCATAAGCTCCACCTCCTCCATGTTAGTGGATGGGGCTTGGGCCAAACTAAAACACATGCCAAATCATTTTTGTTTAAGTGTTTAAGGATGGTGTCCGTCATTTTAGGTAGTTAATATAATGCTGATGCATATTCAAGTGTCAATTGTCTGTGAGGATTCATTCATTTTAAGTGGCATGTAGCACTGGGTCTTTCTGTGTGGGGTTTGCATGTTCTATCTGTGTCTGAACCAAGTTTCACAAAGTTCACAAAGCAAAATGTATTTTTTTGAAAGACACTGTGAAATAAAACCTGATTTATGAAGACAGGTCCTGGACAACCTGGACAGGTCTATCTAAATATTATTATTAATATAAACATAAATAATAAACTTTGGTTATACTGAGTGCTTTATAGTCAAAGACAGTTCTGTTAATATGAAGCCTGCAGCAGGATGAGGTGAGTTGCATCAGGTAATAAAGAAACTGATGGTGACTTGTTGTGTTTAATCTACCTGAAGTCATGTTACTGAGCAAAACTGGACATATCAGCACCCACTTCTTGTATTTGATTTTACATAAACTTTCTCTCTCACCAGCTGTTGGCACCATGAACAGAATGGCCCAGATCTGATACAGGCACTACAGGAGTTGACGACTGACTTTGTGCAAACTTCTTGTTGTTGACCCAGCCCTGCAAAGAAAACCACACATTTGTACAACATGATCACACATTCACATAAATCTTTTTAAAATGTCTATATTGTCTTTAATATAGACAATAAGACATTTGTCTATAATGTCTTTTTAAAATATCTCTACACATTAAATGTAGTAGGTAGTGATCGGAGGATAATAGGGGGATATACAGCAATCAGGCATAACATTATGACTGGTGACTTACTGGTGACTTTCGTTGTAGCGCTTGATGCATTTTGCAACTGCACTTGCTGACACATCAAAAGTTTTTCAATTTTCCGGACTGACTGACCTTCGGTTCTTAAAGTAATGATGGACTGTCGGTTCTCTAACAGTTGTCAAAGAGGACTGTCAGCTGTGTACCAACCTGACTTCTATACAACACAACTGATGGTCCCAACCTCATTAAGAAGGCAAGAAATTCCACAAATGAACCCTGACAAGGCACACCTGAAAAACCATTTCAGGTGATTACATCATGAAGCTCATTGAGAGAAGTCCAAAGGTTTGCAGCGCTCTTAACAAAGCAAAGGTTGCCCACCATTTGAATCATATTTGGAGTTTTTTCCTACTTTTTTGTTTAGAACATAATTCCATATGTGTTCTTTCATAGTTTCGATGTCTTCAGTGAGAATGTAATAGCTATTTCTATGTGATGAAGCAACTGGACACCAAATTAAGTAAGTAAGCTGTAAGGATAAATAAAGTATCTATCTGTTTGTTTATATTATTTTATTATCAACATAATCCTTACAGCTTAACAATTTCTGGTTTATGGTAAGTGAAAATAAATAATCATTCAGCCTGAACATCCTCTGATTAACTACATCTTTTCACTGAGGGACCAAATACATCCTTATTAATTTATAATTGAATGATCTCATTTTTATATTTTAAAGCTTACCATTCTGCTGCATCAACAGGAGCAGAAGGAACAGCAAACGGCAATCCATGCCCTGGTGACAAAACAACAGATTTTTGTGACCATTATCCATCACTTCAAAACAGATACTGTAAAATACTACTCCTGAAAATAGACTATTATCAAAAGAATTTCATCAAATACTTTCATATTATAAAGCTGTTACACTCAACTGACCCTCATTTTGCATGATCCATATATAATACAAAAATGTATATTGCATCTTTTTATCTATGGCACAGTGCTTGTATCTGATTGGAGTCATTAGGACTTATCTTCAGAGACAAGTACCTTGAGAAACTGTAGGCAAGTCTTCCAAGAGGAACTGGTGCCATAAATGCAAAAGTTGCTCTTTCTTTTTCTGGATTTCCCTGTGAACTTTACAAAAATATCGTATCATACCAAGCTGACCTGTACCTTCTGCTGCATCTACTACACATCATTTCATTTCCACTTATTAAAGTTGAAATCATCATCACTGTCATCGTGATGCTAAGCTGGGACTAGGGCTGGGCGATATGGCTGAAATATATATCACGATATAAGTGTTTCGTATCAGTCGATATCGATAATTATCCGTTATCTCTTTATATCGCTTTGATGTTTTGTCGTGTGGCACTGCTGCAGTGCGCTAGACATTGTCTGTCATTTTGACTGACGGTGTCATAAAAATCCCATCATAACCCCCTTTTATCCGTCATTTTTTAAAAATGATAACAATGACATATTCAGTAGCATTTAAATTTCATTCATTTTTAATTCATTCAGTAGCAGTGGGAAAAAAGATCATGCAACCGGCCATGAAAGACGACTTGAATCATAAATCTAGAGTCTCAGTTGAGTCCTACCACGTTTGATTGATAATCAATAAACGGCACCATTCAAACATCTTACATCTCACTCAACAGAGAAACAAAACGTACAACCCGACTTGACCAACAAACAATACACAGAGAAACGAAACTTAACTGACTCTTAACCGCTGCTCGTGGATCCCTGCTTAACCGAGTCAGCAGCCACTCACTTGACCGGCAGATAAATGAAATTTAACCAAAGGTTAAGTCACACTCATATTCTCTCTACACCGTTCTTTTTTGTTGTTGTTGGCTTAGCTGGGCCGTGATAGGTCGAGAGGCTAAAGCTCTTCCTCTGCCTACATCCCCCAAATGACTTGCAGTTGTGGCTTGTGGTTTTGTTCTTATTTTTCTCTAATGGAGTTCAAGTGAAATTATTGAACATTCTATTGAACGTATTTTCTATTGATATTGACCACGTGTCCATCGCGATATATATCGTTATCGTTTTATCGCCCAGCCCTAGCTGGGACACACACACAACAGTGTTAAGGGTAGTGTTTTATTTAAATGTTATTTTTATGTGTGCATCTTAAAGAGAAAATACCATGGGAGTCGCACCCGTCGGGGATTGGGGTGTTTACCCTCACTTTTTCAACAAGAGGATTGCAACACTTCCATGTTCAGGACTATTAATACTGAGTACTTTATGTACGGTGAGGAAGGGAAGTCAGGAGTCAGGACAAAGGAGAGCATAGAGAAGATGAGGCAGAGGACAGGAGCTCTCAGGGGTCATGATTCAAGTGAGGGAAATCTTGATCAACTACTAGGATACAGCGGAAGGAAAGCCACGCCTTTCCAAGTGGTTGGCACGTAAAAAGCATGTTAACATATCATGAACCGCTTAAAATGAGTTCCTTAACTTGATGAGCAGCTCTATTGTAAATATTCAGGAGCACAGGCCATTATTCATAGAGAGCAACCACTTGCTCCATATGTGCACTGCGGTGCATATTGCGTGAACCTTATCACCCAGCAAGTCGTTAATGCCTAATAATGCGTGTTAATATCACCGTCCCAACTGGCCAAAAAAAACTCATGAACAGTGTGGCTGTGTGCCATATTCACAAGGAAAGGCGTGACATGCTGAACAGGAAAGCAATTGCCAAAGAATTTGTTTCATGTGACAATAGTAAGAACTTTTGGATGTTTTGAGTAGATGTGTATGTGGGCAATGAAAGAGGGAGAGAACAGAAGAGAATTTCAATTCAATTCAATTCAATTCAGTTTTATTTGTATAGCGTCAATAACAATACAAATCGTCTCAAGACGCTTTGCAAGATCCGGCCTGAAACTCCCAGAGCAAGTCTGAAGGCGACGGTGGCAAGGAAAAACTCCCTATTAACAGGAAGAAACCTTGAGCAGAACCCAGCTCATATGGAGGGACCCATCTGCCTAAGGCCAGCGGGGTACAGACAGAAGAAAGAGAACAGCAAGATAAACATACATCTGTCATAGATACACATATCTGACAAAAGTGCACAAGTGAATGTCATGATACAAACTGATGTTACAGTTTGAAAATGTAAGAGGAATCATAGAAGGAGAGAACATGAGAGGAGAGGGAGGGAACAGTGTTCTTAATGTAATGTACATATGCAACATTATTTGCATAATCTCATGAATAAAATCTAAATGCATTGCATTTAGGTGGTGGCGATGCTCATGTGGGGGGTTTTCACAGGCGGCCTCAGCTGACTTCGTCCCCAAAAGCAGTGATCCCCAACCCCCGGGCCACAGACCACTACCTGGCCGCACAGAAATATTAAATAACTTCCATTATTTCCGTTTGATTTATTTATTCCGTTTTGATATATTTTCTGAATGATGTTTTATTTTGAAAAATGAACGGATTCTCCCCATTACGTCCATCTATGACTCACTCTTGACGCATGTCAAGGCCTCGAAACCATAGTTTACAACGTGATAGGTCCCAAGATCGCAAATGACTGGGGCCTTAAACGTCTGTTCGAGACAACAAGTCTGCCAGTGTTCTGGATCAAAGTCATGGCAAAATACCCCAAGATCGCCACAACTGCATTGAAAACACTGTTGCCATTTCCGACATCTTGTCTGTGTGAAGCAGGGTTTTCTGCAGTGACAGCAACCAAAACAAAATTACAAAGCAGACTGGACATAAACAACACACTTCGGGTTTCATTGTCTCCCATTACCCAAAATGGGACCGTCTTGTTGCAGCAAAACAAACTCAGGGCTCCCACTGATTGCATATGAATACACAGTGGATTTACATTTATTATTATTATTTTTATAGAGAAAATACTACAGTTTGTATGCCAGTCTTATCATTTTATTTTGTTTTATCTGCTACACCTTCCAGTCTGTGAAAATACTGTCTGACATTAAACCGGTCCATGGCACAAAAAAGGTTGGGGGCCACACCCCAAAGCAGAGACCATTTATTTATATAACATATGTACAGTTAATGAAAACAAATTTTCCCAAATGAATATACATTATATGTTAATATAGTTTATCAAACTGTTACAAACTACTGCCCCTGTGCTGTATATTACAGTAATCTGACTGACTTGCATCATTTTGGATTGAAAAGCTGATCACAATATGAAATGTGATGTGCAAATGCAAAATATTTCCTCCATCAGACTTTACTTGCAACAAACAAAACCACATTTTTTCATTTGAGAACAAACTGGGTGGCACAATAAAAGGCAAAGGTGATCGATTTGCACATCAAGTCAAACTTACCAGAAACTGGAAGATGGAGCACAGGTCTGGGGTTGAAAGTTCTGCTAAATCTGGAAATCTGGAAATCTGGATTACACCCTCATGATGGGAAGTGTGAGTGCGTTTAAGAGAAAGGTAAGTTGCATGTGTCGACCTAATACAGCGAAACACTGTGTCGGTGCGCGTATTGCTCAAGAAAAAGTCACGTGACCGACACAGACACTGTTTCGGTTTCGTCTGTCACTGCGGCGCCAGTCTGTTGCGCATTTGATAACGGGATGCGTCTCTGCCAAAAAATCCTTGCACTTTTGAATCACAACTCCCTTTAAGCCGAAAGAAAGAGAAGTACATAAGGAACATTAAATTCACACTTTCACTTTTTTTATGACACACGTTCACATTATTTGACTGCGCATTTTAAAGACATCAAAGATATTATACACTTAGACTAAGATATAAAATACAATATAGGCCTACAATATAAATTACAATAACAAATAATGTTACTGTGTACTAGGTCACTTAGTCAGTAAGTGGAGTTCAGTTGCCTGCAATAATATTTGCGATACAGCAGGTATCCGTATTGCGTAATAGTACCGACACAGTATCAATACCGTTTGGGTAATGTGCCGCAACGCTTCATGAGGTCTCATCTACCCATCACTAGTAGCCAAACAGCTTAACTTATTTAATACCAGTGTTGGGCAAGTTACTTCAAAAACATTATTATTATTATTATTATTATTATTATTATTTGGAGTGAAAGTTAGAGAGAGTATGATTAGATAGAAATTAACATCCTGTTATGAGGCTCAGGTGGTCGCTATGGTTATATAAGTATTAATTTATTAATAATATATCAATTGATTATTAATTGTGGTAATTCGATTAGAATGCTGTTGAAGCATTAATTTATCCCTTTGATGTGTGTGTGTGGATTGGGAGAACTATTTTAATTTCTTTAATTAATGTCACAAAAACTGACTAAATATAACATGAAAAGCCAACAGATTGATATATGATTGAGTTGAGCTGACCCGCAATACAAATCTGCAGCACCTACAAATAACATTATACACATAGCTTAATATTACTGTCAGATACTATCTACCCAAGCCTGTATCTATCATATGGGCAATCTGGGCACGTGCCCAGGGGCCATGGGCAGAAAAGGGCCCTTCACAATCTGAGTTTTTTTTTCTCCCAAAGGTTTAAACGTGACTTGCCCCTTGTGCTTGATTAGGACCCAATCAGGAGATAAAAATAGTTGTTTACAAAAATTCAGTCTCTTGATTGCCTGTTGATTGGCAGCTGGCTGCAATGCACTGTGTTGATTGGTAAGTGGTAAAGGTGGGCGGGCATTGAGTGGGTGGAACGTCTTGCTGGTTCAAGATCAATTAAAGTGTGCGTGGAAGACGGATAGCAGTATTGGTGGAAACCAAAAGCCCAGCTGCAAAAAGAAGAAGAAACGAGAAAAGGAGGAGAGAGAAGCGGCTGCAACTCTACTACTTTGGAGGGTGTGGGTGTTTGGGAGGCTAGGGGGCCCATGAACTTCAGTGACCAGAGGCCCCTGGGGGTACTGATCTGGCCCTGCGTCTACCATTTAATGAATAAGTAAGCTATGAACAGAAGCTGACATGCTTGTCTTGTTATACAGCCTCCTGAGGTTGGTTCACATGCTGGTGCCTTTGTGCATTTCGGCAGGTTGCATCAGTCATTACACTATAAGTCGCCCACCAGAGGAAGCTGTAACACAGTTTAGGCATTGAAAATAGGGACCAGACTTCACCTAACTTTTTCTTTTTCTTTTTCTTTTTTTTTACATTCATAGTGAATCACATGGTTAATTGTTATATGTTATATTCATTTAAATTGACAACTACATTTTTTCTTAGCTTAGACACATTTTATTATTAGTAATAGTATTATGTTATTGTTATTATTATTTGTCATTTAGTTTCTCTCAATAAAAATAAAATATCTGCCTGTCCCTCTTTCCCTACATTAAAAAAAAGGACTGCAAGCTCTGTTGAGAACCCTGAGGAGTTTGAATATTGACAAAAGAGACACAAGCTATTCCTCAGCTATTTGGTCCAAAGTATCTCTAAAACTATTTGGAAAAGATGAGAGCAAGAACCGTCATTGGTTGTGGTTCATATGGACCAAAAATAGGGGTGAGGTATTTTTTCAAAAAAGACAGTGAGTCAGACATAACTGAAGAAAGGCACCAGGAAGGAGGAGAAGATGGGCATCCGAGTGAGAGGGAAGAAAGTGAGGAATAGGCAAGGGACAGTTAGCGCTAATTAGCAGGATGTACAGAAACATATGAATAAAATTAAAGTTGTCTTTATCCATAAAGTTAGCTGTTCTGTTGTGAAAACACGTTGATGAAGCTCACAACAGAACCGCTAACAGCTAACCATTTTAAAAATGGAGACATAAGTGAGGGCAAGGGGGGAGGACAGCATGATGATGATGATGATGACTTCATCCTCCTTATTTCATAAAAAATGAGCTTTGTTGTTTTATTAAACAAGTACATGTCACTGCCACATGAATACTTTTAATCAGATATCCCCTGAGTTAAGAGCTTTAAGGTGCTAAAGAGCTGTTGTATTGGGATATAATTTGGTTAAAACTATATAGTAACACAGTAAATTATTGTGTTTATAGTCCAAGCTTTCACTTAAAGTCCTGTGATGTCCAGCATCCCAGACAACATTGAGATGATATCATAATGTTAATTACATCCATAAACTGCCAAATTTTAAGACTTGTCCGTGTTTACAGTAGGGTGGCCATATGTCCGGATTTAGGCTGGACAGTCCGCAATTTAAATGCCATGTCCACCTATTTGTTCTCCTTTTTGGAGTTGCACCTGAACGCAACCTGCATGTCATCGAATGGTGGCAAAATTCCGCTTAAAAAAAGATTGGTTAAAAATGATTAGCTAAAAGCGTCACTCAATTCTGATTTATCATTGGTTGAAAACGTAAACAAGCCGGCCCCTGTACCCATGTGCTAGCTGTGTCACTCATCTTATTAACTGAATGTTAACATGCCGAAAAGACAGATGTCATGTAATGCCGAATGGTCAAAAGAGCACACGTTTGTCAGCAAAAGAAGCAAAGACGATTTGCATCCGTATTGCACACTTTGTCGCTGTGATGTGGATGTTAGCACACAAGGAAAGGCATGCTAGCACAGAGAAACACAAATACAACAGACACCTTCTCCCTACTTATTAAGAACTGGAATGTATATTTTTTTTCCACATTTAATTTGCATATTTAAGGCCATAAATGTTCTGCTTTGTGGCACTGCACCATCGTTATCTTGTACAAAACTGTATTGTTGTGGGGAGTACACTAGAGTTGTATGATGCGATTTTTCTTTCCTCACTAAATGCCACTAAGTGTCCTCCTTTTTGGTGTTGTGGAAATGGCCACCTTCTGAATGCACAGGTGAGAGGGTGGAATCACAGAAAGCAGTTATTATGATGAGTGTACTATGTGACTAGACATAATTCTTAAAGCTAAAGATGGTCATTTTAGGGAAATTAGATTTAATTGTGGCTGCTGACCCTTAGTTTTGCTTATCGATGCATGGTGATCTCTGTACAGCATCATGTGAGCAGATAAAGGCTCTAAAAAGAAATGTTGGCATCAAAAAAACAAACAACAACAAAAACCAATATTTCTGTTGATGTTACAGGCTGAAGAGATGATGCTCCAAACTTGAATATATCAGCAGTGACCAGCGCTTATATTAAAATAATTATAATTATAACTTTATATGTTACGCCTACAATAGCGCACTGTTCTCTAAAGCATTGTAATTCCGTTTCCGTTTTCTAAAATAATTCCAATTCAGTGGAAGTAATGGTTGCTTACTATCAATTGGGCATAGAAAGTGGTTTCATAGGAACTAATGCTTGCTTGTTCACACACTAGCTCACCTGTTTCTTCCTCACACTCTGCCTCTGACACTAAATCATGAAAATGCTCATAAATCTCAACACAAATCTCCCCCTTTTCAAGTCAAAAATTCTGCTGAATGTTGAATCATCTATCATCATCAGTTATCTCATGGGGGTTTATCATATAGAGCAGGTGTACACCACACTTATATATTAATAAGGTTAATCAAATAATGTAAAAATAAAAAAAATAAACACTATCCCACTTGGGCAGGGCCAGCGTCAGCTCATTGGTCACTGAGGAGGAGACGGCCTGGGAATAAATTTACTGTAAATGATCATATAAATCGCCTTGTTATTCCTTAAATCATTGACATTTTACACAGTATTTTTTATTTTCACGGTAATACGGGACACGTACTTTTGCTTGTAAATACGGGACGGTTGTCAGCCTTAGTAGCGCAATATCTTCGTTTGTTCCAAGTCAGACTCCTTGAAACTGAAGTGTTTCCATGCCACAGAATTGGCTTTACCTTTATTCCCTGCCCAAAGGCCTCTCTGGTACACCCTGGACAGGTCGCTCACACTCACATGCACACCTACAGCCAATTTAGAATCACCTGTTAACCTAACGAGCATGTCTTTGGCGCCTTACTCTTCATTATATTAATTCTAATTAATAGAATGAGCAACCCTACCTGCACAATCTGGATCTGTGGGCTCATGGCTGGTGCTTGGTGATGCATCTTGCATCTGAGGGGCTACAAGACAAAGTTTGTGGCCAGTTATGTGCCATTGCATCACACTATTATGTAAATGATGTAACGTTAGGTTAGACGGGCTAAATGTTACAATGCCACACAATTCACTGACTTGATAGGCTAATTAATTAAGTTGAATGGTGCAGGTAAAGTTGCATTTTGTTCAACATCTTGCCTCCCTTACTCTTTTTATTTTCCATTTTGAAAACACCCTTGCTTAGTTCATAACGCGTGGTTGGCTCATCTTGAACCTGATTAATAATTTCTCTTCTGTAACTTATTTGCCGTTGCTGCTGTGACGAAAGGCTTTCATCTTACACAAAAGGTAGGATATGTTATCTTCCTCTACAAAACTTTGTTGGAAAAGTTGTGGAGGGAGAGAGCACATCTGAACTCGTACTGCTCATCAAACTGTGTCTTGCTTAAAGTGTACTTTAGTGTACACCGTGTCCCAAAAGTTCATGCACCCGAATGTGCAACATTTTGGTCTGTGTGACTCCACAATGGGTTGTACCTGGTCAGCCTGGCGTTTAATTAGTTCATCTGTTTGTGATAGGCCTATAAATTTCTTGGTTGACCATGAAGCGTGTCACTGAGAGAACCTTTTCGGTAGTGCTGCCACTATGGCCAAACACAAATATGGAAGGGCAGGGAAAACTTGCAGGGAGGTAGCTCAGGAGCAGAAGCATACGATGAGTGAAGAAGGGGTGGCAGAGATACCAGAGTTGTGACACCCTTAAAGACATTCCCCGTGCAGGTCGCCCCTCAGTTCTGAGTTCGAGGGCCAAGGTTCCATCTGCAACATCAAGACCAATCCTGCAGCAGACTCAGTCGAAGACTGAAGAATCTTGGGGAAGCAGTCTCTAAGAGTACCATCCATCACATTTTCTGACTGATAAACTGGGTCTGAGAGCATACAGAAGACAGCGGATAGCTCGCCTTACTAAAAAGCAAAAGGAGAAGCGGCTTGCTTTTGCAAAGACGTATCCTGAAATGACCCCAGGAGACTGGGAAAACTGGGTTTTCTCTGATAAGTGCCCTTTCTACTTATTTCCAACTCCCAACAGCCAAAACGACCACATTCACACTGATAATAGAATGGAAGTACCACCTTCTGAACAGGTCAATTTCAGTGCCCATTGCATGGTCTGGGGCGCAATGTCATCCTCAGGGCTGTCTGAGTTGCATGTTGTACCCCAGGGCACCACCATCAACGCTGAGTATTATGTTAAGAACATTCTCCAGCCAGTGCTACATCCTATATTCACCAGAAAGAAGAAATCGGGCCCCGTCACAGCTAGGAAGATGTTCAACAGGCGTGCGGAAATGGTCTTCGTGCAAGATGGTGCCCCCGCACATACTGCTCGTACAACTCAGCAGTGGTGTTCTGAGCAGCTTCCTGGCTTTCTGCACAAAGAGCAAAGGCCACCCAACTCCCTGGACCTTAACCCGATTGAGAACTGCTGGGGTATCCTGAACAGTCGGGTCTTCTATTACCCATCCCCTACGCGAGGCCTGTGTGGGAGTGGGGCAACATTGAGCCTTCCGTTCTAAAGAACTTAGTGCATTCTATATCTGACAGGCTGAGGGCAGTAATTAAGATGCGGGGGGATACACTGGCTTTTGAATAACTGCATTCTGCTGAATATTCACAACCTGAGTTGATTTTTTCTGTGGTGCACGAACTTTTGGGAAACGGTGTACAGATAAACACAGGAAGAGGGACAAAGGGAATAACCAGCTTCCACAGCCAAAACAAAGAAGTTTCTTTCTCTGCTCAGGATTCCAGGACTCAACTATATTTACATAGCAAAAAGTTTTGTTATATTTTTGTTCTAAATCTCATATATCCCACCTTTAAGTAAACTGTCATTCATTTGTTTCATATCACTGGTCTGTTAAACTCAATCCAGTGCCACATTCAGGTGGTCACATTCCAGCCCTAATTAATATAATGTATATAAAATGCTAATATTTGTCAAATGTTATACTTCATAGTCTTTCCACTTCAATCTTACATCTAGTTTCAAACTTTCGATTTCCTGGGCTGAACTGAGAGACACTTATATGCTTTGACTCCCAGCTAGTCCTTTTCTGTTGCTAACTTGCATCAACAATCTGATTATACTATTCGGGAGCATAAGGTGTAACAACTTGATTAGGTAGCAAATGTAGTATTTTATCAGTTACAGTCATAGTGAGGGGCAGTAGTCAGATGTTATTTGCATCGGCCCTGAATAATCAGATAAACAGATTAATCTGTTGTCATGTACATTTTTAGAGAAGATAATTGTATTATGAAGTTGCATCCTGTGTGATACTCTGGTAAAATAAATATCTCTATTGTTCTATTGTAGCTGACCAAAGAAATGCTTGGGTTCTGCTCTGATTGGTCACATTCTAATGTCACCAGCAGTGAAGATGAGCATGTCCCAGCATCATCAGAAGTCAGTTCAGATGAATCATCAGAATTAAATAGTCAGAAGACCATAGACTTCATCAGAATAATAAAAAAATGGCTCAAATGGGTTACCAGGAGCTAAGAAAAAGAAAAATGAAAAAGAAAAGAAACAGGGCAGGCAGGGAAACATGTGCATTCTAGTGAAGAGGATTCAGATGAAATCTTGATCAGCTCCAGACATTATTAATTACAGTATAAGGGCAAAGTTGACAGTGCACCTGTATAGTTTTGATTGACGCATATTTCATTTGATACAATTTGCCTTAGTTTGCCATCGTGAAGACCAGTCTGAAGTTACGGAAGAAAGCTCAGGGGTGTCATGTGTAGAAGATCATCCAGCTGCTCCAGCAGATATGTCTTTGTTTGACAGGAACGATGCATGAAGTCTTCCAGAGGGTGGGCACTCTCCCAAGTTGCAGGCTCAGGTTGAAGATACGATTACATGTCCCAGGAATTGGGTACAATGAAACAATCATTGAATGTATCCGCACTTGCAACAGTCCCTGTGCAAACAGCACTAGAAAATGTTCGGTTGCAGTACTCATGGTACTCGGGTACCGAAGTTTTTTAACACAGTCAGTCAATCAGAGTCGGACGTTGCTCCGCTGGAACGGCATCTTCTGACTCTTGAGACAGCTGATCTGACTGGGAAATAAACAAATCCAAGCATGAAAACACTCCACTCCTCGAGCGAGAGGATTTAGTGCCCTCTTCAACACCACTGTGACCACTGTCACTCTTCTCCTCCACAGACTCTCCTTCTGACTCTCATTTAGTTTTCACCGGTGACTTGCACTCATCTTAAATGGCCTTCCTGAAGGACGGATTCAGACTACGCGGGAATCGGTGGATTATTTCCACTGGAGTAGGAGAATGCGGGTGGATAACGGAGGAAGCCATGAATGGAGGTGTGTTGTATTGGGAAGGTGTGTAGCAATGTGATTCTGACTTTGCAGGCGCTACAGTGTGTCTATGAGTTCAAGCAAATCCTGTTAACATTTTTTGACTTTTTTAGAAATGATTTATTGTTCTGACAGCTCGGGTTCCTTTAAACAAAAATACACATCTTTCTGTGCACTTTATTTAATATATTTAGCAGATGTAAAGCATACATGTGTACATTCTTTGTGTTAGTCCGTTTGTTTTTTAAATGATTATCTTTGCACTGTCAGCTATATTTTTGAATAAAGGGTTGGAAATTAATGGGTTTTTTTTGTTTGTTTGGTTTTTTTGCTTTTTTGGTCCGATTTATCGATTAATTGAAAAAGTAACGTATTAATTAACATAAAATAATCGTTAGTTGCAGCCCTAATGTAAATAGTGAGTGAATACAACTGACAGATTTCTGGGTAAACTAAACAGGGTAGTCTTACATGTTTCTACAACAGTGCATTTTCTGGAGTGTGTGACGGCTGCCTGGTAGGGCCTGTTGTGTTTTTCCTTCTTGCTCGCTTGTTTTCTGCAGGTACCTTAGTGGGCGAGTCTCAGTTTGGGTAATCAGGAGCACCTGGCTAGTCTCTCTGATCCGTTAAGATCTGACAGTCACAGCCCTCCCTTGCTCTTCCTTTCTGCCTCTCGTCATGGATCCCTCCCACATAATGTTTTTGTTATGTTGGCTTTGGCCTAGTTACTGTGTTTTACAGACATACTGATATCCCACTCAAACCACATTTCTTTCTCATGGGTTGGTTGTTGATTTCACGCTTAATCTGTGTCTCTCCTTTCTTTGCCATGGCTTACGACCCAGGTCATGACAAAGGGCAAAATTGAGAGTAGGCCCACTTCTCCATAGACTATGTATGTGCCCATGTCTTATGCAGGCAAATAAATGCAGGAAAACCACCCCTTGGTTCATGTCTTCCTCTGTGCCCTCCCCACATCCGTTACACCGTGTGCTAAATGGCATTTCTTCTAATCTCAGATGCCGCAGTGTTTAGCTTTAGTGTTAGCCATTAACGTGAGTCATCAAACTGTTTAATTTGATCATGTCTTGTTTTAACATCACGTCTCCTCACATGGTATGAAACCCTACCCACGCTGACGAGAGCGCTCAGTCTCCAAAGCAAACCACCTGCTCCAGGGTACTGGCCGAGGACCTGAAGATCGGCGGTTCGAATCCCGGTTGGGACAATGATGGAGACGCGCTGAGAGGAAGCTTCGTCCAGCCAAAGCACCTGCCATGCAAAGCAGAACTTGGGAAAGGTGTTGAAGAGGGCACATAATTTATGTTATGTCGAAAGCATTAAAAAAATCCAGGAGATGTCAGTAATTATTATTTATTCAAACATGTTTGCACTGTGTGGATATATAGCGCTCCCCTCAGGAGTCATATTGATGAGGACAGGATTTTTGGGTTCTTTTAATGTATTTGTCTACTGTTTTAACCCTGATTAACTCAGTTTTAAATATTATCCTGGATTTCTTTTTTAAAGTACATACATGAAATATTTTTAACCAACCATGTAATCACCTTTCTTAAGTTATAGTTTTAATGAGGATTATTAACCAAAAATGCATATGTCTCTCTTTGAATAAACTACTTCCACCTTTTCCAGGTAAGTAATAAAATAACACAGGATTTTAGAAAAATAGTTCTCATTTATTTACTACTAGAACTGATTATTTGTAACAATAATAAGAAAATGCAATAAAAATATAAATGTTCTTTTCAAACCTTCAAAATAAAATGTCCTTTTTATTCTAGGAGAATACAGTAAATGAACTGTCCCTCTTTTTAAGGAAACCAGTGTAAATGAATGAACCCTCTTTTTAAGGAAATACTCGCTTGCTACACCGCATATAAATGCATAAACAACAACACAAACACTTTTACCCCTCCAATGGTTTAACTCAGAAAAGTTCAGTGTACCAACTGAAGTGTCACTTAAACTTATTTGTGGGCCACACAACTTAATGCACTGTTACAGCGGCAACTTAAATTATTCTAAAACTAAATGCACAGTTGCAGGCCTGATGAGATGCTTGTGTTTGGTGTGGCCAAGAACTTAATGGCCGCTTCACTCGTCAGCGAGTAAAATAAAACTAAGGTACCTGAGTGAACGTTCCTGTCCCGTCTATCCTCCAAGTCACAGGGGAACACTCGGCATCAGATCAGCATGTCACCACAGACTCCGTCGGTTGTGTTTAACTGTGTTGTGTTAAATTAAATTTGGTTTTCCCATGTTGCACATACCCGAGGCAGCTGACACAAAGACCATTCCTGAGCCACCTCCTCTGTGCTGAGTCTGTTGACTGACAGCCCCTTTCTTGATTGATGGAAACAAAATTGTTATTAAGAGTTTCTGGTATATTAGTGTAAGTTATTTCCTGTCTTTGTCTTGTTTATTGCCTGCCTGATTTCCTGACTGTTTCCACTAATTAGATTTGCAATGGAATGAGCATTGCCTTGATTAATAATAACGGCATTGGAGGTGACACTCTCTGAACTGGAAGTGCAGCTCCACACCTTGGAAATGAACCCAGTAACAGTAACTAGTCAGACATCTGTAGCCCGTCCAGACTGACCTAGTGTAGCTCCTGTTAGTTGAAACCAGGGCAACGTGGAATCTGTGCCAAAACTATGTCGGCCTCCATAGCTTTCTCTTTTTCTTGCCACTGTTGTCTTAGTGCTTGCTCTGGAGGTATCAGTCTCCAGGATCTGTAAAGTGTCTTGAGACAATTTGTATTGTTACTGACACTATATGAACAAAATGTAACTGAATTAATAAAGAGCAAGAAAAATAAAAGACATGGGTGGGGGGTTCAGCAAATGCTTTATTTTTGACAATAACAAGAAACCCTACACAGCCGTGTCCATCTCCACAAGAATACACAGCAGAGTGGTAGGGTGGGATCAAATAGGAGACTAGCTGAATGTCACTTGGCAAACTGTGTAAGCCACCTAGCTCAGCCACTGAGGTGCTAAGCTAAGGCACAGTTTAGCTGTGGTTCCTTATGACACATCAGTCTGGTCTAATTCAGCATGCAGCTGCATTTTAACACATGCAAGTCCTAGTTCAAACCATTCTAACCCACCAGCTTTTCAAATGCTAAGTGACAGAGCAAATATCCCACTGGTTTTATAAACTGATTGGTGACTGACATGATGGCCCAGAAAGGTTTACTCATGTGTGGGGATCAGGCATCAGGTTAAGACTATACAATCTGTAACAACCAAAACACAATCAAGGGTTTTCAGAAAAAAAAACTGCTATAATTTGCTTTGTGTTAAAAGTCTAAAGTAGTTCCCTCAGTTTATGGGGTGTCCCCTCAACAGGTGAGCTATACAGGCTCCTGGTGTGCAGCCATCTTTGTGGAAATCTAGCAACTCCAGCGGCTACAAGCGTTTTACGTTAGATTATAAAATCTTCATGTCAAATATTTCAGTTTGCACGGAATTTACTTGCAGACATCACATCACCCGGTCAGAATAAATCTGTATTAAAGAATAATCAGTTATGATCAAAATCCAAAAGAAATGCTATTGTAGCCTTTCATAGTCACAGGATTTTGAACCTGCAGTAATCTCAGTCATTATAAACTCAAAACAATACAAGCAGTTCAGGGGCGTAAGCCTAGAACACGCTAACAGGAAAAGAAAACAGAAAGATCAGCTGAAAATGCAGATGAGATCTTAAGCCTTGTTCGGACCTCGTATTAATATCCTGGGCAGTGATCGCAAGTGGCACTTTAAGTGCCTGTGTTCACATCTGACATTAATGCATCTTCACATGCGTCCCCCGCCAGCTCTTCAGATCCAATCTCAATTGCGAGCTCTGTATATATAAACACTGATATTATTTGGGGCGTAGAAGAATGTTTCAATAGCGGCTGTCTCTACTAGATTACTAGAGCCATTTCATAACCACAAACAGTGCAAGGTCTGAACAGGGCCTAAGTCTTCTCAAAGACTAAACAACTTAACAGCAGGAGAGCGAAGGGAAGTAAGATCCGCTGGTTTTAAAGTTCACTACATTTGCTGGGTGGAGTTTCCATTCCAGGTGTTGTTGTCGTCTTCACTGTCCTCCTGAGTCCTGAGCCTACAGACTTGACCATCTTTCTTGAAATCCTTAGTCCGTTTCTCTAAAGTGTGCTTGGAGAGTGATTCTCTAACAAGGAACAGAGAAAAATGGCACAAAACTATAAGGGAATTGCAGCATATACAATATAAACTATACACACACCAATAAAAGTTTCTTTTCCTCATTATATAGGATTGAGTATTGTCCAACAATCTTGGTGTAAGTGGAGAAGAGTCAATGTCACCTGACTGATCAACAACCATTAACAATAACTTTCTGAACTGTCTATATTATCTATTATACAGCATGTTACATTTCACATCAGCCCACATACAACTGATTTCCAAAAAGGTTGGAATGTTGTGTAAAATGTAAATAAAAACAGAAATCTATAATTTCAGTACCAAGTAAGAAACTGTGGTAACACACAATGAAGAATTAGTAAAGCATTAGTAAATAATTCAGTTATCTTCTCAACAGAAAAAACAGATTGAAATTATAAACATATTCTTCAACAGTTTTGTTTCCTTAGTTTTAATGTCTTCAGTACTAATCTGCAATGTCGACACTACAACATGAAAGAATAAACATAAAATGAGAAGATGTGTCCACACTGTGTTGTCAGCATAATCTGAGAATGCTTTTAGTGCAGTTATAGATGCAGTTATCTATCCATCCATCCATATTTACACTCCTAAGTTGAGTCCTGCTTTGAGTGATGAAGAACTTTGTTTACAAGCGTTTCAAGCAGAAAAGGAGCACCTCACCTCTTGGCTTTATTGGAGGATGATGCTGAGTTGATGACAGAGCTGGGTTCCTGGTTGGGGCCTCTGGATGCTGCTGCTGCTGCTGCAGAAGGGGGTGGGCTTGGGAACAAGAAGGAGCTGAGGAATCTCCAAACAGCCAGCAAAGGGTAGAGGAGTGAGCCCAGAAGTGCCCAAATACTACCCCCGGATGACTGGACTGTGTTGGCAGGCCTACCAGACTGATAAGAGAGAGAGGGGCTTCATCAGGTCCAGGACACACCACCTACCTCTCTAAAGAATGATGGCTAGGGTATTGTTTCCATGTCTCAGTCCTCAGTTAGTATAAAGTATTCGTCACTGGCCTACAGTTGTTTTAAACACATAATCTTATGTGGTCTACAGATCATTAATTCCAAAAAGAATTATACAATATATAGCAATATGTCCAAAAGGACTAAAACTGTGTAACACAGAATTAAGTGATTCATGATATTGAGCAGACCCAGTTACATATATTTGTCCCTTTCAATATGTTGAATGTATTTTTTTTTTTTAAGATGATGCAACATTCAAATTGTAATATTTATATTTTCATATTATTGGTAAAATCTTTCACTGTCAGTGACTTCCTTAAGTCTTGGACTGAAAGACATAAGCAGTGAATTACTGCCACAACACTGAAGTCTTGCTTTCTACAGCAAGCAGACACAGATTTACTCACTGGCAAAAGCACGACAGAAGCACTTGGAGTCAGTTCCAGCTCCAGCAGTGTCTTGTTCAAGTCTTCACTGGTGAACTCCCGCCGAGGGAACATAGTTGCCAAGGAAAACTTTGCATAACGGTTTCCTACTTCCTGAAGCAGGACAAGCACAAAACATTTCCCCGTGACTCTTTGTAAATGTTCAATCACATTATTCAAAGAGTTGCCTTATGTGAAAGCTTTGGAAAATTAAGATTCCTAAGATTAGTGAACAACAGGAATCAAAACCTCTGAGCTTGTTCACTTCTCATTTCATGCAACCCTAATGATTTCACTGTTTATCGTAAAACAACATGGGGCACAAACAAAGCTGGTAGGATTCCTGACAGTGAAAAGTGACTGGATTTGATGCATTTGTGTTATCTATATGTTTTCACACGTATGTGTTGGTGATTCTTTAAGACTTCTAAATGTTGGTTTTAAGTGCCACCCATTCTGTCAGTGTTGTTTGTCTTTTGAGAGTAATTATTCATTATCAATTGTTCCCTGAATTTAAATAACATGACAATTAGACATTATATAATACCATAGACATTAATTATATCGATAGAGTTAAAAACAGTACAATAACCTCTATGTGCAGTTGTCTTTATCTTAATGGACTCACTCCAATGGCCTTAAATGCCATCATCTGTTTGACATAATGTTTTTGAACCTGCTATTAAGCTGGACACTAAGTTCTTGTTTCTTTTCATGGCAAAATGTCTGCTGACATTCCATCTCTGTGAGAGAGTTGGCAGGAGCTCAAAATAAAGAAAAGCATGACACAGCAAGGACATATAGGACATAACAGATTTATGCTGCCAGACTAGTAACCTTAAATCTGTGCCATCAACAGTTATTGCTTCAAACGGATTATATCACCTGCTGACACCCTTTTAAAAATGGCATACTCTGAGAGGAAATGTTTTAGTCCCTAATAGTAAGATTTCATCCAAAAAAAAAGAGTAAAGTGTCAAAAATACGAGCAACATAGCAACAAGATGTGCACCAACTCTAACAAATGCAACAGCCAAACAGACCTGAACAGCGAAGTCCTGAACCTCCTGCAATCTGCTGAGCGCTGGGAACTGGTTGGTGAAGGATGAGCCATCTGGGAGGCGGAACTGTATCCTTGCGATGGTACTAGTCACACACGCACATGAAGAGACATGGGATAAAAAAAAAAAAGAAGTGCCTTTAACAACAGCTCTGAGGTTTCACTGCAGGATAATATAACAGATCATTTTGACACTTGTGCACATTAGCGTGGTTACACAGATATACACTGAATATGTCTTTTTATTGACAGATATTTTTATTCTGATTCTAGCAGATGGACACAAACCGACACAAACTTCTTCTCAGTTCATTCGACAGTTTCTGGCTGATGTGACAGATTTTTCAACGCGCTGTATGTCTGCTTGTGGGGGCAGAACTTTGCTGTGCACTATACAGAGTGCATAGCGCAGCCATGTAGAGACAGAAATGAATGCTATCATGTATAAAAGACAAACATGAGGCTATTTTGTTTGCTCAATAAAAGAACGAGATATAGACCTGTTCTATAGGAGAGGTAAATAAATAAACAACATAAATGACTTCTGTTGTGATATGGACCTTTAGGTATTGACATCATGCTATAATCCCAAAAAACACACACACACACACACACAGTGTATGATTGACATGATCCACACAAACCTACACAAACCAGCCCAAATGGGCAAACATGCAAGTATCGTCTGAACCCAATCAAACAAGCTATGTGTGACAACATCTTTAGACAAAGATTGTTTCACTCTTTTTATTTAACATTTATAAAGTAATCTTAAATAATAACATATAGTTAGGTACATTTTTTCAAAATAAGGCTGGACAGTTAATTAATATCGAATTAATTTGCTGTTTTGGTTTTGAATTTTGAAAAACGCCTGAATCGCAAAATTGAGATTAGCTCTTCCACTGTTGTCAGTTGATGCCATAGACCAGAGGTCTTCAACAGGGGGTCCGCGACCCCTAGGGGGTCCGCGGAGGTACTGCAGGGGGGTCGCGAAAATGTTTTGATTGATTAGACATTTTTTATATTCACCTCCACAATTTTTTTAACACACATGAAGTTCTTTTTAAATGTTATACAGCTTGGGGATTATGGGGAAAAGAATCAAGGCTCTAACTATTATATAACATATATTTATGGGCGATTTCCTGATAGTAGTGATCATAAAGGACCGGTTTAATATAAAACACAATTTTATACAATATATATGTAGGGGGTCCCCGCTCCATCTCTCCATCAGATTGGGGGTCCTTGGCCTGGAAAACGTTGAAGACCCCTGCCATAGACAGTATAAAGAAGGATGCAGAACAGCTCCTCAATAGTGAACCCAAAGAATGTACAGCTCCCCCTGGTGGCTGGCTGTAGTATAGGTCATAAGCTCCAACTCCTCCATGTTAGTGGATGGGACTTGGGCCAAACTCAAACACTTAAGTACATGTCAAATATTTTTTTTCTGTAGTTTCTGTCCATATTTATATAGTATATGGCTGATGCTGGTCAGTTCTCTTTAGTGACACTGGCATATTTGCATCATCACCAGCCACTGTAGCTATTGTCAGTTTGTTGTGGACTGACAAAACTCAGGTGTTCCACTGACTCCAAGGGAAACTGCAACAGCCTAAGACAAATGGCCAACTAACAGTCATGGGGAAATGATTCAGTGTGGAACACACAACTCTGCTATGTATTGTCTTAAAAAAAACTATTAAAAGCAGCAGTATGACAAACTTGTTGCCACACCTCTAACAAAAACCTAGCGGAATTAACACAGCTTAGGTTTCTCTTAAAATTCTAGCGCTTGTTCTCATTCCCTGCGTCCAGTGACTCCTCTGTAATTGCTACCATTTAGTTAGTGTTCTTGTTTGAAATCAGACTTGTGTAGACTCTCTACATCTACTGTAAATTGTCTATCACACTTTGGTTGTCCAAATGCTGCTGCTATTCGTTCTCCTCTATGGTTCTCCTTCAGATTTGAATGATATTGACAACTATTAAGCCAAACAGAAGAAAAAGTAAGCAGGTGTTATAATGTTATGGCATGTTTTTACTTGTCACTGGGTATATGAACCATTTGTGGCTTGTGAAGCCATCACTCCTCAATACCCATAGTCCATTTACCTCCTCTCCCTGACTAATGCCTCCTTCCTGGTCTTCTGTTCATCCTCTCTGGCCTGCAGTAGCGCCTGCTTGGCAGCCTTCTCGTCTTCCTGGGTTTTGGCATAGCGGGCTGCTCTATCAGCTCGGTCCTGCAGAACGGCAGATGAAAGGTCAAGTGGCTCAAGTTAAAGAAGAGCTGTGTGTGAGGGTTTATGCATATGACACTGCTACCACTCATTATATGTATATGACTGATGCCAAGGATACTGAGGATATACTACTGTACATTGTACTTTAAAATACACACATGAATGTAATACTGAAAAAATAAATAAATAAATAAATCAACAAACAACAAGACCCTTAAATAGGCACAAAAAGACATCGCTGGTCCTAGAGAAATATAACAATGAAAGACAATTTAAAACCAAGTGACAATTGGGGGCCTGTCTGGGATTTCCACATCCTGTTAAACCAGGAGTTTCCAAACTACGGCCAGCTGGGTCCATTTTTAATTGTTCTGCAGCAAATTCTAAACATAATGTAATATGGCCCTCATATACAACTTGTGCTTGACTGTATTATATTAATTCAACAGTAGGTGGCGCTAGGTTCTTTACCTTCTCCACAAAGCAATATTAATCAAAGCACACTGAAGTTGGATTGCATGGATTTTTGATGTATTTCTTCATGTCTTACCACCACCACCATCACTTTGGCTACAGACACAGCTGAGTGTTCTTGTGCCCAAATAATAAGATCCAACCAAAATATCTCACTTTTAAACACTGCTACAAAAAGGGCCTTTGTAAATGTCATTTCTTACATATCAACTAGCTGGCTGGACAACAGTTTTTTCACTTCTTCAGAGAGGAGAGATTAAATAAGGTTACCATGGCGATCTGCTGTTTGACTCTCTCTCTGGCAGCCTTCTCCTCGGCCTTCTCTCGGTTTCTTTCCTCCAAGAGCCGCTTGGTCTTGTCCTCTTCTTGTTTCCTCTTAAAATCCTGCATGTTCTTCCCCACCTTCCGCCGCTCCATTTCCTTTCTGATTTCATTCTGACAGACAACAAACAGGAAGGTCAGGGGTGAAGTGGGCTGAATGAATCACATATTCCATTAGACTCAGGATTCACACTATTAACAGATTCAAAGAAATATTAAATAAGACATTTTACAGAGATGGAACGACGATCATGAGAATGTGTAAAAAAAACTGTAACAGTACAATTGTCTTCTGTCTTAGTTTTACGCCCTGTTCAGACCTTTTATTAAGACCTTGGCAATTCGATCACAAGTGGCCAGCATATACTGGCCACATTTGGAGGTGGTCTGGGCATTTCTTTGGCAGTGTGAATACAATGCGCCCTAAGCCATTTTAAAGAGTCTGTTCATTAGTAGTGAGAGCCTTTCTGTCCTTGTAGATGTTAACTAACTAAATAAGAAATAAATCTAATCACAAATGAACAAATGGAAGTAATAGGAGTACACTGTGTGTGATTCTGTCATTAAATAATGCATCAGCATTTGGTTAAGTATTGATGTGGTCACGCTGACGTAGCCAGGTGTATTTCCTCAATCGCTGATGTCTTCATTTCCCTTTATTAACACAAATTACGGTGTGTATGAAAGCTTCCTGGGTTCAGTTACAATGTTTTTAATATAGTTTTTGTGTTTTGTGGGTTTGCAGGTCTAGATCAGTAAATAATAACGTGTGCCAAAGTCATGATACGCACATAAAAACACAGCCGTTTGTGATTCTGGAGCAGCAGTAGTGAGTCATTAGATACAGTAACTGTCAAAATGTTATACTCTGCCCCAAAATATGCCGGTGTTTATTTACAGGCAGAGTGTGAAACTGAGATCAGATCTGGAGGTGCATGTTAAAGCTAGGTGTGAACACGCCTGGGACAGATCTTAATGCAAGGTCTGAACAGGGCCTTAGACTAGTCTAGAGTAGTCCAGACAAGTTCTAAGCCTAACACAAAAGAAAACATTTGATATGTAATCAAATATCACTGTTTACCCTATGAAGTGTGTGATCAGTTGGGGGTCATACTACAAATAGTAAGTTATACCCTGGCTGAATTTCTAAGATGGGTACCATTATTTAAAGAAAACATTAATGAATGAACTGATCAATGAAATACTGAGACGGTGCCCATTCAACAGTTTGCATACTCCTAGGTACTAATATTGTGCATTGTGGCATCATGACACATTGCAGTCTTTTATGATACTTGTGGATGTTGTCCTTTATTTCTTATTTGGTAAAGATGTGTATTCTTCCGGCAAAAAGGTCCCAGATGCTGTAAATTCTTGGACCATCTTAACTGGCCAGCAACCCTTCAGTGTGACTTTGTTTTTTAATACAGAGGAGCTGCTATAGCCACTACAGGCTAGACTTAGATAAACTTTATTCATCCACAAGGAAATTGCTTTGTTACAGTAGCAGTGTAACACTCTTAACAACCACAGGTAAAAGGAAGTTTCAATAAAATAAAATAAATTAAAAACTAGTAAAATAAATAAGATAGCCTCAGCAAAATGTACAAACTGTACATATTAATATACTAGTATATAAACAAATGTCCAAGAAACAGATTTGGACGAATATACATTATATATACAGGGATGATAGTAGGTGGATTTGTGTTTTGGACCACGGTCCTATGGGAAAGTTCAAGTGGGCTTATGAATGAGAAAACTGTCTTTCCATCAATGCCGACTATATTTCTTTGCCAGCGCTATAAGTTATTATTGTGCATTGTTCACTATCAAAGTCAACATGCCTAAGTAATCCCCATAGGCCACCACATCAGTGGATCTGTGTACCATATAAAATCAGCTAATTTCCTGTCCACAGCCAACACTCCCCTTCAGCTTCACCACTTTCCTGAGAGAAATTCTGACGTCTGCTTACCTCTTCTTCTCCTTTCTTCTTGTGCTCTCTTCTCTCCTCCAGTTTCTTGGTCAATCTGACAAGATAATACCATAACAAACTGAACTCAGGAATGATAAGTAACAACAAGATTTTCATTTTAATCTTTAGATTAAATTCAAATGCAACATGGAAAACTGGCCATGTCAAGTTAGCTGGTTGACATAGTCACAATACAGGTAAACTGTGGTGACAAATGAATATATATTAGGCTCCATTGTAGCGAAATCTGTTGTAAATTGTGTTTTAATACTATTCATAATTTTGAAAGCATTCTCCAAATACTCCTAAATAAAACCATTTACCATCACAGAGATTCGTTAGTACCAACAACAGAGCACAAAGCACATTTTGTGTGTAGATCACACAAAGATTTAAATACACGGTATGAGTGCTCCTACCTTTCTACTTTAGCGTCCAAGTTTTCTTCATTCTCAGAACCCTGAGCGTGATGTGAAGATGCATTCTCTGCAGCAGACTCTGTGGCTGAAGAGCTGCCAGTGTCCACTGCACCTGGGAGGAATGTCGTGTAGAACAGGAACACAAAAGGAACATACTGAGTAAACTTGTCACTATCCACATAAAGCAAACACTGTATATGTGTACTCCATACGTTTTTCCATCAATTCACTAAAGACTCTGAACACTGCCTGTTATAGCAAGTCACTCCAACATTTAAGAAAATATTTAGCAGTGAAATAGTAATGACTATTGTAATGAGTATGTAACGTTGGCATGCTATCATCTCTGCCAGTGTGTGGTCAGAAATAGCAACAGGTACAATGCACTGCCAACAGTAAATGATCACTCACACCACCTTTAGAAGGGTGCATATTTTTTTCAAAGCTGCCTAACATATGACAGTGATCAAGGTGCACTTACCGTTTGCTGCTTCTGTGGGTTCTGTCGCTGCTGACGCTGGCATAACGTGCACTGCTGGAGCTGAGGCAGGTCCTGCGTCTGTGTTATTACATGGGCCGGTCCTAACAGGTGCACTTGCAACTGGTGGTACTGTCCCACTTCCAATCTCTTGAGTGTGCATCTGTCAGAAAACAGGGAGAAAAAATCATCAACAACACACTGTAGATTCACTGGTTTCAGTGACAGTAGTTCATCTCTGGCCCACACAACCTGCGTTGATATTAATATTATATTACAGTACAATATAATACCACTAAATATACATAATAACACTAGTGCAAACAAGGTTACCTACTAGACATTTTAGTTACTAGGGAACTAAACAATATACAAATCAACCTTTGTCACTGTACCTGATTAACTTTGTCGATTCTCTTCATCAGTTCTTCTGCAGGAACGCTTCCAGCAATGACCTCCAGAGGAATGCCATTTACTCCAATGAAGAAGCTGGAGGGTATGCACACAACTGGATCTTCAAACCAGAATGGTGGTTGGTGAGTCAGGTGGAGGGTGGAGGGTTAAGGAATAGGCTCCCAGAAACTGATATTTTCTATTAGTATTTTAAATGAACAGTGTTAACGCGTTAGGACAAGTGAATCTAAATGACATGATTTTCGTAAGTTATTTGCACAACAGAGAGCCAGTAACACACAAAAGCAGAGAGGAGTGGAGGTCTGGAGAATCCTTGCTCCGTTACCAAGCCTGAGGTCTCGGCGTCAAACCATACCGGCTAATCTGAGATTAGCAGAACGGACAGACAGACGTCTTCACGTCTGAGTCTGACTTCTCCAGAGTCCCCTCTTCAGAAGAAAGGGGCAGACAAGCTGATGTCTTCTCTGAAGAAGTTTTTGTGTTTTTACTCAACAAATGCCAATTTGCTGATCCTAGTACCAGTCAAAAGCTTGGACTTGTCTTTTAATTCAATGGTTTTGCTTTATTTTTTTTATTTTTTTATTGTTTTCTATATTGTAGATACTATACTGAAGACATCAAAACTATGATGGAACACATATGGAATTGTGTCACAAAAAAGGTGTTTTATATGTCAGAGTCTTCATTGTTGCTGCCTTTTGTTTTAATCACTCTTGGCATTCTGTCAATCAGCTTCTGGACGTAGTCCCCTGGACAGGTGTACCTGTCAAGAATGAATTTGTGGAATGTCTTTCCTTCTTTCTGTGTTTGACGTCATTAGTTGTGTTCTGTAAATGTAGGGTTGGTACACAGTTATTTACGGTGAATAATTAACCAACTAGCAGCACCTTTGGCTTAGAGCCAAAATAAATGCTTCACAGAGTTCCAGAGGCAGGCCAATCTCAACATCAGCTGTTCAGAAGAGACTACACGATTCAGGACTTCGCGGTCGAATTGCTACATAAAAGCCACTACTGAGAAAGGACTACAGGATGAAGAGAACTGCTTGGGCCAAGTCCTGTAATTTGATCTGATGAGATTTCTGGTTCTATGAAGCATGAAGGACGAGGGGTAATGGCTATGCTGGTGTGTCTATTGGTGTTTTATGCAAAATTGCCAGAGTGTGGAAAGCTTGCCTGTGACTCTGATTCAAGCCTGAAAAAGTTTTGTTTACATTTATCGAATCATATTTAGCAGGGACACTAAGTATACAGAGTCTCATATATCAATAATACTAATTAATTAATTAAATTAATAACCAACAACAAATCTGGTCATTTAAAACTTAAATGCTGATTTCTGTTTTTCTATTTCATAATGAAGATATATAATGTAAATATATAATAAAGAGAGAATATGTTGTTCACCAATTGTGATCAATTGTAAGTGGAAAAATGTACCTATAATTGTGTATAAAATGGTCCACCTATTCTGTAAAAACAAAATAAAAAAGTTTAAGCCATAAATATCACAACTGTCTGTGAGAAAATCTCTCTCTACTGGACCTGATGCATTACTAAAATAAAAACTAGACAGTTTACGTCACTACTACTCTACTTCTACTCTCAGTGTATGCACCCATGCAATGAATAGTGGGAGTAACCCCTTTCAGCTTTTACACGTTAATCAGTAAAAGGTTTACTCAAGTTTCCGCAGTCAACTAACACCAACTTGTTCCACAGCATGGACAACAAAAGGATACAGATCTGGGAGAACTGCACACATGCGTCACTGTGGAAATAAACAAATGTAAAATCATGCAGTGAAACTCAGTACAAACTATAAATAAACGTATAAGAAATACATTCATATGTATGTATATATGTATAGCAGTGGGTACCAACAATAATTCATTAAGATCAGACAGTATTCATTATCAAATATATTAAATGAGAGCCAAGACCCCCTGAAATATGTATATGCTTAGATGCAGAAAAGGGCTTCTTGACAGGGTTGAGCGTCTATATGCATCTCCATTGGCCTCAGTATACACAAATAAGATCAGGTATGACTGATACGTGTAAGAACCCTGTACGACTGCAGTGTGGTCTGTTAAAATAAAATTGCATTTATCCTTATTTAGATTGATCTAATTGAGAGAAATATTTACATGCATATCTTGACAACCCATTATTTATAACTAAAACGTCCTACCTATTAGCATCAAGTTTGATGGCCACACAACAGTTAAGAGCTGCCTCTGAGACTTCACCATCCTCCCAGCTGGACATCAGCTGTGCTGACTGTTCATCTTCCCCTGAGAAAAGACGAAGTGACACGAATGAGACATTTAGCCACATCTGCGTGTCCTTTCTAGAAAACTGCACGAGTGAAACAGCTGACTGACACCGCTACAGGGTAATACAGGTGTCTATGATGCAATAGTGACCCAACTCTAACCGGTGACACAGGGATTTATCTAAAAATGATTTAGCTAGGCTGTCATTCAGCGTGTCGTATCAGAGGGGAAAACTCATCTGTCCTGCCTCAAACACCTTTAAAGTCTCAACAGACATTCGTAAAATCATCGAGTTTGCCTTAGAGATACAATTATCTAACGCTAGCGTTAGATAAGCCTGGACAGGCTACTAGAAACAGCAAACATTGTTGTACAGAAACGTGATATGACCATTAAGGTACGCTAACATATCACTGAACAACTGTAAGTTTCTAGATTCTTGCTTTCGATGAGTCACTTTCCATAAAATAAGACGGAGGTGGTCATAAGCTATCTTTACTGGACAGTTGATTGGCTATGCTAGCTAGCTAATAGCTACAATGGCTACCGCGTTAGCACGCTAAATCCCTTCTGTAGCGTTATCACTTGTTACCCATGCAGGTGTTTGTAATCTAGCTGACTATCTTCGCGTGTGTAATGTTACCTGTAATAACAACAACAAATACGGAACCCTGCTGTTTAGCGCTGTTAATGGCATCAGGAATCGAGCCCTCAAACCAACGCATTTTTGCGAAGTGGTTTGTTGACGCTGTTTGCCAACCAAGATACAACTCAGCCTGTAGGTTTACTTCCGATCCTGACAGCACAGCGCTCCACTGGTAGGGATGACGCTTCAGGAACAGGGTCATGTGATCACTACGGCGTCCACCAAGTTCATATAGCGGGGTTACAAACACACAGCCACAGCGTTAACACAGCCACGGGACCAAAAAACAGGGGATCCAATCTGGCATAAAAGACATTAAACATTAAATGCAATGTTTCGATTAAATTAACTATTGTTCCCAATTTGTCAACCAGGGGTCGCACTATTTTATTCAGAGTTATGGACATAACGCAATACTGACCCAAAACTAAACAGCAGACAGGAATGAGCCGAAATTATACTTTTTTCTTAAATTTCAGGTTGTTCATAAAATGTTTTGCGAAGGAATTGTTCAGTGAATGTAAACATTGTCGTAATGTACGTCTCTCCACTAGTTATTTATAGGTTATTATACCAGGCATAACATGGCCAGTGACAGGAGAAGTAAACACAATACAGTGTTCTGCTAAGAAACTTTTGAACCTTTCATTCATGTGGATGTTACTTAGACATGTAGCACCCACCTAGACCAGACCAGACACCCCCACCTCATAGCAATGACACTCCTTGATGGCAGCATCCATCCCCAGCAGGATGCAACCTGACACAGACACACATGCTGCTGCTGTCTGCCTCGCATATGCACATTTCTGGGGAGGTACATGTCAAGTGTATAACGTAAATTAGATTAGATTCAACATTGTTTTCATTGCATAATAGGCTATGCAGTAATGGCATATAACCAGAAGTGTAATAGGAAACAATCTATGACTACCATATTAAGTCCACTTATAAGTGCTGGGCTGATAGGACTAATAATTTGTTGATGATCACTATGGGATGCCCATTCATTGTAAAACCAAATCCAGCAATGTCATGATGTAGATGTTGAGTTTGCAGTTTAAGGAAAAATCTTTGTGCTAGGTCACCACGTACTGGATACTGGGTGGGTTGCTGCAGAGGTTGTGTTAAGAGCATGTCATATACACAGACAGTAGTTGTATATATATACTTTAAGTAGTTATGAGTAGATATTTATTCACCTATGCAGGCAACTATACAATATACAGAAACAGGAAGGGGTTTGGAGGAAATGCATCGGCCATAAATGTCTAAATTACACTTTATGTAAAAAAGTCAAATAGGTACCTCAACAGGTAAAGTGTGCATACTGCAACCAAACAGAAACAGCTGAACATTGTACCAGGTACAGCATACAGAGAACTCATCATTATCTATCTATATCTCATTATCTGACCTCTTGAATAACAGAAGGCGCATGAAATTACATAATAATAATTTTTAAAGGGTCAAATTTAGACAGTACATTGGATTTTTTCTGTGTAATCTCTCGCTCCACACTCCAGTCCAGTTGAGGGCGGCCATGCACCTATAACCTTTAGCCGCCTTTAAAATAATAAAAGAAGAAGAAATGGAAGTTTTTGATTGGTCAGTCCCATACCGGTCGGCCTTCGTCAGCATGTTTGACACACGGTGGGCAGGTTAGTTTCCTGAAAACACACGCTAAACATACTCATATAAACAGTACGATATTTCTCGGAGACTGTCGCCCCTTCGCTGGTTTATTCGCTCGGACCGGGACCGGGGTGTCCAGAGTATGGCGAGTGAAACCGCTATAGTCACTGTTCGTCTCGTGAGATCCTTTGAGCACAGGAATTTCAAGCCTGTAGTGTATCACGGAGTTAGATTAGACCAGACGGTGGAGGAATTCGTTCAGTTTGTCAGGGACGGTGAGTAAAATCTGCATGATGAGTGGGACGTCTGTTCGGGAAACAAACCAAATCAGCCAATCGCAACATCTGTAGCAGCTTCCGTACACAGCAGCGTGCTTCACGGGAGCCTGACATGCTAACAAGACTGTCCGCATACACCGATCAAGCATAACATTATGACAATTGGCAGGACATGTAAATAACATTGGCCATCTTGTGACAATATAATGTTCGGCTGGGAAACTTTCGAACCTGGCATTCGTGTGGGTGCTACATGTACCACCCACCTAGCCAAGGCCAGGCACCCCCACCCCATAGCAATGACACTCCTTGATGGCAGCAGCCATCCACAGCAGGATGCAGCCTGACGCAGACACACACACATAACTGTTTAGGAACAACTAAAAAAACATGAAGAACAGCACAAGGTGTTGACCTGGCCTCCAAATTCAATAGATCCCAAACTGATCAAGTATCTGTGGGATGATCCACAGAGGCCCCTCCCCTCAACCATAGGACCCAAATGCCCCCACTAACAACATTCTGTTGCCAGACACTACAGGACACCCTCAGAAGGCCCATGTCCATTCTCTGATGAATCACAACTGTTTTGGAGGAACAAGAGACCTACACAATATTAGGTCATAATGTTATGCCTGATCAGTGTATGACACTTTGATATATACATAAAAAGGGGTATAAAATAAAAATGGTTTAAGTCGTATTTATCTTCAGTCCAGTGCAAATTTAATAAAAACATACAGACTGTTTCTCTTAGTCCCACTGTGCTACATACAGGTATATGCAGAAAAGACACAACTATTCTACTATAAATACAACTACTACCACACTACTTTTAATACTTACACTACAATATATTATGAAAGTAATAGTACATATAAACAGGATATGTACAAGTGGAATCTTTAACTGTATATGTAACATCAGTTAATGTTGTTGATATATGTACATGATAGCTGTAAACACAAAACGTCTGCATTTACTTCATCAGACACAGAAATCATTGCTTACTGTTTTCGTGATTTATTTTTAATACTTGAAAGAGGCTTAACATCTTAACAATGTCTTCCAGATGTGACAACAAGACCAGGACTTCCTCCTCCTTTCCGGAAGTATGCTTATGGTATGTATGCCTGAGAAGATTTGCATCCTTTTTTTCTTAATCATATTTCATAAAAATATTTAAATAATGTACTGCTGAGGTAATTTACTGTTAAATCTTAATGTGGTGCCTGTGACACCTCCCCACTGCTGGATGTGGGGATGTGCTGGAAAAATCCAGTCCATTGAGACACCACCTTGCAATCTGCAGGACTTAAAAGATTTGCTGCTAATGTCTTGGTGCCAGATACCACAGCACACCTTCAAAGATATATGTTAGGTGGATGGTAATAATATTACGGCTGGTTGACCTATATTGACCTCAACTGTGAAAAAAGCCACTTGTCCACTATGATCCACGTTTATTTCTCTAACAAAAAGAGAAAAAAAAACAACAACTAGAAACTTATAATGATGAGCAGCTGAGAGGACATGTGGTGTAGTGGAGTGAAAACACATAAACTGACCATAGTGATTTGTTGTGTATGATCCCTCTGTGACACCTAGCAAAGTCCATGCACTACAACTGACTCTATTCTCTTATATTTTCAGACACAATGAAGATTATCCACCAAGCTCATGGAGCAAAGGTATCTGTCTGAAATGTGATTCTGCAGGACAAGAAGTGAATGAAGTTATGCAGATGACGCTTTTGAACGGTGTCATAGCCAGAAAGTGGTTATAGTCAATATCATTATTAATATTGCAAATATCAGAAATTAACTTAAGAAACTGCACACATGCATCATGTAGTTTGTTGAAATTTAAGATAGAAATGAAATAAATATAACCACAATATACAGTACCTCTTTAAAATATTAAAAACGTATGGACACATTTTCTACACTTATGCACAAGGATTTATGAAAAAATCACTTCACCATACCATCCAATTCTAAAAGAAAATATCAGGACATATGGCCATGAGAAACTAGGTCATGGAGCAATACAATGAGCGCAAGCAGACGATTTGTTCTACAAAACAATGGTTAAAGGTCAAATTCTTGACCTTATTCCAATGGGAAAAAAAATGTTGTAGGAGGATGGGCTAGTGTCCTTCCAAGTTGCTGTAGATGACTGATCAGTAGTTGTCGGAAAAGTTTAGTTGCCGTTATTACTGCGCCAGGAGGTCACACAAAATAGTGAAAACAAGGGTTCACGTACTTATGCAAATATTGTAGGTAGTATTGGCACAAATACTTTTAAGCACTTTGGATGTGAAAAATACCCTTCATTTATTAAGTATTTAGCTCTATCAACCTTGCAATGTCTTGTATGGGGTATGATCAATAAATTAATTACATATGATGGCACTGTGCAACCAAAAAAGAAAGTTACGCAAATAGCAGCTCGTCTTCAAGCTGCAAAAGATCTGGTTTGTCCGACCTACCACCAATGAAAATATCTAGTGAACCAAAGTTTTTCACAAATACATACTGTTTTGCAATAAATGAAATGAAAGATGCCATTTTGTGTGTGTCTGTTTGTATTTCAGACTAACGAGTTGGTGATGAGCTTAGATGATGATGAAAATCTGATTCTACAAGATGGCCAAACCCTTGGAAATGCAGGCGTTGGTAAGACATTGTTTTGTTTTATCCATTAAGCACGTACTGAAATTCTGTGCTGTCAGGCTACACTACTTACGCATGTGGGCATATATTATGACCACTGCTCAATACATTTTGTTTAAAAACATCTCTCAACAGCACCAATTATATTAGTTGGTATTACTATTAGTATTAGGACTAGTTTTCTGCATAAACCAAAGTAACTTAGACAAACCAAGTAAAATTTGAAAATCCAATTCAGCCCTCTGGTTTAAGGCTAGCTTCTGTTTCTCGGCTTCTTGCTGCTAATAGCTTTTAGTTTGGACAAAACTCACGGTGATGAGGGTAAATGAGAGAACAACAGTGCCAAACTTTTATGGACTTGGCCCTTTATAAGAAAACTTCCTTAGGTCACAATTGATTACACTTCTAGGTCTGTAGCTAGAGATGAGTGTAGTGTGAGTGTAGTGTGTCTCTGTCTGGTATAAGTAAAACTGAAATAACGCTGTGTTCATGTGTGTGCTGTTCCTGATGATATGTATTAATTGCTTAATATTTAGTGACATTTTCAGTGTGCAATTATTATATTGTTAACATTCTTGTGTTTGTCCTTTCAGCTAACGAAACAGAATTGGCCTTCTTCAGTAAAGAAGACTACGGCCTCTATAAAGCAAACCCCAAAACAACCTGGTGACCACAGTGTTTAACATTCTAGCAGAGGACATTCTTAAAGGACAGAGGATAAACGTCCGGCATGCCACAAACAATACTGATCCTTTCAGAAAACTGCGGTGCCATCAAACTTAAATTGTTTGTTTTTTTATGTATTTTTTTTTCAAGATGAATCTTACGTGTCGGACTGAGATGCCTACCTATTTTTATTTTTGAACCTTTTTCTTCTGTTGTTAATAGAGAAAATTAGTTTGTTATAAAATATGCTGAATAAAGATTTCTGATTTGTTTTTAAATGTTGTCCGTTTTATATTCCCTACATTGTACTCAAGAAGATTAACTCTGGCAATGCTTTACAGTTAGAAGTTTTTCAATTCAGTTCAATTTTATTTATATAGCATCAATAATAATACAAATCGTCTCAAGACGCTTTACAAAACCCGGCCTGAAACTCCCAGAGCAAGCCTGAAGGTGACGGTGTCAAGGAAAAACTCCCTTTAAACAGGAAGAAACCTTGAGCAGAACCCAGCTCATATGGAGGGACTTAGATATGTTCAAGATACGTTTTTAAGCAAAAAGATACCTTGTTCAGTGGCTCACATTTAGAAATGAGATCTAACAAACCTGTGCAGTATGTACTGAGACTATAGAAATCATTCAGACCTCTTCACTTTGTGCACACTATTTACTCAATATTTCTTTTCTATCTACTCTTAATACTCCAACATGCTTTTACAGTTGTATTAAAATGGAAACAATGCAATTTGTTATTTATGCTTCTTATTTCTTATTTACTGTGCATCCATCGCAGTCTCATGCATCATCTCTGCATAAATAATGAGGGATGGATTTTGAAGTTTGACAATCACTTAACCTGCCTGAAGACTCATTTTCCAAAGATCTCAATAAAAAAATCCTGTCCACAGGAGCAAAATGATTTTAGACTTATTCATCTAACCTCTGTCATGATGAAGTGCAAAGAGAAGTTCAAACTATAGCAGGGTGTGAGTAAGCACACGGCATAGCATAGATTTATACCAAATGCCCACATTAGAGAGGCACTGACGATGCAATCAATGGCATAGTAGAAGAAATTATCAAACATTTCTGATGGCACTGCAGCCACTTGTGATGCTACTCAGTCTCATACATTTCTAACTAACTGCACGCTGCAGGTCTTGCTGAACAGGTTTGGCCCTTGATCATCAGAATGGACACCTCTTGTTTACTATGTACACAAATGAACGCATATGCAACACAGCTAACAAGGTTTAAGTTACAGTAAATTAACTGACTGCTTTAAACATCAAACAAGTCTTGAAGGTAGACAAAGAAACTCCACAGTTTTATAGTTTCTGCGTTATACATCACTAAGATCTGACATGTGATCGTTGTAAATATTTAGAAACTGTAGGGGGCAGTAATACACCCAGTAGCGCCAAAACTGCCAACAAATACCAGAAGAAGAACAACTGCACCGTTCGACCAGAACTGAAGATGGCTGAGCTCCAGGTGGGTACCAAATGACTTAGTAGGGGTTGAACAGCTAGTTTATATTTCCCTGCGCGCTGTCAAACGAGCAATAGACGGAAATGTCAGCTGCTGTCAAAGGTTTTAGCCAGCCGACATGGAAGCTATCCTTTGTTTTTTCATCATGTGAGCATGCGTCAACGAGCGTCGTTTCTAACGGACACTGTGATGCTGTGTGCATTTGCTTTCATTGTTCTCGGGCGTTAATGAGAGACGTGTTCGGAATAATTGAAAACGAGTTATGTGTACGCGTTTTGTTCGTAATGTCAGCCAAGTGTGCATAATGTCAACCCTCCCCCTCGGTGTCGTTGGACTATGAACGGGCAGCAGTTATCAGCTCGACGCTTATTAGTTGGATATCAAGGTTAATGGTGGAAAAACTGCCATTCAAAAGAAGTCTGCAACCCCGAGCAAGTAATGGGGAATCGTGTATTTGTATTTTTGTATTAAAAGAGAGAGAAATTAAAAAACAATCTTGAGTTTGAATGTGGAAACGTTCCAAAGTTTCCTCCGTAGTCTGATGGTGAAAGACCGGAAAGGCTCAAGCCGATACCACTGCACCGACCTTTGACCTACATGCTCGTATTGCATGTAGTAATTCTTCTCTGGATTTTGTTTCCCTGAGGTTTCGTGTAAGATTATTATTCTACGGTGTAACATTTCTAGTGCATTCATGTATTCATTCATTCATTCATTCGTTCTTTTTCTTTACTAATTAGACAGGACCTGTCTAAGGGCAGGTAAATTAACTTAATGTACTGTCGTTGAAATGGCGAACTCAATAGTTTTGGTTCTCCATAGAGTTAATACGAGTTTGAATCAGCCTGTTCACTCGGAGTTAATTGTGTGGGTGAGTAATGATAGGAACTGTTCAGATCTTGATCTGGGTAATCCGATCTCAAATGGCCAGCGTAACAGACAGGTGTGAACACACCCAGGACGCATTGCAATCACGTTTGACAGATCCAATCTCTGACCACATGTGGAGGTGGTCCGCATTGCATTTGTCTGCATTACTTGCCAGTGTGAACACTGAGTCGCATTAAATACCTCATAAGCAAGAGGGGTGCTCTTGCATCAGTGCACTTTTGCCTCAATCACTCAGAAGAACACACACCGCTGCTATAAATAAATGATCGCCTGAAAAGGAAAAAGCACTGTAAGTGATGTCTGTTCACTAGTATTGAGAAATAACAAATGAAAGTTTTTAACACTGTGTGATTTTGTGATTAACACATCAGCATGTGGTTAATTATTGATGCGGCCATGTGAAGTGTTTCCTCGATCACCAGTCCCCTTATTTATCTTTATTACCACAGATAACCGTGCGTACGGAAACCTCCAGGGTTGCAGTTAAAATCTGAGTTTTGTGCAGGTCAAATTAACGTCAGGGTGGAGATCAATAAATAATAACTTAACGTGTGTGCCAAAGTCAGTTTTCTCGGTTCTGGAGCAGCGGTAGTGTTTAGGGACATTAGAGACAGAAGCTGTTAAAATATTGTGTGCCCAAAATGACGCCTGAGTTTATTTGCTTAAAGGGCGTGAAACAGAGATCAGGTCTAGAGAGCTGGCTGCAACTGCAGTTGTAATTGTAGTGTACAGACTAAACTTGTGTCACCCTGGAAATAATATTTTGCCAAAGTGCGAATAAGCTCATAGTTAGCGCTGATAAACACACTTAATGACATTGAAAATAGTGCAAGAAAGGGTTTGGTGACATGTTGATAACTTGTCTTATAAAACTTTTGAAGGTTGCTAAAAGTTCTTCCAAAGACTCTGTTGCCTTTGAAAATAATGCCAGGAATCAGGGGTGAAACATTCTCAGAACTCTGGACATTGTAGTCTGTTAAGTCCATTGAACTGTTGGTGAGTTTAGTGGCTGATATCTCATTTGTTGGAGTAACTGAGATGTTGTGCAGTAACGTTATCACCAGCATTAAAGAAAACGCTCAGCAGGGACGTTGGTCCCAAGGATACAGAGATACTGTTTGCATGCATCTTCAACTAGTGAATTTTCAGAGAGAGGGACAGGTTTTATTTTCTGTATCTGTATTTTTCCCAGTGCCTTGTCAGCTGGACTATTCTGTGGTACTGTGGCTGTTGGAGTGTAAACTGGCCCAAATGGAGGCATCCATGCAGAAGACTCCTTTGAGCTCTTGTTGGAGGGTCAGCAAGACTGGTGCCCTGCTGTACAGGCACAGTTTCCTCAGCTTCCTCACCAGCAGAATGTTGATCCGATTTCTTCAGAGCAGCTTTAATCATCGGTCTAAAGAATGTGTGGGTACGATCCCCAGCAGATGAGAAAGGCGTGGGTCCAGTGTGACCCTCACCCACATGGGCTCTTATGTCAGAATGCCCTTCCTGGATTTCAGATCTGTTTTTAACATAATCATATATCCAACATGGCTCAGCGTCATTCCCTTTAATGTTCTTCATCTTTTGGAATGACAATAAAAACCTTGAAGTTGCAATTCATTTCTCTGGAATATGTGATCAATTACATATTTCAAGTTTTGTGTCGGCTGTCCAAGCCTCTAGCCCTCTGTGATATTTTTAATCTCACATTAATATGGCTACCAGGCTAACGTCATGTCCTCTACAGACAAAGTTTGATGCAGCAGCAGCTGAGGTGAAACAGCTGAAGGCAAAGCCAGCAGATGAAGAGATGCTACAGATCTACTCTCTGTTCAAGCAGGCCTCCGTGGGAGATGTCAACACAGGTGAGACGGCACTCGTTTCCTTCTGCCTCCTCCGGATTTATACAGATGTCAGATGGGTAATGACGTTTAAAATAACTGAGAGCCAATGTAGATATGTTCTTTTATTTCTTACTTTATGCCATAGTAACATATCTTTGTTAGATTTGACCTTTGACCACCTCTTTGAATGAGCTCATGTTCAGCCATAGCAAGTGATGAAACAAACTTTAATAATATGTTGAAATAGAATTGATTTCATAAGCTTTTTAGTCTGCTATTCAACAACCTTGTAAGAAGACTTTTTCATTGCTTGCATAGCCCAGCTACTGTAAAACAGCTCTGGGGGTTTCAGGCTCTGGCTTCTGTAAAACGTCTTGAGACAATTCATAGTGTTATTGAAGCTATATAACTAAATTGAATTGAACTGAATTTATTTAAACTGCTTTACCTTAAGTATGTTTGTCTTCTCTCTGAAGATCGCCCAGGGATGTTTGATTTCACTGGGAAAGCTAAATGGGATGCCTGGGAAAAGCAGAAAGGTTTGTAAGATGTTCCTTGTACATCACTATTTACATTTAAAAAAGCTATTCTATTGTTTGTGATAGGGGAATTAAATAAAAATAGCTCCTTTCAGGACTTTCTACCTTTTTTTCATTTTCTAAAATAAAATAAATGCTTTAATAAATCCAGTGTAATGGTACTGGAAACCAATATGACACATTTCAGAGAAATAAACATAATAATCAAAACCTTAGAACAAGGTAACTATAAAAGCACAGTGTATGTAGCCCATGAAATTCAAAGGACTGTTTAGGTAGCTAAATTCGAAGCAACAACTAACTAAAAGCTGAATATCACCTGAGAAGTTGGGTGTGCACTCAAACAGGGCCATGGGTGCCAACTCTTTTTCCCTCTTTACCACAAAGACGTTTTGGAAGAAAATTGAAAAAGAAATTCCAGTATGACAAGTAGCAACATGAATATTCCTAAAGTAATGTATCTCTGCATCTCTACCGTATTCAGATTGTTGTAAAATGGGAATTAAAACAACAGAGGAAAACTAATATGTTTTTTGTTTTTCTAAAAAAAAAAACCATGCTTAAGATGTTTAAGTTAAAGGTAACTAGTGTAAAGACAATGCAGGAATGTGTGCCTATTAAAGCTTGATATCTGGTTGGTGTGCTAACATGTATGCTATAGTCACACAAGAGTAAAGAAAGCAGATTATAAATTTATAATATAAGGATTTTGTCACAGTGCAACATTGACAATTTCTGTACATAGTATTCCAGTTTCCATTCTTGCCATTAAAACGTAGAGTCTGGTTTTATCTTGTCCTTGTCCAGTGGGTCAGTATCAGGTCAACAATCTAATGTGCTCTTGAAGTGTGGTCTTAAATTGTTATTTATCTATATGCATATACTTAAATGCATGTTGGATTTTATTTATTTATGTTTATTTTACAGGCAAGAGCAAAGAGGATGCCATGAACGAGTATATCAAGCTTGTGGAGGAGCTGAAGGCGAAGTATGGGGTCTAAGATCATGTGACTACAGCCAGCTGCTCATGAGACCACCAACATCCTTTTTTTCTGATACTGTAAAATGCCTTATGACACATGGAGTGTGCCCTACATTAGCCTTCCATCAGGTTTATAGATTTTAATGTTGTCATCCTGTGTCTGCACAGAGTCCTGTCATTTCAATATAAATCAGCCTTCTCTAATTGCTGAGTTTAGTGTGTTCATTTTTGTGTGTGTGTGCGGGGTGGGGACATGGTGTCTTTTATTTACACCAATAACACCTGTGGGCTAGTTTGCCTAAACCAGATCAGGCATTGCTGGAGCCTCCCTCTTAGCTGTGCTGTACTTAAGCTGTATTTCTGCTGGGCTACAGAGAACTTCTTGAAGAAGTAACTGGGTAAGCAATGCCAAAAGAATCTACATGGAGCAGAAAGGCACTAGCTCCTCACATCTGTGCACTACCATATGTGATGCTCACTCACCCAAAATACATCATTTATGCACTGTACACAAGACCAGTTGTGGAAATCATCAAAGGGCACACAGCTCATACTATGCCAAGCATGTTTTACATGATGCCCCATTCACACTAACTACATAAATTCTGCACAGTGCAGGGCATTGACAATGCTGTTCTCAGCATACCTTAAATCTCTTCAGTTCTTTTTGGGAGACTTAAGTTCTTCAGGAAACGGGGCAGGGTGAATGACCTGACTATCAGACTAAGGGCAAAGAACCAGGCGAGAAGAACAGTGAGCAACCCTCACTCTTCCATGGTGAGAGGAAGATAAGAGATTTTCTTCACTTGTGAAGATTGAGATTCACTCATAAATTGCACAAAGTGAACATGTTGATGGAGCAGTCTCATAACACTAAATTGACATGTTGAACTACACATCAAATATAGCACTACTGGCAGCACAGATTGACCTTAGGCACGGCACCTATCTTAAATTACAAATTCTATGTCAACCCTTTGGAGCTGCTTGCTTTGCAGAAACCAGGACGTGTAGAACGGAAGCTGTGTGCATAAAGGAGCACTGTTGGGACCGACACTTGAATTGGAGCTGCATTGTGGTCTTTTAAATTGGTGACGCAGATTTCAAACTTGTGTTATCTGAAGCAGCAGGGTTTCAAGATGGGTCATGTGATTTAGGGCTGTGGTCCTAAACAGTTAAAGCTGTCACAGTATCCACAGGATCAGTTTACAAGGCACTGTGTGTACCCCCTGGTATTGTCCCTGGCTTAGAAGCCTTTATAGATCTGAGTAGTGCATCTGTTAACACCCCAACACTTGATATATCAAACCTGAACTAGTCATCAATATGGTTACACATGCAGTGGCTTACAATCTAGACACACTAAAGATATCATGTTGGTTTCTACAGCGCTGGATAAAAACAAACTCACCACACTGTTGACGCTTATGACTCAACCCTGTTTCTATTCTCGCAAAACAGCAGGGATCGTTCAGACTCAAGTGACCGTTTCCAGGTTCTTCAGAGAGAAAGTTCTTTCCACACTGGGGAACCTCCACTAGGCTCAGCAGAAATTATCTAAGGGTTTGTTTTGAAATAGCATTGCTCTTATCATCCAGGGAGTGGTGCTGTTGAGAAAAAGAGTGGCACCATAAAAACAGAGCTCAGGAAATTCTTTTTCACATGCTTATTTAGATAAGCATGTGTCCAAAATGAACAGGGTGTGAGTCCATATGAGATGAGGTTCATGGGAGACCTTTAAACATAGGGCTCAGTCCAGGAACTGGTATTTCTGGTTCTATATGAATATCTTTAGTAATATTCTTTCTAAAATGGACATTTTAAACTTAGTACTCTCCAGAATCAAACAGATTGTGATTGGCTACAGGGGAAATCAATGTGCAGTTAAGTGTTCAGGCATACAGAAACTCAAACATTGTTACTTAATGTTCTTACATGATAGAAACATAAACTACCATGTTTAATATTTTTAATTTATATAATAATGGTTGAATAATAGGTAGTGATAGAAATGTGTATATTAACAAACACGATGCCTTTAAGATGCACTTTAGCTCTTTTTCCTTTTCCTCATATAGGCTGATATTAGCACATCACCAAATAGCTTAATTTATCCAGTAGTTTTTCTAAATGTGTTTAGATATCTATAAGGTTGGTTTCACTCATTTAAGGTCAGTGTTTCAGAAATGTATGAGATTGATTCTTTTGAGTCATTTTATTAATCTAATATCCCAGACAAACCTTGAGGGTTCCCCTAAAATGATAACAACTGCAACTATGAGTAACCTAAGTGTAGTTTAGGCTACGCAGACATGCCCTTGGCTGTTATTCAGAAGTGCAGATATCAACAAGTTCCCATCTGCAACTGTGTCAAGGTGTGATCTTCTCACTCAAGCTTGTTTTCAAGTGGCTCCATTTTGAACAGCTGGAGCCTGTCTCGGTGCAAGTTCAGGTCCATCTGGGCCCAAGTAGAGGTTTTCCATGACCACGTCACATCGGCAGGGAGAGGTAACCTGAAAGGGTAGGATTGGGGGGCATTGATGTTAATGAGAAAACACCTCTTGATAGCTTATAGTCATAGTAGATAGTGGATGCAGGAATATATTTAGCAGGCCACTCTCTAAACTGTTACAGCACACTGATGTACAAACTTAGCCATCTTGTGACAATACTGCTGGCAGACTTCTGGACCTGGTATTCACGTGGATGTTACTTAGACATATAGCACCCACCTAGACCAGACCAGGGACCCCCACCCCATAGCAAGGACACTCCTTGATGGCAGCAGCCATCCCCAACAGGATGCAGTCTGACACAGACACACAGGAACAACTAAAAAACATGAAAAACAGCACAAGGTGTTGACCTGGTCTCCAAATTCACAAGATCCCAAACTGATCAAGTATCTGTTGGATGATCCACAGAGGCCCCTCGCCTCAAAGGCCCCCACTAACAACATTCTGTTACCAGACACCACAGGACACACATAGATGGCCCATGTCCATTCTCTGATGAGTCCGTTTTGGAGGCACAAGAGAACTTCACAGAGTTTGGCAGGTGGTCATCCTGATCCATGTATGTGTACCCATTGCTCTCCTGTTGTTTAAATAATGACAACCATGTGTTGATCCTTCTATCTGCCCAGAGACCTGACAGTATGTCTACGTCTACATCCCACCAGATACTAACGCTGGTATAGCTCTTAACTACTGCCAGAGCATGATAGACCAAAATCAGAAGTCCCATCCTGACAGAGTTCACATTGTAGCTGTGGCTTTCAATCATGCATACCTGAAGTCTTTACTTCCTAAATTTGTACAACATGTACAACGTTCCACCCAGGGAAGTACACTCTAACCTAATAACTCATTCTGTTTGTGAGAGTGCTTTGAAAATATGAACTGAAACTCACGGTGTTGTTCTGCAATTCCACCATAGAGAGTGTACTCTGTCCAGCCACAGAAGACTCAGATTGTGATCAAAATGTTCTTTCAACATTTAGACATTCATGTCTGGACCTATGCTGCAGTGTGACATGAGTACTTTTGTTATAATTGCACACAGATCATCATCACAGTACTAGTGTACTGAACCAAGTCTACAATTAAAGTTCTACTAACATTAGACAGCGTGGTTTTCATTCCTCTGCTGAACTTTCCACAAGAGATCAATTTCATGAGCTCCTGCTTCTTTTCCTTTCTTTCTTTGTTTTCTCTTGGCCGACAGTTTAGGATGTCCTCTGGCCTTTGTTTTGGTGTTTTGCTCAAACTGTACAAATGAAAAAATAGTCATTCAAATGTTAAAGTCAGTGCAACATAGAATGGCAATGATGCAATCTATTGACTGATGATATGTCTTTTCATGTGGATATATACTTTTTTTTTTTAGATGTACAAACGTTTTTTATGTATTTCATCATAGATACTAGATGTGTGTTTCAGTAGAGTCATGTCGCCCTTCCTTCTGTCTGCTGGCCAGAGCATCTTATTCCTGTACAGTTCTATGCGTGAACGAGTGTTTTATTGTATTTATTATTTATTTATTTTACCAGCGCTACACGTCTTCTTGGCCAGTAGATGTCGCTATGATGCCATTTTGTTTTCTCCCTGTGAGCAGCTGAGGTCCAAGGCTGTTTCAGTGTGTTTGGGCTGTGATGAAAGTGTCGATAATCTGAGGTCAGCAGCATCGCCTCCTCTTACTCACCCTCACTGCGGTTTTTGCTTCGTGTCCCCGGAGCATTTTGCGACATTTAGTTCAGCATTTCATCCTAATGTTCCTGAAATAGAGTTATTATTCAGGTATTACTGTGTTTCCCACAACAGCTCTTTCAAACGTTTTGTCTTTAATTTAATTATTGCATTATATATGATAACATCGTCAATAATAATTATAATAATAATAATGTTTTTTTAATATATATATACTCCTGGTGGCCGTTTCCATGTCCTCCACACTCTCCCACTTATTACATGACTTGAAGAGAGTTTGAGTTGGTTTTTTTTGTTTTGTTTTTTTCGCAACTGTTCCACATTATCTCTAATGTGCTATAAATAATATTACTATTAACATTTGAACATTTAACATTTGAAAACGCTTGTGCAATTTTTGCATTATTTTACCTATTGTATCATCCGGATACGAACATCGTCTAGAAACCTAGACTGATTATTAGCCTATAGAATTATTGTTATATATTATTAACCTGCAAAGCCTCTCGCCCGTTGGCAGCAGGATGAATAACCTGGAGAGACAGTAGCTGTGGATTAAAATGATTCATAATAAGCACACTACGGAGTTATTTCAGGAACACATAAAGGCCGTTTGTGTTTTAGTTAATATGCTTCCACTTGAGGGTTTGCCGGGCAGGACCAGCTGGGAAAAGACCCCTCGGATTAGGCCTTCAGGTCTCATCTGGCCCAGGAACACCTCGGGACCCATCCGTGAGGAAATAAACTAAAAAGCGCCGCTTGGGAGAAGAAGGCATGGAAGTCAATGAGTGATTACCTGCATTCAGTTTTCAGCTTTTGAAAATAATGTCAAGGTTCTCTCGGGGAAAACATGGGTGGGCTATTCGTGCGTTGGAAATACAAATAAAATAAAATACAATTCAATAAAATAAAATAAAGGATTTCACCTGAGTTACACAAATGGAGTTGTTCTCATACGGCCTCTCCATATTCCGCCACATGTCATCTTTTCTTTGAAGTTATTCAAACTCTCTTCCGCGTCTCGCCTGTCTACTAAACGGCATTATATTATCAGTCCACTTTGTGCGCACTTTGATGGAGTGTTTGGCGCGGCGACGGTGACAGCGGCTTCGAGTCGCTTTTCTTCCGCAGCCAGGTGATGAACGTCCGGCTGATCATGCGGAATGAGGAGTAATTAAAACCTATAAATTATTCGCCGGCAGCTCCCTTCTTTCTCTGGGAGAGATAAGAGCTCGGCCAGGAAAACAATACAGTGGAACAATGGTGGCTATACCTCAAAAAGGAAAACAGTGGAGGTATAGCTTTGCGTCAAACCTGGGGATGCGTTGCGTTCGCTTGGCGGTAGAACATATAGGAGGTGTGCTGTTTAGTCTGGATAAACTGGTTTATCTTGAAAAAAAACGATGCGGTTTGTGGTGTGGATTTGGACCCTGCTGTAGGCCGGCAGGCCTACTCTACAACTGGAGGGTGCGTGTATTAAAAAAAATAAAATAAAAAATCCCCCGGGGGTACTGTGAGTCAGATGAAAGCGCTATTCCGCACATGTTAAAAGGAAAGTGTTACCAATCAATGCCCGGCTCTCGGATTGTGCAGTTACAGGTAGCCTAATTTGTTTGAAAGTGATTATTTGAATTTCATCCAAAGCCACGAACGGTGACGGAGACTGTGTATGCGTGTGTGCGTCTGCGTGTGCCTCCTTCAGCTGTATAAAACGTAGTAAAGCGCGCGTTGCAGCGATAATCTCTTGTTTAGTTTTTCTGTGAATCTTGCTTGCTGCTCCATAGATCCCCTCTTGGCTCAGAGACGTCTGACATTATTGGACGTCGTCACCTTATGTCCAGAAGTGTACAGGTCGGTGATTGGACCTCTGCGCTTTGGATCTTATTCATGCGCCTCCGGTTGGTGTGTGTGCGCAAGGTAATGTGATGTGAGGACGTTGTGTCTCCGACTGTCATACAGCGGTGAAAAGCTCTGGGTGTGTGTGAGCAGTGCGCAGCAACAACCACGGAAAATCTTACAGTTAATAGTCAACGACCATGACGTGCCGGAGCTCCTCAACGAGGGCAAGATGTTTGCCAGTAACGACAGCAACCGGCAATGTTCAAGAGACAAAATAATTATGCTGTGGTGTTTCCTGTAGCCATATCTTGGATATAAACACCGGCCCACGTGGAAGAAGTGGACTGAGGCAACAAAAGGCGCATTCTGCAGAGAAGCAGCGATGGAGGAGCAGGAGAAACTGAACAGCACGGGTAGTAGCGAGGGAGAGAGCGTCTCCCCATCTGGCAGCATGCCCTCGCCGCCCATACTTCCTCTACAGGTCGCCCAACAGGCCCACAGAACAACCAACTTTTTCATTGATAATATTTTGCGACCGGATTTCGGCTGCAAGAAGGAGCACGGCCTTTGCCCCCGGGAGAGGGCGCAGACGTCCGGTCGGGAGCGCGTCCACTCGGTGGTCAGCAGGCCGAGCCTTCCCGGGACTCCGTGCCAGGACTCCAACTGCAGCAGTGACAGCTCTTCGTCCTCCGCCTCTTCCACTGCCTCGTTGGCGAGTCCCAACAAGAACAAAGACGGCGGCGGCGGAGGAGCAACGGCCGCCGACGTCTCCACCGGCAGCAGCGGCGACGTAAAAGACGAAGAGAGGACTGTTGGCGGGGCAGTGGACAACAGTTCTCCTTCTTCTGTGGTGGTACTGAAAGACGCCGGGGGGTCTAAACCGGAGGCCCAGCCGTTACTCTGGCCTGCCTGGGTCTACTGCACCCGGTACTCGGATAGGCCCTCATCTGGTAAGACAACAGATTCGTGAAAACTCTGAGGGTGCCCATCCTCAATGAAGGAGTAACTGCGTTTTATATTTTCTATCACGATTAAACATTTTCAGATAAAAGACAAAACAAAACAAAATATATCCACTATTTCTATTACTATTACTTACTCAACTGAGTTTTTTCTGGAAGGGTAAACGGACCCAAGCCTTCCGTCCTACAGCTAGCCTACATATTGTAAATCTATTTAAAATCGAATCTAAATCCCACTATCGGTAGCTATACGTATTTTGTGTAAAAATGGACCGTTTATTTATATTGTTGTTGTTTTTGTCTTATTTATATCATTGCCTGTCTTTTAATTTCTGAGCATAGTTTGTTTCTAAATATTCATAACATACTTCTCCATCTTTTAGTCGTTCAGTGTAACATTAGAACTATTATATAGCCTGTTAAATAACATCCGCTTTAGCTTGAGCCAGAGGAAAGACTTTGCGGAACCAAGAAAAGAAATAAATTAAAAAATACATATTGTGTGTATTTCGGTTTGACCCTGAACTTCCGAACCAAAATATTATCTCCTTTAAAAAAAAAAAAAAAAAAAAAGTGACACGTGGTTTGATTTTTAAACATCGATCTATCAGCATATGAGAAATAATAATAATAATAATTTGCTATTATTATTGTTATTGTTATAACAACAACAACAACAATAATAATAATAATAATAATATAATGAACATTTTTAAAAAAATTAAATAATCACATTAAATGAATGGGATGAAAAGAAAAAGGAAAAATCCCCAGCGAGTACTGTATCACGTCCAATACACCAATGCAAGTCAACCAAAAATGAACTTGTATGAACTGCATGAAGCTGCAAAACTTCACTCTCATTGTGGTCGGATAACCAACTCTCCAGCAGTAGTTTTAGGGGATAACGACTGTGCGGATGACAAATCTAGGAGCTTTCGACTGCTCAGTGTTTTAGTCCCGTTCTTCCAGCTGATCGGTCTCCAGGTTATAGCCTAATAAATGATAACAAATAATTTTCTTCCCCAGATAAAATAATTCTGAGCCTGGCTGATCTGATAGAGTTGGTAACGTGCGAGCTGCTGTCATTAAAGCATGGCAGAATAAAACACAATGAAATTAAGGGAAATGACGGCTTTCAGCATTGCTGCTTCTTTCCTGGGGAGACATTTTGAATTCATTAACCGCCTGTTTAATCTGACTTGAGCTAAAACTAGGAAATACAAAATAGCTCAAACTGAAGTTATATGTGACTTAGACTAAACTCTACTGGTCCACACGGTACATATAAATGTAAAATACAAACTATTGAAAAACACTAATAAAAAAAAAGTGGTGTAAGATAGTTATAAGAAAAAATAAAAATAAATAATAATAAAATAAATAAACTAATATAAGCAAAATATACACAAAATTTGCACATGTCCAAATCTACACTACACACTATACATATATAAAAGTCAGATAGGTGCAATAATGTTGTTGGAGGAGCATTAACATTAATAACATGGAGTTATATGTTATACAGAAAAGTGAATTGTTGTACAACTGGACTGTGAATGGGATGAAAGAAGTCCTGTAGCGTTCACTGTGGGAGTGGAGCTGGATCATTCTGTTGGAGAATGAGCTGTCCTTCTATAGTCTGTTCCACATAACTTCACTGCTTTAGTAAGCTTTAGTGTGCGTGTGTAATGTTCTATACATCCAAGGTAATAATCATATGAACAGGCTGATGTTCAGCATCACTGGTTGGTGCTGCTTAACTGATGTACACACGACAGGCCATTACAGCAAAATATGCGGCATGCACATAACACTAAAACACATTTTTTATTTTTGTTGTTATTTCTAAATCAATAGGTATAACATATTAGGCTAACCTAGGAGAGAACAAAAACAATATAATAATAATGATAACAGCTTATTTGTGAGTGTCTTTTTGATCTCTAAGTGATTAGGAATCATTCATTTATTTTCATGCTACGCTGTATATTCATATTTCCGCTCGCCTGTCCTTTTGCCCTTACTGCAGGCCCAAGGACACGGAAACTGAAAAAGTCGAAAAGCGGCAAAGAGGACAAACGGCCCCGCACAGCCTTCACGGCCGAGCAGCTGCAGAGACTAAAGACGGAGTTCCAGGTGAACCGCTACATCACGGAGCAGAGGCGACAGTCTCTGGCCCACGAGCTCAACCTCAACGAGTCCCAGATCAAAATCTGGTTTCAGAACAAGCGGGCCAAGATCAAAAAGGCCAGCGGTTTCAAGAACGGGCTGGCACTGCAGCTGATGGCGCAGGGACTGTACAACCACTCCACCACCACCATCCAGGAAGATAAGGAGGACAGCGATTGAACTCTTTACGCTCGCCCCGCGAAGTTACGGGGCTGTGCGCCTTTCACCTCTCTCCTCCATCTACTGTACATTGTAAATATAAATCTAATTTAACGAGGTGGAAGAGGAGGAGAAGGAGGAGATGGAGCTGATCAGCAGCAGCCGAGGCACGCTGCACACTCCTGGTCCGACTTGTCACCGCAAAACCAAAGATTTTACTGAAAATAGATCGTGGACAGTTTCAGAGACATTAAAGGAAAAATAAAGGCAGCAGTGCGCACAGCGGCTCTCCATCAGACTTTACGCACGACACCGCGCCAACGGCCAGTTGCTTCTTAACACGGTCTTTTTTTTCTGGACCAACAGTCCTCAAAGAACTGAACTAATCCCATAAATAACAATTTTGCAGGAGACGCCACAGACAGTTGAAGTGCCAAAACTGCATAGAAATACTAATAATGTCACGACTTATAGTTTCCAATGTGTGTTTGTGTTTTTTTAAAGTAGGGATTTGACCAATTAAAATTGAGTTTACGTATAATTTGTCTTTGCTTATTGGAGCATTGAAAATATTTAAATTTGTCAATTTTAGACAATTACTCATACTCTTTTTTTAAGATAGTACTGGTCAAAGCGAGGAGTGAATTACTCACAAGGTATAGGCTATAAAAGGCAAGGTAAATGTAAAACAATCCAAGTACTTGCTGGAAATATTTCAGAATCCCACTAAACATTTATTTATTCTATATCGAGTGCCATCTGAACAGTAGTCATTTTATGATTATGTGGCAGTATAATGTTGTATGACTCAGAAATACACGAGGACACATACGAAATATAAAAAATACTTGCAATACTCATGCAACGGTAACGAAAAACAGTGTTAGTTTGTGTGGCTTTTAATAGCCTTGTCTAACCTTAATGTCATCTTAGAAATGTAATTTTCCCATTTGGACATATAGCGTGTGTCTGAAATTACTTTAGGGGAATAATATTCCACCATTCAGGCCTGAATATGACCAGGATTACTGCAGTTCTTAAAAAGAGAATATATAGTATCAACAAAAGGTTTGTTATAGGCCGAGACTAAGGGATAACACAGCTCTTGTCTTAATTTTGCAAAGTGAAGGTGTAAGGGCCTTCCCATAGACACGCAGCAACAGCATCAGGTTATGTGAATCATATGTTGTTCCGTCGGAGGCAAGGCATATTTCCAAATAAAGACTTTTATATTGTTAAAAATAAAAATCCTCACACACTGACCTAGTTATTGCTGCCGAATGGGACCGAATATTTAACAAATGGAAGCGTGCGCGTTGGATGGGGCGTGCTGCGGCGGGGAGAGGTCGCAGCTCATTGGTTCAAGTGAGTGGGACAACGGAATCCATATTCATAAGTGTTTGGAAGGGAGGTGGATTTACACTGCGAGACGCGCCTCTACCAGCGCTGTTGAAAGCGTTGCAGAGCATGAAATTGGCCCGTCTCCCCGATGTTCCCTCATTTCACCAGACAGACCTCTGCACGGCCTGAAAAACAGAAATATACAACAACTGGATGTAAAAGCAGAGAGAGTACAGGATTGTTAGGTGATCAGAATGGAATAGATTTGATTGATATTTGGATTTAATATTGCTCAGCTGCAACAAACAAACAGACAAATGATGTACTATAGAACAAAAGCAGCCGGAAATCAGACCTGTATTAGAAATAATCCTATCAATAAAAGTTACAAATATTAAGCAAGAGGGATATTTCGATGTCTTATATTTCCGCGTTCTTCACATAATAATAATAATAATAATGAGAAGAAGAAGAAGAAGAAGAAGAAGAAGAAGAAGAAGAAGAAGAAGAAGAAGAAGTATTTTGGGCTTCTCTAAAATTTTTCTAAAATTTCAACTCCAACCAATATGGTTTAAATTGCTCTCAAATATAGTATCTTACCTTAAATTTTAAGATTTAATTTACATTTTATATAACACACACTCACACACAATTAAAATCAGACACGTCTGAAAACGTGGATTTAGATTATAAGATAATTACACCTGTTAACGTAACCCCTTGCTATTTTTTATTTTATTTATCAGCCGTTTTCTAACAAATACAATGCAAATGTTTCTTATCTAAATTACAGGAGGATTTTGTGATTTTTTTTCTTTTTACTAATTTGCCGAAGAAAAGAGAGATGGGATAATATGCATATTTTTCAGATTTTGTAAAAGAAAACATTAATGTTTCACACCAGAAAGAGTCTGAAAATGAATGTTTTTTCTCTTCGTATTTTCTTATTTTTTATTTCATTAATTCTTTTATTGACAGATAGATAGATAGATAGATAGATAGATAGATAGATAGATAGATAGATAGATAGATAGATAGATAGATAGATAGATAGATAGATAGATAGATAGATAGATAGATAGAATTATCATCTTTTCTGATAAAACTTGGCTATTTCATGCACCTTGGAGGTCATCCGTCATCTGTCGACAAAGCTCTGGATCCAGTCCAAAGTATGTATTCCCCACCACTTAAAAAAGAAAAAGAAAGAGAGAAAAAAAGAAAAGAAAGCAAACTGAGGCAGGCTGAGATCAATTTGTCAAATTCAAAGGCAAATGTTGTGACAGGTTGACTGGATCTTTGCCTCTACCTGTTTTCTTCCTCTCCATAGCTGCTACTACTTTGATCAGGCCTGTAGAGAAGAGAAAGGTAGGTTTGCTTTAATAGGTGGATGCCTCTGTAATTATCCAATAGAAACAGAGAAAGAGATAGCATATTATTTATTCACATCATTCAGTCTTCCTTGTTCATTCCATGCAAAAATTGCACACCCACACTGCTTCAAATCAGTTAGACAAATTAAAATCTCCCTATAAATTACACATATTTGTGGCAGTGGGTTATGTGTTGGTGCATGTGAAGCAGAGAGACTGTGCTGTACAATGCTATCGGCTCAGTGGCTTCAAGGCGCAGTGGTTAGTGGCTACATATAATGAGGATGAAGAACTGCATGGATGTACAGCAATCATATTCATTTTGAAAAAGCTCGCATGAGTCAGTGACTTGTAGGTTTGAAGTGCAAGAAAGACTGACCTGGGATCAGAACAGGAGTGGTTTGTCCCTTGTTTTAAGCAGAGGATTAAAGTATAGCTGTAGGTTTTTTCTTCCAACATAAAAACAAATCAGGATTTCCAATCTGCAAGACTGAAGAAAAGAAAGAAAGAAAAGAAAGAAAAGAAAAGAAAAGAAAAGAAAAGAAAGAAAGAACCATTATTATTTAAAATGTCAAGTGAGGATCTCCAAGCACCAACCACAGGATTCAATCAAAGCTTACAATTTCAAATAAACACACATAATTTGCCCTCTTTGAGAAGTACTAGTGTTTAAAGAACCAGCTCACATTTTCAAGCGATAAAATATAAGCTCACCTGAAACCAAACGCAGTAATGCTCAGAAATACTGTATTTCCAAAAAATTTAACAACTGAAGAACAGACACGCTCCACATGGCTTTCTACTCCTCTGTCTACAGCCTGTCAACCACTGAGCCGGGAGGGCCTAACGGAGCAGTTGTGGCACAAATGGCCGCTGTTGTTTTATCATGGGTGAGTAATAAATATGACATTGAGACGTACAGGCAACCATGGCAAGAAATGCTTCTGTATTGTGTTGCAAGTCATGTCATATCATATTGGGGTGCTTAATATTTTTTTTGCATTTCAGTGGCAATATTGTTCTCGAATATGTATTTAGGAGCTTTATTAACGTCTCTCAGCACCTCTCCATTCTTTGGGTCTCCTTAAATCTTCCTCCTCCAACTAAGTGACAGCACTGGCTTATTTTATTTTATTTTTTTCAAATCATCTGTTTTCTGTTAATGATAGTCCAACAAATTCCAGCAGCTCTGAATGTATGTGAGACTGAAGGATTAGGATGCAGTGTAATAGCAATGCATTGCACTATTTGAATTTACAGCAGAGGTTAATTTGGTGCTGTGTCTGAGATGTGAGGTAAAATGTAACAAGTGACAACTGAGTTGTTTATCATATCTGATGCATTTTTTTAATTAGTCAGTGCCTTTTCTATTTTTTCTCCCACTGCGTTAACACATGCTGAAATGGTCTAGTATTGGCATAGGCGCAAATATCTGTCCAAAATAGACTTACTTACAATGATATTGTACCATATACAATACAAACCTTTTTGGGCTTATAACAAAAATAATTACAGCAGTAAAGAACGGAATCAATCTGGAAATAAATTAATTTGAAAAATAAAAACTGAAAAGAGCTCGAATTTGAGTCTGAAATGATTTTCCATTTAAACAAGCCCTAATTATTGCATTTGTTTACATACAGATCATTTTTGCTTGTGTGCAGTCCCTGATCTCGTACGCTACACACATAAATATGTATGAGGGGCAGGGAGGAGGCTTTCCGTCACCACAGCGCAGACGTTTGTTGAAGTGTCAAATGCAGATAACAGAGCTTCTAAACAAGGAATGAAATGCAGTCGGAACCTGTGTGCACCTCCACTTGGCAATAATAGACTCACGCCATGATGCTCCTTTAATCTTATCACATTCTCACCTGATGAATTTTTTTTGCAAAATGGACAACAGCACTGCTGCTGCCACTGCTAGAGCAGCAGAAATCAGGACTGATAGCCACAACATGTAATCACACAAAACACACAGCGCAGTCACACTAACATGCTGCATTAGAATACTAACAGAAAGCCAAGAAATATGACATTTTAACACCCAGCATTGGCTATTGTATACAGTATTCTGTATCACAATGTGGCAGTTGTGTTATATTCCAAGTCTGCTAAATAGTTTGGTCTTCAAAAGCTCTTCTAGGCATTGTAAGTAACATCTGAGGACAAAGAATAACAAATACTCAAGTAATAGCATGTTTACACCTTACTATACTTGAGTAGTAATAGTCAAAAGCCCACTGAAATAAACTAGAAGTCTCAGCCCATCTTTCTTGTACCAAAGTGGATAACATGTATTCTTTTAGAAAGCACCATCATCAAGAATACATCTTATCTTTTCTAGTTCTTTTTTCAGCCCTCGACATCTCTCCAGCCTTTCATGTTCCTTCTTCTTCTGAACTATCACTCTGGTACGTCTATGACCACGGCCCTCCTCTGCTGTTTGTCCACCACTACAGTGTCTGGTTGGTTTGCCATCACCAGTTTGTCAGTCTGTGTCTGGGAGCTCCACGTGTTCTTAGCTTGATCATTTTCCACGAGCTTCTGAAGTGGGACTTCCAGTCCATGCTGTGCACAGATGTTTCTACACACTATGTCAGCAACTTGGTTATGGCATTCCTTTTATGCCCTGCCTGCTAGCCTGTACCTGTGCTACCATGATTAGTACCTCTGTGTTGTCTTTCAGTGCAGCCTTTTCCTGCCATTGGTAGGACTTCTGGATGTGAGCCACTGTTATCTGTTTGAGGTAAATAGCATGCAGGGGTTTGTCCTCCCATGATGGTTCCTGCTCTTCCTTCTTTTCTTCCTCCGGTTTCTGTTCCCTGTGATATTCACTAAGGCTTTCATCAGAGGGGTTCTTCTTCCAGATGTTCTCATGGATGCTTGTTTCATCATGGACGCCCACTAGTCCTCAGCCTCCTTCTGCATAGTGTCCAACCTCAGGGTACTATATATGTGGAGAAACCCCCTGTGCATAATGAGAAGCTTACTTGTATTTATATCACTTTCCTCTACCTCTCCCTGTGACCAGCTTATTATGCCAGCAGGCTACCCAATGACGGGTGTTGGTATTTATAACCTGGATCTTGTTCTTCCCATTCAGCTGATTTCTCAGCTTCACTCTCTGTAGGCATTTGACTAGTTTCCTTGTGGGCTCTTCTTGATTTAGCTATTTTCTTGCAGAATTCTAAGGTACATGTAGTTTTCAACATCTGCTATGTTGCCTTCTGGCAGTACAGTCCCCTCTGTTCTCACAACGTTCGCTCTCCTTGTTAGCGTTCAACCACACCTATCCAGTCTTAATGGCATTCCAATGTCGTTACTGTAAATCCTGGAGGTGTGGATCAGTGAGCTGATGTCTCATCCTGGCATATATAGACATGGTGACTGATGGTTGCTCCATTTCTTCCACACTATCCATACCTGCTCTCGTTGATGATCTGACCCATGTGACGCATATTTTTGGTGCAGTTGATGATGACTTGTGCAACTCGTTTGAAGTTGGCCTCTAGCTTTTTTTTCCCCCCACAGCAAGAAAATCCTGGATTTTCCTCTGGTGTGAAATCCAGCTTTTGTGTGAAGACAGAGGAAAGTGTTGCTGGCGATCTGTCGGACACGTGTTAACATTTAGACCTACTTGCAAACACCTGAAATAAGTCAGAAGAGCTAAGGGCATTCATATAATGTACATTAATTCAGCTAAATGTAGGTACTGCTGTCCTCTGGGCCCCAGTTTTCTTGTTTTACGCAGCTGAAATCTTCGCATCCTCCTTTCTATTTTTCCAAACTGTGGATGGGCTGACCACCATCCTCTGTAGGTAATGAACTGACAAATGGATACAGAACATCATAACAACCCCATTTCAAATAAACCAGCTATGTCTAAGATCACACAGTTCCACTACATGCGACCGGCTAATTGCAAACGCTCCAGAGCAGGAAGATGTTTGCTCTTTAACTCATATTTTCTTTGTTTTTGTTTGTTTGTTCATTTTGTCTAGACTGAGTTTACATCTGTTCCCTGAATGTGAACACAAGCAATTAAACCGGCTGTGCTGCAGCTTCTTATTAGTGTTCTCCGAAGGGTTGAAGGGTTTAATGTGAGCGCAGTATAGCCTAATTTAGTTATTTAGTAAAACGTGCTTTGCCATGTACTGTATATGGAAGAGAGCACAGCTCTGAATGCAAGAAGAAAAAAGAACATTTTAAGAATTAAAGGAAGATACCGTGAACCTGTTAATCATCATCATTTTGTCGCTGAATGCTGTGGAGTTGCATAATATTCACACTGTAAAATGTGGGGCATTGCATTGTGGTGCTGTCAGCTGAAAGCATTTTTCCATGACAAGGTGTGGAATTTTTGACTGGTAGAAGCGCAAATCCAGATCAGGTTTGCGTTGAACTTCCCCGTGGGCTTTGAAAGTGGTTTTACTGTGAGGAATACATACAGTCATGGTGCATAATTCTGTCTCATCGTTCATCCACAAGCAATTTATATATGCTTTTTAGCCAGCTTGAATTGAATTGCTGGATTGGTTGGATCCCAGTTTATCATCTGCCCACTTCCAGCGTGAGGGGAAATGTGCTGCCTCTCCCAGACACTCTCCAGAGCGCAATAATGCACAGCCGGTCTGTATAAGCTGCTTTCGACTAATTAAATCATTGCAGGTGCATTTGGCAGCCAGCACTCTGATTCAGCGGCGGTGGCTTTTCATCACCCGTGGCTATTAGAAGTTTTGACAGTTGAGTTAATGTTGGCATCTGTAGATCTAAATCCTCTCTATCTAAAAGGAAATGTAAGCATGGATGTCAACACTGTTTGACAGAGTTGTATAATTAGCATGGCAGCATGTTTTCTGTTTCTCTGTGACCTCTGCTTATCTACTGGACGGAACCAGCACTTACTGTAAAAGCTCTACTGAAGTCCCACGATCCCCACTTATAACCAGAGCTGAACAGACTGCTGCATAAGCACCTTAAAGTTTGATAGGTGGACTCGATGGAGTCTCCTAACTGCGATGGACTCACATGGAAGCCATTACATATTTGCAAGAAAGAGATTTCCTTACAGCTCTCCTTTTGGTGCGGAGACAAGAGAGAACGCAGGGAGAGGTCAAAAGTGGGTTTCACTGGGAGTATCTCTGGGTTCAATGTCTTGCTCAACGATACTTGGCATGCAGTCGTTGAACTGGAGATCAAACAACTAATCCCCTTTGCTTCAACTGTAGGGGGATTACTGAAACAAATCCAGCTAAATGCTGCCCAGTTATGATGAGGATTCACATTATTTTTTGTCAAATTTATATCCAAAAGTACTGAAGTGATAATGGGCATCCTACACCGGTCAGCCACAACATTAAACCCACTGACCGGAGAAGTAAATAAAATTGACCATCTTGCGACAATCTGATGTTCTGCTGGAAAACTTTTGCACCTGTCATTCATGTGGATGTTACTTAGACATGTAGCACCCACCTAGACCAGACCAGACACCCCCACCCCATAGCAATGACACTCCTTGATGGCAGCAGCCATCCCCAGCAGGATGCAGCCTGACACAGACACACACAAAAAATGCTTTAGGAACAACTAAAAAACATGAAGAACAGTACAAGGTGTTGATCTGGCCTCCAAATTCACTAGATCCCAAACTGATCAAGTATCTGTGGGATGATCCACAGAGGCCCCTCCCCTCAGCCCATAGGACCCAAAAGTCATTCTGTTGCCAGACACCACAGGACAGCATTTTTGGAGCAAGGGGTCTCCGATGTTTTCTAAATGTAAGCAACAGGGACTTCAGTATGCTGTGGGCTATAATGTACATGACGTGACATTCACAGCTACATCTGTAAATGTTAAATGCTACTATCCTATCGATCTATGAGAAAAACCTGTCTGTGGAAGTGATGGCTGATGGGATTGTCACAGGGCAGAACTGCTTGTGTACCGCTTATTACACTCTGGCCTGGCTTCGCCCGCTCTCCTCTCTCCCATTGTGTGATTGCCTCAGCGAGTGTGTGTAGAATCAATTTACGTCAACTCCGCTCTCTCCTGAGACTGCTCCCTGGCACACCTGTGTTTCATCAACCCATCGCCTCACCTCACAGCTTAAGAACCCTGGTCTTCCTTCTTCTTATCAGCAGATTGTACCATTACCTTCCTGGTAATTTCACCTTGTGTCAGCCAGCAGTTCTCCCTGTGGAGGCTTTATCTGGTCACTCTGGATCTCCTCTGCATGACGCTCTCCTCTTCACCATTTGCTCCAATCAAAACTTATTATCTGTAGATAAAAATCACCAAACCTATTGTGTGGGTCACTACACAATAACATTTATTATTATTAATAATAATCTGATTGGGTTTATATAGCACCAGTCTGCTGTATGAACACACCATTAGCAACTGTAGCTGTGACAGAGGCCATGTGATTGGTGGGTCAGCCAACAATGAAGAGACCTAGTAAGCTCACTGTCAGTTTACCCACTGAATAAGCAATCATTGCTGTAACTTGAAAAAACTTAAAATTTGCATTTTCAGATTTTTTTGGAGAACCTTTCATTTTGTTTCTAGCACACACGAGTAGAAACATTTCATATTTTCCAAGACGATATTCTGCCTATTCTCCAGGGATGAATGTTTATCACCTTCCGAGTTGTGCAAGGTATACTGACCATATGGAATCTTCCCAAAACACACAGGGCCATATGTGCTGCCACGCTGTTAGCAACAGAGCTGCTGTTTCATCCTTGTGGAAAAATGAGCGTTCTATTCCCAAAGGTGAACCTGTTACACTTTGCCTCCTCTGAGCACGAAATCTTGTGATCACTACCATGCGTTTTCCCACAAATGAAAGAAAGCATTTTCTGTCGACAGCATAGCGAGGGTTGGATTTAGTTTGACAATGCAGAAGACGAGAAAGGGAAGCTTCGTGGGGCTTTACACCGCCATCGTAACGATCAACTTTAACCTTCTGCTGTGTTGTGTTAGTGGCAAAGGTCATGTTGAGATGGAAGGATTTTCAGGCTTTGGAATCAGGGCACGTCGGACGCATGGTTCGAGCTAGCAGTAAATGCTTGTACTTATATGCCGTACTCGTGCTGTAGCTCACAGACAGTAAGTCAAGACGCCGTCCTCATCTCAGGCTGCTGCAGACATTCCTACTACAGTGCACTCTACAGTATCTTCTTTACACTGGTGGCTTCAGAAGGTACCAACTCAAGGGCCGCATCATAAAGTGAAGACCTGAGATCAGAGATACAAAAATGTTCATTTGTGTGTATTAGACAGGTGACCAAATTAGACCTGGTGAGCTTCTGAAGCAAGACACTGGCAACTCCATCAGACCTCTTCTGCCATGCCTTCTATCTAGATTCATGTAACCAAGCCCATGCACAAGCCAAATGACACTTGCACTGCCGCTGCATGGCCAGTGGGAGCGCTGAAGGACGTAGTGGCAAAATACTTGGAAGTCACTATATTGCAGCTTACACACATTTACTTGTTCTCGTTACATTCATTGGAGAATTGTCTCAACATTAATAGACTAGTCAGTCTGCCAAATCAAGCTAGTTTATGGCAAAGCCTGTGCAAATAAATGAATGTCATCACATACTCAGGCATGGAGTGTTTGATCCACACATTATTGCAAACGTTGCACAGAGACACACACACACAGATAGTGCAGCCTGAAAACTTTCCCACACACATCTATACACAGCAAGTGCTGACATGTCAGAATATCGTGACCAAGTTCAGCTCTGACTTCACCTAAAGGAATTGAATAATTCTGTTCAGTCAGTCAGACTGAGACAGGACCTCAGCTCCCCATACGTCTTAATCAAGCCGCTGAGACAAAAACACATCACAAACCACATTGTCTCATAATTGATCACAAAGAAGCAGCTGTTTGAGGCCTGGTAGTAACAGATGAGGAAAGTTTGAGTACTGTTCAAAAAGATAACATTATAAATCGTGAATCTTGAAAACACACCAGTCTTTCTGTCATTTTATGTCGGACGTGCAGTGGGTGACAATAATCAATAATAATTAACAGCATTTTATGAGCACTTATAACTCTTTTACTAATTTAGTTTTTACTATGACAAGTAGCTGTTTTGTTATTTTTGCGAGAATACCTTGCTACAGCTCTCCGCAAGAGGCACCTTCAAGAGAAAATGCAAAACACGCATGAGCATGAGGAAGACAGTGACCCATTGAATATTCATTCCATCCTCTGTTTTTACAATCAGAATCAAGCCATGTTGACATTTTCATTTTGGAGTCAGATTGACCCCAGATAATCCAGTACTAGTACCAGGTGGCGTAGTAGTAAAAAAGTACATTCTTATTTATTGATCATTCATCTGTGTTGCCCGACAGGCAAGTTATTGGCCAGTATTTGGATGGGACTGCTCTCTTCTGTGGATGTTTCAGGACCAGGACTGCATAGCCTTCATTTAGCAATTCAGAGTGGGTTCCATCTTTTAGCAGCTGATTCATTTGTGCTGCCAGGCGCCCAGTACCTCAGTTAGCTTTGTTAATGTAAAGGCCCAGTCCTTCATACTCGATACCATTCATTGGATATCTGCCATTGTGCATTGGTGTTGTGTGACACTTGTTTCTCTCGTGTGGTGTTGCTCAGTCTCCATCCTTGGTGGGTCTGTTATCATGTTATGAGTGTAGACTTTAGATGCCAAGACCTTTTAGAGGGAGCTATGGAATAAACACAAAAGTGTTCAAAAACCAGAATATATTTTAGGCATAACATTATGTCCACCTTCCTAACATTGTGCAGGCCTCCCTTGTTCCTCCAAAATAGTTGTGACTCATCATAGGATGGACAACAGAATGTCGGGGCGTGCAGACACAATAGACAAGGTGATTAAACTGTTGCTGCAGACTGCAAGGCACCTGCAGAGCTCCATACTGCAGCATGTCCTGTCTCAACAAGCCTAGGGTTCACCTGCTGCAAAGGAGCCTGCTTCCTGTCAGAAAACTGCATTACGTTTAAACTTAAATCCTAACTGTTACTTCTTTTAACCCTTAAATGTGTGTCTTTGGGGCTAAATTAAAGTTTACTAGTAAAATAAATTTAGATAACAATATTTCCGATTAACATGAACCCATACAGACGTGTCTTTGTTTGCCCTTGTATTTGTAGGATTCCTTAATTAGATTATGTAAAAGCTGACCTGGAGCATGGGCATGACAAAGCCATTCACAGTTCATGGTGACAGTGAAAATATGTCCACTCATTGTCCCAAGAGGAGTTAGGATCTGACCAATTACTGCAGTTTACCTTTCTACAATTTGTGTGAGCAATAATTTAATTTTGAAAATCAAGGCAGCTTTGTAGACTTATAGTCCATTGTCTGCGTCCAAATCACAGCCATTCTTTGCACACAGTTATCATAATTATAATGAAAAACAAAAGAGGTGGACATAACAAAAACTCCTACAACTTCTTCATAAATGTCTGCTCACATGTCTCCTAACTGCAAAAATGCAGCAGGTAAGAAAAGACATTATTCTTTCTCCTGCCGGGACTTCGAGGGACAGAGCGGTGATTCTTCATCCCTTATCTGAAAAGTATCTGTGTAGGTCACCATGGCGGGGCAATGTCTTCCTGGCACCTTGCTAATGACAGGCTTTCCACTTCTTATCTTTAAAGGTTAGGACTAATTCCTTCCATCAGCCACCTTGACATTGTGCAGACAAAAAGAGGCCGCAAAGCAGTGGAATATGTGATCTAAAGCCTTATATGGATTAGCTGTTGGGTACACATTTGTTTCAAATGGATTATTGCAAAGTAAAAAAGAAAAAACATACCCAATTAAAGAAAGAGCTTCCAGTGTTTCTTTCCAAAGGTCAACATTAACAGCTTCCAGTCCTGCAGGTGGATTTGGAGGTACAACATTAAACGTACCAGCACCCTAGCATGTCGTCACAGATCTTCCTGCTTTGGAGCCCATGAGCAAGACACTACTTTTAGCTGTTAAAGGCTCACATTGACCTTTTCATGATTTAATCTTTGTCTTCACAAGATGCAGTATTGTGGAAGGTTGCCTGCCATTTTTCAACAAGGCCATTCTTATAGGTTGACTGACATTCACGACAAACTCATGACTAGAAAAATGCAGAGCAGGTATGTGTGGTACAATGTTTACTTGGCAGAGTGAGCAGCAGCTCATAGAACAAAACACACCTGCCACGGTATCACACTTACATTTAAAAAGTATAATAAGAGTTTAACTTTAGCATTGCCAGGGATCCTGCCAGCCAGTAACCAAATGTTCAAAATATAAATACAAACTAGTAGACCCCTTTTCCTCTTTATGCATCATGTTGTCTCACCTGCCATATATTGCTCTCAGGCTTCTAAAGGTGTTAGCTTAGCATCTCAATAACTGCTGTCTTATTTTTGACTCTGAAGTGAATTTTCAATAAATTTCAGTTACCAATATCAAAAAAAGGCAAAAATGTATAGATTTAGCTTTAGTTTTAGCTAATGTCATCGGCTAGTTTTTCCATAATACAGCCTACACTGTTAAACTTTTCAGCGTAAATTTACAGTAATTTACAGGCAGCAGCGATGCCAGCAAACTACTGTAGTTTTACAGTATCTCGCTGTATTTCAGAATTACAGTAAATTACTGGAAATACATCTACAGTTCATTGTTGTACATTTGCAACGATACCAATTATATGATATTGTATATTACAGTAGGCCTAGTTAAACCAGATCGCGAACTTAGCTATCCTTATATGACTTTAGCAGTGCAGTCTTTAAAGTCCACAGTGGCGAGGTGGGTGTAGTTTATTTATTTCGTCTTTGTGGGGCAGTACACGTGACTTTAACTCACGTGATGTGAGCATTAGCATGCAGGCATGAGTGTTTATTACTCTAAGTATAGAATAGAATAGAATAGAATAGAATAGAATTTATTGCCATTTGCACAGGTACAAGAAAGTACAGGTACTTTGGAATTCTTGTGCAAAGCTTCAGCTTTTTTTTATAAAAGAAAAACAGAGGTAAACCTTTAAAGTAGCATGTATTAAATGTTTAATACATAAGTGAAAGCACTAAGTGGGTAAGGGGAGGAGTTGAAGTAAATGTTAGCTGAAATGATCTTCTGAAAAATCATCTCAGGATACATTTTCTCAAAACATATGAAACTGTGAGCCTGTCAGCACTGCCGGAAAACATTTAGCCGTCCTCACCATCCTCCACAGCAACGGAAGATAAGCATCTTAAGGTGGTTTGGTTTTGGCCTGAACAGCCTGAGGGACACACCTAGGTCCATCATCAGACTTGGGGGCTGTTAAAGGATGACACATCAGACGGTCACAGCGGGGCTCTGTATTCCTCTCTCGGTGGAGGCAGTAGCAGACGCCTGTTGCTGTCTGCAAGCAGGTGACGCCACATCTTTGTTTCCCATAAATCACTGTGCAAAGATCTGCTGTGTCAGAAGGCTGATCCTATCAGATAGCTGACTTCTGATGGTGACGTGACGCTAAATAAGCGTGACCCCAGTTTATAACAGTGATTCATGTTTAGACACACCCATTTGACAGTGAAACAGGGAGTGACTGAATAATGGCCAAGACTGTCATGGTAATCAATTTAATTATAAGTGCTACTAAAATAAACTGTATGAATGTAGTGAACATGTGTCCAGCCGTCTGCACTGAGAACTGAGTATTTATTTAAAGAGATTTGCTGTTTGCTCTTTATTCACTATCCTCATGTTGTACTGTCGTAATTTTAGTTTTAATTTCTGACTTTACTGTTGGTCTCACTGCTCTTATGCCTTTTACGATAGCACAATATAGCTATATTAACTTCAACAATCAGCTGCTTTTTGCAAACTGTGTGCAGCAATATGCAGAATAAACAAAACACACTCACAGTTAGCAACTAGGTGAATGATTTATACCATTTAGCAGATAAAGATTCAAGGATTTTTCTCTGAAATTGGTGGAGACCGAAGTCAGAGTACATATTGAACTTACATTGACACAGTGGAGAGGTGGTTTGCACTGATGCCTCACAGCAAATCCATGGTCTGACTGGGCCTTTCTGTGTGGAGTTTACATGTTCTTCCTGTGTCTGTGTGGGTTCTCTCCGGGTACTCCAGCTTCCTCCCTCCATCCAAAGACATGCTCATTGGGTTAATTGGAGATTCTAAATTGTCCGTAGGTGTGCGTGTGAATGGATCTCTGTGCTGGCCCTGCAAAAGACTGGCACGCACCTCTCACCCAGTGACAGCTGGGATTGGCTCCAGCAGACCCTGCAACCTTTAACAGGAATAAGCAGGTACAGAGGATGAATGAATGAATGAATGAATGAATGAATGAATGAATGAATGAATGAATGATCTGGTGGCCACAATCGCACCTCTGGAAATATTGGTCTGTCTCCCTTGTAATATCAAATGGGCATATAATCTGTTATTTACACTATCCATGTCGGCAAATACAAATGTGTAGAGGAACAAATGTAAAATGAAAATAAGTTTATGACAAAAATGAGAAAAAATATGAATTTAACTGAAAATGCCAAAGTTACATTTATGGAAGAATAAATCATCTGCTTGCTAATCTACCACAGGTAGAGTGTGTTTCAACCAATACAGAAAAAAAAGAAAATACCTCTGCACATAACTGGATAGTTCTACAACCAACCAGAGCCATTTTGTTGTGAACTAATTCAACTTATTGTCACTCAGATAATGTGTATGACTACATCCCTGTTACTCTTCTGTTCATTCCACATAAGGTCTGCTCTTTGCAGTGTCATAATCAGTTCCCAACAGAGCAGTTCCAGACCAACTTTTTACCACAAAATATTGTCAGGTGGGGAAGTTAGTCTGGCTTCCAGGTTACACTTTCTCGGGAGAAGAGTGAGCAGACTTGGACTTAGAAGCACAGAGAGCTCAATGAGACCACATGAGACAGAATTGTCTGGCAGAGTGGTGGAGAGAAAAGCAGGCTTTTGTGTGCAGGCTGGGGAAAAGTGGAAACAGGTATGCTTCATCAGCTACTGCAGAAGGAACCAGCCACACAGAACAAGAGCACCAAACTCCCATAAACTCAGAGCATCCGTGGTCATTATCTGTAATCGCATTTCACAGATCAATCACAAATGCAAATGTCACAAACGTTCGCTCCAAGTACAGTAATTGGTTAATTTCAGTTAGGCTTGTAAGTGATGGGGACTTTAAACCAGGAGTTCATTTCTGTTGGTTGTCTGCCATTAGAAGCAACTCTATGGAACTAACAATTTGTGAAATACCCTGATAGACTAATTAAAAATGAAATGCGTCTCCTAACCTCCATCATGTCAAATAAGTGTAGAGAAGAGGTGCTCAGTGCATCATCTGAGATCCCCCTGTGGTCCCGAAGCCAAACTGGGAGCTTGTCCCCAGGAGAGGTGTCTAATAGCTGTGGGTCTGCCTCTCATTAGAATTTTTGGAAATATGAAACCACAAGTATGTACTGTTAAAAACAAGATGTCTACTGTGGTGGAACAAAGAGTGCCTTCTTAAAATGTAAAATGTGAATTGCTGTGTGTTCCAGGTACCTGCTGGTATCCAGGCATATATCAACAGATCTTCACACATATATGACAGAATAGGATGACTGCTAGTGGCAGCCCAGGTGAGCATAATAGAGTAAAAGTGTAATAACACTAACAGCTTTACAAGATGCTGTCACTCAATATTTCAAAGTTCAGTGTTAGTACTTGATTATACCTGTATTATCATCACAATGTTTACAGTAAGCAAGTGATGTTTCACAGTGGAGTCAACACCCTGCACACGTATATGGGAGATCATGGGCCCAAACTGAAATGATGGCACAGACCACAAGTTGCAACTCAGTCAATACGTAACCATACCTCGCACCTTCTGTACATCAGTATATGTTTAAGACCTTAGCAATCACTTTCAGTTTCACAACTGCATAAAGCTAAACTTTTATATAAAAAAAGACCCTCCTTGACTCTGTTTTTTCAGCATCAATGTGACACAGTGGGAGCAGTCAGTTTATTCACATACACACTGCAAAATGGAACTGCTGACAGGTCATTTTCTTTAGAGTGAGGGCAAGCCAACTGATCAGCAAGCCTCAAAGACAACTTGGTTTGCAGATAGAGGTGTCCTGCAACATGAGATCATGCATGCTCTCTGCTCCATTGGAAGGGACCCGCATGTGCATGCTGTTTGGGTATGCATATCTAGGGACACCATGGACGAAGCATTTTTGTGTGTTGTGCCACTGAGAAGATATTTGAATGGATTCTCTTTAATTCCTTATCCAGTTGTCCTTAATTCTGCCATTAGTTCTTTTCCGCCAGTGAAACTAGAGGCCTGTCTGGCTCAGTAGAGGTAGAATGGGACGTCCACAAACCAAAGTGTCTTTGACATTTGACAATGAACCCCAAGTTGCTCCCAGTTCTTGGCACTAGTGTGTGAATGTGTGTGTGCTTGATGTGGTAGACGTGTCACTTTGAGTAACTTTGAGCAGGTAGAAAAGTGACCATATAAAACAAGGGCCTCAACTATTTATCAATAGAAATCCTCCTGGTCTTGTTTTTTTTAGCAAAACGTTTAGATGAGCGTCTCCTAGGATATGAACCTGTCAGCTCCACACAGCCCAGATTTACAGGTTCCATTTTAGCACAGAATACAAGTGTGAAGAGAGTGCATGCATTACACATGCTGTCGACATGAGTTCTGTTATTGCGCTGTACAAACGTTTTGATTCAGAATTGATTTTTATCATGTTGAGTCTTGTTGAGGCTGAGATGGGAGCAGACACAGAGCAGCAGAATGAGCGACGCCTCTTAACAATAACCCACGTTTTAATGAACACAAATGGGCTCTCATGTGTTCCACTTTGCATGACTATTGGAGGGCAGTGTATAACACCAGCTGGCCAAGCTTTATGGACACTAACAGAGCTAATCATTGCATTTTCAGTGATAATCTATCACCAGGCCAGTCCTACTAATCTGCCTGTGTCTGTCCATGATGGATGTTTTACTACCTCCAATGCCAACTCGCTCATGCATGCCGACAGATGATCAGAAAGGGAAGTGAAAGCATATCTCATAATTACGTACAGCCAGATTGCTACCAAGGGGTTTCACTGCTCTGCAGCTAACTCTCTGATGACATTTACAAGCACTGATCACTGTGGAGATCCCAGTGGTGATAATAAATGAGTTGTGGAAAAGGACTGAAAGATCAATGAAGGGTGATATACTGGGTATATGCAATTCAGAATACACTGGTGGGACATGTATTTTAAAGGACAAAGTATCCCTTTTTGTGTTACCAGTACTTGCTTAAATTCAGATTTGCAGAAAACAATAAGCCTACAAACTGGAAACAAAAGCCTCTGTTTTGAGGTCAAATGAAGTGTCTTGCTTGCTCGCCCACAAAATAAAATTGGTCTGAAGCCAACACTGTAGTGTAGTAAATATAGTAGGAAGAGGCACATATTTTAGCTGATGGAATATTAAAACTAGTCAAAACAAAGTAAGTAAATAAAATAAGCCATTAGTTATTTCTGTGTTATTTTTTTTGTCAAAGCTACAGGAAGCCACTACCGAAGACCTAAGAGTGGCAGACCCAGATTGAGCAGAAAGGGTAAACTTGCCAAACATATCTCTTTCTAAACCATTGTTCCAGCCTTTCACTGCCTGGTCAGTTGTTGTTGTTGTTGACTCTCTCTCATTCTCTCACTTAGTGAGCATCTGGATGGAAGGTGGTGGAGTGGGTGGCAGAGTAATCCTTGGCCTTTTCATTGGCCTGTAATGATTCCCCGAACTCAGTGGCTAATAGGGCATTATCGGGCCCCCCGCCTGGCTGGACAGCTGATTAATGTCAGAGAAGATGACACAGGGCCCAGGCGGGGCCTGATAAAAGGGCGTTGGGATTGGAGAGAGCAGGATGATGAATGGGCTACAAAGCCCAAGCCCGTGTCTCATTATCTTTAGTGTTGAGCTAATGTTGCGCGTCAGTGCTGTGGACAGAGTGGCCAGCTCTGGGGAGTAACACTGGGGGCTCTGAAGACCAGGGAGAGCTGCAGGGAATAGCAACAAAGTGGACAAGAAGGAGGAGCAGGGTGATCAGTCTAGTAGCATGAGCTAATTGAGGACAGTTTTCACATATGCACACCCAGGCTGTTCCAATGACTGTTGCGTAACACTATGTCCACAGTAATGCAGACAGATCTGAAAGTGTACATTGCTAATTTCCTCACCTCTCCTTATTTTTCTGCAGACATTGCACAGCACTATAATTTATATATACACAATGAGCACTTTATTAAGAACATGCATTGTAATGCAATCCATTATATCCCTTTATTAGACGTTAAACAATTGTACAAAATATTGTAACTCCTTTAAAATATGTTGCTGTCTTATACATCATCCCTTTCCCATTACAATCTCAATTTATAATACTCTTGACGTTCTGGGAGATGTAGAGCACTTTCAAAAAATGGCTACAGTTTTGATCAGCTATATTACGATCAGCTGATCAGCCTGTCCATCACCACACAAATTTATCACTGTAATGTTTTACAGCAAAGATGGGAGGAAATTATGTCATTATTTATAATTAGATAATTATCCGAACATTTGGATAAATTATCATTCATTCATGTATTTAGAAAGTTTGTTCTTTTTCACACCCTTCTAATTTTAAATATATATTTGTTGACATTATTTGAAATGAATAGTATAAATGCAAAGGGCAGTTGTACTAAATGGTTCCTATGTATCAACATTCATTCATTCATTCATCTTCTGTAACTGCTTGTCCTCTGGAGAGTCGCTAAAGAGCCTATCCCAGCTGTCATTGGGTGAGAGGTGGGTACACCCTGGACACGTCGCCAGTCTGTCACAGGGCTTATTTATCAACATAAATTGGATCAGATGCATAAGAGAAATGATTAATGCCTATAAATTTAGACAAAATTGTCAAAATATTCTCAAAATTTTAAGTTATTTTATCTATTTGTCTTGAGGCTGTATAATCATTTGAATCAATGAATAAATTAACTGATCAATAATCAAAGAACAATGGGAACAATTAGGGCTGACTGGCCTATTTTGTGATGAAATATTTCGGAACGGTGTATGCTTGTCACGTGTCTGCATGTGGCACATGCTATTTATTTATGAGGTTGTATTCTGTCTCATTTATTGCCACCAGCTGTATGCCCATTACATCCCCACCCAGACTCCCCTTCTCACAGGCCCATAAAAAGCCAATTACATCCAGGGCAATGGAGCTCATTGATACCTAATTAGATTTTTGTTAAGGGTGCTGTTGCCCTTGTGGCTGAGGGGGGAATGTGACAGCATCTGAGTGACACCACAAGTGATGGGGGGTGAACCCCTGACCCCAGCTTGCATCGCCGGGGTCATAGAGACAAGCAGGACAGATTGAAAGAACACTGCACCAGGGAAGATAGGCTACCTAAAGAGCTAAGGATCATTTTCACATTCAAATGAGGAGGAGTGTCCCGTCTGCTTCGGGTGCTGGCGCAACACAACCCCCACCACAACAACACAAACACCTACATGCAGTACATGAATACAGAAGCAGGAATACAAGCAAATGCTGATAACAGAGCCACTCCATCTTTGTGAAAACATTTTGCATTTAATATGTTTTATAGTATATCCAAATTACATTCTATACATGGAAAATTAGTGAGCAAATTTATGTCTTAACCTTTCAGTTACACATACTGTACTCGGTTATTTCTATTTTATGTTTGCAGCTTCTTTTACCCCACTACAATTTACAAAGAGTTATTCACTACACTATGTGTATGCTCCCTGAACCCAAACTGGAACATGGTCCCAGAAGACACAGCTAAAGGTTCTGCCTCTCATGCTTTTCTTTTCTTTTTTTTTAACACCTCAAGCTAGACTGCATTTCAAATAATTCAGAAAATTCTCAAATAAAAGATTCTAGACACTGTTAGAATGTCTCAATGTCACTATGATGGGTTTTATTTAGCAGGCAGAAGAAACAGGTAAAACCACTGAGATGTTCCCAAGAAACAACTGAAGAATGAGTCTTCAGGGACTTTTCTCTTTGCACCTGTGCCAAAAGATGTAGCTTTGGAACCTGACCATTTTTAATGGAGTCCTCATATCTTGCTTTCAAATATTGCAATCCATTTTCTCATGCTGATGTTGGTAAAACATAATATTAACTCTAAGCCTTTCATTCAGGCTACGTTTTTGTGTTATTTAAAACCAACGCTTTTAATTCTTTTTCCATACAATTTAACATGCAGCACACGACGCAGTGTTCTATTGAGCTGATGTGGCGACGTCTTTGGGAAAAGATCAGCTCCATTGCGTTGCTGTTCGTAGCTGTCAAGTCAGTCTCTTTCCCCAAAGTTAGCCATGGACATGGGTAAGGCTATGATGGCTGTATTAACACTTACCACTGCATGGCATAACACCTGGCTCACCTTACACAGCTGCGAGTGGGCATCATTCCTCATCATTCCATCAGCACTCCACAAACAAGCCTCCACATTCCTCAGTGTGACAAAGTATGTTATCAATCAGGGCATGGATGTCAGAAATTAATAATGAAGGGCAACACACTTCATTTTACCCATACCCCTACACTGTGGTAGAACTGGACAAGATCCACAGACTTTTGTTCCACTGCTGGAGAACAGACAACTTGAACACAGATCCATGAGTCCCTCTGGTTTCTGAATACCCTGTGCAGTTGCTGGAAACACCCAGGAGTCACTTGTTATGGTCTTAGACACCTGCTCTCCATCAGAGAGTACATCCCAGGGTTACAAAACCTTGCAGGCGACCTACAAGTGGTGCTGTAGGTTTAGGATGTAACTAAGAGCCATCTATCAGTCAGTTAAATTTTAAGCATGTCTTCAAGACATAAAAGCCTGGATGACCTGTAACTTCCTATTTAAGCCTCATAGTACCACATTACCCCAACAGAACACTTCACCCACCAAGTGCAGACTTACTGTAGGTTCCTAGGGCTAGAATGAACACAGAATGAGAAATGAGCCTACAGCAACCAGACTCCACTTGCATGCTTCACTGATATGTAGCATGTAATCATGTTTGGGTCAATGTATGTGTGATGCCAAAATGGTTGCAGTGGACACACATGATTATGTCCTATCCGAGTATGGCCACCAAAGGCACTGGAATGGGCTCAATAAATCATGCCTCTACAAGACAGGATGACTGCCTTGTCTGTAAGGCAAGACAAGACAGTCATCCAGTCTTGTAGAGACAAGCTCATCTATACAGCACATAATATGCATTACAGGATGTGCAAATACAAAGAGCTTCTCGAAAAATGACAGTGGTTGAGCCATAAATTCTGAAAAATGTGCATGCATGCACCAACATTTAAATAAGATAAATGTATTTTGGGGCTGAAAACTATTTTAAAAGAGACCTCTTCAAATCGCATTTTGAATAGCCACACAAATTCCGGCACCAACTCTGTATCAGCAGGGTCAACATTTAGCTCTGCCGGGGATTTGAGCCTTTCCTCCCAACCTCCCTTAAAATGCAGACCTGCCTTCCGTTACCAACCCAAGGACACTAAAGTGGGGGTAACAAGAGTTTTAGAAAAATCATATGAAAAGAGGCTCGGTCTCTCCTGTGAAACACTGATGTCTAGACAGCTCCTGTCCCTTGAAAGGCTCAGAGGCCATGTCCATCATTCTCATCCTCTCCTCCCTTTGTCTTGGCCCAGTGTTCCTCCATCTTCCCCGCTGGCACAGGACAATTACCAGCCAGCGCTACTTCCTAAACATGTCATCGGGGGCCCAGAGATTCCCCATCAGGCTGAGGCAGCCAGGGTGCAAGGGCGGGACCCCCGTGATCAACCATGCAGAGCTGCAACACAAGAGAACGGCTGGCTGCTATCCAAGGTCTGGCGGATGCAGGTGTCAAGCATGGCAGGAGAGGACAGTGAGAAAAAAAATAATGATGACAGTAGTCTGTATATTTATCAGCTCTTACAATACAGCAGTCACGATTTTACTCAGGCAGCCTGGCTACAATGAAAGGTAAAATAATACATATTCAGCTTGATTAGAATTATTTCTTCCCATAGGAGCTGTGTACATAGACTCCATAGATATATAGCTCATGTCTGCCTTTCCTCTCACATTGGTTCCTGTGCTCTCTCAGTGCCTTCTTTCTGGGATTATCACTAACTAATGAATACATTGCCACACCAGTGAGGGGGAGGTCTAACAGTGTGTCTAGGTCTTTTCATGCCAGAGGGGCCTCCACAAAGGCCATCCACAAAGGACCCCTCTCATTTTCTTATTATTGACATCCTTAATTGTTTGTGCTGTCTGATAATGGCTCTCACATCCTCACCATATCAGCAATAACCTTCTGTCTCATTTGTATGGGGTATCTTTTTTTTTTCTTTTTTCTTTTTTTTTGAAGCAGAGGGAGGGGGGTCAGATCAGGTTCAATGAACACTGAACTGTGAGCAAGGGTTTTGAGCTGTTCAGTCTCTCTCTTTCACAAGGTTGAATCCCTGTATTCATAAACACGTAAATTCATAACCGCTGCCCAGATTTTGCACAAGTGTGTGTGAATCCCTATAGTGGTCATCAGGGAATACCATTTCCATATTGTTTATTAGCAGATCTGTGTTTGCCAGCACTGCCTTTCAAATTCAGAACCACTAGCACAACATATTGTTGTCTTATTAATTACGTGTGGGGGCATAAAATCTCTTGATACGTCAGGCAGGGTCTTGTAATGTGCTGTTTTATTATGAGAGACTTTAGCTTTAATTAAACGCCACACTTTTATCAGAGCAGCATGTAATGGCTGCTTCAGTTTCTGTCAGTGGTGAATGCCTGACACTTCTGGTTATGCCAGTCAATGGCAAATAAAAAGTGCCTAATCCCATTTCACCTTGTGTAATTAGAGGGAATGCTCTTGTCATTAGTCAGGCACAAATTGCCCACTTACCCTGGCTTATAATTATTTGAGAAACACTTGAATTGTTCGGGTATTGAAAGTAATTTCCCTGAAAGCAAATTAATCTGTTATTTATGAGTAGGGCTAATCTGTTATGTTTTTGCCCTCATAGTTGTAGCTGGTGAAGTTTCAGCAAAGGCACCAAAAAAGAGATATTCGGGATTGTGGGGCTGACTGCAAATTAATGTCCCTACATATATATGCTGACCAGAGCCAGTTGATTGCTCTTTTGTTGAAAAAGAAACTTCTGGCCAGCTGTAATACATGTAGCTGAGGTACAGGTAAATATTATAAAGCACATAGGCATATGAGTGTTTCTATAACTCACTTATTGTGCTGTATAAAGTGCTGAGGTAGTTGGAAAATCAGCAAAGCCACAGTCCTACATGTCTCTCAGGAGATATAATTGCACCATAATGGTTTTACCAGCAAAATGTTGAGCGCATCAACACTGACACTAAAGGTTCCCGGCCTGCACTGGTCAACCGGGAGGTTTGAACATACTTTGGGCCAGTCAGCCCCAGAGACCTTTCTCCATCTGTGCGGCATCCTGCCCAGTCTTTGTATCAAGGGCCAACCATTTTAAGAACACGAGTACCTACCTTCATCTGTCTTTGGCTCCAATTTTTCTCCCAAAACTTTGATCTCATTGCTGTGACATTCCTGTAATTCATAATGGTAATTTGTATTATGTCAGCACAAGTTACACATACGGAGCTGTCGACACGAATAATTGTGTGCAAACTAAAATCTCACTCTCATCTCTCCAGCTTAGTTCCCTTTTTGTAGTTTCTTCATCATCTTCTACCATCATGCATGAATTAATGATTCTTTGTTTTTTAAACCATCTTGGTGGGTCCTTCCACATTAAAAGTACACAGCTTAATATTGTCCTGGCGTGTGAATAAAATGAGCTGCTCTTACCAGACTACCACTTTGAGTGGACAGCCACTAACACATTTAAGCTGAAACCAAAGGATGAACAAATTAAAACACTTTGAACTAATCTGGAGTAAATTGTGCATGATCAAATTGAAAAGAAGGACAAGAGAGTAGACCAATGTGGCCTTTTTGTTGTTGAGAGGAGAGGGTTGAAGAGGGGGGTGTTATGAGAGAAGTGTGCCTAATTTAAGACAGGCAGAGGCCAGATGTCCAACTTGTTGGCCAAGCAGTGAAGAGTAAACACACATTCCTGTCATTGTAATGTGTCCATACATACTCTATGTGTGAGTGTGTTTCTTTTTAGTTTGCATCTCGCTTTGGTCATTTGTCAACTCTTAGTGAGCTTCATTCTCATTGTCGTCAGTTTGTGTGTTGTGTGCGTTTGTGTGTTGTCGGTCTGTGTATTTTTGCGTGTGTCTTTGTTTTCATTTTCCTCCTTTCTTGTTCCTTTGCATTTTCTATGAATTCAAGTTATATTATTACTACAAGTTTAGTTTACCTCTCTCTATAGTTGTGTGTCTGTGGTTGTTACGATTGTTCTTGTACATTTTGCATCTCTTTCTGTCTGCTTTGTGATTTATTTGCATATATTTAGTTGTTGATACATATCTTTGGGCAGTGTCTCTTTGTATTTGTTGGATTATGTGTTTGTATAGTAGATCCTTCCAGTAATACAGGTACAGACCGCAGACCGCATGCACAGGTGCATACAACAGCAGGAGTTTGGTAAGGTGCTCGCTCAAGCACCAACATGCACACGGACGCCAAAGTTCAAATGTGCTGGAAATTCCACACATAGTCTTCCACTGCAAAGTGAAGGGTGAGCTGCTGTGTGCTCCTCCTGACCCAGCTCAGGACAGCGCACAAACCCCCCACAAGCAGGACAGGTGGCAGGGGAAGGACATGCGGTGAGAAGAGGAAACAGCGGACCATTTAAAATAGCCTATGTGACCCTTCTCACCACTCCACTTCAGACCCTTGACCCTTTTTGACCTCTTAGGAACCTGCACAAGCTGCTCTACGATATGCAGACAACCTGTTGGGCTGCACCATTTAGCGTGATGCCAGGGTGAAAATGTGTATACTATGCATGCATACACAATTAAAGTTTATACAAATAAGCATGGAGCATGATGGGTGGGCCGGAGTTGTTGCTTTGCTTTCCAAAAAACAACTTTTCTGCCTGTCTGTAGTTTGATCAGCATCAGGGGGACAAGGAAGAAAAGCTACTGGTAAAATGAATTCTGAACAGATGATACCAAAGTAGAATTATTTGGTTCAAATGAGAGGCTCATGTCTGGAGATGAAATTATTTATATCAGCAAATTCTAAAGGAAATCTGTATGCAAGCTGAATCTGAAGAGAAGCTGGGTCATGCAGCAAGACAACGAGCCCAAGTACACAAGTGATTCAACAAAATGAATGTTTTGGAAAGGCCAAGTCATACCTTAATCCAATAAAATGTTGTGAAAGGTCCTGAAGTAAGCAATTCATGCGAGGAAACCAACCAACATTTCAAAAATTAAACAGTTCTATAATGAGGAATAGGGAACAATTCTTCCAGGCCACTGTGGAAGACTGATCAGCAGTTACTGGAAACATTTAGTCGCTGTCATTGCTGCACAATGGTCTCACACCAGAAACTGAAAAGAAGGGTTCACTTACTTTTGCAACTCACAAATACGTGATGTCTGATTACCCTCAGGACTTGTGTGAAAATATATACATACACGGTTGTATGTATGGTCAATAGAGGCCTGAGTTTACCGCACCTGCGCGTCCCAAGGACACCTGGGCTGAAAGAAGATCTAGAAAAGGTGTGTAAGGTGAAAGCAACAGTGGTCCCCATGGTGATAAGAACACTTGTGTCGAGAAGAGTGCAATACTTGGAACGGCTAAGATATTATGCAGGACACTCAAGTTCCCAGGCCTCTGGCAGAGGACCCAGGTTTGAAGGAAGAAAACAAAGACCACCCACAAGGGGTGAGAGGTAGGTGTAAAGTTGTATATAGAGATGCTGAATTGGGTTTGTGGAACCTCGACATCAACACCAGGCACATTCAGATATGATGATGCCACACTGATACTGAAGCATAACAAATTTAAAAATTACCAAGAGGGCCCTTCTCTTTTTCTGTTTTAGTTGAGACCAATTTGCAGATGTGTGTATTTTTTCTTAAATATCAACTGCCACGTATACACTGCATAAATTCATCGCACATTCCCCCCGACAGTGGTGACTCCATGCAGAGAAATGTGGCCTTGGATTTCATGAGGCCATCAGCCTTCCTGCTGTGTTTCTCATCCAAACTCATTTGGATGTGTGACTGGGAACGAATCAAGGAGAATTACTTCAACTCAGTCGAAAAGCTATCTCAGACAGACACACATGCGCACACACACACACACACACAGAGAGAGAGAGAGAGAGAGAGAGAGAGAGAGAGAGAGAGAGAGAGAGAGAGAGCACACTTACACACACACACACACACGCATACATGCATGGTACTGTGATACATGAGTGATTTTCTGATCATCTTTCATGGATTTTTAGGATCTTTTCTTCTTTTCATGTGAACATTAACTGCACTGAAATTCATCTACACATATTTAATTTTTGAATGTTCACTGCTTCATCTGAACCCTTGTGGATGGCAAAGATTAAACCTTAGTGCTATTCTTAATAAGTTATTTATTTATTTAGTAGTAAAAGTCAACTGTAGTTAAGATAAACCACAATGGAAAGAAATGAACCCATTGGTAGAACAGTCAGTATTTCCTTGGCAACTCACTAGTATGTTAAACTTATTGGTAAAGTAAGACAAGTATGACCCGAGACTCTCTGTCTACTAACCACAGCTTAAAGATACAAGGCACACTTTTACTTTGCCTGAGATGTCTGAGTTGTAAATGCAAAATGAAACAATAGTCTGTCATTACTTTAAGACGTGAGGATCATCAGAGACATCAGGCTCTAATTGATCTATGTAGGTGGTCCATGAGCTGCACGTATTCATACGCACATTAGTTTTGAGTCCTGAGCTCCATCACAGCTGTTGGGCAATTGTTTTATTTTACTATTTGTAAAAGCCTGATAAATTTAATGATGTTGATGTTTTCCTCATATTGGCAGATGTTAAGGTTCATCTCTATGACACACTGGGATATATTATCAGTGATGTTCCTGGTGTCATCAGGGGTTTTGTGTCTTTCAGCATCAGACCCTCTCACCCAGGTGACCCTCTTGGGGTTGATCCAGTCTCGCCTTGCATCTCAGTAGCAACAAGCAATGTTTCTCGGCTTCTGCTCTCTTCTAAAAGTTCCTGGTGTGTGCTCATGGGCCTCCTCCCAAGGCACCATGAGTTCCCACATGATTACATGTAGGGTGGAGTATAGATTACAGTGTCAGGTACGGGAGAGATGCTGGTGCCGTGATCTGGGAACTGAAGCTGTCTGCCAAGATCTGCCCTCAGCTGCCAGTTCAGGGCTGTAGAGAGCAGGCACAGTCTGTCCGTATTGGTGGGAGATGCTCACCAGCTTTGAGGAAGAGCATGGATGGCCTGGAATCGGATGTGCTAGATATCAAAAGTCTGACCATTTGATCTTATGTTGCACCTCTCACCTTGTCCAGGCTTCTCGCTGGCTGAGTCTTACTGATGCTAATGCAGGCTGCTGAAGTCTTTCTCGTCATGCATGTTTTCTATTTTATTTGTTATTAATCTTTGCCCCTAACATTAATTATTTCAGCGACTGGAAGCAACTGCAATGTCACCAGTGCAAATAGCCTGCTGAGAGACCGTGAAAGGGGAAAATAAAGGCGCTGGTCGCTGTTTGAGAAAATATTGGAAATTAACACAATATGGCTAATTTGTATAAATCACATGAAAACATGGCTTTACCACATGTTAATACCAATTTGATGACTGAATCATGCATAGCCGACTCATATTTAATCAAGGTTCTAATATAATTTATTTTATAGTTGTATATTTTTGTTTTAGTTTATTAACAGCTACACGGAAAAAGATAACTCAAATGATTATTGCTGTATTGTTTTTGTTTGTTTGTTTGTTTTTAATACTGGATGTAAATGGCAACAGACCAAGTAAACATTGCCAGCCTAAAACAAAACCATTTGATAAGTTCCCCAAAATTCATCAGGAATTAGCTTGTATCTTCCACCTTCATCACTGTTGCAACATATACAGTGCAATTGTAGACATCAAACCTAATCATTCACTGTTTACATACAAAAGTATTTACATACATACACACAAAAACGTGAAAATGTACACGTCTCTGTATCTCTGTAAAAAACTGCATCGTCGTCCAACCAATCAGACTGACGGTAGATACGTCTCCCACCTCGCCGTGATCGTATAGTGGTTAGTACTCTGCGTTGTGGCCGCAGCAACCCCGGTTCGAATCCGGGTCACGGCAATTGTTACATTCCCAGACATTTCGTATTTAATCAAAGTTTAAAATCCTTTTCCAATTTAATCGACAATCCTGTTTTTATTATTACTATTAATATTAATTAAGTATTTTTTGACCACACATGATGGAAAGAATTAGTTGTTTTTTTTCTTTGAGGATACACTTCTGATACAGATCTCATGTTCGTGGTGAGAGTGCTATCTTTACAGTAATATTTCATAATGTGATTGGTTCTTTCAGACCACAGCTCTTGGACTTTCCTGCAGTCCCATAATAGATGAATGAATGGTCCTTCATTACCAGTGCATTTTATTCCTTCTTTATAGCTACATTATATGGATGTGAGGGGTTGTAATTCTAATGTTCCTTATTGAAGACGTCAGCAAAACACACTTGACATACTTAATACCTTCAATGGCCTAACAGTTTCTATCCAAGTACTTAGATCTACTGCTGGAGAGGACATACCCAGCCCATGTTCTACAATTCATGAAATTGGCCAGAGGGACACAGAGTTACTGACCAGGTCCAGGAGGCGGAGGTTAATCATGTTCTTTTTTTTTTTTTCTGACTGAACAGGCACCATAAATAGATCTATACAATCATTATTGAGTCATATCTCTCCTGATTTTCACACATTTTGCCTTCACTTGAACAAATAAATTTCTCTTGTACCCTGTGTCTCACATTCAGAATACTCCAGACTAGATCCAACATTTCAGCCTGGAGCCCATAGCACTGCCTCACTGGGCTTGTTTTCATAATCTAAACTGTTTTCCACTGTGCTGTGCAGGGAGATTCACCAAAACATGACCGCAATGATGAGAACAGTTTCTTGAAGAAACAACATCCACTGACCCCCGACTTCTGCTCCGCTCCCCAGCCCATTAAGACCGGGTCTGAGTGCAGTCAGCTAATTGAGTGAATTGTCTAGCAGTGGAGTGTGTGTGGTATGTGAGTGTGTGCGTGTGTGTGTGTCAGCGTGCGCTCACGTTTCCCTGTATTGTTGTTAGAGCCTGGCTCCTGACAAACCCAGCCCGGGCCCTCAGTGGTTCGATAACGAGCTGTATGTCTGACAGGTGTGTCGAGATTAAGGGCGGGCTGATCCTAACACCCACCAGCCATCCCAGAAACACACAGACACGCACAGCCACCCCACCATCATCGCATCTCCTCGCAGTAAACATCGCCATCAGCCTGCATGCACCCTCTGGGGAGTAAAAGGAGAGCGTGTGTTAGACATACAGTATCTAATTGGATCGTTTTATAAAGGGAGTCAAAACAGTTGAGGAGGATTATCAGGCTCAAATGATAAAATTGCTAACAATTTGGTTATCTTTAGAATCCCCTTTTTTTCTCATCAGTGAACGATAAGAAGCCTGATGGTAGCCTGCCTGAAAATAGTGATTTTTAATGAAATATGTCTCAGAGGAATTGAATTCATTTGAACCTACAAAAAAAAGGTCTTGCTCTTATACATTTGCAGTAGATTTCTTTATGGGGCTAATGTAGCGAGCATTTTATTCCAATTAATTTTAAATGAAAGGGGAAATGATGTGGATTAATAATGGCATGGTAACACGCATCTCCTCAATTACAATCCATATATGGCCGTATCCATATCTTGCCATCGCAGTAATTAACGAGCTTCAGGAGGACTATAAAGCCGGTCAGTGATTGCTATTGCTGCCCTGACAGAGAAGAATAGCTAGGACAGTTTAGTGATGAATGAAAAGCCCTGACTGGATCAGCTGCAGCTTCTAATCACAGAGGTGCATTTAGGAAACCTCACTTTTGTAAACTGATTTGATGCAGATAATTTCGCCAGATATTTTCCTGCTCTGAAATAACTCCTTTGTACAGCTATAATTCTCAAATTAAATTATTGGAATTTTTTGAGTGTTAGAGCCTGCATGTGTGTGTTTTAATGTAATTAATGTAGTCACTTTAGCTGGTCCAATAATGTCATCCCAGTTGACGTCTAGTGAAGGAGCTCTAAAATTTCTCAACTCCTTCTCCTTCATCTTCTCTTCCTGCTCCTGTCTTCTTAAATATAGAATTCGACAGGGTTTACTATCACTTCCTCCTTCAAAAGTTGCCCACTTTTAAATAAAAATTGTAAACTTTAAAAACAGTTTTATGTTTAATTTTTCCAATTTGACTCTGAAATCTGCAGTGCTCAATGTTACATTCATTTTCTAATTTTCAAGCTTCAAACATATTTAAGCTTTTTAAAAATGTACCTAACTTTCAAATACTTCCCAGAGATATGAACTTGGATAATATGACTGTTGTTGCTTAATAAATACATTTTGGATTAGTTGTTGTTGTTTTTAATTTCAGGTGAGAGCTAGCTCAACAGTGTGTGTTCTTTTTCTCAAAAGCTAATCTGGCCACTGCTAATGGTTCTGATATCTCTGTGATTGATTTGGGTTTGGATTTGCAGCCTAAAGATGGCTTGTAAATGCCACATTTAAATCAACTCTGGACCTTTTACTCACTTAATTGCTAATATCATTCACAGAACAACTTTTGAGTCAGTTGTTTAATTATCAAATTAAAGCTGTCTGCAAAGAGCTAAACTAAATTATTAACAAAATTGATGTCAGTATCCAAAAGTATAAGTATCAAATTGTTTTTAAAAACAGAATGCTGAGCAATAAGACTTGGATTTCAGGAAAAAAAAAGTCTGCATTTAAATGACAAGAACAAACAAAGTCATTATTTAGATGCCCCAAGACCAGTTCAGTAATGCAGAGCGAATGCAGTGCTGTCCATGGAAAAACATTCAAATGACTGTATTTTTTATGCTAATTTTCTAACTTTACATAGTACTCTGTAAGTGTATATTCATGTACAAATCTTTATCAGCAGAATTTCAAATTGAACTGACTCTATGAGAATAAGGAACCAGTTATTTCACTGAACAAATCAAGAAATTTTAGCAGAGGTGCCCCTTTGGCAACTAAGATCACATCCAGTTACCATAGCACATACGAAAGTGCCACCGAGGGGGGTTTGACAGCTTGAGCATGTTCAAGTGCTCATGATTTATTTTACTGTATTATTAATCATATGGTTTCTGTTGTGCCTCTGACAACTCTTGTCATTCCAGAGTTCCAGAAGTCCTTCAGTCACCTCTGTCCTGCCTGTAACAAACACATATATACATGTGAGGTCATCACAGTATCTGCTTACCTGAGATGCTTAATATGAAATAAAACTCCCTAAAAAGAAAAAGAAAAAAGACAGAAAAGACCAAAAGACTTCATTCTGACTTGCATGCTCCAAACATTGGAAATAAACCTTTTATGGAAATATTCTAGTACCTTGTGTCCAAGTGCCACGCAAGATAAGCCTGTTACCTGTTGTGAGCAAGTGGGACAGAAGCAAATCCTAAAAGCCATTAAATGCTATGTCTCTGAGACTGTCATAGTTAGTGACCGGTTGTATTGCTATGGCTAAGATGACTTCCACTATCTGTCAACAATCATTCTGCTTCCAAGGACATGTGCTATGAACTGCTGAGAGATGATGCAGCTAACAATACGGTACAAGGTTTCAGGTACAAATCAATAAAATAGAGACCTCAATGAACAGTTGCAATGACTCATCCAATGACTCACCATGCTATCAAAAACTCTGTCGATGTCAAGAACAAGGTAGGAGGGTATTTCAGCTAACACATCTGGTGCAGAACTATTCAAGTCTTTGAGTGACTTCATGTCAGACTAAATGACATGGCTGTTCTGTGTTGGAATATGTACTGAATGCTGCTGTGCAAGGTAAAAAGTCTCAGGCTTCCTACACAAACACACACCCCTCTTCACCCCACGTAGCATTTAATTGTTAAAGGATCGAGCTCATAAAAATAGATCGGCCACTGGCCACGTCTTCGTTATAACTCCATACACACATCATACATCTCCTTACTCCTTACAGTCCTTACTTACCAACCCCTCTTAACTCCCTTCCCCTCCCTAACCTCGAGGAGAGGCCTAGTTTAGAAAAAATATTCTCAAGTACACAAGCTGAAACTTGCAACTACTTGTAAAACAATGTGGTCTGCAACCTTTCCAGAACCAGTTTGCTAAAATCTGTTTACACCAATGTGCCAAAACAAAATAGTGTGAGATGGCAGTGAATCTTTATTCCAGTACATCTGTCTGCTTTCTGCATTTATTCAATAATAATAACAACAAGAAATGCAAATATTCATGGAAGACAATATGGTGGGAGATTGATTAAAAAAAAAGGTCTAGCACAAAACACTACATTTAAATAGTGCAGTGCTACAACATATGCCTAGCAGCTCCAGACATCCAAGTATGTGGATGATAATGAGCATTAGTTGTTAAACTGCAGTTATATTTACATGATAGCCAGTGGTATCCTACAATATCCAAGTGGTTTGTAACAGAATCAGAAGTAATTTGTCCAACAAGCAGGACTCTAGGTGGACGCATTACCGCTCTCCCTGTGTGTCCATCTGCCACACAGGGAGAAAGAAGACACAGGGACCACGTGCAGCATTGGTGGTGCAGACTGTAACCTTCTCCTTGACACAGAGCAGAGCTTTTCCTGAGGAGCAGACCCTGGTGGAGAGTAGGAAAAAGAGACAGATGGGGATATGAAACACCAAGGGATGGGGTGCAGAGGCAACGGGTGGTGTGAGTTGAATAATAAGCTACTGAAGAGCACTTTCTAGTGGCATGACAGAGGACTAGCATGTCAGATCAGACTGAAAACACGCAGTGCTCACAAACAGGTTATGTGGTAAAAACAGAACAGACAGTGGAATCAGAGAATTATTTTAAACTTAAACCTACAAGTAGTAAGTCAAACAGTGTCTCAAATATACATACCTGAAATGTTATTTTCAAAAACACTGTATGTACATGTGCAGTGTCCATGGTACAGATGTATCATCCATCCCTTTTCCACTCATAACTTCTGGTTGGGTAATTTTCTCAAAACTGTTGCAAAATTTAAGATACTGGTGCAGACCCCACCAACTTGGATCACTTTTTTTTTTTTTTTATCTATTTCTAATTAACCATTAAAAAAATAAGACGCAGTTGTAGCTCTGGTCCATGCTCGTATCTCATGAAGACTGCTGTGGTTAAAACGATTCCTAGCTGTTAGCTCATCTTTCTTCATCCAAGTTCAGCCTTTGATACAAGCACGCAAAGCATCCTCCTGGAGGAATTAGCATCTATTTAAATCACATGTACCCTTTATCCTGGTTCACATCACAGCTTTGATAGTTGTTTATTGTTGTTAAGCTGTCATACAAGTCTGTCCAAACCAAAATTTTAGACAGACCTCGTGTCCACTTGACTACTGTGTGGTCCAGAACCCGCGCTGCCCCTCATCTCAGGAATGTTCTACCACAAGGCATCCCCAACAGTAACATGTACCTTCATATTCAGCATCAGAAGCAACTTATTTAAACATGTACTGGGGATCGAACCATGGACCTTTGGGTTCGTGGAGAATCCCTAGCTTTAATTTGACGGTATTTACATCCAACTGAGAGGGAAGGTGCAGGGAACAGTCCCCTACTGTCAGGGGCTCAAAAGTGACTGAATGAATTAACATAATCATGCGTACAATGCTCATTTTTAACCCTTTGCTGACAGCGACTGCCTGAAGGCTGGAAGCGACTGAAATGATTCCAGAATGGGCTTCCTCCTTTGTGATGCATCCCTTTGCTGCAGTTGTCTTCAGTCGTTGTTTGTTCATGGCCTTTCTTTCTGCTTTTCTGATTAGTTTTGTTATCAGCAAGAGAAATGCACACTCTTGCCTTAAGATCAGGTGTTTTATTCTTCAATTTCAAAATAACAAGTTATTATATTTGCATTTTACTTTTACTTATGTGCTTTTAAATCAGGAATTTTACTGGTAACTAAGTATTTTTTCAGAGGTATTTTGGTGGTGCTTATTGTGTCTAAAGGAAGGCTTTCCCCACCATAGGATATACCTTACATCACATAATGGAGGCGTAAGGCTGCCATTTTATTGGACCTTTGATGTGTTTTCACAGATTGTCTTAATTAAATCTGTTCAGGCACCAAAGCTGGTATGACCTATGAAATATCCTTAAGGCATCTAAGAGAGAATAATAAGGAATAATTTAGGTTGCTTGCAACCCAAGATATCATGAGTGTAACGACCAGAATTCAAGCTTCTTTTTCACGCCATCTCCATATTCAAATATCAGGTTTCCCAGTCTAATTCGTGCAGAGGGATTCCTCCACCTGCTGATTGCCGGTGGGGCACTGGGTTGCATGAGGATATCATGGCTGTGGAGATGAAGCAGCTGCAGCTGTCAGGTTGTACACCCAGTTCCAACCGCAACCTCAGGCCCTGTAACAATAGACCTCACTTTCCACGTCACAGCACCACACGTCCCTGTTAGAGATTCATTCTCTCCACGCAGGCTGCCCTTATAATCGGGTTTGTCAAAGACAGAAGAGGGAGAGAGCAGGAGCATTTCACAGGAGGCACATGTGTTCACGGCTCTGAACTCCACAGACAAGCACTGGAGTGTCGCAGAGATGAGGTAACTGTCAATCATGAGCCACTCGCCTGTGCAGGGCTCACATGGTAGACTGGAGCAGGAAAAGACAATGTGCTCCCAGATCATTTAAACACCCAAGTGGGTGAGAGTCGTAAGTGTGCAACTGGAACAGATTGTTATATGTGTGTTTTGAGGGGTGGGAATTATTTGCTGAATAAATACACGTCTGTTATTAATGCAGCTGTGTGGGCTGTGCTGCTACCACTCTGGAGCAGCAGAGCTATCAGCCATGAAGGCGCCGAGGAACAGAACACACACCCAGCCTTACTAGAAGGGCTGGATTACTACGGTGGGGCTCAGATGGTAGTGACCCTAGAAAGTGGATTTTAGTCATTGCAATGCATCAACTACGAAGCGTTGCAGACAAATAGAGAGGTGAAGGATAACATGACATATTTGCTTTTGGGTTTTTTCCTTTTCTCTCCACTATTAATAAAAGCTTAAAATGCTCCCTCAAAGTGTTATCAGAAAGCAATTATTAATTATTACACTTGCCATACAATGGTAAAACTACCATGCGTGTTATTGTGTTTTTGAGTTGTTCCTAAACCATTCTTGTGTGTGTGTTTCTGTCAGGCTGCATCCTGTGTCATTGCTAGGTAGGTGCTACATGTCTAAGTAACATCTGCATGAATGCCAAGTCAAAAAGTTTCCAAGCAGAACATTAGACAGTCACAAGTTGGTCAGTGTTATTTACTTCTCCTGTCAGGAGAATTTTGTTGTAGCTGATCTGAGTGTGTCTATTCAATTTCTGTGTTTCATTAATCTTGCTCCTAGTCACTCATGTTTGCTTGTTATTGTGGTTTAATGTACTGTGTGCATAGTGTGTGATCCAATTTGGCATTTTAAACCAGTCATTAGGTACTCTGAACCTCCTGCTTTAAAGAGCCTAATTCAGGAGAGTCCTCACTATATTAAGCTACAGATCATGCTATCCTAGATATGCTTCAGGGCTATACATCCCCACTTATCTCCAAAGATGATTGACAGGTCAGGGTTTATTTCCCCATAGACCCGCTTCAAACACACCCCACACACCACCCCCGTTTTATTCTCACTGGATGATCTCCCTCCTCTCATTACACCCCTTATCTTATGCCCTGCTCATAAGGTTTATCTTTTTAATTATGTCGCAACTAACCTGCTGAAGAGGCTTCGTGAAGGGCCTATCAGTGGCCAGGGTCTCTTGTGTTCCAGACCTTTCTCTTGTCTGATCATAAGCACAGACACACACAGACACACACACAGACACACACACACAAACACTCCCCTTCTTCCCCACTCCCCCTCCCCACATGGGTCATGCATCCCTCTGTTTCCTTACATACAAAGCCAAACCTTTGTGTTCAGGGTACACTGACAAGAGATAACCTTTTCATGCTCAGGCTCAATTATACATTCTGATTCTCTGCCTCGGTATTGTCCTTCTCTCTTTTTGTTCGTATGTGTGTGCATGTGTGTGTGTTTATCTACTGCACCTGCTTCCCATTTGGTTTCTCCCAACTGTTCGCTCTTTTGGACTTTCAAAGGCGCTGGGCTGGGCTGAGAGAGGGGTCACAGTTCAAGGTCAACAAGCTTTCATGAGTCATTTTAACACTTATGGCTGATATGATGGTGCCTTCTTGGTGTGCTGGGACACTTCATCCTGGTGGGGATTGAATGTCTGACAAATGTCTACAGATATTTGCTGACTTGTGAACAAACAGAGTTAGTGCAGAGTTATGCAAAGACAAGCTGATGGCTATCTTTGGTTTTCTTATTAACTGTGAGGCAATATCAGCTGTGAACAAGTGTTACAAAAGAGGGCAGGGGGGTCAAGTGCTACAGCAGAAAGGGAACATTTGAGCCCATCAAACCCTCGTATAAATCCTGGTTTACACTCCAGCAATGAATCTACGCAGAGCTTCCGCCATTGTGGGTTAAGCCTGCAAGAGCACTTACACTAGTGCATTGGTGTCCTGGAATTGTTTTTTAATTATGCCATTAAAACACTAGTAAGCAACTAGTCAATTATGTTGAGTTTCTTTGTGTACTTTACACGGTTCTAAGTTGAACTGAGCGGAGTTGATGTAAATAAATCTTTAACAACAGTTACCTTTACTGAAATCATCGCAGCACAAAGAGGAGAGAAGACATTTCAGAAATGATTTGTGTCAGGTTTAACAAGGGAGAATTTTCTGTGCTTGTCTGGCAGCTGAGAGACATGAAGGAGGACATGGATTATGGACCAGTCACAGATGTAGTTACATTTCTGGGGAGGTGCACACTACGTAGAAGTGACGCGCAACCATGAATCTATCTAAACACAAATCATTGTCTCAGAGGTAGCTACAAGGTCGAAGGTAAAATCACTTTCTGCCAATCACTTTCAGGAGGAGGATTTCCTGTTAATGTGGACGAGGGACACGGAAAAAGCAACAGGAGAAACAGCAGCACAACTTATTATACTGTGCAAACCAATTTTTGTTTGCGTATGTTTTCTTAGATATATTATTGTGGAAATACTGTATATCTAATCCGTCTGTGTCAGCATTTCTGTCTCTATATATTTATATCCAAAAAGACCTTGTAAAATTCACACTTTAAGCAAAAAACACAATCTCAGTCACAAAAATCTATGTTCCCCTGCCTTTGCGGGGGGGCTGGGTGTTAATTGATTTGACTTTGGAGGCAACAAATCCCTGTGAGGTTTAAGGGGGAACAGAGGAGGAGCACCCACGGAGTGTGTAATCACAAGATATCCATGACACCATAGACAATAAGCCCTCTTAATATGTCTAATCTCCATCGTTAGAATAGAGGCAGGCAGGGCAACCGGCGAGGAAGAGCGAATCCTCACATTACAGTGACACTGGTTTGCCTTTCTCAGGACTCAGCCGAGGCTGTCCCACTGAAGACGTGAACATCTACACACGCTGTATTGGTGCCATGGTTCTTTGTTTTCTTCATGTGTCCAGAGGACACCATGAGTTAGGTTCCTGCTGTTAGTTTTCACTCATCAAAATCATTTCCTAAACCTTAACATCCATAATAAGACAAAATATATACATAATATGTCATCATCAGCATTGATTACTTACATTAAAATCATTATTTATGCAGTACAAGTTCTCTTGGTGTTATAATTTACAAGTTGGGCATTGTCTTGGTCAGACAGAACAAGTGTAGTCAAATAAACACTGGTATAGTAGAGTTTACCCACATAAGTGCGTTTCTATTACACTTTGCTGCATTTTGGTAATTATTTTTGGACTTTGTAAAACCTTTAGTTTCAAGACAATAGAAAAGGACTCTTGAGCAAACATAAAAGGAATACCTATTCATCTTTTATTAGTAATAAATTGTGACAAAATGCTACGCATATCTATAGCAGAGCAAGACAATGACTGTTTATTACTGACAGAGGCCTACTATCTTCAAACACATTACTACAGATATAGGAACATATGATATAGGCTATATACGGTATTGTGGTATAATATATTGCATAATAGGTTGTTAAGTATCAAAACTAGGCCAACTTTAAATCTAAAATCTGCTAAAAACATATTGTGATGTATGATGTCACACTGCTTTTCCAATTTATTGATTATTGCTAATTTATATACCCTATATTTATTTATGGTGTTTTGATTACACCCCCAATTAAGCAACCCTGATATCAAGAGGACTACTTCTAACTCCTTCACGACCTGCAGGCTCCACCCATGTTAAACTTTACTATTTCAGACCACACACTTAGACACACTTACACCATCTCTCTCTCACACCACACACCCACACACACATGCTCCTAAGTGGATTACACACCGTTGATTTGTGTTTGACCAAAAGCATTTAGTCACGGAGCACACAGAAATTCAAAGCAAGGATTAGCACCCTAGCATGTCATCCGTTTGGTCAGCAAGCATGTCTAATGGTGTCAGTGATTTAGTGTGTCATATGTGTCTGTCAGCATACAGAATGGGACGGAGGCTGCGTGCAAGAGGAAAGCAACTGGGTAAATGGAAGTGACTGGTCAGAGAGAGTGGAAGGAGTTGAGTTTCTACTTAATGATTCAGGTCTAGAGTTTTACACCGACACTTCGTTTAGAGAAATGTCCATATTTTATATTTTACATTGAACAACTAAATTGTCCGCTACTTATGTCAGGGACATTTCTCACTGTAGCACAAACACTCAAAGAGTCATCCTGTCTACTGGGTTTTACTATTCTGAGTTTGCATAAATGCTCAAAAGTGTGTTACAGTTCTAATACAATATGAGTATTTTCTGTCGTCAAATGTCACATTCTGACTTTATAGCTTAGGCCCTGGAAACTGTGCAGTTAAGCCAAACTAAATCAGAAGTTGAAATCACAGAGGGGACCGTGACTATGCTGTTGAATCTTCATACCCTCTCTGAGAAAATTGCGTTTGAGCTCCATGACCGAGTAGCTGTGGAGTTTGTGTCAAGTCAGAAAATCACTATATGATGACAGTGCCATATGTGATTAGACCATTGGATTAGACACAAAGTGACTTTCTGAAGGACGAGAGACACAGTCTGCCTTTGTGTCCACAGGACAACACTCAGATGGGTGAAGACCGTCACTACTCCCTTGTACATACTATGATTAGTTTTCTTATCAAAAGACGTCTTGAGATATTTTGATGTACATTTATTAACAAGACATAATCTAACTTCTAAAGGGACTAAATGTTTCTGTCAGTGTGCTTCTGTGTCTGTGGTGTTTTATCCCAGTCTGCTGATATTGCTTCTTACCTGTCTTTGCAGCAGTGTCTCACCCACCCACTGGCTCTACATCTTAGGAGGTTCATGGACTTGAACGTTCACCACAAAGAACAGTCCCTCATGTGTGACTACACTATTGTTCCCCTTCTCACAAAGTCCTCACTTTGATATGTATGACTCTGCCATCTGTGAATAGGACTGTTTTGGACAGAAGTTGCTGATGTGTATTTTGCCAAAAGAAACCTATTTTCCACTACAGCATGCTATGACTAACAAGAACTACAATACAGCACAAATAACACAGCATTTCAGCACTGTGTTGCACTGCACCATCAACAGATGGCTGTATTTGGAGGGCAAGAATCTTTCATGGACCCCTCGTCTATTTGTGCTTAAGCTTGCATGGGTTGGGGCCCCCGCGTTGCCACATTTGCTCCAAAGCTTGCCAGTTGCCATGGGAACATGGTGAAACATACAGACATCCTTTGGTTGAAGGGCATGTTCTGAGGAGACAACCCGCAGACAACGAAACAATATAAGGCAGAAGTTAGCCATTAGTCCGGTTACAAAACTTCCTCCACTTGATGCCTCTTGGGAAATTAATTGTGTGTGTTTGGGAGAGACAGAGAGAGAGTGAGGGAGACTGTGCGGGTGCATGGGTTGAAACCTTGGACAGAGTAGCCATAGAAACTAATCTTAATATAGGATTATAATGTGCTTCATCTGTCATGAATAAGAAAACTGGAAGTTAAATAAGTGACAGGATGTTTCCGCAAAAATACTTATTGCATGAATATACTTGTAAAGGGCAGACTTATTTCTTTACACTTAGACATTTATCTGCTATAACTCCTGTAACATAATGATATTCTTGGTATGAGTAGTCCATATCAAACTATCTTTGTATTTATTCCTCCTGATCAGAATCACTTTGTCTACTGCAGTCAGGTTACTGACCATGCCTTAGAGGTGTTCAAGTGAGACTGGAGATATGTAGTGTTGTGCCCCCTGCTGTTGATCCAGGTTCTTTCTTTCTCAATTCAAGTCCACAGCAATACCTTTACCACAGAGCGCAATTGTTCCCAGCTGTTCCCACTATTAGAAACACATCATTGTTGCACCAAAAGACATGTTCCTTAGTTTACATGAACACAGATACAAAGCAGCATTATTTAATACACAGACAACAGCACTATCAATCAAATTTATGTGTCAATCAAACGTGTCATAACATTTTCACATTCACATTTGTGATCATGCCACCCCATATACTCAGTAGCACCACAGATGTGGGCTGATCTGGATCTTAATCCTGTCTGAGTAACATTTATAAAAAATAAAAATAAACTTTTGGTGAGATTAGAGCATTTTTAAATATTTACATTTTGGGTGGGAAAGAAATTAGTGGCAACAGGTTTACAATAACTATTTATATTGTGAGTGCAAAGTTATAATCAGGACATTTTGTACCTTCAATTTTTAAGTTTTCTTCATAATAAAAAGGAAGCACTAATGGGGGTGTCTTTATTTCTGAAACGGATCCCAGAACTGTCTCAAAAAATATAGCCATCACATCTTTTTCCATTCCTAAGCTATAAAGGTATCTATATAAAGTACGGGTTGGTCAGCGCAGTAATGATGCTGAGCTGTTTCGCTGAAGCCCTCCATGTCGGCATCCCTGCTGCATGGCCAGACAGAGGAGAAGGCTATGTTTATCACACAGAGACAAGTTAGTCTGACCACTGGCCTAGAATCATATGTACACAGAACTATTGCACAGAACTTCATGTACAATCTTAGTGCACAGACTCGTTTTAATGCATTTCCCTGAAATATAATCAATATGATGTTTTAATACATCCTGGGGACTGAACACCACTGATAAGGTAGGAGAGCTAGTTTGTTACCAGGCTATTTCCAACCTTACCTTGTACATCCTGTGAAAATCCTGGAAATTAGTACTAATAGCAGGAAAAGGCGTAGAAATTTGGCCTTTGGACAGTTGAATCTACACCAATCACCCATAACATTACGTCCACTCATATGAGAAGTGAATAACACTGATCATCTTGTAACAATCCAGTGTTCTGCGGACCCTTGACCATTCATGTGGATGTTACTTAGACATGTAGCACCCACCTAGACCAGACCAGACAACCCCACCCCATAGCAATGACACTCCTTGATGGCAGCAGACATCCCCAGCAGGATGCAGCTCGACACAGACACACACACAAACAATTTAGGAACAACTAAAAAAACATGAAGAACAGCACAAGGTGTTGACCTGGCCTCTAAATTCACTAGATCCCAACCTGATCAAGTATCTGTGGGATGATCCACAGAGGCCCCTCCCCTCAACCCATAGGACCCAAAGGCCCCCACTAACAACATTCTGTTGCCAGACACCACAGGACACCCTCAGAAGGACCATGTACAATCTCTGATCAGTCACAAGACCTACACAATATTGTGTGAGTCATAATGTTTTGCCTGATCAGTAAACTGATAAATATACAGTACCTGCTGGATATATGGCTCTCACTAGCTAGGGGAGATATGAATGTTAAAATCTAAAACAAACCTTCCTCTATCCTGAACCACCAGTTATGATTAAGATGACTTATATTACAAATTACCAACACACTCATCTCTTCTGTAATTGGCTTACGTTGATTTTCTTCTCCCCTTGGAACCCAAGGCAAAGTCCATACTTTCAAAACTTCTCATGGCCATTTTGTGAGATTTTAAAAGACATGCTGACTAGGCGAAGCATCTATTGCTTCGACTGGGAATATGACTCTGGGACATGCTACTGCTGGTGCTGAGGCTGCTAAGCCACAAAGCCATTATTTTCTCTATTCAGACTCGCTCTTACAGAGCTGAGAAGAGTGGAGACACTGGTGGAATAGGAGGCTGATTGTGATTGATGGCTTCCCATTAGCAGGTCTGTTATCGCTCTGGTTGGAGGGAATGACTACTGAGTTGTAACATAACATATTACCTGAGACTTTCTCTCCAGCCTCAACAGAGAGCTGCCTAAATAACATATAGACCCTCTCTCCAAGATTCTCATTCGCTGCTCAAGGCACTCTGACTGTTAACCAGTCAGATATGATTTGCTGAGCATTCCCATTCAATGAACACATAATTAGCATTCATATGAACTGGGGCCAGTGCACAGGATATCTGTACTCCTCTGTGTTGCTCTGCTTTGATACTGAATGCACTGTATATGCTAGTCCGGATTTTTTCTCCTCCTCGTTTCTTCTCTCTTTGGTGCTCCCTCTCAAAATGATTGATTTGGACTAAGGCAGAGTGTCCTGCATTACCCCAACAAATGATCTGTCCCTTGCTGGCAGACCTTGACCAGAAGAAAATCAATATTTCACCATTAAAATCTATCAGAGGAGAGTTAGGGCAGCGGCTGTCAGAGGCGACACTATCAAGCCACTGCAACATTAAACCTGACACCTACAGCACATGAGTAATCAATATCTAGTGGTTCACAGATCATTTGTGGTCACCTTTTAAGCAGTGATGGATGTCTCTTGGGGCAATGATTCATGTTGTGACACGGTTTAACAGGGTTTTGTTCCAGTTTAGACGGTCATCATAGAGATGAGCTGAAGATGGAGTGCTGTGGTCCCCCGCTAAGACCTATTCCATCGTATTCAGCCTGTCCTCAGCGATTACCGCTTGCCTTTTATAGGTTTTGCGCCTCGCTATGTATGAAAAAACCTGCGAGGCAGTGCAAGGTCGGACTTTATGAATTCTAGCACCAGTGGCGGACATAGCCATTTTTACATAGGGTGTCAAAAATGAGGCACAAGGTTTTTGTAGGGTGGCAAGAGGTGGTGTTGGTTATTTTTGAGGTTAGCTAGTGAAAAGTAAATGGAATATCTTAATTCAGTTGGATTGAGATCACTCACAATTTGCAGTTAGATGTGGTTTCTTTTAAAGCTGCCATGGAGCAGGTCGGTGGATTTTTTCGTCGTTGCGCCACTGAATAGTTGTGCGTGTTTGAAATGAACTACCAGTATATGTACAGCTTTGAACTTGCAAATACATCTGGATGCAGCTTTCCCAAACCTGCACATACACACTTGATTCTCACAGGACCAAAAGTTGCCCACAAGACTATTGATTTCCCAAATGCCTTTTATTTGCAACGTCGCCCACTGATGTTGAACCGCTAAGGGGTTTTCCAATAAATTTAATTCCCTTTGTAATTCCATAGAATAATGTCTACTTTGCCTCTTTACCTCTTTAGTAATGCATTTGTGCTGAGCATTCACATAGCCTACTTGCATGATGCATGCTTGAACCCTGAAGTGCAACATACAGCAGGCAAAATACACAGCAGGTATAATACTCACTCTTTCAATCTTTCTGGTATTTTGTAACAATGTGTTAAAAATACAAGGAGCTAACATACATTTCTTTTGTACCAGTGAATTAATGGCAAATGATCCATATAAAGGCATTTTACAGCCACAGTTTACACTATGAGTCTTGACTTTTATGCACAGCAAATGAAACAAACAAGTACAAAGATAAAACTGAAGTAGTACCAACCCGGCGTGTGAGGACAGCAGCTGGTTCCTGGCCACTGTTTCATGTTTCCTCCTCAGCAAATTGCCTACTGTATCGAGAGCTCTCAACCTTGCCTCCTCACCCTCATTCTGTGAGCAGAGATAATTGCTTGTCAAGAATAAATAGAGAGATTAATGAATTCATTAGCGGTGGGAAGTTTAGCTCTTCGGAACAGCACCTACTGCTATGACACTTCACGCCTATTGTTTTACTAGCTAGTTAGCCTTGAACAATAACATTCACACAGCAAATTGCCTAATACACTCATGTAAACCACAGAGCAACTGTGTCCTTACCTGGAATTTAGCAGTGATACAAACAAAGGATCATTAAATGCGGATTATTTGTCTTAATTACTCATGTCTATACGTGCCCGTGTCTTTGGGAGCTGGAACAAGACAGGACACATTACTCCACATTACAGACATTGCATTTTATACAGTCAGTATGAACTGTAGGAACAACTGGTAAATTCAGTTAATCAACACACCTACCAGTCAGAATGTATCTTGTTTTAAACATGATTATATTTTATAGTCTTGGTTCACAGTAGCTTGCAATAGCTGGAGAACCACATATAGGCAAGTTATTCCTAGCTTTACTAAATCTGCTTTGACTAGGAAGGGATCTATACATTTTGTCTTTTTCTTTTTTTAACAGGTTTAAAGAGTAACATATGCTGAGGCTATGATCCTGTCTGTACTATTTTAAATCTGATGAGCAAGCGTGGTAAATATGACTAAAAAATATATACAAAAATATACAAATATTCCTTTGTAGGAAAAAAGACACAGGCTGACTGGGTCTTTCTGTGTGGAGTTTGCATGTTCTCCCTGTGTCTGCGTGGGTTCTCTTCCGGGTACTCCGGCTTCCTCCCACCATCCAAAGACATGCTCATTAGGTTAATTGGTGATTCTAAATTGCCCGTAGTTGTGAGTGTGAATGGTTGTCTGTCTCTCTGTGTTAGTCCTGTGATAGACTGGAGACCTGTCCAGGGTGTACCCCACCTCTCGCCTGATGACAGCTGGGATAGGCTCCAGCCCTCTAGACGAGAAGTGGTTACAGAAAATGAATGAATGAATGAATGAACAAAACAGATACCAAAGAACGTCTGAGAAACAAAAACTGTAAAAGCAGGAAGCAGGGCATCACTTTGAAGATGAATGTGATGCTCCCATTGGAACTAACATTTCTGAACTTTTGAACACGAGGAACAAGCTGTAATTGTTAAATATTGTCTTTGAAGGACAAATCACTTTGCTCGAGTCATTTTAGAAAAAAATGTTATCTTTAGAACTATAACCAAGCCCAACGTTGTATTCTCAAAAATCAATGTTTCTTTATTGACATTTCAATTACATTTTATTTTCACCATCTTGCATGCTAATTAGTGTAAAATGTACCAATGTAGGTTGACATAAGGTATGAGCCATTTTATTTCCCTCTCGTTTATCGTCCTTTTCCTTCTCAACATTTATGGAGCAGATTCGTACACAGTGCGCGCAGTTGAAGCTTATTCAACCTGTGCACACACCTGAGAGTCAAGTCATGCTGCTTCAGGTATTGATCAGACAACAATATCTGACATCCCTTACATCTAATACTTGTTTCCATTTCAAATACCTTTTGGAGTATTACTGTGCTGTCCCTTCTGGCTGCTAAAGCTGTGGTGCATTTATTTTCAGATTTATTCTCCTGCTAAAGATAAAAAGAGAAAGAATACAGTATTTATACTAATTAGTTATTATTCACCACCAGCCATACACTCTCACTCTACTGCAATTTAAATACCTCTAGGACCATCCAGAAGTGTAATATGTATAGCATTAAGTAAAAGAGAAATCAGTCAGACTTGCCTCCTTCGTATTTATTTGCTACCAGGAGGGATGTGAATATATCCACAGAACAAACACATGCTGCTTAAATGCAGCAGATATTGAGATTCATACATTACAAAACACTCGACTGGGCTTTTTACTGCCCATTAAACAGATGTCCCTGCATTCCATGCCAGAACACACTAAATTATCCAAACGGCCTCTGAACAAGTGAACATGACTGCAGATTGATGTGCATCAGAATAAGTCCACGATACAACGTTTTTATTTCCTGACTCATGGCAATACCTCACACTCATAGCACCATCAGTGAAAACATGACCTGCCCATAACTTAACAAACCGGTTTACCACATATGGAGTCAGTACTGAGCTAATGAGCTGTCTGTAACAGTAATACAATCACACATACAATCCTGACATACATCCAAGATGAATATTTAATTCTGTTGAGTTCCAACATCTTGTCTCACTATCTACCATCATATTATGTTTAAGGTATGCAACACCATTCAAGTTCTAGCCAATAAGTTGTAAAGTTGATTCTCTTAGAGGGAAACACCATTATGTGCTAATTTTTAAAAAGCAACTGAAAATATTAGCTAAGTATTGCTCCCTGAAGTAAAGACAGAATTTAAAATGTTTAAAACTGATGCTAGTGTTCTTGTTTGAATGAGATTTCCTCTTCCAAACAAACCATTCACTTCTGACCATATCAGTTAAGATGTTGCTGGTAGAAACACCCACTGCATGTCAATACTGAACAACCTGTGACCTCACAGCCTGAGGAGACACTTGCAGTATCAATTATTTTCTTTCATCAAGAAAACTTGAAAGACGATACAAGATCATTACATAGGATAAAAAGGCTGGTACATATGGTAGACAGATATATTTCTAGAAACAAGTGAACTAGACAGTGTGCTCTCCAGTGATATGCCAAGAGATATGAAAGCATCAGGAGACAAGATTTAAAAACTGATCCCGTGTGACTGAGTTTGGCACAATGGAGCCAAGGTTTCAAATATCCAAATAGATCTGAAGAGCCATTTTGTTACCAATTCCTTTCCAATTAAGAAAAGATAAACTGCAACTATGGAAAGAAAAAAAGACAAACCACATAAACCTTGTCATTTACCTTAGCTGAGGTTAGAACATAGCCAGTGACTGCTATGAGCTCTGATAAGTCTGACATGACCCATTCAAAAGTACCATCTTGTTCTGTGGAAAGCAGCCAATCAGGTGCTCAGGGCTCATTTGACATGAGCTCGCTGGTACTTCCAGAGTCAGCCGGCCCTGGCTTAGGCTGCATGCAGATGTTCTCTGGTCACCTGACTCTATCTTCAGGTTGGTGAAAGGACAAAGTCATTTTGAGCAGAGGTCTGATGGAGCCAAGAAATCCTTCAGTCCTGATGAGTCTTCTCCTGAAGGAATTTGCATTCATACTAAAACAAACCAACAAAAACACGAGAACCATTAGACACAGGCAGCTAAATCTGCACTCATGACCCTTGTACAGCTCTGAGTGACAGTGGGGTAACTCTTTGACTGTAACTCTCACTTTTTCTGCTTTTCACCCCACTGAAAATAACATGAATATAAAACAAGTTTAATACCGTTTTCTGTTTTACCAAAACAGATTATCTGCAGTGATTCCAGCATCTTACCAAGGCTAGCTGGCGTCCTATGTTTCCCACTGTTATAACTCCCGCAAAGAAGATGCATGGTAACCAGGAGCGAATGTACAAGAAGTCTGGAGAAGTATACCTGGGCAGAGTAGAGAAGCACGCGACAGAAACTCATCATTACATTTTTCCATATTGACATTGGTGTAACTAAAAGCTTAATACAAAGTCACAATATCACCATATACCATTCACGGGAAATACACGAGGTAGCAATTGCAACACATACATATGAAGTAAACTACAGTCAGCTGTAATCTAGATCAGCCTTTTATACAAATGAAGTTAATTCATTTGTTTTTACATCCAGGCTGACTCAGTTTGACTATTTGTTTAAGCAGATTAGATTGAGGGAACTTACTGAAAGACTCCATTGTAAACCAGGAGCTGCGTAGTCAGTGTTGCCAGCAGAGCGATGCAGACTCCTAGGCCAAAGCCACTGAAGGAACGGTCAAATGTCCACCACAGACCAATAGAGAGCGCCGCCAAAGTCAGAGACAACTGGATGTTGTTGGCAAAGTCTACTTTCTGACAGACACAGGAGTCAAGGACAAGTTGTAGTACAGTGGGGCTTTGTATATACATACACTGCTCTTTCTTTTAGTCATCAGAGCTTAAGGGTAGGGATAGTAATAGTCTTTACTTGATTAGTTCAGTCCTAGTAATGGTAAATGTTGAAATAACAGCAGGGTGCCTCAAACACAGATGAATTAGTCTTTTACATTAGTTCTACCATCCCTCTGGCAGAAAGATACATGCTAGATAGAACAAGACTGTCACTAACTGTGTGGTTTGTGATTTCCAGACTTCCAGTTTGCTGTCACGATGTAAATGGAAGGACTTTCATATTATTTCATCAGTGGGTCAAAGGCTCAGCTGTCATTGTGGTGACTCAATTAGTAATAGAGTTATTGAGGCCTCATACTTCTGTAACCGCTTGTCCTGTGAAGGGTCGCATTGGGGCTGGAGCCTATCCCAGCTGTCATCGGGCCAGAGGCAGGGTACTAGACTATCATTGTTTCTTTTGTTATTCCACTGAGAATCCAAAACTTTAGAGCAGTTGATTAAGATGATTGGGAGTTAATGCTGGCAAACATCAATATTTTCACATTAGAAAATTCAAATTCAGCTGCATAAATAACACATGTTTAAGACAGGATGCTGCCATAGCATTAAGGAGCAAGTCAGTGTCAATGTACAACAATACGTATTATCAAGATATTCAACAGAGAATAAACTTATGACAAGGAAGCAATGTAGCCAAAGTTGCAAAATACAGCTAGTATCATAGCCAACCACAAATTTCAAAATGACAAACACATTGACTTTAACACCCACTGTGTAATTTTGTAAAGTTTTATCTGCCATTTGTAAAGTTAAGTATTGCCAAGGGTCTTCAGACAACACATCAAGTATTAATAACAACATATCAGGAAAACTTAAAGCTTAAAGGATACAGCACTAGCGTGATTGATGCCCACAAACACAGCCACACAGCGCATGACACTGGACCATTCCCGCTTGAACTTGTGTGGTTCACCCAGACATCTGTCAATGCAGGGGTACAACAGCCCGATCACCGCTGCAAGGAGAAAGCGACACAGAAGTGTTAGGAAAAAGCATAAAGACAAACCAGGTGTATTGTTTTTGATAACATGCTTTCAGTATCCATGAGTATGTTTAGATATACAACATATCTAAGTTTTGCTCTTGAAAAAGACAATATTGCTAACTAATTTAAAAGTACATCAAAATTAAATGGGAAACAAATAGGTTTAAACTGATGCAGTTTCCTATTTTGGATGACAAGAAAGAAAGGGTTCCAGAGACAGGGAGACGAGCAAGTGAATGCTCTGAAACCCATGGTGGACAGTTGGACAGGTGGTGGAAAATGTTGAAAAAGGGCAGATCTGAGAATGCAGGAGGATGGATATAAGTGTAGAAGGTCAGAGAGATACAGTATGACAGAGGTTGATCATGAAGAGCCTTAAAAGTAAGGAGTCTTGTAATTTCTCAAGAAACTAGTTGCTGATCTATGGAAGGACTTCGGGTGATGATGCGAGCTGTGGCGTTTTGGACCAACTGGGGTTTATGAAGACAGTTGGAGGGTAGACCAAAAACATCAGTAATCAATGCATAGATTAATGAAGGTGTGGACAAGAAAGGCTGAGCTATTCTGTGTCAGAGATGGGCAGAGACAATGGGCGGTGACTGTAATGTCACACAGGTAAAGAATGCAGACCAAAACAGTTTGAAGCAACAGTTTACAAATACAAATACCACACTTGGAAATGACTCCAGACCTGAGTCACCTGTTTGGTTGGCACTAGTTAAATGATTCTTAACACAATCTGCCCTAAATACTAGAATATAGCAACATCTCTGCTTATTAGGTCTGAACTGCATTACATCTATGGCGATAATTAGTATCATTAGATACGAGTTACAGATTTCATTAAGACTGTATTTAATTAATAATTAAATAACTAATCAATAATTTAATAAATAACTGATAAATGGGTCGAAAAATAATAGATGCAGCCCTAATGCCACATAGGGCAATGTTATTTAACATTGTTTTACTTTTCCAAACATGTTTCATTGAAAACACGCGGTAAATAATCCTGAAGCGACTGTCCTACAGCTCCATGCCTGGCATTTGTACCAAACAGCTGGACAAGAAATGGAAAAATAAGCGAGTATGTGGACATCCTTATCTGTAATTGACACAAGTCCCTAAATTGATCACAAAAACTGGCATTCATCAAATAGCAAGGTAGTTGCCTCCCTGATATACTGCATCAATCATCCACATTACGGTTGCAGATCCTTTGAAATGATGCTTTCTTTACCTAATTAGAGCCCTGTGTCTTGTCAAGCCTGTTATTTTTTAAGATAAAGGGTTAGGGTCGTTATAATACAACAAGAAGTTTTTGTTGCATTACCTTAGTATAGCACATACCAAACAGTTCCCCATTGCTTCTTCTGCAAGAATAAAGTTGTTAATCTGCAGAAATCCCTTGTTCTTTCCACCCCAATTTGCAGGTCTGAAGTGGAGTTTAAAACCTCTTTTTTTCTATTTTGGATTCACATCAGTATCAGCTATTGTTTTCTTCAAAACATCCTTCCTTCCATCTAAGTAAAGCTAAAAATAATGTGCATGGAAGATATTCACACACCTGAGGCCATGCCACAACAGGGGGGCACCCACCAGGCCGAGGAGAAGATACTGCTGATGACACCAGGGGGAAAGAGGGTAACGTTTCTCTGCACCTGAAGTAAATTCAGCACCAGGGCCAGGAAGATGCCCACAGAGAACAGCATGGCCCCTCGAATGAACAGGTTGGTGGTCCTACAGCGTAAGAAAGCAAGTAAGTGAAATGAAGTCTAACTGCATAGTGCTTTTTTTCACAGACAGAATTCACAAAGTGCTTTACAAATCAAAGTGGAAAACAGAGTAAAAACAAACTGAAATGATAAAAAAAAAAGAATAAAAACAATACATAACTTAAGTCAGTGCACTTCTATATATTGTCTAGCAAATTCTTACATGGTAATATTATATAGGGCAAACAAGACAAACTGTATTGGTGTATTGGTGTTTTCAGTTAAAAAACATAGTCCTGTGCTTGGCTATAATATTGTGCCTCTTAAGGTGACCTTATGTGTAGCAGTCATAGAGCTAACCTGTTGGAGATGACTGAGATATAGGGTCCCTGAGAAAGATGCTGCGTCTCCCCGGACCCTGAGGGACGATGCTTGCTACCTGTTGTTGCACTGTCAGTCATGGCTGCCAGTGTTGGGTATATTCATAAGCCTAAGTCAAGAAATGGGATGTGACTCCTTCATCCGTCAGACATCCCAAAGCTGGAAAACAAAGACATACAGAACATCAGCAAATACTAAGAAATTCCCCCTAAAATACAAGTGACATTAGTCTACTTTAGCAAATGTAACTCTATATGAAACCATATTGCAACAGTCACTTCCCGGTCCCTCCAACTCAGAATTGGACCATACAGTTGCATTCATAGTGCAACAGATTGAAACTACTATGTAAAACACGTTTAACAATCGTTTTTTGGAGAGTAGCAGAATGAATTTCTGAATTTGAGTGAATTACTAACGCAGCTAATCTTAAGTGAATACAGAGACTGTGGGCAATAAGCACTTGCTCATTAGGTATGCGGATACTTGTTCCACTAGTTTAGATCTAGTTTTATGCTGTGCATTGTGTTCACTGCCTCACTATACGAAACGCTGCCATATTACTGGTGGTTAAATATTTGATGTTACTCGTCAATTCCTTACTTCACCACTTTTTCATCTAAAGTCAGTGTGTACTTTGACTTTGTGAATGAATGACGAGGTAACACGCTTAGTGTAGTTGTCCTCATAAGACTCTACTTGGTCACGGTGGAGCCATAGAGTAAACAAACTGAATGAAACTTTTCTTTCGAATGATCACTTAGCAAGCGAATATTTTGCTTAAATTCCAATAATTAAGTACTGTAAACAGTATTATCCTTTCACTGCTTGCTGCAGATGAACCTGCTGGAGTAACGAAGGACACGCCACGATTAAACAATAATAGCAGTGAACACATAGTTTAGACTACTGTAGCTTGTAAATTAGCTTACACGTCAGTTTGGCTACGTAAGCCTGATCGTGTGCGATAGCTACATAGCTAGCTAAAATGCATTCGATATTAACTATCCGTCATAGCATACTGGCTAAAGTCGAAAAAAACTCGTACCTTATGCAGTCAAAGATCTTCCAAGATTACAATTAAACACTGGAAATGACACTTGAATTCTCTGTTTAATAGTAGACTGCAATAGTCGAAAATATTAATTAGCCTTGTCCTCCTACTGAGACTACTTCCGGCTGAATGGACAACCAATCAGCGTGCAAACGTATGACGCCACCACGCCAAACAAAGCGGACGTGTCATGTGATTGGACCGTGCGGTTCAAGGGTTCACTACGTTATATATACCACGTTCAATGGATATGCACTACAATACCAGGCAAAAGTTTGGACATCTTCTCGTCCCTGTGACCGGTGTTTTTTTCCTTCAAGATTCCCTTCTCTACCAGACGTCTGGGATGTCTTAGCTGTTCATAGAACAGTGCTCTTCTGGGCAGCTGATTATGCCAGCAGGTTATCTGATGACCAGCCAGGTGTAGCTCTGATAGCAACACCTACACTTGGCTGGGCACCACACACAATATTGGCCTTGTGGCCTTTAACAAGGTTCATACTGCAAACAAGATTAGTCAATAATAACACTGTTTCCATATCAGCTGTTTATGTATCAATATTCTGGGGGCTACATGAGACGCTATTCTAGTTGGATGTTGCCCATGGTCAGTGAGCGGATGCTGGAAGAGTGTGTGGTTAAATGTGTTCCTAATCCACCTCTGAGAGTAGTTATCCATGACAGTATTCAGCTTCGCTCTCATTTTCTCTGCCTTTACCTGGCTGGCCTTCCTCACTGGTATGCCCAGTTTGGTGGCACCACAAATCCTGATATGTTCTGGTCCATGCTGTCCCTCCTTCTTGTGTCAATTGTGCTCCTGTTCTTTCTTGCATGGCTCAGTTGTCCATATGCGCACAAGAGGCTCATCTACCAATTCACTGTCTGTACGTGTGGAAATGCTCATACTTTAACTATTAAACATAGCCCTGAGTTCTACTGCTGTTTTTCTTCGATCTGATTTCACCAAACGTTTAAGTGATCACCTGTCATGATTAATCAGGATTTTTTTTCCCCGACTACATTTCTTCCTTGAAGACGATGGCTCCCCAATATCCTTCCAGTTTCTAATAATGCATTGGACAGTTCTTAGCCCAGTTTTAGTAGTTTCTGCAATCTCCTTAGATGTTTTCTCTGCTTGATGCATGCCAATGATTTGACCCTTCTCAAACAGACTAACACCTTTTCCATGACCACAGGATGTGTCTTTAGACATGGTTATTTAAGATATGAGAAGATACTCATAGCATCAGTTGGAGTTAAATAACTTGTTGCCAGCTGAAAGATATCTCCCATGCAGTAGTTATCCAACAGGAGCTACCCTACTTATATATTGTTTATATATATATATATATGTATATATAAAACATTTTTTAGCCAGGCTTCAAGTCGTTTTTTTGCCAGAGCTTTCAGTTGCTAATGCAATATGACAGTACAACCAGTTCTAAGCAAGTTTAAGTGACTTCTATTGTTGCCTGCTATTTGGCTAATTCTCTTTTCATGTTTTCAAGCCTCCTGCCAGTGTGCCTTCAGTCTGCAACCTGCCACAACCACTGGTACTCATCTCCAGCCAGCAACAAAAACTATGTAATGTGCTTCTGTTCACTGAAAAAAAAATGCCACATGAAGCAGCCTCCCCAGCAAATAAGATATCAGATTAGCAGAATTTGCCTCCTAATATTGAGCTGCAAGTGGTTGCTTTTGCACCATTCTATGATGCTCTCAGCTGTATCTTTGTACTGAAGCCTGTTTTGGTCAGTTACACATGTTAAATTGATTTCTGATCTTTTATTGCTGATCTCTCTCCCTATCCTACCCAACAGCTCCTTCAGAATGCTCTGCTGCAGCTTCCCCTCAGTCCCTAGTCCTCACTGGTGACACACCCTATGGAGATAAGCTGCCTCCTAACAACTGGCTTACATGTAGAAGAGACCTGTATCAGACAGAGCTGTGATTTTTGAAAAGGTGCATTCAGCAATTCTAATTTTTCCTCTGGTGTTGCAGTCTTTGAGATCAGAATCAGCTTTAATGGCCAAATATGTACACATACAAGGAGTTCAATATGATTAAACTGTTTCTTCTAACGATAGGTGCTATGGGGTGATCCAGCAGACAGAAGCAAATTGCTCCCACCTTACGTCTCATTTCCTCCTTGTGTGATTCTTCTTGTGCATTTTTATGTGTGCGGGTCTGTCCAAACTTGGCTACGGAAAACCAGAGCAGTGATTATTTCAGATTCAGGATGTCTAACAGACACAGAGGTACAAACAGTTGGATCATTGACGTCACAAGCAAGCCAATGATGGAATGACAACAAGGGCTCCCGAGGCAGATCGTTTTGCCTCAACACAAAGGCGGACGGATGCAGATCGTTGGGGTTAACAAACACAGCAGCATCACCAGGAGTTAAAGTGTGTAACGTCCATTCATTTTTGGCTTGGATCTTTTCATGGAATTTATTCAGAATAAATAAAAAATATTCATTCATTTTCTGTAACCGCTTGTCTTCTGGGGGGCCACAGGGGTGCTGAAGCCTGTCCTAGCTGTTACTGGGCGAGATAAAAATAAAAATATGGCTATGCTTAAATGTTCCAAAAATTAAAAAAATAAATAAATAAAAAATTAAATCAGAAACAGAACAAAGAGCTTTCATAGAGTGTTCTGAGAAACTCACTATCCTCACATTTAGGCTGTTACAGTGGTTTGTAAGTGTGCATTTTTTTGAAGAACTTCGTAGATTCACTCTGTATTACTGACAGTCACTGTCAGGAGACTCACTTAACCCCAATAATTAAGAGTGTTAAAGGAGGAGGGTATGAGGGATTTCAGTTATATGTCAAGGGCTAGTTAATCCTCTCGACGGATATTGGCCTTTCCATTATCAGTACACTGTGGGCCCCTGTGAATGAGTGCACAGGGAGGGTTGTAAGTGTGGATGGTGATGGTGTACAACGGTGGGTTTGGCCCTCAATTTAAATGCCATCCTCACTGGACCGTTGTAGGTCCTTCTTACAAAATCATAGATCATGTGCCCTCTCTGTTGTCTATAATTAACCTATAAACCCATCCATCTCTGCTGAATGTGCCAATCCCCAAGAGGACATAACGATGAGGCAGACACTGCTTGCCATACCATGTCAAATCTTGGCCTCCACAAAGGTTTGGGAGCACCAACAAAAGATGGCTGCTGCTCTTGAGGTCTAGTAAATAGGCCCTCTGACTGGTAGCCTCCCTCTCTGATTTTCTGGGAAATGTCAAGTAAAAATGTATTTCATTCTAGTTCTGCACATTAGAGCAACATACACCTACACAAGCATGGAGCACAAAGTGTTTGACATCCCTCCTTTGTACCTCTGTGTCTGTTAGACATGCCTCCGCATCCGCAATAATCACAGCTCTGGCTTGTTTCTCCCGTAGCCAGGTTTGGACAGACAAACTGGGCTAACCATCAAAAAGCGTAATGAGCAGAAGAACACAGATACCTCCCCTGTGCAGTCGTCCCGACATTTACCACAACAATGAAAGATCCAGCAAGCAAATTGTAGAAACAGTGGGTGTCGGGTAAGTACCCCCACATGACAATAAAAAGTCAAATGATCCCTCATGGCAAGAGCTGACACCTGTGCACCTGTAATGACATTTTGAGGAGCAAACGTGTGCACAAACCCGCACACAGAATCATGCAAGGAGGAAATGAGACATAGGATGGAAGCAATTTGCCTCTGTGTGTTGCAGCAGCCAGATAACAACGGCATCTCTAATCTCTAGTCAGTGGAAACAGAGAGGACTTGCCTCATTGTCTGACCAAATTCTTGGAACCACAAGGAGGAAATTCAAGTGCTCTATTGCTGGCAGCACCATTGAAGCTATGCCAGTATGTGTGTTGCGCATTCAAAGATAATGACAAAACAGGCTATATCCCCTGTGAGCAAGCCTGCGGAACAATGATTACACATTGGCCAGAGAGTGTCCTTAGCCTCCCAGGGGACTCTGATTCTAATGCTAATCAGTGCTGCTGCCCATTTAAATATATCTGTACTTGCTATATCCCAGTTCAGCTGTAATTATTTAATGAGGCCCTGTTTATTTTGATACGTAAGCCCACAGGAATTTACAGTGATTTTTGACAGGCTTAACCAATAGCACCACCTGCTGGCCTCAGACTGGTACCATGGTGATATGAGGTTGTTTTTTATTCTAGGGCTGTTTTGAATCAATTACCTGCCACCCATCCTAAACGGCGATGTATGAGTTTGATTGCGGGGCCTAGTCTGTGTTATTCAATTTGCTATTTGAGGTGGAGAGACTGTTGAAGTTGTCTCATCTCCATCTTGTTAGTTAGATCATACTGGCACAACCTAATCCGGCCTCAAGGGATTCATCCCCCGGTTCAGGTTTTACCATTCTCACTCTGCCTGCTCCATCAAACACCCCCAGCCCCCTCCGCTATCCTTTTGGAATGTACTTTATTTTCATTCTGAGGAGAGAAACAAGAAGGAGAGCCAAGGCACAGTGATGCTCAGCTGCACACTCAATGTAGGTTAATGGAAGGGAGGAGAGGCTGAGCCGAGGCCCGCTCTGATTGGCTGGCTGGTGATGTGCAGTTTCTCCACAGCACAACCTGCCACTGTTAATCAGGGCCCATCTCTTAACAGCTAGCGAGGGATATTGGAGAGGTGAGCCCATTGCTATTCAGGATGAAACAGATGATAAATCATTTGTACATAATTAGTGCTCAGCAAGGTTACAACTGACACGTGTTTTCATCTTAATTAGGAAGGAAATTTGTTCCATTAATTTAATTTGGTGCACATGAGTAGTTCTTCCCCTAACTAAGTTAATCTTACACCTGTCAGGGCGGGAATGGAGTTGGGCCTTGGATTACAGGAGGAAATAAGATTGAGTCTCTATCAGGTTGTTTCAGCGACCTCCAAGGCAACCGGCAAACAAAACTGGAGCTTTCTGCATCTACTGCTGCGCGTAGGAGAGCGCTGATGTTTAAACAGGCGTGTTGTTTACTCTGCACCATGAGAATTATTAAAGATAACCTTTGTTTTCACGTCACATCTCATCAGCAAAGTTCCGCAGTTCTTTGCAGTCGACGACTCTGATGACGCCATAAATGCTTTGTCATCACACAACAAACATCTAAGCAGATGTCACAAATGGGCATTACGGAGAAAAACATGTTCCATCATCGGCGCTGTTCGCCATTCTCAAGCCCAGCTCTCTGATTTACAGCCACACAACCCTTCATGTGTTTGAGTGAGAATCGCTGTCTGATCTAGTTACAGTCCAGCGGGCAGGAGTAAGTCCAAGGACTAGGTCTCTTTTCATTGTTGAAAGCTGTATGAAGCTGTAGTAATTGCCCAAGTGGTGGTTCAATAGAGAGGAAGTTGGAAAATGACAGATTTAGTAACTGTAAGGTTTCTAATGGAACTCTCTACTGCCTCTTGGGCACTCAAGCTGACAGCCATTACCTGAACTGATGCATAGTCCATTACAGCATCCCCCACTTTAATAGAATGTCTATCATGTGAAATAGAGAGACGTCAGGTGCCAAAGTATGCACTCTCACCCATGTGTGAAGGTTTAACCTACCTGTAATGGCTTTTCTTTTAGACACTGCCGCATGGCCTTACAAATTTCTGGAGCATCAGCTGTGAAAGGAAGAGGACGGAAAGTAGGCAGGCAGGCACAAATGCTGCTGAGAGATGCTCTAACAGTGTGGCTAACAGTGCGAACACATTATCTGTGAAAATCTGTCTCAAAAATCCCCACAACAGTGTGTGTATAGTTGCAAAAACATTAATTCATTGTAATTCAGCTTGACAGCTCTAGTGCTTTGACATGATTACCTGCTTAAACGTGAAGAGGTGCTGTTTGAACAGTTCTTGTCGACACATAATGGAATACAAAAAGTACTGTACCAAAGTGCAGTGCTAGGGTATTTGAAATTGTAGTTAGCATTTTCTGCAGTGAACTTTTAAAAAATTTCCGTAAGTATTTATACAGTATTGCTGTTTTAATATCTCTGCAATGCTTGTTAATTCATGAGCTATAATACAGTGATTTATCATACATAATACATACAATAGTGGACAGAGCTCAATATCCACTAAACATCATGTGCCACAGCTGTGTTGTACAGCTGTGGCACATGGTAAGAATTTCTTTCGGTGCTGCATCTTCCTACTCCACAACTTTTAGTCTACATTTTCTGTAGTTCAATAATTTGATCAATATTTTACATCTAATACATTAAATCAGATGTTAACAAAAATGTGACCGTTAAAATGTTAAACTACCCCACAGCATTTAGTGCAGTTTAAATGAATTCATCTTAGACAAACAACGGTAATGAAATGCTTCTGATTATGCATCAGTCATGATACTGGCTGGTTGCTGACTATGCCACGAACAAGGCAAATTGGCATTACACAGTTTTCCTTCTCTTAATAGCAGATATGTGTATTCTTGATAAAAGAATATGTGTATTCGTATAAAGCTGCAATAATCTGGCATGTAAGGAGATTTTCATTACTTCATTATTTATTTCAGTTAAAAAACAACATAACACAATAAAAAGAGCTCCTGAAGTAGGCTGCTAGACGGTAAAGAAATTAAACTCACATTCATAATGTATACTTTTTGGCTTTTTCTAAAGCCAGTGTTTATGAATCATTTTAATTAAGCAGCCAATAAATGGCAGCAGGCAGTCTTACCTATGTCAGGTTGTGATTTTTGTGTTAACACAAAATATTAGGCATACGTACAGAAAGGTTGTAATTTCAGCTGGAATAATAGAATCCACAAAAGGATAAATAGCAGAGGACCTGCAACCAGAACTATGTGGGTGTAAACAATTGTACTGTATTTGAATTTAAAAATGTCCATGTGAGGAACAGTGGAAAAAGTACTGCCAAAGCTGTTTAAATTCATTCTATGTAGCAGGCCAAAAATGCTTGTTAAAACACATCAACACTTGCTGTGTTAAACTGCTCTGATTGTAGCTATGCTTACATATAGCATATAGTTACAAATTTCCCAAAATAACCAGAAAACTGGATCTCAGTCTAGACAGCTAAGAAACTAATTTCTTCTCAAAACGCTTGAAATTGTATCTTTAACTGCAAATAAGATTATTATTTCACGACTTTGTTAAATTTACATAGCTGACAGATTTTAATAAAAACATTTAAAAAGAGATCAAGTGGACAAACACATTCGTGTTTTCGCTTTGCAAATATGCCAAAACATTTAAAAGATTTTTTTCATGTTTACCTTAAAATTGTGAGATAGTTTTGAATGTTTACAGAGAAGCCTATTATAAAAACCAACAACCTGCTTCAACAGTGTTTCTTTTTAATTATTTCAATTAATTCCAGTGACAGATGTTGCTAATGTTTTCTTTTCACAGAGTCCATACTGCTGTTACTCCGAGCAGACACCTGCTTCTTGTTCTTCTCCAGTACCTCCTCAGCCATGGGCTCGATGATGGCACCCAGCTTAGTGACCACTTTGGGCCTGGTGATCTTTTTAACAGTTTGCTCAGTGTTCCAGGTGCGGCCCAGCGGGGAGCGCAGGGTGCTCTCAAACTGTGTGTGGTTCTCAAAGGGGAAGGGCAGCAAGTTCACCTGGTGGAGGCTGATGGCGCTGTTCCTCTTCTCTGAGATGATGACGCTGGGCAAACGCTCATCTTTCCTTGGCGGTGGCGGCGCAACCTTGACCCTGAACCTCTTGCGTTTGGAGCGTGAAGGCTGGAGGCCAATTCCTCCCCATTCCCCCCACCCGGGCAGCGTCAGGTTCACCACTTTAGGCTTCCCTGCATCCTCCTGCTTCTTCTTGTCTTTAAGGAAGTCTGAGATGACATCATCTCCAGCAAACGCCTCTTTAATGAGAACCCTCTGGTCCAGCTTTTCTTCCACGTCTTCAGAGTCCTCTGTGATCACAGTGAGTGGGACTTTGATTTCTTTCGTGTCTTTGGTGAGAACTTGTTTTAGCTCAATCCCAGCCTTTCTTTTTCTTTTTTTGCCTGCCTTTTGCACTGCTGGTGAGAGGTTTTCGGTGGCAGTGGACTGCTGGGACTCGGTGGGTGCATTATTACTGGCTGAGGAGGCCTCATGACTGAGGAGCTCGATGTCCTCCAGAGTCCTAACTCTCGTGAGCCCTTCTTCCAGCTGAGCTGAGGGGTCTGTGCGGTTAGCAGCTGCAGCTGCTTCAGCCGCTGCACGACCTTCTGCTATTAACTTTAAAATGCTAGTCATCTCTGAAACCCCCTCCTTCTCTTTGTCAGAAGCACCTGCATCATCAGTTGCAGTTCTGGGTTCCTTGACTGTATCCTCCTCTTCCTCCTCCTCCTCGTCATCATCATCCACACACATGACTGTTACAGTGTCAGCCTCCTGGGCACGACGCAGTTTCCTCCTGCTGTCAAACTCTCTGAGGAGGGTTTCCTCTTCTGTTTCCTCAACCTCCTCCTCTCTCTTCTTCTTCTTCTTCAGCAGCAGCAGCTGTATTTTCCATTGTTCCAAGCCCTTCTGTTGTCACACCCACAGTGTCACTCATCTCTTCTGAGAGCTTCCCTCTCATCCAAGGATTTGAAGAATCCAGGCCTCGCTCTGCATCATTCACAAAATCAGGCAACACTTCTGGGTCGTCTGCTGCCTCCTCCTCTTCAGCTTTCTCTTCTTCGTCATTCAGTGAGGTCACCAGCTTCTGTGTCAAGTCTTTGTTTAACTCCAGCTGCTTCTGCATATCGTCGCGGGCGCCCTTGTCATATTTGGCCATGATGGCCTTAGATTTGGCCCACTTGCCACTGTTCTGGTGCTTCAGCGACATCCTCTCCTGCATCCTGCCCAGCTCCATCTTGTTCAGCTCCTCCAAGGCGGCGGCCGGGTCCGTCTTCACCATCTCTTCAAACTGCTTCACAAAGTCTTTCCGTTTGGCTTTGTTCTGCACTTTGCGGTATTTCTTGCTCTTGATCTTCCTCTCTCGCCGGGCCTTGGCCTCATAGTAGGACTGCAGAGCCCTGGCCTTCTGCAGCTCTGCACGGCGAATCTTGGCTTCCCCCAAGCTCATGGCCTTCAAGGAGGCCTCCTCTGCAGGGGTCAGAATGGGGTCGTTTATCGGTTGCTTGTTGGCGGACAGGAGGGCGAAGATTTCCTGCTCCAGTGGGGTTTGCGCCTTCCAGCCCCTCACAACATTCTCAATGGGCTTGGGGCCTGAACTCTCCCGATTGAGGGGGAAGACCAGCTGTTCAGCCCTCTGGTTCTGTACGATGGCATTTTTCCAGCGGCTCACCTCCGTTGCTGCCTTGTTAAAAGCCACATCTCTCTGGATCCTCTCGCTCTCCTGCTTGCTAAGGGGGCACTCGATAGTCTTTTTGGTTCGCTGCAAGTTTTGAAGCTGCTTCTTGGTCTTGGCCGGGACGGTGGGGGTCTTCTCCACGCTCCCGATCAGGTCCGACAGATCGATTTTGTCGCCCTCGCCCTCCGCGTTAACCGTAAACTCTGACATCTGCACGGCCGCCTCGGACCTCTCTCCTTGCGTTTTCTTCCTCTTACCCCCAAGAGCGCTGATAGCGTCCAACAGTTTTTGGCGTTTTCGTTCATTCTCAGCGTCCTCCTCGTCCTCCTCACTGTTGTTGTCTTCTTCTGCAACATCTGAAGCATTTTCTTCTTCGTCATCATCGTAAACCACATCTGTCGCCATCCCCGGGCTCTTATCCATGGCTTCAGAGCTCTTTTTTAAAGTCTTTTTACTTCCCTTCTTCTTAGAAACTTTAGCCATGCTTGCGTAAATACAACAGCTCCGTCGCCGACAGTACAGGATTGACACGTGTGCCGCAAACAGAGACGTTGTCGCAAAACCGCCGTCCGTCATACGTCTTTATCATGCGGCGGCGGCTTAACGTGATGCATGCTGGGTATTTGTTTTTTTAGCACATTTTTGCAATGATACTTTTTTTGTAGCTTTATTGATATAAGAACAGACATTCTTAGCTAGTTAAAGGAAAACAAATGTGAATAAAAAAACTGATAATAAGCAGATAACATGGTACAATTAGTACAGAACAGAAAACAAAAAAGGATGCGTGTGTGATATATTTTTTTAAACATTATTTATAATCAAAAATCTGGCTTTTACTGAAAGAGGAGAAAAATATAAAGCACATTGCAACCAGGCTGAGCATGACATAAATCAACATCGAAATATATAAGAAAAGTCACATAAGTATGAACAAAACAAACAAAAAGAAAAAAAAAGAAAATTTAAAATACGTAAGGGAAAAAAAATAGCTTAAGTTTAGTCAGGAATCAAAACATTTCAAGGGATATAATCAATGCTTGATTGGACATTTGAGTGTTTTCTTCAAACACAAGATTTTCATTTTTGAAGACACAAAACAAGGGTCTAATTTAATTTTCAACGACGGGGATGTATTTACTGTTTGGCCAAAAAATGAGGGTATTATAAATTTGACCTTTTTTTAGTTTTATACCACTACTGTTACCAAATGCCTTCAGTGGAATCAGATTTTATCTCTGGGAGTGTAGTTTTTTCTTTGTTTGTTTGTTTTGTTTTGTTTTGTTTCCAGAGATCCAATCTTGACAAAAATATCAATAACGATTGAATTTCAGAATTACCAACTACACATTTTTTGTCTAAGAAACATTACATGGGTAGATATCATTTAATATCTTCCAATGAGTTTCTTTAGCTTTGGGTGAGATGAGAGGGAGAGATATCCAGTCTTGATTATTTTAACATGTTCCTCAGAATTCTTTTCAGTTTTATCCCATATAATGAAAGTGTTGTTTGTTTGTTTTATTTATTTATTTTAATAAAAATTGTATAAAATCAACAATATTTGAGGGAAACTGTGGCACTATTTTACCACATTCACCAATCCTTCAGGAATCGCCTTTATAATTGTTAGGTATTGTTTGTTTTGGTGCATTCAATATTTAATTTCATAATAAATTAGCCGAATGTAATGAGATCCTCTTCTGAATCTATTATATGATAAACGGACCAGATACCCCTTTCTACCCAGTCAGTAACATGGAGATGTTAGTTATGATCTGTATGTATGCTGATCAGGAATCCTTGTTTTTATTTAGGAGAAATATGTAGATTTCAGTGAACACTAGCATCCAACCAGTTAAGACAGTGAACGAGACAAGTAAGACATTTGCTATTCAGAGTGCAGACACGATCTTCTACTGTTGGTAGATGGTAAATGGTGCAGTAGAGTGGCCCTCTGTAAAACACTATATTGTGACTGAGATGACGGAGGAGAAGGTAGGCTGAGGACAAATTGAATTCATATTACATTTGTGTAGAGCAAATGTGTAAAAAAAGAAAACTATATTTGTTAGTCAGTGCTTTTCTTTGGTTATAGCAATAAAAGGGGGGAAGTAATAGTATTATAACAGACCCCAGCTCCACTCTATAGTGTGTGGCGCCCCCTGGCGTCTACAAGGTGCCAATGCTCTGACTGTAAATATTGCTCAATGTTTTTTTGTTGTTGTTGTTTTCATTGTGTGAACATTTACAATAAAGTGCTGCATATGTGAGCAGCTGTATGACAATACATTTTAGTTATTGGTGGTTTAGATTTCTAGAAAATAATGACTTGAAAACTGTTTCCAGTTTATTCCAGGTAAAGGATGAACTTTGACACGTCATTCAGTTACAGGGTGAATTTTTCAAGGTGTAAATTAATTGAATGACTGGTGAATATGTCATTATACATACATATTGTGTTATTTTTCTATGTTAAAATGGATCTGTTTGCCTTCTTTTTATATTATACATTCAACTCAGGATGTGAAACAAGAGATCTCAAAGAAAGAATGAATAATAAAAGAATATTCTGCATCATTTCTTCTTTTTGCTCTTCTTGCTCTCCAGATCTTCTTGCAGACTTACAGTATCCTCTTTCCTTTCCATTCCATTCGTCAACTTTCCATCCGAGTGTGTAAAGTTGTCCATCTCTCTGCGTTAGCCCTGGGATAGACTGCCGACCTGACCTGGCCTCTCGCACAGTGACAGCCGGGATAGGCTTCAGCAGAGGAAGAGTGATTACAGAAAATGAATGAACTTTCTATCTGCTGCTCAACAATCTTCAAAGAGGCCACAAGCTTGCTGTTGATGTCTTGCTGCTCTTTAAGCTGATTCTCATGGACAGCTCTGGATATCTCTGCTTCTTCCAGCTCCTGCTGCCATTTGAGGTTGTCACATTCCTGATGCTTTTGGAGCCTCTGGAGATCAGCCTGAAACATGTCGAGTTCATTTGCAGCTGGGCAATGTAAGAGGCCTCTGATGTTCCCGTCAGGAACCTCTGCTTTCCTGTATCATCTCCTCAGATTTGCTGTTATCCAGCTGTTTAGGTAAGCTAGCTCAGTTGTTGACTTCCCAACATGACGTGATCAGTCAATAAATGTTGAAGCTTAGCATTATATGAAAATATATTTCCTCATTTTGAAGTTGAAAATAATGAAAACACATATGATTGTACTGCAATGCATTTTACATTTTACACGGTAAAACCAAACATGCATTAACAATGTACTTCAAAGCATTACTTCTCTAAAATACACATGATTCTGTACAAGTAGACTCAAACACCAATCAGCCACAACATTATGACCACTGACAGTTGAAGTCAATAACACTGACCATCTTGTGTCAATCCAGTGTTCTGCTGGGAAACTTTTGGACCTTTCATTCATGTGGATGTTACTTAGACATGTAGCACCCACCTAGACCAGACCAGGCACCCCCAACCATCCCCAGCAGGACACAGACACAGACACAGACACACACAAAATAAATAAATAAATAAAATAAAGCATGAAGAACAGCACAAGGTGTTGACCTGGCCTCCAAATTCACTAGATCCCAAACTGATCAAGTATCTATGGGATGATCCACAGTGGCCCCTCCCCTCAACCCATAGGACCCAAAGGCCCCCACTAACAACATCCTGTTTCCAGACACCACAGGACACCCTCAGAAGGCCCAAGTCCATTCTCTGATGAGTCCCAACTGTTTTAGAGGCACAAGGGACACCTACACAATATTAGGAAGGTGGTCATTATGTTATGCCTGATAAGTGTAAACCTGTTATGCCTTAGCAAACAGTATTTTACACATCCAGTAGACATCTAGAAAGGAGTTTTTGTTCAGTGCAGTGTTTTCTTCCTTTTATCTCTGGTGTTGGACCATCTCTATTTGGAAATATAGAGCTGCCAAAGGCTCCGTCAGCTTCTTACTTGTTTTTTTTTTTTTTTCATTGTGCCATTACAGACTGTTCAGAAAGGGATAGTGGTCCCTGATTATGGTGCCTTTCGAGGCAGGAAATGGGTGCAGGGCTGGTGATGGCTAACGGTGTTGCCCCTCCTGAGTTCCCCCTTGTGGGAAAGAGCTAGGTAGATGCCTGGATAAGACAGAGACGAGTAGGTGGTGTAGTGATTTTCTTCCAGGTTCTCCTTCAACATGCAGTCATCAGAAAACTGCTCCTGGAAAGGTGACAGCCACAAAGTCTGTTAGTCTTATCCAGCGGTGTCTTTTTTTTTTTTCTAACTTTACGCTTAGTAAAGTCTATGATTAATACATCCATATATAACAGTGTTTGCAACATAGCACTATATTTTAAGGTCAGCTGTGCAGTAGCCTACGTACCGCTCCATATGCCAGTCCTTCTTTACTCATACAGAGGTACAAGCCACTCTTAACTGCTCTGATTCCCACCACACCATGCTTCATAGCGAACACTTTCATCCGACCTGAGGAGATGCAGAAATGCAGGATAAAGGAACACATTAAAGTGAGTCTGTAAAACTTTCCTATCACGTAATGTCTAGTATAAACATATATGCAGTATAGGTATTGTTAAGCAACTGTTAAGGCAACAGTTGCTGCTGCTCAACAGAAGAATTACGGTTCAGACATATTCTTTGTGGATATGTGTGGACTAAACTCACAGTATTCAGTGGGTTTATGGACGCCTCCTACTGAACCGCTGGGCAGTATGTGGAGATGGTAGCCAATCCCAACACGACAATAGAGGAGCTGCTGTTTAACCTCTTCTCTAATTGGATGAGGACTGGAACCTGCATTACAAAATGACGATGAAAATTAGAGCGATGATGAAAATTGCAGCTACTTTCTCCTAATTTTCCCCTTATTATATTGCATAAAAACCCTCTGTGGTCCATATCCATTCCCTACATAAACCACTATTATAAAAGACAGAATTAATAGGACCCTGCGACTTTGGGCGAGAGCCAAAGTACACCCTGGACAGGTCTCCAGTCTATCACAGGGCTAACACAGAGAGACAGACAGCCATTCACACTCACACCTACGGCCAATTTAGAATCACCAATGAACCTAACCAGCATGTCTTTGGATGGTGGGAGGAAGCTGGAGTACCTGGAGAGAACCCACGCTGGAGAACAAGGGGAACCCAGAACCTTCTTGCTGTGAGGCATCAGTGCTAACCGCCACTTCACTGTGTCGCCCCATGTGGACTTTAGTTTTGTTTGACAGAGAATGGGCCTTTGGATTTGATCACTCTTTACTTACATGGCCAGTGTGAACAAGATGAATGACTGAGGTCAGAACTCTTTGAATATAGTCATAAGTAAGAACTGTTAATGAAAAAAATCTTTATCTCTTGCTAACATTTTTGTCCTTGATGTCTTAAGTTACTAAATATAATATTATATCCTATCCTTCTTTCAAACTCTCCCTTTACAAGTGAAAAAACTTTTTTGTTTTCCAGAATTTCTGTCAGAATGTATCTCCCAGTCATGGCCCCCTTCAGGTTCTCCTACAGATTTACTATATAAATCATTTCTGGGCTTTTTGTTTGTTTTGGATTATTGTCATGTTCATTTGCAGATTTTGGTCGTTATATTATTTCCATTTTGATAAGTAAGAAGTTACTAAAATTAGGTGCTTGCTTACCTTTTCCTTTCAGCAGGGAGTCCCTGATTTGCAGCTTCCAGAGGCCCCTGAAGAGAGAGTTGTGGTCCTCACGTGAAACAACCGGTTCCCGTTTGTTTGCTCCCGCCGCCCGATCACACACTGTTAAAAGCTGAAGCAACAGAAATCCAGGCAGCAGCGAGGAGATGTTCATAGTGTAACATATCGAACACATGCCTGCAGACCATCAGAACATTGACGTACTACAAGTCATGTCTTCTAGTCCTGGTGGTCCTGTATGTCCCACAGGTTCAGGTTGGGTCTCCTCTTGTGGTGAAAAACTGAGGTCCACTTGGTTCCCACCTCCTCTACACCCACTTCCTTTTATCTCCTCTGACGCCTTTTTCAACGCTGAAGCGCTAACAGGGACGCTGTGAGATAGTTAACTGTATACAGTCATTATCAGTTAAATATCAGTGATCCTGCCAACAACAGCTTTTACACATGATGTTCCATGATGTTGCTGCAGAAAGCACCTGCTGGTCTTTGAAGGAAGCTTGTCCAGCGTCAGCCTACTGGAACTGAACCCGTCTGTAGTTCAGCCAGTGAAGGATGAGAAAAAGCAGACAAGACAATCTTTGACACTATACGGTTTGTAGCCTGCGTACATGGACATTTCTTTCAACCAATCAAAGCTGTGACACGCAAGAGAAAAGTATGCTGACTGTTCAGTATCACAATCACCAGATTGGAGAGCGAACTGCACTGATAACGGAGCAGAGGCTGAGGCAGAAGAACACATTCATAATACACAAATACAAGTTCTTGTTGAATTAAACCTCAATCATGTTTTATTTTATATTTTTAATGTAGTATCTGGGCAGCCAGATACACTTCATGATCTAAAGTACATAGACAAATAAAACCGAACCAATATGCAACTAAATCTTGTGGTATTTTTCAGCTAAGCCATCAGATCCTTGGTATTCCTCAAACAGTTTTTGTCTGTCTTCAAAATGTCAATAAAATAAAAAATCAAAGCAGCATTTTACTAATATTATTGATCTAAAACACTGTAGTTTTTGTATGTGATGCAGAGATGGGCTTCCTTGTACACTAGAGCATTGGGAGGTAGTTGGAATTTCCGTTTTGGGGCTATAAACTCATAGGAGGCTACTGATTGCTACTACAGGAGGGCATACAACTTAACCTTTCACTATTGTATTTTATCGCCTGTACATCATCATCTGGCATATTGCACATTACAGAATCAATAAAAGCTAAATTGTATTACTTTGTCTCTAAATGGCTGTTGTGTATGTGTGTACTTCCCCAGGGAAATAAGTCTCAAAGGTATGTGGTATAACACTGGAAAGCTCTGTTAGTATAAATAGTGGCACTAGATTCTGTAAGGCAAGTTACCATGTGGTGCATAGTTGATGGTTTGCGTAGGCAATCAACTATGAACAGGTTCAAAGTCACCACAAAAGTTTGTAAAGCCATGTCGCTTGCACTTGTCCATTGTTCTGAAATGAAGTCCAACTGATCAGTTTCCCTAACTAGCCAATAACACACCTAACCCTCTGACCCAACTGGTATTGTAGGTGCTGAGTACAGTTTACGTTTGTGAAATAAATCCTAAAATATGTACTGGGACAGATTTCTAAATGGATGTCCTTGACTGTTGGAAACCTGTCACCAGTTTTTTTTTTTTGGCCAGCTTGGACATGTGCACTAGGAGATTTGAAGTGCCTTGGTAAAACACAGGATGTTTCCTTCACTGATTCATCATGTGACTTTTAACTACACTCTGATAGCGGAGTAATATCTTATCTAAGGTGAGTAACAGAAAAGGCATTTTAAAATATTTTATTCATCACCCTGGTCATACAAGGACACTGGAAGGTGAGGAAAAGGTAAGACAAACAGATGTGTAAGAGAAGCATTACAAGCAAAGGAATCATTTAAAGCTGCACCATGTTTAACACGTCGACACGATCTCATTTGGAAGCTATGGGACTCTCTTTGCTGTTGCAGCTCCACATTATGAGAATAGAGGGTGTTGATTGTAGTTTCTTATTATTGTCATTGTTGAATGTAATCAAAAACCCAACATTCCAAAGAAAGGTATTTAGATTTGTCAGTCTGCAGGATTTATTTGGATCCTACGTGTGTGTTAACAAATCTATTAGACATAAACAATGATATGGAATGTACCAGTGATCAGTTCAGCTCATTCAGATTATACACCATGTTTCTCCTCACATATAACCTGCTGCCAACATCAGGAAGCGCCTTTAGCTCTCAGCTTGGACAGCAGTATCTCATTTTTGCGGCATTCCTGTGATGAAAAAAAGAAAAACACAACATTTGACTGCCACATTAAAAATGACTGCCCTGTTCCTCCCCCGTCAAATGACCAGAAACACCAGCCTGGGGGTAAAACTTAAACCAATAAATAATAGTCTATATTTGTATGTGTTCTTTTTATTATAATAGTGTGTTATCATTTCAAATGTGCAATGTTATTTTTATTACCTCTTTAAAGTCCTTGACAGTTTTGAAGTACAGCCTCTGCTTATCCAGCAGCTCCAGGTATTCATCGTTCAGCTGATCTCTCCTCATTTTGTTCTCCTGCTTCTTTTTCTCCATCTGGAAAAGGAGACAGGAAAATAAAAAAAGCAAAGTGTCAGAATTCAAGCTAACATATATAATTATAACAAACCAGAATGATCCTTTTAGGGACAGACTTCTACCTTAATGCGACTCTGTTTGATTCCCTCCACTATTTGTTCCATTTGTCTGAGGAACTGCTCCTTGGCAGCTGAAGAAGACATGGCTCTGGACAGGAGTATAAGAGTTTAGATTCTCTGCACATGTTTAGAAATTAAATTAATGTTTTTAAAGGCCTTTTGTAGACCTCAGTCAAATTTAAGTACATTAGGTGCCACAGACAAATCTTAATGTGATCTGTTTGACTAATTTAATCTTATATGGGCATTCATGTGAACGAAATACAATGATCAGCATATTTAATGTGACATTACATAAAACAGTCATTCTACTCACAAATGTACAAACCTACATTGCTAATTCTAGCAGCCTTTGAGCTACAGAAATTAACAAACACTCAATGGCAGATAAACCTGCAAAATACTGTGGTCTCTAGTATACAAAGACATCAGTAATAATTGATTTTTTTTGTACTTACTGTTGGAAGTTGTCATGAATGGAATTCAGCAGATTCACCTACAGAAATAATAATAAATACATATTATTCTCCTAATTATTAGTTAATTTGTGTGCTAGTAAATACTGGTCCAGTTACAAAGATCACAGACATATCTAAATTCAAAGCCAGATTCTAGCTGAACCAGGCATTAGATCATCATTTCCCATGCTGCTGTCTGTAGTAATTACTTGCCTCCTTCTCCAGATAGACCTTTTATCATCTAAAGTGTTATACAAAGTGAAGAACTGCTTGGTCTCTTTGTGCGTAGCAGAAACTGAAAGACACAAAACAAATAAAAAGAAATGAATATTTTACAGATTTTCAGGTTTTCTTGGTGGACCTGATGCAGAGGACTAACTCACCTTGGCTATAGAGTTCAATGAATCTTTTCTGGTACTGGGTCAGCTCGGCCCGGCTTGGAACCTCATCAATCCTTCTCTGCAGGATGGCAATCTCTCGGTTCCTCCGAGCCTGACAAGAGTGAAGGGAATCATGAGTCGTTCACCTTAGAGTAGAGCGTTTGTAAATGCATTTCAAATATTTTGTAATCAGAGTAAATGAAATGCTGCTTGCTTGTATTAACTAAGCACTTCCAGCAGCTGAAATGGTGCATTTTAATTAAATTAGTCCATGTTAATGGGTTAATGATTTGTTGTTAATTGTTTTAACCCATGACTTCCACCACCAGAGCACTCAATTTATGTTGAGTTTAACTTCCATGTTGGTTTTTTAAATGCAGACATGGTCAATAAAATTTGACTTTTTTGCCAAGAATCTTCCCCCCAAAAAATGTTTTACTGTCAATCAATGAAAGATATATGATGAAAAATAAATGACTGCATAAGTATATACCTCCTTTAAAGTAACCTAATTCAACAGAGGTCCAGTTAATTGGGGCTAGCAGCTTCACAGTTTGTGAAATGAGATCATCGGTATCTCAAGCAGCTGTAAAGACACCTGTCTGGAGGGTCCAGTCACTGGTAAATCAGTATTCCTGTCTAGGTGCTATGTATGGCAGACACCAAACACTGCATAGCTACACTAACACAATACCCCCACCATGAAGCATAGTGGTGGCAGCATGATCTTGGGGATTTGCTCCATCGCAGTCTGTAAGAAAACTCCGACCTAGGAGAAGATTTATTTTCCAGAAAGACAACGCCCTAAAACGTCCAGTGAAGGCTACACAGAAATGGTTTAAAGATAACAGCATGAATATTATGGAGTGGCTGAGTCAAGGCCAAGACTTCAGTCCATTAGAGAATGTATGGCTGGACATGAAAACTGCTGTTCATGCCCCATTCCTGTGCAATGTGACGCAGTTTGAGCAGTTTTGTAAAGAGGAATGGGTAAAACTACAGCATCCAGATGTGCACGTGGTGGAAAGTTGGTGTGGAGTGCTCTGTTGGGAACTAAATGACCTGACAAAAATCTGCCAGGCCAAATCAAACAGTTTGGATTGGCTTTATGCGGTGATGGGGAAGAGCTACGTAGTCAGATACTTCACTGAAACGCAATGAGTTGAATTGGTTTACAAAAAATGGCTCTGACTGGTTGGAGGATATCCAATTGAACGCAGAGGTATTGGTTTTCTTTGTAGACACGGTAGAAACACACCCTGCAACAAAATCATGGCTAAGATTCTAATAAGAACCGAGTCTGGCTTCACAAAGTAAGGTAGCCCCCAACAAATGGCAAACTGTAGAACAACTGTTATTAACTGTTTGGACACCGCCTTGTTTTCTTGAGTGGAAATAATGACCCGTGTTTTAAAGAAAGGTTTTGTTTATAAAATTTCAATCTGAAAGATTCACTTTGTTATGCAGTGGTGTACAAGCAGGTAGCTGAACTTCTTGTCTACAGATCAGGTATTTCAGTAGTTTACTAAATGCTCTTGTTTGTATTCCACAGTTAACTTCAGTGCAGTTACAGCTTTCCTTGAAGTTCCAGGTCATGTCTGGCCATGCTATTTCCACGTACGCAAGGTGACAATAATGCCTTTATATGAATTCATCTACATAAAAACAACCTGCTCCAGAGCAAAGAGAGAACGAAAAGAACTGTGAGATTAAAACAGTGCCAAGTTGATAATAACCAGTGAGGCTGATTTGTCTCATTGTTATCTGTGGCCTGTCATCTGCTGCTCTGACCTATTTGCCTAGATAGTTTGTATTGCATCTAATCTTGTGTTATGTTGTATGCAGTACTCACCATGAGAAGGCGGATCTTCTGTAGTTTCTCTCTGTCTGTGTTGTACTGTTTATCTATAAGCTGGTTCCTGTCCTGAGAAACAAAGGGTGCAGTAAAACAAAATGATCTGACTAAAGAAGAGAGGTTTTATTTTGAAGGACTTTTTCCACAATCTTGGAAAAAGAAATAGTGAACATAATATATAGTGTATGGGACTACTCCCAGTAGTATCTGCATATTATGTATGTGCATTTTAAAGGTATATGCACGGCTCTGAATTTTCTCCATTTGTGCATAAAAAAAAAGACTCAAAACATCAGTGGATTTTCACACAAATTCTGAAAGCAGACACAAAGAACCAAATTAAAGAAATGAAATTGAAATATTATAGTTTTATATTTAGTTTTTATTCTAAACGAAAATGTCATCTGCATCTAAAGTCAGTGAGCTAAATCTGAAGAGAAACTGGGTCAAGACAACAACACCTGGAACACAAGTGGTTCTACAGAAGAACAGTTAAAACAAAATGATCATTTTAAAAAAGCCAAACATTCATCTACATTCAGGACTTGTGTGAGTCATTTTTTTGCAGAAACCTAGAAAATTCTGAGGTGTACAACTACTTTTCAGCAGAACTGTAATTACCTTCTCCTCCTCTGTGTCCTGTCCTGATGCCAATTTCAACTCCTCAATGCTCTGCTGGAGGCGGGTCATCTCTTCCTGCACACAAAATCCATGTATCAGAAAGGGAAAATGTATAGCAAATAACATCAAAAAGAAATTGAGTCACAGTTAAAAGTGTGTGTGTGTGTTGATGCACTAACTCTGCAATGTGAGCGAAACTCCTGCTCCTGCTGCCTCAGGTTCTCATTCATTGTCACCAGAGCCCTTAGCTTCTGCATCATACTGTTCAACAGAGTAAAATATTAGCAGACATGCCCATCAATGAAAAGTTAACAACTCAATCCCTGCCACAGACCTCATTCCTTTTTAGAAGACCACAAGAGGGGATTAGTACTTTAATGGAGATTGACCTCAACTGCTTTTTGTTAAATATATGTGCAGTTTTACATATATAAACTTAGGAAACTTGTCTTAGTGTATGCCCTAAATTAATAGGATCCATTCGGTATACTGCACTGACGGAAATCTATAAGAGAAGCTGCCCTGATACAAAGTACACTGACACTGACTAAAGAGATACTGAAAATAACTTCTCAGAGCACATGGTGTTAAAGTGAACCCCATACATTAATTTCTGATTCTAATAAGGTTCTCAAAGTTGAGATGAAGTGGTTGCTCAGCGCAGTTCACAGTATGGGTCTGACGGACACATACAATGTAGAAATTGTTCTATCATCTTCTCTCACTTCTCCCACGTGAAATGGGCATCATTCACCAAAAAGTGAGCTGTTTTATTTGTGATCATGAGAAACGTTTCTTATGCTCTTATATTTGCTTAGATATGCTACATCCTGGCATTTTTTTCTGGTATGGAACACACTTAGGCGCTAGCTGGTGGCTAGAGATTTGAATTACATTACTTTGAATTCATGTCAGTTGGTTAATTGTGCTACCAGAGTTAAATGACTCACCCATTGTCGGCTTGCTCTTCCATCCCCTCTAAAGACTTCAGCTCTTCGTCAAGCTTCTCTGAGTGCTCAGTAACCTAGAAGAAACAAAAACATTATGGCGTCATTAAGTGCAAGCTGTAAATGTCAATAGCTTATGATCTTGAGGAGACCACATTTTTACGTCGCTTAATCACTTAACACATTTTTTTGTGGGGATATGTCTATAATGGCAGTAAATAAAAGGAACCAAATACTGGCACTGTATGTGGTGGGAAAGACAGAAAGAGAGTCACAAAACTAGTAAATTAGTGGTAAACAGTTTGTGTGTATGTATGCCCAGACTCATGCAGAGTGCAGGAAAGGGTTTCTAAATGAGGAACGATGTTTTAATGTGACAATACTTGGCAGGCTGCAGGTATTTACCTCCACCAGTTTTCTCTTGGCCTCATCACAATCCGTTTTCACCTTTGCGTGCTTGGTTTGTAGCTGTAAGCACAAATACATCAAATAAATTATCATCTATGACACAGCAGATGCTCCTTGGCCAATGTCAGAACTCAAGGCAATTCCCTTTATCTTTATGGTTAGAAAAAGATTCATTAACTATGCAACAATGACAGACAAGGGGGACAATTGACAAAAAGGTTCTCTTAAGGGGAATGCATGCGTTTCATAAACATAAATAGGTTTTTTATTAGAAATTCACCACAGTGGGCATTTAAGACTGATGACAATTACCAATATTTGTCATTTTTTGACAAGGTTTTTTTTTTTTTGGACTAAAACATTCATATTATTAACATCTCTGAATAAAGACTACATCAATTTGTGGTGAATGTATCTGTTGTAAAAAACCATTTGCAACAGGTACTTATACTTTATATGCAAACTAGTGTTTTATCCGATGTATATTCCACAAAAATCATTAGCATAACTTGTTATCATTTTCACCATCAAATCCTAACACAACCTTATGGATCAGATATGACTGCAGCTTTGATTATCTACCAAATGAAGGTAAGACACAAAAGACACTTTTGTCATGTTGCACATCAGGCAAATTAATCGAGCTGCCAAAAAAGGCATCAGATATCAAAAAGTTGTGCAACCATTATGGCACAAGTGACTTTACTCTAAAGGGATTGATAAGCTTATGTGACACAGTTGCTACTGTATGTCTAAACACACTACTGTATGTCCATCTTTATATACAGTCTATGGTCTAAGTACACAGTATGCACTGTTTCGACCGTAGAGGGTTGTGTGCTCTCTGTTCTAGGTTTTTAAACATTTTACCAGCTGCTTTCCATGTCACCTACACTAAAAGAACCTAGTGACAATGGTTGTAATAATGAGTTTGACAGTACACAGCATGCAGGGAGTCATTTTTCATCATTTTTCACAGTGAGCTGCTGACCTCCTCCAGCTGTTTGGTCTTCTGCTGGATCTGCTTATTGAGCGAAGCGACCATTCTGCGGTGCTGCTGCAGCGGGCCATATCGCTCTGAACGGTCATCTGAAGATAGCTCCGACTGCTGCAGGCGTACATGGAAAATAAAGATGAATTTGATTATTACTGCAAGGAAATGTTGTTAGAAGTGAGCTGTAAATGTTCATGCAAGTGCTGGATCAGCACGTTTTACAAATTTGTATTAACTGCTCCATCACTGTATTGTACATTACTGTTTTGATTGGTCAGTAGAAAATAGTAGAACATTACTTCTGCCAACGCTGTCAGCAGTTTGATTGTTGCTCACCTTCTCAGCATACTCGGAGGCTATCTGTTTGATCTCCTCAGACTGCAGTCCCACTATCTGACCCACTGTGCTTGCCGTCAGCTTCCCCTGCACAAACACAAACTTGTATCACAACCACACCATGGCGTAGTTCACACATATGTTTAGTTAGTTTAGCTAGTTGTTTTAGTGATTTTCACAGTACAGGTAATGCAGTGGTATGAAAAGATCTCATGAGCATGATTCTGATACTAATGAACTGATAAGCAATTAAAATACTTTACATTTAGCTTGACTGACACTTAAATGGCGCAGTGCAATATACTACCAAGTCCGTTGGTAGCAGTTTTGATACAGAAACAGCCACGACAACTGGTGTTGCACAACAGCGTTACAGAGAGATCCCAACTGCAGTCTAGTTTTAGTTGCATACCTCTTCATTTGCCATGGTTGCCATGCTGGTCATCAGAGCTTTGATTCGCATCTAAATAAATACAAATACATGCATAATAATAACTATTAAAGTTAGTCTGTGTATATCTGTTTATAACAGACAGGTGAAGCAGAAGCAGACAACACCAGGCTCTCTCAGTGCATTCATAGAAAACATTTCTAGAATTATATATTACACACTGTATATAGACACATTCTTGTCCGCACACTTTACATAAGTAGTGTGCAACTTCTGATTACTCCACAATGTTCTTATATTCAATCAAACAAAGTCATAATAAACTGCAATAAATCTTTAAATTGATATTTCATTTTTGTATTTTTCCCTCATCTCTTCCTAGTTACTTACTCAACTTTACTGTATGTCTAATAGGTGTATTTTGCCTCCTATGATCTAAACACTGCATGGACTTCTCACCTCCTCTGCTGCCTGCAGGTTGTCTTCCTCTGGTACCTCAGCCATTCCAGGGGCCAATGCCTGAGTGCCAGTGGCCAGCGAAGTCTTCCCTTCTTCTACCTATAGGAGAGAAGACACAATTAGATGCAAAAGAAACATAGTAAAATTGTCAAATAAATGCACTCTCTTTCTAGTCAACTGGCTCTAATATTATCCATAATTCAACTTAACCAGTGACTGGGATTTGTTATGTTAGTAGCATCAGCAGAGATAAGCAGCAGCTACAGAGTACTGGTGCATGGATCGGCTCTGACTTTATCTAAATCCAATCCACCTCCATTTGTTTCATCTAATTTAGAAATAATTGCAGGCTAATGCACTATTTCAGTGGGATAAGTGATATACTGTAAGTTGCCATATCTTCCAGCGTGACAAGCCAGGACATAGATGGCAGAACGTTCAGAAGCATTAGTATTTCATATCAGGAAAGAAATGGTATGTATTTATACAGCTGAACAGCCTGTGTTTGAAAAGATGTAGAAATCTAAAACTATCAATCAAGTAAAATTTGCAGCATTGCACCTTTTATACAATGAAATCAAAGACTTCTCTGTGAACAAAAAACACGAGGTAGGAGAAGGCAGTTTTCACACCATCTCTAGAGCAGAAAAACCAAGACAAGAACCTGACAGCTTGTTTTTACTGACATTCTTATGATGTTGTTCCTAGGTTATTCTAGGACATGGTCCTTCTGAGGGTGTCCTGTGGTGTCTAGCAACAGAATGTTGTTAGTGGGCTCCTTTGGGTCCTATGGGTTGAGGGGAGGGGCCTCTGTGGATCATCCCACAGATACTTGATCAGTTTGGGATCTAGTGAATTTGGAGGCCAGGTCAACACCTTGTGCTGTTCTTCATGTTTTTTTAGTTGTCCCTAAAGTGTTTTCGTGTGTGTCTGTGTCAGGCTGCATCCTGCTGGGGATGGCTGCTGCCATCAAGGAGTGTCCTTGCTATGGGGTGTCCAAATGTTTCCCAGCAGAACATATTTTCAAAAGATATCGTTGTTATTTACTTCTCGTCAGTGGTTTTAGTGTTGATCAATGTATTTGTCTATCTATACAATCAGTGGGTGGAATCAACAAGGTAGAGCAGCAGGAGCATATCTTGGCATTTCAGGCTAATAACAAATAAAAAGCTCACTTTAAAAGCACTCACTGTATAAGAGGAAACAAGTCCTTGATAAAAAATCAAATCATTTTGATACCTACCTTCTCTTGTTTGGACTGCTTGAATCCATATCGTCTATAGGAAAACAAACAAAGAATATTTATGTGACAACTCTAAAATGATATAAGCGTTGCCCGAACGCAACAGCAGGTACAGCTGTGCAGTACGGATCAAAAAGGATGTTTCTGTTGCCTTAGGCTGAATAGCAATACATGTAACACAGTATACTGTATATCTCAGTCTTTCCAACAATGAGGGCAAAAGTCAAAGCCACATGTGAGATGTCACACCACATCTATTAAACCAGACTATGTTCACTTAAAAACAAAGGGACAGTGTTCCCTTACAATGTGAAAATATGCATGTCACTGATAAATTATGAGAAACAAAAGTTGCTTTTATTAAAGGAAGGCCTAGTGAGTACTGGGAATTGAATTGTGGTGGTGGGTAGTAAAACACATGACAAATGAGCATGCAAACACTCATGCAGTTAAGAAGTGTAGACTGTAACCCAGGTTATTTTCTGTAGCTTGAATTTATTGCTGCTCCCTGGATGTGCCTGCAGACTGTTGGTAGATGCTCTTTAAGTGGTTGTGCATAAACAAAACCAACTGAGCAGAGACAGGCTAAAGTGATCTCAGCTCACTGGGAGTGATTAGTCTGCAGTGAGAACACACCTTGCTCACAGACCAAGGCGGCTACCCTTATAAATACAGGATATAGCCAAGCAGTTTACCTGATGTGTCTTTAGAACGTAAACTGTGGGGTTAATAGGTCATTGTATGCCTTCACAGCACGTCTTCTCCTTCTGGAGTTGATTTTAGAGTTGCCTATAATCGTGTTTGGCTTTCAGGAAATCAGGTTTGAGCATCTAAAGTTGGTATACTGTCTACCCTACCCAGAACACCATGCCACATTAACATATGACTGAGCACAACAAACTGAAGGATCACAGAATAAAGAACTCCACAGCAGCACCACAGTTTGCATCCATCATGCCCGTTTGATTCATTGCATTCTTTGACTGACATCTTCAACCGTATCACACAGCTCTGTGAGCAGAAGCTGGCAGGTAAAAAAGCTTCACACGGTCATACAAGTACTTACAGGAGGAAATCTGACATTCTAGTACACAGATGGAGATGGATGCATGGAAGAAAAAACAATGTCAGATAGGTGAGAACCATGACAAGAGAAGTGGATATAAGACGAGAACAGCACTTTAAGGGGATCAGAGCAGGGAGAGAAATGAATGCTGGGATGTACCGTTACTCAACAGTTCAGGAGTGGCCAAAATTTGCTACAGTTACAACACATCGAGAAAATGTGGCTATATTATTATGGGAATCAGTTTAATCGTACACTACATTAAGTGTAAGCTCAGGCTCAGGTTTGACTGTTCCAAAGAGAAACTAGAGCTGTAAGACAACCCTAGTTCCAGAAACGTCAGATCACTACATAAAATGCAAATAAATATAATACTAAACAAATCACGTAAACCCTATATTAAATTGAATATAGCACAAAAGCATGTTTTAAAACAACTGAGAAAGGTAACAAAATGCTTAAAATGACACTTGGTGACAATCTCACAACTGATGTGAAATGTTCCATTTAAACCTCAATTCCCCACAAGTCCCTTAGAACTGAAGAGGCTCCTGGGATGAGTGGTAAAACGCCTTCAAGAAACTCTACAAGTCCAGTTGTTTTTCTTTAACGATTTTGGATATACCATAATCTGGATGACTGAGAACATTTACAGACTTAAAGTCATTAACAGATCAAGAGAATCTGTATCAATCATAAAGGGGGAAAAAAGCCCAGTACTGAATGGTTGTGATCTTCAGGACTTCAGGCAGCACTGCATTAAGAGTTAATTTCTTATACTGTAGTTATCTTGTATTCTCTCTCTTTTTTTTAATAAGTTATAAGTCTATTTTTAACGTATGTGTGCATGCAGGTGTAAATGAATCAGAAGCACGATGAATTTTGGTGTAAGTTGCAAGAACAATAAAAAGTATTCACTTAAAAAAAGTTTTAAAATTAGCCTGTATCACAGACTTATGGAGAAGCTGCTCTTTAATCTACGCACAATACAGGATATGACTAAGACTACCATGTTAGCTCGCGGAGTACGGAATTATGTGGAAGGACACTAAAGCAGAGACTGTTGTGTGTTTGTGTTGTATGAGGAAAAAAAATGAAAGAAAAGAAACAAATTGAAGCGGACTGCTAAATGAGCATATATAACAAATAAGTCAGGGAAACAAGGTAAACATAGGTTGCCTATTCTTAAGCAAGAAATAGAAGCGACATTAGAAGTGTCAGTTTTAATTACTGTGTGTTCACCTAAAGTCTTTACATATTAAATCGTTGCTGCCAACACAGATGTCTTGGTGAGCTTTCCTGCTGTATCCACACCCTACAGTAGAATGTGGCAGTCACAAAGACAAATGAACTGAATGAAAGTTAAATAATTGAACTAATGATATTACTGTTGTGTCATGTAAATCTCTTGTCTTTGAGATATTCATCCGTATTCTGCTGCTGTGTAATGCATCAGGTAGTCTTATGCCATAAACCTTAAAGGGACAACCCTGCCAATAGTTGTGAGTAACAAAACTAAAATTAAGCTCATATTAAGGTCTTTTCAAAACTTTTTTTACATTCATTATTGATTTCATTATTAGAGTTACGCATGCAAACGCTTGGTTTCAGGATGTAAACATGTACTGAAACCAAAAGTACACGGCTGTGGCTCAATAAGTGACGGGTTATCGACGAACCAGAGAGTGAGTCATCTGATCCCTGGACATCCACACGAGACTATGAACCCAGAGTGGCTGATTGTGAATGTGAGACCGAATGGGTAGATGTGTCAAGTCATTAGTACGCAGGTGTGTCTCTATGGCTTAAACAACACATGTTTTTGGTAAGTAATCGTCTGTAAGTACATCTCGGCCTTGGTGTTCCCATATAAGCACACACATGCTCCCTTGTTGTGAAATCTCACCTGCCATACTCCAGCAGAGTGGAGTGAACTCTGGACTCCTCATCCAGCAGCTCCCCTGCATCCTTCTGCCTCCTGTACTTCCTCTGTGGTTTGTACACTTCCTGGAAAACACCAATGTTCATTCAGAAAATGTCTGGTTCTCATGATCACCTGCCTTTTACGTTTGTTGATTAAGTATAAGTAGGTACATTTATTTAGTGTACTGTGCGTTGGAGGAATGTATATAAAGCTGGTCTCACCAATACATCCCGAAGTGCCCTCATAGACTTGTCTTTCCTCTGTAGAAACTCTTCATCCTATATGAAGGGTTTCACAGCAAACGTCAACAAAATAGGATATATACCAAGATAAGACCTTCCTATAGACACTCAAGAAAAAAACAACCCTCTAAAAACTAAAAGTGTGTGCTAGTGTATTTATCTGCTGAGAAAATGCCTTCTGCCTTGTTTGGATCTTTCTGGGCTGCAATCTCTGGGCAAAATGTGTGAAACACCCAAGCCAATAACTACAGGGCAACACAGAGACGCTATAAAATAATAATAAACAGCAAAAAAAGAAGGAAAAAATAAAGAAAAAGAAAAAAGTCAGCTTAAAAATGTTGAAATTCAGTGTTTAAATACATACAATACAATACAATCTAATATTAAACAATGCAAAGCAGATTTGTTTTAATATAAATATCAGTTTTATTGTTTCAACTGCAGAACTCTTTCAATTTCTTCAGACAATGGAGCTCTGGTAAAGACAAGCTGAAATGTAAAAAATTAAGACTGATGTATGATTTGAAAGTTAACAAAATGTGTCAGTGTTTATTGTTGTGAGTTTTGGTAGATATGGATGATTCATTTCGTGAAGAAAAGATAAAGGACATCTCACACTGACATCCCGAACCATTTGCTCAGTTTGTTAAGATATGACATTTTGGTTTTGAACTATAAGATGCATAACAAATACAGTATCTATTTACCTAATAGTTTTATAGCGCCCCCTAGAGGTTGTATTTCTGACCCAGGACCACTAATTCCACCTTCAATTCATGCGTGTTGAATCTCGTATCATTTGGAGATTGCCTGATTTTATCCAAAAATGACAAGTGGCTATCAAATACTGTAGTCATGTAGTAAAGTTTTGTTGCTAGCAAACAATGTTCAATTTAAATATCTACTAATCTTTTGATCCAAAATCAGTCTCAGTGAAAAAAAAATAGAACAATAAATTGGAAGAAACTAAGGCTAGGCTAAACCCTACAATCCAGATGGTTCTTGGACCCTAAGTGTGTCTTTGGGCCACGAAAAAAATATTTCACTTTAAAGTTAAAACATCTCTATGGATCTATGGTTCTAACGTTTGAACTGTGTGAAAAGACTTGCCCACTATAGCCAAGTGACTAACTGAGTGGTGCTGTTACCTCTGGGAGGATGTGGGTCCTCTGGAACTGAGAAATGGAGTAGGCTCTCACGTAATCTCCCATCTCTTCCCTCGTCTCAATAGCACGCTTCACCAGCCACTGGCAGGAGACACAACTCACTCATCAAGTAGAAGGACACACATTGACAGAGGACACAGAGGACACAGAGGACACAGATTGACAGGCACAGTGCACACTCCTGTATATTCTGAGTTCTGGTTTATTCCATGCTCCTAGTAGATCTGTCATTTAGACTGAATAAAATACTGTTGTACAACAGGTCGTAAGTAAGGACAGTATGTAACTGCAGCCAAATCTTAGTAGCTGGTGCAAATTTACAGTATACAATACAAAAGGAAGTACGCTCCTCACATTTTTGTTATATCTTTTCATGGGACGACACTTTGATACAATGTAAAGTAATTAATACAGCTCGTATAACAGTGTTAATTTGCTGTCCCCTCAAAACACCTCAACACACAGCCATTAATGTCCAAACCGCTTGCAACAAACATCACTACACCCCTAAGTGAAAATGTCCAGATTGTGCCCAAAATGTCAATGTTTTGTGTTGCCACCATTATTTTCCAGCACCGCCTTCACTCTCTTGGGCATGGAGTTCATTAGAGCTTCACAGGTTGCAACTGGAATCCTCTTTCACTCCTCCATGGCGCATGTTAGAGACCTTGTGCTCCTCCACCTTCCGTCTGAGGATGCCCCACAGATGCTCATATAGGGTTTCGGTCTGGAGACATGCTTGGCCAGTTCATCACCTTTACCCTCTGGTACCCAGTAACTGACAGACTGACCCCCCTCCCCTTCAACCTCTGCAGCAATGCTGACAGCACTCATACATCTATTTTCAAAAGACAACCTCTGGATACGACGCTCAGCATGTGCACTCAGCTTCTTTGGTCGAGGCCTGTTCTGAGTGGAACCTGTCCTGTTAGACCGCTGTATAGTCTGGGCCACCGTGCTGCAGCTCAGTTTCAGTGTGTTGGCAATCTTCTTAAAGTCTAGGTCATACTTATGCAGACAAACAATTCTTTTTTTCCAGATCCTCATCGAGGATCTTTGCCATGAGGTGCTCTGTTAAAATTCCAGTGACCAGTATGAGAGAGTGTGAGAGTGGTAACACACCTGCTCTCCATTCACACCTGAGACCTTGTAACACTAACAAGTCACATGACACCAGGGAGAGAAAATGGCTAACTGGGCACAATTTGGACACTTTCATTTGTGCGTTGATTATTGTTTTGTTTTTTTTGCTTATTACTGCACACACTTGTACTGCAGTAATAATGGGCTATGCAAGAGAAAACCAAATGCTTTCAATAAATTCCCTTACCTGTACCACAGGATAAATGTGAATAAAATCCAATCCTTGAATTTGATGGGGCTCCAGGCGATGAGGACACTTCATCTTAGGCAAAACAGAAACTATTTTCTCTGTCAGGGCACTGCAAGGAAATATGACGCCCCATCACTGTTCTATCCAACAGGTCTCTGCAGTAGGGCTTTAACAACTGGTCAAAGTATCAGTGATGATGTAAATACATCAATATGGCAGCTTTCAGTGGAAGAAATTCTGAAAATGACTGAAAAGGCCCATAAGTTGAACTTAACACAGCAGCTGGCATGCAGCCTCAACTCCCCACACCAACCTTTGACTCAATCATGATCCACTCTGATCTGCCATGTCTCCAATAGTTCTCCACAGAGTAAAAAAACTCTTTCATATTAAGGACTGTTACACTTTCTATGTTCTACTATGTACTACTATGTTCAATATGTTGCATTAGCAGTGTTAGTTAAATTAATGAGGCACAGGCTCTGTTATCTGTATAGCTACATTAGCAGCTAACTATATGGCTGTCTGAAAATGATCAAAAACAGATTGCACATACTGTATTTTAGGTTTTTATAACCATGTGTAATATGTGTATTTGCACTTAATTACACAGATTTTTCAGTGTGATAAGTTAAACTTTCCCTGTACTTTAGAAACTGTGCTTTGGCCCATTTTGCTCTAAATCAGGTCATATTCGGTGTGGCTGATTGGTAGACGTGGCTTACGACAGCAGTCACAGCGTAGAAAAACAAAAAACTGGTTCCACATTTTTAACAATGTTTAAATGCAGTTGCAGATTGTCTGAGCTACCCGTGAAAAGGGATCACAACTTACATTCTCTGGCCAATGGTTGAGTTTTCTTGGAAAAGAAGATTCACATCAATGTCAAAGTTACACGTGGTGATGCACCAGGTCATACCACCGACCACCTGTTGAGGAGAGAGGAAGAAAATAAGTCAAGCGAGGGGTGAAGTAAAGCAATAGTAATGGTTGACCTGTGAAGCTGGGGTAACTGCAGAAGATGTGGATCGTCAGCATCCTGCTGGGGATGGCTGCTGCCATCAAGGAGCATCATTGCTATGGGGTGGAGGTGTCTGGTCTAGGTGGGTGCTACATGTCTAAGTTTCCCAGCAGAACTTTGGATTGTCACAAGATGGTCAATGTTATTTACTTCCTCTGTCAGTGGTTTTACTGTTGTGGTTGATTGATGTATATGTATTCAGTTTAATTAAACTTCAGTGCGTGAATATTCTCAGTTTCCCAGCACACTGTATCTCTATCTGCAACAAAGCAAAAAACTATGGAGTGAAATTAGTCTCAAAATGGCCACAAATGCGTGTTCCATGACCCACACGTGAAACATAACATTCACAAATGCGTACAACGATTTGTGTGTGCGTAGAACGATTTGTGTGCGCGTCTACGATTTGTGTGTGAATACTGGGTGTCACAAATGCGTACTGAGCTATCTGAACGTGTGCGATTATTTTGCAAATTCACAAATTAGATCGTTCAGCTTCACAAAGCTCACTCTTTTCGTTTTCAAAAGACTTCCTACGCTTACGAGTGTCTAACCCCACGAATACGGATCGGCAGATACGGACAGATCAGGCTGCGCACGCACACGGAGTTTTGAGACTATTTTCACGCTGCTCAGATCCGCAGATCCACAAATGCATGGTGCCTTTAAGTGTCACTGGGAAAATGGGAAATCTGGGCTTTGGGCGACGTGAGCTATATCTTTCCTTTAGGGAAAATTAAGCTTTACTGATATAACTCGCTTCTAGTTAAGTTACAACACTGAACTCAACAGAGGCCCACGTCGATATTATATGTTTGATTTAAGATTATTTAAAAAAAAAAAAATAATAATAATAAAAAAAAATGTTTGGTCCAGTAAGTCTTTGGTACATCCTAAAAGCGGCTAGTGCGCAACCGCAGACAGTACTGGTGATGGCGGGACCCCCGACTACTTCGTCTGAGGTGAGTATGTCTATAAATCAAATTTAAGTGTAAATGATGCAAACTAATATTTGTATCATGTCATGAGCTCCGCGATAATGTTTTGGATAGTTGGCGGTTGCAATGCGCTGCTGATTCCATTTACGGTAAATGTAACGACTATCAATGCTAACGCTAGCTTAACTCAAGACCAAGTTGAAGTTTTTTTTATTTTTATTTTTTTTATTTAATTAAATTACACAGTGAGCTAATTAATGATGTCTTGTATAGTAGGCCTTTATAGTGTAAAAAACGACTGTGTTTATGTGTAAGATATGTGGTATTAAAATCCTGCATTCTTAATGATTTGTCAACCAATACACTACTATAAAGTAAAAAATAAATAAATAAATCACGTTTTGTTGTTTTAAAGCAGATTGTGAAGAACATGGCCGAGGCGCTTGTCTCTGCGCTGGCCAGGGAGATAAGTGGCAATTTGACTACCACTGGTGGTACAAACCTCAATGTGCAACCCACCAGTAGTCAGACTGTTGCCTCTGCACCAACTCTGAGCACCACAACCAGAGTAAACCATGCTTTAAAAAGGTTGGATTTATCTTTTATCTTTTTAATCGAATTGTATGTTTGAGAGTGTACGTTAAGGCAACTAATATAAATATGAATTATTTTATTCCAAAAGAACGGCACTTAATTGTGACTGTTTATTATGTGCAACTGAGCTACTGTGACAAAGCCATTTCCCTTGTGGATGATTAAAGTCTAAGTCTAACCATCTCTTTTTCTTTTCTCCTCATTTACCCCATGTCTCTTCAAAGGCAGTTTCCAGGCATCTTTAATAGGCCAGAGGCCAAGAAGGGGAAGGGCCCTATTAACACTCCTGGCCGCAGTGCCAAACAAACAAATGTGACGATATATGTCCTCCCTGGTCCCTCTAACTCTTCTCCAAAAGCTGCAGAGGACCTTGTATTGGCCCAAGCAGGACTGGGAAAACGACAAGTGTCTCTCTCTGATGAGAGCAAACATGAAGAGGTAAACAATTATAGTTTTATTATAGTTTGTCTATTGTACTTCAGTAACAAGGGGACAGTTCATGTCAGAAATCGAACGTGTGTTATGTATATATATATATATGTATATTTTCCACTATAAAAGTCTGACTTCTTTGTTTTGTACTGTGCAGATTGTTAGACAAATGGAGGAAGAGTTCCCAAAACTTAAAACGCTACATAAACGATGGTTGTTTTACAAAGCTGCAGGTACGATTAACTGATGTTTGCTTTTTATTATGTTAAATACCTTTTTGAAATCATGCATTTTTTGCAGTGATGTTTTGTCATTTTCAGGAGGGAGTGGTCAAAGAAAGCTTTCTGTGATTCCAATGGACGCAGAGGGCTACAGTGGTCAACAACTCCGGACTGTGTCCAACAACGGCAAGATCACTCTGTTTTTGGTACCGCTTCAAGAGGTGCTGAACACAGAGCCTCTACCTTATGATGCACTGGAATTTTCAAAAATGCCACAAGTGCCTTGTGTGACATGCAACACAATCATGCCATTACATATGTTGGCACTGCATGCTGGACAGTGTAAAGAGTTAAATGAAGTAAGTTTTGTAGCTTGTATTTACAGTTTTTCATTATTTATGTTGCTTTGTATTTAACTAGCTTATCCACATTTTTGACAGGAGCAGCAGACTGCTATTATAATCGACAATCTGGAAGATGCTGACGATGTCGTATTGGAGGACCTTGAACCAACAACAGAAGATCTGGCGAAAAGAGAGGTATTTGAGCACTTTTGAGCATAATATGAGTGGGTGGGAACTTAGCAGGTACATATTTTGACATCTGTCCCATTATATGTTTGTTTCATGTTATGTCACATGTTTAATATCTATAGTGTGTGAAATAAATAAAGGAAAAGAGGAGATGCTCAGCCTATCTATCAACTGCCATGTTTACAAAGCGTGTTTCATCTACTGCCAGTAGGAAAACTAAAATATTTGGAAAGTTTGCATTATTTGTGTATCATTATGGTCTTGTTTGGACAGATGTGTCCTATATGCCAGAGGGACTTCTTGGTGTCCGTACTCCCGCTTCATGCCAGTGAGTGTTTTGAAAGGTAAGAATTATTTTTTGTTTTCTTTATTTTGTTCTGTTTTTAATTTTTCATTATGTATGTTTACTGTAATGGACCATGTGTATTTTAAAAACATTTCCAACATTTCCTTTGCCTTCATTTAACACAGCTGGATGTTGGTCATTATCACTACTATTGTGTTTTATTTTAAAGGTCTTTTGACAATGAAGTGGGGTTGGAAGCTGACAACGAGCGCCCAGGAACATCGTATCAAACCTCTCAAGTACCTCTTTCAACCAAAACCAAAGGTAACATGATATGTGTGATATACTGTCTATATGTGAAACAACAGAGTATTCATAAATACCAGTTTGGTTTAGTTTAATAAATTAATCAGTTATAATAAATTAATCCTATACATTAGTGTGTGTGTGTGTATGTGCAGCTTCACATAATGACAATAAAGGATTCTTGATTCTTAAAATCATGTTGTGCTCAATACTGATATGGGATAGAAATAGCAATTTTCTTCATTAATTAACTTACATTATTTAATTTACAGACTGGCAAGAGGTAAAAGATCCACAGAAAGCTGTACAACTGTTCATCAAGCAGCTGAAACGGGAGAGAGAGGACCAGGAATCTCTTTTGCTGTCACTAGATGCTAGGGACAGTGATGAGGAGCGAGATATGTCCCTTGTTTCGTTTTACAAGCAGCAGCGAGACAAGTCCCAATGGACAGCACCTTTTCACTGCCGCATACAAGGTAGTACATTGAATGTAGTAGTAAAAAAGTAGTAAAAAAATGATTTTGAGCTTATGAATCCCTTGTCTTTTCATAGGGGATGCTGCAGTTGGCAAAGGGGTGAAGCGACATGTCTTGTCATCAGCAATCGCTAAGCTAAAACATGGCTTTCAAATGAACTTTGGTAAGTACATTATGGTATTCTGATGTTGTGAGGAGGATCTGTAAAGGTGGTTATGTTTCACTATAAGTGAAATAATCTTTTTCTGCAGTTTATGTGTATCATATGAAATGAGACACTTGACATAAATGCATTTTTTCCCATTATCTTAGGAAATTCATCTGCTACTCTAATGTTTGAAGGACAAAAGGATCACCTTGTCCCTTCCGCTTCCGCTGTACTTGTTGAGAGTGAGCTTTTTGTCATGGCTGGTCGACTGATTGGCCACTCAATGATCAATGAAGGTCCTCATCTGTCAGGGCTAAGCATGGCAGTGGTTCATGCCATGACGGGAGGTTCTAAAGAATTGGCAACATCCTACCTTTGCCTTGAAGACTGCCCAGACATTGACCATCGAGAGATTATTGGTCTGGTAGGAACGACACCCTTTATCTGAGCAAAATTTAAAGTTTACAAACTGAAATTACAGAAGTCACAAAGCAAGGTTGAATGCAGTCATGCTCAGATGATATCACAAATTGAACTGAAATATGACTAATAAAATATTTCTTCCAGTTGCTAAAAGAGGAAATGACTGAGGATGAGACCTCAAGACTGTCCAGCCTGTGTCTGGAATGGTACTTCCCACTGCCAAACAAGGACACAGATAAACTCCTCCTCTTACAACAACTCCTCACTCATGCTGTAATAAATATTTCCACCTTTAATGATGTTTTCAGTATTCGATATGCAGTATGATTTATTTTAACACTGGACAGTTTTTTGTATTAGCCATTGTAATATTAGGTTAAAAAGATTGAATCAAGGTAATTTGTCCAGCCTCAGTTCAATGGATTAGTGAGTATTTTCATATTAAAGTTTAATAAAATAATGAATTATTTGATTTTAATTAACTGAAATTGTATGACCACTGTACCAAAATGAAAACATTAATCACTTGAAGTTCATATCTCAGGTCCTCAATCGGCTGGCTGTGCCAATAAAGCATCTGAAAAAGGGACTGAAAGAAACTGGCGTCTGGCCACTAATTTCCTCCAGACCAGATGTGGTTCCTGTTCTCTTTCCCAGGGAATCTGATGTGGAACTCACCGCTAAGGTGAACAAGTAATGTAATGTAAAGTTATGTGACATTTTCAATATTTGTTGCTTTGGCTATTTACAGCACATTTTTCCACAAATTATTTTTGTTATTACTATAGATGGTCCTTGATTCAATTAAATGGCCTCAGACAAGGCAGACCATCGAGAGTGACGACAGTGATGACTTGGAAACAGAAACGTTGATGGTTACAGGGTTTTTTCGTCAGTTTGTTCAAGAAGGTAAGGTTTATATGGACAGTTTACTAAACAGTCGCATGACATTGGTTATTTAAGTAAAAAAAGAAGCCCTTGTTTTTGAGGGTGTACCATAATATACATCAGCTGATGTGCCTTTACTGAACTCAAATGACGTCAACTAGTATGACTAAATATGACAAGTTTCAAATTTAGAAATTACTTTATGGCCACAGTCAACTCAGAAACGTGACACTGTGGAAAAGTTGTGTCGTGTGTTATATAATTTTCCATCTTAGCATCATCAGAAAATCTGCGTCAGCTCATGAAGTTCTGGGTTGGCTGGGAGGTACCAAGTCAAGAGCTCAAGCTGGAGGTAGTGGAGTCCCAAGGACCAAGGCACCTACCAACCTCATCCACCTGCAACAAGCGTTTGCGTCTGCCAAGTCATTACACTACCTTTTCTGCTCTAAAGGCAGACATGATGGTTTGTCTACAATCTGTGGAGAGTGGCTTTGGCCTTGTATGATTATTTAGCTCTGTGTTTTCTTTTGTTGAATTGGCAACATATAAAAGTTCAAAATGTTATGAAAACATTTAATGGTTGCCATGACGGTCAGTGGTTTACAAACAAGTTTTATATTTTCTGAAGATGCATTTTGTAAAACATTTACTGTTGAAACTGACTATATAAGTTGCTTATAAGAATGTTAAAGAAATTTTTGAAGCACACATTCAACTACTTTTGTAGCATTGTTTACTGTAGTACATTAAAGGGCATTCTACAAACATTTAAAATCAGACATATTTCAAAACAACTTGTTACACTTATGTTCCATGAAATCATTTCAATCCAGTCAAAATGTATTTCTTGTTCCTTTTCTGGGTTTTAATGATATCTCTGAAATTTAACACTTTAAGGATGTTCTCTCATCAATTAAAGGCATTAACTACTGAACATTTCTTGTGCCATTTCAAATATTCTTGAACATGAAATGCCTTAAGATGTCTCTTTGGTTTAGCAGGAATGAGCGTGTCTGAGTTAGCTATTACATCTAACAGCTTTCTACCAATACAAAGGCCACGGCTAGGTCGTCTCAAGCAAAGTTTCCACATACTGCACTGTGCGCAAGTAAATGTCCATGCCACTTGACTCAGAAGGTTGTAGAGGATCTATGGCTTCCTGCAGGAGTTCCATTTGCTGGCCTGAGAGTGGGCTGTCTAGTTCTGGTACTTGCAGGTCAATGTGTGGATCTTGAACAATGCCACTGTCCTCCCAGTCAATATCTGGAATGTGTATCTCCTGATTGATATACACAGAAAACATTTGTAGTTACTATAATCATGCACACGGAATAGTAAACTTTTCTTTGTAAATGTACATCAGTACCTGTAGGTTAACAACTGGTTGTGCCATCTGCCCCATTTCCCAGAGCTGGTTTGGTGTGAAGTTTTGTTCAGTTCGCACTGGGTGATTGTCCCATCCTTGCCTAAACACGTCAAGGTTGACTTGCAGACGAGGCAAGAAAACATAATGGCAGCAGAACAAGTGCACTGTGTTGCTCACATCCAAGAAGCCCTGCTCCTCCAGACTGTGCAAAACGTGGTAGAAAACACTGCTAACCCCCATCCAGAGATCACGCCATAGTCTCTCTATCCTGTGTGAATTAAGGTGTTAAATATTAGTGGTATAGTATGGTTTGAGTGTGCTTTAATATTTTTGTCTGTTAAGCACCAGCTGCAGTCTAACATGGCTAGAATAATGTGTAACTTCCAGACCAACCTTTGGTTGTGCACGCTTTTGCCTGCAATAAAACATCCATTGTCAGGGCCACGAACAGTCAACATCAAACGTGCCACTCCAACATTCTCTCCACCATGGTCAGATCGCACTCTGTTAAGTATTAAAACTTAAACTAGTATACAAAAAACAATCCGATGGTAATGCATGACTCAGGGTTAAGTCACTATGGAAGTGAAAAATGACCTTAGAGGATAGCCAAATTCCTCAACTGCCTGACAGAAAAAGGCCAGAGTGGTGTTGGAGCGATTGTTATTTGCAGCTCCCAGGTACATTATCTTTGGGCATAAGCAAACAAGTATAAAAACCATATACCAGTATACCAACATTTTACATAGTACAATTGTTAAGACTTTCTTTAGGTTTTATGTTTTGAAATTGATAACAAATTATCAATATTAAGTGGTTTGCTCAGTCCTCACCTTGCGAGAATAGCCATCAATCCCACCAAATAACACAATATTGTACCTGCAGGAACAGACAGAGGAAAGACATCATTTGTAAGTCTAACCTGTTTTGATTATATAATTTGTTTTGAACTATTTATCTAACCATTAACTTTGAGCTATATTGTACATAACATAATTGATATTTATACAGAGAAATGTATATATAATCCCCTAAAACCCCTTATAATTGGATATAGTACAATAATGAGTGGGAGCACAGCTGTATTATCAGCAAAGCATTTCAAGCATGATAGGTTATGATGGTTCTATTCTGATAAATTTCTGCCAATTCCTGTTGTTAAATTGTCATGAGCACTTATTACCTGATGAGCTTGTGATTGGTGTCTATGTGTACAAGGTACTTTGGGTAGGGCACAGAATAAGTTCGCCGGACAACACATCCCAGCTGAGTCATTCTTGTCAATATTCCAAAGCTGTCCACTCGATGCATCGATGCTTTGACTCTGTCCCATCCAACGTGATGTCCTTGTGCTTTTAAAGTCCCTTTTACCAAGCGATAACCTGCATGTGGCATTTGGTCTTTAATTAGTCGAACTAGTCCATCAAGCTCCTCATCTGTACATGCACTGTATAGGTTTCTGACTGACAAATTGTTCTCTGCCATTCTTCGAAACAGTGTAGCACGAGACACTCCCCACAGCTTTGAAATTGTAGTTACAGACAGACCAATATCCAGCAGATGAATAAGATTTTCCATGGGTATTATAATCCTTGGTCGTCCGCATGCATTTTGTGTTTCGACTTCAAAAACTGGCAGTGGTCGTTGAGTACTTTTATGGTTCATAATTGCCCTGTGTAGGTCAGTTAACATCTCTGCCACTTGCCTTGAGATGTCAACATGCTGTGCTACTGCTTCAATGAATACCATTTCCTGGGTGCATACAAAGTCTAAGAAGTCAATATCTAATGGTGTATTTTGAAGTGCATGTGTAAGCCGCACATGTAATCTTTCCAAGATGTGCTGTTTCAGCAAACCCTGCAAAGAAAATTATTTTAATAAAATACGTGCAATAAAAGTCAACATAAAAGTTTTGGCACATATAACCAAAAACTAGTAACTTTATACTTCGTACATGTCTATATGCTGTCCAAGTAATATCCCAATGATAAAAATATAAGGATTTTGTTTTATTTATTTTACACAGCCGAGCAACATACCCATGCTTCTTGGTGATCTTCCATTTCAAACGCTGACTCTATATGTTACTTCAGAAGAGGGACAAAAATGGACACAACGGAAGAGAAAGTTTGGTCAGAGCCAAAATCCTAGACAAAGGGATGTACTTAAGATGTTCTTACAGACCTACATAGTAGCTCTATATTAACTGTGACAAACATAATTAGCGTTAGCATTGATCGTCGTTACATTTACTCGTAAATGGAATCAGTAGCGCATTGCAACCGCCAACTATCCAAAACATTATCGCGGAGCTTATGACATGATACAAATATTAGTTTGCATCATTTACACTTTAAAACAACAAAACGTGATTTATTTATTTATTTTTTACTTTATAGTAGTGTATTGGTTGACAAATCATTAAGAATGCAGGATTTTAATACCACATATCTTACACATAAACACAGTCGTTTTTTACACTATAAAGGCCTACTATACAAGACATCATTAATTAGCTCACTGTGTAATTTAATTAAATAAAAAAAATAAAAATAAAAAAAACTTCAACTTGGTCTTGAGTTAAGCTAGCGTTAGCATTGATAGTCGTTACATTTACCGTAAATGGAATCAGCAGCGCATTGCAACCGCCAACTATCCAAAACATTATCGCGGAGCTCATGACATGATACAAATATTAGTTTGCATCATTTACACTTAAATTTGATTTATAGACATACTCACCTCAGACGAAGTAGTCGGGGGTCCCGCCATCACCAGTACTGTCTGCGGTTGCGCACTAGCCGCTTTTAGGATGTACCAAAGACTTACTGGACCAAACATTTTTTTTTATTATTATTATTATTTTTTTTTTTAAATAATCTTAAATCAAACATATAATATCGACGTGGGCCTCTGTTGAGTTCAGTGTTGTAACTTAACTAGAAGCGAGTTATATCAGTAAAGCTTAATTTTCCCTAAAGGAAAGATATAGCTCACGTCGCCCAAAGCCCAGATTTCCCATTTTCCCAGTGACACTTAAAGGCACCATGCATTTGTGGATCTGCGGATCTGAGCAGCGTGAAAATAGTCTCAAAACTCCGTGTGCGTGCGCAGCCTGATCTGTCCGTATCTGCCGATCCGTATTCGTGGGGTTAGACACTCGTAAGCGTAGGAAGTCTTTTGAAAACGAAAAGAGTGAGCTTTGTGAAGCTGAACGATCTAATTTGTGAATTTGCAAAATAATCGCACACGTTCAGATAGCTCAGTACGCATTTGTGACACCCAGTATTCACACACAAATCGTAGACGCGCACACAAATCGTTGTACGCATTTGTGAATGTTATGTTTCACGTGTGGGTCATGGAACACGCATTTGTGGCCATTTTGAGACTAATTTCACTCCATAAAAAACAACCTGGACGTGTTTCTCAACCAGACTCATTTCCAATTCGACTTCTCTTCAAGAACATGAACACCAGCTCAGAGGAAACCTAAAGGGGAGCTGTGTTCACCTTATCAAACGGTGACAGTCCTTTGATGCGGGCTCGGAAGTACCCAGCTGCCAGCAAAAGCTCCAGGATTTCCGCCAGCTTGACGCTTTGCTCTTCATCCTCTCGGGTTTCAACCTGAAAGTCAAAATACTCAGATGACTGACAATTGAGGATCACTTTTGGGTGTCCCGCGACTCTATTCGACAGCAGAACCTACAACCGAGACGTTTAATTAAACAGTTAACGCGCTTATAAATAAGTTACAGGCTAGCTTATTCCAGTGACTTCACCGTTAGCTAAGCAGCCTTAGTGTCGACATGCATCGTTTCATCGTTAAAAACCTAATGAAGATAAACCAGTACCTGAATGAGGTTCCCTTCTTGGTCATACTGAGCCCCTATTTTTGACTCAGTTCGCTTTCTGTTGAAGACAGACGTTGACACCGCCATATTAAACCATAGACTGTTTGGTTCCGGTGATGAGTCACATGACATTATCACGTGACAAACAAATCACATGGTACCGTCATATGACGAGCAAAATTCAGAGTTATCAGGTCTAACGTTTATCAGTATGCAATGCAACATTCGACAAAATCTACAGCTCGAACGTTGTCAAGTTGTCATAAAACATTTACTCAGTACACGTCTACACCTTTCTACCAACGAATCTGAATTAAATAACTTTACATTTGAACTTTTAAGTTATATTTTTACTTTTAAATTAATATTTTACACAACTTAAGTGGATTGGATGGTCCTTGACTATGTTTATTATGGTTGATAAACAACGTTACGTCAGGGGGACCAGACGTCCCCGATTTCCGGGGACAGTCCCCGTTTTGGTGTCCCTGTCCCTGGATAAAGCTGTCCCCAAAAATGTCCCCGATTTAGCTTTTAATGAATGAGAAATAAAATTGCATGTAAACTATTAACAACAGGTATTACGGTACCCAGGTAGCAAGCACGAGTTAGCATGGTGCGCGCATACTAGAACAACGGTTATTACGGTAGCCGGTCGTGATCAGTTCCAAGTGGTGTTATATTACTCAGAGGTTGCGCTAGACTTTTTCGTTGTCTGTCAGGTAGTATTTTAAAATAAAACTTGCCGTTCATCAGTCCTAGCAATATACAGTCACTGATGTGTGCGTCAGTATAATCGGTGTACCAGGAAATCGTGCACTTACAAAGTTCCGTGATGTTTGGAATGAAAACTGCGATTAGAGACAAGAGCCAATTAATGAGGTCAGTCGCCACCAAGTGGTCAGGTGTCTTAACTGTAATCTGTCAAAATGACAGATGGCCTTCAGATTTTTCTGTCATGGTTTTAAGAAAACGGTCAGTGACGGGAAATCTTCGGTTAATGCAACCCGTGCTATTACTACTACATTACTTTATTATTTGTATTACTTTTAGGGGACAGTAATTGTCCTAGTTTATACAGTTCAACCTGATAAAATAATTTTTATCTTTTCTTTTTTCTTTTTCTTTTCTACGAGCTTGAAATGTCCCCGGATTTCATTTCGGAAATCTGTGACTTGTTGTGTGACTTGTTGTGTGAATCAAGCAACTTCTTGTTACAAGTTTATAGCAGATAGGAATTTAGAGGGCAGGAGCTCTGTGCCAGAGAAAAAGAAAGTGTAGGACACGAGAGTGGAGAGAGAAGAACACTTGTGTAACTTTTATATATCCTATGGATACAATGTCTTTTTACTGGCAGCACAGCGGTGGACAGCTTGTTTATTCAAGGGAGAAGCTGCTTTTACTCTAAACAACAGGACGAGCCGGCATTGTTCACCCCATACCTGAGGAGCTGAGGAGGAGGCGACGAGGCCGCAGAGCCGGGACGAAGGTGAAGGCTAGGCCAACGGCTAAACGATGGAAGTACATCATTATGGGTAATGTTAACTGTCTCACCAACAAGACGGATGAGCTGGTGGCCCTTGTGAGGACCGACAGGACATTCAGGGAGAGCAGTTTACTGTGGCTCTCTGAAACTTGGCTCGGATGCTAACATGGATGTACCTGGATTCGAGAGCGGACAGGGACTGCAGATGCAGCGGCAAACGCAAAGGCGGAGGAGGACTCACACTGTTTATTAACATCAGGTGGTGCAACCCGAGCATGTTACGGTGAAGGAGATTGTACCAGACCGTATTACATGCCCAGAGAGTTCTCCCATGCCATTGTTGTTTGTGTTTATGTCCCTCCACGTGCACACACAGAGACCGCGTGTGACGTCATCCACTCCACCGTAGCGGGACTACAAACACAACACCCAGACGACTTGAGACTTACTTGAGACTTGCACATGTGTGACTTGGTCCCATCTCTGTTTGTTACTGAATCTAAAACAAGATTCATTTTGACGAGACTTTGGGGGAGAGAACAGTTATTTAAGATTGTGCCTGATTTAGACTAGAGCTTGAGCCTACTGAAGTTGTGATTTCTGTTGATGGACCAACATTTGCAGAGGCTGGACTGCTATTATGTAAAAATGATTTTTATGATATGCATATTAGATTAGATACTGTCATTACAGTGAAATGTTGATTGTCAGATGTAAAGAAGCAGTAAACTGCAGCATGTGCTAATGCTAAGCTATGGCGTATTAATAATAATAATAATAATAATATAATGTGTACTTTAACACTGATGTAGTTTTAAACAATTAACATGGTTTAGATAATATGAACTATTAAAAGCAGATAAAACATTAGTTAGCCAGATACAACAAACAATAAAATTGTAGATTAGGTTCAATTTCTGCAAATGATCCATAACAGTCAGTCATTTTCTATACCCGTTTCGTCCTGTTAGGGGTCACGGGGGTCTGCTGGAGCCTATCCCAGCTGTCATCGGGCGAGAGGCAGGGGTACACGCTGGACAGGTCGCCAGTCCATCGCAGGGCTAACATTCACACTCACATGCACACCTACGGGCAATTTAGAATCACCAATTGACCTAATGAGCATGTCTTTGGATGGTGGGAGGAAGCCAGAGTACCCAGAAAGAACCCATGCAGACACAGGGAGAACATGCAAACTCCACAGAGAAAGGCCAGCCGGCCCATGGATTCGAACCGGTGACCTTCTTGCTGTGAGGCATCAGTGCTAAATGATCCATAACAGTAAAGACCCAATCATGCCGTACATACAGATATATAAAACTGGATATTTACTGATTAGCATGTTGAGGCTAATCGCTCAGAAACAAGTTATCAACTTAACAGTACACTGTGCTAAATAACTGATGCTTCATTACTATATCTTTACTATACTTCTTTCATTCTCTTCTATTCTCTTCTTTCTTCCCTGTGCCCCGGACAGTTTAGGTCATTTTGGCAAGTTTACAAAGTTCTCTGGAGTCACATCAGTAAGTTCCCACCACAGAGAGCAAGCAGGTACTTATTTTGCATTCTAATTTGTAGTAATATTATCTGGCCATATTGAAGGTCTGATTTTATTTATTTATTTATAGTATGTTTGTACTTGGTTTCAGTCATTCAACCAGATTATACAGGCCTCCTGTCTTTACTGTACAATCTGCCTGAGTGTCCCACCACAAGCAGTGTTGTAATACTCTTTTTTCAAAATAAATGCAAGTGCTTTGCTGTCATCTGCTGTTTACTTCTGTGTTATGTGTGAGGGTTTGTCCAACTGTTGGTTGGACCCTAAAGCATGAGATAATACCGTGTGTAAAAGTCAAGTGGAGTTTATTCACAAACTCGGTCGGGAGATAAATCCCAAGACAACAAAACAAAAATACAAAAAGGCCAACAAAAGTCGCTGGAAACTCCAGGAGTACTGACAAAAGAACTGAAAACGGCTGCTGGGGCAGGATTCTTGCTCTCCTTTGGAGGCACTGGAGGGAAGAAACAAAAAACACAAGAGATAAGTCCATAGTTAGCAAAAGAGTCTCCTTGAGTGACAAAAGCCAAAGCGCTAGCACTATAGTAGAAAACATTTCTGATCATTTCAGTCATTATCCTGACAGATGAACAGTAGGAGAAGGAAGTTTCAGACTGGTTCAGCTACACCTTCTAAACTGATACAGTAGTGTGGGATACATGCGTAGGAATAGAAAAGTCCTGCCCAGAAAAAACGAAAAGATGGTGAAAACCAACATATCTGGATTACTCACCCCTGCAGAGGTGCAGGGCTACTGGCTGGGGCTCCACTCCTTGGGGACAGCATCTGGCCTGTTTCCTGCCGGAGGCTCGCATCAACGTGTCCATGGATGCATTAAAAACGTAGACAGGAAGCAAGAGAGAGAAGGAGAAGGAAGGGTCAGACTGGTTCAACTACTGTACAGGTGGAATAAAACAGCTATACTCAACAGAAAAAAAAAAAAAAGATTGGATTACTTACCCCTGCAGATGTGCAGGGCTACGGGCTGGGGCTCCACTCCATGGTGTTCACATTGGGAGGTTGCCGGGAGGATGTGGAGCTGTTCTTACACACATCCCTTCTCTGTGAGAAATATGAACAGTCTGAATGCAAAGGACTACTGATGGAGTAATATGGGATACATGTGTAGAGACCATACAGATGCAATAAAACGGTCCTACTCAACAGAAAAACAAGAAGATGGTGAAACCAACATATCTGGATTACTCACCCCTGCACAGGTGGAGAGCTAGGGGCTGGGGCTCCACTCCATGGGGACGGGTGAGGTCGCACGGAGCCTTGTCCTTGTAGGTTGCCAGGTGGACGTGGAGCTGCTGCTGCTGCTGGGCACCTTCCATGAGAGAAAGATGAACAGTTTGAATGCAAAGGCCTACTGATGGAGTAATATGGGATACATGTGTAGGGACCATACAGGTGGAATAAAATGGTTCTACCCAACAGAAAAATAAGAAGATGGTGAAAACCGACATATCTGGATTACTCACCCCTGAAGAGGGGGAGGACTGGGGGCTAGGACTCCAATCCATGGGGATGGGTAGAGTCACAACGAGCCTTCTCCTTGCAGGTTGCCAGCTGAATATAGAGCTGCTGCTGTGCACCTTCCATGAGAGAAAGAAGAACAGTTTGAATGCAAAGGACTACTGATGGAGTAATATGGGATACATGTGTAGGGACCATACAGGTGCAATAAAACATAAATAAAACATATCTGGATTACTCACCCCTGCAGAGGTGGAAGGCTGAGGACTGGGGCTCCACTCCATAGGGACAGGTGCGGTCACACCGAGCATTGTCCTTGGAGGTAGCCAGGTGGATGTGGAGCTGCTCTTGCTCACCTTCCGTGAGAGAAAGAAGAACAGTTTGAATGCAAAGGACTACTGATGGAGTAATATGGGATACATGTGTAGGGACCATACGGGTGGAATAAAACAGCTCTACTCAACAGTAAAATAAAATAAATGGTGAAAACCAACATATCTGGATTACTCACCCCAGCAGAGGTGGAAGGCTGGGGGCTGGGGCTCCACTCCATAGGCTCATCCGTGCGAACACGGGGTCGCCTGAGCATACGTTTCTGTGAGAGAGATAAACAGCCAGAAAGTAAAGGACCCCGTTCAACTGGTTCAGAATGAGTGCAGCCAGACTGCTGCTGTAACATCAGTAACATCATTACACCCGAGTTTCCCATCAAAATGAACTTATTATATTTCACACAAACTGGCTTCTGTTGTTTACCCAAGTATCAAACGAAATTGAGTTAAGTATAGTTTAATCTATACGTATGGCCAGTTTAATCTGTGGGTTAATAGTGCAGTCCTTAGGCTTGTGTAATTACAGCCACAAAAAACAAATACAACACATTTAAACAGGAACTGCAATACCAAACATATAACAAAACACTTCACAAGAACATAGAAAACATTTGAAACCACGGCCAACAATACAGACAACAGAAAACATGTATGTTGCCTTCATCTTGAGAAAAATGAGAAATAAAAGCAGAACTCATTGAGGATGTTGTTATTAAATTTAAAATATATTTCAGCTTTACCTGCTTAGTAACACAGATTGTACTTATAATTATATTTTGCCGATAAAAGCTTGACATAGGCCTAGTTGTTGGAAGCTGTGGAGTAAACGCTATAAATAAATAAATAAATAAATAAATACTTAAGTAGATACAAGCTAAGCATCAATTATCATAACACTGCTAGCTGGCTAGCTGCTTCGCTTGGAAAAAGGCTGTCATAAAATATTAAAATAATATAAATATTCTTACTTTTGCCATTTTGAGTAATCTTCTCGGAAATCAGTTGCACTTGGGTCTCGCAAGTTTGTGAGTAAGTGAAATGGTCGGTTTTTCGAATATAAACGTACAAAAAAGTAAACACTCTTTCGAACATAAATGTTCTCCATAGCGACGGGCGCCATAGCGCTTATAGCTAGTGCTTTAACGGCCTACGTCACGACTACGTGCCCCAGGAGGCAAAACCCCAGAGTGATACTGGCGGGCATGGAGAGTGGGTTAGTATATACAGTCAATGGTTACCGTAAATAGTACTTACTAGTTACTACTAGTACTACTTGAGGTAACTTCACTGATAATTTGTTTGTTTGGTTGAAATTATACAACACAAATTCGTTTAACGGTTTTTGCGGGGGGGGGGGGGGGGGGGGGGGGGTTGTGTGTGTGTTTTTTTTTTTGTTTTTTTTTTAATGGTATTCTCGTAACTTGTGTAACTGTTGCATAGCTTTGGCCAGGGACGGACTGGGACCAAAAAAAGGCCCTGGACTTTTTCCCCCAAATAGGCCCACCCACCGACCGGGGTGCGCCAAGAGAATTCTAGTATATGGTTTTAAAATAATTAAAAACCCACACATACAGTTGTTTTCAGTGTTTATTTAAGAACTGTTTGAATGTATTGAGGACAGTATCAAGTATCACTGATCATTCGTTTTCAAAATTTTCAAATTAAAATCCCTCACACATTCTTTATTCTCTTTTCAAAAAATAAAAGTATAATAAAAATCCCTCACACATTATTTTTTCCTGCCTGCCATTTCCCGAGCGGTAGGCTAGAGTGGAAAACCAAAGTCAATCCCAAACTCTGGGGAAATATTAGTGTCTTCTTTGTTGTCCTTTTGACAGATTACAGGCCTACCGGTGTGATTGATTGACAAATGTTCGCTACAGCGCCATCTGCTGGTAGGCCGTTGTGTTACACTGCTATTACACTGACAGGGCCAGTCGACCGAAAAAAAAAAAAAAAAAAAAAAAAAATCGGCCGTGAACTGGACGGCCGTTCTGGAGTTTGACAGAACGCACAGATTACCAGTCCGTCGCTGGCTTTGGCTACTCAGCAACACATTTATTACATGTCAAAAATCTGTTAAAGGTGCTGTAGGCAAGTCGTATTCTGTCATATTTGCTGAAACTGACCTTATCTGACCCTATTGGCTCCTCTGGCCCCTCCTAGAGCCTGTAGCGCGATTTGCAAGACATCCACCGCTCCACACTCAGATGCACCAATCAAGGCCAGGGGTGTGTCTAACAGAGTGTCAATCAGCCTCCGCTCCCTCTTCCCCGCGCACGTCGTGCACGCTCATATATCTACCACGTAGCAAATTGATAAATCTAAATTGTGGAAGAAAACGCCACAATGAATGCTTCCAACTATTACTGATAGCAGTTCAATTCAATTCAATTCAAAATGGGCTTTATTGGCATGAAAGTTTCTTAAAAAACAATAGTGCCCAATATTGTCCTAAAGTTGACTAAATATTTTGACCTAAAGTATAACGACTGTACCGTTTTGGGCTTTAGCGGGGAGGGGGGAGGAACTGAGAAATTGTCGATGTTCAAACTTTTTGGCTAAGTCCTGAATCTTCGCAATCCTGCCCTCTGCACCTTTAATCAAAATAGTGAAACTAAATTTTGATCTTTACTTTGGTTGAGCAGTTAATTTGTATCACTTGATTATACTTTTATTAAGTGGTTCTTAAGCTTTGTTACATTCTATGGTTTCTATTTATAGTTCTTATAAATTCATTACTGATACTGGTTTACAACTGCTCCTATTAAAGATACTAAGGCCAATACAGTACATATTTATGATTTTGACTCTAAATCTCCAGGAGAACTGCTGTCAGCTACGTTAACTTTTACTATTTCAGATATGAATGAAGAGTGCATTTATATTTATTACAAGATGATTCTCTCTTTCAGTAAGTCCCCCCCTGCCTCGGTCCACCTTCTTAGTATAAGACTTTGAGTTGTGACAGAATAGTATTGCATTTATATTTTTCATTAGTCTAAATATTTACACTTTTATTTTCCTCCATAGTTACTGTGTGGATCATTGGTGACATGTTTGTCCAGTGTGGGCCTACAGAGCTACAGAGAACCTCAGAAGAAACCTCTGCAAGCTGGACGTATGTGTGTGATGTTTGACTGATGTGAACTTTGATGGAAAAGCTTTCCCCACTTCTTGTCCTACTCCCTGTGAGGAAGGGCAGCACAGAACATCCTCATCATCCTCTGAGGTGGCAGTGACATGTGAGAGGTCAGCCAAATGAAGCTGGTCATCATGATGAAGGAGGACATGCACCCACTTACACCTGCTCATCTTCATTCTTATAACCCCACTCTTAAGCCCACTGAGACTAATACAAACCTTGTTTGACCTGTTTACTTTTACATTTTATAGTCTGAAATACAGTCACCATTTTGTGATTAATGTCTTGTTCTGTTACAGTCAGAAGTTATAGGTCACATTTCAATAAATTCTCTTTGTATTTACACTCCTTATGTCTTTTGTACTGACTGTCAGTGTTACAAAATATCACTGTCAACGACAGTACAAGTAAATCATAATAATTGATCATTAATCATAATAATTTAATAACAAAATGATTACTGCTATTCAAGCAATAAAACATTGGGCTATAACAAGGAAGCAGTGATGAAGTGAAGACTTTCAACTGTTCTCTGCTCTGCGAGAAGTCCTGTTAGTCCAGCGCTTCATCTCATGTTGAATGTCACTGAGGCTTGTCTGGATCACACAAACAGACATGTAAAATAATGTGTGATATCATACTTATTATAACTTATTCCACAGTGCAACAGTGACAGCTGGGATAGGCTCCAGCAGACCCCCGTGACCCCTAACAGGACTAAACGGGTTTAGAAAATGACTGACTGACACAGTGCAACAGTAACGCTGATCATATGGAAAAGGGACGTCAACAAGACAAACGTTTCCTACTTTACGTGGTGGAATAAAAATTTCCAACTTCACACAGCTGCGCTGCATTGAACATTATCATCCCTCTATTCTAAAACTTCAATATTTCTGACACACAGGAGCTATGCTGGATGACTACCCTAGGGCTAATTCAATAGCCGGCTAATTTTCTAATTAACTTCTGCTACCAGGCTAGCTCTGTTGGTCACAGACACTATACATATAAATAATACTCAAAATTAACTTACCGTTCTAAGATGTTCTGTTAAGAGTTGCAGCAAAGCAGCCAGTTATTATTTGTATTTAAAATAATCAAAATGGACCAAAACCATAAAGACTGCCGTGAAGTAGTCATTAACTCCTCGCAAATAATAAACACAATGCCTCATATTTATAAATCACTTAAAAAACAATCCTTTAAAATATTGATTTAAATTATAAAACAGTAGCACACTTCTAATTAGAGGCATATAAAACACACACTAAACTTTGTAAATTAATCCTGAATAATACTGAAATAGTGTCAAATATCTGAGACACAACTTTCACTGAATACTTAAAATAATAATATATGAATAAACGGACCTGGAGTCAGTCAGTCGTTCCACAGCGGGACAAACTGTCCATTCACATGACACATATTCATTTCATAATAGCCAACTTTCATGAAGAAAACACTAAAGCTCATGACGAACAAATCCGAGCCAGCTAGCTAACATTTATCCAGGGCTAGCTAGCTGGCTACTAGGACAAATAAACAAACTTGCTAAAAAACGGCGTTTCACCTCCACCTATCCAGCCCGACATCAACAAATGCCTTACGTTCGCTTCCTCCTTTTTCTTTTTCTTGCGTTTTTCTGCGCCACTGGCATAACTTCGTTTCGATGCCATCACTCTATTTGTTTTACTTAATATTTTCACTAACGGTAATGATGGGTAGCTGTCAATCATTCCCATCATACCTGTCGGCTGCCCGCTACGTCGCTCACTGTGTGACAGTGCGGTCCAACGAATATGATAATGCCACAAAAACACCAGCCACAGATTAAAGTTTATTTTATTTATATCCTACATTTATTTTTATGCATATAAAGGACGTAACAAACAGAGATAGCGAAAGATAGAGACAGGACATGTTAATTCTCCTCAGAATTAAGGGGTTCCCGAGGCTGAACATCCAGCTTTGGGGGCCCCTGGTGGCTTGGGAGCCCTAGGCAGTCGCCTAGTATAGCAAGAAACGGCTCTGCTTCCAAGTCCCTGATACTTTCAAAAGCCACATTTCCACAGCAGGAACTTTCCCTAAGAACTAGGAACCGCTAAAGGTACATCAATATGTTTCCCTCGCAGGGAACTATAATAAGCTTATGTTATCTCTACAAAGTTCCTACCCTTTGGGTGGCACATTTAAAAAGTGCAGGAACTCTGAGGGTGGGCCTTGCAGTTGAACATTTCCGACTGGTGGAGAACTTACAGCAGTTCTTCTCACAGTCAATCTCTCTGTAGTGCTTGCTTTAAGTTTAGCCATTTGGATTTCCAGCATTGACTCAATAAGGATTCAAGGATTCAAGGATTCTTTATTGTCATTACAACACGTTGACACATTGGAAGGACCGAAATTGGTTCCTCTGGTCTCGATTCAAGCCATAAGTAAAACAAGTATGGCTACGGAGGTCCTCCAGCATCACAGAAGAAGAAGAAGCTGTTCCTCAGTCTGGTGGTCCGGCTCTTGATGCTCTGTAGCTTCCTGCCTGATCGGAGACGGACAAACAGTGTGTATGCGGGGTAGGTGGTGTCTCTCATGATGCAGATCGCCCCTTTTCTTGCATCTGGAGGTGTAGGTGTCCGTGGTGGTGGATAGATTGTGTTCTTTCTTCTTTCAGCTGCCGTGCCACACAGTGATGCAGGAGCACAGGACGCTCTCCACCACACATCTGTAGAATGATGTCAGGACTGAGCTCCCCAGTCCGGCGTGTCTCAGCCTCCTGTGAAAAAAGAGGTGCTGGTGTGCCTTCCTAACCAGGCAGGAAGTGTTGGTGCTCCAAGTGAGGTCGTCTGTGAGGTGGATGCCCAGGTACCTGTAGCAGGAGACCACTTCCACCGCCGTCCTTCCTCCCGAAGTCCACGATCATCTCCTTGGTTTTCTTCACGTTGATGCAGAGGTTGTTTTCTCTGCACTAACCCTCCAGGTGTTCTACCTCCTTCCTGTAGTGGGACTCGTCATTGTTAGCGATGCGTCCGACCACAGCTGTGTTGTCCACAAACTTCACACACAGCTCGGGTGTATCAGTCATATGTGAGGAGGGTGAACGGGAGGGAGCTCAGCACACAGCCCTGGGAGCAGCCGATGCTGATGGCGATGGAGGAGGATATGGAGATTAATAAGAGTCAAAATAACTACGCTAGCGAAGCAACAAATCAGGATTAACAGCAACACTGCTGGATTCTCCTCCACGCTGTCATTTCTGTTGCAGTGACACCTGTAGTCTTGTGCATTACTGCCACCTACTGGACTGGAGTAAAGGGGCACAGACAAGACAACCAATGGTCTAAATGTAATGCATAGTTAGTAAAGCTTTTAGGGTAACACTTTACTTGAATATGTGTTCATAAGACTGACATAACACTGTCATAACCATGACATTACACCTGTCATAAACATTAATGAATACTTATGACAGCTGTCATTAAGTGTCATTCTGTAAATTATGTCACTTTTGATGTAAAGTTGACATTGTTTGAGGTGTCCTTGTTATGACAACTTGACATAAGCCAAGACAACAAAACCTGTCATAAACATGTCATTGCAGACCTAATTGCCAAACCAAAAAAACCCATTTAGCGTGATGTCTTAACGTGACATTAAACCGTCATATATGGAAGGTTTTGACTACAGTGTCACCTACTACAGTGATTTAATAATTGTAACTTTTCATTACGATGTCATTAAGGGTCATTACATAGTCAAATCAGTTTATAACTGTGTCATGAATAATTTTTCTGAATTCAAGTAAAGTGGAATGATTTTGACTTTCCATTAGGATGTCATTAAGTGTAATTACATAGTCAAATCAGTTTATAACTGTGTCATGAATATTTTTTCTGAATTCAAGTAAAGTGGAAAGATTTTGACTTTCCATTAGGATGTCATTAGGAGTAATTACATAGTCAAACGAGTTTATAACAGTGTCATGACCATTCTTTCTGAATTCAAGTAAAGTGGAAAGATTTGAACGTTTTGTTAAAATGTCATTAAGTGTAATTACACTGTCAGATGATATGAATACCTTAACAAAAGCAACAGACAAGTCAAGAGATAGTGTTTCCTTAATGTATTTCAACACAAACATTTATTGTGATGTTATCCAGCATTTTTTTTTATCCAGTCCTTGTCAGCTTTCAGGTCCCTGTTGGCCTCGTCCAGGTAATTAACAAGCTCCCCAAGATGCATCTTCTGTTGATCTATCTTGGTTTGTTCCTTCAGTTTGGCCAACTCCGATGTCCCTGTTGGAGACACTGAAACAAAGTATTACAAGTGGATTACTAAGGGTCAGTCGTGCATGGTGGTGGTGTACTGGAATACATTATATTGAGTACACCAACAAAATTCCCAGTATTTTTGTGCATATTGTTTATTGAGAAGACAGGCAAAAATGGAAATACTGTCTCAATCAGCCAACTACTATATATATATATATATATATTAGTATAAATAAAAGGTAAATTTCCAAGCCTACTGGCAAAAGGAGGAAAAAAAATAGACTGGGAATATCTGATTGACTTTCTTTTCTTTGATATGATAGGTCTATAAATGTTTGGACACTTTTTATTTAGTCGTTTACCAAAATATACTGAAGTTACAGGGTTAGGATTATTTTTCTTATCCTGCAGAGCTTCATGTTTCTCATCTGTGGTCCTGGACACTGCTCTTTCTGAAAAGTTGATAAAAGTGCCACCACTGCTCAACCACCTGATTAAATGTTAGGCCATGTAAATAAGGATCTGATGAGAAGAAAACTGAGAAAATATTAATCTGTTTAAAACCATAATTGATGGAGGAAAAAAAGATCAAACCCATAGATTCATGCAAACTAAGATGAATGTATCTGTTTTAACCACATGAACAATGTTAACTATGTTAAGTTTGTTTTAATTATGCAGGCTAGTTTTTATTTTGCCTCCTGGAGTAGTGAACAGAAATAGTGCACCAGAAATAAATATAGAATAAAATTAAGTGTTTCTATTACTGTTCTTTCAAATTCATACAAGTTTGTGCATATTTTTAATATTAATCCCCTGTTTATCCATAAAGCGTTTAGAAAGGCAACTTGGCTTGAAGAGTTTTTGAGAAGACAAGTTTTTTTTTTTTTTTTTTGGGGGGGGGGGGGGGGGGGGGGATTTGGGGATATATCATGACCTGTATGACTGAGAAACTTCACAGACAATCCTATTTACTTATTTTAAACCGGATTTGAGACACTTTGTATTAATATATAAATTATTTTAGACAGTTCTGTGTTCTCAGAGACAAAGAAATGTACGCTTCATGAATCTACAGCAAGGTATAATCACCCACGAGAGAGTTACATGTTCATCTTTGATTACTGATTTTGAAAAAGAATAAAACCATAAAAGAATAAAGACATGAATTATATTCTGTGCAAATACATGAAAACGACTTTGGCTTTGTTTTTTCTTAAATTCTATCATGCTACTGTAAATACTCAATATTTTATAACTCAGAACTTAGCTATAGAAGAGACATGTAAACATTAGTATATATTGTGTGTGTTTTTTTTTATTTTGTTAATGAAACCATTCACTCACTCATTCACTCACTCATTCACTCACTCATTCACTCATTGTCCGTAGATGGCTGGAGCAGATCCCTGTTGATGTCTGTAGCTTTTTCCCGATAAGAAATGGACAAAAGATGTTTTGCCCAATACCTTAAGGACAGGCTGACAGTACATCTCAGGGTTAACACAGAGAGACACCAGGCCCCTCTGGACATAGACATGTATACATAGACGCCTCATTGAACGCTGGGCCGTACGTCAACGTCGCCGCCATATTGGAGGAGGACGCTCTGTCCCGCGAGCCAATACGAGTCAATGGAATGAACTCAGTTCAGCATCTTCTTCAAAGTGCTGTAAGTTAACGACTCACACTTACACATTCACACACAAACGTAGAAATCCATCAGGAAAACCAATAGGAACCATAAACAATGTCTGTTGTTCAATGTCCTATCGGTTTCTGGCTATATATGCTCATGAGTGAATGTGTAAATGAGAGGCATTAACTTACAATACTTTGCAGACACTTAATAAAAGTTCACTCCATTGACTCGTACTGGTTCACGGGACAGAGTTGCCTCCTCCAATGTGGCGGCAACGTTGACGTTCAATGAGGCATCTATGCATATATGTCCATGGCTGTGGACAGGGCTCCTCACCATCACAGGACAAACAATCAGTCACACTCACATTCACACACACACACACAAAAGGGGGAAAGGGGTAAGGGGTGCGGGAGGGGGTTACTGCAGAGGTCAAGCTGAGGCTGGGTCTTTCAAGGCCTTTTGAAGATTTTGAGAAATCTCTTTTTCAGAGACTTCCTCTTCACTTTTTTCGGCGCCTCCTCAGTCTGCTCTTCGAGCTGTTGCGGTATGTCCATCAACTCTTTTCTAGAGTCCTCCTCCTCTGTCTTCTTCATGGCCTCGGTCATGGATTGCAGGCGTTGCTGGAGGGCAGCCTTTTCCTGGTCCCACTGTTTTCTTTGGTTGTCCAGGTCCTCCTGCATCTTGATGGCTGCAGCTGTCATAGTTGATCTGGTCACTATGTTCTCAGAAGCGTAGCGGATCTTTTCGTCTTCCCACTGACGTTGTTGCTCGTCCATCTGAGTCTGCATGACAGTCAGTGCAGCTTTAGCTTTAGCATTTTCCTCTGCTTGTTGCTGAAGACAGGTCTCTGCTTCCATCAGCTGTTTTCTGGAGTTCTCCCCCTCCTCCACTGTCTTCTTCATGGCCTCGGTCATGGATTGTAGGCGTTGCTGGAGGTCGGCCTTTTCCTGGTTCCACTGTTTTCTTTCGTTGTCCAGGTCCTCCTGCATCTTGGTGGCTGCAGCTGTCATAGTGGATGTCGTCACTAAGTTCTCAGAAACGTAGCAGAGCTTTTCCTCCTCCCACAGACGCTGTTGCTCGTCCATCTGAGTCTGCATGACAGTCAGTGCAGCCTTGGCTTTAGCGGTCTCCTCTGCTTGTTGCTGAAGACAGGCCTCTGCTTCCATCAGCTTTTTTCTGAGGTCCTCATTCTCCTCCGCCGTCTTCTTGATGGCCTCGGTCGTGGATTGCAGGTGTTGCTGGAGGTCGGCCTTTTCCTGGTCCCACTGTTTTCTTTGGTTGTCCAGGTCCTCCTGCATCTTGGTGGCTGCAGCTGTCATAGTTGATCTGGTCACTATGTTCTCAGAAGCGTAGCGGAGCTTTTCTTCTTCCCACTGATGTTGTTGCTCCTCCATCTGAGTCTGCACGACAGTCAGTGCAGCTTTAACTCTAGCGGTCTCCTCTGCTTGTTGCTGAAGACAGGTCTCTGCTTCCATCCTTTTGTTTTCTTCTGCGTGGAGAGCGTCTTCTAGCTGTTTACTGTGCAGGGAAACATTTTCATGCATCTCCTCCTTCTTGTTGAGCTCCTGGTGAAGAACAGCAATCTCTTCTTTCGCCTCTCTTCCTTGGGTTGTGAGCTGTTCTTTCAACTGCTCTAACTCTTTTCTTAGAGCAGCATTATCTTGCTCCAGTGATGAGATCTTGTCGGTCTTTTCGCCCACAATTCTGTGAAACTCCAGCTCCGAGATCTGAAGTAGAGTGTCGTTCTCAATCCTAGCGCTGGTGGGTTCAGGCTGGACAGCAGGCTCCGGTTTCTCAGCTGGGTTTCCAAGCAGCATTTGGAGAATAGGATGTACTTCAGCTGCTGCAGGCTGCTGTATGGACTCTGTAATAGCCTGCAGTTTTTGCAGGGTATAAGCCGTAGGAGGCAGATTGGGATTGGCAGGTATTACTAGACCTGCAGTTTGAGGCCTGCTGTAGAACAGCACTCTAGTCATCTCCGTCAGTTTCGGAAGTGCTGAAGGTTGCACTTTGATCCTTACGATCGTCTGTGCAGAGTTTGGTGCAGCTGGTGCATTGAGAGCAGCGACAGGAATTTCTGGAGCTGCCTCAAGTACATGGGTAGGCACTTTTGGAGCTGCACATTGGAGCATGGCAGCAGGCTCCACTTTAAATGTGATCTCAGTCCATTTTCTTGGTGTGGACTGTTGTATGGTCGGTGCCCATTCCATCGTCTCTATCCTATATGGCCCTATTGTAGACCACATGTCAGCCCATGCAGGGGTATCTTCAGCATGCTCTTCAGAAGCTGCAGGAATCTCTGGAGATGCACTACGTACAGCGGCAGCTGCAGTAGGCATTTCTGGAGATGTGGTACGCACTTCTGGAGATGCAGCAGCCATATCTGGAGATACGGCAGCCACCTCTGAAGATGCGGCAGGTGCTTCTGAAGATGCAGCAGGCACTTCCAGAGAAGTGGCAGCAATATCTGGAGATACGGCAGCCACCTCTGGAGAGCCGGCAGGCATGTCTGGAGATGCGGCAGGCAGTTCTGGAGAAGTGTCAGCCATATCGGAAGATACAGCAGCCACCTCTGGAGAGCCTGCAGGCATGTCTGGAGATGTGGCAGGCACATCTAGAGACAGGGACAGCCAATCTGGAGACCTGGCAGGCACTTCTGGAGAGCCGGCAGGCATGTCTGGAGATGTGGCAGGCACATCTAGAGCGAGGGACGGCATGTCTGGAGACATGGCAATCACTTCTGGAGATGTGGCAGTAATACCTGGAGATACGGCAGGCACTTCAGCAGCTGACTCACATACTGTGGGAGCTACAACAGGAATCTCTGGAGCTGCATCAGGTACTGTGAGAGCTGTGGCTAGTACTTCAGTAGCTGACTCACATACTGTGGGAGCTACAACAGGAATCCCTGGAGCTGCATCAGGTACTGTGAGAGCTGTGGCTGGTACTTCATTTGCTGCGGCTGGTATCTCGGCAGGTGTGTGGGACAGATAAGGCAATGTGGCAAGCAACTCAGGTTTGGTTGCCTGTGTGCTTGTTGCAATCAAACCAAAGTTGATTTTCACAGTTGCCATCTGGTCCTGTTTTCTGATTCCCCATTTCAGGTCAGCGGCCTCGGTGTTCTTGTGCCCCTCCTGTGCGGGGGGATAAGTCTGCTTGGTCTGGAGCACTGGAAAGTCTTCATCATTGAGCTGCATGCTGACGTTTTGCTCAACCTCCTCCTGGAAGTTAGAAGTGATCCCAGAGTCCGTTGGCTGAGACATCTCCTGGTTCTTCTCTGAAGACTTCGTGGCAGACTTCGTGGCAGACGATGCGGCAGACGTTCCGGCAGACGTCGCGGCAGGCGTCGCGGCAGTCTTCGGTGGAATGAAGACTTGGTGTTTAAAGTTACGCAATACGACTTTAAACTCTCTGTGAACCTTGTTGCGGTTCGGGTTTGAAGCGGTAGGCTCCATCTGAAATCGAGCAGTGTTCACTGTTCGAATCTCTGACTGTCGCTCCGTGGAATGTGAAGTAATCTTCTCGCTCATTTTCTCTGTGTTTTGTGGTAGGTACCGATCAAAAACTGAGTTATGGCTGTCAGGAGCTGGGTCCTATTTATAGTCCCGGCAACATTCTGCAGATCAAAGGCAGGCCTTGAAGATCAAAGAATCTGACTCTGGAATGACATCACATGTCGTCATGTGATTACATCATGAGAAGCTGACAGATTCTTTTACACATGGAAGGCGGCAACATTCCATCACTTCAGTATGGACACGTGAGAGGTGACCTCAGTCAATCAGTCAGTCAATCAATCAATCAATCTACCAATCAATCAATCAATCTATCAATCAATCAATCAATCAATACTCAATGAACCAATACATTTTATCCTTCGCTTGATGTAGTAAGACCTCAATGCTTGTCAAAGACCTCGTATACATATGTTGACTACATCAGTGTTGGCTAATGTCGGCTCCCTCACTTGGATGAGAGAGATAGACATGTTGCAGCAGAGATTAAAAACCTTTTAGTGTTGAACCTAGACTTTATTGGCCATTGAAACTTGCGATGCAGACCCGAAGCACTCACGTCCAGTTTGAGCAGCTTCCCGATAATCACCTCCAGCACGTCCCGTCTAATTGATGGTACGTACACCGTCACCCTCAGGAGGTTGTGGACGTAACACTCCTGTAAAGAAGGATCAAGTATCGACATAACTGTGGTTAATACTACGAATATACAACAATATTCATGACACGTATGATGTTACAATGAAACTGTTGCATAATTATAGCAAAAATCAAGCAAAACTAATAAAACGGCAATGTCTAATAATGGCAGAGCTGAAAATCTATTTCCTGACTACAGTGTATTTAATGTTATGTATTCACAATCTGATGATGTTTGAAATTACTAAACAAGGTCTCCTTTATATGTGATGAGGCACAACAGTCGCAGCTCTCCAACTATACTAAAATGTGTATATATGCAGCCTCAGTTTTTTCTTACCAGTGTCCTGGAGGATTTCTGTATGAAGGGGGAGTTGTCCTGCAGAATAGGCATCTCGTGCTAAAACAAGAGCACAAATACTTATAGTAACATTCTACAATATTAGGTTATTTTACTCATTTTATTGACTGATTATATATTAATGCACATATGTCGCTCTATGACATGTTTGGCATAAATGGATGGATTAGGGATACTTTGCAGATAGAGCCAATAGTTAAAGAGAGAATGGGAGGCTCTGAAGAGCGGGAAGTCGCTCTGACGCTCCCGTTCAGAGCGACTGAACGGGAGCGTCAGAGCGACTTCCCGCTCTTCAGTGATGTCCTAACTTCTGGAAGATTCCTACCACACTTGTCTACAGAGGCCACATGGTGCCCCAGTTACATCTGTCCCATCAGAGGATAGAAACATTATTTCCTCAGGCTGATGCACGTTAAGTTTGTTGCTATGTTTCTGCGTTAGTCTGATTTTCCAAACCCTACCTCTGCCAAATCTGCAGTTCCTCAAACGGCCACTTGAGGCTGGCTCCAAAAGCGAGTCAATGGTCGTAGATCCTCAACGTTAAAATGCTAAAATGCTCTACAGAGACTGAATACACAGTATAATCTGGACCCAACCTGACTCATCTCCATGTTAGCAGACACCAGGAAGGTAATGCTTCTCTCTTTCTCTCTACAGAGCGTCCACAAAGTGTTGACGACGCCCAGTCTGTTCGGAGGAGAAGGCGGGTAAGAGATCCATCATTACGCCACATTATTAGTTCCACTGGTAGTAGCCACGTTAAGGATCCTTCGTTAATCCAGCGGTCCCAACAGGTCGCCTCCGATCACAGACAGCCCCGACACCCTGTCGCCACTTCCTGATCCCGCCTTCCAACTGGCTGTGGAGGCCAAAGAGCTGGTGGAGGGCGTGGGCACCATCACTGCTGATGACAAAGGTATGGAAGGAAGTAGTCTGACGCCTGCACCTAGAAAAATGAAAAGTCTAGGAGGCTTCCATACATCATTGGTCAAAGATTCATGAAGGACCAGATCAGTAAAGTGACTCAGTGTCCAACTTTTGTCTCAATAAATCAAATTGAAGTACTTAATAATGCCAGTAACATACGTTCTTAATGTTTTGTTTTGCTGAAGATTATGAGGCTAGGTTTCTAGGAAAGAGCCCATACATGTTAATGATCTCTTTCAGCATCTGCGAGTACATCAGAGGCGGCGTCAGTCCCAGCTCCAAGTCCTCATCACGTGTGAGCGACAAAGAGCCGGAGAAGACAGAGGAAGGACAAGCGGCCGACCCCCCACGGCGGGACGATACACCCGACGGCAACGAACACTCCGGCAGCGCCACTTCCAGTACGACTTCAGAATCCAAAACAACGCAGCTTCGACAAATCGACGACGGATCGGTCACGTTTTCATGCCAAAGCTCGGTCGGCATCAAAAAACACCGTCCCCTGCCGTCTATTTCTTCTCTTGCAGGGTTCAGCGGCTGGACAGCGTTGACTCGGCCGCAACCCGAGGACTTTCGATGATAAATCACAGAAGTCTCTATGAGAAATGCTCTGCCAAATTAATAAAAGTCTGCTCCTCTTTGTTTTTTTTTGTGTGTTAACTCTTACAGCAGGTGGTGTTGGGGGAGCTGCATGACTGAGTCCACAACACACACACTGTAAACCTTGTTAATACTCCTCCCTGACCTCTTTTGTAACCCACTCAGAGTCACTTCATGGACTGCATGTAAAGGAGGACGCGTTCGCTTGGAAAGGACGATCCTGAGCTGTTTATAGTCTTCCTCTGTGTCACTCAAAGCCATCTGCCTCCGTCACACACGCTGTTTGCTCTGAAACGTTCACCAGAAGGGTTTAAAAAAAAAGAAAATCAGCAGTGTCCCTCTTCCATCATGCTAACTCTCCCTGTGTCTTTACTCATTAATAAAAGGCATGAAAGGTGGCTAGAGCTTTGCTGGGGCACAGGGCCCCAACTCCCAATACATTAAAATAAATAAATAAATCTACACAGAGCTCTGACTCTGTGTAGATTATTATAGGCTACATTATAGGCAAATTATCACTTATAGGCTACTCTGACTCTGTGTAGATGTGTAGATAGGCTACATTTGGAAATGCAGCAAACTTATTTAAGTTTGCCATTAAACCATTGATCAAATCACAGCACTGGCTATTACCAGCATAAATGTTAATGTTACCGTTAATGTGGACAATTATCATACCTCCCTCGTCCTCCTCATCTCTCCTCACTGTTCCTCTCCTTCTGCCTCTGTTCAGGAAGAATTTTCTGATGTCCATCTCTGAATAGTTTATCAGAAGGCTATGTTTAGTTTTACGGCTTCACAAACAGTATAGGCTACTTTTACAGGGCTCTCTCTACAGTAATAGTATAAATCATTATTAATTGTCCGCATGTGTGCATGCAGCCTACGCATGGTGTAAGTGTGTGTGTAAGGGAGAGAGCACAAGCTGGTAAACTGTTGCTAAATTTAGGCTACAATTGGGCCCGGATTGGCTAATCGGGAGGACCGGGACAATTCCCGGTTGGCCGGTCTGACTTTCGGGCCGCGAGGGCCGGTGTTCAATTATTATTTTTATTTATTTATTTATTTTGGGCCGGTGTTCGGTCATGGCACTGAGTGATCACGTTTATGCTGTTATGCCGTCTCCACTTTGCCGCAGATTTTTCAATAAAACGTGCTCAATGAAGATGATGAAACGGGTAAGACAAGATGTTGAACAAAATGCAACTGTACCTGTACCGTTCAAGTTAATTAATTAGCCTATCAAGTCAATGAATTGCGTGACATAACATATAGCCTGTCTAACCTAATAATTTAAATAATAATATGATGCAACGCCACATAACTGGCCACAAACTTTGCCTTGTAGCCCCTCAGATGCAAGATGCATCATCAAGCACCAGCCATGAGCCCACAGGTTCTGACTATAATGTTATTAAAGACTGCAACTGTTTTTTTTTTTTTTCAAATTTAATATTTAATATTTTATTCATTCTTTTTTTAATTTGTTGAACATTTAGTAATACACAGGACAAGATGTTACAATCCCTTGTGCCGAAATCCCAGGCAAAACACGTTTAGAGGCCCTGTTCGACTAAGAATGTAATATGACCAATAACCTATATTCTACCTAGGCTAACTAGAAGCTGCTGGCTTGTAAGCCCATTGAGCAGCAGAGGATACTTCAGACATTGTAAAACATACCTAACTAAACGCTGCTGGCTTGTATGGTCCGCTCAGCAGCAAACCATGGCTACCAAGTAACATGAGAACTAATATGTATGGAAACTAATAACTACGATTCCAAACAAACAAATCTACCATGCTGCGCTCCGTTGATGCAAGCTGAAGCACGTAACAAAGAAACAAATCCGTAACAAACCAACAAATCTACCATGCTCCGCTCCATTGATGCAAGCTGAAGCAACAAACAAATCAACTGTGGCCTACATGCGGCCTACATGCGGCCTACATCCTTACCTTAGTTAGCTCCCCAGCTAGCATGCTTCCTGCACACCCATAACCAGTCACTGGCTCTCTCTGCTGCCCGGGACATATTGCTAACCGCATTCCTCTGGCTTCTTCCTCGTATGCCAAGCTCACCCAGCAGAGAATGTTGTGTTGCAAAGAACAATGGTGGAGTTGTGCATTCATGTTGGAATAAATCCACATTGTGAAGCCACCACTACTTCCACTGAATTGGAATTATTTTAGAAAACATACATGGAATTACAAGGCTTTAGAGAACAGTGCGCTATTGTAGGCTTAACAAGTAAAGTTATAATTACGTTATTTATATTTTAATATAATATGTAATAGGTTGTGATGTAAAGTGGGCTGGTCTCAGATATGAAACTCCAGGGCTGAAAATGAGTCCCACTCCGGCCCTGGCTACAATAACACTACGCATTGAAAAACAGATGCTAATAATGTGGGCAACATTCTCTAACAGCGATCAACTTGTAATTTTTTCTGTCAAACTCTGTGCTCAAAGTGATGTGACGAGGCGAGCCCCAGCTGTTTCCACTGTATGTGTGTGTGTGTGTGTGTCTACAACGAAACACTCTGAAGAATCATGTTGCGTTCAATCTTACCCAGCTACAGAGGTGCTATTCCTGATTGGCTATTATGGCCCCTTTCTTTTTATCCTTGTTGTTTTTTTACTGGCTGGTAAGTGACAGGCTCGAGTCATGACTAAAGCAGGCACGCAGATGCGCTCATGAATGCCGTTTCCAGCGAGAGCAGCGCTACAATATTACTGGGGCACTGGAGGCTTTTACTCTGGCACGTGCCCCAGTGAATAAGGTCTAGTTACGCCCCTGCGGGTTGGCCAAAACTAATAAGACACACTCTCCAGAACGTCAGTAACGTCATGGCACTAATGTATGGTTCCTAAACTCCTCCCTTACTTTAATGTCTTTACGAAAGAATTTAATGTTTATATAGACACCTTAAAATAAATGACAAACAAGAAAGGTGAGCACACATTGATTTGCTTAGAAAATTCATTTTCACTTACCTCAAGGTGAAAAGTGCCTTATTTATTTATTTATTTTTCTGATTACATGTATTATTTATTTTAATGTAGTATATTGTGTTATTATTTTTGCATCGTTGGACTTGTTTGTTTCTATGTATGTTCTGATTGTACTACAAACTATTTTTGCATTAAAAAAAAAGCGCTTCCCACACAAATACTGAACCCTATTCAATTAAACTGGCATAAATCTCAACAGAGCTCAACACTTGCTAGTTTGGTCAACTGCATAACGACATTTGACCATAATGACCTTATTAGTTATGAGCTTATGAGCGGTTCGCGGACTACAGTCCCGGTCGGGTTGTCGCTCCGCCAGCACGTCACTGTAAGGCACCAGAAGCGGCTGCCCAACGTCTCTTTTTATTGGCGACGTCAGAGAGGCGTCTTAATTAATTATTATTTTTTTTAGCTCGTTACAAACTGTTTGGGATAGTTTCTCTTTAAATTTATTTACTCCTCATGACGGGACGTGTGAAGGAACCAGTTCCTTCACACATCCCGTCATGAGGGTAATCTTGTAGACTGGATTTTCCAGATTTAACTGTCAAACCCAGACCTGTGCTCCATCTTCCAGTTTCTGGTAAGTTTGACTTGATGTAGAAATCGTTTATTTTAGTCAAGAAACTGTTGGCTGGTGTGACCCCTTTTGCCTTTTATTGTTCTATCCTGTTGTTTATTCTCAAAGGAAAATGTGGTATAGATAGATAGATAGATAGATAGATAGATAGATAGATAGATAGATAGATAGATAGATAGATAGATAGATAGATAGATAGATAGATAGATAGATAGATAGATAGATAGATAGATAGATAGATAGATAGATAGATAGATAGATAGATAGATAGATAGATAGATAGATAGATAGATAGATAGATAGATAGATACTTTATTAATCCCGAGGGAAATTCAAGCTCCCTGTAGCAGTAACATATTGAACATACAATACAAAAACTATATAAAAAAAAAGTGACTAGAAATAAAATGTTATGTTATGTTATTATAATATACTTTGCATTTGATAAATGCCTCTCTGCCTCTCGCCCGATGACAGCTGGGATAGGCTCCAGCAGATCCCCGCAACCCTTAAATGATACAAGTCAGAGAAGTCAGATTAATGTAATAAACAGCACAATGGCAGTAGTTTGTCACAGTTTGATAAACTATATTAACATATAAACTATTAATTTAGGAAACATTTTTTCATTTTCATTTCATTGTGTGGGTGTGTGTGTGGGTGTGTGTGTGTGCCTCGATGACTCACTGTGATAAGATAATACATACTGGGCAGCAAGGTGTGCCCGCTCTCCTTCTCCGAGGAGTATTTTTAGTTTGGAGAGGTCGTCCAGCTCTTTGAAGCCTGGAACCAAAGGGCTGAACTTGTTCCAATAAATTTCTCTTGTGTCATTTAATTTTGTACATTGTAGGAGAAAGTGCATCTCCGTCTCAACCTCACCTGTCGAACAGTGACCACATGTTCTGTTTTCTTTTGGTTGCCATGATTTTTTGTGTCTTCCTGTTTGGATTGCCAGTTTGTGGTCACTGAGCCTGTACTTGGTTAGGATCTGTCTCTGCTTTCTATCTCTGACAGTAGACAGATATTCTTCTAATTCACAGTGGTGGACAGTAACGAAGTAAATTTACTTGAGTACTGTACTTAAGTACAGTTTCTGAGTATCTGTACTTTACTTGAGTATTATTTTGGGGGGATACTTTTACTTTTACTCCTATACATTTGAAGGACAAATATTGTACTTTTTACTGCACTACATTTCAATTGATACTCTCGTTACTCACTACTTTTGAGCTTATGTCAGATGATTATTATTTTCATTTACTTTTTTTTAAAAATTCTGACAAAATAAACTGTTTCTGCTGATTTGCTACGTCGTGCCATACAATCCATACAATGGAAGAAACTGGAGAAACACCTGGAGAAACTCCCACCGAGCACCCGTGGCCTTGTCTCAAACACATTTTTGAGATTTTTGCCAGTTTCAGTTTAAATGTTTGTTGTGATTACCGCAAACAAATTATATCACGGCCTACAAGAACTCGTCTTCCAACATGAAAAAGCACGTAGCGGTATGTAAAGTAGCTACTGATGTTAGCTAGCTTAATGTAAAGTAGCTACTGATGTTAGCTAGCCTAATGTAAAGTAGCTACTGACGTTAGCTAGCTTAATGTTTGTTAAATTGCTGATGAACATTTCAAACATAATTGTATAAAGAGAGCGGCTGTGGATTGTAGAGTGGATTGTATAACGACCATAAAGCTACTTTGCTTCCCTGTATTTCCTGAAATACTTTTTAAATACTTTTACTTAAGTTTTTTTTTAAGCAAATACTTTAGTACTTTACTTAAGTAATATTTTGACTAAGCTACTTTTACTTGTATTGGAGTAATATTTGACAAGGAGTATCTGTACTTTTACTCAAGTAGTGAAGGTGTGTACTCTGTCCACCTCTGCTAATTCATAATCTCTTCGAAGGGCAAGATAACATTCCAATCTACTTTGGCTTTTAGTTGTTTCTTCCCAATGGTCCAGATAGCTTTCTTTACATTGTGCTATAATTTGCTTTACCCTGATTTCTGTTTGTGGAGCAATGTTGTTGTGAGGCTGGTCAGAGTTTGTCTGAGAGGGGGCAGTTAGCCTCGGAGGCAGGGGGCAGTTAGTAGGGTTGGGTATCGAGAATCGAGAATCGATTGGAACCGGGACTAGCTTTGCGATTTTCCCGGAATCGTTTAAAAGTTTAATTTTCGATTCCTAGTTTCGATTCCCAGTCCGCCGACCGGAAGAAGAAACCGCTGAACACCAACGAAGAAGCGTCCACCGGAAGTGTTGGCTTAACCGAACGTCTATTTGAACATGGATAACGTGCGTCGGAGGTCCAAAGTGTGGCTTCACTTTTCTAAACAAAATGTCTCGGCAAAATGCAACATCTGCAATAAGATTGTTTTGTGCATAGGAGGGTGGACGGAGTTCATGGAGTACAAATAAATGTGTGCCCCGTCTTTGGTGCGCTGCGCCGGCCGTCCTCCGCTGCCTCTTCCTCCGGCTCTAGCTCCGACCCCATTCTGGCACCGCAGTGACTACACTGCAGTCCGAAACAATACATATACATTAAATAATATGTCTTGCGCCAACATTAACATCTTGCGGCAGCTAACAAATTAGCCCACATATTTTTTTTTCATAGACAATTTACGACCTGAGATTGCGAACGTTAGCCAGGGTGATGACTCCACGACTCCGCGATGTGCTGAGTCTACTCCGTTCACCATTGCGGCAAGAAGATACAGTACAGGAGCAAAGTAACATGTTTAAGTACCTGCAGCATCATACACTCATGTGCAAATGTGTTTTCATGAGATTCTCAAAAATAAAGCTTGCAAGGGAAGTGTACCCGTGTGAAAATATTTTCAGAAATTATAAAATTTCAATTCATAGATTTGATATTTATATTGTAGTTGAAAACAGCCCTGTGAGAAATTCATAGTATGCTCATAAAAAGGAAAAAGTTCATTGAATAAAAATTGATGGAGAAGGTCAGACTATTTCCTTCAGAAAGACCGCTGGCTAGCTCATTTAAAATATCCTAAACTTTTTTTGACCTTGCCTCTTAAAAGAATCGGAATCGAGAATCGTTAGGAATCGGAATCGAAACAAGGAATCGGAATCGGAATCGGAATCGTTCAAATTCAAACGATACCCAACCCTAGCAGATAGCCTCGGAGGCTGTCAGTGATGACAGTTTGCACTGTCGTTCGCAGGCATCCTCTCTCAGATTCTTTCGCTGCCGACATCTGTGCATGCATGTGTTCCTTGGTCAGTCAGTCAGTCATTTTCCACACCCGTTTAGTCCTGTTAGGGGTCACGGGGGTCTGCTGGAGCCCATCCCAGCTGTCATCGGGCGAGAGGCAGGGGCACACCCCGGACAGGTCGCCAGTCCACCGCAGGGCCAACATTCACACTCACATGCACACCTACGGGCACTTTAGAATCCCCAATTAACCTAATGAGCATGTCTTTGGATGCTGGGAGGAAGACGGAGTACCCGGAGAGAACCCACGCAGACACAGGGAGAACATGCAAACGTGTGTTCCTTGGTTGTGACTCTATCTCCTCCAATTCCAGCACGTTACTGTGTTTAAAAGGAGAGAGTGAATAGATTAACAGGATGCAGGTGTGCCAATTACTGTCACCTGGTGCTGCTCTCATGAACCCTCTCCACACCTCTCTCCTGCGGCTGATGCACCATGCCCCCTCCACATATCTCCATCGCCTGACTTAGGACAGGAAAAAGCTACTTTTGTCCACAGAACATTTTCCCAGAAGGATTGTGGTTTGTCCAGATACTCTTTGGCAAAGATTAGTCGTTCCTTTTTATGTCTTTTCCTCAGCAATGGTGTCTTCCTTGGCCTTCGTCCATGAAGTCCTGTTTGATTTAGTGTGCGGCTTATGGTACACGTTGAAACCATGACTCCAGACTGTTCCAGGTTGGCCTTCAAGTCTGTGGATGTTTGACGTGGTGTTTTTTCCACCATTCGCACCAACCTTTGAAGACTTCTCTCATCAATTCCCCCCCTAATTATTTAATTAGCACAAGATTTCCAGCAAACACAAGACTTCTGTCACCAGCGCAAGCAGGACGCCGATCCTGTAGCTCCGTACGTGTCGTGTCGTTTTAGTGCTTAAAGTACGTTTTTTCAATTCAATTCAATTCAGTTTTATTTATATAGCGTCAATAACAATACAAATCGTCTCAAGACGCTTTACAAGACCCGGCCTGAAACCCCCAGAGCAAGCCTGAAGGCGACGGTGGCAAGGAAAAACTCCCTTTTAACAGGAAGAAACCTTGAGCAGAACCCAGCTCATATGGAGGGACCCATCTGCCTAAGGCCAGCCGGGTACAGACAGAGAAAGAGAACAGCAAGATAAACATATATCTGTCATAAATACACATATCTGACTAAAGCATACAAGTTGGATGCTATGATTCAAACTAATGATGTTACATGACAGTTTGAAAATGTAAAAGGAATCATAGGCAGGTTGGAGAATTGTTCATTCAGGTAGGAGTGGATAACAGCAGGATTCCATGGAGACTGGGCAGGCTGATGAGACCACGACAACAGATGTAGTATGGCGCTCCACAGGAAACACTCAACTCCAGGCCAGAGATACTCGGAAGAAGGGAAAGCAGCAGTAAACATTCTACATAGTAATAGCACAGAATTGCATGACTAGTAGCAGATAGGAATTTAGAGGGCAGGAGCTCTGTGCCAGAGAAAAAGAAAGTGTAGGACACGAGAGTGGAGAGAGAAGAACACTTGTGTAACTTTTATATATCCTATGGATACAATGTCTTTTTACTGGCAGCACAGCAGTGGACAGCTTGTTTATTCAAGGGAGAAGCTGCTTTTACTCTAAACAACAGGACGAGCCGGCATTGTTCACCCCATACCTGAGGAGCTGAGGAGGAGGCGACGAGGCCGCAGAGCCGGGACGAAGGTGAAGGCTAGGCCAACGGCTAAACGATGGAAGTACATCATTATGGGTAATGTTAACTGTCTCACCAACAAGACGGATGAGCTGGTGGCCCTTGTGAGGACCGACAGGACATTCAGGGAGAGCAGTTTACTGTGGCTCTCTGAAACTTGGCTCGGATGCTAACATGGATGTACCTGGATTCGAGAGCGGACAGGGACTGCAGATGCAGCGGCAAACGCAAAGGCGGAGGACTCACACTGTTTATTAACATCAGGTGGTGCAACCCGAGCATGTTACGGTGAAGGAGATTGTACCAGACCGTATTACATGCCCAGAGAGTTCTCCCATGCCATTGTTGTTTGTGTTTATGTCCCTCCACGTGCACACGCCGAGACCGCGTGTGACGTCATCCACTCCACCGTAGCGGGACTACAAACACAACACCCAGACGCCTTCATCGCCATCTCTGGGGATTTTAATTACGTCACACTGGACTCCACGCTACCAGACTTTCACCAGGTTGTAAGCTGCCCCACCAGGAAGAACAGGACGTTAGACCTCCTGTACGCCAACATGAAGGAAGCTTACACTGCCACTCCTCCACCCCCACTGGGAAAGTCTGACCATAACCTGGTCCTGCTCACACCAGACTACAAGGCAACTGCAGCACAACAACATGAGGGAGGTCTGGGATGGCATGAAAACCATCACAGGCTGCAAGAAGAAGGGCAGTAGCACAGAGGAGGGGGATGCTGAGAGAGCAAACCAGCTGAACCTGTTTTTTAACAGGTTTGATACTGCAGCTCCTACAGACAACGACTCGGACTGCAGAGCTCCCCTACCTGCCACACGCATGGACAGTGCAACCCACTTCCCCCTCCCCACGGCTGCTGCTCCATCTCCTCATTCCCCAGGTCCACCACGCACAGGATCCACTGCAGTTTGGATTCCAGGAGAAAGTGGGTGTGGAGGATGCCATCCTCTATCTGTTACACAGGGCTTATTCTCATCTGGACAAGGAGAGCAGTGCTGTGAGAATCATGTTTTTTTCCAGCGCTTTCAACACCATCCAGCGCTGCTGAGAGACAAGCTGACAGAGATGAGGGTGGACTCACACCTGATGAGATGGATTACAGACTACCTCACAGAGAGACCACAGTACGTCAGACTGAAGGACTGCACGTCGGACACTGTCCAACCATCTGCAGCTGAACACCTCCAAGACCGAGGAGATAGTGGTGGACTTCAGAAGGAAGAAAATCACATCTCCAACCTGTGTCCATCAACGGGGTCGATGTGGAGGTGGTCAGGACCTATAAATATCTGGGGCTGCAGCTGGACGACAAAGGCTCTGCAGAGGCTGTTGAAAGCTGCACAGAAGACTGTGGGACGCAGTCTATACACCACTACGACATTTACACCTCCAGATGTATGAAAAGGGCCACCTGCATCAGGAAAGACACCACCTACCCTGCACACACACTACAGGAGGCTACGGAGCATTAACAGCAGGACCACCAGACTGAGGAACAGCTTCTTCCCAGAGGCTGTGAGACTGTTGAACGCTGGAAGCTAGAAGGATTGTAATATCGAAAGTTTCATTTACGTTAACATTTGAATCAGTGTCCATGTGTGTATTTGTGTTTGGTAATTAGGTGCAGCCAGGATGTCTAAAAAAAGAAAAGTGGACATAAGAGACTTTTTTAGAAGTCAAAGTGTAAATGCGTTACAGCTATCCTGCGACACCTTCACTGTCTCCAATAAATTAGCTTTCAATAATCTTGTTAAGTGCATTTGTTTTATTGAAAGTCCTGATAAATAAAATGTATTATTATTGTTGTTATTATAAAAAAAGGGATATATACAAATATGGTTGATGGGTGATAATGTCCCCCATCCCTATAAAAGATTATCTCGTCCCGGGCCCAGGCAAGAGTGTCTGCTGGCCTGGGTGACTTGTTGTCGTAAAAGTGGCTCGCCTTTTGATTTGCACTGCCAATGTGGCTCTTGTGAAAAAAATAGTGAGGATCACTGCCTTAGATTCCACAGGCTGGGTGCAGCTGAACAAAAAGCGCGGTCGCCCATGGTTCGCAGCCTTGTCCTTGGAGGCTGGAGGAGGTTGGCCTGTCCAGTACGGAGATGTCGTGAGGAGGAAAGGGGGGTGATGAGTTGTCTGAGGTAACCGGGGGCAGTGCCATGGAGGCACTGGTGGGTCAGAAGGGAAACTTTAAATTCAATCCTGTACTGGACAGGAAGCCATTGGAGGGATTTGAGGATGGGTGCGATGTGGTGGTACTTCCGCACTCCCATCAGGATCCTGGCAGCACAGTTCTGGATGTATTGCAGCTGCTTGATGGGATCCCGATGAGGAGTGCGTTGCAGTAGTCCAGCCTGGAGGAGACAAAGGCATGGACAAGTTTTTCGGCATCCCGGAGAGTGAGCATGGGGCGGAGTTTTGCAATATTCCTGAGGTGAAAGAAGGAGGTTTTGCAAAGGTGTTTGATGTGCACCTCATAAGTCAATCAGATGCAAGCACTCTGCTATAAATAAAAAGATGCAATATACATTTTTGTATGGATTATGCAAAAGTAGGGTCAATTGAGCAAAACAGCTTTATAAAACATTTGATGATATTCTTTTGATAATAGTGTATTTTCAGGCATATTATCTTAAAGTAGCTGTATTGAAGTGATGGATAATGGTCACAAAAATCTGTTTTTTTATCACCAGGGCATGGATTGTGGTTTGCTGTTACTTCTGCTCCTGCTGATGGAGCAGAATGGTAAGATTTAAAATGCAAAAATTAGATAATTCAATTGCAAATTAATAAGCCTGTATTAGTTTGGTTTTGTAGAATGTAGATTCTCACTGAAGACATCAAAACTATGAATGAATACATATGGAATTATGTTGGAAGACCAAGAGTCACCTCTGCTACTGAGTATAAGTTCATCCGAGTCACCAGCCTCAGAAATCGCCTCAGGTTAGAGCCCAGATCAATGCCATACAGAGTTCTACATCAGCTGTTCAGAGGAGACTGTGGCCAATCAGGCCTTTATGGTCAAATAGTTGCTAGAAAATGACTACTAAGAAAAAGAATCAAGCAAAAGATGTTTCTGTTTTTGTCAAGAACACAAGGAATGGCCATTAGACCAGTGGAAATCTGATTTGGTCTGGTGAGTCCAAATTTGAGATCTTTGGGTCATTGTCAACAGGACAATGTCCCCAAACACACCTCTAGGCTGTGTACGGGGTATTTGACTAAGAAGGAGAGTGATGGAGTGCTGCTTCAGATAACCTGGCCTCCACAGTCACCTGACCTAAACCCAATCCAGATGATTTGGGATGAGATGGGCCGCAGAGTGAAGGCAAAAGGGCCAACAAGTGCTCAGCATCTCTGGGAACGCCTTCAATACTGTTGGAAAACCATTTCAGGTGACTACCTCATGAAGCTCACTGAGAGAATTCCAAGAGTGTGCAAAGCACTGATCAACGCAAAGGGTGGCTATTTTGAAGAATCTAAGATATGAACCATATTTAGAGTTACTTCACACTTTTTTTGTTTACTACATAATTCCATATGCGTTCATTCATAGTGTTGATGTCTTCAGTGAGACCCTACAATGTAAATGGTCATGAAGATAAGGAAAAAAAAACATTAAATGAGAGGGTGTGTCCAAACTTTGACTGGTAGTGTACTGTGACTCTAAAATATATACAGTAGTTCATTGCTGTATATCCCCTTATTATTATCTCCCAATTCGTACCCACTACATTTAATGTGTACTGTAATGGCTAAGCTCCAACTTAAAGCCACTGAGGGGCTGCGGGACGGCAAAACTTGACAACGCGCCGGTCAATAATGTCACTCGTCAAATATACACGTTTGCTTGATTTTATATGTCCTTTATTCTCTATAGAATGCTCAGTGAGTTGATAATGACAAACCATGTAGATGAGGATGGTATGACATTTCCGAGCGGTTGAAAAAAAACTGTGTGCTCCTCCGTCCAGCAACACCTCCCCTGTGTGCCCCAACCTTCCCACTCATATAACCACCCTCACCACCTGGCGTGAATCAGTATAGCCCCTCCCATAGAAATGGCTCCTACACACCGGCCCCTATTGTAATGGATGTCAGACATACAATTTCCTTTCAAATATAAAGCAAGGAGCCATAATCAGAGTGATACAATGAACAACAATAATAAAACAAACCCTTTCATATACCATATGTATCATGTTGACCTTTAACCTTTACTCTGCACCCTCACAAAGCAGACAGAGTTTTGTCACAGGACGTTCAATGACACTGGACTTTGTTTTTATACATACTGAACGCACCAGGCCTTTTTTATCGTGGAAAGCCTCCAAAACTCTTCCTAGTGGCCAGGAGCCTCTTGGAGCAGTAGCATCCATTATGACCACAATATCTCCAGGCTTAAGATTCCTCTTCTCTTGATTCCACTTTTGCCTCTCCTGCAATAGTGGCAGGTACTCTCGTATCCAGCGTTTCCAAAAAAGGTCGGATATATACTGGACCTGTCTCCATCTTCGTCTCAAATACAGATCATGTGGTTCAAATAACCCAGGTGGTAAAGATGGCTTTCCTTTCATGAGCAGAATATGGTTGGGTGTGAGTGGTTCCAGATCGTTTGGATCATCTGAGAGCTTGGTGATGGGACGATCATTTAAGATGGCTTCAGCTTCACACATCACCGTTTGAAGTCCTTCATCATCCAGTCTTTGCTGTTGAAGCACTGAATTCAGAATTTTTCTCACCATGCGGATGATACGCTCCCAGACTCCACCGTGATGTGAACCTGCTGGGGGATTGAAACTCCAGTTAATTCCATCCTTCCTCAAAGCTCCTTGAATTCGCTCATGATTCAGTGATGTGAGCGCCTCTCTTAGCTCCCTCTCTGCTCCTATGAAGTTAGTTGCATTGTCAGACTGAATGTGAGCAACTTGACCTCTTCTGCAGATGAAACGACGCAGAGCATTTATACATGAATCCGTATCCAATGTGTTGGCAACCTCCAAATGGACCGCTCTGCTAGTTAGACAGGTGAACACCACACCATAGCGCTTGACTGTGCCTCGTCCTCTGTTCACAATAATTGGTCCGAAATAGTCAATGCCAACGTTGGTAAATGGCGGATGATCAGGAAGAATCCTTTGCATTGGCAAATCTGCCATTTTTTGATTCATCATTCTTCCATTATACCTCCTACAAACACCACATTCTGCAATGACCTTTCTAACAGCTGAGTTAGCACTTGTGACCCAGTACTTCCTTCTCAGCGTGGATAGAGTGTGATTGCGTCCACTATGGCCAAGCTGTGTGTGAATGTGCTTCAGGATGAGTGTAGCGATATGTTGATCCTTTGAGAGAAGAAGTGGGTGCTTGGTTTCCTCTGGCAGTGAGCCTTTAGTTAATCGGCCTCCAACTCTCAGAAGTCCATTATCTAAATACGGATCCAACCTGTAGAGAACACTACTCCTGCTCACAGTAGCCTTCCCGGATGACAGTACAGCAATCTCTTCTCCAAATCTTTGTTGCTGGCAGTACTGAATAATAGCGAGTTCAGCCTCAAGAAGTTCATTAACTGTCAAAGCTCGTTTCTTGGGCATGTTTGTGTTAAGCTTGCTGGTGCCATCGGATGCCTCAGTCTCCTTCCTCCTGCGACATTTTTCCAGCAGAACTCTTTTCAGCCTCAGGAGCCAAGCAACAGATATTTTGAGCTTCATCCAGCTTGAGAAATAGGTCATTAGCCGACCAGTGGCTTCAGGTGAACCTTCCACAATGATGACATTCACTGTGGCTTCCTTCTTGACCTCTGCATCATCTGATGCCAGCGCAGTGTCTACCAGGTTTGCTGGCCAGTGACCTTCTGGTTCACACAGGAACTTTGGACCCTCAATCCATCTTTTGTCCTGTATAAAATCTCCACTTTTGACTCCTCTGGATGCCATATCCGCCGGATTTTCCTTTGAGCTCACATACCTCCATTGTGAAGTTTTAGTGGCCTCTCTGATTGTTGAAACCCTGTTGGCTACGAATGTGTGGAAACGCTTGTCTTCATTCACAATGTACTTCAGCACAGACGTGCTATCCGTCCAGAAGACTGACTCCTGCAGATGAAGCCTCAGTTCTGCCTTCAGCATGAGGTCAACTCGAACAGCCAGGACAGCAGCCGTCAGCTCCAAGCGTGGAATGGTAATTGTCCTTATAGGTGTAACTCTTGCCTTACCAATCAGAAATGCAACATGGATGTCGTTTTTATCATTATGCATTCTGAGATAACTGACAGAACCATATCCTGTTTCACTAGCATCTGCAAAATGATGTAGCTGAGCATGTATGGGATGTCCAAAGTTCTTGGGTTTAACACACCTTTTGACCTTGAACTCAGAGAGCATGTCCAGGTCCTCCATCCATTTTGTCCACTGATGCAAAATGTCCTGGGGTATGGTCTCATCCCAGCCATAGTTTCTTCTGCACAGTTCCTGTAGCATGATTTTAGCAGACAACACCACTGGTGCAAGAAACCCCAGAGGATCATACACGGAGCTAGAGACAGACAACATTCCTCTTCTAGTGCAACCCTTTTGCTGGACCTCCATTTTGAACTTAAATGTGTCAGTCTCAGCACACCATAATAGCCCAAGAGCTCTTTCCACTGGCAGCTGGTCATTATCCAGATTGAGTTCACTCAGATCCTTATCCCTATGCTCCTCAGGAAGAGTTTGCAGCATGGTGCGATTATTGCTGACCCATTTGGTTAGAGTGAAGCCTCCTTTTTGGCAGAGCGAAGTCAGATTCTTGACCATGAGCGTGGCTTCCTCTTCTGTGCCCATGCTCTTCAGACAATCATCAACATAAAAGTTCTCCTTGACTGTTTGAATCACTGCAGCTGGAAAGTCAAGCTGATTGTCATCTGCTGTTTTCCTCAGAGCAAAGCTGGCACAACTGGGCGATGATACTGCACCAAACAGATGGACGGTCATGCGAAATTCAGCCACCTCCTTTGTCAGATCTCCCTCTGGCCACCACAAAAAACGCAGGAAATTTCTGTCCTCCTCTGCTACTTTGACCTGGTGGAACATTGCTTGGATGTCGCCCATTACTGCCACTGGTTCCTGTCTGAACCTAATGAGGACCCCCAGCAATGTACTGGTGAGGTTTGGACCTTGCAAGAGCTGTTGGTTCAGTGATGTTCCCTTGCATGTTGCGCCGCAGTCATACACCACACGCAGTTTCCTCTTCTTTGGATGATATACACCATGGTGAGGTATATACCAAACCTTTCCAATGTCACCATCACGCTGCTGCACAGGTATTTGTTCTGCATAGCCCTTACTGATCATCCCATTGAGATAAGCTTTATATTCCTCATAAAACTGCTCATCATTAAGGAACTTCCTTTTCAGACCAAGCAACCTTTGCTTCACCGCAGAGAAGTTGTTGGGCAGCGACACATCCTCCCTTTTGAAGGGCAACTTCAAGCTGTAGTGACCTTGTTTCAGTATAGCAGAGCTTTCCGCAATCTCCATGAACTTCCTGTCCTCCCTCGAGAGCCCCTTTTCCTCTGTAGCTCTCTCGTTAAAGTCATGGTTGTACTGCTCCTTTAGCATAGTTTCCAACCTGCTCACAGAAATCCTGTTCACAATCACTGAAGGGACCTCAGCTTCCAGGCTGCTTCCCTTTCCATGCAAAGGGCCGTTAATTACCCATCCCAATGCTGTTCTTATAGCATACGGGCCTTCCCCTTGGCTGTTTATGACATCCCAAGGCTCCAGTAGCTTGGGAGCGTTGCTTCCAATCAATAAATCCACGCTAGCCTTTATGCTGGGGATTTTTACCTTTGACAGGTAAGACCACTTTGCCAAATCTTCTTCAGTCACGATATTATCTGTGCTCACAGGCATTTTCTTTTGGGTGAGGATTTCAGGAAGGTTGTAGAAGATGTTGGTCTCCAAACCAGATATTTCTAAGCCAGATAACGAATAAGAAGGGACCACCCTTTCCTGTCCCATAGTTTGCAGGAGAAAATTAGTTCGCCGACCAGCGAGGTTGAGCCTGTGCATGAGCTGTTCTGAACAAAAGGTGGCGGTACTGCCAGGATCCAAAAAGGCGTAGGTGTTGATGATACAGTCTCCTTTGATGGATTTAACTTGGACTGGAAGGATGGAAAGAAGACAGCGATCATCTCCGGCCCCTGTATGACCACACATTTTATGAGACGCAGTGATGTTACATGCCACGGGCTCTTTGGAGTACTTTGTGTGTGTGTTATCTCTGTCCCTTTGCTCTATATGAAGCACACTGGGGTGATCTTGATTACAAACCCTGCAAATCAAGCGCTTATCACAGTTTCGACTCATGTGCCCAGCACTGAAACAGCCGAAGCAAAGCTCCTTTTCCTTTAGAAAGCTTATCTTGTCTCGGTGTTTCTTCTTTTCAAACTGTCGACATGCTTCCAATAAGTGGCTTCCTGAACAACACACACAAGTCAACTTCTGTGCAGAACCATGCACCAGTGCATCCACCCTTAACCTGTTAAAGCTCTCCTCTGATTGTACTGGTGCAATGGTGGTGGCGAAGCTGTTTCCTCTCAGCTTACCCACTGGCTGCGACTTCATTCTGTGGTTGACTTTGGAAATAGATTGTCCTGAAGGAACATCACGAATGTCTCCAAAAAGAGGGTCAGATATTATTTTGACATGTTTTTCAATGAATGCCACCAGATCCTTAAAAACAGCTCTATGTTCAGATGCTTCCAATATTTCATGTGCCACAATCCTCCATCGCTCTCTCAGCTTAAACGGTAGCTTGGACATCACCGCTCTCATGGTGCTTGGACTGTCCAACTCCTTCATGTACTTCAGCTTTTCCATGACATTACAGCATGACCGCAGAAAGAGAGAGATACCTTGCAATGCATTCACATCCTCAGCTTTTATTGCAGGCCAAGCCAAAACCTTTTCAATATAAGCAGTGGCGATCTTGTACTCATTGCCAAAGTGTTCTTGTAGCAGCTGCTTAGCTTGAGCAAAGCCGTACTCTGGAGTCATGTGCTGGCAGCTTCGAACCAGTTCTCTTGGCTGCCCCCTGGTGAACTGCTCCAGGTAGTACAGGCAATCTCCTTTGCTGACCTTCTCCTCCACTCCTTGCTCAAATGCTCTCTTGAATGAAATGTACTGAAGAGGATCTCCATCAAATATTGGGATGTCACGTGCTGGCAGTAACATTAAGCGTTGTTGATGTACAAGGGCTGCTGTTATTTCATTCTGCCTTTCCATTATGGCACAGATATTTCCAAACTCCACCTCATTCCGTTGCACTGTGAATGGCTGCCTAGCCTCCTGTGACATTGCAGTTGGTGGAGGATTATGTGCTCTCAGTGAGAAATCTTTTGTCTCCTGTTTGCTTTGCGTTGCTGGGTTATACTCCTTTGCCATTGGATTGAGACCCTTTGAAGTTGTTGGCTTTTTGTGTTTGTCCAGATATGAATTCATTGCATTGAATGATGCTTTAGAACCACTTCTTGAGTCAGCGGCTTGTAGCACTGCTATCTTAGCAGCAGAGGCAGCTAGCTTTGCTTCCAGTTCCAGCTGTTGCTTTTTCCTTTTAAGTTGTTGTTCTTGCTCCTCCAAGGCATGCATCTTTTGTAAAGCTGCAGCATGAGCAAGCAACTCCGCTCTTTCGGCCTCCGCTTTAATTCTTGCAGTGGAAGTGGTGCTTGATTTTCCACTGCTTGAGCTTTTTCTACTTGAGTGTTTGCTTGGTACATTTGAAACACTATCCTCTGGGTTCACACCATCATTGACCTCATTGTCACCCTTTGTTTGTTCAACACCTGAGACCCATTTTTTCACCAGAGGAATGAATTCATCATTGGCTATCATTTTTGCTTTGAACCATATGTCATGCTTTTCCTTTTCCTCATCAGGTAAAATATCAATCAAAGACCCATGAACATATTTTACTTCATCACACAATTTGACCAAATCATCAAGAGCACACTGAACCATGTGATTGTCCATATTTTGCATAAACCCATTAATTTTTTCTCTTAAACCACCTGCCTTATTTAGCTTAGCTTTCCTAGTAGCTTGTAATGTATCCAACTTTTCAGCAAAGGCTTTAGCCGTCAGAGTTATCACACGTTTCGGTTTGTCCTTTTGCGCATTAATGTTATCCATTTCAATGTTCACATCAGTCGATTGCGCAACAGCCTCCACAGGAATATCCACAGTTTCACGAACCTCCATGTTAATTTCCCCACACACATAAAACTGATCAGTTTGCCCCCTTTGACCACCAATGCATTGGATTTACGCACTGAACAGCTGTGCACTTAAACATGAATGGCCATTCATAAATCTGTAGCGCTACTCACGTTGGGCGCCTGGATGATCCAGTTGAATGACTCCCATCCGGCGTTTGAAGATCGGCTCCCGATGTCCTCTCCCCAGGCTTGTGGCTTGACTCCCACCGCGGAAAAGCGGCGGATCCAAACAACGTTAGCAGGCATCGGCGTCCTACAGCTCGGCTCCGACTTCAATGGCGATGCTCCGGCGTCCTCTCTCCAGACGATCACGAACACCAGGTAGCTCTCGGCTCTCAGGTAAGCAGGCTGTGGCGTCTCCGCTGGCTTTGCTCCGGCGTCCTCTCCCCAGGCGATCGCGAACAACAGGTGAGCCCTCAGCTAAGCAGGCTGTCCATTACCATGCTTGATGTCGACTTTCCAGTATCCCACCAACTGGAAACGGCAGCGCCATCCGCGACTTCCAAAAGCGTTCTAACCGTGAAGTTCTTCTCTTAACTTGAGCGAGTTTTTTCAACTTATGTAATGGCTAAGCTCCAACTTAAAGCCACTGAGGGGCTGCGGGACGGCAAAACTTGACAACGCGCCGGTCAATAATGTCACTCGTCAAATATACACGTTTGCTTGATTTTATATGTCCTTTATTCTCTATAGAATGCTCAGTGAGTTGATAATGACAAACCATGTAGATGAGGATGGTATGACATTTCCGAGCGGTTGAAAAAAACTGTGTGCTCCTCCGTCCAGCAACACCTCCCCTGTGTGCCCCAACCTTCCCACTCATATAACCACCCTCACCACCTGGCGTGAATCAGTATAGCCCCTCCCATAGAAATGGCTCCTACATGTACTATTAAAAAGACATTATAGACAATACAGTATAATGCCATTATTGTCTATATTAAAAACCATATAATTTTAAAAATATTTGTGTGAATGTGTGATCATCACAAATGTGTGGTTTTCTTTGCAGGGCTGGGTCAGCAACAAGAAGTTTGCACAAAGTCAGTCGTCAACTCCTGTAGTGCCTGTATCAGATCTGGGCCATTCTGTTCATGGTGCCAACAGCTGGTGAGAGAGAAAGTTTATGTAAAATCAAATACAAGAAGTGGGTACTGATATGTCCAGTTTTGGTCTGTAACATGACTTCAGGTAGATTAAACACAACAAGCCACCATCAGTTTCTTTATTACCCGATGCAACACACCTCATCCTGCTGCAGGCTTCATATTAACAGAACTGTCTTTGACTATAAAGACACCATTCAGATGCATTCAGTATAACCAAACTTGACAAGAAAAATATTATTACCTGATTATGGGTCATAGACAGGTAATAATATTTAGATATCTTTGGTATCTTCATAAATCAGTTTTTATTTCACAGTTAACTTTCAAAAAGATATTTTGTTTTGTGAACTTTGTGAAAATTGACTCATACTGCATGCACAACAATGTTCATTTTAGTCATAAACCCGTAGAATCATTCATTCATCTTCTGTTACTGCTTGTCCTGTGAAGGGTGTTGTCAGCCTATCCCAGCTGTCATTGGGCGAGAGGCAGGGGTACACCCTGGACAGGTCTCCAGTCTATCACAGAGAGACAGACAACCATTCACATTCACATCTACGGCCAATTTAGAATCACCAATTAACCTAACCAGCATGTTTTTGGACGATGGAAGGAAGCTGGAGTACCTGGAAAGAATCCATGCAGACACAGAACATGCAAACTCCACACAGAAAGACCCAGCCGGCCCATTGATTAAACCTGTAGAATGTTTACTTAAATAAATACTATGAAATGCAAATGTATGGAAAACAAAGTTTAGAGAGCATGTAGTATAAGACATCAAGACATCTGGAAAGTCTGTCTGAGAGATTGTTACATCAACTGTGGTGTTGAAATCATAGAGTGTATATAAATATGCACAATGCGTCACCGCTTCCTTGCATTGGCCAAACTGACTCTATTTTCCTGGGGAAAATTGACACTTGAATATACATCAGCAGTATATTCATTCATTCATCTTCTGTACCTGCTTATTCCTGTTAAGGGTCATGGGGTCTGCTGGAGCCAATCCCAGCTGTCATCGGGTGAGAGGCAGGGGTACACCCTGGATAGGTCTCCAGACCATCGCAGGGCCAGCATTATATTAACTACTTAAAATGACAGACAAGCTCAAGTCCCATCCACTAATATGGAGGAGGTGGAGCTTATGACCCATACTACAGTCACTAGGGGCCGGGGGAGATCTATTTGCTTTGACCTCACTTTTGAGGAGCTGTTCCATCCTACATCTTTATACAGTCTATGGTTTGAATGCATTAGTTTGCCCGCAGTTCTTGCTGATGTTCTGCATGCTTATTGAGCCGTTTGGTTTGAAAACATGGCAACATGTTAAAAGCACATTATATTTTTAGTTTGAAAGCCAATCTCAATCTATTATTGTTTTCTTTTTTTTGCAGAATTTCACCAAAGCAGGAGAGGAGGAAGCAGTGCGGTGTGACACCAAAGCCCAGTTGATAGCTAAAGGCTGCAGTGTTACAGACATCATCTCTCCTGAGAACTCTCAAGATGTTACCAAGAATGAACCTCTGTCTAACTCATTTGACAATAGAGAACCAGTCCAGATGAGTCCACAGAAAATTAGCCTGAAGCTGCGACCAGGTTTGTGTAATCAGTTAATGTGTTTGTTTCCATGTCACTGCCAGTCTCTACATTTCAATCAAACAATCAAAGTTTTTCTATCTGTGTGTACAGGGCTTCCAGAAACCTTCCGTGTCTCTTTCAAGAGAGTTGAGGGTTATCCAGTGGACCTCTACTACCTGATGGACCTGTCTTACTCCATGAAAGATGATTTGGAGAAAATCAAAGAACTTGGCAATGATCTTTTTGCCACTCTGAAAAACATCACTAAGCATGCTCAAATAGGTAATATGATGGTGATGTTATTCTAATAACGTAAATCATCTATCTGATGCACTGTAGAATACAGACATAACTTACAGTGATATCTTTTATATATCAGATTCCCAGTTTAAGAGGCACACATATATATATAACACAACATTTAAATAAGACACTTGTGAAAAATATCTAACACCCTTAAAAGAAGCAAAGTACAGTCAGCCAGTTAGTCCAGTTATGTCAGATGTTGATTTATAGACTCTTCACTAGTCAGGCTGCTGGTGGTATAGTAGACAGTGGATGCTGTGCAATTTCAACAATGGTTAGGCTAAAAGGTATGGGAATAGCATGGTATTGTCTGCTGCAGGGTACACTTATTTCTTTTCTCAGTCTCTTGATTTCACCAGTGCATATTTCTGATATCCTAGTTGTACAATTTACACAAAATGTATTGTATTGTATTTCAAGAATCCTGAAGTGTTGCCTTGTATGTCAGTGTGTTTTTACACATTTTATGTGATTTGATGACTAAATCTGTAGCTTATTATAATTAGGATTTGGAGCCTTTGGTGATAAGACAGTCCTTCCTTACACCAACACCAACAAAGAAAAACTGGAGAAGCCATGTGATGAGAATGACCAGCAGTGTCAGGCTGCCTTTGGCTACAGACATGTGCTTAGTATGACAGCACTGGAGAAGGAGTTCCAACAAAAAGTTGCAGCTCAGTTCATTTCTGAGAACCTTGACTCTCCTGAAGGGAGTCTGGATGCCATGATGCAGGCTGCTGTGTGTGGGGTAAGGACACATTTAAACAGATAAATATGTATAGCTAGCGAGATGAGGAATCCAAACTTGATGTTATAAAGACTTGGTAACATAAAACTAAAGCATAGAATTGTGGTGCTTTTGCAGCTTGCTGGTGCAAACTCTTTTGATAGGTGATTATACAATGCTACTGATAATGATCTCTTATATAGTGTCCTTCACTTTGTTAAAGTGTTCCCAGAGTTGACCATATTTTTGTTTAGGACAAAATCGGCTGGAGAAACAGCAGCACTCGGCTTATTGTGCTGACCACTGACGCTGGATTCCACATGGCTGGGGATGGAAAACTGGCCGGCATACTGGAACCCAATGATGAACAGTGCCATATGGAAAACAGTGTTTATGTCAAGAGCAGTGAGATGGTATGTGTGGAATCATGACAGTTTAGTTCAGTGATTTGACTCATCTGATTATGTAAGCAGTGTAATCAATATTTGAAAGATTTTACTAATTATTATTTGCAGGACTACCCATCTGTTGGACAACTGGCTATGGTGTTGGAAAAGCACAATATTCAGCCAATATTTGCAGTGACAGAAAATGTCAAGAATGTGTATACGGTAAATTAAATCCATTCCTTTTGGTACACCTTACAAAGGAAACATTGTATTAATCAAATTAAAATTTAATTTCAATGTTTTTTGATTTTCCCTAGAGACTCTCCAAATTATTTCCAAAATCTGAAGTGGGAGTCCTGTCATCAGATTCCCAAAATGTTGTTCAGTTGATTGAAAACGCCTACAATGTAAGTTGGTCTTTCATTGTGCATCAGTTTGCCACCTTTAAGGGCACATGCATCTTTGAAATCTGTATTGTGACCAATACGTTATTTCTTACTGATTGTTATGGCAGAACATGTCCTCTAAAGTAACCGTGACCCATGACAGTCTTCCTGACAATGTAAGAGTTGTCTATACCCCTGTATGCAGTAATCCAGGACCAGCAGGAGACAGCAAAGGAGTTTGTAACAATGTGCATGTGGATCAAACGGTCAGTGTTGACTGTTTTATATGAAACGCTTACAGCTCTTATTACATTTCAGATTCAGATACTTAATTGTATTAGGTGCCTCCCTTGAGTAATTGCAGTTCTTATTAACTACCATGCATTCATTGTATAAATCTGTATATCCTGATCCAGATCTGGTGGCCCCAGGCTAGATGATGTAGCTCAGACACAAGCTCTTCAGGAAAGATTCTAAACTATTCCAGTGCATGCTGTAGGCTAGGGTGACAAACATATGGCCCAAGGGCCAAAACCAGCCCATCAGAAGGTCCAGTCTGGCCCGTTGGATGGATTTGCAAAGTGCATTAATTGCAAATTTTCAATAAACATAACTGCTATTCATAATGTGTCCACTAATACAACTGTAGATAGCAGCAGTACACCAAAATTATTTAAGAAACTTCAGGTTGTTCATTAAATGTTTTGTATTAAATGTGAATATTGTCATCATGTAGTTTTTTGCACTAAAACAAAAGGAAACGTTGTTGTTATTTATAGGTTTTTATATGTTATGTTTATGGTCCAGCCCCTTGAGACTGAATGTGGCCTCTGAACTAAACAAGTTTGAGCTCCCTGCTGTAGGCCATAGTTTGCTAGTACAAGTAAAACCACACTTGGTTGTTTTTGTCACAGAACAGAATAAATGAGGAGGCACACACCTTGTGGAAACCAGCGCCTACTGAGAATGTGCAATCACAAAATGGGAATATTGTGTCTTTGGTTTTTCATGCTGTTTTTAATTCTTGCAAAAGTGTCTGACTCTCCAATTTGAAATGCCCTTTCCAGATATATTTTGACGTTACTGTGACTGTAGACTCATGTATGGAGGACAAGTCTTTCACTATCAGACCACTGGGCATTAAAGACACACTGACAGTGACTCTATCTACCAACTGTGAGTGTCCGTGTGAAAAGTCCGATGGCAAAAATCTCCAAATTTGCAGTGACAGGGGAAGCATCATCTGTGGAATTTGCAGGTAAGCTTTTCCCTTCCACACAATGACTGTATGCGTATGGTTTGCATATTTTTGGGAATTAGAGTTTACTATTATTACTGGAATTAATACTTCTTAGACTACTAATCTGATGTTAAAGTAACCAATAGAGAAACAAACTTTTTGCCTTCATTTGAGTTGTAATAACAACTTTTGTTTGATGATTAGTTTGTGAGCCTGAAAATAAGCCTTCTTCCACAGCCACGGGGTTACCAAAAACTACAAATACGAGGATCATATACATAAGTTATTTTATACAAAATGAAAACAAGTCTCAAACTCTGAGACGTCAGTACTCAAAAGCTACAGCGTTGTTAATAGTATTTCTGCAAGATGTACTAATTTCATTAGCATACTGTTAGTGTCCTGTATTACTTCTGGCCCGCTAACATTCTTAAAGTCATAAGACTTACCGTTCCAAAGTTGTTTTGGTTTGTTTTTTATAACAAACTCCCATCCAATTTAACCCAACAATTTAACATTTAATGACATTACACACATCCATACTTAGTTTCTTTTCAATATTTGTCAATTTCCCTGCGGGAACCTCCCAAAGGGATCAATAAAGTTGTCTATCTATCTATCTGTCTATCTGTCTATCTATCTATCTATCTATCTGTCTATCTATCTGTCTATCTGTCTATCTATCTATCTATCTATCTATCTATCTATCTATCTATCTATCTATCTATCTATCTATCTATCTATCTATCTGTGGTGCAGAAAATATATTTTCCTCTGGAATAATATGTAAAGAATAATATTACCATCCATCTTTTTATCTTGTTCTTATTCAGCTGCAGTGAGGGTTTCATTGGTCAGTTCTGTGAGTGTTCCATTGGCGATAGAGATGAAAGCTCCCTGCGAGCATCCTGTCAGAGGAATAACGGCACTGAGTGTGAGGGTCGAGGGGACTGTGTGTGTGGCAGATGCCAATGCCACAACACGGAGCAGGGCAGCAGTTACTATGGTGACTTCTGTGAGTGCGATGATGAGCACTGTGAAAAGTTCCAGAATAAGCAATGTGGAGGTACGGTTCATCATTTTGTGTTGCAGCTTTTTGTTTAATATTTTAAAGCATTTCTCACAGGAGACATTGTTAGCTGATTTTCCAGTTCTTCCCTGCCTAATCAGCCAAAGCCAAGGTCACTGGGAGGCTTTCAGGATTTGTTATTACATAAAAATATAACTTAATAACTTACCTGTTTAATAAGAATGTGTGACTGTATGTGATGAGTTGGTTATTACAGTGTAACAACAATAATGGTTTATAAACTCACTATGTAACTCATGGCATCCATATTAATCTCATAAGTGAACAGTAGCAGTACTGTACAAGCACTGTGTTCTCAACATTACAAAGTAAGCAGGTTGCAGTGGAGATTGTATTATTCAGTGTGTTGTTTGTTGTATGTTGTCTTCACCATCAGCATTATCCAGACATTTGATTGTTCCACTGTTCATGTGGATGTAGGATGAACAAAGAAGTCCTTTAATTAAGTAATAATTTCAGCTCTGATGGATGGATTAAAGGAGTTGAGATGAGTGGAGACAAAGGGATGGGATGAATGAGGTTGGATGGGGAGCTGTATAGAGGAGAACATGAAGAAGAAGAAGAGCAAAAAGCCATACCATCTGGTTTTTGTGCTTAGTGCGACCATCATTCGTTTTTCACCAGCACAGTGATCTCAAACACACCTCCAGGCTTTGTAAGGGCTATTAGAGGAAAGTGATGGAGTGCTACATTAGAAGACCTGGCCTTCATGATCACCCAACCTAATTTTAATTGAAATGGTTTGGGTGTAGCAAAATTAAGTCGAGGCAGTGCCTTCAACAAGTGCTCAACACCGGTGTGAAGTCCTTCTAGACTGTAAACCAGGTGACTGCCTCATGAAGCTGACTGAGAGAGTGTCAATATTCCAATAGCCCGCAGCTCAATCCTCTATTGAAAATGTTTGCGTACTAAAAAAGTTCAGATGAGATGAATATGCAAAGGGACATGAGCCCCGTGTGAGAGATCAGAGAATCAGATCTCTCTGACTAACCTGTTCCGCTTAACACCAGGACTAGGTCAGGAAAAGGACAGGTCAGTAGGAAAAGGATTACAGTGGAAAGAGGAAACTCTATTCTGTGCTGCTGCTGAGATAGAGCTGCTGAGGCAGAGGATGATGGTGAAGCTGTAGACATCGACTTCCATCTTGGAAGTGGATGAAGGGAGGGGCAAGATGCGGGGGTTTAAATAAAAGAAGACAGCTGAGATGTAATTATATATATGGTCAGTTTGTACCCTGGAGCTGCCTCGTCTGCTGGCCCAACTGTTCATGGACTGAGTGTCTCCTTGCAGATATCTGGACTCAACGACTCCACAGAGAAACTACAGGATATAATATGGGGTAGAAATTATGTCAGTGCTCAGGAACATTCCTCTCTGTTTCTCATTACTTGTAGGAAATGGTGAATGCAGGTGTGGAACATGTAAATGTAATCCAGGCTTTGAGGGCACTGTCTGTCAATGCAAAAAGTCTGATGAGGCCTGTCGTACCCCAAACAACACTGTGTGCTATGGCAGAGGGTCCTGCGTGTGTAACCGCTGTGATTGTATAGAGGGATACCAGTCTCCACTATGCCATACATGTCTTGGCTGCCCAGACCCATGTCAGACCAAGCTGTAAGTTACACATTCATTCTGCTATCACTTCACCAATTTACAAATACATAAATAAATAAAGTATCTCCACTGCAGACCTATAATGAAAACTCTAAACTGTCTCACTTACCTTTATTTTCAGGAACTGCATTGAATGTCTCGCCTTTGGCTCCGGCCCCTTAAAAGAAAACTGTAACACCATGTGTAATAACACCATAGCAGAGATGGTAGACACATTCACCCTACCAACCAAGGAGTGCCAGCAGAAGGACAGTGAGGGATGCTGGATCAAATTTAAGCTGGACCAGTTGGTTGGAGAAGATAACTACAAGGCTGAATTTTTGAAAGAGAAAGGTAAGCCGCCAATGATATGACAGAAAACTCACACATGGCAAACTCTTTATATAAGAACACTCTTCTTGTCTCAGCACCCTGTTAACACATTATTTATCAAGTACTATATGTGGTCACAAATCCAAAGCATTGGACACATTAATGTACTAACCCCTTCCAATTTCAGTGTGTTTGAATTGTGTGAAACCTTCTGCTATTTATAACTCCTACAGACTGTCCAGAACCACCCTATGCAGCTATTATCGCAGGCTCTATCGCTGGGGTGGCTCTCATTGGCATTCTGCTGCTGATACTTATTAAGTTGCTCATCTACATGAAAATCCTGAATGCATTTAAGAAACCGGAGAAGAAAAAGAAGAAATCCAAGAGGTCAAAGGTGAGTGTCTTTTTTTTGTTGACTACCTAATGGAATCCAGATAAATTCTGTTTTTAAATTCTTGTGTCACATTATTCTGTCCTGACCCTGACACATGTCTTTTGTATAGAAGTGTTGTTGTTTACCACAATGAGTAAAGACTGTGGAACATAGGCTGCAACAGTGTCTGCACTGATTTCATTGTAAAAGTGGACTGAATTAGTAAGTAAGCCACAACAGCGTTTCTGGAATAGTGCTATGGAAATCTAAATGATTCAGAATATGTGGCCATTGTAGTAGAGCAGGTAGTAGATCGACCAGTAGATCTTGAAGGTAGTGCGGGTCGATCGCGTGCCAATGAAAATGTGTTTTAGATGTTAGTCTAAAACATTTATCTGTTGCAACTCAAAAACAAACACCAAGACAAGTGTTCATCTTTTATTTTTACTTTATATTTACAACACGCCCTCAATTCAGCGGCACACGTCCACAGTAACAAACAAGGCTTTGCAGTTTCAACATGGCTGATGGATGGATTACCTAGGCAGTATATTGTGCCTGTTACTTCCAAATATACTGCTAGACTAAGTCTGATCAGTGCAATAGGTGATTCATCAATACATCAGTATACACTACAAAACTAAAAGTTTTAGAACACCCTAATTTATTGTTATTGTTATTATTATTCATTGCAATTGAAGTCGTGCAAGTCCAATGAATAGCTTGAAATGGTACAAAGGTAAGTACTGAACAGCCAGAGGTTAAAAAAAGGTTTGGTTACCCAAAACTGAAAAATAATATACATTTCCGAATTATACAAAAAGGCCTCTTTCAGTTCAAATTTTAACAATTTAAAGCTGTTCTGCAGCAGTGAATGTTGAATCAGCCGTGAAAGCTGGTGCTACTAATCCCTACAGGTGTTAGAACTTTTCTTCATTACTTACAACCACCTCTGTCTGCATAAAAGCAGTGTTGGAACATACTATGGTACCAGGCCCACATGCAGAAAGTAGTGTGTTGCTACAAAAATAGTGAGAAAAGGCAATTAACAATGGAAGAGAGACAGATCATCATAACACTTAAAATGTAGGTCTCTCCTACAGGGAAATTGCAAAGAAAGTCAAGGTGTCAGTGAGTACAGTTTTCTTCACCTTCAAAAGTCACTCCGAAACTGGGGGAAACTCTGACAGGAAGAGGTCTGGCAGACCCAAAGACACAACTGAATCAGAGGACAAGTTGCTAAGAGTTAACAGCTTGCATGATAGGCCGCTCACAGGACAATAGCTTCAAGCACAGCTTCATGGTCGTTGTAAGCAAGTCTCAGTTTCAACTGTGAAGAGAAGACTTTGAGCTGCAGGTTTAACAGGACGAGCTACAGCAAGAAAACCATTGCTAAGGTGTCAGAAGAAGACAAAGAGGCTCGTCTGGGCCATGAAACACCGCCATTGGACTACTGAAGACTGGAAGAAGGTATTATGGACTGATGGATCAAAATTTAAAATATTCAGTTCATCAGGCAGGATCTTTGTATGCCGTCAAGTAGGTGAGAGGATGGTTCCACAGTGTGTGACATCAACTGTCAAACATGGAAGAGGAAGTGTGATGGTCTGGGCTGTTTTTCAGGATCCAAGGTTGGTGACTTGTACGGAGTGAGAGGTACCCTGAACCAAAACGGCTACCACAGCATTCTGCAGCACCACGCAATACCCTCTGGTATGCGCCTAGTTGGTCAGAGGTTCACCCTAAAGCAAGATAATGACCCAAAACACAAGTCCAAGCTATGCCAGAACTACCTCAGGAAAAAAGAACAAGATGGTAAGCTTGAAAAAACATGGAGTGGCCAGCACAGTCTATAGACTTAAACCCCACTGAGCTGGTTGGGGAAAAACTGGACAGAAGAGTGAAAGCCAAGCAACCTACAAGTGTCACACATTTATGGGAACTTCTGCAACAGACTTTGGTAGAACTTTCGGAGGAAAATTTCATTCTTAATCAATCTTCCACTCTAAATTAGAGTGGAAGATCGCTGCTCCTCCTCTACCTGTGCTTCAAGGAATGTGATACATGCTATGACTGGGTGGTGTAGACATATTCATCATCCTGCAGCCACATTTCAGTCAAACTAAATAGATCAATCTGAAGATCAGTAATCAAACCATTCACTAAAATAGATTTAGATGAGAGAGATCTGACATTTAAAAGACCCCATTTAATTTTACTATTATTCTCTTCACTGATTTGTATAAGGTTCCTATGAATAACTCATCTTTTGATGTTTTTTGATTTAAAGAATCTGGGAGCAGACGGAACATCTATGGAGTTGGAGAGTTTTGGGTGTGAGACAAGTGTGTAAGACTACAACTCTGCCTCCTGGTATGAACTCTGAGTTGTCAGTTGTTTTAATGTTGTGGCTGATCGCTGTGTCTATGTCTGAGGGCTACATCACATGTGTATGTTGCAACAATGATAGCTGTGGATGAGTTTAGGGGGAGGTTAGGTTGGGTTGATTTGGGGCTATAAATGGTATCTTGGTTTGTGTCTCTGTCTTTTAATTTGGTTAATAAGAAAAATGAATTGAACAAATAAACACAGCTTTGCTTTGCTTGTGTCATCCATGGGCTGCTATTGATTGATTGATGGCTTCAATACCTGCCTTTAGATATTATATAGATAGATATTTATTACAGGAAAAAACACTAACCTTGTGGAGGTGAATACATGTGCAGCACATAAGGACCTGTTTGAGAGCACCACTTATACCGTATATTGTGTTGAATAATCTGAGTCTTCCTAGTGATTTGACATCTCAAATAAACTGACTTAAAAATAGAATATACTCAAATCTTTAAACAAATCTTTCTAAGCAATGGTGTTTATATTATATGTATACATTTACATTCTATAGTGTCATGATTTGATTCATGTCTGTTTGTTTTATATTATTTGCATTTGTCTACATTCAGATGTTTTTACTGTGAATGATGTTCTCTTACTGGTGAATTAATATGCTAGTCTACACACAATAGACACATAATTGTGGTTGCATTGTTTTGTCCAACTATTCATTCATTCTGTCACTGTTTAGGATACTTACACAGTAGAAATACAGTATTGCTTTAAATATTTACAGTAATACACTTTATATTGGTACCATATGTATAGATAGACTATAATGATGTATAATCACAGCTTTTCTTTGGCATGTACTTCCCAGATAGAAAATGAATAAAGACAATAAATTTACAATGTCTGTTTTTTTAAACGGAACAGAGGCAAAGTGGTGTTTAAATTACATTGATTGATCTTTAGGCCGACAGGCTGCACCTCTTATTAGTTCTTGTTTGATTTCTGCCAACTCCTTGTAAAACACATCAGGCTCTGTCTAAATTCTCAAGCTGTCATCCTTATTTCTGGTGTAGGAGCCATGGAGGTGTTATTCTTTGTATCATATATCATTGATTATTATGAGATGTTAAGTAATATGATTTAATGGTTTATGTTTGGGATTACTTGGGTATTATATTTTGTTACTTTTTTTGTTGTTTATTTTCACATCACAGTAATTGGGGGAGGTAACATTTAGTTAATTTAACGACAGGTGCATGGGCGGGGGGGGGGGGGGGGGGGAGGCCGTATTTCTTGTTGACCGCTGTTTAAGTTTTTCGCTGGGTTTGCTTTGAGTGCTCTGCATCCTTTTTTTTTTACGTTGAGCATGTTATGATTAAATTGTATAAGCCTACCTTCTTCAATAAACCCGTCAAACGCCTTCTTGGATCTCAGCAGATACTTTGTTTGTACAGCGCGTCAGACAATCAGCCATACACACACCCGTACCTTAGCCTCTCAGCGACTGTTTCGTTTTTGATTACTAGTCGCTACATCTGGCATAAAATAAAATAATATCATTTACTCACCCACATAACTTTGGTGTCATTTGGAGTCGTTCATATGATATTTAGATATTAAGCATCCAGACTTGATGCATTATTTTTGCTGAATGCATTATACAGGCAGGACCAAAGTGAAAGAGGTTGCTGTTTAACAATGTGATTGGGCCAACACAGTGTCAATCAGTCCACTTAAGAATTGTCAGGACTGTCGTCCCACTGGGAAAATGCCTGGTCAGATGGCCAGTCCATCCCTGGTTCAACCCCTAGCGTGTGCAGCAGTGTAGGAAGATGAGTACCGTTGAGAGGGCACGTAATAAAGGCAAAAACTCTCTCATAGGATAAAAACAACAAGAAGAAAAACTGATAACTGTATCAAGTGTTGGTAAGATTGTGGACGGATTACCATTCTCCATCACCGCCACATGACAAGCGCAAACAAAATAAGGGACGATGAAAGCAGAACTTGCTGGTTGTGTATTTACAGCCTGATAATCGCTTTTATTTACATCTACAGGTAAGATTGAATGTTTATGAATATGAATGTCTTGAGCGCATCATCGACTTTCCCTTTATAGTCCGATTCTCTAGTCATGTCATGTCTTTTACGTCCGAGGAGGTTAAATTCTCAAGTAAAGTACAGATATCTGAAAAACGGCACACGGTTTGTGTTATTTTACAGTGACAAAGTATTTGTACTTAGTTACTTTCCACCTCTGAGTGCAACAATAACACAGAGACGGTGCTTACTGTAAACAGGCAGAAGTACTGCTTTTTAAAAGGGCAAGAAGAACGAGCTTGCATACGCATGAGCAAACTGAGTCACTGCATCCAAAATATAATACAACTTGCACAACTGCACATCACATATGTTATGAGTATAAATAGTTTTCAATTTTTACTTTTTACTTTTTTTAACCTTATGTCCTTGTGCTGTCTTCTTTTTGTTTTTTTATATGTTTGTCCAGTGTTCCTACTCCTGCACCAGACAGGCCATGGTATTTCTTTCTGCCACTGTCATTAACCAGTTCCCTTTTTCTTTTGTAGGACACACTGGAAAGATAAATCTGGGCAACAAACAACACAACAATAATATCCAGATGATCGCAAGTGATCACAAAGGGGTCCATGCTGGTGGGCTTACAAAGAAAAATCCACAGATTATTATAGTCAAATCAGAGTAGATCAGACCCAAGGTGCAGACTATGCAAAGATGCAAAGACAGTCCAGCACATAATAGCCGGGTGTAAGATGCTAGCCGGGTCAGCGTACATGGAGAGACACAACCAAGTGGTTGGAATAGTGTACAGGAACATCTGTACCCACTATGGAATAGAAGTACCCAAGTCCCAATGGGCCGCACCACAGAAGGTGGCTGAGAACAACAGGGCCAAGGTGCTGTGGGACTTCAGCTTCCAGACTGACAAACAGGTCCTGGCCAACCAACCGGACATACAGGTGGTAGACAAGGAGCAGAAGAAGGCGGTGGTGATAGATGTGGCAATACCAGCAGATGCCAACATCAGAAAGAAGGAACACGAAAAGGTTGAAAGAACAGCTGGAGCAGATGTGGAAGGTCAAGGTGAGCGTGATCCCCGTGGTAGTAGGAGCACTCGGGGCAGTGACGTCAAAACTGGGGGAGTGGCTCCAACAGATCCCAGGAAGAACATCAGAAACCTCAGTCCAGAAGAGTCCTAGGAACAAACTCAAACTCCCAGGCCTCTGGTAGAGAACCCGAGCTTGAGGATGACACAAATACCACCCCAAGAGGGGGAGAGGGAAGTTATCTTTTATATACACACACACATTTTATAAGATTTCCCAAGGGATTGGATTGCTTTAGCCAACTAATTACATAGCATCTTTATGTTAAGCAATATTTAAAGTCGGAGCATTGGCACCGCATAGACACCAGAGGGCGCCACACACTGTAGAGTGGAGCTGGGGTCTGTTACAATACTTCTACTTTCCCCCCTTTTTACACACTTGCTCTGCAGACTTACAGGGGAAGTCCAAATGTAATATGAATTCAATTTGACCTCAGCCTTCACTGCCTTCTTGTCAGTCATGTATAAAAACTCTATAGTTGTTTACAGAGCTCCACTGCACCATTTACACTTTTAATATAATAGGTCGTGATCTAAAGTGGCCGGTCGGCAGGAAACTCCAGGGCAGAAAATGAGTCCCACTCCGGCCCTGTCGGCGTCATCTTTTCTATGCTGTATGCTCAACTGAGCATATACAGTACTGTTTTACTAAGGCCTCATCCACACGTACAAAAACTATCTTTTCCCTACCCGTTTTCCCTGGCATCCTTTCAAGAATATCTCCATCCACACGGATCTGTCGCAGCACAACTCAAAACGCTACTTCAAATCCCAGGCCTATAGGTGGCGCGGTTTCAGTTTCAGAAATTCACCAAAAATGGAGAGGAAGAGGCAGAGCATTACTAGGGCAAAATCTAATTTTTCCTTGAGTTTAGTTTCTTCTAAAGCCGATTTGTAAACAGTGTTCAAGCTTCATGCGCATGCGCCACCTCTTCCTCTCCGTTTTTGGTGAATTTCTGAAACTGAAACAGCGCCGCCTATAGACCTGGGATATGAAGTAGCGTTTTGAGACGTGTTAAGACGGATCAGTCTGGACGTGGACATTTTTGAAACCGTGCCAGCGAAAACGTATAGGAAAAAGATCGTTTTCGTATGTGTGGACGAGGCCTAAGATTCGGGGTCAGAGAGAGAAGCGGTAGGATGTATGTTGAGAACGACTGAAAATTCTGAAATTATCGTACATTATGGATTTTTTCTCATTATTGATCGTACATCGTACAGAGGTCAAAATTATCGTACAAATACGATAATTATCGTACATCTGGCAACACTGGCGGTCCCTCACAATATAGGTCCGACCTAAACGTGTGCATACCATCTCATACTGCACGAGTGAATGTGCAATTAGCCATATGCGCTATATTAGACTATCCATATGTAATAACTACATGACACTGCAAGGGCCGGTACAGAATTCCTCAGGGGCCGCTAATTGAATAGCCCCATCTTAAGACGTGTGTCTGTCCCGGTGGGTGCAGGGAAAAGAGAGGCAAAAGACACCCTACACCACATTCGCAGATTCGCCAGGATAAAGCTGCAGCAGCACAATGCCCCATTGACCTGTGTAATTTCGGCTGTAGAGATTTTTTGTTCAAAATCTGATATTGATATTTGTCAGTTTGCTCAAACCAGAAAGCAATACATTTGTGTCAACACTTTCTCGTATCCTATCTTATTGTGAACTTCTGTAGTGACTTCAAGTAGTCCGAGTAAGAAAAAGTGCGTGAAGCAGCTTATTAACACACATAGATCATCTCTCTATGAATAAAATGATGAATGTTCTTATATGAATGAATATGCACACCCATACAACACGGTACTCCACTCTATAACACAAGTTCAAACCCATGCAGGTAAATCACAAGCAGAGGAAGCCACTGGATGCCAGAGAGACCAGATGTCTGAAGTTCATGTGTCCCCTGCAGCATCGTGTGTGAGGATGACAGCCGGGTGAACATGATCCACAGAGGCAGGGACACCCAAGGCGGCATTCAAAGAGGTTTTATACCAAACACCACCTTCACTGCTTCCTGAAAGTCAGTTCACATCATTAAGTACAAACATCTGAGAACAGATAAAACAATAGTAAAAGTTACAAATGCTGATTCTTAGCCTTGTAACACTTCTTAGGGCTTAAAAAGAATTCATACCAAAATATTGCTATCCTGTTTTTGATTTACCAGTGTAAAGTACTGATGTGAGAAGCAAAGTTTACGGTCCAGATATAGCGCTGTACGGGACATGTAAGATTAGTCAGTCAGTATTTACATCATGCAACAAAGTGAATCACATTTACTCACCAACAATGTTTTCTCATCAGTGAAAATCAGTCAGTCATTCTCAGGTTGACTGTCCAGGTGTGGGGTTAATAAATGAACACCTTAGGTGCCATATGGGTGTCATATCCACCTAGAAAGAGAGTTAGATGTGTTGTACTTACAGAGTTAATTCCCAAACACTCCATTCTGACACAACCGCAGAATTTTCACTCCACATGATTTGCTGTGCACCATCAAGGACCATCAACACCATGGAGAGGAAGTCATCAAAGCCATTGGGGAGGGCAAAGTTTGCCCAGGGCACTAATCAGGCTAGCACCGCCTCTGACTGCCCTAACAATGTAAACTGTCCAGTAATGTCCTGAATACTCTTACAAGGATCAGATGATTATGGACAGGACTCTGAGTTGTTGCTCTGAAACAGCTAAGCTTGTGGGGAGTTCATAGTCAGCAGCATGGAGTACCTGGAAGGTCTGAGGGGGGACAAACAATGAACGAATTTTTGACTGCTTTAATGACCCTGTTGAAATCTAATTTACCTTTATACACTGGGATGGTAGCTGAAAGGCCTGGGGGCCCTTCAAAGGGCAAATATGCACTCACTTGCCAGTTCATTAGGTACACCAGTGAAACAGTCCTGAACTAATTCTTCACTTCATGAAGGTTCTGGTATTTGCTTTAAATAACAGAGTTGTTGATAAAGAGCTGTTGATTCAACTGCGTTTTCATTTTGGAGGCGGGGGTTTGTAGTACAGTTACATTAATTTAGTTCTGTTGTATTGTACCAACACAAGTTCCTATTATTTTAACAACCCCATTTTAGCCAGTGTGCTGGGCTAAATAACAGAAAGGGTTTAATTCAATCTACTATAACAGCACCATAAACTAAATCCTCCTAATGATCATCCAGATGAATCACCACCTTTCTAACAGTTCCAACATCACTGTGGATCCTTTTTCACTAGAGTACCTAATGTTTTGGCTAGTGAGGGTATATCTGACTTGTACTATTTTAACTGTCTATAGGTATGTTTTAACAAAGACTGTTGAGCTACTGGGCAGCATCCAGGAGGTGATCAGCAGTTTCCCACCTGCCTCCCTAGGCCTCCCTGGACTCTATGGGGACACAAGTCCAGTGTGTAATCCTACCTGCAGAGTGCGTCACCCGATCCGCACTCTGAGTGGCTGCACTCATCTGCTCAGGTGTCCCTTAGAACCAAAGTGTAGCCACAGCAGCAGGGCAGCCATTAAGACAAGGGGAGAGAGAAAGGAAAAGGAGATTAGGGAACTGGACGGATATGGTCTTGGACAAGGCGCAACTGAATGCAGACAATGGCATGATGACGACAAGCTTTGTGGAGATCAGTACGTAAGACAAATTCACATTTCTTCTTGATGGCTCCTGGTTCATTTCTTTTCCTCTTTTTTAATGCATCGCACCACCATGTCTTGTTTTCCTTTTTACAGACGCTGCCAGTACTGCAGACGCCTCACTTCCTCCAACAGTAAGTGAACAAAAAGGCAGTGAAGCAAATGCTGAAACAGACAGACCATTGTCAATTGTTAAACCAGGGATGGTTAGCTGGAGCAATGACAACACATAATATTGAATCAGACTCAAAATAAACTAATCACTTGGAATTCATTTCGGAGTCTATCATTTTTAATTCCACTCATGGTTCAGTGTATCTGTCTTTGTGCCTCTCTTAAAACCAGGCCACCAAAAAGACTTAAAGAACTCTAAAAGTGAATAATTTCTGAATTTTCTCAACATCGTTGGATGTACAAAGATGCTCTACCTATCATTGAGTGCAAGCCCATTCAACAATAAATAGGTGATTCTCAACTGTATACACAGCCTTGATGCTGTTTCATCTGTGTTTAACCCAAATACCTCAGCCTTACTGCAAAAAGCCTTAGAAACTTGAGGTATCAGGTTTTGATATCAAGTATATTGTGAACTGTGTTTCTATAATAGTTCACATACAAGTCAAGTCAGAGCCAGACCTGTATATGAACTACTTGGCTTCATTTTCAACCTTCCATTTAGGAATTCAAGGCAGAGACACCTGAGCAACCAGACCCCTCCAAGATAGAGGTGGTCTCCGTGACGGAGGAAGACCTGCCCCACGTCGAGACCCCCAACACCCTGAATGTCAGCCCCCTGGGGAGTTTTGCTACTGACTCCCAGCTAGAGAAAGATCCTGCCAAAGCTACAGAGCTGAAACCTCCGGTTGCACCCAGTCCAACCATGCCAATCACCAAGGTGCAGCCATTTATGCATGGTGAGACACTGTGATGTTTTAGAGTAATGGTGATGGAGTTCACATCTGAAAAATAGGTTCCTTTTTCATAGCAGTACTGAGTATGACTATTTTATTAATAATGAAGAAATACAATAGAGTATGTTTGCTGGGAAAGTTATGAGCAGCTCTGCCAGTATCAAATGTTATGAATACTTTATGACTATTACATTTTTCCTACTTTTAGCCCTCTGTATGTCTTGAGCTCCTCATGTTCCTTGTTCTTCATGTTTTTATCCTTTTGGATTACATCTATCAATGCAGCCCTCTTCTGTAGTTTGGCTATCACTGTCCGGTTGGTTAGCCATCACCAGTTTAGCTCAGTCATTGTCCACCAACCTCCAGCGCAGATGATGTTGCATGTAGAGTGCTGTAGCTGTAGATCCTTGTGCTGAATCTTACTCTTAGTGTTTGTCACACTCAATGGTAACTTGCGCATTTGATTTGATATTGGCCTCTAGGGTTGTTTATCCACAGTCCCATTGAGTTTTTGATGGGTTCTGTTGATATTGTACAGCTTCAAGCACCGGGACAAGTGTGAGCCATTGATTTGATCAAGTTTCTAAATAGCACTTTTGTCTACCTATGCTACCCAAAGCCCTTTACATGGGACTGAAACCCCAGTTGCTCCCAGTGGATAGCACTGATGTGTAGATGTGTCAGTGTGACTGTAAAGCACTTTGGGTACTAATAAAAGTGATATATATATATATATATAGACCATTTATCATTTACACATCTACACATTTGTTCACTAAAGCACACACCTGTGCCAGGCACTGGGAGCAACTGTGAATTCAGTGTCTTGCTCTTGTACTTCAGCATGTGGCATGTAGAAGGGATTGAACTGCTAACCCTCTGGTTACTGGCAGTAGCTGGCTCTTTTCCCCTGGTGTTCCTACAAATTCTTTTCTGTTCCTTATACAGTACTGGCCCTCAGGCATACTGTACTGAGCCAGATGTCTAATGATAAATTTGGTCTTATCAAGAGAACCATCTGGAACTGGGATTTTAGGCAGTTTTGGCAGCTTATTACTGCCCTCTGCAGAGTAAATTTATTTAGTATGACCGCAGTTACCACAGTGTTACAGCTGCTTTGATCCCTTACAGGGTCCAACCTTAATAATATAAGAGAGCCAGAGTCTGTAGGACGTCCTGCACATCAGCTGATTAGTCTTTGCTGCTTTGCCAGGACATTCACTCCATGTCTAGTTTACAGATCCCTGATTGTTGCACATGTGGATGCATGTGCTCACAAGCCTTTAACATTTGGACATTATTTATACATAAGGCCCTGGCAACGTTCCTGAGGCAAAAATTTAAACTACTGGACATTGATGATTGAATACTGTAAAGTTCATGACCATTTTGTATCTCAACAGAGGATGACTTGGAGAAAGGTTGGAAAACCAGAATGCAAGCCCATCGCTTTGAGCTGCTAATCGCTACATGCCTCATTGTGGTGATCACGCTTGCTCTCGCCATCGGACTTGGAGGTGAGGAGCTCAGTTATGTGTGAATTCTGTCCATCCGGCATCGATGTTTCAGACTTTATAGAGAATCTGCTTATAGGTTACAGAAGTACCGGCTGTCAGGTGGCGCTGGGTCATTGGGCGGATCAAGACCTGCACACATACATAGTTTATAACACTACGATTTTGTTGATGTATGTACAGTATGTGCTGAGGATTTCAAAAATTTGCCTGATTTACTGATTTTGATCTAAAATAACTGTAAAATACCACAGTAAGCATCTATTTACCCCAAACGAAAAAAAACTCTCTGTAAACATTTAATCGATCTTAAGGGACATCTGTTGGCTATTTTTCTGAATGAGCAAGCAAGATTTGGTGCAAGGCGCATTAGTCTGAAGAGAAGATTTCTCATTCACTATCCTTTATATGATATCTCAAATCACTTGCTCTAAATAGTGGCGTCAAATAGAACCACACAGTCAACTTCGATCTTTTCAGTTTCCAAAAGCACCCTTACCTTCTTCTGTCTGTAGTGGGTCTAAGCTGTGTGGGGAAGTTTCGATGTGGCTCGTCATCTCAGTGCATTAGCACCTCGGCTCAGTGTGATGGAGTGGTGCACTGTGACAATGAAGAAGATGAGCTTGGCTGTGGTAAGACACACATACACACACACGTCCAATACGTTCTCATACGTTCAAGATGATTTTAAAGTAATAAATAAAGTAATAAATATGCATTTCCAATTTTCCAAAACAAATAGTATTGTGGGCAGCACAGTGGCGAGGTGGTTAGCACTGATGCCTCACAGCAATCCATGGGCCAGCTGGCCCGAGTTTGCATGTTCTCCCTGTGTCTTCGTGGGTTCTCAGCAGCTTCCTCCCACCATCCAAAGACATGCTTAATTGGTGATTCTAAATTGGCCGTAGGTGTGCATGTGAGTGTGAATGGTTGTCTGTCTCTGTGTTAGCCCTGTGATGGACTGGAGACCTGTCCAGGGTGTACCCCTGCCTCTCGCCTGATGACAGCTGGGATAGGCTCCAGCAGACCCCTACAACCCTTAACAGGAATAAGCGGGTAGATATGAATGAATGAATGAATGAATGAATGAATGAGATGAAAAATACTATTGCCTAAAAATCGTTGAAGGTGTTCCTCAGTTCGTGTTTAGCAACCGCCACACATATCAATGTCCAGTTTAAGTATACAGTAATTCCTTGTTATGACTATTATATTGCTGGGACCATGGGAACTTTGCAGAAGTTATTCATTGTTTGGTAATGGAGTGAGCTGTTACACTAAAATGCCTTTGTCAGAGAGAGTATAATACCTTTGCCTTAAAATATCTACCTGCCTTTACCTTTACCAGTCACACTTCCTTACTACAACAATGACATGATACCTCCTGCATAGCCCCTGAGCAGGCGAGATAATCAGCCAATGGCTCGCTGACCACAGATGTGATCCTATCCACACGAAACGTTTTACGAGCTGAAAGAACCTGCTGAGTCCACGTTTGCAAAGAACACCCTTAACTGAGAGTAAATATGCTGTTCAGTGAGCAGCTACAATATGACAAAAAGTAGCAATGATGCGAGTGGCTAACTGGATCTTTATGGGTCAATTCGTCACTATGTTCGTTTCGGTCCAAATGAGTAACCCCGGCTATAACACAGTTGTCAGGGTGCGACCTCAACACCGCGTTGTTGTAATGTTATTCTCATGAAGTCAACACCTAACTGCGTTACAGGCCGCTGACACAAACACTGAGCAATACTTGTTGCTACGGAAATTATACACCGTCCTATCAAATTGCATTGGTGTACAATAGCAAGTTTTAGAATGTTGCAGACCACATTATTAAAAAATTCAGCTTTCTCATTTTCAGCAACCTAGCCAACTTAATCGTTTTAAGACTGATTTAGTTGTTTAGAAAATTCCATGTTAGGCCCAGTCACGTTTACCTTCACTCGGCAAACACTGTTTTCTGAGAAAGACATTTGAACTCAACAGCCACAGAGACACACCCCTTACTTTAATGGACAAGAGTCTATCTTAGTTCTATGAATCATAGAACAACTAATGCAGCCTCTGCTCTACTTGATGGCCAGAAAGAAGTTGGAGAATCAGAATTAGTTAGTTCGATTTTATTTTCTCTTAGTATGGCGCCGAGGCAAGAGAAGGTTGGATGTCTTCAAGCTTACTGAGTGGTCGTTGTCAAAAAAAAAAAGTTATGCCATTACACGAAACAAGAAGTGTTGCCAGAGACACATTTCCAATATGTGAGAAAACTGACTTCTTGGAAGGTGATTTTGCAGAGCAGTAACTAGGGCCTCTTGTACCGAGGTGCTTTGTTAGTTGGATTATGTGTACATGAGTATGTCACCGAGCACACGGGAGGATGAGAAGAGGCTGCCCTACAAGAGATAGACACTACATACTTGAGTGAGGAGGAGGGGTGTAGGTGGAGCAGAGATTGTTCATGCTATGGCTGGATGTAAGGAAGTTCCTGAAATAACTCAAGGTCCTTGTTCCAGAGTTTGCTGTAGTGGGGTGTTTATTGGTATACCTGTATACAATGAGCTTACAGACACAGAGTGTGAGTCTGGGAAGGTAAGCTGACTCAGAACATTGGTACCACACTGATACAAAAGACAGAGGGGGGGCCTGTATGCAAATGTCGCTGTGATCAAAGGATGGGGTATGGATTTATATGTAAATGGTTTGGTAGAGCCTCTACAGTGACAAAAGGTGATGAGACTTGAGGTCTGGCATACAGCCGACAATAACAAAAGGTAACAAGATCAAAAGGGTTAAGACTCTAGACAGCAGTAGCCAGTGCAGACATTGTGTAGTTATTTATATTACTCAAGTCACATTTGGATGTGACCTTCTGGACAATAGTTAAACTAGAACAAAGCATGTGTATTAAAGAACAGAGCAGAGAATAAAGAACATTACCCTCCAGTTTGGAAAACCTGGAGGTAGGCATCTTGAGACACTGGGTGAGGAATTAGATAGTTTGATCTGCAGTTCAAAGTCCATTGTTAGTTGGTTACTTGTTTCTTAGGGATACTACTCCTTGGTACAAAATCTAGCAATTACAGAAAGCATGTAAGAAATCAGTTTCTAAAAGAATAAGCAGTGCTGGCTGTGTAAATAAGATTAACAGGCAATTGGGAACATGGCTGGGGTGTGGCCTTGCTTCCAAACCTTACTTAATTAGTAAACAACATTGACCTTCTTGTGACAGTACAATGTTCTGCTGGAAAACTTTTTGACCTTTCATTCATGCTCCCACCTAGACCAGACCAGACCAGACACCTCCACCCCATAGCAATGACACTCCTTGATGGCAGCAGCCATCCCCAGCAGGATGCAGCCTGACACAAGCACACACACTAAAACGGTTTAGGAACAACTCAAATAACATGAAGAACAGCACAAGGTGGTGACCTGGCCTCCAAATTCACTAGATCCCAAACTGATCACAGAGGCCCCTCCCCTCAAAGGCCCCTACTAATAACATTCTGTTGCCAGACACCACAGGACACCCTCAGAAGCCCCATGTCCATTCTCTGATGAGTCACAACTGTTTTGGAGGCAGAAGGGAGACATATCTAATGTCTAATAGGTAGAATACTGTAACTCTAGTCACCACTGTGGACTAGAATGGATTCGGTGACAGTTCCTTTCAGTTGTCCTTCTTCACACACTATTCCTGCAAGTTGGCTTTGTAGCCTTGGATTAAAGTGTTATTTTAGACACTTCCTTCAACTCATTTTGCCAAAGAAACCAGTCTGTTGTCATTTCTGATGGACACACATGCATTTAAAATTGCACCATTTCAGCATACCATTACCATTTTTAACAGATACACAGTATTTGACAGTATTAAGTGTTTCAGCAGCTGCTAGGAAACTCTAGGTGCATTCAAACTTTCTGTCTGTGCTTCATCTCTGTCTGTGTGTCAGTACGTCTGAGTGGCACTAGCTCAGTGCTGCAGGTTCAAAGAAAGGGAGAATGGAAGACGGTCTGTTCAGAGGACTGGAACAACTGGCTGGGTATTTCTGCCTGCAAGCAGCTGGGATACTCCAGGTTTGTCACTTGAGTCTTTTTCATCTATAAAACAAGTGACATAGTGACCATTTTATTTCCTGTTGTCTTAAAAATTGTCATCTTGTTGTCTGACAGTTATGTGGAGTCCTTCTTTGTTGCACTGACCTCCATTGAGCAGAACCTTCAGACCAACCTGGTGTCCATAAACCCGAGTGGGGCTCAGATCATTAAGCTCCAGAATGCTGCAACATTCAGGTACAACATTAATCAATCAGTGTGCATGTCGACCAAGAAAAGAGTCTCATAACTCATACATGCTCAGCTCATATACTTGGCTTTTACAAAAAAGCTCAGGGGAGCAGCTGTGCATTGCTCTTTAACCCTCAAATGTATGCAGTGAATCATTAGGAACCTGGGCCTATATGATATTGTGGAATTGAACAAACATCCGTATGGTTTCCCTGGAATTTAACTAGTCGTCTCTGACAGTTGTTTGGTGTCAAAATATCAGTAATTACTTGTGGTCATCTCTTTATTTTGGGGTGAATTGGAAGACTAACATCCTGCTTGTTCCAGTCTACAAAAGGCGCATTATGACATTTAACAACTCAGAGTGAATATGTGAATGTCCGCAATGATAAAAGTGGCTAGGTTGACTTCCTGTTCAGACATTCCTTGTCAAATAAGCAATTTCATGTAGTTCTAGTGTGATTAAATTTGTTGTTGTTGTTAAAAACAAGCTTCACTTATAACTGGTCTTCAAATGCTCAGACAATAAATAAATCACAGGGAGCAGTAAAAATTCTTTCTGCTAGAACTTAAGAGACGTTTAGAAAAGTAAAGTAGGAATAAGAATATCACTTAGTGTAAGCGTTCCAACATGGTCTAAATGTTTTACTCAGCAAGTATATATAAACTCATTTGAGTAATGTGTGGCAAAGTTCAGCTTTAAGCAGTGCTGCTGACACCACTGATGTAAAACAAGTTGGTAGGTTTTTATTTATTTATTTGCATGAATAAAGATGCTCAAAGATGCTTCACACACAATTGTGAAGACTCTAGTTAACCACTCGACCTCCAATCAAAAGCAGCACACGGCTGATCTTTTCTATGAGAATCACAGAACATCAATATAGATATACGTAATAAATAGATTAATATATAATAAATATATTATATTTGTCCCAAATTGGAAGCTCTCACACAGTGCCAAAATCTTAAATGCGTTTCAGTACAACACATTAATAAAAATACTAGCTGTGAAATGTCTGACTTTGAGAGTGTCTGAGCCTATCTAAGAAATATTCTTCTAAATGTGAACATTCGGTGTCCTGCACTGGGTTTTCTGATCTGTAGAATCACTGGACATTAACATGTAACAGAACTTCTCTGTGCTTTTTACCTTGACGCCCTGTTTCACTACAGTAAGGCTGAGTGCAGTTCAGGCATGGTGACAACTCTGAAGTGTCTGGGTGAGAAAAAAAAAAACACTTGACATTTCACTCCATATTGTGTCTGCCAAGGACGTAATATGGAATGAAGAAGAGCATGTGTGCTGTGGTGTGATCAGCATGGTGCGTGTCTTTACTAGTGCTTACACAGGTCTTGACTTATTGTTATTTTACACCTTCTTAATAACTGTTTTCATGATGTTTATGCCAAACAAGAGTTCCATGTAATTACATTACTGCTATGGAGCTGTGTTTGTGGAGCTCTGGGGTTAAACTAGGATGGATTCACAAAGGTTGGTTCTTATATTTTTGATCAAAACTGCATGTACTGTAGCTGATAAAGCTTTAAACAGTCACTCCAACATTTGCTCCAAGCATTTATGTTGACCCAGCACTGCAGCAACCCTAACCAGTGCTGGAAAGCAATGGTTAACTGTTTAAATGGAATTTTCAATTCTCCTCTAAAATGTCTCCTTTTCCCAAACTCGATGTGTCAGTATTTGTGTGAAATAGCCTACCTGTCACTCATGTCATGTTCATGTCCTCAGAGTGTGGATCGAGGCCTCTTTACAACACCCGTATCGTTGGGGGGAATGTCTCCAGACCAGGTCAGTTCCCCTGGCAGGTCAGCCTCCACTTCAAGAGCGAGCACTTGTGTGGAGGCTCCATCATCACGCCATACTGGATACTCACTGCAGCACACTGCGTGTATGGGTGAGTCACACAATCAGATTCAGAGCATCTAAGCATTGTTCATTTAGTTCAGTGGAAGATCAGGGTTTTAACCATGACAGTAATAAGGCCCTGAAACGTTTTCTACAACCTATGGATGGAACAAGACATTTGGTTCCATCTAGTGGTTTGGGAGACTAAAGGCATTCCCATCAGCCACAGCTCCAATTGTAGCTTGTTAAAAACGTTGTCAGGACACTTGTCCTGGCCCTAGAATGTTTTTACAGTCTTACTTTATCAGTTCCAGTTCCAGATATTTTCCAGTTGTCCAGCCATGACATAGGTGAACACATCACCATGAGGTTACAGTTCACTATCTTTGTTCAGTAAACTAGCTTGTGAGATACATACATACACTTACATTTATACATTTCCTTAACAAAACATGATCTTGCAAAGTCACCTTTCCCTCTATAAACTGTAATAAACTGTAAACTGTATAAGAACTGTAGTATTTGGTAGGACGTTATCTCATTGTGTGTCTTGCTCTCTGAGCTCAGGTTTGAAAACTCCTCCCTTTGGGCGGTTCACGTGGGGCTGACGGAGCAGCTCGTCCATGGGGCCCAGTCCATCGCAGTGGAGACTATCGTATACCATTCTCGCTACCGACCCAAAGGACTGGACTTTGACATTGCGCTGATGAAACTGGCAAGGCCGCTCATTTTTAATGGTATTATTATTAATCCCTGACAGCTGCATGTCTATGTTGTAGAATAAATCACTGACTATACATAAGGAAGATTAAATGGATTGTGTGAAATTGTTGACTGAACATTCTTTTCATTTTATTTCAGTTTGTATTTGGAAGTAATTTGCTGTAAACTGTATCAATGATTGGTGCTGTGGTACAGTAACATTCTCCTCTGTAGGCTTTGTGGAGCCCATCTGTCTGCCCAACCACGGAGAGGAGTTTAAGGAGGGCACCATGTGCTGGATCTCTGGCTGGGGAGCAACAGAGGAAGATGGTGACTCTGAACAGAAAAACATCATCTCTGACACAGACATGCAGTATTTTAGGAAAACAGCCCTTACTTGTTTACTTAAAACCAATTCCAGGGTGAAACTGTTCAAGACAATGTCCAGAAACAAAGCTAGAACAACAACATATGGACCTCTTTGAGTTTTTCTTCAAAAGGCCACTCATCTCAGTGGCTTCTTCAGTTCTGACTGGTGGAAGAGATTTTAATTTGGGACATCTGTGAAGAATTTGTTCATTGTAACATTGGTTTTATATATACTATGACCTGTCAGACTGAGAATCCTTCCAAATATACTGAGCTAATTTAGACAAACAGTGGCCACTTTATAGAACATAAAACACTGAAGTTAAAACGCTTACCCAGTGTGAAATTCCAGGTGTATAAACGTAGTTGCATAACATATTTTTATTTTTATTCCCAGGAGAGACCAGCGTGGTGTTGCGCTCAGCGACGGTACCGCTCATCTCCACCAAGACCTGCAACCACCCAGATGTTTACAGGGGCTTGGTCACGTCTTGGATGATCTGTGCAGGCTACCTGGAGGGAGGAATTGACTCTTGTCAGGTAAAGCTGCTTCTGTTGAATTAGATTCAAATTTGATGTCAGAGCAGTTTAGAAGCTTTCAAAGACAGGAATCACTAAAACACCAGCTCTCTTGGGTAAATTTCATTTTTAAATTAAAATGATAACATATCAAATTATTTAAACAATGTAACAGAGTACCACTGAATTCAAATCAAGTTAGTAGATCTCCACATTATGAAGTATCTCTGATCAGTTTTTGCTGCTGAACATTTAGTCTAGTTTAGTCATGTTCTATGAGCTTTGAGATTTCATTCTGTCTGAAGAGATGTGTTTCTGTGTATACCAGCTATGACAGTATAGGTGCTCTTGTTGTAACCTTGTTAGTCCTGTCTGTCTCTGTGTGTGCCATCATGGTAAATGTAGTCCTAGAGACTGGCTACTGTGGCAGAAACTACTACAAAAGCAACTTTGAGTATCTTGACAAGTGTTTTGTTTGTGGACAGAATGTCAGCACATTAGTGTTATGATCATGCAAGTTGCAATCATGACACTTCACGATACACATACATCGATCAGGCATAACATTATAACCGCATTCCTAATATTGTGTAGGTCTACCTTGTCAACAGTTGTGACTCATCAGAGAATGGACATGGGCCTTCTGAGGGTGTCCTGTAGTGTCTGGCAACAGAATGTTGTTAGTGGGGGCCTTTGGGTCCTATGGGTTGAGGGGAGGGGCCTCTGTGGATCATCCCACAGATACTTAATCAGTTTGGGATCTAGTGAATTTGGAGATCAAGATGGTCAGTGTTATTCATTTCTCCTGTCAGTGGTTTTAATGTTGTGGTTGATCGGTGTAGTTGCCACCAAACTGAAGGTCAGGTTTGATGACAGCTGTGTCAGGATAATCATTGCTATTGTGACTAGTGTGATCCCATCACAAAATGGTCTAGTTTATTTTCTCTGGATGGCTACAGACAGTTGTACGGCTGACTAAATAATCTAAGCAACTGGAGTTTGTTTACATCAGTATTATTCAGTGATTATATCTCAGCAAAATGTGGATTCAATTCGTTGAAGCCATAGTTATCTAAGTGGACAGACTATCTTTACACCTGCAGGCAGCTTCCAAACCTGTTCCAATAAAGCTTACCCAGATGCCACACATTTGTGGTATTCATGCAGCCCAGGTTGATAATACTTTTATTGATCCCCCACGGAAAATTTCAGTTGACATATCAACTGCACAGAGAGTAGGCATCACAGTACCACTAGTGTTGTCTATTTATTTGCATATTTAATATATTTAGTCATTGCAGCTGTAGAATATAAACATAAACATGAATTAATTAACTGAAATGGGCGTTGTGTAATTACAGTGTCATGTTACCATATATATTGACTAGGGGCTGGGTTTTATTACCAGAGATTGTTTCCTTTCACTGCTGCAAACAGTGCAGCCTTCCTTCTCAGCTGATGATGTAGTCCATACACACTTAGTGAGACATTGAACGTCGTCCCTGAAGTCAACCTGAAACAGTTCCACATCAGTTATCCTGTAACACTCCATCAGGGCCGCTGTCTCCACAGAACACTGGTTGAGACAGGCTGCCTTCTAAAAGCAGGCCAGACCTAGGAGTATCAAAATGATTAAACTGACAAACATCCTGCTTCACTTTTTGAGAGGTCAACAATGCTGTGATGTGGGGCCTAAGCTGACAGGAAGCTTACATTTACATTTAAAATTTGGACTAAAGCATAAATAGTATTGGGGGAGATTGCTCATCTGGATCTGAAACACAAACACTTGATTCATATAAGCTCTGGACCCTTATAATCAAACTGAATTTAAGATCAGGATCAGGGAAAAAAGCCACATCTAGATGCTGCTATGTTTGGTGTTTGAAGATGATCTAAATCTAGCGGTGTTTGTTCAATAAAGTCATCAGTATTACACTCCCCTACCTGTCTATAATTCTCCTCCTATGTCTATTTCCTCAGGGGGACAGCGGAGGACCTCTGGCCTGTGAGATGTTTTCTGTATGGAGGTTGGTTGGGGCAACCAGCTGGGGAAGTGGCTGCGCTCTGAGGAACAAGCCGGGCGTTTACACTAGTATCACACAGTCGCTCACATGGATCCACCAACAAATGGAGGTCAGTGCAGTGCAAATGGAAGTGACCCATCAGAGGACTGGTCTGTAGAAAACCGATAAGTACTGCACCTCAAATCCATAAGACAAAAGTGTACAAGTTTGAAAACACTATCAGCTAAATTATATAATCAGAAAGCCACAATCATTGTCACGACACCATGGAGAACTTTGTAGAGAAGTATCATCTTCCTGTATGAAGTGGTAATCATTTGCAGTGCAGAGGAGCAACATGGGGTTCAGAGTCTTGCTCTGAGAGAACATGAGCAAGAATATGTACTGGGGAGCTAACTGCTAACAGCTCTACCTACTAAGCCACAACTGCCCTTTAGTGATACAACTTGGGTTTCTCCAGAACTCTCATCAATTTGAAATTGACCGCAAAGTCTGGAGATGACAACAGTGTCTTCCAGAGATGAGATTTTACATCCTGGAAAGCCTGTTTTTTTTCCCCAACACCACAATGTCAGTCATGAGCTAGAGGTGGAACAATACACTATCCAAATGATTTAACACTACGAAATTCTGCAACAGGCCCATCATGCATCTTCATCCATATGAAGGCAGCTAAAGCTACAGGAAATACATCAGCTGAAGTGTATGCCACGGTTTCAGCAAATCTGCCATCTGATGGGACCCACTTACACACGAGGATAACATCCACTCAGTAATAAGCAACAGTAGTAGTACTAATCTTGTCTTTAGGCAGGACTGCTGCAATACATTTGACTGACAGCTGATTGGCACAGAGTAGGAAGCAGAAAGCTATTAGGTGACCAGGCTTTTTTACAAAAACAAATCCTCTCAGGCTTTCCATCGCTAACCTTAGGAACCTTTGAAGCAAATACCCTGCTTCATGAGTCAAGACGTATTAATCAGCCAACACTGCAGCTCCCTCCAACTTAGTCACACTGCTGACTCACACAGGCAGCAATTCTGAACTTTATCAAAGGACACAACTGTTGGTTTACAATGCATACCACCTACTAAATATATAATTTCCATCCCTCTCATAAATTCCACAAATGTATGCCTTTCAACCTTACAATAACCTCTAACACAGCGCCTGTGAGTTGGTCTTCTAGGGTCATCTCAAAGGTACGAGAAATGACTGCTCTGACAATTAAACCTTTGAGGGAGAGTTAAGGAGACGTAAACAGAGCTGTACCAGTCAATGCCCACTGCAGTAATAGTGAGAGACGATTCTCAAGTAGTGTCTACACATGAAAGAAGAAAAATATTTTTCCACATCCTTCTTAGAAAACTGAGAAACTCAACTTGTGTTCCAACCAAACTCAAACTGAGGGGCGCCAGAAACTACAAGAGAACTTGTGGCATGAATGTTAACAGTATCAAATCCTAACCTGGACTTAACGTCCAGTTCCTTCATTTTCTCCTCCTACACTAACTTGATGCAGTAATGCTCTGCAGTGGGCGTGAGCTGAACTAGTGCTAACTGTTGGAACAACAATTACCATGAAAGTCAGAGAAAAAGTAGTACTAGAGGCCACACAAAACAAGTCCTCGTCTCATGGACACTCACAGATTGACACAAAAGCCAAAAGGTAAGCAACGAAACTTACAAAACACTAATCCAATACCTAGGCTCACGGTTGGCCAGTCACCCCACACCCATTTCACGCCACACAAGTCAGAAATAGCATTAACAATGCTGTCACACTCCCATGACAGAAAGAACAGCTCCAGCTACTCAACACTTCTATTCTTACCACAGCAAGAAAAAAAAAAAAAGGTCATTACACAAACTGTAGCACCTGCACCAGGCATGTGACTACCCAGACACATGGTTAACACACACATGGTCACAACAACCCTTGACCAGGCAAATTCTTAAAATGAGAACTCTAAGTCATGTGGATGCATGTGTATATTATTAAAAATGCAATTTTAGGGGGTGTAAAACCAATTCAGTTGCACTAAACCCAAGGAGGGACATAACACCAGCTGTGGTATGCCAGTGAATGAAAATGTTTGCTCAGATACAAAAATACGTGGTGAAAGATACGAAATTAGGTTACCATGCTGCCAAAGACTGCAAGAGTGTCCATGTAGGCCCAGCTCATGTCCTCACAAAGGTCCCTTCAACCAGTCATTAGGAGCTGCATCTAAAACACAGACACACATAACAAGCAAAACCACCAACATGACTGGGGCTGATGCTCTAATATTAATAAAACAATGAATGTGTAGTTTTATTGCATTTCATTAAATTACATCAAATTGTCAAATCCCCTTGTCAGGTTTTCAAAGGTCACTTAGTTTCACATTTATTTTGATTCAGATATTCAGCTTTTTCTCAGAATGTGCAGTTTAATAGTGTCAAAGTGGGGATATTACTCTCAACAATGTGATAAGAGCTTCAAAATGCGTCACTTGACAATACAGATTCTGCCACCAAAGTACATAAATGAATACTCTGGGGGTCTGCCAGCCACACAAATCCTTCACATACCACATGGAAACAAACTATTTTCACTATGAGAACAGTGACTATCGGTGGTACATTTTAAAAGTCAAACCACGTTTCCAAAACCCAAACACATGGTATTAATATGCCATCTGTACCTAGTTAAGGGAAAACATACGTTAACCAGCCTTGATTTCCGCACCATTTCAACTATACTCTTAATATTTGGAGGTTTACAAGTTCCATTTGAATTTAAATTGTAATCTGGTTTGAACCAAATTCATATTGAGCTAGTTGTGATAACCATGTCCCTCTATTATGAAACATAGAATTCTTTGTCACTTAAACAGAAAACCTCTTGCACCATGTTTGTGTTCCATGTAAACTACAACAGTAAACACTACAGCTGTGAGCTGGGTGCCAAAGCTCTTGGTGTGTTCAGTGTTCCTGGGGTCTGCCAATGAGTTCCTGTCCTGAATGTTTAGAGCTGAGCCCTGCATATTTCTTTCCCCCTCAAAACTGGAGCTGTGGTACAACAGAGAATTTTAGAATGTCACAAGGATCAGAGGAAGGAAGGGATATGTTGTTGTGCACTGCAAGTGCACACGGGCTACGCATATAAGCGGTGTCTAGTGTTTCAAAAGTCTCTCCACTTCTGCAAGACTTGTCCATAATGTAGAATTCACTAAGTACAAAAGCCTCACATAAACATACACTGATCAGTCCCTGATCAAGACTACTGACAGGTGACTTGAATGACGCAAATGATCTTGTTATCAAGGAAACTGGTCAGTGGGTGGGCTATAGTAGGCAGCAAGTGAACATTTTATCCTCAAAGTTAATGTGTTAGAAGGAGGTAAATGGCCACATTGAAGGATCTGAAGGAGGAGCCAAACTGAAACAGCTAGATGAATATCCAAAACTGCATATCAAAGACTCATTGCAGGTATTGAGTGAAGGCTGGTTCTTGCATATGGGCTGCGTAGCAACAGACCTGGCAAAAATAAACAGGAAAAGATTAGAAATGGCTTGAGGAACAAAAGCTGATCATTGTGTGTCTATGAATGTGACGTGGACAGGACTTAAGTGTGTTACTATAGATTAATGTATGAATCCAACACTAATATTGCTCAGATGTCACTGTATTCCCCTACCAAAAATATCTGATTTCACCCTTGCAGGGACCTGGATTAATCCCAAAATGTTCCTATATCAGTGGTGATATGTGTTAACACTGTCCATTTCTCCGTCCCTTTTAGAAAGAAGAGGCTCGCAAATCACCCAGTGTAACAACCGCCAACTGAATGACCTGCAGTTACTCCTTCCCCACTCTGTTTGGATGTTTCCACATTTGACCAAAACTACCTGTAAAGACTGTAGCACATCAGAACAGCAGACCATTCCAACCAGTCCTGTTTGGGAGCAAAGCGGATGTAGCAGAGTGAAGAGGCAGAGTTAAACATTGTTTATTCCAAAATAGAAAGCTCTAAGGCAAAACAGACAAGAGTGAACAACGCTTCATAAAAAGCAAGACAGATGCAAGTGAAGAACCAAGAGCCCAGTGTGGTTCCACCCAGAGTCAATAAACCCTCAGGCTGCAGGAAATCAACCAAGTCTCGACTTCACAAAAGGGTTATAAAACAGATTACTGCAACTATTGAAAGACAACTGTTGTACAGTACAATATTACAGTTATTTGAACAAGAGGCACCCCAGTTTATGCAGTAATTTCAACAAATTGATAAAGATTTCAATTCAAGTCCCGGTCCTTCTGGCAGGCAATAAACAAAAGGTTCCAACTTTCCAACTGCTCCGTTTTCAGTGCAGCAGCATGATCTGTGATATAAAACAAAACTGAATGCATGCAAAAAGTCCACAGTTTCTTGTTGATGATGGAGTTCATATCACACAGTGGATACTGCCCCTCTAGGATCCATCTCAGACCCATATGACTGTGTGGTTAGCATAGTGTTCTGGATTGTGCATTCGAGAAAATGACATATATGCTACTACTTTAAAATTATTAAAAGACATATATGGTATTCACAATGTGGATAAAACTGGTGCAGTATTGAACCGTGCGGTCACGTTACTGTTTCTGTTCACTTCAGATAAATGGGATGTTGCAGTCAACCGAGTAAAAATTATTAACAATGTTTTACAGAGTGACAAAAGTGTTTGTTTTAGTGTCTTTTTGACCAATTTCACCAAGAGTCAGACTTCATTTTTGTGCTTCTAGGCAAGAATTCTTTAGAAAAGTACATAGATAAGGCCTTGTTAGTATTGTAAGTTCGAAACCAATTTAAATAGCAATTTTCATCAGCATTCAATTCTTTTTACTCTTTTTTAGAAAACTTTAAAGAACCCTGGAAAATTGGGTCACTAGCTTTAATTATGAATCTGTACATAAATATTCCGTACAAAACAGGAGAACACAAAAATGAAACAAAAAATGCACTAATTCCATGTTTGTATATAAAAATAAGCATCTTTCCACAATTTTTCCAATCTTTGTGCTCTGCTTGGCCTGCGTAGGCCCCTAGTGAGAGCCGTGGAGTCAGTCAAAAGCGTGCGCACATCTACACAAAACACAAGCATGCAAGAAGTGAAGACAAATCCTTATAGATACAAACTGTTGGCATCCAAAAGGAGAATTCAACTGGTAACTGGGAATACGGGCCAAAGGGGACAAAAGAACATCAGTCAATCTTTATTAACAGGGCATACAAATGTCCTTGGGTGTTTTAAACACTTCTTTTTTTTTTTCTTCTGTTTGATTTAATCTTATTGAGCTTAAATATACAAAAATTGCACTCACCTATCTCAACTAAATAATGCAAAAACGGTTTCTGAAATGAAACTCTTCATGTACACACGCGCAGCATAAACCGCTTTCAGCAGGGTGGAAGAGTGCAGTATGTCCCAGTATGTCCTTTGCTTTTGTGCTCTGTGTAAACCTAATGTGTTTGTACGCACCTGTGTTCTGTAGACCTATTTATGCATGTCGTGCGTGTATTTGTAGATCAATATGTGAAGGAGTGTGTCCTCTACTGCAATGAGTCGCTGTTGTCCAGGCCCAGCCCGGCTATGTCTGTGTCGTCATCCTCGTCTCCGCTGTCCCCTGACTCATCTTCACTATGGCCTCCCAGCATTACCTGTTGTACCGCCAGCGTGGCACCATCTGATGTCAGGCTCTGCAGACCCTCCACGTTCATTGTCACCAGTGTGCCTGAGAATGAGAAGATTACTTGAAATAATGACCTTGAGATTGTAAAAAAAAAAGAAGCATTTCTTAACATCTGAATACTCTTTGGATATGTGAAATACAGGTTCTGTTACAGGCTGGTTTGACCAATTAACATTTGTGTAAACATGTTCGTGGATGTGTACAGGACAGGTTAACCATTCAGCTAGAACAATCACTTAACCTATCTTTCTGACCAAGACGGATGTGTGAGATGACACGTCAGACTTTTAGAAATGTCAATACCCTTTACATAACAGTGAGATTTTCCAAAGGAGTGTGACACAATGATATTTGTTGCTTTTAAATATGATGACTCTGAAACCAGACTAGTCTAATCAGTGGATTCAGATGTATTCTAATCTGCATCTGATCACTTCACAACAAGGACGACATAAAGTGGTTCACATTCTGAAATGAAAGAACTCTGGATTAGGCTGGTTAGGTTTTCCGTAGAAAACACTGCTGCGTACCATCTGGCATGGTAACTTGCTGCTGGCTACCTCCACCTGCTGCAATGGAGTCAGGCCAGAAGCGTTGTAATGGCCTGTTTTGAGGTGTTTTCTTCTTGGCTTTTGGTGTCTCTGAGGAGCTGGCATCCAACATGGGCTGCAGGATTCGTCTCCGTGCATTTATAAACCTGGAGATACAAGAATACTCAAGTTGTCATTTTTTCACACACCTACAGGAGGACTGCATAGAGACTAAATCTCAGTGGGACATGCCAGAAATGGCAGAAGTGTCCAATTTTACTTTGCTACAGGTTGGAATGGGCAGACGAACCTACTTAAATTGTATTGATTTATATAGTGGCAACAGCAAAATCGTGTCGAGATGTTTTACAGAACCCTGAGCCTGAAAACCCCAGAGCAAAGACAAAGGAGCAAGTCACAAGAAAAACTCCATTTTAACAAAGAAACCTTGGGCAGAACCCAGCTTATATGGAGGGACCCATCTGACTGAGGCTGGCCGAGTAGAGACAGAAAAAGAGAGAGAAGACAGGAAAGAAGGAGAAGAGAGCAGCAGGAGCAAGTAGCTCTTCATACATACATATGAATAGAGCAGAACTGCAAGCATGCAAACATCATCAAACAAGAGGAAAAGATATACTGACTGATAGTGAAGGAAAAAAAGTGGCATTCAAAATAATTTTAGCAGAGATGCAGAGTGCTATACAGTAGTTGTAGGACCAGTGATCTGTGCATCATAGGAAGTCCCCAAGTAGCCCAGATATATAGCAGCATAATTAAAGGATAACTGACCAAAAAAGAACATCTTAAGCCTAACCTAAAGAGGGTGTCTGCTTTTGGAACCCAAACTGAGAGCTAGTTTCACAGGAGAGGGGCCTGATAGCTGAAGGCTCCATCTCCCCAGTTTTAATTTTTTATTTTTTTTTTCTATTCTGCATTTTACAGGTACCTGATGAAATGAAGCTAAAACTGGAGTAATATGATCTGTCTTGCTTATAAATACACCGATCAGCCACAACATCGAAACCACTGACAGGAGAAATAAATAACATTGGCCATCTTGTGACAATACAGTGTTCTGCTGGGGAACATTTGGACCTGGTTACTTGAACCTATAATATAATGATAGGGGAAACACTGCTCATGTGAATGCTAGGTCTGAACATGCGTACCTAGGTTGTCTGCAATTGGATAGCTCCAAACAGATCTAAATGCAAGGTCTGAACAGGCCCTGAAGCCAATATAAAGCATATTGGCTTAGGCACATGTTAAGATTTGTTTTACCTCGATTACTGATGAAAGTAGAAAGTAGTAGTAGGTTCTACTGAATTTTTACACTTGCTGCAAGATGCAAATTTCTGTGGAATCTCTGGCTGGTCAAAAGAATAATGCTGATTGTGACTGTGCCACTTAGCTGGTGAACATATGGCTCCAGGATGCATGGATGTAGATTGTAATGACATCATCTGTGTTATTCTATTTACCATTTGGTGGTTGTAATGTTGTGAATGATTGAAAAGAAAAAAATACACACTGAGCTGAATTGTTTAGATGGATTTTCTTAAGGATTATATGAAAAAAAATCAAAGCTTTAAAACACAGATAGTAAACTCCAACTTCTTCAGGCCTGTTGGCAGAAGCCAGTCTGCCAGCTGACCAATTATATTTCAAATGTGTGTATAAAACCATGCACAAATCATGCACCAAATAAAGTTGAGATGGCCTTTGTAGGCCACCAGGAAACTCACCAGTTGTTGACCTGTAAAAGTGTAAGGTTTGTCTGCGTGGCAATCTGTTTCTTTTCATCCTCTGTTGGGTATGGATGCTACACAAGAGAACAGTGAAGAAATGCATCAGTGCCTTTTAATGACTAAAGTGTTGCACGGACAGATTATATGATGCACGTAGTCTCACCCCAATATGCTGGAAGAGCCATGAGCGCATGACATTGGTGGCGTGTTTGGGCAGAACGCCACGCTTGTTCTTGGTTGAGTTGTCGTCGTGATTGAAGAGGTTCAAGTCCTGGTGAAACTGTAGTTGGAGCTGAGAATGTAGACATTTTATATTAGCCACATTTGTCTTAATTTCATCATCAACACATTCAAACTACAGTGAATAGAAATTTGGCTAGAATAACTGGACTACAGTCCCAACAAACCACTTATACCACACAACATCTGACACATGTTCACAGGGCTGTGAAAGGTATGGTGGAGTTGTACAATCTATCCATGACCCAAGCAGGTTTATTTTTATGTACAGTGTATATATATCCATATAGATTTATGCATATGCGCATAAAAATCATTCAAAACATCAACTGATTTTCGCGCAAGTTCCCACATGGGCCTCTCCGATGTTTCGATGCTGCCCATTGTAAGAACCACTGACAACACATTACATCACAGTCACAAAGAGAGATGTACTACCTGATTGTTTTGGACGCGTATTGTCCCAGGAGAAAGAGCCTGTGTTACAACCTGGCCCTGAGGAGTGACGACTGTGACTGGCTGGTACACTGTGCCACCTAAAACCAACATACAGACAAAAACTCTCAGAATAATTGTGGTGTGCTGGCTTTAGAGAAAGTTAAAATCAAACTGTTCCACTGGTACATGACAATGTCTCAGTTGTAGCCACAACTGTACAATACCTGAGGAGGGGGTTGTATGCCACGGTGACATACCTGCAACCATCTGGGTGGGGTTGACAGCTGTCACAGTGACATTTCCTTGCTGCAGGGCTGATGCTGGCACCACAATTTGACCCTGGGGACTAATTGCCCCTGAGATGGAGCCAGGAGGCTGTGTAGTAGAGAATGCAAACACAATATAAGCCTCAGTCATGTTGCCAGATCTTGTAACCTGACTTTTAGGCTAATTGTCACTGCATGGAGTGACACTCTTATTTGGGTTTTCAACTGTAGATAGTATCTTGTACGTTTCTGGTACCTCAGTTAAAGCTCCAAGCAAGCTGACATTAAAGTCTCTGCAGACCACTGAGTGGTCAACTAGAATGTACAATAGAACTGTCAAACATGCTGACAGGCAGAATATCAAACCCACCAAGTAGAAAAGACACCCAAACCAAACTGAGTCATACCATGCAGAGGAGGCTTTAAAGAATATTGATTTGTCTGGCAATTGTGTACCAGCATCTTTGTGTGGCAGCCAATTCTTGCAGTCAGACATGTTTATCGATGAAGCCTTGAATCGACCCACAATGCATACCTGAGTTTTGGAGGGAGAGAAGCTTTGGACTTGGCCTTGTACAGGGGAGTATGGGCTTCCTGGGTCTCCACTCAGCAGGGTTTCACTGTTCATCTTCGTCTTGAGGCAAGCGATGTACCGACTGCAGAAGTCCTTACAAAGATCACTCACCTTCTCTAACTCTAACAGGTGGATCCGTAGCACCTGGATGGCTTTCACCATCTAGAGGTTGAAAAGGTTTAATGTCAGTTTACAAAAGAAGGAAACAGTCTTTCTCAAGCTGAATATACCCATTTTCTGTGGTGTTAAATGTCTGTTAAAAAAAAATAAAAAATACGATAACTTGAGTTTTGAAAGGCTAGAACATTAATTGAAACTTTGACGAGTGCAGAGTATATTTGCGCTTGTATTGCACTATTATTGCACACACCAATTAACCACAACACGTAGAACTACTGACAGGAGCTGCTGTGAAATTTTTGGACCTGGCACTCATATGGATGCTACTCAGACATCTACCACCAAGCCTAGACCAGACCAGGCAGCCCACCAAATAGAAATGACACTCCTTGATGGCAGCAGCCATCCCCAGTAGGATGTAGCCTGACATGCAACACCATTCTCCCTTGTCATAATTCAAATAGGTAAACTGCTTTGATTAAATTCAGATTAAACAGACACTAAGTGGCATTCAATTATTCAGACAAGCATATGTGTTGTATACTTATCAGCCAACAGCAACACAGGGCTGCAACAATGTGTAATTTATGAGGCCAACTACATAAATATGTTGATTAGCATGGAATATATCAAGCCCTTACAATGTTCACGTTCATCCATGCCAACAGTAAAAGCCCATACCCAATGTCAAAAGTGTGGAAAATCTTTAAACAGAGATACTATAAGATGCATGCTTAATAAACATGTGGCCCACCACAGCAGCATGGTGCTATGTACAGGCAGCTCAACAGAAAACATCCACTGGCTTCTGCCCTCAAAACAACAAGACAGTAGCACAAGTACACTGTCTGGCTCAAAACATTGAGCCCATGAATAATGGAGTTTTCATATTGGAATATCTAGACCTGAGCAACTGCAGCCACCCCAGATCACAGCACTGCCCCAAAGCCTTGTACAGTAAACACAGGGCATGATGGATGCATCACTTCATCTGCCTCTCTTCTTACCCTGATGCCCCCATCACTCTGGAACAGGGTAAATCTGGACTCATCAGACCACATGACGTTCTTCCATTGCTCCAGAGTTTAATCTTCTCGCTCCCTAGCAAACTGAAGCTTTTTTTCCAGTTAGTCTCACTGATTAGTGGTTTTCTTAAGGCTACACAGCTGTTCAGTCCCAATCCCTTGAGTTCCCTTCATATTGTATGTGTGGAAATGCTCTTACATTCACTATTAAACATAGCCCTGAGTTCTACTGTTGTTTTTCTTCAGTTTGATTTCACCAAACGCTTAAGTGATAACTGATCACGATCAATCAGAGCTGCTTTTTTTCCGACCACATTTCTTCCCACTATCCCGCTATCCTTCCAGTTTGTAATAATGTGCTATACAGTTCTTAACCCAATTTTAGTAGTTTCTTCAATCTCCTTTGCTTGACACATGCCAATGATTTGACCCTTCTCAAACAGACTAACATCTTTTCCATGACCATGGGATGTGTCTTCAGACATGGTTGTTTAGGAAATGAGAAGCTAAATCCACATGGCAACTTTTTCTTTGACCAGGCAGTGTATTTGAGCTGTTACAGAGTTTTATTTGATTTCTGGTTAGAGCACAGTTTTACACTGTCCACAAACTAAATGACACAGATTTCCATTACTATTAGACTCTAAGCGGGTGGAAGCAGCTTTTAGTAGATTACAATTACTTTTTTAAACTGATTGATCTTTTGATTTTGTTTTTAATATTAATAGATCAACTACTTTCTGAGTAGGTGACTAATCCCTAGTTAGCCACAAAATAATAAACAGACATCCCCCTAATAAACATGCATTGCAACATATTTTAACAAGATATCTACGAGTGAGAAAGCAATTTCAGAGTTATTATATCCTGTTAAACACACTCAAACGCAGAAGAAACGTCATGCTGCGATGCCAATCACTGCCAAACTCCACTAACTTAGAGCGAAACAGGAATGCAACTCTACGTGATTTAGTTTTATAGGTGTGCAGAAGCAAACAGCTTACAACATGTAAATGCACTGGAGAGCAGCGCTGTCGTGCTAGCGGTTAGCATCGCGATTAGCAACTATTCTTCGAGTCTCTGAGTTTTTTTTCTCAAAAACAATTGATGAAGACACAATAACGGCTCCCAGGCAACGATCAACTATCAGACACAACTCGCTGTAAAGGTTCACATATTCAGCGGCTCTGATAACACCGCTTCCAATTTTAGAAAGCGTGCAATTTCTTCTTTTTGGAATTTGGAGTTACTGGGCGTACTGCTGCCCTCCACAGGATAAAACGTTAAACCTCTCTGAAGCTCCAGGGGTCTCTGTCTATATTTAATGGATTTCCTCAGTCTTTTTAATAAACACTGGCGCATCGATATATTCTACGAAAATCTACGTATTCACATAGTCGTTGCATCCGTATAAACAATGTAGTTCCAAGTACAATCGGCACAAGCCATTCAAGTGGAATCATAATCAACTATATAATTAATGGCAGAATATAATAAAGAACACATTTCCTAAGGAGAGCTACACTGGGTATATCTTAATTTCTGTAGGAATATGTAATTACTAAATAGTTACTGACAGTGAATAATTAAAAAAAAACAAAATGAAAAAAAAAACACAGCACAAGTGTTGAGCTGTCTAAATTCACTAAATCCATCTGTGAGATGATCCAGAGGCCCCTCCCCTCAACCCATAGGATGTCAAGGCCCCTACAGGACCCTCAGAAGATGAGTCACAACTGTTTTGGAGGCACAAGGGAGACCTACACAATATTAGAAGGGTGGTTGTAATGTTCATTCATTCATTCATCTTCTATACCCGTTTAGTCATGGGGGTCTGCTGGAGCCTATCCCAAATGTCATCGGGCGAGAGGCAGTCACCAGTCCAGGGCCAACACAGAGACAGACAACCATTCACACTCACACCTATGGCCAGTTTAGAATCACCAATGAACCTAACCAGCATGTCTTTGGATGGTGGGAGGAAGCTGGAGTACCTGGAGAGAACCCACGCAGACACAGGGAGAACATGCAAACTCCACACATGGATTCGAACTGGTGACCCTCTTGTTGTGAGGCATCAGTGCTAACCACCTCTCCACTGTTCCACCTGGTTGTAATGTTATGCCTGATTAGTGTATAATCTGACCTTTTAAGAAAAAAACATCTCTATAAGGTCTACCTTACAAACCTTTGTCTTTCTTTTTCAGTATTATTGTGTCGTGACTTCCCCAGCACTGAGTGTTTTTTATTTAAGAAGCTGTTCTGTAAGTCGATTCTGTTCATGCCAGATAAATTCCCCCTAAGTATACAACAGTTTACTGTAATACTAGTTAAAGATGAAAAATGGCAGCAAGGAAATTAGAATTAAGAAACACTGTGATGTCTTACCAAATTGTCAAGTTCAGGATCCTCACTAAAGAAAGGTTTCCCATCCTTCTCCTGATTGCGGACAAAGTTCTCTATATCCACGTCAAAACTTGCAGAGGTGATGCAATCAGAGCTCAGTGTGGACTGTTCACACTTCTCAAACAGCAGGGCCAACAGGGGGAACAGGGGATGCCTGCGAAGGGGTTTAGAAACACATTAAAATGATATCAAACTGCACATTTCAGGACATATCAGACATATTTTCAGTAATTTAGAATGAATCAAAAAATAATAAAGTAATAGTAAAAAACAACATCATTAAACCAAAACTAAAAATGCCACATCACATGTTTCATTGCTAGTCAGTTGATGCTTCCTAGATTCTGACCTAGAGAAGAAGACAGATCTAAGAATAGAGGAGTACTGTAAATTGGGGTGATGTGGCTGGAATGTTTTTATCGGTTTTTATATCATTCTCAATAACTAACAAACAAACACACACAAGTATCTCTACCGATATATGGAGGCTTTGTCTGCGTCCATGGGTGTCTGTGGCTCTGTGGGTGCTGGGCTGGGAACCTCTGCTAGCGTTACCTCAATGAACTTCTGTTCTGAATCGCAGTCTACCTTTACCCCACCTTGCATCTACAGGGAAAGGACAAACGAACAAATGACAAAAGAAAACAACAGAGTGACAGAATGGAAAGAAATCATCAGAGGAGAGACAAACGACAGGCAAATAAAAAGAAATACAAAGATATCATATGAAGACTGGGAGTAGCTGGAGGGCAAAGCCCTCAACATAAGCCTGTTTTTCATTTTTTTTCTCCTTTTTTTCTTAAAAAAATAAGTATCAAAAGAGTATCAAGACACCTTCTGCCTTGTTTTTTTTGGGGGGGGGGGGGGGGGTCTACCCCATGTGGTGCTATGCCTTGATTGCAATTTAGAAAAACAATTCCAAACCTGTATCTAGATGAGTATCACATGATGAAATAGCACGACACATTAAAACGTGACTGCAGTCTCTAAAGGCTCCATTCAAGGCACATCCATTGATTATGAGCCAAGTTTCTTTTCCTTTTCTTCAACACATTTTCACACCATGCCGGCCTACCAGCAACACAGAATCCCTTCAAGGAGCATAAATCCCATTCCAAACCATGTGACTGAGACTAACAAAGACTTGGATTGAGCACAAACAGGCTAAAAATAATAGTTTGCTTGGGGTGGAAAATGTGTCTTTCAGTACATCATTCACAGCTTTCAATGGCCTCAAATTTTAGTTTATTTGAATAGGGATGTTTTATGCACAATTTACAAAACAACAAATACTAGAAATACTGGGAGGAATTATGCTTTATCATGCTTTTTTTTCTGGTGGTCTGCCACAGACAAGCTCACCACTAACGCACTGCTCAAACCGATGCAACAGTATTACATTGCTTCAGCTACTTTTACATTCAAAATGTTCTTAGCCCTTAATTTGGCAATCCAGGCTGACTTATCACCCGTAAAACAAATAAACGGAGAATCCATGGCCTAAACGTGCAGTACAACATAAACTCTTGCCTGGGTAACAGTTTAGTTGTTATTACATTTGGTGGTGGTGTTTCGTTATGTGGAGTAAATGTGCGCGAATGCACATGAAAGTGCAGTTCAGCTGGTTGAGAGGTGATTGTGTAGAACTCCAGCTCCGAAGTCAAAAAATTTCCCTCTCACCCACCTCCTGCTCTCCGTTTGGGTACTTGTCTATGGAAACCGACTGGGCTGCCATCACGTTCACTGCAGATGCTGCAAACACTGGGGCATTATAGAGAGCAGGGACAGGTGGTCAACCTACACAACACACATAGTTTCAGTTAGACTGCCGTTAGTGTATCTGTAATAACCATATTGGATACTGAATAAGCTCATTTCCACACTACTAATTTTGAATGTTAAAGTCAATGTTATATGAGCATTAACAACCAGAAATAACTATAACTATTAAAAGTTACTCAAAATTGGGGTGACAAACGCAATATACTGGAACCTCAGATATCAAATATGCAGTTCTTATAAACACATACACTAAGGGAATGTGGAAGCACAAATGAAACATCAAACAAAAACAACAGTGTTACATGACCATTAGATGAAGGAACGAGGTTAACTTATTCCCACATATCTTATTTGGGCAGTCCTAAAAATAAAGAAGAAACTGTCTGAAGTGCGTGGTTATAACAATAGTGAGCTTATATTAGCTTCCCCCTTCATCTGTTGTTAACACACCCACCACGGTTTAGCTCTTAGCTCGTGTTAGCAGCACACGTCGTCTGTGGCGGCAAGGGGAGATAAATGTTTCATAAATGTTCTGCGCAAACATTGGCCTACAATCCTCTAACCATGATAGTGTTTCCCATAAAGAAGGTAGCTCGGCGGGAGTGAGCGGTTTTTCCCCATAATAAACAGCTAGCCTGTAACGTTGACGCCACATTCGCGTTAGCTCGCGAACCCAATCTGGTTTTAACCCAAAAGGCGCTCTCGCCAGGCCGACGTACAGCTAACGTTAGGGTGGTAGCTACCTTTTAAGTTCAAAGTGTTTTCATGTTGGTGTGGTGCTGCCAATATCCCAAGTGCCACACTTAGTGAGGGGACTGGCTAAAGATGCTAACGTAGCTAACCAGATACAAAAAAAGAAAAAAAAGCAGCTGCGGATTAATACGAAGAGCCGTTTGCCCAAACATTATTACAGCTTCGACCGCTACAGCGTTTATCAGTTCACGCTTTAAATAACCCAGCTATAATTGTTCTTGTAAGCAGTACAGTATTTTGAATACAACAGCATTAACAAGCATTGCTTGCACACCAGGCTAGCCCGGTTGAACCCCAAATCCTTCCCCGTCAATCAATCATTCGGGGACAGCTGCCCTTTCTTTCCCCTCCCTTCCGTGCTAGCGGTACAACTGTCGGGCCTCGTTTCTAGCGCTCGCCCTTTGCTTTTTCACAATCCTTCTCTGCCCCCAAAACGCCGACATATTTACCCCCCCTCCCTGGTATACAGATTTTTTTTTCCTTCCCGGAGCTCTGCTGCTTCTGCGTCCCTTCCAAAAACACCCTCCGCTGCCCTGACTAGGTCCGCGGTCCTGGCCCCGGGGCATTTTTGCGTGCGGCCCAGATTGTTTGATTGATAGGGAACGGAAAAAGAGGGATTTTGAGTGACAGCTTACCTGAGTGCCAATCTTCGTCACACTGACAAGCGGCTGCAGCAATCGGGACCCGCAGTTGTCGCGATACGTCATCGCGCAAGGGCACGCAGGGGCGCTCATCACATGAATATGTATAAAGTGGGCGGAGACACGATGTCCCGCTGCCAGAGAGATCCGCTGCATCTTGCAGGGCTATTACGCATTGTCTGAGTAATGTCTATCTTCAGTTTTACACTGCTATGCACATATATTCTAATCAACTACCGACCGATAATCAAATACAACATATTATGCATGATACAGCGAAAGCATATGGTCAGTTTAATTACGGGAGGCAAAGTGAGTCAAAATTCTAAATAAAATAAATAGTTTGACCTTTGCCTATCCTTTTATATGCCTATTCTGATATGTGAGACTAAGCTGAATCACAACAGGCGTAGCAAACATAATTTCTCATTTGAGTGCTTTAATAATATTCCCATAAGCAGAATTTCATGCAAATGTGGAAGTTAGATTGACAATCATACATAAAGAGTTACAACATCATCACCATCATTAAGCGCAAATATGCAGCAGATCTGTTCTTCGGTCCTAATGTCTGGGAGAGGGTCTACCAGAGGAGGGCTGAGGGAGACGAAACTTGGCCATCTGAAGATCCAGGTCTGCAAATGTGTAAGGGTTGTAGCTGTGGTGCTGGTAGTTCTTGTAAGTGCTGTTGTCAAAGGGCTCCTCGGGCTCTGCAGCTTCTACAAAAGAGGGCAAACAGATAAGAAAAGTTAGTATCACATCTCACTGCAGTTCTACATTAAAACAAAAATAAAACAAGGTTAGTCAAATACTCTACATGGTGTAATAGTAAATCCTCAGCACTGTCATGGATTCTCAGGCTACAAGGACTGTTATTAACAGTTCTGATAAACTGAGAACAAATTTGAGGAGACAGCACATTTACACATTCACAAGTGCTGACAAAGGTAGTTTATGGCAGGACATTTCCTATGGCAACAGGCTGCACGACCACCTACAGAGTGTGGAGACACACTGGTGTGAAAAGCCTCAAGGATAATGTTTGTGAGAGGAAGCATGTAAAGGTAAGCGTGCCTACCAACTGTAAAGACGGCTCATGCCAAAGAAATAATGAATATGGCAGACAAACATGAAATAGGTTTTAAAAAGGGCAACCAAGTAAAATGCCTAGTGTGTACATATAGACAATCATAGAAACACATTTACATTTTGAATTGACTGACACTGTGCTTACCCCATAGTATACCAGTTAAAGAACATATTTACAAGATTAAAAAAAAAATGAGAAAAATCAACCATTGATAAAATAAAAGAGCAACGTAATAGAGTGATCTCCAGCTGGATTACCCAAAGGCATAAAGGTGGAACAAGTGGATGTAGTTATAGAATTTTAGTTATAAGTTATAGTTTAGAATTTATTAGGCCCTTAAATGCCAAGATCCAAGATCATTTCTTAAAGACCTCATGGTAAAACATCATCGCAATAGATGTCTTTGATGCAGGCTTACTTGTAGTTCCTAGAGTTTCAAAAAGGAGAACGGGAAATAGAGCCTGCAGCTCCCAGTTGTGTGTTGTTGACCTGAAGAGTTGCATACTACTCATCCTGGTTCCCTTAACTTGCCCAGTCATATATTCTGAATGCACTATTCTCAAACTTGCTTATGATACAGCATCTCTTATAATCCCACATTATACCAGTTAACTGACCTGTATTAGAACTAGGCAGTTTTCTGGCCGTGTTCTCTTGTTTATTCCTATAACATTATGACTTAATCGGGTATACGGAGTCCTCATAAACATTTCTACTATGAATATTTTGAGTTCTAGCTCTATCCATTATTTGGTATTGACAATCAATCTGTCATGTAACATGCATCAGCTATGTCTTGTACTCTTGTTTTTATGCATGTATCTTTTAATCACATATTCATCTTGTTCCTCCTACTGCTCTCTTCTCCCTCTTTTTCTGTCTCTACCTGGCTGGCCTAAAGCAGGTGAGTGCCTCCATCTGAGCTGCCTGTTCTGTCCGTTATAGTCTTTCTGTGTCACTTAGTTGGTTTTATAAATGACCTTGAGACAATCTGAATTGTTACTGATGCTGTTTAAATATAATTGAATTAATTCATATTAACTTCTAAACATTTGTTATCATGCTTCTGGAAATACTGTACTTCCAGAGACTCCAACCACTCACAGTTTGTTTGTCCAGCTAATATCAGGGTTATGTCTTCACTGCAACTATATGAACTCTAGTGTAGCTACCTGCCTCTGTAATACAAATCTCAAGAGCTGTGATTGGTCTGAAAAGCATTTCCTTGTTATTGTGTCTTAGCAGGCGGGCCAGCACAGAACATTTTCCCTTGTTCAGCTCCCTTTAACTTCAAACTTAATGTGAGCTGCTCGCTTACCACTCACACTAGCCATGACCTAGCAATTCAGATCTGTAAACACAGAACAATGCCCACACACCAACGCACACGTACTGTATAAATGCTTACAATAGGACACCCCCATGACTTTCTATTCTATTCTATTCTATTCTATTCTATTCTATTCTATTCTATTCTATTCTATTCTTCTATGGGTGGGTTCTGCATAGACCCACTGGCATATAAGTGTAATATTACTGTGAGCAATTATCATTATCTGGCACAATTAAACCAATGGCACTACACCTGTAACATTCATTTAAGACAAGGCTGCATTTCAAACACAGATATTATAAATGTGAAAACACAAGGGAAATATTCTGAGTGAAGGGAAGAAAGTAGAAAAAACAGAATGATTAGTTTAACAGTAGATAATAAACAAGTCTGACTTCACCATCCTCATGCAAACTTTAACTGAAAACCAAAGCCATGGGAGTATAGATGAAAACATAAAAGAGGGCATTTAGAAGAATGTAGAAAAAAACATTTTAAAAAGCTGTAAGCACAGCAGCATTTACTACATGTGAGGGAGTCGATAACTGCTTTAAGACCTTAATGCATGTGTTCAGAGGAATAGAGAGGAAAGTATGGCCATTGCTGGTGGGTTAAAAGATCCAAAGAAAGAAAGAGAAAGCTAGAGATTTGGGGGGTAGGGTGGTGTAGTGTGTACCCTTGGACAGTTCTGCTGGGGTTTCCGCCTCCAGCTCCTCTCCTACAGCTTCAGCCACGACTGGGGCAGGGTCCACCAGCTCTTCGGTGCTCTCTGCAGGGGCACAAACTTCAGCTGCACCCGCGGCTGAAGATTCAGTAGGAGGTACCACGACAGGCTCTGGAGCACCTTCTTCTGTAGCGGTTTCTATGGGTACAGCTGCAGCCTCTTTAACTTCTATGGTGGTTTCAGGAGTGGCAGTCTCTCTTGTTTCGACAGGAGTGCCAGTCTGATCAATTGTTGCAGCCTTCGTCACAATCACAACTGGAGTTTCTGCTTCAGATTCAGGGGCACTGGGAGATGAATAATCTTTTATCACTTCTGGAGCAGCTTCCACTTCCACTAACTCCTCACAACTAACAGGAGTGTCAGTTTGATCATTTGTTGCAGCCTTCGTCACCATCACAACTGGAGCTTCTACTTCAGCGTCGGGGGCACCAGGAGATGAATAATCTTTTATCACTTCTGGAGCAGCTTTCACTTCCACCAACTCCTCACAACTAACAAGGGGAGCATCCACAATAGCTTGAGCTGCTTCTGAGGGTGCTGCTGCCTCTTGTAGAGCACCATTATCAGAGGTCAGTTTAGCTTTATTTTGCTCCTGAGCTTCTTTGGTCACTTCTATGACTGTAGTCTTCTGGTGGACAAGTGTGTCTTCTTTCACTACATCTTGTGAAGCAGTCCTGGTATCAGTCTTCCCCTCTGACTTCTCATCCTCAGAGTCAGAGTCAGAATCAGAGTCAGAATCAGAGTCACTGGATGATGAGGATGACTCTGAGGATGACGCTCTAGCAGGTGGAGCTGCATTGTCTTTTGTGGCAGCAGCAACCAGAGTTTCTTCTGGTGGTAGGCTTTCACTGCTTGCACCAACCACAGGTGCAGCAGCTTCGGTAGCTTTGTGTACTACAGGTGGAGCTGTGCCACTGATAACCTTAGCAGCATGAGTGTCTGGATCTGATGAGGATGCTGCAGCCTCAGTTGCTTCTTGCTCAGCTGGTTCACTGGCAGCAATAACAGGCGCTGATGCTACAATTGTTTTGGCACTGGCAGTGGAGCTCACAGCTGGTTCAATTACACCCTGACACTGTGCTGGGAACACTCCAGGCTCTGAAAGTCTAACTGGGAAGAGAACTCTGGTCTTGTAGGCCAACAGTTTTGCTCTCCCATCTACAGCCTCTGTCGCTGAGGAAAATGGTAAATGGGACATGAGCAGTTAAAAAGTAACAAGGATTTAGTAAAAGCTTTTAAAGGCAGAAATCATTCATTTTACATCCCAATATGCATTCCCTATTTGTATATAAGGGATTGGCGGTGTTAAAAATAGTGCAAAATGTAGCGCGAAATTAAAAATGTTTTCCTCTTACACTGATCCTCCTAAATATCACTTTGAATAAAGTTTAATACCATTGTTATTGTCAAATTAATCAACGGTACAGGTATAAAATAATTTTATTATCAATTTGTGCTTGCAACCAGATATGAGCCAAAAGGCTTTGCTAAAACGTACCCATTTTGAGCCAGTCTGACAAAAGTCAGAAAAAAAGCCCAAAAAGTTTTCCCGTTTTTAATACCTCCACTACCTTTAATACCTATGTTTTTTGAAGACCTGCAGACACCATGTCATGTTTGCAATAAAATAGAATCAGCAGCAATTTAAAGTGCCATTGGCTTATTCTGGTGGAAACAGGGGGTCGGATGAGAGAGAATTTTTGTAATTCCTACACTGCAAAAAAAAGAGTTACATGTTAAATGAATTTCATTCATATATCAGATATATGAATGAAATTTTTACAGTATGTAGCAGCCAGCAAAACTAGAAACTACAGAACAGAATAAAATGGTCTTACTCTTTCCTGAAGCCTTGGCCTGTTTCACTGGCTTCTCTGGTTCTTCAGCCTTAGTGCAGTATGAAGCACCCAGGCGACTCCTCAGGACACCCCAGCTCTCCAACTGGAGACACTATAGAAGAGCACAACTTCAGTCATTTCTGGAAAATTCCCTAGATCTGGCACAGCAAGCTAAAAAAGCTGAAAATACTAAGACGTAGGCACCGATTCATTTCAAACCATGAAAACTTTTCATAAAAAAAAAAAAAGATTCCAACAGAGCTTACTAGAATCTAAAGAATCTCTAATGCAGGTCTAAAAGAATAGAATGGATATAATGTCTAATGATAGTAATACCATCTTTAGTCTTGTTGATTTCCATTTACACACAAAGCCACTTAGCTGTGTAATTTGTTTCTGTTTTGCATCCGTTATGTTTGCTGCTCTGACTTGACTGTATGCTCATTTCACATGCCAGTACCTAAACACTCTGCTCAGTGTATGTTAATATGTAAACCTGTTTAGAAAGGTAACTGCTCATGTGATTTGTATCTTAAACCTTTTTATTTTTTATGTTTTTTTTTGTGTGTGTGTGTGAATTTGAAAAATGTACATCATATAGATGTGCCCCTCTGCTTAGTGGACATATATAGTTGCAAACTAAAGTTTACTGCTGGGTAAACCGTGACAGATATTCCTCACTGGATAATCTAGCCAGTTTATTGTTGCTTAATATAATAATAATTCATGTCACAATAATGACGCAGTGTTTATACTGTATACTTAGCTTTCTTTGCTATTGCTATGTAGCGTAGCCCACAATAAAGCCGTTAATCAGGAAGCTAACTCGACTTTAGCAGATTTCAGCGGTGTCGTGTGTCGTTTGCTTCCTCCAATCGCTAGCTGTAGTTTTGTGCTTTACCCTAAAACGTCTTATGTAGACAATTATTAAAAAATAGTTATGAATATATTAAGTAGTTTGGAGCTGACACTACTCGGATGTTGCCAAGATAACGTAATGTCCGCCTACTGCCCTTCCTGTCCTTTCTACGGTCGGTTCGAAAACAGCTGGTCCCGACTGATGCGTAGCTGTTTACAATAACTGTTTCACAACTATACGTTTGTATCTATGCTGTCATCTAAACGAAACAAATTTAAGACACTGACAGACAGTTCCAATGTTATTACCTTGAGAGAAGCCAGTCGCCCTGACCGTAGCAAGGAGTTCGCCATTTTGTGTTCACAATGTTATGCTCCGGTTGGAAACTAGAGAAGTAAGTTCAACATTAGGTTCCACCTAGACCAGGGTCGTCAACACGTGTTAGTTCGGGGGCCACATTCAGTAACAGAATAGCACAGTAACCTATCAATGACAACAACGCCGGATTTTTCCTCTATTATAGTGCAAAGACATACGACAAGGTTCATATTAAACGGGATATCCTTTTACAAAATATTTTATGACAGCCTAACATTTTTTTTAAACGAAAAATAAGTGCAATTCCAGCACATCACTGCCATCTGCTGGTGATAACAGAGTTTGATGCTTTGGGCAATGGTCTGCTGGGAGATCTTAGGTCTTGGCCCTTTCATTTAAACACCATTTCCACCTTTCTACTCCTGAATCCTCACTCCAGTGTATCATAACACTGTGATTTAAAAGGTTACAAGGAAAAGAGTGAAAAAGGTTTAGACACAGAAATGTATTTATTTTTTTCCCCTCCGCACACACACGCACACACACTCTAGTGGAGCAATGAGCAGTCTACACAAAGCTTAATTCACAGCTTGTTATTCACTCCTTCCTCCAAAAATATACTTCTAATAGTTTAGCTTCTACTCCCATAAAAAAGGAGAAACTGCTTTCTCTTTAGACAAAGCAAGAGGTAAAGATTTGTTGCAACTCCAACATTAAGGTAATGTTCCACGATGGATCACAGATGTAAAAGAAAATGGGGAGCGTGGGTAAGAGCTGTTGTTCACTTCTGGGAACCTTCGTCCAGGTTGGGCTCTAAACACACAAAGTACAGATGTTAAGTTGTTAAAATAAAATCATAATAAATTATAATAATTATATTATAACAAAATAACTCAGTTCCAGCAAGAACTACACAGTATACATCAAATACAGTTGTTCAAATACTGTTGGCAATAGTTTATTAACTTGACTCACCTGTGAACTTGAACTCAGGGAAAGATGTGAGGTCTCCACCACCGTAGAATCTCTGAAGTTTTGCAATCTCCTCTGCCAAAGCCTTCTCATAGTCTGAACCAGCATCGACTAACTCCCCAGTAGCCCTATGAGAGGATGACATAGATCCACTATCAGCAATGCAGCAGTTCATTGACCACACCTGAAATCATTTTTATAACATTTGATAATTATTGCACCAACTAGGTATTTTAGAATACCGGGCCTTTTTTTGTTATTATATTGAAGACCTGACCGGAAACCCAGCCTCCATTACTTGACACACGCTTTGAAGCCTCGGCACGTCTCGTAACATCACTAGCTACAGGACAATGGGCAAGCAGCTTGGTGAGAAGGCAACAACTGGTGGTGCAATTATTAGAAAATGGACTCAAGATGACTGTCAATCTCCCTCGGACTGGGGCTCCATGCAAGATCTTGCCTCATGGAGAGTTAATGATCATGAGAAAGGTAAGGGATCAGCCCAGAACTACAAAGGAGGATCTGGTCTATGACCTGAAGAGAGCTGGGTCCACAGTCTCAATGGTTACCAATAGTAACACACTATACTGCCACAGATTAAAATCCTGCAGCACATGCAAGGTCCCAAAAAATCTGGGTGATCCAGAGAAGGAACCCAATAGAAAATCTTTGGCGGGAGCTGAAACTTCGTGTTGCCCAGCTACAGTCTCGAAATCTGAAAGATCTGGAGGAGATCTGTATGGAGGAGTGGGCCAAAATCCCTGCTGCAGTGTTTGCAAACCTGGTCAAGAACTATAGGAAACATCTAATATCTATAATTGATTTCTGTACCAAATATTAAGTTCTGTTTTTCTACTTATTTCATGCAATATAATGCAAATTAATTATTTAAAAATCATACAATGTGATTTTCTGGATTTTTGTTTTAGATTCTGTGTCTCACAGTTGAAGTGCACCTATGATGAAAATTACAGACCTCTCCATTCTTTATAAGTGGGGAAACTTACAAAATTGGTGGTGTATCAAATACTTATTTTCCCTACTGTACAGGAACAAGAGAGATTTTGGATTCATTTCTGCTGCACAGATGCACACAGCCTGAAATGTTTCTTACAGCCACAGACTTGTTTCGTAGAGTTTTTTGTTTTTTTTGGTAAAATAGTAGACCCAACTTCTGGTTCCCCCTCAAAAGAGGAAACTGGTGAAAAAGGGACTCCCAAAAACTCCCCTGCACAGGCACAGAGGCCTGGTCACATAAGGGATTTATATAGCCAGTCTTATTTAGGATTTAAAATATGGATGATTATGTCCATACTCTCTCCCTAACCAAATTCTCATCCACATCCTTTAGCAAACTCACGGGAAGCTGCTGCACCAGAGTCACAGTTTCCATGAATGCAAAAAGACTGACCTGGGCTACACTGTAGAAAGCGCAGATCTGGGTCACTACATTCAGATGCAACCACCCACCAGAGGCCCCGTTCTGGGCAGAATTTTGTCTGCCCCGTCTGATGCTCTCCGGATGAACACTGCCCCCAGAGCAACCACTTTAAGCAACGTCTATTTCAGTAGTTGTAACAAGTCATCAGACAAATGATGATGAATCTCTGTGCACAGATCAACCACGGTTCAATAAATATAACTGGCTGATTACTTGTTCAATATGGAAATGCAAACAACAATGAAAGCAAGGCAAATCAAACTAATACCGATAACAGTACAACAACACTGAGAGGCAAATCAAACTAATACCGATAACAGTACAGCAAAACTGAGAAAATGTGATAAAAGTGAGGCTTCCAAAGCCAAAGGGCCTGTTGGGAAGCCACCGGACACAGAGTGTAAAAACCTTGGCAAGTATTGGTGCAGCTAAACCCAATGAGATAAACAAATAAACCTGTATGGCGGAGGTAGTGACGCTTACTGGCTTTTTGCGGAGTACTGGCGTATGGAGTCCAAGAAGAGCTTCTGTATTGGGTCCATTTGAGCTGAGAGAGATGGCAAGAAAGAAAAATTATTTCTACATAAGGTTCTATATAAGTCAAAAATCAGACATCTGGATCTCATCAGTCCACCAGTCAACAGAGAACAATGGTAACCTTCATGCACAAAACAGCACCTTGGAGTGGTAGACGATAGGAAAGAACATGTGAAGGTCAGGCAGGTTAACAAGTCAAAAGGTTTCTGTGATAGGGCATGCTAGACCTACAACACTCTAGTTGGAAAGCAGCCTAATTAAAATGACATACCTTTGTATAGACATTTAACAGTTAAGTCCAAAGAACCAATTTAGATTTTAAACTTCAACTTTTGTTTAACACACAGCAACCAGGGTACAGTCACCAAGCATGTTCACCATGAAAGAAAGAGGAAGGACAGTTCATATTTACACTTTGTACCTTAACAAAATAATAAAAAAGGACAGATGGCAACTGTCCAAAAAAACAACAAAAAAACATGTGACTCCCAAATAAGTGTGATGAGTTTAATGAGACCAGCACGTATAACAGAGAAATGGGCAGATAATTAATTATGATGTTGAAACTTGTTATCAAAGAAGGCTGCCAAGAGGATAGAAAAAAAACACCTAGTAAAGCATGTGTGATTTTCCTTAATATAAATGTTATGTGTAAAAAGTAGAACTGAAATAAAATGCAGCTAGCTACATTAGTAATACGTAAAAGAAATAACTGGAGAAAAGGAAACATGCCTGGAAATGAAGCAACTACAAATATTTAGCCAACATGCCATGATGCCATCACAAGCATCAAGTCAACAGATGAAGCCGCAGAGACAAACAGAAGAAGCAGCTGAACTAAAACTAAATGAAATATATGACTAAGCCCTGTGGGGCAGTGTGGTGGAAATGGTAAGAAGGGAAGTGTTATTGACAAAAGAAAAAGGGATTGTTAGGAACAAGCTGCTTGAGGAGAGAACAAAAGTGTTTTTGTTATGTCAGTTAACCTTATAGTTTATCTTTACATTGATAACAAACTACTGTAATACTTAAGCTTTGTACGAATTATGACGGAAAGGACTATTGATAGACTGCAGGCTCCACAGAGGAAAGGAGAAGGATTGTGGGGGAGGAGGAGGAGGAGGTTATAGTGTGTACCCTCAGATGGTTCAACCGGTTCAGCTGGGGCCTCCACCTGTAGCTCCGGCCCTGCAGCTTCAGCCACAGGCTCTGGCGTCACTTCTACAGGGGCAGCTTCAGCGACAGGCTCGGGGGTCGCTTCTACGGGGGCAGCTTCAGCCACAGGCTCGGGAGTGGTTTCTACGGGGGCAGCTTCAGCCACAGGCTCAGGGGTCGCTTCTACGGGGGCAGCTTCAGCCACAGGCTCGGGAGTGGTTTCTACGGGGGCAGCTTCAGCCAAAGGCTCAGTGGTCGCTTCTACGGGGGCAGCTTCAGCCACAGGCTCAGGGGTCGCTTCTACGGGGGCAGCTTCAGCCACAAGCTCAGGGGCTGCATCCACTGGAGCAGCTTCAGCCACAAGCTCAGGGGCTGCATCCACTGGGGCAGCTTCAGCCACAAGCTCAGGGGCTGCATCCACTGGGGCAGCTTCAGCCACAAGCTCAGGGGCTGCATCCACTGGGGCAGCTTCAGCCACAAGCTCAGGGGCTGCATCCACTGGGGCAGCTTCAGCCACAAGCTCAGGGGCTGCATCCACTGGAGCAGCTTCAGCCACAAGCTCAGGGGCTGCATCCACTGGAGCAGCTTCAGCCACAAGCTCAGGGGCTGCATCCACTGGGGCAGCTTCAGCCACAAGCTCAGGGGCTGCATCCACTGGGGCAGCTTCAGCCACAAGCTCAGGGGCTACATCCACGGGGGCAGCTTCAGCCACAGGCTCTGCGATTGCTTCTACTGGGGCAGCTTCAGCCACAGGCACAGCAGCGGCTTCTACTGGGACAACTTCAGCTACAGTCTCCGGGGTAGCATCTACATGGGCAGCTTCAACCACAGGTTCGGGGGAGGCTTCTACAGGGGCAACTTCAGGAACTGCAGCGGGAGTTTCTGCTGCAGGGACAACATCTTCAGGTGGTAGAGAACTGGCAGCTTCAACTATAGAAGCAGCAGCAGCTTCAATAACTGCTTCAACAACAGGGACAGCTTCAGCAACAGCCTCAACCACCACTGCAGCATCAGCGGAAAGTGTGGCTTCAACAGCTTCGGTAAAAACTTCAGCCACAGGTGTAGCTTCCACTGGTTGTGCAATTTCAGTGGGAGTGGCCTCAACCGGAGGGGTGTTTACCACAGCCTCAGGTGCAACAGTTGGGGGTGTGGACTCCTTGGCAGGTACAGCAGCTGCAGCTGCCGCCGCCGCTGCTGCAGGAGCATGTTTCTTGGGAAACTCATACGCCTTGTGCTGAACAAGTTTCTCTATATCGAAGTATGTTTTGGGCTCTTTTTTGTCTACAATGAAGGAGGAGGGCAAGCAGACAGAATGCATTATTTATTATAATTATTATTTTAAACATGTGTAAACTGTATAAATGGGAAACTGGCACATTTAACAAAGTACTACATCCTGTAAGACATGTTTTGAGATACAAGGGTGTCACAAGTACTGGTTTACTTTAACGTCAAACAAACAGCAAAAAAATCATAACGCTGTGAGTCAGATAGAAATGGATATACAAAATATCTTCTATGAAAACCCTGAGGACTTTTAGCAGTACAGCAACTCGGATATTGAGACATATTGCTGCAGCAATGTAGAATATTCTGAAGGGCGCAAAAACCTTTCAGGGGCACTCTATATATTACACATCGTATTTTTAGCTTCCTTGTAAAAAGGTATGGAATGTTTCATTGTCCATGCAAACATAGTCAATGCCACCTCTACCACATTTACAGGTTTTTTTTCAAGCACAGGTAAAGGCTGTGACAGCACTAGTGAGAAGTACCTGTGTTCCTTTTTGATGATTTCTTGGAGTTCCCAGACTTTGAGCTAAAAGCAACAGCCGCCGGTGCTCTGCTTAGAATAATCCAGCTCTCAGCTTGCAAACTCTGACAACATACACAAAAACACACAAAATATTGTGTTATACTCTTATATAACAGAACAGCAATAGAGCATTGCCAAAACTGCAGATAAAGGTCAATGTGACAAAAAGTTAAAAAAAAAAAAAAAAATCAGTGGAGGCCAAAAGTTTCCATACGTTTAGGTTGAGATCATTAGAACAGATTTTTTAACCACTCCACAGAGTTCATGTCAAGAAACTATATTTTCTGGAGATCGATGAGGATGTCTATATGACACTTATGGAAAGTTAAGTCTTCGGTTTCTCTCAGTACAGAGATTCTGGTAAGAAACACAGAGATTGGATGCATCTTGCAATTGTTGGCCGAAAAAACACCTCTCTTCAGCCATTCTGGTGAACTTCTAACCAGCTGTATCACAGTCTAGTGAGGGAACTGCTCAGCCTCAGACCATAAAGCACTGCAGAGGGTGGTGAAAACTGCCCAACACATAATCGGATCTCCACTTTGTGCAATCAAAGACATCCACAGCGAAAGGTGTATGCGGAAAGAGCATGCAGCATTGTCATGGATGTTTCCTATTCAGCACATAAACTCTCCTACCCTCAGGTAGGCACTTCAGGTGCTGCAGTCCTCCACTCCCAGACACTGGAACAGATTTTTCCCCACAGCTGTCTCACTACTTCACTCTGCCCACTACACTGCTAAATCCATCCAGAACTTCTATCTTCCTACTACCATTGCCCTACTGACTCTTTACTGACACTCATATAGTCGTTAGTTTGTACATATCCTGCTGTAATTACCATAGTTTCTATTGGGCATTGTTATATACTGCAAATATCCTGCTGCAATATCTGTACATATCCTAATGTCAACAATTATTTTGCACACTAGAACACAGTCCGTTTTAATTTAAATCCATATGCATGCACATCCACCTATGCATGACATTTGTTATGCACAGTAAAACAACCCACAGATACATCTCTGTTGTTTGCATATTGCCAAGATGTACTGCATATTATGTCAAAGCGACTGCTGTATTCAGTGTACACAGTCAAATTCCTGGACAGTTCAGCATCAGCGCACAGCTTCAGCTAACAGGCCTGTGTGACTGATTTCTGCACTGAGGCATGCAGTTGTCTAACTTAGCAGTATGTAGTATCTGCTTCAACATGTATGCTTCTTTTCACCATTAAGCAACATCCTTGGCTCCTATTGTATTTAAAAAGAATACAATCTGAATTGTGCAAAGGCTTTCCTGTGGCACTGCACATACACTGATCAGGCATAACATTATGACTACCTTCCAAATATTGTGTAGGTCTGACTCATCAGAGAATGCACATGGACCTACACTGGGTGTTCTTTGAATGTTATTTGAGGGGGGGGGGCTATGGCTCCAGTGGGTTGAGGGGAGGAGCCTCTGACCAGCCTAGTTCTGGTGCATTCTAAAGATACTTGATACAGATACTTGGGATCCAGGGAATTTGGAGGCCAGGTCAACACCTGCTGCCATCAAGGAGTGTCATTGCTATGTTGTGGGGGTGTCTGGTCTGGTCTAGGTGGGTGCTACATGTCTAAGTAACATCCACATGAATGCCAGGTCCAAAGGTTTCCCAGCAGAACTTGAATTGTCACAACATAGTTAATTGCATTTACTTGTCCTGTGGTATCAATGTTGTGGTTGATCTGTGTTCATTATCATTTTATTTCAGGATCTCTCATTGCCCATGCAATGAGAGACAATGGCATCTAACAGTATAACAGCCGTTTACGTTTGTACTTCTTTTTACAGTAACATCCTCACCTCCTGTTTAGAAAAACCCGATTTAAACTATTTAAATGCTTAGAGTTCAGGCTGCAGTCACATCTGTCAGCTCTGTACACGCCGACACAGACAACTGCCAGGACATTCCGATTTAATGATTTTCCAACAGGAAAAAAATAATACTAATGATATTTTTACTGCTTTTACCTTGCCACGGCTCAGCCGTCCTATCCTCATCAGGGCTGCCGCCATCTTTCGTGTAGTGTGTGGTACAGCAAGCCTGCGCTCATCAACAAACACACAGCAATAAATCAAAACAACGACAGCAAGTCCAAGCATCTTCAGCCTGCATCAGTAATATTAGCGTCGCACAAAGAAAAAGAACAAAAAGAAGCTGGAATAAAACATCCAACCTGATTTCATTGCGATAAAAATAACCTGGTGCGTGTAGTGAATAAACGTAACTAGAGGTAACCCTACTTTCTGGGAGATCCAGTGATTCCTCCTCTCTCCTCGGACGCTGAGCAGTGGTCCGGAGCAGCCCTCAGCAGAACTTGGTTCGGTCCAAATCTACCAGCTTTATGTAAGGCAACAGTCAACGCCCCCTTTCAGTCAAACGCCTAGCATGTGTGCCTGTTAAAAGTGTATTTTTGGCCTCATATGTGCCTGATATTTGGCTATTTTGTCTACGCTGAACGTGTATATATCTATATTTACCCTTAATTAAGTATGGGATGCAGGAAGGCGGTGTAAACACGTTGGGTTGTACTCTATAGAATAAACGACATTCACTCTTACATTTTTATCATTTTAGTACATTTTTAGTACTGTGATTCTAACGTAATCTAGTGCGGCTCCTGGGGTCCGAGCTACTCTGCTCAAAAACCTTTGCTTTTTATATTATTGAGAAGAAAACCCCCATTCTTCCATCCTCTACACGCACATGCAGCTCTATTCTCTATTTGTGTACATTCTGTACTTTCTGGAGGGGGCGTGTATCATAAATGTTCGATGACGTCTTTTTCACGCGACTAAATATTCCCCTTTCTCTGTTTTTCTCATAAATCTCTTTAATTCTATTAGTTTTATTGACAAACCACAGGGTAAGTTAAACCATAGTAAATAAGAGGATGCAAGACGATAATGGATAATATTAATAAAAAATAAAGTTGGAGCTACGACATACATAATATAAATAATTAAGTTAAAATACAGTTTATATCTTGGTCGGTTAATATTATCAAGATTTCATAGCTTGTAGTTTTTCTTTTGTTTTTGTTTTTGTTGCATTTGTGTATGTGTATGTGTATGTAGTATTCCGTATTTATGATTCAATTTCAGATTTTCTGTATTATCCTGCAGTCAGTCCATACATATCAACATGTGATCTACAGAAACATTGTGTTTGTGTGTTGTTGTTATTGTTTGAATAATAATATTGTTGTTGTTTTTGTTTGAACAATAACGTTGTTGTTGTTATTGTTTGAATAATAGCACTGTTGTTGTTATTGCTCAAAATGAATCTTTTAAGCTGCATTTAATTGTGAGGGATTTTGTGTTTACAGAGGAAAACTCAAGGAGGCCATTAAAGGGAATGGTAGACATTGCAGGAAAAGGCACTATTTAACTATTCAGTCTCAGATTGCTGGGAATTTTGTTCAGTTATGTAGATTGAGACTCAAATACTCTGGATTAAATCATTATTACTATATTGTGGGTCAACATCCTACAGCATTATGTGAGTGTGGACAACCAGAAGCAGTGAAGTATGTTTTCCTGAAATGTATGTAAGAGAGAAACTTCTTCCATAAGAGATTGTCAGATGTTTTGTCTTCTTCTGTTTCTTAATTACCACAATAAAAAAACACGCTGTCTGCTTGTAGCTGTTTCTGCATGAGGCTGGGTTGTGCAGAAAGATCTGGCATCTTTTCTTCCTCTAAACTTTACTGAGCATATCACAATAACATATATACAATATATACAGCAATATATACATGTTTTAGTTTTTAGGTCCCCACCTTCTCCAAGAGTTTTTGTTCAAAAGAAACAATATATGTTACTTACCATTTAAAGCAATAGAAAAAAATACATTTTTCCATTCAGGGTAGACATGGTGAACATTAAATATCTAGACAAATTAAAAACTGCAATAATAGGAACAAAAGCATTATAGAAGTAATTAAATAAAACAGTAGATACACACATAAATACATACAAAAATACAACACACTAAAGTCAGTTGCAGCTGAGGGGAGTTTAACAAGTCCATGTCTTGGGGGTAGCCAACAATCATTTTAATACTTTTCTTCATTAATTGCATTTCTTTTTGAAGTACATTCCAAAAGGGGGCGATCTGCCACCTCAACACGCGTGTATGTAAAATTAGGGGATGATGATAAAAATCATGAATTTTGGTGTTTAAGGTTACACAGAGAAGAATATTGTTATAACATAATAATTTTGTTTACGGATTTGGATTTCAGGTAGCTATGTAAGGATTTCCAAATTAAATTAACCTTTTCAAAAAAGAAAAGAAAAAAAAGATATTCTCATCTGACATGTGGAGGGCAGTAAAACGAGCAGTGGCGTCAAAACTGCCAACAAATATCAGGAGAAGAAGAAGACTTCCCCACGTGGGCTCTTTAAAAACAGTCCATGGTAAACCAGGAATATACCACTGACAGTCATGACTGCTGTCGGTTTTTGTAAAGAGTGGATTATTTTCATATTTGACAAGAAGCTCGTAGCAATTCACGCAAAAGAAGACAGGTATGATTCACTTTAAAACGTCTGTAGCCTGTAGGTTAGGAGCTCACATTCTGTTTGCTAGTTAGCAGTGTTGGCTAGCTCGCTTTTTGATTTGCAGACTGAAACTTGTCTCAGAATGGTCACAAGTGTGTGTTTCCTGATCCACAGAGGAAACAGGAGATTCACAAATACGTACAACGATTTGTGTGTGAATTTCGGTGGTCACCAAGACGTATTAATTCACAACTACCAAGCAATTTAAACATGTGTAAAATGGTTTTACAAATGCATACATCACAATAAATATTACCATCTCACCGCCTCTTTTAACTAAAAATTCTCAAATCTGATCGTTCAACTTCACAAAGCTCATAATTTTCGCTTTCAAACGGTTTCCTGTGTGTACGTATGCCAGTGCGGATTGACAGATGCACTCAGATCATTAACACAATAGGAGGAGCAAACGAGAATCAGAATCAGAATCCGCTTTATTGGCCAAGTATGTGCACATACAAGGAATTTGACTCCGGTAACTTTGCTCTCTGGTACAGTACAAACTTAAATAGCGAACTAAGAATAAAATAAAACACAATAAAATAAATCTCAATCTGTACATATAAAATATAGGATAATATATACGCTGGGGTGATTGTACAGTGAATATATACAAGGCAGAGTCATTCCTATGTGAGATTCAGAATCTCAGCATATCCAGCTGTGTAATTACCCCAATGACTTCATCCACAAAACAACAAGTCGCTGCAATATGACTGTTAAACTTAGACAAAAGATGTAAAGAAAGATATTAATGCTACCAAGGTGTACTAATCCAGTCATGGGACGGTACCAGAAAAGTGTCAAAACTACAGGCCTCAAGACCATTCACCTAAGATCATGCTGGAGTCAGTCCTAAAGATGTTAAAGGCTTTTCATATGCCGTCCACCCTTTCACAACTGATTGACACTCAAAGAGATAAATGTGCTGGAATATCATCCCTAAAGAATGCAAGCAATTAAAACAGATGATTAAGTTTATTTTTGTGTATGTTGTGTATACTTTCGTGTGCTCCAGGGCACACCACAAACTTAGTGATGAGGTTGAGTTGCTTAAAGGACATGAGGATGTAAATTATTCATACTTATAGTCAATAGCATAGTTAATTTAAGGCTACTTGTGCATTCCACAGGGCCTATGCATAAAATGTTTGTTGTTTCAATATTTTTTGTACTTCTTAGCAGGCTATTTTATGGTTTGGGCGCTTCAACAACCAAGGATTTTTTATTTTTTTTTCACAGTGTTCTGTTGTAGAATTTTTTTATTTTTTTTATTTTTAATTATTTATTTTTATTATTTTTAATTGTGTAGAGAGTGACTTTGTTAAAAATATTGCATATTAATTCTAAATGGACATTGTCCATGCAGAATCTGTAGTTTATACGATATTGTCAAGTTAAAATTTTTGAGTATTGGACAGAGTAAACAAGACATGTTAGAATGTCACGCTGGGCTCTGGAAAACTCTTACTGGATTAATTCCTTCTTTAGCATTGACCAGAATCTCAGGAGGCACCTGTGTTTGACGAACATCTTTTCCTTTTATCCACTGGTTTGTGAGAGTTAAACAACTGAGATCATATAAACTTACATTTTGCCACAAAGATCTAATACATCAGGTGTTGTGTGATTTATTGTAGGGAGCCGTTTGTGTTCGACTGCAGCACTGCGGAGAAGAAGCCAAGTACAAAGAATGACACACCCAGGTAAGTACATGTAGTGTTTGTAAGTCAGTAGGGAGTGTACTTGGCAAAGGAAAACAAAACAATTGTAACTTGTCTTTGTCACCAGTGATGGTGGTGCCACAGAGGAAACAGGAAGTGACAAAGTCCTCGCCTTTGCCGCCTCTCCATCGGGAAAACTGGTAGCTCTGACTGATGACACCAAGAGACTGGCTCTGTTTCACTGTTCGCCTTCGTGGCGTTGCATCAGCATCAGGTGCAACTTCTGTTTGACCTTTGTCCTCTAATCACGGCGGCTTCTGTACCAATATAAGTGATGCACTGACAGATGTGTTAATAACAGCTGTTCGTGTGTTAAACAGGTCGGTGGTGAGGAGGTGCACATCCCTGGTGTTCAGCCAGGCTGAGGATGAGCTGTTGGTAGCTGACAAATCAGGAGATGTCTATTCCTTCTCACTGGTGGATCTGGAGAAAGAGGGCGAGCTAAAGATGGGCCACCTGTCCATGTTGCTAGCGATGGTAAGAAACAGCAGTGCTGCCACAGCGTTGCATACGTCACAGCCAGAGCAGAGAGAATATTGTAAGGGCAGATGATGCTCAGTTAAAGTTGGCTTGTAGTGCACTTTTTTCCCGATAGCTCTTGTTGCCTGATTTCTGGTTCACCTTTTTCTCAGAATGTGTGTTTGCCAGTGGTGAGTGACTGACTGATTGCCCCTCCTCTGCTGTCTTCAGACCATGTCACCAGATGACAAGTACATCATCACAGCAGATCGTGATGAGAAGATCAGAGTGAGCCACCTCAAATCGCCGCACAACATTCAGTCCTTCTGCCTGGGCCATCAGGAGTGAGTACCTTAACCTAAAGCGTGTAGGAGCCGTTGTTTACAATGGACTGATGAATATAAAGAGCATATACATATATATTTTTATTGTTTTGTGTTGTTTCTTTCAGGTTTGTGAGTGCCCTGCATATCCCATCACGCCTTCCACACTGTCTGCTGTCTGGATCTGGGGTGCGTGTTGGCTTTCTCACACGACCAAATACTTTGGAATATACCACATACACAGACACAGATATCTGGCAGCAATGCATGCATAATGTTACCTGTTAATATCCAGAGAGATTTTAGTTAACTCTACACAACATAAAATTTGAATGTGGAGAGTTAACACACATTTTCTCTGGTCTTGGACCATCATTTTCCCCACATCTTGTCACACACAGTTTGTGTCATCTCTGTGTAAGCTACAAAAAATATCAAAATGGGATGAAAATTATTTTCTTGGACAAAAGGTTGTGCTTAAATGCAAGATAAATATACTGTAGTTGAAGACTTTGCAAGCATTGTATCAAAGTCCACATCATGAGCTTTCATCATGAACAATTAAATGATTTTCTGTTTTTTGTTTTTTTGTTTTTTTGTTTTTTCTTTTTGCTAGGACGGGACTGTGAAGCTGTGGGAATACGAGTCTGGCCGTAGGCTGCAGAGCTTGGACCTCAGTGAACTTGAAGTGACAACAAGCTCTGACAAAGAAAAGGTAACCACTGTGCTTCATCCTACACCACTAAGACCGACACCATGTCCCAAGTCCGTACTATATACGTCTTCCAAGCAAGGAGTTCTCAGAAGTGTTACATACTTGTTGGATGCTTTGACTTCACTCTGCGGTCCAACTCATCCCAAACCATCTCAGTTGTGTTTAAGTTGGGTGATTGTGAAGGCCTTGTCTTCTGATGTAGCACTTAAAAGAAACAAAAGAAAGGCCAGCAGCACTCGTGTCCTTCTTATTGTCCTTTATTTCAAACTGCGTCGGTGCTTACCATGCGCAGACCGGTTTCGACAACTTCTTCCTCAGTGTGCAAAATACAACAGAAAATGACGCATTTAAGTACTCCCAGGTGTGGTTACTCATTTGATTGATCAGTATCAACATCCGAGACAAGTACCACATTAAAGGCATTTAGAAAAATAGACATACATAGAAAAATGCAACAATATATAGAAAAACAAATATTATAAGCAGATCCACAGATAAATAGATTCATTAAAAAAACTTTTAGTCAGCCATTATACTAAAAAGAGACAAAGCATGACAGCACAGTGAAAACATAAAGTGCTGAAAAAGCCGTAGCTCCCTCTATGTATAACATAATCATCCAGTATGGACAACGTAATCATCCAGTACAAAAGATCCAGCATAAACAACACGAATGAACGTCCAGTCTCACACTGAATAGCCTGCTGGACAAAAAATGGAAAATACAGACTACAACATATATTCCATGAGACTCCCTATCATCCCTATCATAGATGAAGACTTTTAACAATATACATATGAAAACTTTACCAACAATATGCACACAGTAGAAAACTTTACCGACACATATTATAGAAAACATCCCAACAATAACTCTTCATTCATCCCTTTAGGGTACTCAGTCTGTAACATGTGTATCCAATATGCTTCTCGTTGCAGTAAAACTCTTTCCCTGTCTCCCCCTCTTCTCAAAGGTTTCACTTCTTCTATGCCCTGAAATCTCAATGAGCATACATCATGGCCCGCACTGTTAAAGTGTCTCGCCACAGAAGACTTTTCATCAGAATTTCTAATACTACTCTTATGTTCTGAAATGCGAGTTCTGAGTTCTCTTTTCGTCTTCCCAACATAACAGAGGCCGCATGGACATTTTAGAAGATATACAACAAATTTAGTTCTACAGGAAATCCTGCTTTTTATAGGGAATTTCCGACCCGAGTGAGGATGGGAGAAATATTCACCTTTAATAATAGCATTACATTGAACACAGTTACGACATGAGAAATTACCCTTGGGGGAAGTTTTTTTAATGAATCTATTTATCTGTGGATCTGCTTATAATATTTGTTTTTCTATATATTGTTGCATTTTTCTATGTATGTCTATTTTTCTAAATGCCTTTAATGTGGTACTTGTCTCGGATGTTGATACTGATCAATCAAGTGAGTAACCACACCTGGGAGTACTTAAATGCGTCATTTTCTGTTGTATTTTGCACACTGAGGAAGACGTTGTCGAAACCGGTCTGTGCATGGTAAGCACCGACGCAGTTTGAAATAAAGGACAATAAGAAGGACACGAGTGCTGCTGGCCTTTCTTTTGTTTCTTTTAGTTGATCTTTTGGCCGTGCACCTCTTTAGTTTGTTCCTGAGAGTTTTTTGGAGAGTGCGTGTTTTTCTTTGTTTCTGATGTAGCACTCCATCACTCTCCTTCTTGGTCTAATAATCCTTGCAAAGCCTGGAGGTGTGTTTTGGGTAGTATTCCTGTTGAAAAACTGGTGGTTCCACTAAAGCTTGGTTTATGCTGGTCCGCATCCGTCGATACGAAATGACGCAGAGCCCTCTGCGTCGTTGCGTCGAGCTTGCGTGCACCTCCCCAATGTTTTAACTATCCGTCGACGCCGACAGAGACCGCATCGCTCTGATTGGTCCGCTGGAATTTTACCTCATTTCTGGAATTTCATGTTGCCGGTAGTATTCCCTCACCACAAAAACACCACCAGCATTTTCATTAAAGAAGGAACGACAATATGGACAACATCGAGGAACGTGTCGCAGAGGAAGTCAGGAAGTACGAGCACTTGTACAACCCGACTTTAAAAAAAAACTTTCTGGCAATGAATTGCTTTGCAACGTTCACCGGCCGACCGAGAATTTCGAAAGGATTCACCTCTGCGTCAATCCGTCTGCGTGACCACGCCGTACACTGTCGGAGAAGCATAATTCGACCTTAAGTGCAAAAAATGCATGGTATGCAAATTGCTGTTGTGTCCTTGCTTGTTTAGTGTGCTTGAATTTTGAAAAAATCCCCAATAGACTCACCAGCAAGCAACTCACACCATCATACATCCAGAGTACATGTAGAAACCATTGGCTCATTGGCTTGATTCTGAGCAGCTGATGTTGAGATGTGTCTACTACTTGACCTCTGTGAAGCATTTCAGTGGTCTCTAATCTGAGGTGCTGTTAATTGGCGGTTTCTGAGGCTGTTAACTTTAATGACTTTGTCCTCTAAAGCAGAGGTAACTCTTGGTCTTCCTTGTCTCTTGCAGTCCTCATGAGTGCCAGTTTTATCATAGCTTTTGATGCTTTTGCTAGCTTTTATAGCTGCACTTGAGGAGATATGTTTAGTTTTCCAGCTTGACTGACATTTGTGTCTTCAAATAATGATGGACTGTTGTTCCACTTTACTTGGTTGATATAAATTTGAACAGCAGCCCAATAGGACTATTCACTGTAGAGAATTATATACCACCCATGCACACCACAACATTAGGCTGCAAAAACAAATCCACCAGGAATATCCATTTTAAAATAGTCTATACAAAAAGAACTAGGTAAGGTCGAGGTATTAAGAGAAGGCTTTATGAAAACAAATACACAAGGTGTTCACAACAAGTTGCAAACAAGTCTCAAAAACAGAAAGGCAAGGTTGGAGATCAAAACATCATTTAAAGCCAGCACAGTTCTGGAACTAGCGTGTACCGAGAACATTTTGTGGAAAGCTGACTAGAGCATGTCTTACAAGACAAGACTCGTAATGACCTAAAACATAAAGCAACTAGGTTTATAAACATGAACATTTTATTGGATTATATTAATTTGTCCAATTACAAATGGGTGGCTGTGTAGAAAAATGTTTTCAATTCAAGTGTTTCATGTGACCCTTTTCCTTGTCTTGTTCGTCTTAAGACTGGAGCAATCTATGAAAGAAAACACAGAGCAGTCTGTTTCAATTTTTTTCATTTATTTATATTTAACCATTATGTAAAATAAAAAATAATATCCAGTGACAACTTTCTTTCTTTCATCATTAAATTTCCCAGAATCCAACAGTGTGCCGAATCACCAGCTCCCCTGACGGTTGCCTTATTGCTGTGCAGTGTGAAAGGTGAGTTTAGCTCCCTTTGTCAGTCATTGGACGGGGGAATAGATGCATCAAAGGCTCTGCGCTTCGCCCAATTAGTTTTCAATACTTTTACATTTCCTTTCATCCGTTTCAAGAAGGTGACGCATGTTAGACAAAGCTTGTCGACGGCCGTTTTTCTCTTTGCCGTTTTCTCTTCCAACGCAAAATTGCTTCCTGTTCACTAATTGTCATGTTGAAGTAATGTGTGAATCTGGGCACCAGTATAGTCTGCTTCCACCAAAATCTAAATGATGGAAACTAGCTGTGTGCAAAACTGACAATAATGGTTAAATAAAAATAAGATTTCACAAATATATACAGAACCATAGATGTGGAATGGTTCAGTGTTATATGGTCAGTGGTTGCATCCCCAATTTTCAATAATATGCTGCATTTTGAACAGAGGAATGGATGGAGCATTTTAGTTGCTGCAGAACTAAAATTGGTCATTTAGTCCTATTTACTAGTAGTCTACAATATCACCCAATGGCCAGCAGTTCTACATTACTGGGGTTTTGTTTTTACATTTTATTTGGAGAATGGAGCAATAGTTTTTTATATAGTTCTGTTTTACTCATATTTAGTGTAAATGGCATCGCTACATTCTTGTGGTGTGGATGTGCTTTGAGTAAACTTGAGGCTGGTCCTAGTCAGAATAACATAATCTGTCTAATGTTGTTTGAATGTAAGAGGTTCAGACAGCTTGCTCTGCTTGAAAAGCAGTACAGAGGCACATCTTACATCTGTACTTAAGGACCACAACATAAATTGAAGAGCATTCTTTCCGAGCTTTAATTAGCAGAGCATCCTGGTATCCTGGAAGGTATACACGCCAGCAAGGCTGTTCATACAGGGTTTCCATAGAGTCTAAAGAAAGTCTAAAATTTGATAATCCCAATTTAAGGCCGGAAAAAATTCTTGAATACGAGCAGATTTTCCTTCTGTTCTTTACAAAAGAAGCAGATATCCTTCAGTGGCTGCACTCTCCATTACTACCTAAACTACATTTAAATGTGTAAAGGACAAATTCAGAAATGCCTTCCCTCCCTTCTCTTGTTTCTCTCTTTTTGTCTCTACCTTCCTGCCCTCAAGCAGATGTGTCATATGAGTGGGATTATACTCAAGGTTTCTTCCTGTTAAAAGGGAGTTTTTCCTCGCTACTGTCGCCCCAATGCTTGAATTTAAGACTCCTGGTTTTACAAAATTTCTTGAGACAGTTTGGATTGTTACTGACTCTAAATAAATAAAACTGAATTGCATTAAGTTGCAAATCCATCTTTGAGAGAGCAGGAACATTAGGACTGACCAGTAATGTTAGATTTTGTGTATTGGTATTGTAGTTTTTTACTTTGGTCAAGAACACGCATAAAATAAATAAATAAATGAGGATTGCAAGGACATGTCCAGTTGCACGCTTGGTTATCAGGCTGTGTATTGTATAACTTACATGTAAAGTAACCTCATCTTTCCTGTGTTTTCTCAGAGTTTCCACAGTTCAGTTTTTCAGTCTGGACCAGGAGAGTGAAAAGAAGTTTGTGCCACACAGCAGGCTCTCTCTGCTCCACTGTCCCCTGGATATGACCTTTGACCCAGAAGGACGCCTCTGGGTGCTGATGGACTTCAATGATGCACCGCTCAAAATCTACACACACAGGGAAAGCTCCTGGGAGGTACAGTGTGATGCACTAATACACATTTAGATAGGGAGCTTAGTGTCTTCTATTCAGTTAGCATATAGCTTGACTACATAGTGAAGGTGAAGAAATGATGGATTTGAATTGTTTTTGAACTTATAGTTTCTGACAATCTACGAGTTCAAACGTAGTATGTGGCTAGTTGTCATCAAACATTGAAAAGGTTGCTCCACCCAAACCTGTGCATAGAGATTAGTTGTTACAAAACATTTCCTCTCAGGAACTAGCAGGTGGAACACCTGCTAATCTAATTTGATAATTCATAAAAGAGTGGGAGGTGCAGTCTGGGATGTGATTTAATGGCTTTAAACTTGACAGCCAGAACTGACTTGGAACTTGCATCTTGGACTTTAACGTCAATGGCTTTAGTGGAACTTGACCCTTATGACTTCATACCTTACACCAAGCCTTTAGATTAAAAAGTGACCGAGAAAGACTTCTCCTCAAAATGACTCCTCATACACTTCCTACATTAAATGCCAACCCGTGGCATTTGTGTCCTCTGCTGCCTTGTGACACTGAAAAGTGAAGCAGCAATTGTTTTCCATGTTTATGCCATATTTCAATGGATGGATGTTAAGATGGAACCCACTCTCACTCATTTAATTGATTCTGGGCACATTTTATAAATATGAATCCTCTTCATGGAACATAATTGAAGGAATAAAATACAGTCTGGGTTGCAGCTGAATATGCCCTGTCAGCACTTTTACATGGATGGATGGATGGATGGAGGGATAGAGGGATAGATAGATCTTTTTTTCTTCTTTTTTTTTAAGTTTCTTCAAACCTACAGTAAGGCTGGGTGTCTGTGTCATATCAGCTCCATATCTTTCTAGTGTCAGCTGTAACACATTACTTTATGGCTGACCAATCTGACAAAACACAAGTCTCAGTTTGCCCCAATTGTCACTAAGGGAAAGGAACGCCTTGCTTCCTTATTATCATCTATAAAAATCTAATCATGTCGAATTCTTTTTTAAGAAACCTGACTCTAGACCAGCACATGGAGTGTATTTGTTCAGCTAAGGAATATTACTACACAAATTTGTACAAGTAATAGAAGTTTACAATGCCCTGATTGTAGAAAGAGTTTAAGAGCTAATCTTGAATCAGTGAAGACTCCACTGATTAACTCTCACCCAGACAATGCATTACTTAGAGTCGTGGTTGAGTAGTGGACAACCACACATTCAGGGTCTTTCTCAAGGACACTTCAGCATGTGGTCCATGTACTGGAGATAGACCCAGTGTCTCTCTGACTCAGGGACAACCCTCTTCACTTACTGAGCCACAAGGCCATTCCCTTGGACTCTGTATTTCTTTTAAACAATTCTGAGGTGCTTGTCTCGACTAATTTTTGCACCTTTTCCTCATGCTAGTTCTTCCTGTTTGTTCTGATTCTGGCTTATTTGTGCACTCTCCTGTTCCTCCTTGCTCCTTCTAGTGTGATGCTGAGGATCCTGAACTCAAGAGAGTCACTGAATCTTTGAGGCCACACTGGGAGACACTGGAGTGTGAGTAGTCATCAGTTACACACACAAACTTACATGTGTCACTGCATCTTTTATTTCCACTTCTGAAGGGAAGATCAGTGTGTGTGGAAAAGACAAGTTAACAAGTTAAAAGTCAGTCAGTCATCCTGGAGCCACAAAGGCAATAATTAGTCATATAAAAGTATTTACACTGCTCTGCACAAAAAATGTTCATAACATTTCACACCTAAAAGGAGACAAAGAGAGCCCAAACAAATGGAACTGACATTTTAGACTTGTCTGTTAGTTTAAACAAGAAAATGACCAAATATTACGTATATGTTTAGGGATAAACACAGACCACAAAAAAAAAAAAAATAGTGCCAACTGTTGCATTGAACAATATTTCTGTGTCCAAATTTGGACTACTGTATTACTCCAACAAGGAGTCCAAAGGCTTGTAAGAGGAAGAACGTTTACCAAATGAGAATGAGTTCTTCAAGTGTCTGGTACGTTGCTTAGATAGAAATGGCACATTTTAAGTAGCTCTATATTAAATTGCACAGCATTTGTCTTCCTTAGAGATCCAATCACACCTAATCAGCTTAAAGTACATGTGTGAACACACCCAATACACATCAAGGACATTTTTGAGATCGAATGCTGTTAACTAGCTCACCAAAAAAATCTAAATAAGAATTAACACATGAAATGATTGAATATGAGTGTGCTGTGTGTAATTGTGTCGCTGGATGATTAGCAATGCGATCATGTCGATGTATGTATGTAATGTAGCCATGTGGAGTTCTTTTTGCTCCATTAGTGTTTTTAGGTATCTACATTACCTGAAAATCTTCTTTCACTTCTGCAGCTGTGATGTTGCTTTATGTATGGACTCTTCTAGGGTTGATACCTACTGTATATGCTTTCAATAAATGAGTGAGACACAATGGCTCATTGTCTTCCACAATTTATATCATGTATCAAAATGCACACACAAGCAGCTGTATTGTTTATTGCTCTGAGACAGTCGTAGGTAACAGTAAACAGCTTTTTGCGTAAAATTTGAATGTTCCCCAAATGATGTCTCTGTAGATTCATATACAGAGCACAGTACTGTGAACGAATCTGAGTAGTGACTCAAGACCCATGTTGCTATTTTTATTGCCACGTGTGAACAGATAATTAATACTCAGGATACATGTTAATACCAGGTCTGACCAGGGTTTGTGTGTTTAGAAATTATAATTTTTGTTTAATGTCTCCACATCTTTTGATATTAAATATGTGCTTCTTTCAACTTTCTTCCTTCTGCTATGCTCTTACACAACAGACTCCACAAGGACCAATCACCGCTTTGAGCACTTACACAAGGTGAACTTTGACAACGTAACGCCGTACTTACAAAAGAAGCATCAGAGACTGGAGGAGCAGCAGCTGAAGAGGACGATGGCTCAGAAGACAAACGGTAACAAGAAGACCAAGAGGGAAACATCAGCAGCTTTGACTGAGCCATCTGCTTGACTGTTCTTTGATTATTCTTTATGTTTTATGCTTTGAGTCTATGCGCCTGGCCACATGGCCTATTTTATGTTTGGCTCAGATGTCAGGCCTGTTTTCAAAATTAAAATATTGCAACTAAAAAAAACTCTGCCTTGTGTTTCTGTCACCATCACTGAATTATCTGTGAGACATGAAGCTCAGTGAAGTGGATAGCTCCACATCCCTGAGCTTGGCAACCAATCTGTGGGGAACTAAGGCGTTAAAGTCCAAACTGTAATTAATGAGCAACAGCTGTGTGTAGTTTCCCTTACTTTTGTGCTGGTGGGAGAGAGTGACGTGGTAGTCAAGGAGGATGGCATCATCTATTCTCAGGTTTTGGCAGTAGACCAACTGAAGGGGCTCCAAGGAGCTGGCCAGTGATGAGCAAATGAAATCTCTTTAGTCTTTCAAAGCCCTTCATTAGCGTAACATTCTTCCCCTTATGTTGTCAGGATCAGCAGCCCTCCTGCACACCACCAGGACTGTTTCCAAATCGAGGCTACACACTAATATTAGGCAAGTTTGTCATGTGTTCACTCAACAGTGACTAAAAAAACGGAATACAAGTTATACGTTTTTGTATTGTGGGATACAACAGTTGAAATGGGCTTAAGGTGGGATAAAAATAAAAATAAATGGTTTTTCTGTAGCCGCCTGTTTTGTGACACAGCAACGTCTTCGAAAAAAATAGTTGGGAACGCGGACTTTTAAATTCATAAATTTCTGGCAGTCAGTTCAGTAGTGGCCTTCACTTTTGCTGGAGTTCTATCAAGGTCCTTGATATCCTCGTAGCCCAGCCATCCCAATCTGGACTATCTATGCCACAGACTCAAAAAATTTATTAGTTTAGCACTTCTGTCTTGCTAGCTCCATGGCAACTAGTTCTGTCCATATACTGTACCCTAAACTTGGTACCATAGGCCAGCACATGAAATCAGCAGTACATGATGGCTGCCCCAGTTTCTACCACATTTAGTCTTCTTGCAGAGCCATCATGTTGCCCATCTTTACTGACAGATCCATGTTATAAAGTGTGATAAAGAGGGCATATTCAAATAATATTAAGAAAATTAACACCAAAATAAACACCAATTTCTAGTGAATGGTCTTAAAATTGCATCTATACAGCATCTATGATGTAAATGTTAAGTTTTAATACAAAATATCAATAGAAAATATTAGGATTTGTCTACTTTGATTAATTATAACCTGATACATTAAGGAGTTACACAAGATTTTGCAGTTAATTCTTTTATTTTTAGTAGGAAAGAACAAAGGTCACTAAAATACTGTACAATCTGTAAAAAAACACATTTCAAACAAACAAAAAAAAACAATGCCATTATCTAAATATTGTTCACTGTAGTAGTCTGTGCTGTACAAATGCTGACATTCCCTGAAAAGGCTTTGGATTGTCCTCGAGTCCACCAGTAGTTTGTAACGCTGTCTCAGAGCTGCTGTCTGAAACATAGACTGTCCTATGACAGACGTGCTCCTTTTTCCAGTTCAATATTCATCACACTGCTTCACTCTCGTGCCCTACGCTCACAGGTGCTGAAACACACAGATTCAATTGATGAGGGAAACTGAACAGTTTCTAAATTTAAACAAGTGCACCGACGGCAAACACTTTCGTTTTGTTCTTACCTTTTTTTAAAAAAAATAAAATAAAACATTTACTTCTTCTTCCCTCCAATGGTCAAGTTTTCATTTTTGTTTTTCTGCACCTGGGGGCAACATTAGTTGTGTTGAGTCATAAACTGCACTGCGGACAAATGAAATGCTTTCACATACTCATAGAAATCCTCCAACCTCATTCATGGCGTCATCAATCTGTTTGAGTTCTTCGTATCGGTCTCTTGACTCTCTAAGTGGTTGCACCATCGCCTCCTCAATCTGTGGGAACAGCTGGTACACATAAAGTCGGTGCTGTTAGTGTTGCTGCAAACTCCTCGTTATTGGTGTCTGTTAAACTGTAACTGTATGACGCCAGCAGACAGTGAAGCGGTACACTTAGATCCCTTATAAATGCAAATGCGTGTCAACACTGATCAGGCATAACATTATGACCACCTTCCTAATATTGTGTAGGTCTCCCTTGTGCCTCCAAAACTGTTAGGACTCATCAGAGAATGGACATGGGCCTTCTGAGGGTGTCCTGTGGTGTCTGACACCAGAATGTTGTTAGTGGGGGCCTTTGAGGGGAGGGGCCTCTGTGGATCATCCCACAGATACTTGATCAGTTTGGGATCTAGGGAATTTGGAGGCCAGGTCAACACCTTGTGCTGTTCTTCATGTTTTTTTTAGTTGTTCCTAAAGCGTTTTTGTGTGCGTGTCTGTGTCAGGCTGCATCCTGCTGGGGATGGCTGCTGCCATCAAGGAGTGTCATTGCTATGGGGTGGAGGTGTCTGGTCTGGTCTAGGTGGGTGCTACATGTCTAAGTAACATCCACATGAATGCCAAGTGAATTATCTCAAGATGGCTAATGTTATTTAATTCTCCTGTCAGCGGTTTTAATGTTATGGCTGATCAGTTTATTCTCATTCTTTCCAACAGAAATTGGTGTGGAGAAGCAAAGTAGAAAGTGTTTTGGGCATCTGGGTCTCTGGAAGTAAAGTCTGGAAGTCTTGGATGCCTTTGAAACAATAATTTGTAGTTGGACCCAATAAAATCTTGGTGTCAGACTCTACAGCAGCAATTTGCAGATAAGCCACGGTGATAAGAGAAGAGAGAGAAGAGAAAGGAGAGATGCAGAGGCAACAGGACCCATTCCCATTTTGCAGCCCCTTTATCTTTGTCAGTCCCAGCCATGCCCTGCATGCTCACCTTCATAACAGTCTCAAACATGGGGATGAGGACAAATTTGATGAAGCCAATCTGGGCTGTTGGTTTGGTGACCTTTTCTCTGTCCATGAACGGAGCAACCGGAAGTCCTTCAGCTTTCTCCCTGTCACTCTGAGCACCGTAAACGACATAAACACACATCAGAAAATGTACATTGTGGTCTCCTATAAGGGGAGATGGAAACATGTTCTGTCACTGTCTATCAGAGAATCAACATAATGGATAGCAACAAACCATTACCCTGCCTAAAGGAATTACAAACTCAAAGCTCATTTATTTTTGGGGCTTAACTTAAAAAAGACAAACCGAGAAGAAATGGTCCACTTTGTTGGACCCACCTGCATGAAGTACTCCTCGAGTAGGCAGTCTACCCAGGGCTCAGCCACCTCCATGGGCCGCACCTCATTGGAGATGTCACAGCACTTGATAAGTACCATCTTCAGCTGCAAAGGGCACAAATCACTTCTTATTTAGGAAAGAGATTGTTAGGAAGAGATTGTTGCCATAAGTTGATGAACTTATTAAAGAAATAATAAGCTGCCACTAGACAAATAACCTGTCAGCTGACTTCAACTGTGTCAGCATAAATTCACAAAGGCTTCGTGAATGAAGGCGTTCTTACACAGGTGACGTGCTCCTCATCTGCATAATCAAAGTTGTCGACTTTTTGCTTGAAGGAGTCCAGGATCTCTCCGTGGCGAGCCATGTCTGTGGCCAGGATAAGTGTGATGGTTCCCTAAACAGCACAAAGTGAAACGGCCCATCAGTACATGCACACAAACACAAAGATATTGACAAGTCTACTTTGGGATCTGTGAAACGTGCGGTTGCTTCAGTTGTCTGCTGAGGTAGCTTGAGGTTAAGTGGACAGGAACTGACTGTGAAGCACTCAGACTGATCAGGGTTTAACTGGTTATAACTGTGTAGACAACACGACTTATCTTCACTGTCCTTATTAAACATACACATGAAACATTCACAGGGCTGGTAGAACAACTAAGCGAAGACTTAGATTTCCTTTTGCAGTAGTCACCCTCACAGTGTTCAGGAAGGGGCTAATTCTTCCTCACAGATTTAGCCAAGCACATTATTAGGATTTCTGGATTCAACGTCTTTCTTTAGCTTGCTCCTTAGCATCTCTGCTAGTTTCTGGCTTGGCCACTCATTTCCAGTGAAAATACTTGACTAAAGATGAAGCCCATTCTGCTGTGGCAAGTGTCAAAGTTATTAGACAGAGAGAAGGTTTCATATAAATACTGCATTTTCTTTAACCCGGCTACACTATCCCATCTTACAACAAGCTGTGGAATACTGTTAACCACTTAACGCCTGAACTGATTTTTCAATTATATAAAGAAATGAATTATTTGTGTTTTTGCTTACCACTCTGACCGGGCCTACGAGAAACTAGTGCTTGCAAAAGGTTCCTAGGAATTTTTTTGAATGTGCACAAACCAACATTGGAGTATTACATGCATTATTTCAGCTGTAGTCTGAGCGGAAACAGTGCGTCGCGAATTCGCGACACAAGGCGTGAAGGGATTAAATGCCATTAATGGAGCTGAGAGTGCATATCTGCAGCTCACAGTATGTAGTGCATGAGCTCTCTGTTCTCAGTACATGTATTTAGGTCTAGAATATAGAGTTCATTGTTGCAAAGCATTACTTTCTAATCTGTTTTATTAGTGACGTCATCACTGGTGAATTGACTTTCATCACTAACAGTTGACTTTAAAAATCTGAACTCATGCAACACTGAGATGACACAGAACCAAACTGTCTCCATTTATAGGCAAGTGTTTAACTGAAGACTATGGATGATGTGTTGAAACACTACACTGGACACATTATCCTGTGACCAGCCTGCTTTATGAAAAGCAACAATTCTTTATAGCGAGCACGCCAGCAGAAGCTTCTTGTGATGAAACAGCTAGTGACCCAAAGTGCAAACTCTAGCTCCAACACACACCTCCAATCAGTTTACATTGACTGGACTTAACTTGGGTTAATTTCACAGGACATTCATTTACTTGTTCCAACCTATACTGTGAACATTGTAACATTCTGTAAGGACAAATCTTCATAGTCTACATTCTCTAATGACAGTATATACAGCCAAAGACATTTTATGGATGCACAATTTCATCAGGAGGTGTGATCTAACTGTGACCTATCATCAGCCGTTTGGCTTGATAATAATTACAGAGACTGCTCCACACACTCAGCCCTACCTGTCGTATCTGTTTGAAGGCCTCAGGGTCAAAGTTAGAGAAGATGTTGCAGTCAGGCTGAGAGAAGATCTGGAAGGCCACAGCACAGTGGTGGTTCTCAAGAGGGGAGATGTCATTGTAGCGAACAGCAAGCTCCGTCCTGGCATTGATCTGGTACCTAGAAGAAGGAATAACAAAGAAAACAGAGAGATGAGGCACATGGGAGGACTTGAAGTGACAAGAGACATTGAAGGGAATGGTAAGGTGGAGAAAGTGGGAGTTGAAAATACAAAAGGAAAGCGTTTAGAAGAACAACGTGAAGCAGGGACAGAAGAGACCTCACGTAGAAAAAGAAAACGCTTACGGTGTGTTGCTGCATTACTTAGTGTGTGTTTGTCTTACGTGTTGTTGAACCCGGGGTGATCGAGGTCGTGACACACAGCAGCTGTCATGAGAATCAGAATGTCCACCTGAGTGAACTTCTCCTAAAAGTAAACACAGACACAGTTATTATTTATTTCATGCATCAATGAAGCCTTTCAATAAAAGAGTGTGTCCTAATTAATGCGTGCTAATCCACCCATCCACCCTCAAAATGCCACCCTGCATCTTTGTGTATGACCTCCTCAGCACATTCGTCATCCTCCCCCTTTTCTTTCTCTTGACATTTTCAGACATCGCTCTGTCTGTCATCACATCCTGTTATTCCACCCCTCACATGGCAACTAAAACATCAGTGCATGTTTTGTTTTTAATTGAAATCAAGCAATATGACAAAAGAGAGAGAAAATGAGATGATCAAATTATACCTGCATGCAGTGCGCCTTCACAGTTACATTCTGCATGAACTATACCTCGGCTGAAACCAGTCTGGTGTCATGCATCATCTACCATATATCATGTATTGTGTATTGTTTATCATGTAATGTTTATTGTTCATCGTGTATCATGTATCATATATCGTGTATCGTGTACCATGTATCATATATCGTGTATCGTGTACCATGTATCATATATCGTGTATCGTGTACCATGTATCGTGTACCAAGTACATGTAACAAACTGTTAACAAACTGTCTTCAGGAAATGAAATAGTCAATATACTTGACTGAAGTGAGATTAGGTGACTGACAACCATTACAAACTATCCACTATCACTACCTTTTTTTGCAGTATGCTTTGAGTTATTGACCATATGTACAGTGACTCTTCACCCTAGATTTGGCAGAATCTAGTAGGCAGTAGTCCCTATATACTTCAGAAATCACTCAGCTTCTTCTGTTACATCATTAATAAACACCAGTGTTTCATTGCCATTGGAAGTCATGCATGTCTGTGATTGTCATTTTATCACAGGTGGATCTTAGTTTTATCTATATCTATATAAAATCTATCTATCCCTTTAGCACCAAGTCAAATCTGGCCTTTCTTTTCTTCACAACCACTTCTTGTGGTGAGCCTTCTCTGTTTGCTTTCACAAAGTGTCCTCTTAATGGTAAATATAGATAAGGATATGGTTAACTCCTCAACAATATTCTTCACTTGGCTGGATTTTCCTGTACCTACCAAACCACTGTTGTCTTTCAATGGACATGGCAGGAACGGTGATTGAAATTTAACAGTTCAACTGGCAAAAAACAATAAGTTTGTTTTCAGTCAGAATTTCAGCAGTGCTGAGGTCAACAACAATATATTATCTTGGTTGTTTTGAATTGAATTTTTCTGATAGACTTAATATTTTCTTCACAATACACGACTGGAATTCCTCAGGTTTCTGTGTTAGATCAGATACTTTTCAGGTTATACATGCTTTCCATTGTCGATATAATTTAGAAACATTGCATAATTTTCCATTGCGAGATAAATCCAATTACCTTCTTCTTAAGTAAGACAAAACTGAAAACTGTGCTTGGCCTAAACAACTCAAAAACAAGCTGTTTAAAATAAAAGTGTGTCAAAAGTATTGTGAAAAAACAAGTTCATGCATCTTCACTGCTTCCTTGTAAGATCAAGAACAGAAAGGTAATGGCCCAGCTCCAATGTATTAAAGACATCGTAATACCACATTACACCAATAAACCAGTTTACACTGATATGACATGCTTGTTTCTGATTCTTTGTGATTCTGATCTTTGCCCCTTCGTCTCTCTCTTCCTCCTCTGTCCTATCACCCTCTTTTATCTGTCCAGCTCAAGGACAGCCAAAACCAAAAGGGAGATTCTTTGCAGGTAGGTGGTATCAGTGGATCTTATCTAACCTATCCAACTGATAAACATACTTACTAAAGTGATTTAGTATTACATTTCAATAAAATCACTGAGGTCTTTATGTAGGCTTTGTTTTGAAATGTGACTCCAGCTTCAACCTTTGATCACTCAGATGATGTCACTTGACATCAATTCCTCAGACAATTAAATGGTTTTCCAGAGGCACTGAGCACATTATATGTGGTTGATGTGTGTCATTCCACCAGTGGGATCTGAATCATTGCAGTTGTTTCTATTTGGGATGCTTTAAGTGTTTTTTCTCGCCAACATAGAGCAGGTTGTCAATGAACCAGAAGGTTCAAATGGGTAGATGTCTCACTGTGATTGTAAAGCACTTTCAGTTGTAATAAATAGAAAAGCTATATAAATACAAGAGCATCTACCAAAGAAACCTAGTGCGGCCATACAAGAGCAGTCTCTTTCCTCAATTTTGCCAAAACACAAATTTGCTCTTCTCAGAATCTCTGAGAAACTGATTACCTGTAGGCTGCAGATGCAGATCATGCTGTACATCATCTGGGTGACACAGAAACAGTGGCGGAAGTTGTGGAAGGGGTTATTCTTGTAGTTGTCATGAATACACAGCTAGACAGAGAAAGGAAGAAAGTGTCTGATTACAGAAATTGAAGACCGAAAAACTTTAGAGAGGGTTTCATTAGGCTGGTCTGGAATTGCTAAGAGGCTGTTGGTCATTCTTAATTCAAATATGTGAGCTAGCAGGTGACACCGTGCTGTGTCCGGTTCTCACCAGCCATCTCTTGAGTGTGATGGGGTTGATATTGAAGTCTTTGACCAAGCCCAAGTCATGGTACATATGTTCCAGACAGCTTAGCATCTGAAAGAACAGAGAAACGTATCAGGGCCATGTCTGCAGAGATTATAATCATCCCTTGTCTTATTGGTTCATGGATGATTAAATGATATGAACCTGACTGCAGTTCTTGTTTTGAATTTGGGGTGGGAAACAGGTTCAAGTCAAAGGAACTATGAGAACAAGCCCAGTGGGTACTGGGCGCTCTGTACATATTTATAGTTTCTCCTCTGTTTTAATCCATGTCAGTTGTTATTTAGTATTTTTTAACTTTATATTCAGTTTATCAGTATATTTTGAACGCTTTTGTATGATACAGTATAGATCTAAAAAACTAGTCTAACTACAATTATTTTTGTACCCAATACTGTTTAAAACTTTAGTTTTAGCATAGAACTCTTGTCATTTTGAATTAAGCTGAACGAGTGCCATACAGCAAGACTTTATATTATAGGAAATTACTATTATTTTTGGAATACATCTGATGTCTGAGAGATCACATTGAATGGGTTTTGACTGACAACTTAACTACTGAATCCAAGTGGCCTGGCGTAATTATATCTAAACTGTCAGTGCTGTACCTTTTCTGCTGCAGTGCGGGAGCACAAAATTCTAGTCAATTAATCAAGCTGTTCTGTTCAGTTCAGCATTTATCTTCAGCATCAAACAGCCCTGTGTTAAATGACATCCCTTGAGGAGATTCATCAGACTTTACACTGCTCCCTTTGCAAATGCTAGTTATGAATGTGCTTTGGTACTGTCCAGCACGTTTGTGCTACTCTCTTTTAAGCAAGTCTGTTACCCCTGCTTTAGAGATTTTTATAGACTTCTCAAACACAGGTTCAATAAATAATAATAATAATGTTTGCATTCTATTTAGCTGTTCCAGTTCAGCACTACTGTTGTGAATGGCAACAATTAACTGCATTGTTATTTGGCACATATCTTGGGATATACTGTCTTATACTGAGGCATCTGTACGGATCTATGTTTTTTTAACACTTCCACACTGACTCTCTCAAATACCTTTACGTGAAAATAAATTGTATCTGTTTGACAAGTAAACCATAATCAGTGTCAGATCTGTGGATTGCTGTTCTAACGTCATCACGTGCACATGTTTGACGTGTCAAAATGCCTCCAATTAGAAAGTTCTCAGTCTCTTTTTTTCCCTGTTCAGTTCCATTGAATTTCATTTTTATAAAGGTAATACAGGATGAAACCCCACAGGTAACTTCAGTTAGTTTAGAGCAGGTAAGGTCATGCAGAGGAACATTTTCTTTTCTGTCCTACTCCAAACAACAAGGCCACGTTTCTGAAGGATTAACAAATAACTGATTGCACATTAACTGATTACTTTACAACTGCATCATTAGCTGAATAATCAGAAGTAAATAACGGCTGTTAGAAACAGAAACAGAAACATTCATCAGTAGGTTAATGAGGGCATGAGTCTCACCTCGTTGGGCTCCCACTGCCAAGCATCAAATGTAGGCAATCTAAGAGCTTCTACTGTCTCCTTAGACAGATGGTACTACACACACACAAGGGTCACACACACAGAGGGCAGCAGGGCAAACGGGGTGACAAAGGGTGCAGGGGAAAGGGAGGAGGGAGAAGAGAGGGGAATTGTGGGTGAGATGGGTTCAGTGAGCTGATCAGTCTTACCTCGTTGGCCTCCCACAGCCAGACCTCAAAGGCGGGTTTTTTGAGAGCGTCTATGGTCTGTTGTGACAGCATGTACTGCAGACAACAGAGCTTGCAGTTAACCCTGTCCGCCTCTGTCTGGCTCGGGGGCACACATTTACTGTAATGCTCATGTATGAAAACTAGTGTCATAGCCTCTATTGTAGTAGTTCCTAGATTCTTGTCGGACTCTTGTTCTCAGAGCTACCACAAACTGTAGTGATTTCATACATAACAACTGTTATGGTAACTGTATCTAAAAAAACTCTTCATGGATGTGTGAAATAGAGATGACTCAGAAAGCTTCTCTACTGACTTGGAAAAACAGAGTAAACCTGACCGACATCTGTGAAATGGCCAGTTTGTCTGTTTCTGCATAAAATCAAACATGTTAATGAATCATGTTTGGTTTGGACTAAACAAAGAAGCATGAGAAACCACACAACAGACACCAAAGATTTGTTCTACCCAACCTGGCTGCTGTGAGCACAGTGGAGGTGTGGCTATTCTTAGTAGCAGTGTTGTGCATGAACAGCATTCACTGAACACGTTCAGATATTTGTGAACTGTGATTTGTCCAGCTGTGAACGTGAGTTTCACTCAGTCTGGAGGGAAATAACGTCATTCAGGAAAAAAAAAAATTTTTTTACGACAGCTGTCAGACAAGAAAGAGAAGCCGTCTCCGGTACCGCGGGAGCAGCTGATCATCACAAACAGCCGAGTTATTTATATACAGTCAATGGTTAGTCAAAAAAGCAGCACAGATCCTGGGGATGGATGGGCAGGTCAGTCAGAGATTATAATCAACCTCGAGGCTGCTCAATTAAAAAAAATAAAAATAAAAATACTGAAAAAATGAACGTGAACTGTTTATTTTGGAGTCTATGAACTTCAATATTAAAAAATGTGAACCATGAACTTGAACTAGTTCACGTTTATTTATACGAACTGAACTTTGAACTAGTTCTTGTTTAGTGTGAACTTGCACAACACTGCTTAGTAGACACCTGGCTTACAGAAACACTCAGTGGAACAATGGAACAATGGAACAATGAATACTGAGATACAGATGCTGGAGAAAAACACTTACCTTGGGATAGGAGGGCACATCTCTGCGAGGTGTCAGCTTCTTATTATCTTCCAGAAAATTACTGAAAGAGGCGAAATAGTTTTAGACTATGAATAACAAGCAAGAATAAATCACATTCTAATACTTTACCATAATACTGACTGTTTGTTCTTTTACCTATTTATAAAAGCATATTCAAGTGACAGGTGTAGAAGGAATTTGTGTGAACACTATCATCTATAATTTGAGGGTGTTCACATTCAGACTGGTGGAAGAGTCTAGGATTTATAGCCAATTTTAAACACCATGCCCTTTTTTTAGGAGCTCAAAAGTGATAGGACAATCGAGTCAAAAGCTGTTCAATAAACACGCGGGATATTCTGTTTTTGTGTCGTCATCAGCTCAGTGTTTAAGAGGTCTGGAGTGCATTTAAAAGTGTTGTGAATGACAAATACTGTATCACTGTCCAAGCATACATGGACCTAACTGTATATGTATGTGAGACGACCCTCTGTCAGTACAGTGCTTGTGCAGTTTGTGTGCCACAGTCTATGCTAGGTTTGTATTTTTTTTTAAGTTGAGAATAGGTATAACAATACAAAGACTTTGTGCTGCAACGGTCATGTAGACATCCAGTAAACATACACATCAGTAAGCATCAGGATCAGGATGTCACATGACAGCTCATCATTCATCAAACTGAGCTGAGGAGGAGCTTAAAGTTAAATGATGAGGGGACTGTCTCCCGCTGTTGCTGTCACCTGTTGTTTCTGGATGCCATCTCCTCGCGGAGCTTCTTGATGTCGTTGCGGCATTTCTCAATCTCCACCACCTTCATCCCCTCCACTGCAGACAGACACATGAGTCATTTCTCATTAGACAAGGTAATATTTTCACACCATTAACTTCTCGATGCTATTTCAGCTGCAAGCATTTAAAGCAGTTTATGGTGCCTGTTGCTCGCCGTGTTAAATTTAGAAGGCCTTGCACGCTTTCATATAATTAACCAACATGTCCTCGTGACAGGGATTGGAGCAGCGTGGTCAGGTCTCTGACAGCGTAAACTCTCTTTTTGTTGATCGGCGTCTATCAGCAAAAGAACGAACGCACTTGTCCTCTCATCTCGTGCATTCTGCGACAAAACCTTTCTCAATATCCACTCACATTTAGCTCTGTCCTTTTAGCTGATCTTTTGTGCTGGGGGAGGTTTTTAATTAACACAGCCGTGGCTGAAAATGTCATGACAGGAATGACTGAGAGAGTGAATAAGAGCATTAAAGCTATGGGCCACACAGGTGAACATTAATCTGATGCTCATTGTAAAAGATATCATCACTGATTTCAAGTCACATAAAGGGGAGCTCAGGCCACTGGAAACAAAGGGTGCCTGGTTTTGAATTCCTGGGGGTCAACATCAGCGAGGATCTCAAATGGATTGTGATCATTTTGTATACACCAGAACACTGAGCAAGGCCCGTCTGCCTGGAAAACTGCTGGAGTCTTTGTACCGCTGCTCGACATAAAGGATTTTAACGTACGGCACACCTATATGGTTTGGAAACTGTTCAGCAGCTGAATATGCAACTCTCAAGAGGGTGATAAAAACTACCCAGGGCATTATTGGTCCCCCCCCCTGGAGGACATTTACCAGTCCAGATCCAAGTCCAAGAACAGTTTTTATCCAACAGCCATTATTGCACTGAACTCTCCACTGCCCACCCCCAAGCGCCATCAACTTTGATGTCCCTTTATACTGAATGTCATTTGATTTTATATTTATAAGAAAGAAGGTGTGTGCGTGGGCGAAGCAGGGAGTTTAAGAGTACGTGGATGTGGGATTTATATATGGGTTCGGAGAAGGAGGGTGAGGGTTCCTTTTGAAACACGTTAATGTTTGTAGTCTTTTCTAAGGAGAGCATCGTAATTTCGCCGTATGCGGATACTGCAATGACAATAAAGGCATTCTGATTGAGTTTCGGATGCGCGACCTCTTTCACAACACATCTTTACTGGGCATCTTTTAACTCATACTTGATTGTAAAAATAAGAATTACAATCTTTCCATTCCATTGTTCCATCTTTCCAAGAACCAAGAGTCACTCGAGCAGTTAATGTTTAGGGTCAAAGTTATGTGGAGATACAAGTGTGGGTACGGAGCTTCTTGACCACTAAAATGTGCCTGACAACTGTGATGCATAATTTAGAAATGAAAGGCTGGACATCCAGAAATATGTTGTTTGTCGATGTGGAGACAGAGGACACAATCAAAGTTTGTTATGCGCTCCTCGTCTAATCAAAGCAGACCTAGTTGAAGGAGAAATGCTCATTGTGCCATGGATTTCACTGAAATAAAAGCTGAGAGACAAGAAAAAAATAAAAGGGCTGGAGAAAGTCTGAGAGGGTTAGATGGTGTTACAGAATTTTACCATGAGAGGGGAACAGATCCTGAAGTGGCATGCCTGTCTCACCGTGCAAAGCTCATTAACTGAGGCCCTCAGCGCCACTGTAACAGCTTTCTGTTGTCTGAATGTGCCGGTCACCTCGGCAGATTGCAGCTGGACTCTCACGCACTGTATGTTTGTGTGACTCCTTCCTTCTCTTTCATCACTCCACCTCTCTACTCTCTCTCTCTCTGTCAACACTTCAGCTCTTATTAGCATAGGTGACCATGGCGACTGAAATGATGAGAGGATGGAAATTTGTGTCTGCCGTTGCCACAGCAACCAGGTATTCAGGAAATTGGCATGCGTGTTATAAGTGGCTGCATATCAGATGTGAAACCACAACAACAGTGCAGAGGAGTGGGTACTGAGAAAAAGGCGTCGGAGGTGGATTTTGTGTGAGTGTTTTTGTTAGCGCTTGTCGTCACACTGAGGATTTAACCAGGCATTTAGCCTTTTTGGTGCGCTTGGTACCACAGTCCGAAAACTTGAAGATGTGACGCTGATGTCTGTCCAGCAGAAAGTCTTTAAGGAAGCTTTCTCAGTTTAATCTAATGGATTGGCCACAGGAAGCAGTTAATGTACTTCTTCATATCTAACTTCAACTTCTTCAACCAAGCATCACCTTTTTTCATTTTAGCTTTTTAGGAATGTTTTTTTTTTTTTTTTTTTAAACAATTCACTTTGCTTAAGATGTAGTTGCAGTTTTTACTAGTACTAGCAATATCACTGTAATGTGTTGCTGCAGTATATGTTTAATAGAATCTCACTTTATGATCTGACTTTGGCTGTTCTTGTTTTTACAATGTTGTAGCATTATAGCGTTTAGGTTTAGATTGGTAATGTTCAAATAATTTTTCAATAAGCTTAAAACTGAAACAGATTTAGAACTACAGAGACCACCTCGTGAATGTCAGCCTGTCAAACTGCAGCATATTTCTAAGTCTGTCTGGACTCAGATGTTGTACTGTACAGAGTAAAGGAACATAGACTTTGCACTTTGCGTTTTCCCAGAACATTATAAGCAAAATGAGTTGAGTTCAAAATGTTTTCTATGAGTTCACAGCAAACGTGGCCTTTGATTCAGTCGCAGTCAAGAAATTCCACCAAAGAAGGAGTCCTGTGGTGTCTGGTAACAGAATGTTGTTAGTGGGGGCCTTTGGGTCCTATGGGTTGAGGGGAGGAGCCTCTGTGGATCATCCCACAGATACTTGATCAGTTTAAGATCTAGATAGGATGTAGGAGATTCTTCTCCACACGTTCAAGGCCATCCATAACCTCGTCGCCCCTCCCGCTCCCTCAGATCCTCCTCCTCTATCCACCTCTCTGTGCTCTGTCCCCCACCTCAGTAACAGCTGCTCTGCTCCCCAACTCTGGAAGTCACTCCCACCGGACATCCGAAACACTGACTCTCTCCCTCCTCCCCCTCCTCTCTTTCCCAGACTCCAAACCCACCTGTTCCAGAAAGCCTATCCACCGTGATTGCACTGTTACATTTGTTTATTCTGTCTGGTTTTGTGTCTTTATGTTTTTGTACAGTGTCTTTGTGAGTCTTGAAAGGTACTTATAAATAAAATGTATTATTATTATTATTATTATTATTATTATTGGAGTGATATTGCATCGCGTTGCTCCCAAACCAGCCACCCAGTGGTGGGATTCATGTGAGGCTCCCACACAAACAGGAGAGGTATAGAGGTGCCTAGCCAGAAATCCAACCTGCTACACTGTACGGAACAGCTTGAGCTATTTTTATTTAAGATTCTATTATATTGTAAATGCCCCTAATACCGATCCTCAATTTCTACTACAGCAAAACTCAAATCTGCATCTGTGTAATAATTATTTACTACTGACTAATTTATAACTGAATTCCATTACAGTCATTCTGTTTATTATAAATTCAGTTCAAACTTAGAAACTAAACAGCATCCTTTTCAGTGCACACCATCCAATTCTGCACTTAACCCTGACCTGAGCATCGCAATGCTTTAAAAGAAAACTGCTTACAGTAGAGCTGGTAAAAATGCCATGGTGACCAAAGCAACTCAGGTCACGTTGTCATGGTAACTGAAAAGGTCTGCACATTGGGGGCTATTATGGGACTGCAGCCACATCCCATGGAAAAACATGTAGTTAGGGAGAGAGGAGTTACAAAACACTGGTCAACAAGGCTGCCAGCAGTGTAGCTGTAACCCCTTGATGTTTGTGTGACAGTATGCACTCTGATGTTTGTTAATACGAGAGGGCTGCAACGTGAGGGCTGCAAGCTGGGATGGACTCGGTGGGTGGAGGGGAATGCATGTAGAAACATGTTTCACAAGAAACCCCATGGGGTTGTGTCAAAACAGATCAATGTGAAAGTAAATCAAAGGGCACATGGCTGTATCATACTGACATAATATTATTCCTACTGTATAAAACTGGATCTGCGTCTGAAAATGACCCACCTTCAGATTGTCTTATCTTCAGTGTCTTGAGCCAACTACCTTTTGCCTTTTACTACTTCCTCCAAGGTACTTCTTTGGAAGGGACTAGTTTGAACAGACTGATTTCACAGGTTCTTTTATTGCTACAGGCTCAAGTCTTTAAACGTGCCTCTTTAGTTTTCCACACAGTAGTTGTTTTCTGATGAGCTCTGGTATAAAGGACAGCAATCAGCCTACACATAACAACCAAGACAAATATGCCAGTCTGCTGCATGTTACTCAGACTTTCTCCAGTGCTCTTGCAATAGAAAGCATTTGAGTGTTATACTCAGGCAGTCATGACCCAATAAATGGACTATTACAGCTTATTGATCAGTGTCTTATATTGTGTTGGTAGAACACAATAGAATAGAATAGAATAGAATAGAATAGAATAGAATAGAATAGAATTTATTGCCATTTGCACAGGTACAAGAAAGTACAGCTACGCTGGAATTCTAATACGTTCCCTGAGTCTGTTTAAAAAAACAAGGGTACGCCTTTAAAGTAGCAGCAGAGTAAAGAGCAATAATGAGAAATAAATACTGACCACTCACACTACTATGTGAAATATACACACTCTATAAGAATATAAAAATATAAAAATGCACAGTAGATTAATGCACATAAGGTTATTGCACTGAAATGATCACACTGGTGGTGTAGAAAAGAAGTCTAACAGAGATGCATAGAGAGGGTGTGGGTTGAGGAAGCTGAATGCTGCATATTGAACTGCAAAACAACAAAACATACATTCCAGTCTAGTTAGGATTTTTTTTCTTTTTACAATAGTAGCTTCTATAAAGATTTTCCTAGTATTCCGTCGTTTTATTTTATGTCATTACTCTGTGTATTATGTAAATGGTCTTGTATTTATATAGTACTTACTGGTACTCAGAGAGCTTTACAGTCACAGTGACACCTCTACGCATTTACTAACCCACACATTCACACACCAGCGCCAAGGCCTGGGCGAAACGGGGTTTAATGACACTTGCGTCGACCCGCTAACCCTCTGCACAAGCTACCTACTCTACCGACTGAGCCACAACCGCTCAGTATAATACAATATATTTTGAAAGCGTTCTAAATACTAGATTTCTTTATGTTGCTGCGTTAGGCAAGTGTACAGTGTCAGTCAAGGTAGCTGCCATCACTTCAGGATACATTTTTGTTAGCGCTTATTTCACAGTTACCATAGCAACATCAAAAAGTCTTGTACAAACTGCACTGCATTAATGGCTTCCATCACAGCTGTGATGATTTGAAGTTGTCTTACAGTAGAATGTACAGGTTTGTCCGAAGCTGTGGTAGCTGAAGCTGAGGACCAACTCCCCTAAAGCACTAAAGGTGGACATAAAAGCAAACTATTTTCAGAAGTGGTGGAGCAGTCTTTTAGTGTCAGTGTGGCCCACTTACACAAATCAGGACTAATTCCTGAGAAAACGCTAGCTTGATGTAACACTCATATATTTGACTTTGATCTTCACAGTCAAAAGATCTAATGATTGCAAAACAATTACAGATTAAATGTCCTTGTGGGTAATATTTATAACAGCTAGCATGTGAAGACCTATATTATAAAAAAAGAACACTGATGGTACAGGACAGCGAAGTGAACCTGGTTATTACAACACCTTTATAGATTGTATTTTATAGCCGGCTTTTATCTTGAGAGAACTGACAGATCTACACCAAGTGCCGGGAACCTATCAGACAAGTGGTAAAACTATGTAAAATGCACGGTGAGCAGGTCTCAAAGACAAAGTTCCCCCTTGCACTTAATAAAAGGGCCAAAATGGAAAGTGATGAAAGCTGAAAAAGGCAAGGGAAAGGCGTTGGTGCGTGATCTCACACTGGCGCTTGTATAACTGTGAAGATGACACATTCCTTTCTGCTCTAAACAGGTTAAAATGTGGTCAATGTTTAGTAGATTATCAAAACACGACAAGGTCACCTGCCTCTGGAGGAGGTGGGTTAGCAGACAACATAACCCATGCACCTTCAACTTATCTAATCGTGCTCTCGTAAACGATGGAAGAATACAAGTTCAAACAGCACTGATTCAAGGCATGCAGTCAGTTATCAGTCTGAGAACTACTGTAGTGTCTGAACACTGAGGTTTTCTCTGGACATTTAAAGCTAACATATGAAGATGAGGTGAAAGCCATGAAATCACTATTCAGAACGTAACTGAGCAAGACACGGTCACCTGTTGAATCTCTTTTCGAAGCACAGATTAGACACAGAAGTTCAACTACCTTTTTTATAATACAGCTTCACTGCAGTTTTCTATGTTTTAGCTATGCTATGCTACTAGCATGGATTTACGTAGGTGATATAGATGGCCAGTTGAGACAGAAATATGCCATGACATTTTATGGTCTCCAGAGGATGAATACTAGCAATAGCGGACTTGACTTTCACTGTTAAGTTAACTTTGTATCAGTGTGACTTTAAAAAAACAGCAACTTTTAATCCACCTTTCTATCCCTGTGCTGTTCTGCTGTATGTCTACGGTGAACACATCTACAGAACACGCTCACCAGATCTATCGAATATGTAAACAACCTTCATAATCAACAAGTGGTAATTTGTCAAATATAAAGGGCTCAGTGTGGTTTATGAACAAATATATATAAAAAAAGCTAAATGATCAAAAACAACTGAAGAGACTAGTATCAGCTTCAACTTAATTTTTCATGTACTTAGCATGTGCATTACGTAAGGTACGGACAGGCTTTAAGAAGCTGATGCTTTTAGTATTAATAGATAGTTCTTCATTACAGATTAACTATAGCTTGTCAACACTAGATCCTATCTGCCACTGCATTCTGTTATCTTTTTCATCTTCAACTCTGTAGCAAATTACTGTGTACATGTGACTGTACATGTGCCTGAATGTTTTGCATCTGACGGCGTCCAGAACACTGTTGCTCTGTCCGTAAATGTGAACCGTACAACCCATTCTGGACAGAGAATCACGGCTGTCTCTCTCTGCATGTGTCAAACAAAGGCGAAAGTACACAATTACACTGCATTTCAGTGTAACTGGAAAACACTTAAACAAGCCACTAATAAGTGATTTTTTACAGTGTGACGTGTGACGTAACAATGAAACCATTTATAGCACAGCTGTAAATGTTGTAATAAATAACAGCTATGATATAACTTTGCTATCAAGTATTTCGGGAATAATGTCTCTTAACAGCTCAGGAAAGAAGGGTGCAAACATGACAGGTGAGTGGTGGGTAAAGACTTACATTCTACTCTCTTTTCCAACATGGCTAGACGGTTGGTGACTTCGGTCTTCAGCTCGTTGATCTTAAATGCCCTGTGGACAGATGGACACGAGTGAATGATAGAGAAGGAAGGATGTGTTTATTCATGTGTTCATTGCTTCCTTTAGAAGTGGACTTTGCATCTGTGTGCCATATTCTAACCTATATCTGTGTAAACAGAATTTAACTACGTACCCCTGCACTGTACTGCCATACGTCTATAAAGCACACTCAAGAAAATCAACTGAACATGTGAAGAAAGTGCAAATTTCCTAATCAACCAAGGGTAATTAATGAAAGATAAAGCCAAACATTTAGAAGTTCAATCTCTTTTAGAACAAGTGTTTGGATACTCATATTATAATCCAAAATGAAATATTTTAGCTGTATTCTACCCTTTGTACCAGTGTTCCTATGTAGCCCTGGACCTATGAGTCTCAGCACCAATGACCCTGTAGTAATCTCTGCAGACAATGTGGTTGGTAAAACTGTTTAAAAATCTGTAGCGGTTCAATCTTATCTGGAGACAGTGGGAGCAATGAGTGAGAAGTGCGAAGACAGAGGCTGAGGTTAATAACTCATAAACAGACACAGCAGCACCACTAGACATTAACAAATGAAAACGTTGTAACTCGTAGGAAGAAAGCAGACACACCAAACACGAACAGATGCACAAACCAAAGCTGTTTATCTCAGCCTTGTCTAAGACAGTGATACTGTAGAAACCAAAAGGAGTTCAAGTGATAAACACACAAACATAATATCTCCTTGAACAAGCCACCGTATCAAGTAAACAGAGAGATGAGTGAAAATCTGCCGGCGTGAGAGCACGTTCAGCCATCTGCTTACCTTGAAAACTGCTCCGCCACTTGCGTCAGTACATTCTGAAAGAGTTCCTCTTTATCTGGGGAGAGAGCAAGCATGAAGCTGTGTTACATACTCATATACACTCTCCCACACATACAGACAGAACGACAGCTGTTCCACACGCACACACACACACACACAGATACAGAGGTGTGCATGATAAACAATTTGAATCCACTGAGGATGAATATGTTTCTGCATCAACAGCTCTGGTAAACTCACTTGTTCCCACTCTTTCTTTCACACCGACACAGACATGCACACAAGTGACGGTTCTGTAAGCCAAGCACGGACCATCGGGCGGCTACAGCAACAAAATGACAGGAAGGTGCGAAGGGAAAAGGTAAATCAAACGCGTCCCCTTCCCTCTGGTCTCGCGGTCAGTGAACAAGAGAGCATCTAAAACGGAATAGGAACAGGGTGACAGCTTGATGTGTTAACAAGCCACTTCTGATTCCTCTTCCCACACACTGGTAACAGGCTGTACACACAGCGCAGCCCTGCCATTGGCTGATATCTCTAGTGTTGTGGGCAAAGTTCAACGGTGCACACCAATAAACTTACAGCTATTAAAAACACCGTACACTGTGTCACTCACACTCAGTCCTTAATAAAGAGGTCAGAGGGCAGTGCACACTGAAAGAAGAGCGGTTCAAAAATATTCCTCTCTTTACTTTAGAGTAACAATAATGCAACATTTACTACTTCTAATCAATCTGGGTCAACTCTTCTTCTTCTTTCCACACTACCATTACCATCACCTTCAGATATGGAGAACTGATTGATCGGGGGGTAAGATGCTTCTTCCCAGGTTACCTCACTTTAGGCTAAAATGCACATGGATCCTACATCTGCGTTTCCACGTCTCTTCTCTCGTTACAGCGTCTCCGGCTAACAGCGGTTGTCGGCTGTGGACTGTTCGCAGCGTTGACGCCAGTACTCAACTTCAGCTGATCCTAATAACAAATTAACCGTAATTCGCCGACACTTGCTCCTCCCTACCACTCCATTCTGTTCGCGTGGATCAGTTCCAACAATATTCACTCTCTTTTCATTACAGCATATGTACACAGAAATCCACCGTGCACTGTAGTACTGTGTTACAGGGTGTACAACTGCCTGGATGTTTTGCATTTATTTATTTATTATTCTTATGTATGAGAAGTTGCATGGACTGCAGTTTGACTATGTCCAGAACACTGTTCCATCCATGAGCCCTTACACTATTACAGTGTTGCAGAAAAGAGCTCAACTAGGGATTGAGGTGCGAAACATACAACCAATTCTGGATAGGGAATGAGTTCTGTCTTTCTCTGCACTTGTTAAATTAAGGTACAAGTACACAACAGCACTGTATTTCAGTGTAATTTCCGGTCAGAGTTGGAGTTGGTCAACACTCACACCTGCTCACCGACGCTCACTGAACGGACATGTTTAACTCAGTAAATGTCTTTGTGTTGAGTGTAATGATCTAAACATCTGTTTCTATTTTATTCTCATATAACTTCATACTTCAGACATCTTGACTGTGACTGTGCGTATGTGAGTGCAGCTTCTGGAACTCACCAGCAAGTTGTCCGCTGGTCGTAGGCACCACTCGATACGGTGACCTTCAACACACAAGACACACACACACACACAAAAGCACCGACAGCTTTTACAGCAGAAGTGGTGTGAAGCTGAAACAAGTTTACAATCCGTGCTCTTCCTACTACTTATTCACTCCAGCAGGAAGAGGGACACACGTGCTGATGCACAAATACAACAACACACACACAGGCTATGATTACAAGGAAGATAACCACAGGTCAGGTGATGTTTTTCAAATACACAGTTGAGATTTCACTCTTAGATAAGATAGCGAACACACACACACACACACACATGTTGACACGGCGTCTCTAGCCAGTGTTTTGTGTGAGTAGATGCAGAGTCTATAACCTTGGAGCGTTAAACAAGATCAGTGTCACTGGCAAGTAGTTTGAAGGGACACTGAATTTGGGGATCTTCTGTACGTTCAGCAGCATTAAGTCAGGCTTTAGAGTGCAGGTTTTATTTAACAAAGTCATTTATTGTCAGTCCACCTTTGTGTTCTGCTCTGAGTGGAAAATTATGATGACACCGAAGCACTCACTGAAGGTTAGCAGCAGCAGCTTTCGGAAATTTCCGTTCCTGGACTTCCTGGTTGTCCTTATTGTCCTTATTGTCACGTTGTAATTGTAACATTACATCTGAGAGTGAGGAAATTCTGGCTTGCACTTCCTTGACACAATTAATACGCTTTATAACACCGATTTGGTAATGAGATGGTAAAGTTAATAAATTATTAATGCATGTGCTGCTCTGCAGGTAAATCAGTAGCTTATTTGTGACAACTTATAGGGCATGGTAAATATTTACTGTGCGTCCCAGTAAATCACCGAGTAATTTTCAGCTTACATCATTTTGGTAAAGACTTCCATATTCTGTATATTTTGGTATTTCATAATGAAGTCAGTAGCTGATTCTCAGATAAACACTCAATAAGGAGGAATGGAACATGTTGACAGAATCACAGCAAGGTATTAAAAAAGAATATGATTGAATCTGAATCGCCATCCCTATATACTTACTAGAAGAGATAAACATTGATCATGGATTCAATAATTTACTGAAAAGTGAGCATTTCATCAAGAAAATACACTTCTCTTGAAGGCATTTCTCCAAAAATTGACCTATTTTTGTCTTTTTATTCTGACTGGGCTGTTGGATTAATTAAACATCTTTGGCTAAACTGGTTTCTTATACAAACCTGAAGATCATATTTCACTGCTGCTCACGTTGGCAGTTAACAGCCCATGTGTAAGGAGCAGGGGACACAGTGGGATTTACAGTAAATCAGCAAATAGGTCACAGCCTCAAACACTCAGCTGGTTGACTGGACCAATGGTCTTTCAAACAATCCATAAAGACATCAGTGGATGCTGGTTTTCCAATACCTCTCTGTGTTGTGCGGCATAGTGGGGTCGATGGACACCATGGCTCCGGACGAATCCAGTAGGGACAGACTGGTGTTCCTGCATGAAAATAACAAGCAGGCAAAAAAAAAAAAACATGTTAAAGTTTTACCTCTAAAGCCAATGAAAGCCATTTAGAAGAATCATCTCTCACTTGCATTGTAACCATGAAACGCACAACACAAGGCCACATTATTTGGGCTCCTGCTTCAACTGCTAATGTGTAGCAGCGTTGGAGAGAGACTTGAGAGAAGCACAGGGACCAGTTCCGAGGAAGCATCGCAGCAAAAAACATCCACACAGATCAAATGACTGAGCAATGGATGAGGATGTTGTCTGAGCACTAGAAAGATTAATTCCTCCTTCAACAACAAAACATGAACATGGGGCTGCTGGTTCTCAAAGATTTAAAGGTTTATCCATCTTTGCTAGATGGCGGAATCGTGTGAGATGGGCATTACCAATGGATTTACACATGTGCATCCTTCAGTGTATATACTTTGTAATGCCCAGCTGAATGTGTATGCTCTACTGATAATAAAAATGTATGGTATAGTGTATGGATCAGCTTTATTAGACTGACATGTTTAACATTTAAAATAATATATGAAGTAAAAACAAAATGTGTCATTTGAAATGATAATAGCAACAATACGTTGTTGTCATATAGGACTACAGCCCCATGTCTCGTTTAGCAAGAGGTGGATAATGTCTTGCAATATTTCTTTTGACAATGTTTGGTTGGCTTTCTCAGGGGCTGTTGCATTATTAGGAAAGTCTGTTAATAACCAAAACTGCTGTACTCAATCACAAACACAAGAATTCTGTCATCGAATCAGAAATCGTAGATCGCAGTGTGTGAGTCCAGAGACAAGCAGTAACAGAAGGAAGTGGTGCACATGTGTTTTTAATGTAGGCACTCCATACGCAACAACAACATGTTGTTTGATATTTGACAGTTGCATCTGCTACTGTAAGTTGAACACTTGGGGAGTGCATCCCCTCTTGGCCCTCAAGTTTTTGATTCTTTGTCCTCTGCAAGAGTCCTGGGAGCTTGAGGGCCTTGGGCCCTAGGGTCTGCTGGGTCTGCTGGAGCAGCTCTCCTAGTTAAGGTGGCACATTTTATTAGTTCCCCTTTCAGCCCTTAGTATCATTAAAGCATTACATGCTCCTTCTCCCTGACTTTGCCATCACTTGTAAAAATGCTCTTGTATTTATTTACTTTTCTACCTGTTGCTGTTCAAAGCACTTTCCAGCCACAGCGTCACATTTACTCATTCATTCACACAAGCTCTTACACAAACATTCCCACCAGTGCCATGGACACATGCACTGGGAGCAAGGACACTTGGCATCAAACTGCTAACCCTCTGGTTCATGGACAACCCACTCTAACTACCAAGGACACTTCCTTGTGCCTGCTACGATACATTAAACATATGCTGTGTCCTGTACCATCAGGATGGAAAACTGATTAGATTTAAAACATATGAAATCAGACAAGAGCTGCACAAAATCAAAGCTATACACAAGATGTGCTAACTAGAGCTATGATACTGTGGAAATACAACAAATCTCTGGAACCAATAACATTAGTTTTGTGAAATAAAATAATCTGAAAAACAAAATATCTCTGTGTTAATTAATACTGAACTGGATCAAATCCGTTCAGGAAATCAGTAGCAACACCCAGCCCTATGTATCATGCATATACTGTATGTCTAAGTGAATGAATACTGAGATGGTGAGTGGTTGATAATAAGTGTCAAGTTGGGGATCCACGAGAGCTAAAGTATTAATCCTACTTAGCAGGCTAACAACACTTCCACAGACACCGCTGTCTGCAAACAGCAAGACACATGGATTGCAAGGTCAAAGATGCATTACCCTGTGACGCTGCTGTAGAACCAGAGTGGACCAAGTCATCTCCAATCAGACTTATCTGGAGTTAAACCATCATGTCATGTCAAGTTGAGCGCGGTCAAAGTTTTATACATCAAATTATTAAATTAACATGATTTGAGTTTTATTTATTTAGATTTCACTTTTAAAAGTTGAAAGAAATAGGTTCGTAAAGAGCCGTGAGTGCATTCACATGTAATAAATAAATTGCATACTGGATTTAGGTTGGATAAAACACAAAAATGCCATCCCTAATCTAAAAAAAAAAAAAAATGAAATGAACAGAATTGTTTATGCTGTTTGAACAGGGAACAATCAAGGAAGCACAAATTATTCAGTTTGAAATTTTAAAATTCTTCAAGTTCAGTAAAGAAGAAGCACCACTAGCCCTCATTCATCCCACAAAGATGGCTTTCCCCTCCTTAAACCCTCGGTCCCAGAGCGGCACGCAAAAACTACAGCATGTGAAAGCTGATGGGGCAGCACATTCTGCATTATTTGTTCTTTTACAGTGGTGCACCTGTAAAAGAACAAACAATGCACGAATGAGAAAGCAGGCTGCACTCCCAAGCAACAATGGATGAGGGATGACTGTGTGTGTGTAACAGTGTGCTTAGGTGTGTGTGTGTGTTTTACCTTGGCACACCCAGGGCTGTGCAGAGAAGTTCTTTAATATCACACGGGCTGCAGAATCTACTGAACACCACCTGAGGGAGTACAACACACACACAATCACACATCTGGACGGTAACTACAATCGATAACCAAGCATGAAAATACTATATCTATAATTCAACCTGTTGACATAACTGTTGTTAAATCATTAAATTTTTTAGCAGTGTGCGTGCTGTTTTTGACAATTCTGAATGTGCGGCCACTGCTCAGTTCTGTAAGACAGTGAGATTTCTACTTACTGAACATTGCCCAAAGCATCACACTGCCTACATCAGCTTGCCTTTTTCCCATAGTGCATCCTGGTGCCATGTGTTACCCAGGTAAGTTAGGAAGATTATTCCTTACGTCACCAAACCATGAACATGTGAAGGAAAACGTGACTCATCAGTCCAGGTCACCTTCTTCCATGACTCTGTGGTGCAGCTCTAATGCTCATATTCACATTGTGGGTAGTTCTGGTAATGGACAGGGTACCCTGACTGGTCTGTGGTTGCACAGCCCCATATAAAACAGGCATCACTGAGCCCGGGCCCTGTGTGTGTATTAACCGCATTTCTTTCCTTGGACCACTTTCCTGACCACTGCAGTCTGGGAAAACCCTGTAAGAGCTCCTGTTTTGGAGATGTTGGTGCCATGATAACAAAATAATCTGTGTTATTCATACTATTATGGCTGATTGGTGTATTTCAGGAATGGCTCTAGAATTTCCAAACAGCTGTCCACTGGTTTCCAGCAAATGTTACTCAGACAGGAAGAAAAACAGCATTTGTTGGTGACATTTTCATAAATATTACATTTAAAATCTGATCTTTCTCTAATTATATCATGGAAACGCTTTTGTGCTCTTAATAAATAAGCAGGAGGATGTGTTGATCCTCTTTCCTCTTCCAACTACATTAGAGCAAAAGTAGAGCAATCAGCCAGTCGGGGAAAAGTTTGACTGTGCAGCTTTGCCACGCTTGCGGCTGTTCCTCTGATTAAAGAATGTGCAAAATATCTCTGCTTTTCATCCCTCCCCGTCCTGCTCCTTCGTAAAGAAGGTCTGGGATTCACACTGAAAGTACCAAATGATTTGAGCCTCACAGCAACGCAGACAGGGGAATCTGTGTCAGAAGGGTAAAAGTAGGGATGATTGTTGAGCATGTGAGAGGTCAAAGAGCACTTGAGTAGTCTGGCAATGGCAGCCTGTCACAGGTGGACAAGACACGGACTGCTGGAGATCAGCAGATAAAGAGGGGCACTTCAGAAACACCAGATCTACGCACCAACCTGTTATTTTCTAAAACAGGTCCCTAACAATGTCACAAGACCCAAGGTGGTCTTAGAGAAGAGAGAATAAGCTGATGTTTGGCAAATATATATATATATATATAAATTCAAATGACTGGTTGATCAGAATACAAGAATAGAATAAATTTTCTGCTGATAGAAATGAAACCATTAATCATTAATCATTAATCATTAGGACATTGTACTGCTGTTCTGTGCATTCTTCTTCCCACTAACAGTGGAGACTCTTTGGAGTTTATTTCTAGCCCCAGTCTGCATGTAAAATAAATGCCATATCTTATTTGTTGTGCACTGAAAGATCAGATCAAATACTCATTTGTATTTGTGTATATTAACAACTGAAAGTCGGCTATACCAAATAGGAAAATGACAATATGGGCAGTGGGCAGCCATAAAGCGTCTTTATAACATGACAGGCCAGAAAAGACAACAACAGTTTTAGTGTTCTTTTACTTTTTTGTTGACACAGCAGTACTTTGACTCCACTCAATCACTACATAAATTTAGAATTCAGAGTTAAATAACCTTTTGTTTCAGTTCACGCTCTATTATTAACTGCTGCTTTACAAATCCGTATTATCCTTTCCGCTTTCTACTGAGACTAATTTTAATTACGGACCTCTCTTTAAAATAATCAGTCCCCTGACGCTGTGGTTGCTGTGTACATCACTGGGAATGAGGACCCCACGCTTTAAAGCGGCCACTCCAAATGCAAATAGAATAATCGTCTTATTCAACATATTCAAACAAGATCACGGCAACAGGACAGACCGAGCAGAATCTGAATAGTCGGCACGAGGACTTGATGCAACAATGGAAAACAATGATTGCAGGTAACAAAGGCCGAGCTCATGATGTAGAGCATGTAGATCAGTGGAACTGAATATGCAGCAGATTTGTAATTAGAAACATCTCAGTAGACAACATGCACATGAACACATTTGTGTTAAAATGTGTTTAATGTGCACATGTTTTAAAGTTTAGATCGCTAGAGAGATGAGATTTAGAGAGTTTAGCGAGGCATCTGATCAGTTCCAAATTCATCCTGCAGCTGCACCATGCCACCTTTGCACATTAACCAATCTTTTACTGTTTCTTGGTGAAAATAGTGCATCTGCAACGATGGCCTAAAAATTATCTAAATCCAAGTATTGAAATATAAAAAGACACATTTGTACTCACAATTTCCCATCTCTAAATCTTCTAAAGTCAGATATTATTGACAGTCAGCACAGGAACACACACTACACCGCATTCTGAATTGTAACCATAAAAACAAAAAAACAAAAAAAAAAGCTTTCTATTTTTCTGTAGCTGAACATAAAACATTTACAGCAAACTTACATCAAGACTCAACAAACCCAACACGTCTCTGCCTGATGCCTGTAACACGTTGGGCTGTATTAACTTCCGCAAGGGTATAAACAAACCCTCCTATCTTGTTCCTTATTTTCCAGCGTGTGAACATGTCTGCATGAGAAAAATACACCTCTCCTGATTCTCCTGTATTTTGTTGGGCAGATAAGTTGCGTGCCCTATATTCCTTCCTCTGAGAAGCTTTGATACGGACTTGTGTGCACTGTGGAGTGTACTTAGAGGTCAGGGCCTGAGTTACTCTTCAACCTAACAGCTCTTCAGTCTTCTGAGTGACCAGTGGACCAAAACCTACTTAACATCCAAACTAACCTTTGAGATTATTCTGTCTGTACAGACTGTAAATAGTTAACAGTTCACATAGTCAGCAATCTCTCTCTCTCACACACACACAAACACTGACAATGGCCACACTTCCCTAAATAATAGTGAAAGCGGATGATTCATACACATCATTATGACCATGGCATGGCCCATCAAGTCATGCATACTACTTTTGGCCAGCAAACAACTCAGTATCATTATATTAACTGTGATAAACAGTCGTGGCATTTGGGCTGAAAGCACACCAGCCTTTACGGTAAATTATAGACACCAATAAAAACCTCATGATACAAGATTCAAGCCTCGGACATGTGTCTGGGATTGATGTTGTTTTTCTCTTGCATCACATCTAAAAATTACAGGTAACTAACAATGATGCTAGAATAATGTTTGTTTAAGGGCTTGCAGACCTGTGGCAGAATTAGATTATGACCAAGTTCAGACACTCTTACTTTTCTTTTACATTTTCTGGTGTATATATATATATTTGTTTTCCTGTTTATGATATTACAATAACACATCTATAGAGTGAAGTCCATATTTGTGACTTTCTGCTACTTCAGCTTTGTTTCAGCTCATCCACAGACAATAATAATTGAACATATTAATAACTGATTGTCAAATTAGAATCTAAATAATAATTGCAAAGGGATATATGTTGCACGAATAAATATTGCATATAGAGCCTATTGGTTTATTATTGACAATACTATTACAGAAATGCATTATTTATGTATTTTAATGAAGCACAGTCTGTTACTTTTTCCTGGAGCTGCATGTTCTCTGGTGTGCGTGGGAGACATATGCATACAGTACGCGTGGGGACTAGAGTGTTACCTTCTGAATCCTGCCGTCCACGTCCAGGTAAATGACCCGGTAGGAGGACGACGCGGAGCCCATCGTCCCCTCGTCTCTTTAGCCGCGGTGTCGGTGCGTCGCTGTGCGGCTCCGTGCCACCGCTCCGGTTTTCCCTCCTGCCGTCGTTGACAAAAGAACGAGGGGGGATAGGGTGAGTCAGCTGCCGGACAACATCTCACTTGCCTACCTACTTGTCCGTTTGGAAAAACGCGCCGGAACAACCAGCTTCTTCTCTCTTTTCCCCCCCTCTCAGCGGGTCCTCCTGCGGTTCTTTACGCGCTCTGTCACCTCTCGCCGTGCCACCGCGTCTCATATAGCCTGTGTCCACGCGCGTCCCCGCCTCCCCCAGTCACTACAGGCGTCCAGGGTGTGTCACCTACAGACAGACGGGCTCCCACGAACATCATTCAGAGAGAGCTGTCAGTCAGCCCCTTTCCTTTTTTTAGATCCACGCTGTGCAACATTCCAGTGTGCGCTGTCCAGTGACCAGCCACAGGATTCTGAAGGAGCAACTACAGCAGACTATTTGTTAACTTATTCTAGAGTCTTCAAACTGCTTGATACCACCGGCGACCATCTATTCTGGTGTCTGGGAACACTCTGTAAGAGACTCTGGTGCTCTCAGCTGCAGTGTGGCCCTTGTCACTCCAGTCCTTCTTGCCCAGTTTCCTGCTTCATCACACCAACTTTCACAACAAAATGTTCACCCTCACCCTGCCTAATATATCTGAGCCAGTGACAGGTGCCATGATCACAAAATAATCATACTATTTCAGCTGATTAGTATATTTCAGGAACGGCTCTGTAATTTCCTGAAACAGCTGTTTCATTTGGTTTCCAGCAAATGCTATTCAGGCAGGAAGAAGTACATCATTTGTTGGGGTCTATTTCACGATAACTAAATTTATAGTACATTTAAGGTCTGCTTTGTGCTCTTAATAAAAATCAGCAGGATGTGTTAATTCTCTTTCCTCCCCAAACTAGATTAAAGCAAAAGTGGAGCAATCAGCCAGACGGGAGAAACTTGATCCTACTGGTGGTTATCTATTCGGGTACTTATTTGTATACTTTGTGTGCTGTACATACTTATTTTTTCGGAACAGTTCCGGATGAAGAAGTGTTGCCGTTCTGTCCCCTCTGTTGCCGTAAAACGTCCAATTTCCCCAGTTTCTTATCTTGTGCTGGGTTGCACACTGAAGAACGAGTCATTCGTCAACCACTGCTGTCTCAGACACCGAACCCAGAGTCTGAAACCCCCAGAGCAAGAACCACGGCGACGGTGGCAAGAAAAAAAACTCTCTTTTAATGGGATGAAACCTTGAGCAGAACCAAACTCATGTGGAGGGAGCCATCTGCTCGAGGCCGGCCGGGTAGATCAAATTAGGAAAAACATACCTCAAACCTCATACTAGTTTTACACTTGCATGTGTATCAGTGTCTAAACATTTATGGAACTTACTGCATATGATGCATATGGGTGACGTATGAAACATGACTGATAAAGCTAGAGCCAGCATTCAAAGTATTACTTACTAGAACCACTTAGTGGGTACACAGTGAGCACAGAAAGCCATCAGGTCACCATGCAACAACAAAATGTCAGATCAGCATGCAGCGCTGAATGTGTGATAAAAGCCTGAAACAGCCAATGAGACAGAGGTATGCAGCTGATGGTGGGATGTGCTGGTGGGAAGACCCAGTTTTTGGACGTGTCCTGTGACGGGTTAATCCCTAAACAGTTCTTCTTACGGCCTGGCTGGAGACATGTCCTTGTCTCTACCTCTCTCCTACAGCCTGCCCCAACCCACTCAAGGTATACTGTACTGAGCCACTATAGAGACTACTGAAAGATCTAGTCCTATCAAGGAAGCTGCTACACTTTTTAGCCGAGTACAACATTTTAACAGGATCAATCATGACGTCTAACAGCTATGGTAATGCCCCTGTTGCTTGAAACCAGAGCCCTCCAGTTGGCTCTCTCTAGGTTCTGGCAGCACCTCTGTGCTTGTCACAGAAGGTGGAACCATATAGGAAGCAGTTTACACAGTGGACGGACCAATTACAACATGTCCAATCGTAGACATGATGTGTAACTGTGGAGCCATTCCCAGAGAGATGCTTCTCCTGGCACTAGCATCTCTCTGGGAATGGCTCCTTATGTGTGAGATCCCATCAACATGAGGAGCGTTTATTCTGCTTAATGAATGCTAACAAGGTCCCCTGATGCCACAAATGTGCAGTGTACAGTTATCCATTCCTATCAAACTGTGATGAATTAAAGCTTCCAATGTCTCATTGGTCATAGATTACACCAGCCTACTAACCTGAAACATAACACCTCTCCTCACTGATAGTTTTATCCTTCAGAGCCTGTTTCTTCTCATAATAGTTCATTCTCATGAATATATACCCACTAAGCTTTTCTGCATGAATACTTTGAGTGTTGCCCCCATCCATTCCTTTTACCCTGATCAGTAGCTGCCATGTACCGTGCATCACCTTGTATCGTATCACCTTGTTGTTTCATTTTATGCATGTATGCTGTATCCACATTATGAATGTGTCTGCTTGCCTCCGTTGCTCTCTCCTCCTCTCATCCCTTCTTCTGTCCTACTTTCCTCTTTTTTTCTTCTTCTTCTGTTTCTCTACCCAGGCCAGCCCCTAGCAGATGGGCAGTGAAAGAGACGCCAGGCTGAAAGTTCTGGAAACGTGTCCTCATCTGTGGTCAGAAGTCAAAGTGTCCATTTCAAAATTGAAAAGTATCCCAGGGTAGTGTGTGTGTGTGTGTGTGTGTGTGTGTGTGTGTGTGTGTGTGTGTGTGTGTGTGTGTCACCTTTGACACTTAGAACCTGCAGAGGGACTGAAGGAGGTAGGTCAGCCTCCGCGCTAACACTGTCATCCATCGAGGCTCCTCAGTGGGCTGACAGGAGGAGTTGCAAAATCAATTTCAGGACTGAGTCTGTCGGGAAATAAAATGATCTACTGAAAATAAAGTGATTCTCCAGGTGGTCTGGTAGTGAACCCTCTACCATCCACTGTGCGATGCTCTAAGAGTAGCGAGAATATAGAAGAAGCTTTGAAATTAACAAATCACTGGACAGTGCAAATAGATGATTAAATATACTGCACATAGTAGTAATGAAGTAGGGAGGCAGGAGCGCCCTGGAAACGCTAACACTTATAACAGTAGTTGAAGCTGCAGTCAAAGTGAAACTCCTGGTTGTGTTGTACCTGTGCCTTCACTGGTCTATCTTGACTTAATGTCATCCCATATTATGCCTCTGCTGGTGAGGAAAATTGAAATAAAACAGTAATATGTAATTTCAGTCCAATTTTAAGGCAGAGGTGGGAGTAAAGCTCAGATGTGCAAGTCTCAAGCAAGTTCCAAGTTGCCATGGTGACGAACAAGCAAGTCAAATCAAGCCTCCGCTGTTAGTCAAACAAATCACAGGTCATCAAAAATCATGGTTATCCTGGTTTTCAAGTTTCAGAAGTGCTCAGAACAAGCCTCCTAGACGAACGGCAAGAGCTCTGAAGTGAAAACGCGTTCAGCCCTCTGCAGGGTCGCGCCATGTCTCCTTGGCCTATTACCACACCCGTCTACGAGGCTTCTCATGTGACACTAGGTTCCTCATCAGCCTGTGCACGAAAAAAAGAAAACAAAAAAAAACTCACCATCAAAGTCAAATACAGAGTTTAAATTAAAAACATGTTAATATATTTTGGGGCTTTTAAGGAGGAATGAGCAAATCTGTTTTCTTCTCTACTCCTTTTATTTACATCAGTAGACTGCTTTAAGATGATTGACAGGGCTAAAAAAAAAGACTTGATCATCAAAAAATAATCCACCCCAGCCCATTTCATTCCACATTTAGGTGCACATGTGAGAAACCTCTGTTCAGAGCTGACGGTATGCAGCATTCACCGGCTTGAGCAACACTAGTCATCATGTTTGTATCGTGTTTACGTGATGCATGCATCCTTTATCCACATGTATATATGAATTCATCGGATGCTTTTCTTCACATTTGTATCCACTCTTTTGTCTGTCTCTACCCAGCTAGCCTCAAGCAGCTGGGTCCCTCCATAAGAGCTGGGTTCAGGTTCTGTAAAGTGTCTTGAGACAATTTGGACTGTTATTGTTTTATAAATGGAAAATGAATTGAACCAAAAAAAGAAAAAAGAAAAACAGAAGCTGGTGCTGTGAAAGCTTGTGCAGGCAAAGTAAAAGCATAACCAGTGGGGAAAGAGCTTTTTAAACCTTATTAAAGCATCCATCAGATTTTACTAGCATATACATGCTGGCTTTATGTCCAGGTGACCTAGCCTGCCAGTGTCACTGAGTGGGTGTCTGTCAGGAGCTTACAATTTCGGATGACACCTGCCACCTCCAGCTGAAACTTAAGGCCACTCCATGCCAGGAATCATAGCGTGTATACTGATTTAGCCGGCCAGCAGTAGTACGCTGCAAACAAAAAAACAAAATGAGAACAAACAGTGAAGTTGAGCTCCCAATATAGTTTTATTTATTCCTGGAATGCTTTTAAAGTGAATCAACTCCAAACCGAGTTAATTTGCAATTTTTATCGTCATTTATTTTTTCGCCCTGAAATCAACTGCCCAGCAGTGTGGTATCTCTCAGTTTGTTCTGCACCGTGAAAAGAAATGATCCCATAGTTTAAAATGTACAATTATATGAACAGCTTTGCTACAATTTCTCTATTCTGTTGGTAGACAATAAATTAACAGAATACAATAAATATTCAACAAAATAAATCACAAAACATGAATTTCAACATTTTCAGTGAGTGGATTTTTTGTTTTTTTATGTTTAAAAGATCAGATTGGAAAAACTATTTCTTTTTTCAGAGATAAAATTGTATCACGTCTAGCATTTATTTCAAATACTACTCTCATTAACCTTGTTACATTGCACTGCAAAATATGATCCCAAGGTTTGACGGGTTGGTCATCTAATACGTCAAGGACATTACATTCATATCATCTCAATAACCAACTCCCACATATTATAACACATTGCTGTCAGGAGATTTTATATAAGAATATACATTTGATGCCTCCATTTTATAACAAAATGAACAAGAAATTATTCAAAACCACCACAGAACCGTAACAAATAAATAAAAGGTTTTTCCAAAGAAGAAGTCACTTATTTAAATTACACAATTATCCCACAATCTCTTTGGTTCAGTAAGGCAAAGGTGACACTGAAACAGCAAGTTTCACACAGTGTTGTACAGTAATAGAAAGAAACCCTTCATCTGTTCATCTGGGGCTGCCATGTCACAGGAGGACAGATATATACATACTGGAGCAGACTGAAGTGTTGGCAGTTTGGTTGTTGGTGAGTTGGAGGAAAAAAAGAAAGAAATATTGAGCCGCTGTATCATTTACAGTACATTAAAATCACGACAACCTATGTTCTCTGGTGTACTGGCCACAGAATTAAAAAAAAAAAACAGAAGAGGAGACTCACACCCACATTCATAGTGCAGCATGATTAGTCTGGCTATTACATGTTTTACACGAACAATAAAAATGACAACAAGGCAAAAACAGATGGGGACAAAGGAGGCAGTGTGGCAAGAGGGAAATATTAGGAGGAGAGACAGAGCAGCAGCAGCAGAAATGGAAAAAAGTTTCAATCTCTACAAGAGATAAACTGACAGATGCTTTTTTTTTCATTTGTTCTCTAATGTTCTGATTACTGGGCCATCCACAATTAAACCATTTAATTTAAAAATAAGCAATTCCACTGGAAACCAAAAGATATACATGAAAAGAAAAACTAAAAATCTGGAATAACCCTACAGCATAAGTGTTTGTCTGTGCTTCACTGTGGATATGTGCTCCTTTTAAGATTCTGGTCAGTGTTGTGCAGGTTTGTCTGCTTCCCAATTTCATGCCAAATGCTCAGTCTTGGTCCCCCTCTAAACACAACTAGGCTCAGATGTGTGTGTTTTTTTCTGGCCATTCTGTCCCATATGCGTTTTCATAATGAGTTGGCGGTGGTGCTTTTTAAGCTCTTCGTAACCCATTGGTCTTGTAGTAGCAACCTAATCAGAGTCACTTCAGGTGAAGAAAGGTGTGTACCAAATGACTATGAACACTTACTACAGGTTTTCTCTGAAGTGTGTCACTTTGGTTTTCAGTGGGTTTGCTGTTGTAATATTTCAATTCAATTCACAAATGCCTTAAGATGGTTTAACAAGGTGTGTATATATGTTCTATCCACTGTATAACACACAGAATAAGCTGTTGACATGGTCTAGTTAAAAACGGTCACTGCACAGTTTGGAATGATGTGAACTGATTCTTACAGCGTCACATCTGTGAAGATACACATCACTTCCTTGCCCACTGCTCTTCTCAGGAAAGGCAAACTTAATTCATTCTGACAATGTCTGGCAAAAAGTAAAAAAGTCACATATTCCTCAGTGAGGAGCATCCACAGGGATTCATGTCCACATATGGCTTACCTACTGAAGTCTAAGCCTTTGAAACCATGACAGGCACACAATTAAAAATGGTCCTTTAGGAACAACAGTTAGGATGGTTAGTGGTCTGGTGGTTGACTGGTAATGACAGAAAATAACAATAAAAGGTGTCTGCCCATAAAGACAGCAGGGTCCACGAGAAAACTGCTGTGAAAGTTGCTGTTTGGAAGACAGCCACGTCAAGTTTATATAAATTCCCAACATACATTTCAAAGATAAGGCTAGTTTTCTATGTCTGGCACTCGTCTAGATGCTGTTCAAACTGACTTCAAGAGTTAAGGATAGAGCACAGAGTAATGCAGGTGAATGCTCGGTCAGCAGCCAAAACTTCAGCTCAACCTCTCGTGTAGTGGTGATCTTACATACAGCTGACTACTGGAGATGGCACTGCAGAATGTTTTTGTGCACACATGTCCCTGTGTGTGCATGTGTAAGGGTAATGTGTCATGTACAGGACAGTCCAGTAGTTGACAGATCCACAGGCATTTCAGGCTTAGACAAGTGGTTTTAAATAGTTGTGCATCAGTTGAGGCAGTGCATTCAAAGTGCTTAGTGTTCCTTGAACCTGTAAAAGAGAAACATACATGCTGATGAGTCGGGAGGCAGCCATCACGTCGACCAATCAGTGTCCAAATTGTTGCACGGAGGCCTATTTCAGCCACCCATTTTTAATTGGTCCAGAGCAAATTTTAAAAATACACTGGAATATATGAACTGTGTTGAAACAGTAAAGGTGTATGATTTGCATTTCAGTTCTGTACATCTGATAAAATTAGATGCATCAATGCATTAATGGGAATAAAGTCACATGACTGAAAAAGACTGAACATCAGACTGATTATGTTGGTTTATGAGTGGCTGAGCAGGGCAGAAGAAGAACTTACTGTTCACTGGGAATAGGATGTGATTTCGGTGAGGTCAGCTCCTTTGAAACCAGTCGGAGCAACATCTGCACACACAAACGTGTAATTATCTTTCAGCGAGCCTTTGTTTTAAAGTCATTCATTTATTGACCACTTGGGGGAGCAGAAAAAAAGTTCTATCTCGCAGTCATGCCCTATCGACATATTGAGCACAGAACGCTGGTCACGTTATGGCACTCTAGACTGGGCCATAAGTTAGTGTAATCTGTAGTTACAAGTATATTATATAAGTAAGTATATGTATAATATAAGTATATTATGATTCTTTATCCTTTAAACCTACTTTGGGGCTCAAAACACAAAACACAAGTGCTCTTTATCAGATTCAGGAGGTGCACTTTTTGAGATGCTCTGACCCAGCTGTCATGCCATTACAATATGGCGCTGGTCCACGTTGCTCCTAATTGCCAAATTTTCCTTGCACTCACCACCAGAGCAAGAAAGTCAGCCGTCATCAGCATGTAGAAGACCTGGTCCCAGCCACGAGCAGATAACAGTCCAGCCAGCAGTGGACCCAGTGCTGCACCTAAAAGCAAAATCATAAATTCTCACAACCAGGAACTGCAACGTCATGTGTAAAAGTGATGCTGAAAAACTAGTCCATGCATTTGTTTCTTCTAAACTGGACTATTGCAAGTCATCAGGATCCTCCATCTGGTCCAGAATGCTGAGGCATAAATAGTCATAGTAATTCATGAGTGGAATCCTACAGTAGTCCTCTAATTTTAATCTTAATCTTTAATGGCTCCTAATTCTGCATGTTTCTGATCTGCAGCACTGCCCCTCTAACCTGCCCAGCATTAAATGCTTTAAGTGCATTCATATCAAAACATTCATGGCGTATTTTGTTTGAATAAGACTGCATCATGTATCATGTATATGAATGTGCATTCTTTGTTTCATATCTGTTTTTGAGTATAGAAATGACTGTATTTCTGGAAATACTCATAGATTCCAGACGGATTCAAATATTAAAATCACCCCAAATGTGTGTTGGTCTGTCGTACTGACCTACAGATCCTGTGCCATCAATAATAGCAGTGACAGTAGACAATGCTCTGGCGTTGCCTTTTAGGCTCTTGTGGGTCCCCTAGAGCCAAAGGTTAAAGAGAGAGAGAGAGAGAGAGAGGAGGGAATAATGAGAGGTGGATGTTTGAACATGAATACTGATGATATACAAACATAGCATTGACATAATGAAAGGTCAGACAACACGCTTACCAAATCAGCAGACACTGCTGTAGTGATGAGGGCATATGGTCCGTTCACTAGACCTCCACACACCAATAACATCACTGTGGAAAAGAAACAGGCTAAGCTGTAGCTTGGTTTTTAGAAATGCTGTTTACAGTCACCCAAATCTAAAGTCTCCCTGTGAAAGCACGCAGGCTGAGGTATGTTCATAGTAAAGCCTTTGTACTAGTTTTAATGATATTCCATCTACTATGAGTGCTTGTATGCTTGTACCACATATATGTACGTTTGACTCCCCCTGGTGCTGATGGCTGCCAGGTTCACACCACATAGTCACATCCTTTCAAATGATGCTGGGGAAAGAGATAGTCCTGGCAGATGTACACAACTTTTGACGTTGTCCATCTGTCCAGTGAAGTTGCCCGTTGCTGCATTTAGGTCAATCTGAGCTGAAAGTATAGCACTATACCTTTCAGAATTGCTTCAGTTACATAATCAACAAAAAGAGGGTTTTATTTGGCTGGTTCTACCACAGTATTGTTTATTCTCAAGGTTTATGAATGCTGCAGTTAGACTTCTGAACGCTTTTGTGTCTTATCTTTGAGTTTTCTTATGGCTGGTGATTGTTTGATATAGTTTTATTTATTTATTCATTTATTTTTCTATTTCTATAGGGTAATTTTTTTTTTAGAATAGAACAGAATGTCTTTATTATTATTGCAGTGGGAGCAATACAATGAAATTTAAAAACAGCTCTCCCAGAGATACTTTCACTCACACGTCCTCACGTAAGCACAGCAATTGATTTGGTAAATTAAAGTGCATGAAGAGATATTTAAGTGCACAGAAGCTACTTAGATGGTGGCTAGGCGGCCGAGAATTGAGTTCTTGGACAGCTGAGGGGTAAGAGCAGTTTCTCAGTCATGTGGTGCGGCACTTCAGAGGCCTATAGCGCCTTCCAGAGGGTAGCAGTGTGAAGACGTGAAAGGATGAGTACGCATAAGTGTGCGTTTCTAATGAATGAACTGATCTTTCTGGCACAGTTGAGGAATGAAAGCTGGGTCTTACCAATAGTGGGCTTCAGACCGAACTCACTGATCATGGAGAAGCCATATAGCTGTAAAACAAACACAACATTTTCACATTTTCTAGTATAATTCATAACTCACTCATCTCAAAATGTGCTGTAAAATGGCATTAAATACTCTCTGATTCCAAAACACTGTAGATGAGTGTAGTAGTGCAATGGAAACTTACTGTAGGAGCAGCCAGCAGTAACATGACCGCACAGGTGGTGGCTCTCTTCCTCAGTTTATCAGAGATCACTCCTGCCAAGATCCCACCTGAGTTTACATGCACCCCCCCACACACACAAAGAGACATACAGGAAATGAGCCAATATGTTGCAATAAATGGCAATATATTTCACAGTAGCTATGTATGGACACTGTCACAACAACTGAATGTGGGAGACTTCAGAAAATGCTTCAGGTCTGGAAGGATCACCGTGTTACATGAGAAAAAGCACTATTTGACAAATATCTGGTAAACAACAGCCCGCAACAGAAAATATTCCTGGACCACACAAACATATAAATGCTGTTCTCTCTCAATAAACAAGAACAAAAGCACTTACCCACAATTCCTCCCACATCAAACAGGGTAGAGAGATCCCCGGCCTTCTTTGCGTCCAGGTGAGCTTAGACAAACAAACACACAATAATCGATTACATCAGTTCTGGAACAAGAATAGATCTCATGAGGACCATCTTAGAGGAGTCTGTTTTTTAGTAAAAGGCCTTTTAACGGTTGAAATGATGCTATGCATGGCGCTGAAGACTCAACCAAAATGTTTAGCTTACATGTGGTTTTTTTTTCTTTAGTTAATGTCTGACAAGATGAAACCCGCGTTAAGGGAGTACTTTCGTGGTAGTGAACAATGGGCCTGGAGGAAAACACCGGCTCTGGTGTGGTTTTGAGTTTCTGGCAAGCATCTCATTCTATGCTCCTCAAACAATCTTAACCACTCAAACACAAACTGAGAGTCTGTCAGGCTCATCCACTCTTTCAGTGGGCTGTTACAGATGTAAAAGTTCACAATCTGTAAAAGCTGTACATGTGAGACGTGGCACACAGCCAGCTCATGCTGAAATGCTGAATATACATAAATATCCTGTCACAATAGCGCTACACGGTGGCCAGTTACACAGTTACACATTTATTTATTTTTTTCCCCAGTTTTAATTAATCTTGCTTAGATGTGTTTGTTTAGTTAGTTAACAGCTACAGTGGAAATACATATAAAACATCTTTCCCAAGAAATGAAAAGATAGCAGGTAGTGTTCATGGTAGAGCAAATTAGGCAAAATTCCCCTTACACAGAGGATGTTCAATTAAGAAAGCAGTCTATCCATATGACCAAGACTCATTCTGTTTACACTGCTATAAATGTGGCCATATGCAATCCAGACCACCTCTAAATGTGGCTTCAGTAACTGGACCTCAATATGTCTCAGTGTGTTTATAACTATTGTTGTTTTTCTTCACCCTGGAAAGGATCCTGCCATCATCCACCACTGTTGTCTTCTGTGGACATCCAGGCTTTTGTTTGTGTTTGTCTTTTCATTTCATTTCATCATAAAGACCTGAGGCTTGTTCCATTGCATTGAACAGATACTTCAGGTTGGGATCTAGTGAATTTGGAGGCCAGATCGACATCTTATGCAGTTCTTCATGTTTTTCTGAGTTGTTCAGTTTTTGTGTGTGTGTCTGTGTCAGGCTGCATCCTGCTGGGTTGGCTGCTGCCATTTATGGTGTGGGGGTGTCTGGTCTGGTCTAGATGGGTGCTACATGTCTAAGAATCATCCACACAAATGCCAGGTCCAAACGTTTCCCAGCAGAACATTGGATTGTGACAAGATGATCAATGTTATTTACTTCTCCTGTCAGTGGTTTTAATGTTGTGGCTGATAGTGTATAATATGAGGCTGGAGAGAGGTAGGTGTAACCTCCAACATGACTCTTTACACTGAGATTGTCAGAGAGAAACAACCACAGGTCGTTAAGTTCTGATTCTGGTTTTCTGTCTTTCTGTGACAATGCTGAGACCAAACAGATACAAATGAAGAAGAGAATGAGGATGTATAATGAACTACAAAGGAGGGACATTTTGTCGGTGTAGTATGTTGATACCAGTACTTTTGTTTGCTCCTTACCTGCTTTAGTGATGTACAGTGGAAGCCAGAACAGGAAAGTGTAGCTGACCAGTTTGGCGAACAGCAGGCACAGAGAGAACTCAATCACACCCTGCAGAGACCAAAACCAAATATTACTGCTATGTTTCTCAAATACCTCAGTAACAGCCTCTTATGATAATGACCTTACCTGACCTGATTTATCACATAGCTTATATTTTTACGTTTCTGTCAGCTAGGATCACTACTTTATTTTAAGACAGCAAAATGTCAGCGATATACTAGAGCAGAGCATTTATTTCTTTCATTACGTTTCCTGTGGGTCAGAAATTTACATACACTCAGTTAGCATTTGGTAGCACTGAATAACTTTATATAATTTTACCCACTTTACTGTGGATATAAATATATCCAGTGTTGGATAAGGACACTGCACACTGCAAGGTCCACTGCAGTTGCTCTGGAATGAATTAGTGCTTTCCGTGTAAAAGTAGGTTCATCTCTAACCCTCGTGCTACCTTTGGGGTCTCTGGGTGAATGGACAGACACATAGAGAGCATGCAGGAGAGTAGCACGAGGGCTAAGAGACAAAACATTGAAGAGTCTCCTCCCTGAGTGGCATGTTGGCTGTGTGTTCCTATGGTGTGTAGTATTGTTTGTACAGATGAACGTGCTACCTTTAACCATTTGGAAATGGTTCCCAAGGATAAACTAGACTTTTAGCTTTCTACAAGTTTTTTCTTTTAAATACCCACAATAAAATGACAAAGAAGCACAGAGTTTAAACGTAGTCCTTAAAAACATCCACATGTACACCTCCAACTGGTTCAAGTGATATCAATTAATCTACTGGTTGCTTCTAAAGCTCTGAGATACTTTTAGTGAAATTTTCCAAACGGACTGAAGGCTAAGTCAAATGAGTGTATGTAAACTTCTCACCCACTGGAATTTTAATATTGTGAGTTCTAATTGAAACAATCTATTTAACAATTGTTGGGGGAAAAAATTGTTGTTTCATGCAGAAAGTAGATGTCCTAACTAACATGCTAAAATTATAGCTTCATGCTAACAAGTTAAAAAGTAAGTTTCAATGATTTCAGTTGAAGTGTCAGCTTCCAACCTCAAATAAAAAAACTCCTTATTTATAAATAGTGCAGAAAGCAGGTGACTGACTGGTATTCTCAGCGCTCCCATGAAGCTGATGGCGGAGGGTTCTGATTCACTCTTCACAACCACCATAGGCTGCACGTTAACATGCACACTCTCTCTGGGCAGTAGCAGCTCCGTGTCATAACTCTGAAGCAGAGAGGGAAGACAACAAACAGGTATCAGTCTTCAACTGTATTTCAGCCCCATGTATTTTAAGTCCACTCCATCTGCTTATCAGCTCAGTTCATGCTAGAGAATTAAGCAATTGAGCAATTGGTAATCAACTACACCTGTAAATAATACAGAGAAAGAAATAACATGTGATTCAGAAAGAAATTACAGATTGTTTTCCCCAATTACAGTTCCTCTTTTTATTTTTATTCCACTTTTTATTCTTTGCAAACCATTTTGGTGATAAAGCTAGGCAGGGTTTACCATACAGACAAATACGTTAGAAGTCTCAAAGACAAAAACTCAAAGGTTTTGAGTAGTAAACATAGTAAACCCAACCCAGCTATCTTCCAAAAAGGTTCAAGAAACCACAAAGCAGAATCCAGAATCCCACATTTTCTTCCGACTTTGCACACGAGATTTGCACACCTTGTGGGTGTTCAAATTCAAAGACCACCATTCAAAGCTGAACAGGCTCTGAGTGATACAGAATCACAAACTTGATCTGATGTCAGAGAGCCTATGACACTTATTCACAAAGATTCAGTCCAGAGCAGATATTTGGATTCAGTCTAAGAATGATTTTACCCAGCATCCACAGATATGACCTTCACTGGAGCCACCATTAAAAAAACTGGAATCCATGAAGGAACTGACCTTCCTGTTTTGAACCCTGTCATAGTAGTAGACCTGGATGGATTACAATGACAAGTAAATTGAAAGCTGTTGCACTGTTGGTCAGGACAAGCCTTCTGATCAGTCCACACAATTAATAGTTCATTAGGTATTAAAACTATTTCTCCAGATGTATTGTGGAGTGTCATAACAGTATTGTAGATTTTTGAATGTGATTTTTAATATGACATTCTCCTTCCTAGTAAGAATTACTGAGATGGTGAACTATTTAAGAAACAAGCAGTATGTACTGTATGTTATCTTCTTTATGGACAAAAAGATACTGCTCCGTGTTTGATTAATTAAGATTGAGAAACTACAAAAACAGATTTCTAAGTGTTACTAGGTGGATGTTCCCTTTAAAGGCCCTGAAAACATTATCACATAGCTTATATTTTTATGTTTCTTCCTAAAGGCAAAGGGCTGATACATGAACATTATATTTTCTGCTTTGGTCCACACAGTCATTTCATTTTGCTCTGTGCTCTTGTCACCGGTTTGAAGTGGTCAGGACCTGGAACAATACAGTGGGTTAGGTGGGTTTGTGCATTTCACGCTGGCTGTATGCCTGGAGGTATACAGCCATGTAATCAAATGCCTTTCTTCTCACTTTGACGTTGCTTTTGTAGTCATGGAGATTTAATATTACTTGAAGAAAAAACAGCATTTCAAGGACAACACATAATGTATTAACACACACACCTGGCTATTGTTGTCCTTGTACTGCACCTGTACTTCTGTGCGTCTGACTCCATTCCGACTCTTGGTTTCAACCTATTTGAAGAAACAGTTAATTAAATGAATAGAAAAACCTATCCCATTCAAAGTGTTCAGCTCATACATGCTGCACTGACATGGAAACTGACCACACTTCTGCATGTTAACCAGTCACACCTCTACACTAAACAGCCATGGCGATTTTGTCAAAATAATGAATGCATGTTTGCACCTCACAGTGATATGATAGTAAGTATCTAAAACATCTAAAACAGAGCTACAAACAAAGGCAACTGGAATTGTTTGAGTTTTCTTGAAGATGTTTCACCACCTGTCCAACTGGCTTCTTCAGTTCCAAACATGGTGTTTATGGAAAATCCTATTAAGCTTTAGGAAAAGGGATCCTCAACAACTTACACAATTTAGCCAGAGAAAAGAGATGTTTGGTAAGACGAGTAAAGGTAGTCAGCTATGTTAAACTGGAAAACCCTCCTCTAAAGACTAGAGGTGGCCTGAGACGTCACGTATCAGCTATAGTCCTCACTTACGTGGCACAAGTTGGATTCCATGCGTGTACCATTTGTCATCTCCTCTCACTCACCAAATTACTTCCTGTTGCTCCTAACTAGCACTATACCTACTATCAATAAAGTCATAAAAAGGCCATGAAAAAAAAACATTAACTGTTAAACTGAGCCAGAGTCTACATACTGATTATTATAACAACCAAAGGATGATACGGTCACCAGCATGCGTTGCTGTAGGTATCGTATTCTGTTGCTTTACAAATGTGGGTCAAAAGTTCAGTCTTGGCCACATCAAACTCTAACTTCCCAAGTGGCTTTGGAAGACTAGACGTTACCAGAAAATACGTGTGTCTTGCCAACATGTTCTATGGCCCAGACAGGTGAAGAATACAGGAGATAGTTGTCACATGTAGGAAGCAAAAAGTATTTTCCTGACAAAGCTGCACTTCCTTTAATGCTGCACTTGGGATCTTGACTGCTTCCCTGTCCAGTTACTGATTTGTCTTCTCGTCAATTTCGGTGACATATTTTCAAACTTGTTGATGACTGTCTTCACTGTTGACTATTGACTGTGATCGTCTGTCTAAAATATATTGTGAGGTCGTTGTGGCTTATGATTCTTGTAGCAGCAACAAAGAAAGAAATCGTATCATGGAGAACAGATTGTTGGACTGATATGGAGTTAATCAGAGTCAGGTGTCCTGATTTCTATTTGAGCTTGAGTGACTGATTGTAAACACAGGTGAGTATCTAGTTATAAAACAGTGTGGACAGGTTTTTTTTTTCTCTGAAATGTGTCACTTTGGTTTTCATATTGAAAGACCAGACATACAAACACAGTGACACCTATAAAGCACAACTATATACAAGAATAATTAATCTAGAATGAGTGAAGGGAGGAGAACACGTTTTCATTTCCTAATAAACACCATAAAAAAGGGTTTACTCACACTGTTGCCTGGAGATGAATTCTGAGCATACACGCTTTTTAGGTCATTAGGATCTAGAGAGGGAAAAAGATTTCAAACATTTGATATAATACTTCTCCATGTACAGCTACAAAGTCCTGCAAAGAGTACTCTCCATCAGTGAGCCAGCAAATTGAATATACACCAAAGGAAAGCAGGCTGACTTCACAAACTACTCTAATACTACTACTACTAGAAATGTGCTGGTGATGATGATGATGATTTAGCTTCGGGAGGAATCAAAAGTTTTTAAAAGGATGTGCAGAGTTATATACAGGGGTGACTTAAGTGGATTACTAAATTCAGCGAAGAAGAAATTAAAACAGACTGTGGTGTATGAAGGTTAGTGACTATAAAATAAAAGTGAAACAGTCTATGCACAAGTGTGTGCAATAAAGAAAATGACATTCTCTATTCCCAGCAGAGAAAAACAAACTCACTGACACAATACTTACATTTACAACCATCCAGTCAATAAAGAAGCTGTACTTACGCTCAATGAGGAAGAAGAAGCAGACTACGCCCATGGCTCCAATAATGAGACCTGGTACAATGAAGGACAAGCCCCAGTTGGAGGAGACCCAGTAACCTGCGATCAGAGAGCCCAGGATGTTTCCTACTGAAGTGTGGGAGTTCCACAGCCCCATGATTAGTCCACGCCTAACAGGGAGACAGGACAGGAGCAACACAAAAATATGAGGGTGTCAGTCTCTCCTCAATCCTGGCAAAGTCTATACAGTTTATTTGCCTATGTAAAGAACTGAATTGTTTAATTCCTGTCAAATCTTTTTTATTGTATTTTATATTTTTTACTGAACAGAAGAACACAGGTCTTTACAATTGTCTTTTGTCTCTAAACCTGAATGAGGCTGAGTACAGAGACACAGACTCAACAAATTGGCAAGCTATTGACAATGCTTTTCAGAACTGAAGAAAATGGACCACACAGTTTGGCTGCTTAACTAACATTTTCAGTTCAGCTTACATGCTGTTTAATGTGCTACGCAGGCTAGCTATAATGTTCGTTTGGTATCCTATTCAGCAAATTTAAAAAAAGCAAAACACACGCATGTTGGTAAATAAGAAGACGATGGAGAGAAAGCTTGCAGAATAGCTTGGTAGCGGCTGTCTTGTTAGCCTGCGCCTGTGCATACTCAGCTCATGTTTCATGCAAATCATTTCAAGCTAAAACATTTGGATGGCCTGTGTACAAGTAGTTTTCTGTTGACAACTGCATCCTCACTGTTAAGTATAAATATGTCCAAGCAATCATGAAACTAAAATGGATACAGATCAGAAACACACAGCTCCAAGCCAGGGACACGAAGAACAAGAAGATGGGGGAGGAGGGAAAGGGAGATGGAGAAAGTAGAAGAGGTGCTCAGTGCATCATGGGAGGTCCCCCAGCAACTGAAGGCTCAAAATCCTATTCTACTTTCTACTTTCTCTAAGAGCCACAAGAAAGCCTGCACTTTGAGATCAAAGTGATCTATTGGAATGATATAGTACTATGGAGTCTTTAAGGGCCTTGTATGTTAGGAGGATGCTTAGAAATTTTGTTCTGGATGTTACAGGGAGCCAATGAAGAGAAGCTAATACTGAAGTAATACTGTCTCTCCTGCTAATTCCTGTCAAGGTAATGCCATCCAGAGAAACTTAATTATTAGGTAATGAATCTCTGACATGTTTAGGGACAAATATAATAATTTCAGTTTTGTCAGAGTTTAGGAAGTTACAGTTCACGTCTTTAAGTCATGCTTAAGAGTTTAATCCCCTGATTTGTTTCTGATAAATATTATTTATACATTCTTTCTTAATAATATTGTTTAAGGGGAGCATGTGTCATGTGAAAAGTAATAATCCTAGCACAGAACCCTGTGGAACTCCATCAGGAATCTGTCTGACAGACACGATTCAAACCAGGCTACGGTTCCTTAGGCCCCGTCCACACGTATCAAAACAATCTTTTCCCCCTCCGTTTTCCCTGGCATCGTTTCAAGAATATTTGTGAACAGACGGATCCGTCTCAACACGACTCAACGCGCTACTTCATATTCCAGGCCTATAGGTGGCGCTGTTTCAGATTTAGAAATTCACCAAAAAACGGAGAGGAAGAGGCAGAGCGGTGGATGTAAAATGTTGCTTCTGTGGTTGTCCATCAGCCCTTTTTGCTCAGCATGGTGGGACAGGAGCATGATATTTTGCCCTAGTAACCCTAATGGGTTCAATATGTTCTCCAGCAGGAACACGAGCATGTAGTCCACCATTGTTGTTGATGTTGTTATGAGACGTCTCGCGGGTGGTGGAAGGTCGCTCGAGGGGGTGTTGCGATGACATCATTGAAACGCACGTATGCGTTTTCGGCTGTCCACACCAAAACTCAAGAAGTGCGTTTCCGAATTTTGCACTTTAGGGAAATCCATTTACTGGATTTGTGTGGACGATCGGCCAAAACGATGCAAAACATCTGCGTTTAAAACAAAAAGCGCCTCCGTGTGGACGGGCCCTAAATCTCTGTAGTAAAGTATTGTGATAAAAAGTGTCAAATGCAGCACTAAGATCGAACAGGATGAGTAAAGAGAAAAGTCCATTGTCTGAAGCAATGAGGTGTCATACAGTGCAGCTTACTTTTGCAATGATTCCACCTGTCATAAACTGTCTGCTCTGTAGTTTATTTATAACCTGTTACAAGTAAACAGTCATAAGTTATTGGAGCGTACCTTCCTTTTCCAAACCAGTTGCCAATACAGGTCACTACACTAGGCCAGCCAGTTGTTTGGACCAAACCGTTGGCCACCTGAAAGAATACAAAAGTGTGAATTATTTTATGGTTCTAGGTTTTATTCAGATACTTTATTAGTTGTACACACATAATTTTGTGTGACCACGTCTGAATCCTTACAGAACATAAACGTGTCATTGTGTATGTGTGTGCACATGTGTTTACAGTGCTATCTATAAAAGACCTTTTATCCTGCCAGCTCCCACAGCACAGCTTGTTAACTCTGTGCTTCAAGCAGAGACTTTCACCTAACGCTAAGTAACCTGGGTAACGTGTGCGTGGATTAAACATTTCAAAGAAGAGACTACGTGGCACAATCCCAATCTGTCACTTCTTCAGAACACTTGTTGGATGGCTTGCAACACACAAGAGCAAACATACTCGGGAGTAGGCTTTTTCAGTTTAAACAAGATTAGATGACGTCCTGCATCCGCTTGTAGGTACTATTTACATACCAGCATTAGAACTAGTTTGCTTATGGCGTCTCTGAGAGTCAGTTTCACAATTTCTGGGGAAAGCTGCTCATATTATGTTTTTCATTAAAACCATAACCCTACACTCACCTGGACAAATATATAGAATTGCAGGCTGTGGATGTTGTAGATGTAGCCCAGGCCAAACAGGCAGGTGAAAAGGCCGCTGGTCAGCATGCCTACTGTCAGGTACAGCCGAATGGGCAGGCGCTCCCCAATGATGCCGCTGCAGAGCCACACAGTGATGACATCATTATAAACTAGCACTTTATTCTAAGAAAACGGCATGAACTGCATAAAGTCTTACTGAATACAAACACTATTGTTTCATGATTTTTACAGCAAGTACTGCTGCAAAGCAAAGACAAAATAGTTTATGAGAGTTCTGGACAGCAATACTTTCTTACTTTCTATTTTCCTGCTACCAGAGGTATCTACACATTATCTGCCCACAGGGTTTCCAGCTCTCCACCAAGGTCTCTCTGCCATCAAAAAAATTCCCTACGTGGCTCCAAGACCCTGCCTGATCAACTGATATTAGTTTGAGCTGACTTTCATCTTGAGTATCACAAATGTGTGTCCTTCTTGGACGCCAGCATGTTAGCATTAGTCAGATTTATCATTCCTTATCTTCTGAGTTCCCTCCATACTCATGCTGCCTCTTTTCTTGACTATGACTGGCCGTTGCGACACAATCTCATGTCTGAGGTAATAAAACTTCCCTTTCTTGCCATCTCACCTGAGGTACATTCCCACGGCGTAGGCACAAAGAAAAGAGTAGTCCATGGCTCCCAATAGCTGTTTATAGTTGCTTTTATCTAATAACAGAAAGAAGAATTGTTTAATGAAGGACTGTGTATAGAGTTTTTTGATGATTATGCGGTTAGATATGTCCTTAATATTTCAGAAAAAAGTCTGTAAAACTGCTTGCTTTGGCACAATTATTTTTATATGTAAGATTTTAGCTTTTAAAATTATTTAGGACACAATAATACCATAGCAGAACAATTGTACTATGCACTGTTGTTCTACCTCTACAAAAACCACACCAATAACGCACACGCACGAGAGCCCTAAATGTCAAGAGTCAAACAGATACAAACCAAAAGGCTTCCAGCTGCAGTCCCTGTCTGTGTGGAGGGATGGCAGGGAGGGCTGCTGGCTGCTGCCACTGTTGGAGGAACTGGTGGATAGTTCATTGACAGAGCAATTCTTATGAAGCTCGCTCTGTCAATTTAAAAAACAAAACAAAAAAAACAATGAGCACACCAAATTTTTAATCAAGTGTATAAGGTAAGGCTAATTTCTTAATTTCCACCTAACCTTTTGCTTTTTATAGTCTGAGTGTCACGTAGCCATGTATGCAAGCATATGCAAACCAACTCAATCCTCAATATTTGTTTTATGACAACTGTAGTAATTGATATATTGCTCAAAGTGCACAAAGCATAGTGTGACCTGATAGCAAACACTGTAACCTCAACCTTGTTAAATACATGAACACACAAAGGCTCCATTCAGACCATGCATTAACCTGGGTAATCTGATCTCAAGTGACCATGTTTAAGTACCTGCGTTCACGCCTTGCTTTAAAATGCCTTTCTGGCCAGAACTTCATATGTGATCTTAGTTCAGTGCTCTGTATTCAAATAAACACCAACATCACTTGGGAAGCAGCAGAATAGTGTAAGTGCTGCTATCTCTAATGGAGCTCTACAGAACCACGAATAGCTGTTGGCTGTGTGTGAGTCATGCGACATGTTTTCATGATACACTTTTTGGAACAAGCTGTGAAGTCACAGAAATCATATACGTTCAGATATTTAAGTTATTTACTATTTTACTGATCTCGGCCCTGACGTTAGTTATATCAGACCTTCGGAATCCTTCAGATCTTCAGATCGAAAATCGTCGTGGTAAGCGGACGCCTGTTGCTGCAGCTCCTGAGTGTAATTGTTAATATTGTGTATACTTTTGTTCTTTTTGTAGTTCTCTATTTGTATTCTTATTGTTGATTTTAGTTCTTGTTATATTTATGTATGGTGTTGAATGCCTGTACATTACTGCTGCAACAGAGAAATTTCCCAGTTTGGGATTAATAAAGAAACTATCTATCTATCTATCTATCTATCTATCTATCTATCTTACATTGACATCTGTCGTGGGAAATCTTATCGTAAATGACTAGCTTTAGGTACATGTGTTCACACCCAGCATTAAAATCTCTGTTTTGCACTTGCACTGCAAGTAAACACTGGCAACATTTGGGGAGTGGTAGAATATTTTAACAGCTGCCGTCTCTAATGGATCTCTGCTTCAGCACCATAAACAGCGCTGTTTTGTGTGTGTGCATCATGGCATGTATATTAGGTCATTTATCTATTGATCTGCACTGACATTAGTTAGACCTGCACATAACCCAAAGCTTCCATGTGCACTGTGATCTCCGGTCATAGAACAAAGATAATGGTAAGTAAGGAAATGTGTAAACTAACTCGACATGGCTCCTCATACATCAACATGAGCACATCAATAATTAACCACATCCTGATACGTTAATGACAGACACAGTGTACTCATATTAAATACTTTAATTTGTTAATAAACAGCTTCAAGGATAGAATATTTTAAAAGGCTCTGATTACTAGTGAACAAACATCAAGATCACCTCTGTTGAGCATGAGGTCTTTATTGTGACTCAGGACGGACTGTGTGTTCACACTCGCAAGGAATTTGGACAAATGTGACCCAGACCACCTCCGAATGTGGTCAGATATCAGATTACGTTCACACCTGTAGTTTAAGGTGGTCACTTGTGATCCAGTTACCTGGAACAGGGCCAGTATTTTATGAACAGTGCTGGGCAGCAGTGATCCACTGTTATCTAAAGGTTTCTGGAAGAGCTTATACGGTACATTACCTTGACAATGCTAATGGGTTTCCTGGAAAGATGGAAGCTGGTGTAGAGCAGGAAAGTTAGGATAAAGGTTAGAGCTCTGTACCTGTAAAGAGAAGACACAATGAGGTAGCACGGGACTGAAGGAGTGGAGCAAGTCACAGTCTTTTGTCTCAACAATCCAAATGTGTATATTAAAAGGATTTTTCATCTATTTTAATGTACTTAGACGAATTTAATTGGTGGATTGATGTAATTTCAAATGATTGCCTAGGGGTGAAACAAATAGCGATGCTGTATTCCCTGTTCCTTGATCTCCAAGGCAATAAACCCATGGTAGCAGTGTGACGGAAGACTTTAAGTCTCACTGCGCCTCCTCCTCTGGTAGAACACATACATGCACACTCATATATATCTATACAGACATGCATGCACAGTATACTGTATATAGAGCCAAGGACTACTGCTGTTTATTAAAGTTTATTAAAGGTTTAAAAAGCATTTCAATATATGCTGCACAAGTTTAATAAATACAATTAAATGGTCACTACGGAAAAAGCAAGTCACAACCGGAACATTGCCCAGGAGAACCAGGACAAAACAGACTTAATGTGGAAAGTAGACGTTCAAACAGTGTGTCAACAACTAAATCAGATGACACACAAACTCACTCCACAGTCTGATTTCTGGCAGTCAGGAATAAATAATTATCACACAAAAAGTCACATTTACCCCAGTCTGTCACTTTACAGTTTAAACTGGTGATTCAAATGGGTGTTTATGTATGGTTTAGAGATGGGCAACCCCTATCTCTCAGCCAACATCAGCTCACCCCAACAACACCCCACACAACCTTCTACAGTATGAACAGTTCTATGTACAGTATGTATGGATATTTTTATTTGTTAGAAATGTTTAAACACAGAAGTAGAGTCAGATTTATACTCACCACTGTTCCCTGTTGAAGAACACCAGGAAGCGGATCCCCGGTGGAACAGGGGCCATGTTTGGATGCAAGTTTGGATGATCACAGTAACAGGCAGCTTATCTGAGCTCAGCATTACAGATGACCTCCTGCTGAAGAGGCTGATGGAGAACATGAAGGTGTGGGGGCGCTGTCTCAGCTCATCTCCATCTCGGCATCAGGGGGACACATGGCTGGCACACAAATCAGTGGAGCTGGATGGAAAAAATATGGAGTCTGCAAAGATGGTGGTGAGAGAAGAGAAAAGAAAGAATGACATAAACCAGAAAGAAATCTAGCCAGGGACATAAAGGACACAGAAAAGGGGAATTCAATAAGTCGGGGCAAGAAATGTAAGTGTAGTTAGGCTGCATTTGTCATTCTGTTTTTACTGCTCATCTTAATCCACACCAGGCCACTGTCTGCAAAAATAAAGGGACAAAGGCCAAGCAGGATTTAAGACTAGATTCAGAGGTTAATTATTAGCAGCAATTAAAAGCAGAGGAAATACATATTGTGTTTATTTTTAAAAGCAGGCATCAACTGAACACATTTTCACCCGCAATTTTCAATTTTCACCAATGAATGGTAAGAATGCTAATTTAGGCAGCTCACACTAGGGAAGCAGGAGCAAGTGAGAGATGTATTTGGCTTTATTTGGCCTGAAGACATCAAAACTATGATGAACAGAGATGGTATGATGTAGTAAACAAGGGTAAAACAAACCAGAATATGTTTTATAATTTAGATTGTTCATTGTAGCCACGTTTTGCTTTGATGAACGTTTTGCACACTCTTAACGTTCTGTCAGTCAGCTTCTGGACATAGTCACCTGGAACGGTCTTCAATTTACAGGTGTACCTGTCAAGAAGGAATCTGTGGAATTTCTTGCCTTTTTTATCTGTTTGATACCATCAGTCGTGTTATGCAGGCGACACAGTGGTGGTGGTTAGCACTAACGCCTGGCAACGAAAAGTTTACGGGCTTGATTTCAGGTCGACTGGGTCCTTACTGTGTGCTGTCCAGTTACTCCAGCTTCCTCCCACTGTCCAAAGCCATGCTCATTAGGTTCATTTGGTTATTCTAAATTGGCTGTAGGTGTGAATATGAGTGTGAACTCCTGTCTGTCTCTCTGCGATCTAGGCTGTAGATCCGCCTCTCGCTCAATGACAGCAGCTGAGATAGGTTACTGGGGTAGCTTAAGCATTAAGTGCTACACATTCACTAGTATGATATAGTCTGCCTTCAAGCACCCATTAGCAAAAAAATTGAATTTGAATTTTTATATAAATCCTGGCAAGGCCAGAGTTCTTTGACAATTGTCCATTTCCAAGTACTTCTCCAACACAGACTCTGTTCAAATGCTGCAGATTCCCCATGTGTTATTTTTCTGGAGAGATTGTTTTAAAATCTAATCTCGTTTAATCTGACTATTGGATCTATTCACATTCCATGGCACATCTTGATCTTGTGTTTCTAATTTTGATGCAGATAATGTGTTAAAAAGCGTATTACATTACAATCAGGTCCAAAAGAAATAATAAAATACACCAAGCAGAGATCACTAAGGGTTACAGACTTTCTCTTTTTGCTTCTTTCCTTTTTGAACATTCCATTCAACCTAAAATTCACCCACAATGCTAAAGTGGTGCCGTCTAGCCACAAAAACGCCATTCCTCAATCTTCCCACTGAAGAGGGAAAAATGACAATAAATAATGGGCTGAATGCTAGAAAGATTGCAACGAATTTGTGGTACACAGATCCTGGCTGTCAGCAGTTGTTATCATTTATGAACTGTTACAGAGATGGTCACGTCGTAGATGACATCAACAATATGCTCCTTTTTCTGTTACTGTTTCTTGCTTCCATCATCATTTGATGAAAGTATGCTCTTTCACCTTGGGATCACTGATGGGAACTGATTGCTAATGAGAAATTGGATCCTTTTAACTCGCTGCATTTTTCCATGACCTCTTGGGAGCTGATAACTCAGCAACAACTGGATGACAATTTTGTTTTCCAGCTTTGGTCTACCCAGTAGAGTAAACTCTGGAGAATCAGATGGTAGCACTACCATCTTAATCTTTTATAAATGAACTGAGCTCTGACAAAAAAACCTCAGATCCTTCAACAGTTCCATCCAAAGCATCCTCAGCGTCAGAGTCTCTAGAGCCCTTTTTGCCTGGCTCTTCCTCCTGCTCAACTTGGGCTAAGACAAGATCTATTACTAGTCTATATATCTACTGAAGATACTTAAAGATACTGGGTTGTGTTGTCATCATTCAGTTTATGATGAAGTTTTAGTTTGCATTATTTGCAAATCAAATTGGTTTGGAGGCATGCTCACTTCAAAAACAAACTAGGCAAGGTAAAGGTAAAAGTCTGTATTTGTCATTATTCTTTTACAAATTTTTTTTTCAATAATTAGAAATGTCCCTAATCCGTAATCCTCAAACTGCACGCAACAAAGTCACAGGGTCCCTACTGAAGAGCTGATGAAAGCGGATGTTATTTTATCAAAGGTTGAAAAATGCACATATCTGATACATCCTCAACGTCTGCCAAGTTACAATCTTCTTGTTAATGTTTAAGTCAAAAAGGTTAGGGTTAAATAGCAATGTGATGTGGCTCATGACAACACTAAAGCTTTATGAAGGGAGAGAGGGAGGAAGTGGATGAAGTGAAGCAAACGATTGGTTTGGCTTCAAGGCGTCATTGGAGTACTGACAGAAGTTAAGGCCAGCTACTGCATCACGGGAGTGACTCTGTGTCTCCAGATTTAATAGAAAATGACTTCCCAACAGACGCGCATTAGCAACGCTTAGCGGAGCACCACGGCAGCGCTATGCTGAGCTCTAGAGGTGTTTGCTGAGGCTGAGTCGAGCATCTGAAACTTCACACGTTTCCTTATCTGAGGCCACTGTGTAGACTGGACTCCTCGGCGAAATCCTCGATATATTCCTCATGTACACCAAATCCTGCACAGTGAATGTCGTAAAGGGCTCTCCCACTATCACTAAATTCCCGATTAAATCAGTAGCGAAAGGCTCTCTACGCCGTATGATACTGGAAACAACATGATAATTAAAGCCTAGCGTCCCTTTCATTTCACCGACAGCTAGCTTAACCACATTGGCTTGGAGGCACTTCAAATCGACCCGTTCGATCTTCGTCCTCGAACAAAGCTGGCTACGAACTCTCGACTCTGCCCATGGGCTTACCTTGTGAAGAAAAGTGGACGATTCTGAGTTGCTTTCTGGCTTCAGCTGAGGTCTATTTGCTCCACTTCCTTGTGTGGAAGCTAGCGACTGTCACCGAGCCACACTCCGCACACACACACAGAGACGCGCACACACAGCTGTGGCGGCCGTGGTGCCGCTCTGACGTCATCCGCGGAACATGAAGATGACCGTTTGATGTTTTGGTCTTTACCGGAAATACACTGTATAAAATGACGGTTTAACATACATGTTATATTAATATATATCCCGCATCTTGGTGTTTGTAAAAAATACAGAGCAACGACATAAACTTTGGCCCCACTACTGAAAAAAATAAATGGTTAGTAAGAGATATTTCTATATCTGGTAAAATCTTACTATCCCAAGATGAGATATGTCTCAATCAGTTTACCTCTCATCACACGCTGTGTACTCAGAATTTCTTGAAAAGTTTATGATACCATTATTCCAAAGAAATAAATAAACAAAATCTGTCATATTACCCTTATCTACCTCCTGGAAAGAGTTCTCTCTCTTTACGTTTATCGCTTGTGTGGACTGACGTTTGAGCTGTGTGCTGCTGCAACACTGCAAATGTCCCCACTGTGGAATAAATATTTTCTCAACTTTTTGATGCTATTCCCACTGGTGTCCTTCAGTTTGTTTTGGAAAACTGTATGTCATAGATATTAATGTTACACAATACAATCAGATTTCTATTGAAAAATGTTGACATGCAGTAACAGACACGTTAGAAACACTTCTATGATTTCAGAATTCATTTGGTTTTCCGTCTTTCACAATTATGGAACAAGGCCCGTAGTATTCCTGTCAAATTTTAGAAATATTCTCAATATATTTGATGTGCTTTTACATTTTGTAAATAATAATTAAACACAAATATCAATCATGCAATACAGATTCTCTTTTGTCTAGAAAAGACCAAAAGACCAAAAAGACCAACCCTTCTTTGAACAATTCATCGCTAATCTATATCAGTATGGTCTCACACTGCAATATGGGGAAGCCCAAAAGGCAAGATATAATCATTGAATATTGAAAATATAGAAATGAATTCCTGATATGCAAATTTTATTTCTATGTATGTTTGACACTCCTTTTAATGTGTGTTCGTTTTTCATAACTTGACCATGAATCATAAATACTGAACCAGTGGGTGGTGAACACAAACTGGAAGGACTGGAGAAACCTGCAACAACATCTCTCCTCTGTAAAAAGCATTCCTTCAACAGAGACAGAAAGATAACTCGCCTGTTGGATGATGCACTGGGTGTTAACCCAGCGCATGTATATGGGTCAGTAAGAGTTAGTAACTAAATTATAATCCATGTCCTTTCTTCACATTCACAGAGCAGGTTTAATTGCATCTACAGAAGGAGGCTGTGTAACAATTACATCTAAACCACTTTTATTTGTAAACTAATAGACATGCTACACGATGTGAACAGAAATAAATAGGAATTAAATTACACAAGCTGTAACATGAGCCATTTTTCTGTACATGTTTAAAAAAGTCCATATAGTGCTCCCAATTTAAATCTAGTTGTTTATTATTACAAATACTGAATATTCACTTACCTCTTCTATATTAGCAGATGTGTAACTTAAAATATGCGAACAAACTTCAGGTTTCTCTAACCAGCAGTGTGTTTCACAGATAACAGAATGTTATATCTGTAGGTGATTCCATCACCACCTCAATCACAGCGGGATTTGGGAACTGCACTCCTCAGGATAGGAAAGTTCTCCAATGTTGGATCAAAATTACATTCATTCATTCACGTCATTTCAGAAGGAGCCTTCCCATGTACAGGACAGGCTTGACAGGATTATCAAGAGAGTCCACTACATAATACATTCAACACTGCCTCACTTCCTTATCACTCCCACGGAATGGATTGATAGCACAAGGCTCAGAGCAGGTTCTGAAAGTCAGGTCTTAAGCTTTTGCTTCAACAGATTTCTCCTGCACCTTGTTTAAGTCTATTAATTTTAGTGGCTGTGTTTAATGTTCAAACTGTTAGGAGCTATATCATCAGACTGTAGTGGTCTCAGTCTTGGTGTGTGTAGGTGTGGGTATTATGTAGATGTAGTCACTGAGGTCACTCATCCAGAAGTCAGCAATGAACTTCAAACATGTAGCTTTGACCTGAAAATAAGATGTTTCAGTTTACTTGTGAGAACACTGTCAAATCAGCCTTTAAAAGCAATAGACTTAGTGTGTTCATTGAACACGTCTTCTTCTCATCTTGATGCCTCAGAAAGCTTGCAGTGAACCATTTTTGTGGCTTATAATCATGCCCAAGATGGGAAAGCTCAGAAAGCTAACACTAGCTAATAATCTCTATCAAACCTACCTCCCTCAGCTAGCGTTTTTGACACTGTCTGCGTTATCCCTCTGCATTACGTTACTTTGCTAATGTTTCAGTAAATGTGTGTTTGTAAATCTGCACCACTGATTTAAAAGAACAACACAGTCATGAAATCACTTCTTCGCCTTTCTGCTGTGAGCAACATGAGTCTTATTGACAAATCTCTGTTATGTGAACGCAGGCCGTGATGTGGCATCACACCTGTTTGTGTTTGAATCTGTAAACTCTCTAATATAGACTGGTCGAAAAAGAAAATACAGAGTTGGACGATTATGTCAGAAAATAATGATAAAATGCATTATTAGTATTATTACTACTTGTCTATTATTTATTTATTTATGTTTTCTTTAGAAATTTTCGAAAATTAACAGTGTCTGAGCACCCTTACAGAGGGTCTGATACCTTTTGAAATTTGCAACTAGATTCCTTGGGGTCCCTACTCATGTCAGCATTGAAGAGTATGAGCAGGTAGAATTATCTTGGCTAAACAAGCAGTGAAGTGTGAGAGCATATGTTCCAAGAAGTTAAAATGAAGCCAAGAATCAAATCATATACATGTTTAGTCTGTCAGGAATACTGGGGTGATGGTGAAACGGGGAGGATACTATGCAGTATTTATTACCCATTTATTAGTAAATGGTACATGGTAACTTGTATATACTTTGTATTTGTTCTATTTTCAATTTTTGCTCCTTAAAATGTCTGTACTTGCACATTATGGTGCTCATTGTGCCTTAAATATACATTGTGAATATACAGAAACAGGTTGGCATTTTGAGGGAAGTGAACTGGAACACTGGTCTAAATTTCTGTTTATTTAAAACAGACCAACAGGAACAGGACATCCAACAGGAAAGTGTGCTCACTGCAACCAAAGAGAAATAGTGGAACATGTAGGCTACAATACTTCATTTCACCAAGTACAGTACACAGAGAAATCATAATGGTGTTTCATTATCTTGAATAATACAACGGTCGAAGTTACATCATCATGTTTTAAAAAGAATATAATTTCGATACAAGATTGTTTTAGATTTAGGTTTTTTGGTTTGTTTGTTTAATCGCTTGCTCCACACTCAGTTTTGTTGGCGGTAATGCACCTTTAAGCTGGTTTGACGAAAACCATTGGCGACGTCATCAGCCTGCGACGAGCTGTGCGACGAAACGTGGAAAGAGTGAGGGAAGCGGAGTGGAGTTAAGAGAAGAGATTCCACGTGAATCGGCGTGAACATGGCGTTGATTCAGGAGCCAGAGATCCAGTTCGCACAGAGACTAGCATCCAATGAAAAGCCAACCCGGACTAAGGCTCTTAAGAAACTGAGAAAATATATAAACATCAGGTCACAGAAAGAAGGAGGTAAGCTAGCCTGCCAATTAGCCAGTTAGCCCTGGCGCAGGTTGCTAACAGTAGCCGAAAGATAGTAAACACTAAACAAGCAATAATTATGCGCAGCCAGTGTGTGTAGTCGTAAGAAGACATTAATGGATATTACCTACAGTTGTGTTTTAAATCCTTAAATAGGTCTGAGATGTCACTGGTTCTAATAATTCGCTTATTTGAATGCCATTTAAATAACTTGGTTTACACGTGTGGATGTAAGTTAGTCTTGGAGGTCGCACCCTCATGTGGTTGAACACAGTTAATAAGCAACTAATTGTATCCACGCTAACCATGTTGTAACACTGTTTTCCTGTTTAATTAACTATTCAGTCAGGTCTCAAACTGAATATAAACACGTTGTCACGTGAGATTGTTCAAGATAGGATAAGATGGGACTCTTATCCTGTCAAGTGAAAGCATTCAATGATGTGTTGCAAAAACTACAAGATAATTAGTTATAGATCTTAGTTAACAGACTTTGTTTTGATCCTTTGTATTTTTTCCCCCTCTTCTTTGCAGATGGATTCTCTAGTGATGAGCTGCTCAAGCTGTGGAAAGGTCTTTTCTACTGTCTGTGGATGCAGGATAAACCACTGCTCCAGGTATGTGGGTCTTTTCTTGTAGTGTAATGGGAGAACATTCATAAAGGTATATATTGAGAGAAACTATTTACTTTAGCTGTAATGACTTTTTATGCTTGATTGGGTTACATTCAACTTTATCTGCACACAGTACAGGTACATGCACAACAAAATGCAGTTTGTTATCCATCCAGAAGTGCAAATGGTAATGACTAACCTAATAAATTGGTATATGCAGTATGGACAGCCAGTAAACTCAACAAGTCTCTCATACTGCTAGCACGAGGAGCTAGCTAGCATCAGTCTGCAGTGTGGTCACTGTTACATATTGGTTCAGAAACAGGCTCTGTATGTACAATGTAAATTAAAAACAGAAAGCAATGGATATACCAAGAAAACATGCCAAATGTTACATTTCATTGTTTTGTCAAACACACCAGGAAAGGGCAACAAATCACTGGATGGATGGTTGTGTAATGCTAAAAAACTTACTGAAAACACGCAGTAATATACATAAATGGTTATTAAAAACATTTAATGCAACATGAATTGAAAAACTATACTTATTCAGTCTGCCTATGATGAGAAGAGTTCTTGAATGTGTCTTGATGGAGAATGAATTTCTATTGTCATGCCTACTGCTCACGCTCTGTGATGTTTATTTTCGTACCTTCTTCATTCTTTATCTGAAGGAGGAGCTGTCAAAACAGATCTCCAACCTGATCCACAGCTTCCACGATATTGACAGACGTAAGTTACCCATTCTAATCTCTGACAACTTCATTAAAGTACTTCAAGTTATTGCACATGAAAGAAGCCTTGTGAGTTTTTTTAAATGATGATGTGCATCTTCCTGCAGAGTTGTTGTACCTGGAGAGCTTCCTGCAGACCTTGAAAAGAGAATGGACTGGCATTGACAGGCTGCGGATGGACAAGTTCTATCAGGTAAGTGTGAGGAGAACTTTTAAGATGCCTGCTGGAATGAGATTCTGCACAATGAAATACGTTGAGGTCTCGTAGTTAAAATCATTTATATATGGTATAATTTCATAACCATAAAACATGAATATAAAGTGTACTTGCATTCCTCAGCGATGCATGAGAATAATATTTTAGTTTCATTTGTGTGATTGGGTCCTCTTTTTCTACTTTCAGGACTTATGTGAAAATCTCCTAATGTTTTACAAATACTTTCATGGTGTATGCCATATCACATCTAAACTATCTGTCCGCTTTGTCTTAACTGATAAAATGGGACAAAGGAAGGCTTAAACAGAATAGGACAATCTTGAAAAGAAGTATTATGATTTCGATTTTACATTGTGACAGTCTGACATTTAAGTGTTCCCTTGCTTTTAATTGCACTCTTACAGCTAGCAATATCATTTTGATCAATATCGGGGCAGATAGGATCGACGTAGCCAAACCCAGTGTTTTGTATTTGTTTTATGGCTGCCCTAGCCTAGCCTTGCCCTTTAAAGGAAGCAACCTTTGCATTTAATGCATATGTGATGGAAGTGACTGTGAAGTTGGAAAGTGTATGAGAGCTAATGCTGGAAAAAGTTGTCCCCATGAAAATGACAGGGCAGCCTGTACACAACGTAACAAACATGTACTAAAAAGTGGTGCTATTGTAGCTTACTGTATTATGCTGCCACCCTGTTCTTTGTGGTTGGGATGGTGTTTTTTGGACCTTTTTTTTTTTTATCTCGAGACGTAACAGCAATCATTATGGGATGTCTCGATCGGTATCAGGCTTCAAAAACCTCATCCTTGTAGCATTGAAACGTCTTCTACCTCATGTTTTAGTTGTCCTTGGCTGGTGTCAGTGCTGCTGTGAATCAAAGAAGACGATGACCCAAAATCAATTTATTCTGGAAAATAAAGTCAGACAAAAATGTGTAAATTGTGCTTTGTGCATGTTTCTCAAGGTGGTAGTAAGAGACTGCTATACAATACTACCGAAGAAAAAAGAAAACACAGGACACATTTGGCAAACTAGTGTTCAACATTATTGATATGGTGTGACTTCAGTAGTTTGGTTATATGATTAAACCTCATAGATATGGTGTTGTCGACGCTTCAAATCATTATTTTTCTCAACAGAAGTAGGACTCGTTTTAATGTGGCTATAAATATTTTTAATTTTTATACCCATCTCTTATTGTGTCTTCGTAAGGTTTTGATTGTTTGGGGAACCTACCTATACCTTAATTACCAAAGTGTGTTCATCCCCTCATTCGTATGCTCATACCTTATTTTTTTGTAAACCCCGACCAGCCTGTTTAGTCCTGTTAGCATCATGTAACAGCTGAACTAAATAAGCAGTACCTGCAGTAAAACTGTTTTACTCTCCATGAACGTCTCCACAACTTCCATATAGAGATGTCCAAACTCTCAAACTCATTTGGCTGTGTAGTGTGTTATAAATGAAGCAGTGTTCTTCAGGGCATACCAAAATACTGCAGCTGTGATTTAGTCTGATTGCTATTGTTCTAATCTGTTGTTCTAAATGTAAGTTTTCAAATGTTTAATATCTGTTTTACAGTTGGTTCGCTTCATGTTCCGACAAACCTTTGAAATGCTGAAGAGGAAAAACTGGGACAGCAGGTAAAGTGTTACCAAAAACGTTCTGCTCACATTTCTGTCAGCTCTTGACGATACCAAGTTTGTCGATTCTGTCTCCTCAGTGCTGTCGCCAAGTTTCTGGAACTGCTAACAGCTCAGCTCCTGCAGAATAGCAGCGCTGCACCCAAAGGGCTGCAGTATCACATCCTGGACCTTTACTTGACAGAACTAGCAGCTGTGGGTTCAGCAGAGGTACAGCATAGCCACGGGTCAAGAGCTTGTGAGAATAAATCATGCACGACAGCAAAGCCACTGACTTCCAATGAATTTAAAGAATGGGGCACGGATCACTGGACAGAAGTAATGGCACTGTCACCAAGAAGGAAGTGGATTTCACAGTAGGGGATAGCAGAGCTAATAAATTTACTGAATAGCAAAAATGCCTCAAACAACACAAAGCAGTTTCATATTATTTTCTGTGGATTGATTTATTCATCAGCATTTATGTCAGCTCTCCATCTTCAGGAAATGTATGAACAGTGTAGCAATCCTTATGTTATTCACCAATGAGCCTGTGTTTTCATTCAAACAGCTTACTGCCGATCAGAACCTGACCTTCATTCAGCCGTTCTGCAAAACAGCAGCCACAACCAAGGAGTAAGTCCACATCAGCTCAGCTTTATCATGATTACTAGAATTAGTAATTACAAACGCTTACAAGCACGTAATCTAAAAGGCTGCAGACGCATAAATCAAATTATGTTTTGATTTCTCTAGTTGATGCTTTTGCAAGTGGTGTTTGGGGAATTTCGTGTTGAATTACTGACTGACCGCTTTACTCTCCTTATCTGTTTTTCCAGTCTGACTCTTTTCAGTTCCATCTGCAGCAGCATATTCAGCACTATTATTGACCAGGCTCCCTTTGCCATTGAAGATTTGATGAAGGAGTTGAAAGCAGCAGGCTCAGACTCAGACTCAGACTTTGGACAGTCTTCTGAAGAGGATGATGAAGAGCAGGGAAATGGGGAAACGAAGAGTAAACCTCTCAACAGGAAAGGAACAGGGAAGCAGATGAATGGTATGTCTCCACAGAAAAATACACAATACTTATAACCATGGCTGGGAATTACTAAATACATGTCCAAAATGCCAAACATTATTGCACATACAGATTCACCAGTTAACACACTCTAAGGAAGTCTCTCGTTCTCGCCTTGGTCTTACAAAGAAACTCTGAGCTGTGCTGTAAAATCAATAATCGTGCTCAAATGATCGCATATTTGTGAATTAATTAAATGGAATATCGTGTTTAACCATATTGTTAACTACTTCTTTCTTCTTAAAATGTGTGTATGCGTGTTTTTGGCATTGAAAAGTTAATTAGGCCAAATTCAGTGGACCCTCTTCGACTGTGATATTATAGCCAAAATTGCGCTAGCAGTCACTGCACTAGATATAATGGATTTTCTTCACTCTACTATCTCAGTTAATGTTAACTGTAATGAACAGGAAAAACAGGCTCACTTCCCAGGCTAGACACATTAGCTCCCCCTGGTGGCTGGCTGCAGTATAGGTCATAAACTCCACCCACTCTGTGTTAATGAACGGGACTTGAGCCAAATTAAAACACTAAAGTATACGTCAAATAAATTATTTTTAGGAATGGTTTCTGACATTTTAGGTAGTTAGTATAATACTGTTTGTTTTAGTTGGTTATTTGACACTTTAGACACTAGGACTGGAATTACTTTTTTTCGATATCGACTAGTCGATGACATCCCACACAACACAATAGAAAGTAATGCTTTGCAACAATGAAATCTGTATTCTTGACCTGAATATATATTGTTGCATCTCACACAAAAGAAGGTACTGATCATTTTCTGCAAGGTAACTGAAGCTTGAACAGCTTGAAGGCCTGAGTCCAAGCTAACGCCATAAACACTATTAGTGTGAAAAAAAACACTCTACAACCACAGTAACCTTGTCAACTAATAGAACACAACAGAACTGAACATGAACAATGAGCTTATCAATACTGTGTGCTGCAGATATGTTTTGCAGCATTGCAGCCTCCTTCTCTCTGTTACTGCAGTTGAAGTTGTTAATTGATAACTTCACCTGCATTACGAATTGAGTGGATTTGGACCATTCCTCTGTTAGTGTTAACAGATGTCTTTTCAGAGAGTGTACATTGCAGTAGTACATTTGTAGTATTTCAGGACTGATTTCCATATTCTGCATATCACGGTAGAATGGGCTTCACCTTTAGTGAAGTATTTCCACACGTGATCAGTGACTAGTTGACTTTTTGCTTAAAGTGTCATGGTACATCAGTAAAGTCGACTAGTCGGTACTACCTCTAATAGAAACCGAATGTGAAATCATGATCCTGTAGGAAGTGAGGACGCATTGTCCATATTTACATTCAGTCCATATTTACATTCACCTCATACGTTTGCTGCGAAAGGATCTATAGTGCTTGTTCATTTGTTTTCAGACAATAGATCAAAGAGAGTAGAAGAAGAGGACGATGATGATGATGAAGATGGCGACTGCAATGATGAGCTTGAAGATGAAGATGAAGATGAACCAAGTGAAGACATGGGACCAGTCTTACAGGTGGACATTGTTCATTTTTTCCATTTCATTTTTCTCTTTTGAGATCAAAAAGCTTAGCTTTTTATTTTAATGAATAATTCCTTTTAACCCCAGAAAAACATCCATGCTGATAGTCCTGAATGTTAAAGCCTGTCAACTAGAAGTCAGATATACTTAACAATAATGCAGCTGTTGTTTCTTTAAGTTTTCAGGTTGAATCCAGTTCAGTTTATAATATTAAATTAAACTTCTTCATCTGCACAATGCTGAAGTTGCCTCGCTCTGATCATCTGTAATGAATTTCTAATGAGGTGTGTGTTTTGCAGTTCGACTATGCAGCCTTGGCGGACAAGCTGTTCGAGTTAGCCAGTCGAAGCAGCACACCAGGCCACAACAGAAAGAGACTCTACAAAATCATCAACGTGTAAGTAGAAGCTCTAACGCTAGACCCTGTGTGTGTTTGTGTTGTTCTGTATAATAAACATAATGTGGACACATCTATGTTAAAAAAAAAAAATGAAAATAGATGCATCCTATCAGACTGGATGCATCTTTAGTATAAAAAAACATGCAGTTCCACTGAAAGCCATTAAAATGTTATACAATGTCCTTCAGCTGAAGGGGCTCTGATTGACATCGAAGAGGATGTTGCAGGGCATTAATGGCATCTTCTCGCATGCTACAAAAAGATGCAGAAAGCCGAGTGAATCTGAACAAATTCCACCAATAGCAGTAGAGAATCGGGCTGTTTACAGACCCATGTCATCTCATTTTTAAGTCGACACCACACGTAGATGCTCCTTTTGAAGAAAAGGCCCGGTGTCTTCATTTAGCTTTGTTTATATATGTGACAGGAACTAAACATTCAAAATGAAGCATCTTTGTGATAAATGACCTACGAGGTAGAGTTTTAAGTCAAACACAAACTGTTTGTTTCTTTAAGCTGCAACTTTAGCAAACTGCTTCATTTAAAAGCTAATGAATCTCTCCATTCCCTCCCTCTTTTGTGTTGAATCTCTAGACTGCGTGACCTCAGTGAAGGTAGGAGCCAACATCACGCCTTATTTCCTTACGCTTAATATCTACAATTGTTGTTGATCTTTGGCCTCATTTTGACTCTCTTTCTCACCCGGGATTTCCTCTTCTCAGGCATCTTCCCCCAAGACGAGTATCCGGAGGAGGTCTCCACAGATGAGGACGATGAAATGTTCGCCACCAGGAAGAGAATAAAGCCAGGGCGAGGTCACATGAGTGATAATGGGGAAGCCCAAATAAGTAAAGGTAACACAGATCGGCAGATTAACACCTATGGAAGATTTTAAAGTGAGCCATGGAACTAAATGTGACCATGTTTTTGAAGTAATACTGTGAGTTATTTCTACAATAGAACTTACAACATCTTGGACAGCAGCATCATTCTCAATGTCCCCATTTGAAGTGTTTTTATATATATTATGTCTTTGAAATTTGTGCAAAGAAAACGTGCAAAGTGCTCACCTCACCGTGCACCTAAAAGCATGAACCAGTTTTGCGCCCAGTTAGGGTTGTGACACACCAAGCCAATATTTCCATGTCCAGACGTCAATGAGCACCTGTGACCATCCATTTTCTGTGTGTGTCCCACACCATTGGCACTAATTGCTAGCTTTTAGACCAACTCAGCAACGATCTGGCAACTCACCGTAAAGATGAGACATGAGAAGAAAAATGAGTGTGATGAAGATGGGGTCACAGAATTTTCTCATTACATCTTCATCTCAACTGAGCATTCAAATATTTACTGTTATTACACTGTAGACCAACTGTTCATTAAGGTTAACACCATCTGTATGACAGTTTGTAGTTCTTCCCAGTCCCAGCTAATAGTAGCTCTACCTGTTTCCAAATAGAATTATTTCCCTTTATGCAAACACAGAACATCTGTACCAGCTGTGTGTTGGCTGCTGGCTGAAGTCTGTGCGATGCGTTCAAGATATACCCACTGTTTGTTTTGTTACTTATACAAAAGGTGGCACTGAACGGCACCTGTGTCTCATTACACTGGTTGGAAACACTTCTAAACAGATGGACTCTTATCTGGCCTTGATATTAGCTTGTAATCCCAGAGGTCATTTTTATGCAGAGATGCAGAAGATTCTGAACGCTGCACCAAAAGATGCCAAACGATGAACAGCCGCCTCTGGGTCTGAAACATGAAGCCAATGCATAAGTGCCAAAAACTGCCTTTCATCCAGTAGCCACATGAGGCCCTCAGCACTCACGCAGTTTCAACAGATCCCCCCTGTTAACAAACATGCTTACAGCCTGATACAAAAAATGGTTTCGGTCTCCTTAGCTAGTTTCTCTATTCATGGCAACTGTACGAGGGCGGGTGGACTTTTATAAATATCCATTTATATTTAACGAAGGCTCCGCTCTCAGACAGTACTGCACAGACTCTGGCTCCAGTCTCACCGGATGAAGGAACCCGTGTCCTTGGGGCACCAGTGTCAGTTTGACCACTGGAAGGAGGTGGAGAATTGTCGTCCATTTTATTTCTACAGTCTGTGGTTTATACGTACGTGTAATGTGATACAATGATAAAGTGATGACGAAGCAAGAAGACACATCAGCACACTAATAGGTTCTAAGTCTCATCTACAAACCAGATTCATCAAGAACACTGCTTATTGGTGGCCATGGTGACTGGAAAAGACCTCTGTATGGGCTTGTATTTATATTTCAGAAATGAATAAGAACTGAACTCCACTGTGAAGAAAACATCGCCTGTGCAACACTGTAGAGTACTAAGGCGTAAATGAATGCCTGTCTGATGATTGATTAATTGATCTGTGTCTCTGCTCCTTCAGGGAAGAAAAAGAACCACGAAAACACCGACTCGACAGCAAACGGTGTGAAGAAAGTAAAAAAGAAGAAAGTACAAGAAAATGCTGAGAGCGTGGCTCAAGACACCAAAGGAGGTCTGGAGTGTTCACAAGATTTAGGAGAAGGAGGACAGACGCAGAGTGCATCACCTGAGACTGACATTAAAACTCCTGCCAAGAAGAAAAAGAAGCGCCTGAAGGCAACAAGCAGCCTGGAGGGGGAATTGCACGTTAATGGCGTGAGCTCAGAAATGGATGTTGCATCATCAGTGTGCGAGGATTCTGCAGAAGATAACGCAGCCGTTGGACTCAAGAATATGACAGATGCTGCAACCCCGGCCAAGAAGAAGGCTAAAAAGAAGAGTCTCAAAGGAGATGAACTGCCTAAGACTGTGACTGATCAAATAAAGGCAGATGATATTAATGCAGAGATCAACTCGGAAGCAGCACAACACAGCGTTTCTGTGCCTCTTAAAAAGGCGGCAAAGAAAAAGGGCAAGCAGGAAGCGAAAACGGATCAGACACTGGAAGAATCATCTGCTGCCGATGAATGCCTTCCAACACCACAGGCAAAGAAAAAGAAAAAGAATCTCAAAGATTGTCAGAAAGCAGTGGAAGAAGAAGGAGCAGCTGAGGCGGAAAGCTCTCAAGTAGCAGATGCTGAGAAAGTGCTGTTTGAGGACGCCATGGCAACACCAGCAAAGAAGAAGAAGAATACAAAGCTGAAGACTGCCAAGACAAAACAGATCCAACATGAATCCCAGTCAGAGGACGCAGAGCTCCCACTGGATGAAGCCGACGTAGTCTCTGCCTCTGGGAAAGCAGTGAAGAAGAAGAAGAGGAAGATTCCTGTGGTGTTTGAGTACGAGGCTGATGAGCTGGAGGGCGCTTCAGTAAACGGCCACGTGCAGCTAGAAACTGTTCCCAAGAAAACAAAACTGGTCAATGTGAGTATTGAATCGGGTGGAATGGTTGAGTCTGTGGGACATAATGGACTTCTAAACTGAGTTTCCGTTTCAGGATGCTGGTGATGTGTCCACACCTTTGAGGACTAAAAAGTCCCAAAAGAAGGCGACGAGCGCTCAGAAGTCAGAGTCCAGCTTCATCACCTTTCAGAGCAAAACTGCCGTGCCAACGCCGCTCTTCTGCAAGACCAAGAAAAGCCCTGGCACCCCGCTGTCGAGCAAGAAGGTAAAGTGGACAATAAGAATGACGCAGCACAGGGTCACACAGACGACAAAAGTAATATAATAATAAGATGTTGAATAGAATCAGGACTAATAAGACTAATTTACTACCAAAATCAGGGTCAAAGGGCAGTGTTTCTAGTTTCTTTTTTTCAAACTACTCCAAACTGCTCCTACTTATGCTCCTAAAACAATTTACTGATGATCATATCAAGGCGTTAAGGTTGTGTATTGAGATACTGCTATACTGTGGTGGAACAGTTTGTAATGAACAGTGCTTCTCAACGTAAAATGTTGATCAAATGAAGGAAAAAAGGTCGGATATCAGAACCAGTACTTAATACACGTCCTTGACATCCACTGATGCTTTATGTAACTGTGATTTTATTCCACAGAAAGCTCAAACTCCCAAATCAGAATCCAAGAAGGTTACCTTTGGCCTCAGAAATAATAAAACAGCTGGTGAGTAACTGGATGGAATTGGACCTTTGTTTTAAGGAATAACGATGGGTTTAATGTAAATTTTAATTTGACATCTTCATATGAAACCAATTCCTATGATGGAATCACTTGTTTCTAATATGTCAACATTATCTATGTTCAACTCTGCAGAATATACAGAATTGGGTTAAACCCTCCTTTGGTGGTTTTACAGTAAAGCTTGCTTTGTAATCGTGTGTAAATTCTAAGCCTTAGCTACAGCATAGCTTTGGACCCCACTCTGTAGCCTACAGCGTGACGTGACATGCATAGAACCAGACCAACACGGTGCAGTAGACAAACAATGCGATCACTTACTGCAGCATCTTCTTACTCATTCAGTTATACTCTATAGGAAAGAGAGGGAGAACCAAGCTAAATGACTACTAAGCAGGTTTTTGGTTCAGCCTGCAAAAGAAAGGGAGCAGTCTGCATCCCTGCGAGAAACGACAACTAAAACCAGGAAACTTGAGCTGCCGTATTTTCCAGAGTCCTCCCATATAAACCAAGGGCACAGCTGGAAGGAAATGACGGCAGCGACTATCGATCTTTGGACCAGCACAACCATGCAGACTGGCATGAGCAATTATACTGATTATTAAAATAAATAAACATTGCCTTTAATTGGTCTGTTGTAATATGCTTAATACTGAGTAGGTCGGAAGCCCTCAATCCACATGGCAAGCAGTGGGAGGAGGACAAGATAACACTTATTTGAGTGCCAGTCATTATACTTTATAAGCTTTGAGTTTTCATATTACTTAATGGGGTCTAAGAACCATCCGACTTCTTCTTTTATGATTATTATATCTAAATCCAAAATGAAAGTTTAATTAAAGAGAATAGCACCCAGAAATGGTTTGCAAAGAAAAATGTACCACAGATCAACCACTGTCCGTTTCTATATAAAGGTGATTAACTCTTGAACTGTATGTCCCTGTGTTCTTGATCTCATCTGCACCCCTTGATACAGGTCATGCACACTGACGTTTTTTGGTGCAAAAAAACAAAGTTTGTGACCCATTTTTCAGCCGAAATTGTGTGGACATGTCCAACAATTCTCTGAAACCATCCATAATCATTGAACACATACTGTGACATGGACAGATTTGCATGGGATTATCCACAGTTATCCACAAGAATATAGTATCGTCTGAAAGTATTTGCAACTCTTCTGATATTTACCGACTCAAACTCACACAGCTCCAGAAATCGGACCAAGATAACCTAATCAAATGAATAAAAAATAAATATTTGTTTATTTTGAAAGATTAGCTGATCTTGCGTATCTGCGTGGTGCAAAAGTAAGTGCACCTCTTGGACGATGCATTTATTTCAAGGGCAAATTAGTGTCCATCTGTTCAGAAGTGTTTCCAAGCAGTGTAATGGGACTCAAGTGTCCTTCAGTGCCCTGTGTTGTTTAGAAAGAATCAGAGATTTCTCACAGTCTGAAATGTATGATGGCACATACAAATGAGCTTTCTGAGGACTTTAGAAAAAGAGTTCCTGATCATCAGGCTGGAAAAGATTACAAAACCATCTCTAAAGAGTTCCCCATCATATGCTATCAAAGTATTTACCTGTTTTAAATGAAATGAGCATTTTCTCATTACGTTGGTGTCTTGTTCTGAATCAGACATTGTGATTTTAATTTTCTCACACCTTTCTGTGCTGTGCAGAGTTTAAGAAGTCTGATCGCACCCTGATGGTGAGTCCAGACGGGTCCTCGCGGGTGCCCTTTGACCCTACGCAGAAACCAAAGTTTGGGGTCTTGAAGTCTCCACCCACGGCACTCTCCACCCGCATCAAGAAGACCCCCAACAGCAAAAAGAAGACCGGTATTCTCAAGACCACACCTCTACGGCGGGCAAACCTCCTCTAACCTCCTGTGCTGACTGACTGACTGTGGATCCAGATGTTATTTGTGAAGTCTATATTTGAAATCTATAGAAGCGTTTTTGTGCTCCTCTCATATCAACACTTGCTTTTTGCCTTTTTTGATTGGCTCAGTGTTTTAATAAAGTCACTCATTCCAGTTCTTCCCTATCTTCTCACATTTCCATCTGTGATTTAGGTGTTTTGCATCCAAGTTGAACACGATCTGTTGATAGTGAAAAAGTCAAGATCAATCTAATTTTAAGGAGTTCGCTATGTTGTTATGAGTAAAGAGTTTTTTAACGTATTTGGATTAGCAAAGACTTAATGCTCTTCAGAACGCTGCCTATCGATAAAGGTGATCCAATCCAGAGCTTAGATTAATTTTTTTACTTAATGTAAAATTACAGCTCAGTCACATGAGGAAATCACAGATTCTAGTCACCAATGGTAAGGGCCAATATGTAAATCTCTGGTCAGGGTCTGGTATTCTAATGGTTACGCCACTCTGAATCGTATCTGGCGGTTTTGCTGTCTCTGGGACTGCTTGCGGTCATGGACATAACCACTGTGTATATCTTCTGCATCATCTCAAAGAGTTGACACAATGATGGACTTAAGTCGAACCAGAGTTGGATCTTTCACCAGAATAATGCTCCTAAAACAGTGTTAAAAAGCTCAGCTTTCAGTCCCTTTGAAATATGGTGGGATCTTTCATGGAAGAGAGGCTGAAAATGCAGAGACATTTGGTCATGTAGACAGCCGTGTTCATACGAGAGGTTATTTTGGTCAATGTTAGTACTAAGGCCAATGATGTACTTTTACACTGATGCATCTATTGTATTTTGTTGAGTAAATTACTGAAAAGCAAATTTTCTTGCAGTGTTCATGTTTCCTTTGAATAGACTTTAGGTGACGTTTAGCATAAATGACATGGAAGCAACAGATGGCCTTGCTTTTATATAGCACTTTTCGTTCACACAAGCACGCACACATTCACACACCAGTGAACTGGGGGTTCAGTGTCTTGCTCAAGGACACTTCGGCATGTGGCACATTCTGGGGATCCCTGTCGCTAACCGTCTGGTTCATAGACAACCCGCTCTACCTACTGAGCCACAGTTGTTTTGAAACAATGCTTGAATGAGTCAAGCATTGTTTCAATTCACTCTACTGTCATTTGCCATGATGTAAAACACAAGAGTAGCTGCAATGCACCGTGCTGTTCGTCAGAAACATACACCAATCAGCCACAACATTAAAACCACTGGCAGATGAAGTGAATAGCATTGACCATCTTGTGATGAATCAATGTTCTGCTGGGAAACATGGACCTTGCATTCATGTGGATGTTACTTATACATGTAGCACCCACCTAGACCAGACCAGACACCTCCACCCCATAGGTGTTGACCTGGCCTCCAAATTCACTAGATCCCAAACTGATCAAGTATCTGTAGGATGATCCACAGAGGCCCCTCCCCTCAACCCATAGGACCCAAAGGCCCCCACTAACAACATGCTGTCTCCAGACACCACAGGACACCATCAGAAGGCCTATGTCCATTCTCTGAGTAGTCCGGACTGTTTTGGAGGCACAAGGGAGACCTACACAATATTAGGAAGTTAGTTTGATCCATAACTGGATACAAGACCACGGTAAGCCAGGGCTTACCTTAAGACCACTCCCTGTCTTTCATGCACTGTTCCATTCTCTCTCTGTACCCAAACATATCCAGCTCACCAGTGTGAGCAGCGCCTGGTGGATGGGGACTACTGCTAGTGTCTCCTGCTTTAAGGCTGGAAGTGGAGACGCGGACGCGCGGGGAACGGACGCGCAGTGAAGTCCAGCATTTCTCTCTGTTCACGTCGGGATATCACACAGAACACTTGAGACGTGTCCCGTTAGTCTTTTTTCCTCTTTAAATTTTCGCCTTATTTTAACAGATGAAAGTAACGCCAGTGAGCCACACAGAGGTAAGTTTGCCTGCTCCTTTCCCCCTCTCGACTGCTCGCTGTTCCACGGTGATTTGTCAGACAGTGTCTCTGATCAGTCATTCTCTCTGATTTAACAGTGAGCCTTTCCAGTTAACATGTAGAGTGAGCCGTGTTTTCCAGCCTAGTTAAACTACGGGTTACATTAATTCCATGTCATGGAGAGAATGGAGCAGACGCATGTTTTGTCTTGTTTGCAGGCTCAGGACCAGACGGTGTAAAATGTTTCCAAATCCTTCCTTGCCGGTGTCTGCTCTCCTCTTCATCTGTGCTGTGTTACCAGCTGCGTGTTGTGAGTATTAACAACCCATATTCATCTTTACTATTTTTTTTTTTTTTTTTTTGTAACTTAATAGTTCCACTGTTGCTGTTTTTTTTACTTTTCATCCTGCTGTCTGCATAAAACCATTCTTACCTTCATCTATAGATTTCATCTATTGAAGGATTCTTAAAATGACCTGCAAGGTGTAGCCTATTTCTTCTTGGCATAGAATGACCCAACCTACAACACGCCAACCAATATCCATCCCAGCTCCAGTCACCATAGATACAAGCATGTGACACTTAAATTAGCGCCTGTCTTTTCATGTAGGGTGTAATTGATTCTAAAGATGCTGTGGTCCTTCTGCTTGAGGGTCTGTAATAACACGCTCAGTGTATAGACTGCTCCTGTTTATGTTGTCCACATACATCATTAACTATTGTTCAGTGACATTTCATCAAAGCTCCAGCTGATGACTCCTAGCCACTGTGTCATTCTGCCCATACCATGTCCAAAATCCAGAAAGGATGAGCAGTGGTGTGTCAGTAGAGAGAGGCAAATGCTGCTTGACTGGTGTGATTTGTTAAAAACAACCTATTCTAGATAACCAGTAAACAGTTAGAAATGTATAAAGGAGGGGAAGTATCCAAAGGGTAAATACTTAAATGCTTTTGTAGGTACGCTAAGTGTTTCTGTCAAAACTGATGACAGATTTCCACATCAAAAGTAATATATATTGTAAGAGAAGTCACTGCACCGCTCCCTTTACAGTGACTGACCTCATTAAACAGAGGTCAGCCCTGATCTAACAAGATCTCTGAAGGTCTGTGCTGTAGTATCTCTCACCTAGACACTGTCAGCAGCAGATCCTTCAAGTCCTGCAAGATGCGAGGTGGGGCCTCCGTGGATTGTTCGTCCAGCACATCCCACAGATTCTCATTTGGACTGAGATGTGGGGAATTTGGAGGCCAAGCCATCGCCTTGAACTCACCGTTGCATTCCTCAAACCATTCCACTTGTCCATTTGTTCCTCCTGCTTGTTACACAAGCTTTGATGGCACCGTGTTCTTTGGCTGACATGTGCTATGAGGACAAGACTACCTGTGTTATTCACCCCTGCTAGTGGTCATAATGTTATGGTTCAGTGCTAGTCCTAAGGTCTGGACACACTTTTTATCCACTGTTTTTTCTTTATTTCTATTATTTTCTAGATTGATTAATATTGAATACGTCAAAACTATGACTGAACACACATGGAGTTATGTTGTAAACAAGTGGTCAACAAAGCAGAACATATTTTATATTATTGATTTTTCAAAGCAGCCATCTATTGCTTTAATGACAGCTTTGCACTCTCCCAGCCTTCTGTCACTCAGCTACATGAGGTAGTCACCTGGACACTCTAGTACTCCTGTAAACCAACAGGAGTACTAGAGTGAGATCTCAGCACTCAGCTGCTGCGCCTTCACGCCGTGCTCCATCTCATCCCACACCGTCTCAGCTGGGTTCTCAGATTTGGACTCATCAGACCAAAGATGTCCATCGCGTGTGTTTCTTGGCCCAAGCAGTTCTCTCTCTCTCTCTCTCAGCAGAGGCTTTTCTTTGCAGCAATTCGACCATGAAGCCCTGATTCACGCAGTCACCTGTGAACAGCTGATGCTGAGATGTGTCTGCCACGTGAAGCATTTATGTGGGCTCTAATCTGAGGTGCTGTTAATTTGCAGTTTCTGAGGCTCTACTGTGTGTATCTACATGCTGCATCTATCAGAGTAATGAATGAATGAATACATGTCTATCAGAATATTAATCCTTTTAGTTGCTGACACTTAAAGGGACCAACAGCAACAAAGCAATTTCCTTAAAGGGTTATTAAAGTATCCCGATAGACACTCATTCTGTATTAATATAATATTTAATCATTTCACATTTTTTCTATTGCAATCAATGCAAATGAATCACGCTTTTTTTTCTGTTTCAAATGTACTTTAAAAGAACATATTTCAAGTTTGTAATAAGCTTATCAAAATGGGAAGGGACAAATATTCAGATGTGTATTGATATTATTGCAACAGTCCAAAACAATGACTACTTTCCAGTACTTTCCATATTATATTTCAGATTAAATCTGAATAAGTCACCCATTAGCTATCGCTGTTGAAAGGTTGTTGTTCTGTTGTAATTTATCCACTATAAATTTTATATATAAAGTTTATAGCAGATATACACAGTTGCCCATAAAGTTGGAATAAATCTCTCATGAAATGATTGTGACAGTGTGAATCATTCTTTACTGATCAATCTCTTCCAACCATATAACTGATATATGGTTTATACTGTATAAACTGGACAAAAGTGTAGAATGATTCATCACCATGGACTATTTCTTATTTAGTGTCATCAGTTTAAATTTCTGGAGTGACAGGTGAAGCAGAGGTTTTTTTTTAGTATTCCAGTCACGGTTTTCTTGTTTTTACTCTTGTTTGAGTTTGAAGTCTGCAAGCAAATGGAGCAAAACAGTTACTGAGAGAATCAATTCTGATCACAGCTCTGTGGAGTTTTGAGCAGGATCACACTATTGTTATCCATCCAAATATCATGATTATCCGTCCAACAGTAGTTGTGGCATTACTGTAAACATCGCATCAACCTCCAGGAGTCACAAGTGTGCTGCAGACGGACATCCCTTGAAATCCGTGCTAGAAATCCGTGATGCATGTTTTCTTCAACATAACAGACAAAATGTACAAAATGAACTCATGTATACAGCACCTATTGCCAGCGTTTTACAATAATTCAGTATGACTAAAATAATGAGCATTAACTACAGCATAGCTAAGTTGTGGTTTGCATTGTTATTAAATGTCAAATATCATTTAAAACATCGCACACATGTTGACTTTGGCCTCCACTGTGTTGGTAAAAAATAAAAAAAGGAATAGATAGGACTGAAAAAAACAAAAACCCATATTTTTTTATTTTTGTCAGTGTTGTCAGATCTCACCTGAGGCTTCCTGGCTTACCCACTCTCTGTGTTTCCTCTGTGCCTCAGCGAAGCAGTACTGGCACAGCAAATGAGGAGAGAATTCCTCCATCTGGTCTGGTGTAGGTGGTCACTGCTGACAGAATAGGATTTTGACACTGACATGGCTTTGGACAGTTTCTGGATTGTGATGGTCGTGCTTCAGTGGAGCTGAATTTATTAAATCGTCCATCCTCTGCTAGTCTGCATGTGTGCAGAACATAATTGGATTTCACTTTGAAGTTGCATGTTAGAAAAGAAAACAATATCTTTACAGGAAATTAAGACCGGAGTGTATTGTACTGATCCATTACACACAGTGAGTCATGTTACTGTCATGCAGCCGTTTGAAATTGTCGTAATGATAGTGGTTACTGATGAATACATCGTGATTATGGAAAGAGCTTTTAAAGCCAGAGCTCATTTTACATGCTATACTGGGATTGTGTGAAAAACAAAACCTAGAGGGAAATGTTTAGAAAAACTGAGTGGACTGTCCTTGTAGTTGCAATGGTATCGACCAACGCCTGCATGCCAGCGTCAATTATACACTATATTACCAAAAGTATTCGCTCACCCATTCAAATGATCAGAATCAGGTGTTCTAATCACTTGGCCTGGCCCCAGGTGTATAAATTCAAGCACTCAGGCATGCAGACTGTGAAACAAGACATTTGTGAAAGAATGGGCCGCTCTCAGGAGCTCAGTGAATTCCAGCGTGGAACTGTCATAGGATGCCACTTGTGCAACAAATCCAGTCGTGAAATTTCCTCGCTCCTAAATATTCCACAGTCAACTGTCAGCTCTATTATAACAAAATGGAAGCGTTTGGGAACAACAGCAACTCAGCCACGAAGTGGTAGGCCACGTAAAGTGAAGGAGAGGGGTCAGCGGATGCTGAAGCGCATAGTGCAAAGAGGTCGCCGACTTTCTGCACAGTCAATTGCTACAGAGCTACAAACTTCATGTGACCTTCAGATTAGCCCAAGTACAGTACGCAGAGAGCTTCATGGAATGGGTTTCCATGGCCGAGCAGCTGCAGCCAAGCCACACATCACCAAGTGCAATGCAAGGCGTCGGATGCAATGGTGTAAAGCACGCCGCCACTGGCCTCTAGAGCAGTGGAGACGCGTTCTCTGGAGTGATGAATCACGCTTTTCCATCTGGCAATCTGATGGACGAGTCTGGGTTTGGAGGTTGCCAGGAGAACGGTACATTTCAGATTGCATTGTGCCAACTGTGAAATTTGGTGGAGGAGGAATTATGGTATGGGGTTGTTTTTCAGGAGCTGGGCTTGGCCCCTTAGTTCCAGTGAAAGGAACATTGAATGCTTCAGGATACCAAAACATTTTGGACAATTCCATGCTCCCAACCTTGTGGGAACAGTTTGGAGCGGGCCCCTTCCTCTTCCAACATGACTGTGCACCAGTGCACAAAGCAAGGTCCATAAAGACGTGGATGACAGAGTCTGGTGTGGATGAACTTGACTGGCCTGCACAGAGTCCTGACCTGAACCCGATAGAACACCTTTGGGATGAATTAGAGCGGAGACTGAGAGCCAGGCCTTCTCGACCAACATCAGTGTGTGACCTCACCAATGCGCTTTTGGAAGAATGGTCAAAAATTCCTATAAACACTCTCCTCAACCTTGTGGACAGTCTTCCCAGAAGAGTTGAAGCTGTAATAGCTGCAAAAGGTGGACCGACATCATATTGAATTCTATGAGTTAGGAATGGGATGGCACTTCAGTTCATAGAATGAGTAAAGGCAGGTGAGCGAATACTTTTGGTAATATAGTGTAAATGCTACACTGTAGACCACTATGGTGTAGGCTCTGCAAAGACCCACTGCAGAGATACAGCAAGGCCTAAGAGAACAGATATCAAGCTGGAGTTGTGCAGGTTGGTTGGCTTTTTGTTATGACATGGTATCAGTATCTAGAATTTAATGGTGTGTTTGTGGGAGCGAGGTGGTACAATAATGTCTATGGTCAGGCTCAGATAACTTAAAGGAGCGCACTGGTGGTGTGCTATTGTAGAGCCTACACAAGGTGTGTACTGCTGAGCAGTACAGGCACCAGACCCAGTGACTTCTTGTGGATTTGCTGATTGGAGACGCTGCCCTGACATTCAAGTCTCCCTCTGCTTTTCTTCCTGGTTTGGGTTTGCTGCTCACATAGACTCTGGGTGATGTATCTGGCTCCAGACTCCCCTCATCACAAACTGTACCAATAAATGGTGTTATGTCACTCAGTTTGGCCGGGCCTGTGCACAAATTGGATTTTGACATAGAGTGTTATACTGATGGATGAATAGTTTGCTGTAAGCTGGTCTGTAAATTCAGCTTTAAGGCTTGGGTCAAGGTGTGTGTTTTGTACTTAGCAGGAGAAATATACCTTGATGTCACACTTGGTAAGGAGTGATTTGGGTGTGCTTTTTTTGCAGTAGGGTGGCTATTTTTGTTTTGGACAATATACAGCAGCTTGGTATTTATCGTATTTATGTGTCATAGGGAGGATACCATACCAGAGAACAATGGCCCATTTGTTCAGTTTCGCTTTGATTGGAATATGCCTTATAAAGGAGTGGGCATGATTTAATAGATGTGGGGTTTTCTGTGCAAATGTATTTTTCTAATTTTGGGGCTTCATTGTTTAGTAGTAGAATAACGGCCCGATCGTTTACATAAGAGGCCCCTTAGTCTTCACAGCAGCTGCCACCAAATAGCTGTTTATAGTATTATGAGCGATTTGCGATTTCATTTGCCAAAGAAAGCATCAAATTGGAAAAACCCCTCTCTGAACAGGGGAGGTGGGTTGAGACAGACTTACAACACAGTCTGAACCTCTGCGAGGGCGTCTTCAAGAAGTTTTAGCTTATAAACGTAAAGTACCATTGTTAGGTAATGTCTACAGAAATAATGGAATAAATATTAGAGCTCCTGATCCTGTAAAGAAGTGATGTTGTTGCTGTTCTCTCTGTTTTCAGGTCAAGCCACTAGCAGGGGGTCTGATGGAATCAGTATGGGGGGTCTCCAGTCCGTCCTGGATGAATCGGTGTCCCCCGCTTTTGGCGCCACCATCATCATCATCGTCACGGTGATCATGTCCGGCAGTGCCTACCTCTGCTTCTTAAAGTACGTCTGCGGCGGCTGCTGCAGGCCTACGCAGGTGGCTCCCGCTGTGGACATGGATCCCAACAAGGTCGAAGAGCAAGTATAGCAAGATGGAGAGAATCACAGACGGAGAAGAGATGCCCCACAATGAATGATAGACACAAGCAACATTTTTCATTTGCTCTGTGTGACTCTTTCATGTCACAGCATGAGCCAAGGATGCTAAACAAGTGTTTTTCTGGCCTGGGTACATCTACAGCACCTGTCACCTGCTGGTTGCTCTTTCATCAGATGATTTCCGTCTTGACATTGGACTGTGGGACAGTTTGGGTTGTTTTATCTTTTACTTTTGGGGAATGATAATCAGCCAGGATGTTGCAGGTGACAACAGGAGCTTGGCTGGGCAAAAAGAAAGCAAAAAACAGTGGCTTGACTTGGCTAGTACATGATCTGCAACCTGTTGTTAGGAGACAGTCCACCAAGAGCATGCAGCAGCCTTCGTTTGAGGCCCTGATATAGCATTATGGTATAAATGACTGAAAAGAGTTTCAAGAACATCATGGGCATGACACTGAGGGTGTGACTCAGTCTGTAGCAAAGGACATCAAGAAGGTCTGTTGCCCAGTAACGAGGCTTGGATTAAAACAACAGCATGAACGTGCTGTTGCACAGGAAGGAGAGAGCTTTTATGGCAAGGTGCATTAAGCGTACTGTGAAAAGAATCCTGAAGGAGGGCTGCCCTGCAAGCTCTGCAGGACCTTGTGATCTGGGCACACACAAGATCACACAAGAATACAGCACTGACATCTGTACAACTGTACAACTATGTTGGAGGGATCCACAGTACTAGTCATACTAAGAATTGTTGTTTGTATTTGTGTAAGTATTTTTGAAGCTGCTTACTACACCCAGAATCACTGGTTTCTGCAACTTCACCCAGATTCTCATAGTGTTCCTATGATCAAGGCGCCTGTCCCACATCTCGAAATGTGACGCTGAAGATTTAATTAAGTCAGCTTTCCAGACTCTTTGCTGACATAGGCCAGTTCATTTGAAATTGTTAATCACTCATCTTTCTTGCAGCCTCATACATGCGCTCCTCCTCCAAAGAGATGCAGATCTCCGCATTTGAGCTAAAGGCCACAAAGATATTCTTTGAGTTACCTGTCGAGAATGTGGAGGAGCTAATCATCTGTACTTCTGCCGTGGATGAACTTGCACAACCATGAATCGTCACTCAGTGCTTCAAAATACACAAAGTGGACGTATTAGATGAATAAAAATAGGAAGGCAGGAAGTAAAAACACATGGGAAAAAACAAGGAAGGAACTTTCAAAATAATTCAAGAAGAGAAAAAGAGAAGGAAAACCAAACGGGATTACAGAAGATTTTCAAAACTTGATCTTGGGGGTCTGCTGGAGAGAAAAGATGCCCTTGGCCTTGCTTTTATATAAAACTCAATCTCATGGATACAGAAAAAGGTTCAGAAGACAATATCCTGCCATGTGGAGCACAATCCTACCACACAGGTGGGTGTACTAAAGGCATGGGAATGAAGGATCAGCATGAGTGGTTGGTGTCCACGCTGGAGGAAAAAAGAGTGAGAGAGAGAGACTGGCTGGGTTAAGGAGGGTAATGGGTTCAAAGGTGACCAGGAAGGCATACACAAGCTAAGGGTACTTAACTTAATTGAAGTGTAAAACAATAAAAGCTAAATATGTAATAAAAGAAATGTGGTCATAAAAAATAAGAGATAAACGCATGAAGGACCAAAACACATCAAAGTTGTGCTTTAAAATGAACATTTAACATTATTAATGTAATTTCTTCCTGACAAAATGGTCACATTATTTCTTTATTGTCTTATTCGAAGCATGTCTTAGTTAATGATTAATGCTGGAATGAGTTACAGCCACTTCTTATTATTGGAATGTGATGTTAGCCACATAACTGAAAGACATTTGAGTATCAACGTATTGATGTTGGAGTACCAAGAAGATAAAAACCAGGTAAGCATTTGGAATGCAGAACTCAAAAATGTATTTGACCAACCTTGATAAAGCTAACAACTAGTACCATAGCCCTTACAGTACATTGCTCTAAAAAACAAATCCAAAACAAAGACGACTGGAATCTTCACACTTTACAAAATGCAGTCTGAAACCCGGCCTGAAACCCCCAGAGCAAGCATGAAAGCGACGGTGGCAAGGAAAAAGTCCCTTTTAACAGGAAGAAACCTTGAGCAGAACCCAGCTCATATGGAGGGACCCATCTGCCTAAGGCCAGCCAGGTAGAGACAGAAAGAGAGGATAGGAGGAACAAGATAAACATACTGTACAGTGCATGTGTCATAGATACATCTGACTAAAGTGTACATGTAGAATCTAATGCTGATGATGTTACATGACAGTTTGAGAATATAAGAGTTATCATAGGAATCATATCAAGCTAAAACTGGGGTAATATCTCTTGCTCATTCCTGTCAGTGCTCTTGCTGCAGCATTTTAAATCAGTGAGCTTCAAGTATGTGGACAGCCAAACAGCAATGACTTACAGCAAACCAACCTGGAAGACACAAATGCATGAACTCATTTTTGAACAGTCATGGTTACATGCGTTATGTGCAAATTAAAGGACATATCCTCGTCAAGTATAACACCATGGTCTGTTCAGGTTAACCATGCATGTACTGTTTCTTTTATTTTACAATTCTGTGTTTTTCTAATTTTACTTAGCTGGCTTTATGGAATGCTCTTTCAAATCATCTCTGACTAAAGCAGCGTGCGAACTGTGTCCGAACTACTGTATATAAACTACATTACCCAGACTTTGCTGTGCTGTTTAGTCCATGGTCAGAGACTTCCTGTGTTTCCACACCACATTCAAAATCTACAGAATGTACCTCCCATGTCGTTGAGTGTCTTTTTATTATGACAGGTTAGATTAGATTGGTGGTTAGGTTTTTATGACTCGCTTTTCCATGTTTTAGTGTCTTATTTACCATCTTTTATGGCTCGTGTCTCTGTTTTATGATATGATATGTTTACTGTGATGCACGTTGTCATTTTTATCTGTGAAAATTGCTAAATATATAAACTCACTGGATAGCAGGTAAAGCTAGTGTTCATACTTGATGCGCAGCCGCTGGCGTGGGGTGGACCTGACGTGATTCAACACACACACTCAGTCTGAGTCATTCAGTTGTGCTCATTTTTTAGCACGAGAGAACAATGTTGATTTTATTTCAGGTAAAAAAAAAAAAATACCTGCCATGATCTGTTCAAGCCACAACCCACACAGCTTTCTACTGCAGCACCTGCTTTGCACTAGTTTAATACTGGTGAGCAGATTGAGTCAAGCATGCAGAAAAAAAATCTGATCATATTTTAACTTTTAGAATTCACTGGTAAACTTATTATTTACTACAGATGCATCTGTTTACTAATCATTTATGCATTAAAAAAAACACAGAACTGGTGCATTAAAGGGGAAGTAGACCAAAGGGAACAGAGCAAACAACTAAACGCTGTGCAGTTAAAGATTATTGCCCAGCGTTCATGCTCTTATCTCACTTTCTATCCTGTATTAGCTTTTGTTCTTCTCTCTGTTTTTGTCATGCTGTAATTAATGTAACTTGCTGTTAAACAAAAAAGGGATGAATCTGTACAATCACTGAACTCAGACAAGAACACACATGGAATGAATGTTCATCTTTTACTTAAATTTATTAGGGTGACAAGAAAGAACAGCCCTGTGTAATACATGAGTATATGATTTGGCACAGCGTCATCAGCAGTCTTATTTATCCAGACTGATCAGTCCCCCTGTTAGGGAATTGGTGATCAGGCTATCATTCTTTCTGCTAACTCCAGCTGGTCACAGCTCTGGATGAAGTGTGAGTCAGAAAGAATACCGAAAGCTGGAAGCAGGTGAGAGTTCAATGCAATGGAGGGTTTATCTGTGTGTGCTTTTTATGGTGGGTGAGTCTGTGTGTGTAGAACGTAGATAACCAGATTATTTTGGTTGATTCTTTTTGTGTGCACTTTTCTTATTGTATCTGTCGCCTTGTTATGAACCTTTCACTCGGCCCTCCAGCTTTCGGTTTACTTTCAGGATCTGCACTCTTCAGTCCGCAACGCCTCTACCTCCTGTGTTGGATGGGGAATCGAGGCGGGTTTGGCACTCATTCTTCCCTCTTTTTTCACTGCACAGACAGAGGGAGAGGGAGAAACAGAGGTTGAGTAACCATGAAAAATGGAATGCAGAGATTTATTTTTTATTATTTCCACCCCGCACTCCATTTTTCTCTGTACAATTTCGATGCGTTTCACCCATTTCTTACTGCAGCCACAGAAATCAGACATCCACGTTTGTTCAAAATGATCATTCGCAGCAACTGATGTAACAGTCAGTCGTTTATTTCAGTCACCGGTAGATTCTACCGCCAGCTGCTCAGTGTCTCATCAGACTGACTGCCAGTCATGCAGTGCGAAAACGGCTAGCTCTAGATAGAAACTAACAGCTCTGTGAGCGGGTTGAAAATTGGCCCCATTTTAGAACTGTAAGGGGGCCTTATATGTGCACTTAAGGTGTCACCAATGACCATGTGCGTAGGCAGCAAACCACATAAGCAAAAATGGTCGCAATCTGAGCTGCAGAACAAGTCATCCACCTGCTCTCTTTCCTCATATTATAATACATTTTTATTACAATAAACACAAAAAGTAAAGTAGTAAAACAATCGTTCATAGACAGTTGTGGGATGCTCCGTTGTTATTTCTTCATCACTTGCAGGTTAGGAGTCGGGAGTCAATTCTAAATGTGGCAGTTGAATTTGGAAACATTTGCTCTGAACAGAGAACATGCATTCAGAGGAGCTAGCTGTGCCAGGGAAATGAACAGCAGGAAGACTACAAGTGGCCTAGAGATGCATACAAACTGAAAATAAATACCACTCCTAACTTTGATTTACCTTAAAATCAAACCAATTTTTTTAACCAATCATGGGTAGATGAAGTGCCATTATAAATCGATAGGAGAGGGTGTGAATTGCTGGTGAGAATTTAACATGGCCATTATCTTAATAAACATGTCATTCATAATCATGGTTCTCTCTGAGGGGAAATGATGGACCCCGTTTGTTCATCCAGTGTGGCTTCCAGGCTGATGCATGCTTCTCTGCCTGTGGTGTGAATAGTGCAGCTGCTACTCTGGATCTGGATTCAGTGATTCAGGAGGCCCCAGGGGAAATTTGTGTGGGGTGGTGCCCATCTCAGCTTCAGCTGGTGGAGTCAAGGCAGTTGCCAGTCTTCTATCAATGCTGGTATAGGCAGCAGGTGCCCTCCCAATGGTTGAGAGAGGCATCGAACTGGAAAAGACTTGCCTGGAGCTATTGTCAATAACGACAGCTTTAGAGCAGGCGGTCACTTCTACTGAGAGAGAGCGTTTTATTTCCTAAACCTAATGCAAATCTGTCTCATATAGGGAAGTGACATCTCTAACTCTTCAAATTACTGGTCGGATTACTTTGCAAATTAGGCAACCACAAATGGAAGACAGCAGGACCCAATTAAAGATATTACGTCTTCACTTTTCTTTCTTTGTCCTGTAGCAGGAAGTGGTGTCACGCGTCTGATTTCAGTCACATGAGGATCCGGAGTCACCTCAGGTTTTCTTTACAGAATACAGCAAGTTAAGTAACTCTGCCCCACATCCCATAGTGATCTATGGAACACCAGCTGCACTTACTCACTGTCTTGTATGTAATTTGATTGTAAACAAATGTGTCAATGTAATTTTTGCATTATTTTACGCCACACTGAACATGAAGTCTCCTGTCTGATGTTATTCATATTACCATGAATAAGTTAAACGTTACAATCTTTGTGTTAAATAAAAAAGATTTACACTTCATGATCATTTGTACTTAACCCACCTTTTGCCTGTTTACATGATGTGGTGCCTTTGCTCTCTGGCTGCTCCTCGCCTCCCACTGCAGCCCGAACCTTCCGCACCACATACCTACAGGCTGTAAGCAGAAAGGATGACATGTTCACGTATAATCACACTCAACTCAGCTTTCATGAAACCATCCCACGGGTTACACACAACAACATTAACACTACACCGATCGGGCATAACATTATGACCTAATATCCTAATATTGTGTAGGTCTCCCTTGTGTCTCCAAAACAGTTGTCAGAGTGTTATTAGTGGGGGCCTTTGGGTCCTATGGGTTGAGGGGAAGGGCCTCTGTGGATCATCCTACAGATACTTGATCAGTTTGGGATCTAGTGAAGTTGGAGGCCAGGTCAACACTTAATCATTTAGCAATTAGCAATTAGCAATGCTTAGATTTGAGATACATGGATGTTTCATTTTCCTGACACTTTTGATTACTCAGCTATATTTTACAGCTCTAGCAGGAAGTTGTATATAGTTGAGTAATGGTTCAATAAAAGCCTCATATATAAATCAAACATCACAGCAGTACAGTTGCCTCTAGAATTTGTCAACAGTAAAGTGAAACCAATGTTTTTGCTACTATAGGCTCTTGAATTTGAGATCAAAATACGAGACAGTGTTTTTTTTTTTTTTATTGTATAGTACAGAGTTTAATTCTTAACGTTCCTGTTTTATTGATGTACTGAAATATTTTCTCAGTGTCTTTGTTTTGCTTTCACAATTATCAAAATCTTTCTGGAGGCATTTAACAGATCCAGGAGCAGACAAGCCTGTACTTCCTGATGGGGAAATGCTGAGTCACTGTAGCAGCTTATCCAAGAAGAACACTCCCCCTGCCTTCTTTAACTTTCTACCTGTTCACATCTCTGTGTGAAGCCAGTTGCTTCATAAAACAAAAGAACCCAAGAAATAGGGAGAAAATAAAATGTATTTCCGCGATGTGATTTTGATTTCAAGTTTTCATTTAGGTTTATGTCATTTGGTGACAAACAAGTGAATGCAATGAATTTACTGGTTGAACTGGGAAGCAAATACCAAAAACGTGGATTTAAAATCAGCAAGGACTTACCATTAACGATCATTCACACCATGTCTCTCAGGTTTCTAGGTCTCTACCAGGTCTCTACCAGGTCAAAATGCAGCCTCAGTGATGTGTAGAGTCCCGAACAAAGCTGTTTATGTCTCTGTTGGCACTCAGATCTGAAACTGGATCTCTTCCTCAATAACAAGTTAATCCCTCCTCTGGCATATGTGCCCCACCCCTTCTGTGGTGAGATATCAATTGGGCAGCTGTCCTCCAGAGGAGGAAGAATTCCCTCTTCTTATTAGTTTAAACTGGAATGTCATGGTCAGCTGTTACTCAGAGTATATTTGTAGACAAATATTTCATAGTGGATGAGGTCAGTACCATTAACCATTACCCAAATGAGTATTGCAATGATCCATCCATGGCTGTTTTTCACGTTTTGGCAGACCCAAATCAATTATAGTCTTTGGCTGTAGCTACTCAGTGGACTTAACCTTTGATATGTTTCGATAAACAAGACAAGTGTATCTTCACTTGGTTCATAATTGACAGGACTAGACAGAGATAAAAGTGGAAGATAAAATATAATATTGATTACATAAGTCGTTATCATCTGCAAATGTCTCTGTCATCCATTATTACTTACGCTGACACTAAAAATGGGATTTATGGCTCTTTGAAGGGAGCCGGATCTTGAGGAGCAGTACAAAAGACTGGCTCACAGTCATCTATGTTTTTGAAGTCAACTAGGGTTTTTTTTTTGTTGTTGTTTTAAAATCAAAGAAACAACCACTGGTAGCAAACATTCCACAAAGTGGTGCCATATCCCCATGCTTTGCCAGTGAAATCACCATTTTGAATTTTCCCTCACCTAAAAAGGTAGCGTCACAATAAAAATGCAGGCTACAGGTAACTTCCATACAAAATAACTTCACTGTAAAAAAAAATCCACACAAGAACCAAATGCTGCTACGTTTCTGCTGCCAATTTTCCTTTGGCTCTGTTTTTTTTTTTTTTTTTTTTTTCTCCACGCTGCAAATATCTCCTCCTCCTCCTTCCTGAAAATCTAGCTCCGCTCCAATCACCTGACTCTGGCGGTGCTCACACATTAGTGTTCACGTGAACACACTGGTGACATGTGAAGAAAGCTTGGGTAATTTGCATATGAGAAGGCCTCAAACGAAACCGAGTCTTACCATTCACTTATAAGACTGACTCGTTCGCTAACGCCACATCACTGACACACTTACTTACATTATTCCTCTCCTGAACAATTTAAGTCCCTTCAGCGGCTCAGCCTTTACCTTCAAACAGGCCAGCTGACAGTCTTGCCTGGGCCCGGGACGAGATCATTAATTAATAAATTCTATATAGAGCACTTGTATCACAGCCAGTGGAACAAGTCAACCTGAGCATCAGATTCTAAAAAGTCTGAAGCCAAAAGATATACATACAATATTGTATACATGTTTGATGGCATGGTGAATGGACAACTTGCTCTGGATAAACAAAGGTTGAATAAAGCTTTATATGAGAAAGTAAATGGGGGAGACACTGTAATATTTAAAAAGTAGATAATATTATATGGTCATACCTGTATACTGCATGACAAAATAAAACATACTGACACCTTCAACATTAAAACCACGGACAGGAGAAGTGAAGAGCACTGATCATCTTGTGACAATCCAGTGTTCTGCTGGTTAACGTTTGGACCTGGCATTCATGTGGATGTTACTTAGACATGTAGCACCCACCTAGACCAGAGCAGGCACACACATGGTTTACGAACAACTAAAAAAAACACAAAGAACAGCACAAGGTGTTGACCTGGCCTCCAAATTCACTAGATCCCAAACTGATCAAGTATCTGTGGGATGATCCACAGAGGCCCCTCCCCTCAACCCATAGGACCCAAAGGAGCCCACTAACAACATCCCAGACGTCACAGGACACCCTCAGACGGACCATGTGCATTCCCTGATCAGTCACAACTGTTTTGGAGGCACAAGGGAGACCTACACAATATTAGGAAGGTGGTCATAATGTTATGCCTGGTTAGCGTAAGATTGTGTAGTGCAGAGAAATAAAGGTTGTACTATATTCTGCCTTCAGTGAACAGTGTTGAGTAGCTAGACCCTAGCTGGGTGGATTTTCCAGTGCAACGGGCAATCATTCTGTCTTTTAAAATGTTTTCATGCTTTGGGAAGCACCAATCACATCCAAATGAATCCAGCAGAAAAAATACTTGAAACATTCAACCATGATTTTACTCATCATCACACAGAGGCTTACAATTATTTCACTAAGTAAAAAAAAATGTTGATTGTTATTTAACAATTCCTCCATCAAATTATATTCAATGTTACTTATTTTAACAGAGCTTTTGCAGTAAGTCTTCTGTCTTTATTGCCTGCTCGGTGTGTCCTTAATTGCCCCCTGGTAGTAGAGGCAAACAAACAAAAAACCCCACAAAAAATATCTGGCTGGCTGGGCAAAAAAAAAAAAAAAACGCACCTTTTTTATAAAATGGAAGCAATCGCAAAAAAGTAAAGCGAAACCAGCAGTTGCCGTGGAGGGAGCAGTGTTAAAAATACAACATAGTAACACAAGCATGAGTTTGTTAATACTGTTGGGCTTACATTTATTTCACTAAAATGTATTAGTCTCCCCTAACTTTCTTAATAACTGAATAAGAAATGTGGGGTGAGTTGAAATGGTTACAGCTTTAGAACAGGAAGAAAACAAAAGAAAACATTTGAGGAACCATGTTCTTGAGGATTTGGAGGTTATTGTTTAAAAGTGCAGAGAAATGATTAGTTAGAATGTATATGCTATAAAAGATCCAATTGTCTTATCAGCATTAGCAGTGTTCTTGACTCAGATCAACTACATGTGGCAATTTTCCTAAAACTAAGTAGTCGTATGGCAAGGCCACTGCATTTAAAGGCACACACAAATTGGCCTTTTAATTGTAGTATTTTACAGCTATGCTTATAAAAGGTGCAAAAGGACTGCTGCTTCTGTGAATACATGTCTAAAAATTGACGTTTACATACTTGGAAGCAAACGAGTATCTGAGCAGTCTGCGAAGTGTCTTTGCTGGAATATCAGTGAAATGAGTTTTAACCTTGCTTATCGGTCTCAGCACAGTGTGTGGAGACATCGGTGGGAGCGTCTCCAACAGTTCAAACATCAGCTCTGACGACCACAACAGCAAATAACCATCAAAGGCAGAGGAGACGGTAGTGCAGGAGCAGAGAGAGGGCGGCTGTTGTCATTCTAGTTTGAACTCCTCGTAATGCTTGAGAGTACATTATAGCCCTCCTCATTGTGGCCTGTAGAGGGGATGGAAATGTGACGCGCCGGCAGTGGTTCCAGAAGATACTACAGGAGGGACAGACATCAATCAGTCATTATTACCTCAACAGTAATACAAGGTACTGTTACTTTGTGTGTGTGCTGACCTCCTGAACAGTACGGAGATCCACTGAGAATGACGCTGTCAACATGTACAGGGTTTGTTCACATTCTGAATAATCCATCATATGTACATGAATGTTAGTGACCCACTATCATTATTTAGTCTGTACTAAGCACTAAATCAGTGCCATCTTACAGCCAGAGTCTGCGCAGTACGGTCTGAGAGTGGAACCAGACATACTTCCTCCAGACTCACTCATGTTTACGTTTAATTAATACTGTGCTCTATACCTACGCTGTACTTATCTAATAAACTGCCTTATTAACTAACTAACTTATTGTCAGAGTGTACATTCAAGGTGACCAAGTGGTTGTGTGGTCAGTGTGTTGAACAGTGTCAGTGCTCACTTGTGGGATCTCATATTGGGGTTGCAGCCACTGTTTGATTTTCTTCCGTTGGAATATGTAGACGTATGCTGAAACTGCTATCACTGTGACCAGGATGAAAAGCAGCCCAGGTACAAGTATCGCAGTTTTGGTTGAGTCTTCTGGTAAAAGGGAAAATACAAAAAAAATAGTCAGTACCATACACAATACAAGCAATTACCAGTTTTGTCAATTTTCCCAACTTTATGAGATGGAAAACTTCTGCTGTTTCAACATAACAAAGGCATTTGGACTTAACTCTACATTAAGAAGATCCTACCACTCCTCATATCACCTGTAAAAGTGTTTAAAGCTAGGATTTAAAGAATTCTTAAGTGGTGTGTGTTGGACTAGTGCAGTAACAGCTTCAAATACAGCTCTTACTTGAAAAAGGAATATCTTCACACTGGATACAGCTGGCCAGGCCGACAGGATTGTCATAAATAACATACTCCACACGAGTACAGTAGCGCTGTCCCGCCTCCAGATCGTTGATAGACATCGAGGAATCAGTGTCGGAATGCTCCTGTTGAAAGAATTGCAGAATTTGGATAAAATTCACAGACATAATGCATTGGTGGACTATGTAAGAGCAGAAGTGTATAGATTTGTATTACAATAATTATTACTCGCTATATGAATATTAATCGTTTGAATATCTTCTCATTCTAATAATTAAAATTCACATAGCAACTATTAATTCATGTAAAAATGTCTTAATAACAACAGGTCTCCAAGTGTATTCTTAACTATTTCAGACACAGCAGTCAGCAGTACAGAGAAAAGTGTAAAGCTGCAGCTTGTAAATCTTGCAAATCTGATTAATAGTTAAATGATAACTATAATCAAAAGACAAATAAAACTTTCTTCCACCTTCCAGTGTGTCCCATGTTTGGTGCTCTCGTGCAAACTCCAAACGGGCAATTTTGTGCCGTTGAAGGAGACAAGGTCTTTGAAGACGTTCTTTTGTTCTTAAAACCCTTCTCTCACAGATGCCGTCTAATGGTTATGGGACTGCAGTTGGCACCAGTGACAAGCTTAATCTGGGCCGAGGATCGTCCCGTGTCTTGACGAACAGCCACCAGGAACCTCTGGCTCAGGGCAGGTGAATTTCTTTTTTTTTTTCCATAACCCTCAGGATCTTTTAAGAAGTTTAAAATGACTGTCCTACTGCGTCCAACCTCAGCAGCATTGGCACGCTGCGAGAGGCCTTGCTGGTGCAGCTCAACAATCTGACTGTGTTCAAAGAGAGAACGCTTTTTTGCCTTTGTCATCAGGAGGTCATGACAGTCAGGGCAACTGACAGGAAATTACACTGAATCCACATTTTTGCGAAGATTTTGGCTTTTAAAGGCTGTGGTCTTAAACCTTTGATCAGCTGATGAACAGCCTGTTTCAGTCTAATGATTGTTTGCATAAATTGTCTCACTCCCATTTCTTCTTTTTGCATTTTGAAGCACTACTTAGAACCTTCTTAAGATCCAACAGTGCAAAATGTAAATTCTTGCAATTTTTCAACTAGTCTTAAAATTTTGATCAGGACAGTATATTCATTATTAACATTTATTTAACGGTAATAAATGAAAACACAGCATATACGTCTCATCTAAACTAATCTAATCAGTTCGTGACAGAAAGAATGTTCTTCCTCTGATCTCTATGTGCCACATGCACGACTTGAATGTATGATGCAGGACAAAGGAATCTGTTCAGCGGGAGATTTAACTCTACCCTGCTCACGTGTAGTTAATAATTATAACAATAATTCATGTTGCATTCATCCCACATGGGGAAGTTCTTTTTCTGCATTAGATACAGCAGCATTCAGGTTGCTCACAACTGAACCAAACACTTACAGAAGAAGACCCCTTACAAAATGTATATAAAATGTTTACCTCCAGTGTGTGCCCCTCCTTGCCAAAGTACACTCTGTGTTTTGCAAATCCTGCATGTTTCTCATCCAGCTTGGGGTTCTTGCGCAGATGTATAGTTAGGGAGTTAGGCCGGGCCGTCAAACTGACCTCAGGAGTACAGGTGTCCTCTGGAAGTGCACAGTGAGTGTTGACAGACAGGAATGATGTGTCATTATTAGGGCTGGGTGATAAAACGATAAAGATATCTATCACATCATCATGACACCCTGAAGTCCGCCTTGGTCATTATCAAGACCAAAGATACTAGGGGTGTGCAAAAAAATCGATTCTCATAAGAATCGCGATTCTCATTTACTCCGATTCAGAATCGATTTAAAATGTCCCAAAATCGATTTATTTAAAAAAATATATAATAATAAAAATCCGCTGGCTGTCGACTTTTATTTTGAAACGACGCGGGAGTCGGGGCGTCATGACATCACCACGCAGCCTGTTCTGAACACATGCATGCGCGGAAACCACCAAAACAAGGAGAAAACTACACTAATGGAGGAGGAAAGAGAGATTCAACCGGCCCCGTCCTCGTTGAAGGCAAAGATTTGGACTCATTTTGGTTTTTACCGAATGCCTGGAAAGACCGAGCTTGACATGAGCTTCATAGTTTGCAGGATTTGCAAAAGTAAGATTAAACACTTCGGGAACACCACAAATGCGCGGGCTCACATCACCAGGCATCACCCAGAGTTAATGGACACGGCACAGAGTCAGCCACCAGCGGCAGACCAACGCACACTGCATTGCTTCACCAAACTCTCTGCCAACTCCGAGCGGGCAAAAAAAATAACCAGGTCTATCGCCTGCTTCATCGCCAAAGACTTACGACCTTACAGTGTGGTGGAGAACGAGGGGTTTATTTGCATGTTGCAGGCAGCGGAGCCCAGGTCTTTTTTTTATAAAGAGGCATTTCTTATTTTTGTTACTTAACAGTTGTAATAAATCCATCTGAGCAGAGATACATGTTTAAAACGTAATAAATGTGAAACAGACAGTTTAATGTCTCCATTTGTCATTCTCTCGCAAAGCAGACTGGAGTAGATCATGAGGATCCTTTGCACACCTATAGATTGAAGCAGAAATCATTATGAATCAAATAGTTTTGAATCGAAAATCGATTTGAATCGAAAATCGATTTTAAATCGAATCGTAGCCCCAAAAATCGTAATCGAATCGAATCGTGAGATGGTAGAAGATTCCCACCCCTAAAAGATACCGCCACTGATCTTCAGGCATCAAAAGGTGAGTGTTCATAAAGACAGACATGGAAGAATAGATAAAAAAAAAAAAAATACATTCTAAAACTAGAAATAACTATACATGTTGCATGAATAGGCAAACTCACATGACTATCAACAACCTTGATGACTTAATATACTACAAATACCACAACTACAACCCAGGAATCAGCCTAACACAATAATTCTGATGAAGTCAAAAATGATTTCTGTAGCTGTTTTTAAGGTTAGGATGTTTAACTCCTAGAATTACACTCCATGATATCAAGTCAATATTTCTGTTTTTGAGAGAGGGCGATTCTAGGACTGAAACCTGTCACTTCCTGACTTTGTATCTGTGTCAATTAGGGCTGGGCTGAAAAATGTATCACGATATAAGTGATTCATATCAGTCGAAATCGATAATTATTGATTCTTTTATTTTTTTAACCTATTCTACCCAGACTTCTCAACTGTGCTAAGCTGCATCCGTTATTTCTTTATATCGCTATCGTTTTGTCGTGTGGCACTGCTGCAGTGCGCTAGACTTTTTGTTTGTCATTTTGACTGACAGGGTCATAAAAATCCCGTCATTACCCCTTTTTATCTGTCATTTTAGTTGTAAAAATGATAACAATGACATATTCAACAGCATTTAAATTTCATTCATTTTTAATTAATTCAGTAGCGATGGGAATAAATATTCGGTTGATATAACCGGCCATGAAAGACGACTCGAGAATCATAAATCTAGAGTCTATTTAACCGTCTCAGTTGAGTCCTAGCACGTTTGATTGATAATAAATAAACGGCTCCATTCAAACATCTTACATCTCACTCAGCAGAGAAACAAAACGTACAACCCGACTTGACCAACAAACAATACACAGAGAAATGAAACTTAACTGACTCTTAACCGCTGCTCGTGGATCCCTGATTAACCCAGTCCGCAGCCACTCACTCGACCGGCAGATAAACGAAACTTAACCGACTCTTACACTACTAATCAAGAGAATCAAGAGCCAATTAATATGCTCACTCACCACCAAGTTTGCAGACATCGGTCTGACTCATGTCTGACTTAAAATAACCAAAATATTGCCAAACTGGTGACGTGATCTTTCCTTTTTTCCCCCTACAATTTCCTCTTGTGCTGTCGCACTCATACTCTGCTTTCACTCCACGCCGTTATTTTTTGTTGCTGTTGTAGTTGGCTTAGCTGGGCCATGATAGGTGGCTAAAGCTCTTCCTCTGCCTACATCCCCCAGAATGACTTGCAGTTGTGGCTCGGGGGTTACTCCTATTTTTCTCTAACGGAGTTCTAGTGAAATTATTGAACATTCTATTGAACGGATTTTCTATTGATATCGACCACATGTCTATCGCGATATATATCTTTATCGTTTCATCGTCCAGCCCCAGTGTGAATATACTGATATGCTATTGTTTGAGTGTCTGTGTGTGTGCCCACTAAGTGCTGTATGTAGAAGAGATAAGTCAAACAATCAATGCATCAACTAAACTGATGCTAACACTAGGTTTCTTACCGTTTATTCTGCAAGCGTTGACAGGTTTGGAGAAACTTCCTTGGCTCTCTGCTTGCACACGCAGTCTAACACAGGCATGCTCGACCTCAGCTTTGGGCAAAGTGACATTGCAGGAATTTGAAGATATCTGGGTGCAGGCTGGTACAGCTTTCCACTTAGTGCAATTATTGTCAGAGCTAAGGACAAGAAACAGAAACGAGAGTTTAAAACCATTATTTAAACTATGACACATAACTGCTGCCAATATGTGATTTCATAATTATTATTTGCTTGATGTCCAAAGCAGTTGTAGATTCAATGAACTGCTTAACTGTGGCAGCTCTAAAAATAGGTTGTACATAGACACTGTGTGCATTACCGCTGGCTGTTAGCTGTGTCATGGAAATAAAATCTTTCCAGTAACTTCCTCTTGGCAAAAACGAAAACGAGAAGCCTAAAATATTACTCATTGCAACAAATTCAGGATTTGGCTCCTTCAAATGACAGATGGGTATTAATAATATTTTGGTTTACGTGAACACACACACACATTACCAGAAACTAGAGATGAGACATTTGACATAGAGGCACTGATGCCTGTTTCACTTTACTGAAGCACAGTGGTTCATAACAGAGTCGAGGCTTGTATCAAATCTCCCTGATCACAAGACCAATGACGTTGGAGGCTTCATACGTGACAATGAAACATCGACTAATTCAAATAATTTACACCCCTTCATTCCTTATAAGGGACTTGCTTGGTGCTTCCCCTCGGCTTCACAGTGTTGCATAAGAACTTCTCAGAAACCTTTAGTCACACCTCCACGCCATGTTGAAATACCTGTGATCTCACATCACAGAAAAAACCTGGCACATCAACCACGTTTCAAGTACTAGGTAGTAACAGGGCACATTCAAAAGTTTTACGAGTAAATACATTCATTCATTTATGTTCTAAGATCTCTTTACAGTACAATCAAGAAGAAGCCCCAAAAGTTTCATCCTCATACTTTACTCATCCTCACTGTCAACAACATGCACAGCGCTCAGTTCATGTTCATTTGTGTAGCTGCACTGGCACTGCAACAAACTTGAACAAACAAATAACGTGTGTTCAGACTTGGAGGAAAAAAGTACTACAAGGAAAAAGTCCAGCAGCACAGACACAGGTAAGAAGACAGCTCAGTTTCTCCTGTTGAGGCAGGTCTGCATCCAGTGTGTAGCATCTTTGGTAGGGATGTGGACGTGGTGGAAGAGTACAAATACCTGGGAGTGACTATCGACGACAGACTGAACTGGAAGACCAACAGCACAGCTGTGTACAAGAAGGTCTGCAGCAGACTCTATTTCCTGAAAAGCTGCTGGAAATGTTTTACCAGTCTGTTGTGGCCAGCACCCTGTGATCTACTGGGGGAACAGCATTACAGCCAGTGACGCCTGGCTCCGTCACTGGCTGCAGACAGGATCATGGATAACCCTGACTACCCTCTCTACCCCATTCAACAGACAGACAACGGGGCACCATCTCCAGAAGTCTCAGACTTCGTTGTTGCAAGGAACGCTACAGGAAACCTTTCCTCCCTCAAGCCATCAGTCTGTAGATCTCCTCATCTGTGTGTGACAGATGACACTCTGGACTGGACTTATTGCTACTGCACATATAATGAAAATGTGTTCTTATCTGAGTATGTATGCTGAATGCCTGTACACTACTGCTGCAACAGTGAAAGTACCCAGTTTGGGATTAATAAAGTATCCATCTGACTATATAGAGTCAGGCACTGGCATGATGATGATGTTGAGCTTCAAAACTGCTCAGCCGGAAACCGTTAGCTGATATCAGGGTGGGTTTGTCCGTAGACCTCACCTGCAGTACTGAATGGTGTAAGTGGTGTTCCTGCTGTCCTCTGTGGCAGGATCCCATGTCATCTCCCACTGATCAACACGGACATTCAGTGGTGGTGGTGGTGGTGGTCTCTCCTTAGACAATACTGGAACACAAATAATAACAATTTGTGGCAAAGGGTGATGGCAGAAAAAATATTCCTGATTTGACTTTCCACCGCTTTAGGAAAGTACAGGGTAAGTTTTCCAATTTTTCCAGTCCACTTCCTCATTTCGTTAACTGTTTAACCATTTAAGATAAAATGACTAAAGCATTTGTAACAAAAAGACTACAGTCTCGGGAAAAGATGCGTGATAAAGAAGAGTTAATAGTGTGTTACTGTCAGTGGGTCTCTGGTTGCCTTTTACAAGTTAGGGCCTTTTCAGTGACGTTTAACTGTCTACTTAAAACCAAGCTTTCACAGTTAGAGTTAACAGTTAACACAACTCTGTTTACAACCAATTGTAGAGACCTGCGTGGGTTTTGACAAATGTTAGGACACTTCTTTAATGCCGCCTCATAGCATAGCAGCTACGGCTAACAACGCTAGCCAGCTAAAAACGAAACTAGGCTGAGAACTTCGATGAGGTACCTTGGAGAACGGCTTGGTAGCAGAGGAGAACAAGAAACATGGCGGCGGCGTCATTTCGTAGAGTGCAGCGAGTCCCCGGGAACATTAGTCTCCATTACAGACGTAACGTGTCTGAAGTACGGCTACAACACAACATTCGGTGTGTAACAGTCAGTGTTTAGCATTCAATGCTAGCTCATCACTTCCCAAAAGCGTGCCGAAGAGCTAGGAAGTTCCTTTTTTTGTTGTAGCCCACTTCCTGAAACGCCTCTTAAAGGAAAACTTAATAATACTAATAACACTAATACGACAACTGCTACTTATAATAATTCAACAATAATATTACTAACATAAATACTAGGCTACTACTAATAAGAGGAAGACCCAAGTACAAAAACACAAGATAAACATTAATAACAGTTCATTCACTTTATATCTAATAATAAGAATATCTCTAATAGTATCAGTGACATTATAAACCATTAGACAGCAGCTTTAAAGGGATAGTTCACCCTAGAATGATGTGAAAAAGTGTTGTCCCGGTGCAAGGCAGGCTATTACGGGCTGCTTCTAGTCCTTCGCCGGGGTAAACAAGGAAGCGAGTCTCAGTGCGAACCTTGCGCATGCGCGCTGGCAGCGGAAGAGCCGGGACAACACTCGGAGCTAATGCTACAAACATGCTTGGAATGTGGACTTATTTAATTTTTTTCGGGACAATTACGCAATTTGGGGCTTCAGCACAAGACGGACATTACATACGAGCATCATGGAGGTATTTGGATGTTTTTTTGTGTGTGTTTTTTTACGAAGAGCTCTGGTGTCCCTTTACAACCGTTGCATTGAAATGCACTGCTACACCAGTTACCCCACTGCGGTAAAGCCAGCCTCCAAGTCGGCGAACACGGTCAAGCCAGCCCCCACGTTGTTTTGCGCTTTGTCTTTATTAGAAGCGGTACGGTAAACGCGTGCAAAAACAGCCCTTCAAAATAAAAGGATCATTTATGCAAGCTGTCAATCAGTAAACGGTGAACTAATTTAAATCTAATGAAAAATATAAATAAATAGCAAATAATCATGAATTATTATTTGCAACAATGTAATAATGAATTACAATATAAAGGTAACTAAGAATATAAATATGGATATGTGTCAAATTAATATAGAACATTTAAATGAAATATACATTTTAAAGAAAACTTCTTGTTTCCACGGACTAATTCCACTTTATCCTAATAGAAGACACCCTCAGGATGTCACCCAGGAAATCTCACGCCATTCTGGTTTGGAATTTCAAAATAAAAGCCCCTTAAAATACTACATGATATTGAAATAGAAATTAAAACAAAACTGCCTGTTTCCACAGACTCTTTCCACTTCCCCATGATAGTAGACACCCTCAGGATGTCACCCAGGAAATATCAGGACATTCTGATTTAGAATTTCAAAATAAAGCACCCTTAAATTCTGTAATATTTTGCTACTGTCTACATGATATTGGAATACCAATAAAAACAAAACTGTCTGTTTCCACGGACTCTTTCCACTTCCTTCTGATAGTAGACACCCTCAGGATGTCACCCAGAAAATATCAGGCCATTCTGATTTGGAATTTCAAAATAAAGGCCTCTTAAATTGTTGTATAGTTTACATATTTGCCAGACCATTTCAGATTGCAATAAAAAGGAAACTGTCTGTTTCCACAGACTCTTTCCACTTTCCCCTGATAGTAGACACCCTCAGGATGTCACCCAGGAAATATTAGGCCATTCTGATTTGGAATTTCAAAATAAAGGCCTCTTAAATTGTTGTATATTTTACATATTTGCCAGACCATTTCAGATTGCAATAAAAAGGAAACTGTCTGTTTCCACAGACTAATTTCACTCCCCCCTAATAGTAGACACCCTCAGGATGTCACCCAGGAAATATCAGGCCATTCTGATTTGGAATTTCAAAATAAAGGCCTCTTAAATTGTTGTATAGTTTACATATTTGCCAGACCATTTCAGATTGCAATAAAAAGGAAACTGTCTGTTTCCACAGACTCTTTCCACTTTCCCCTGATAGTAGACACCCTCATGATGTCACCCAGGAAATATTAAGCCATTCTGATTTGGAATTTCAAAATAAAGGCCTCTTAAATTGTTGTATATTTTACATATTTGCCAGACCATTTCAGATTGCAATAAAAAGGAAACTGTCTGTTTCCACAGACTAATTCCACTCCCCCCTAATAGTAGACACCCTCAGGATGTCACACAGGAAATATCAGGCCATTCTGATTTGGAATTTCAAAATAAAGGCCTCTTAAATTGTTGTATAGTTTACATATTTGCCAGACCATTTCAGAATGCAATAAAAAGGAAAATAACTGTTTCCACAGACTCTTTCCACTTTCCCCTGATAGTAGACACCCTCAGGGTGTCACCCAGGAAATATTAGGCCATTCTGATTTAGAATTTCAAAATAAAGGCCTCTTAAATTGTTGTATATTTTACATATTTGCCAGACCATTTCAGACTGCAATAAAAACAAAACTGCCTGTTTCCACAGACTCTTTCCACTCCCCCCTAATAGTAGACACCCTCAGGATGTCACCCAGGAAATATCAGGCCATTCTGATTTGGAATTTCAAAATAAAGGCCTCTTAAATTGTTGTATAGTTTACATATTTGCCAGACCATTTCAGAATGCAATAAAAAGGAAAATAACTGTTTCCACAGACTCTTTCCACTTTCCCCTGATAGTAGACACCCTCAGGATGTCACACAGGAAATATCAGGCCATTCTGATTTGGAATTTCAAAATAAAGGCCTCTTAAATTGTTGTATAGTTTACATATTTGCCAGACCATTTCAGATTGCAATAAAAAGGAAACTGCCTGTTTCCACAGACTCTTTCCACTTCCCCCTGATAGTAGACACCCTCAGGATGTCACTCAGGAAATATCAGGCCATTCTGATTTAGAATTTCAAAATAAAGCACCCTTAAATTCTGTAATATTTTGCTACTGTCTACATGATTTTGGAATACCAATAAAAACAAAACTGCCCGTTTCCACGGACTCTTTCCACTACCCTCTGATAGTAGACACCCTCAGGATGTCACCCAGAAAATATCAGGCCATTCTGATTTGGAATTTCAAAATAAAGGCCTCTTAAATTGTTGTATATTTTACATATTTGCCAGACCATTTCAGAATGCAATAAAAAGGAAAATAACTGTTTCCACAGACTCTTTCCACTTTCCCCTAATAGTAGACACCCTCAGGGTGTCACCCAGGAGATATTAGGCCATTCTGATTTGGAATTTCAAAATAAAGGCCTCTTAAATTGTTGTATATTTTACATATTTGCCAGACCATTTCAGAATGCAATAAAAAGGAAAATAACTGTTTCCACAGACTCTTTCCACTTTCCCCTGATAGTAGACACCCTCAGGATGTCACCCAGGAAATATTAGGCCATTCTGATTTAGAATTTCAAAATAAAGGCCTCTTAAATTGTTGTATATTTTACATATTTGCCAGACCATTTCAGAATGCAATAAAAAGGAAAATAACTGTTTCCACAGACTCTTTCCACTTTCCCCTAATAGTAGACACCCTCAGGGTGTCACCCAGGAGATATCAGGCCATTCTGATTTGGAATTTCAAAATAAAGGCCTCTTAAATTGTTGTATATTTTACATATTTGCCAGACCATTTCAGAATGCAATAAAAAGGAAAATAACTGTTTCCACAGACTCTTTCCACTTTCCCCTGATAGTAGACACCCTCAGGATATCACCCAGGTAATATCAGGCCATTCTGATTTGGAATTTCAAAATAAAGGCCTCTTAAATTGTTGTATATTTTACATATTTGCCAGACCATTTCAGATTGTAATAAAAAGGAAACTGCCTGTTTCCACAGACTCTTTCCACTTCCCCCTGATAGTAGACACCCTCAGGATGTCACCCAGGAAATATCAAGCCATTCTGATTTGGAATTTCAAAATAAAGCACCCTTAAATTCTGTAATATTTTGCTACTGTCTACATGATTTTGGAATACCAATAAAAACAAAACTGCCTGTTTCCACAGACTCTTTCCACTTCCTCCTGATAGTAGACACCCTCAGGATGTCACACAGGAAATATCAGGCCATTCTGATTTAGAATTTCAAAATAAAGGCCTCTTAAATTGTTGTATATTTTACATATTTGCCAGACCATTTCAGATTGCAATAAAAAGGAAACTGTCTGTTTCCACAGACTAATTCCACTCCCCCCTAATAGTAGACACCCTCAGGATATCACCCAGGTAATATCAGGCCATTCTGATTTGGAATTTCAAAATAAAGGCCTCTTAAATTGTTGTATAGTTTACATATTTGCCAGACCATTTCAGATTGCAATAAAAAGGAAACTGCCTGTTTCCACAGACTCTTTCCACTTCCCCCTGATAGTAGACACCCTCAGGATGTCACTCAGGAAATATCAGGCCATTCTGATTTAGAATTTCAAAATAAAGGCCTCTTAAATTGTTGTATATTTTACATATTTGCCAGACCATTTCAGATTGCAATAAAAAGGAAAATAACTGTTTCCACAGACTCTTTCCACTTTCCCCTAATAGTAGACACCCTCAGGGTGTCACCCAGGAAACATTAGGCCATTCTGATTTGGAATTTCAAAATAAAGGCCTCTTAAATTGTTGTATATTTTACATATTTGCCAGACCATTTCAGATTGCAATAAAAAGGAAACTGTCTGTTTCCACAGACTAATTCCACTCCCCCCTAATAGTAGACACCCTCAGGATATCACCCAGGTCATATCAGGCCATTCTGATTTGGAATTTCAAAATAAAGGCCTCTTAAATTGTTGTATATTTTACATATTTGCCAGACCATTTCAGATTGTAATAAAAAGGAAACTGCCTGTTTCCACAGACTCTTTCCACTTCCCCCTGATAGTAGACACCCTCAGGATGTCACCCAGGAAATATCAAGCCATTCTGATTTGGAATTTCAAAATAAAGCACCCTTAAATTCTGTAATATTTTGCTACTGTCTACATGATTTTGGAATACCAATAAAAACAAAACTGCCTGTTTCCACAGACTCTTTCCACTTCCTCCTGATAGTAGACACCCTCAGGATGTCACACAGGAAATATCAGGCCATTCTGATTTAGAATTTCAAAATAAAGGCCTCTTAAATTGTTGTATATTTTACATATTTGCCAGACCATTTCAGATTGCAATAAAAAGGAAACTGCCTGTTTCCACAGACTCTTTCCACTTCCCTCTGACAGTAGACACCCTCAGGATGTCACCCCGGAAATATCAGGCCATTGTGATTTAGAATTTCAAAATAAAAAAGCCTTAAATTGTTGTATATTTTACATATTTGCCAGACCATTTCAGATTGCAATAAAAAGGAAATTGTCTGTTTCCACAGACTCTTTCCACTCCCCCCTGACAGTAGACACCCTCAGGATGTCACCCAGGAACTATCAGGCCATTCTGATTTGGAATTTCAAAATAAAGCACCCTTAAAGTCTGTAATACTTTGCTACTGTCTACATGATTTTGGAATACCAATAAAAACAAAACTGCCTGTTTCCACGGACTCTTTCCACTTCCCTCTGATAGTAGACACCCTCAGAATGTCATCTGGGAAATATCAGGCCATTCTGATTTGCAATTTCAAAATGAAGCCCCCTTAAATTGATTTATATTTAATATTATACCACCATGACAAGCACCTTCCTGTTTTTCAACAAGAAGTAACATTGTTTCATTAACAGTGAAGAACAGCTGCAAGAATGATTTGCAAAACAAAATTTTGAGTAATAAATAACCTACAGTAGTAATACTAATAATATTGAAAACTGATTCCAAACGTACAGCAAGTGACAAATTCAGACACACAGCAAAAAGTAGTTTTATTTCAATTCAGTTCAATTTTATTCACATAACAATACAACTCGTCTCAAGATGCTTTCCAAAACCCGGCCTGAAACCCCCAGAGCAGCCTGAAGGAGACGGTGGCAAGGAAAAACTCCCTTTTAACAGGAAGAAACCTTGAGCAGAACCCGGCTCATATGGAAGGACCCATCTGCCTAAGGCCAGCCGGGTACAGACAGAGAAAGAGAGAGAAGAAAACAGCAGGAAAAACAAGATAAACATTGTTGAACCATCTCTCACATCTCGCACTGAATCTAGAAAACAACAAAGAAAATGAACATGAACGTTATGTTAGTACTGGTGCCTATAAAATGAGATGTGTCACTATGCAAACTGTAAATATCAGGCTTTTATTATTTAGATTTTCTAATTAAAGTCCCCTTAAATTGTTTTTTAGTTTATATATTTGCTAAACAATTTCTGATTGCAATAAAAAAGAAAACTGCCTGTTTGCCACTAGCTGCCAAATCAAGACACACAACAAAAAGTATGACAGTTCAAAATCTCACAAAAGATATTTAAGGGCACAGGGGGCAATTCCAGGCATCTGCCCTGGCCTTTTCCAGATCCTTGATGTCCATTCCCAGGTACTGTTCGTGGAACCATCTCTCACAAAAATACCAAGGGGAAATCATAGATTATCATGAACGTTATGTTTGTAGTGGTATCTACTGTATAAAAGGGGATGCATAACTACGCAAATTGTTCTCTGTTTAATGACTGTTCAGACAAAAAGAAACATTTTTTCGCCACAAAACTCTGACATCCCAACATCCACAGAAGCTAAAAAAAAAGTACAATCTGACATCAGTCCTTTATCCCCATCGTGACAGAGTTTAAGAAGTAAAAAAAAAAATAGATTAACTTACCCAGTTAGTCAAAGGAGGCCCAGATTCAGGAGGCTTTGTCATTGAGCACATGGCACAATTACTGGTCAAATCAAACACTAAAATACACAAAACCAAATAGTTTGGCAAACCCAGCACGTCCTTTGCCTTGCTTTGATAACACTTTTTTAAATAACATAATATTATTAAAAAATAAAGACTCAGACGATTTATGTTAACGTGTACTAACAAACCAAAATCTATAAATATAATTATCTAAATCCATAAATTCTGTTAATATCCTGCTATGTTTATGCCCGTGCAGATCCTCCATGCCTTAGCATGCCTTTTTTTTTTTACTATTCCTTCTTCCATCCAGCCTTCCACATTCACCTGTACAGCTAACACACTTGCAAGTTTTTACAGTATGCATTGATTTCTGTATGTATTTAACTGCATACTTTTTCATCAGTATTGTTGTGAACTTGTGATCCTGGCCTTCTGTTTTAATGTTTTTTTAATTTCAGGAATACTTTATTGTTCTTTCTTTTTAAAATAATAATAGCAAAATAATAATAGCAAACTATCATTAATATATCAGTACACAGTAGAATTAGTCCGTGGAAACAAGCAGATTCCTCATGTAGAAAGTAGCAAAATATTAAAGAACTAAAGGGGCCTTTATTATGGAATTCCCGATATACAGTATGTAAAATAAAAAACTATTTAGGAGGACTTTATTTTAAAATTCCAAATCACAATGGCCTGATATGTTCTGGGTGACATCCTGAGAGTGTCTACTATCAGGGGGAATTGGAAAGAGTATGTGGAAACAAGCAGTTTGGTTTTTATTGGTATTTTAAAATCATGTAGACAGTAGCAAAATATTACAGTATTTAAGGGTGCTTTATTTTGAAATTCCAAATCAGAATGGCTTGATATCTCCTGGGTGACATCCTGAGGGTGTCTACTATCAGGGGGGAGTGAAAAGAGTCTGTGGAAACAGGCAGCTTTGTTTTTATTGCAATCTGAAATGGTCTGGCAAATACGTAAAATATACAACAATTTAAGAGGCCTTTATTTTGAAATTCCAAATCAGAATGGCCTGATATTTCCTGGGTGACATCCTGAGGGTGTCTACTATTAGGGGGGAGTGGAATTAGTCTGTGGAAACAGACAGTTTCCTTTTTATTGCAATCTGAAATGGTCTGGCAAATATGTAAAATATACAGCAATTTAAGGCTTTCTTATTTTGAAATTCCAAATCAGAATGGCTTGATATCTCCTGGGTGACATCCTGAGGGTGTCTACTATCAGGGGAAAGTGGAAAGAGTCTGTGGAAACAGGCAGTTTTGTTTTTATTGCAGTCTGAAATGGTCTGGCAAATATTTAAAATATACAACAATTTAAGAGGCCTTTATTTTGAAATTCTAAATCAGAATGGCCTGATATTTCCTGGGTGACATCCTGAGGGTGTCTACTATCAGAAGGAAGTGGAAAGAGTCCGTGGAAACAGGCAGTTTTGTTTTTATTGCAGTCTGAAATGGTCTGGCAAATATGTAAAATATACAACAATTTAAGAGGCCTTTATTTTGAAATTCCAAATCAGAATGGCCTGATATTTCCTAAGTGACATCCTGAGGGTGTCTACTATTAGGGGGGAGTGGAAAGAGTCTGTGGAAACAGGCAGTTTTGTTTTTATTGCAGTCTGAAATGGTCTGGCAAATATGTAAAATATACAACAATTTGAGAGGCCTTTATTTTGAAATTCTAAATCAGAATGGCCTGATATTTCCTGGGTGACATCCTGAGGGTGTCTACTATCAGGGGAAAGTGGAAAGAGTCTGTGGAAACAGTTATTTTCCTTTTTATTGCAATCTGAAATGGTCTGGCAAATATGTAAACTATACAACAATTTAAGAGGCCTTTATTTTGAAATTCCAAATCAGAATGGCCTGATATTTCCTGGGTGACATCCTGAGGGTGTCTACTATTAGGGGGGAGTGGAATTAGTCTGTGGAAACAGACAGTTTCCTTTTTATTGCAATCTGAAATGGTCTGGCAAATATGTAAAATATACAGCAATTTAAGGCTTTCTTATTTTGAAATTCCAAATCAGAATGGCTTGATATCTCCTGGGTGACATCCTGAGGGTGTCTACTATCAGGGGAAAGTGGAAAGAGTCTGTGGAAACAGGCAGTTTTGTTTTTATTGCAGTCTGAAATGGTCTGGCAAATATTTAAAATATACAACAATTTAAGAGGCCTTTATTTTGAAATTCTAAATCAGAATGGCCTGATATTTCCTGGGTGACATCCTGAGGGTGTCTACTATCAGAAGGAAGTGGAAAGAGTCCGTGGAAACAGACAGTTTTGTTTTTATTGGTATTCCAAAATCATGTAGACAGTAGCAAAATATTACAGAATTTAAGAGGCCTTTATTTTGAAATTCCAAATCAGAATGGCCTGATATTTCCTGGGTGACATCCTGAGGGTGTCTACTATTAGGGGGGAGTGGAAAGAGTCTGTGGAAACAGGCAGTTTTGTTTTTATTGCAGTCTGAAATGGTCTGGCAAATATGTAAAATATACAACAATTTAAGAGGCCTTTATTTTGAAATTCTAAATCAGAATGGCCTGATATTTCCTGGGTGACATCCTGAGGGTGTCTACTATCAGAAGGAAGTGGAAAGAGTCCGTGGAAACAGGCAGTTTTGTTTTTATTGCAGTCTGAAATGGTCTGGCAAATATGTAAAATATACAACAATTTAAGAGGCCTTTATTTTGAAATTCCAAATCAGAATGGCCTGATATTTCCTGAGTGACATCCTGAGGGTGTCTACTATTAGGGGGGTGTGGAAAGAGTCTGTGGAAACAGGCAGTTTTGTTTTTATTGCAGTCTGAAATGGTCTGGCAAATATGTAAAATATACAACAATTTGAGAGGCCTTTATTTTGAAATTCTAAATCAGAATGGCCTGATATTTCCTGGGTGACATCCTGAGGGTGTCTACTATCAGGGGAAAGTGGAAAGAGTCTGTGGAAACAGTTATTTTCCTTTTTATTGCAATCTGAAATGGTCTGGCAAATATGTAAAATATACAGCAATTTAAGGCTTTCTTATTTTGAAATTCCAAATCAGAATGGTTTGATATCTCCTGGGTGACATCCTGAGGGTGTCTACTATCAGGGGAAAGTGGAAAGAGTCTGTGGAAACAGGCAGTTTTGTTTTTATTGCAGTCTGAAATGGTCTGGCAAATATGTAAAATATACAACAATTTAAGAGGCCTTTATTTTGAAATTCTAAATCAGAATGGCCTGATATTTCCTGGGTGACATCCTGAGGGTGTCTACTATCAGAAGGAAGTGGAAAGAGTCCGTGGAAACAGACAGTTTTGTTTTTATTGGTATTCCAAAATCATGTAGACAGTAGCAAAATATTACAGAATTTAAGAGGCCTTTATTTTGAAATTCCAAATCAGAATGGCCTGATATTTCCTGGGTGACATCCTGAGGGTGTCTACTATTAGGGGGGAGTGGAAAGAGTCTGTGGAAACAGGCAGTTTTGTTTTTATTGCAGTCTGAAATGGTCTGGCAAATATGTAAAATATACAACAATTTAAGAGGCCTTTATTTTGAAATTCCAAATCAGAATGGCCTGATATTTCCTGGGTGACATCCTGAGGGTGTCTACTATTAGGGGGGAGTGGAAAGAGTCTGTGGAAACAGGCAGCTTTGTTTTTATTACAATCTGAAATGGTCTGGCAAATATGTAAAATATACAACAATTTAAGAGGCCTTTATTTTGAAATTCCAAATCAGAATGGCCTGATATTTCCTGGGTGACATCCTGAGGGTGTCTACTATCAGGGGGAAGTGGAAAGAGTCTGTGGAAACAGGCAGTTTTGTTTTTATTGCAGTCTGAAATGGTCTGGCAAATATGTAAAATATATAACAATTTGAGAGGCCTTTATTTTGAAATTCTAAATCAGAATGGCCTGATATTTCCTGGGTGACACCCTGAGGGTGTCTACTATCAGGGGAAAGTAGAAAGAGTCTGTGGAAACAGTTATTTTCCTTTTTATTGCAATCTGAAATGGTCTGGCAAATATGTAAACTATACAACAATTTAAGAGGCCTTTATTTTGAAATTCCAAATCAGAATGGCCTGATATTTCCTGGGTGACATCCTGAGGGTGTCTACTATTAGGGGAATATGGAAAGAGTCTGTGGAAACAGACAGTTTCCTTTTTATTGCAATCTGAAATGGTCTTGCAAATATGTAAAATATACAACAATTTAAGAGGCCTTTATTTTGAAATTCTAAATCAGAATGGCCTGATATTTCCTGGGTGACACCCTGAGGGTGTCTACTATTAGGGGGAAGTGGAAAGAGTCTGTGGAAACAGGCAGTTTTGTTTTTATTGGTATTCCAAAATCATGTAGACAGTAGCAAAATATTACAGAATTTAAGGGTGCTTTATTTTGAAATTCTAAATCAGAATGGCCTGATATTTCCTGGGTGACATCCTGAGGGTGTCTACTATCAGGGGGAAGTGGAAAGAGTCTGTGGAAACAGGCAGTTTTGTTTTAATTTCTATTTCAATATCATGTAGTATTTTAAGGGGCTTTTATTTTGAAATTCCAAACCAGAACGGCGTGAGATTTCCTGGGTGACATCCTGAGGGTGTCTTCTATTAGGATAAAGTGGAATTAGTCCGTGGAAACAGGAAGTTTTCTTTAAAATGTATATTTTATTAAATGTTCTATATTAATTTGACACATATCCATATTTATATTCTTAGTTACCTTTATATTGTAATTCATTATTACATTGTTGCAAATAATAATTCATGATTATTTGCTATTCATTTATATTTTTCATTAGATTTAAATTAGTTCACCGTTTACTGATTGACAGCTTGCATAAATGATCCTTTTATTTTGAAGGGCTGTTTTTGCACGCGTTTACCGTACCGCTTCTAATAAAGACAAAGCGCAAAACAACGTGGGGGCTGGCTTGACCGTGTTCGCCGACTTGGAGGCTGGCTTTACCGCAGTAAGACCCCCTGTAACTCAGAGAAGGGACGGAGGACTCTGAAACTTCTTCCAGCCCTTAGTCAACATGAGGGTGAGTAGATAATGAGCGAAATATCATTCTAGGGTGAACTATCCCTTTAAATTGTTGAACTTTTTTTTTTTTTTAGTTCAACAAAGTAGAGCTTGTTAGAGAATAATTTCTCTTCCCTACAGCTGGGGTCAGGTATCTGCCCCATTTTCTCTCTGAGGAACATGCCAAGGCCATGGTCCCTCTTATGGCGTCTTCAGTCTCACTGTCTGGCTGTCAACAGACACAGCTGTAGAGTTAGATGATAATGTCCTCCGTCACTGTCTGACAATTTGTATTTCCTAGTTGGTGTGAATCATTATCTTCATGTTAATGTACAATAATGGGATATTGACACATCTCCCCCTGCCTCAATCCACCTTCTTAGTATAAGACTTTGAGTTTACTGTTTGTCCCTTAAAATGGAGGTGGACTCATGCACTTATGTTGTGATGACGAATCTTCTGTTCTCCTTGATCAAGCCTAAATAAACTCCTTTAGGCATAAGACATACAGGACTCTGGTACTTCTTCATCGGCATCACCACAAATTTCTCCCTAACAGAGCTCATTGCATTTTACTAATCACATCTTATTTTTGAGAAAAATTTCCCAGTTTGGGATCAATAAAGAAACTCAGACAAATCACAAAGCACTTCCATCAGTGGGAGCCACTTCTCTGATGCCATAATCCGTGCATTAAATGTACAACCTTGGGACGATTTGAGGAGCTTCTCTGCCCTAATAATAACTCCACAACTTGCAGGGTGTGCGATTCTGATTCTGAAATTACCTTTAAGGAACCCTCCCCCATATGAGTTGGTTTTTGCTCCACGGTTTCCTCCCATTGAAAGGAAGTTTTCTTTTGCCACCCTCACCTAAATGCTGGCTCTTAGGGTCTTGGGCTTAGGGTACCGTGAAAAGCCTCAAGAATGTTTTTATGACTGGATAAAGAAAACTGGATCAAGCTACAGAAAATTAAACGACAACAGTGATTGAGTATATTTTTTTTGTCTTTACTTTTTATAGAAAACATATACCGATTTTATATTACAAAAAAAACAGCTGCTTTAACAGGGCTTGTGTAGCCATATACATTTCATATCCACTGTTAAGATTACAGAGCGAACATCTTGTATCTACAGGCAAAACAAAAATGCCAAGCTGCACTGCTGCTGCATGTTGTTAAATTCTAAAAGTGTAGAATAAGTGCTTAAGTGCATTTGTGTCTTTGATACAAATTCATTGTGTAGGCCACAAGAAAGAAAAAAAAAACAACGAAAGAACAAAACTGATTTTTGATGAATAATGTGGATTAAATAAAGTTCCCAACATTTTCTTCCCTCTCTTTCTTACAAACATACGATAGGTGAAATAATAGGTGGAAACGATTTCTTTTTTTTCAATGTAAATGAGAAGATTTGTTTGGATGGACTAGTGGCTGTTAACAACCTGTTTTGGTAAAACTACATTGTTTAAATGGAACTATTCCAGTTTGTCTAATCTAATCAAAAGTTTTTAATATCACCCTGAGAGTAGATGTTCAATTTAACTGAGTAGTGACTGAAACAGACATGTACACCCACCATCCACAATCTCTGTTTAACTAATGCTAATTCATTTGTACCTCTAGGCTACTAATGTCAACTTGTTAAAATAATGTGCCAGTGGGTCAGATTAAAGCTTCACTCACATCATGAAAGCAGGGTTAAGACAATGGCTCCTGGAAATGAAAGAGAGAGAGAATGTAAAGTATACTCAAATCAGGATCAAGATTATTTTGATCAAAAAGACGGATCTGGGTCTTCAAAAGCATCAGGAAAGTGAGCTGTCAGCAGTGAGCTGGTCCATCCTCAGGGACACGCCATCTCCATGGAAGTCGGAAACATTTAGAGCTATAGCAGCAAGTCAGTTTTGTTCATAATAAGTTTTTTTAACAAAACAGCTGAAGCTCTTTGTTTCACAGTGAAAGGTGGAAAATAGGCACAATTTCCACAAATCTACAGTTTCCTTAATATAATTGTCTCATCATGCTCTTCTTCACAATTGTCTTTTTTTCCTAGGTCTGTCTTCAGACAGACATGTCTGCAGTGCCCTCATCTGCAATCAGAAGTCTGCTGTTGAGGCCTGCATCCATCTCCTGCATCTTCACTTTCTCCAGGTCAACTCGACCCTTCAAGCAGTCTTCTGCAATGGACAGGCTGTTGTTGAGCTGCCGCATGTTGGAGCTGCCCCCTGTAGAGTAAACGCCAGAGTCTCCACTGCTGCTGCTATTCTGACGACTGTGTCTGCCACTGGAAAGATCAAGGGAAAGGACCATTACCATTATTTTCCATTGATAACTTATACTTTTGATCAACAATTTTAATTACACGTTTCCCAAGTCAGTGGGGCAATTAAATCATTAACCTGGGATAAGTGATGATATTGACCAATTAAAAAAAAAGCAATAAGCAATAAAGCAATATGTTTTAGTCCATTTTATTGAGAAGTAAGGGCACTTATCCTCGTGTTACCATGACAACTTCATAGAAGACGTTAACGGCAAAGAAAATTGGCACCTATTCCTAGTTTGTCCACTAGGGGTCGGAATTGCAGACATGACACAAACCCTGAGACCCAGAACTAAACAGCAATGGCAGAAAGGTGATGAAATGACACTTGTTTTTCTCAGAAATTTTCAGGGTACTGATGAAATGTTTTGTAAAAGGATTGTTCATTTAATGAATGAAAAAGCACAGCAATTAAATAGGTGGTCCTTATAGTGACCCAGGATTTAGTTTGTTGGTGGTCAAAAGCAGTCCACAAAAACACACAACTGCCATAATAAATAATCGCATGTAAATTGCTTGTAGCAGTTAACTAAACTAAACTAAATAAGAAATAAATCTTAAGAAAAATTAACAAATGAAAATATCTGTGTGTCACCCTGTCATTCAATAACGTATGTATAATAAGTATGTAGTTAATTATTAATACAATGGTAATGTATTAGGAGCTTCTTGGAGTGAAGTGATGTGAAGACACATTTTAATGCCTGGTGTGAACACAGGTACTGGCCACATGTGATGGGATTGCCCAGGCTGGATGTTAATGCCAGGTCTGAACAGGGCCTGAGTGACAGGATCTCAAATACATGCTCCATGCCTCAGGGGCTTGTTCATACCCGGAGCTTGAGCTGGCATCTTGTGATCAGATTACTCAAACAACCAGGTCTGAACATGAACAGGAACTATTTTTCCTTGTAGCTGTTACGTAAATAAAAGATGAATAAACAAAATTAGAATTAAATGAAATGAAATTACTTAATATGTGTAGGATGTGTAATTCCTTAATAAGAAAAGCGTATTAGCACGTGGTTAGCCAGCAAAATGTTCGTATTGTTGTAGCCATGTGGCTTTAATACTGGTGTCTTTATTTACCTTTGTTATCGGAAATCTTTCTTTCACTGGACTCTACAAACTAAGCTCTGTGTGGGTCTCTTGATTAGCTAACATCAGGACAACATAAGTCACTCTTTACTTTCAGTAAGTACGAAAGACTTAACAGTTCATTACATTCTAGGATTTGTATTACTACTGGAGTACTGAAGTCTGTCAGCCAAATATTTCACCCCTTTCACCTTGAGTCTGAGGTTTCCAGAAATTTCCAATACATGAGTTATTTGCATGCAGAGAAACACTTCAGCAGCTGGAGCATCAGAAATGAAATCTAACCTGGTGTCTGGCTGCAGGCCTGATGGTGGTCCTGTCAGAGCCTCAGGGGGAGGAATGAGGACTTCCAGGTCCGTTGGCTCTGGGCAGACTGTGACGTTATCACAGAAGAGCTCTGATTTTGACTCTAAGGTGAGGAGGTGAGGAATGTCAGACCCAGGAGAGTCACAGAAATTCTGGAAGGAGAGACAAGAGAGGCCGAGATGAGAGAAAGGCATTTGATCAATAGGTGTTAGGATGTTAAAACCATGAAACTGATTTCACTGCTGCCTGCACATAGTGAAATCTGGAATGACACAAATGATATTGTGGTGTACCTGTGTGAAATGTGAAGCCAGCTGGGTGGATGGGTGGTACGTTTCCTTGACTTTCTGGTAGCACCAAAAGGAGCTGTAGATGAAGAGCAGCACGGCCAGGAAGCAGACAAGAACGTACCCAATGATCTGCCACCATGGAATAGCACCTGCGTGTACACACATATTAAACATGCATAAACTGGAAACTGTTCCTCAAAGGTGACGCCAAAGCATGTTACTATATACGGTGAGAGTAAAAAGTATTTGATCCCTTGCCGATTTTGTTGGTTTGCCCACTAATAAAGACATGAGCATTCTATACTTTTAATGGTAGATGTATTTAAACATGGTGAGATAGAATATCAAAAAGAAAATCCAGAAAATAACTTTAAGGAATATATTTTAATTGATTTGTATTACATTGAGGGAAAAAAGTATTTGATCCCCTAGTATGCATTAGGAGTTCTGGTTTTCACAGAGCAGTTAGACACTCCCAATCAACTTGTTACCTGAATTGAAGACACCTGTTCTAACTAATCACCTGTATAAAAGACACCTGATCAGTGAATCAGACAGACTCCAAGCTCTCCAACATGGGTAAGACAAAAGAACTTTCTCAGGACCTCAGAGACAGGATTGTTGACCTGCACAAATCTGGAATGGGCTACAAAAACATTAGCAAGATGCTGGGAATTAAAGAAACAACCATTGGTGCAACTGTCAGAAAATTTAAAAATTATAACATGACCATCAACAGACCTCGATCTGGTGCTCCACAGAAGATTTCACCTCGTGGGGTGGCAATGATAATGAGAACTGTTAGAAAACGTCCTGCAACCACTCAGCAGGAGTTAGTGAATGACCTCAAGGCAGCTGGGACCACAGTAACCAGGAAAACAGTTGGCAACACTTTGCGACGCAATGGGTTAAAATCCTGCAGTGCCCGAAAGGTACCCCTGCTTAAGAAGACACATGTGAAGGCCCGCCTAAAGTATGCCAATGATCACCTCAAAGATGCACAAAGTGATTGGGAGAAGGTTCTGTGGTCAGACGAGACCAAAATTGAACTATTTGGCCTAAACTCTACACGTCGTGTGTGGAGAGAGGAAAATGCTGCCTATGACCCAAAGAACACTGTGCCCACCATCAAGCATGGAGGTGGAAGCATTATGTTTTGGGGGTGTTTCTCTGCCAAGGGCACAGGACTACTACACCGCATCAGTGGGAAGATGGATGGAGCCATGTACTGTGCAGTCTTGAGGGACAACCTCCTCCCCTCTGCCAGGAAGCTGAAAATGGGCCGTGGTTGGGTCTTCCAACATGACAACGATCCCAAGCATACAGCAAAGGCAACAAAAGAGTGGCTCAAGAAGAACCATATTAAGGTCATGGAGTGGCCCAGCCAGTCTCCGGACCTCAATCCTATTGAAAATCTATGGGGGGAGCTGAAGGTCCGAGTTGCCAAGCGACGGCCCACCAACCTGAATGATTTAGAGAGGATCTGCAAAGAAGAGTGGGCCAAAATTCCCCCTGATATGTGTGCTAACCTTGTGGTTAACTACCACAAACGTCTGACCGCTGTGCTTGCAAACAAAGGCTTTGCCACGAAGTATTAACTGCTTTTGGCTACATGGATCAAATACTTATTTCCCTCAATTAAATACAAATGAATTAAAATATATTCTTTAAAGTTATTTTCTGGATTTTCATTTTGATATTCTGTCTCTCCATGTTTAAATACATCTACCATTAAAAGTATAGAATGATCATGTCTTTATTAGTGGGCAAACCAACAAAATCAGCAAGGGATCAAATACTTTTTACTCTCACTGTAAATGTATGTTGCGCATTTCTTAATCATTATCTTTTCACTCAAATGTACCTTCAGTCCACATGCAATGTGGTGGGGTGAAGCTGCTCTTCTTGTTGTGCAATTGGGAGCGTGACTGCACGCTCACACAATACCAGGTCTGGGGCTTCAGCATTGACAGAGTAACCAAGTTGGTGTTGCTCTGCAATGTCTTAGAGAACACAAGGAGGGTGCAATTTAAAATCCATGAAGGTTACTTCATTTATGTACCGCCATATTAATGATCAGGATTTGTGCAGCGTATTTGCTTCAAGATGGCTGTAGTACACATGGGTCACGTTTCCATCCGTCTCATACTTTACGCATTCTCTTACCCAATAACAGAAACAGAAAAATATGTCTATGTACAGCTTTACTGTTAATATTGCCAAAATACTGTATCAAGGAACACAGAGAAATAAAGAACAAATTGAAGCAAACACCTGAAGAGAAATATTTCTCCATTCATGCTTAAGACTTCTTGTAGTGTCAATTATTTGTAAAGGACTTTGATTTTCATAAGCATGTTTTTTTCAGTGCTTTCTTCTTTCTTTCTGTGGATTTTAGAGCTAACTGTAAAAACAGGAAACATTGCACTAGAAAGTTCACTTCCCTTGCAGCAGACAGGAAACACCTCTGCCACCTGTGCAGAGCGTAGCTGCACACCAATAAATCAGCATATGTTAAAGACGCGTAACAGAAATATAGAAAATAGGTGCTTAGCTAATAAGGTTAATTATGGCAGCATTATTAGTTTAAGTGGGAAATGCAGCATCAGTTGTCACCAGGTGTCTTTCAGGAATGAACTGAAGATGGAACATAATTCAGCAGAATTAGACTTAGATAAACTGTATTCATCCACAAGGGAAATTGCTTGGTCACTTAGTTGCACATAAAAAGCAAGAGAAATAGAGAAACAGAAATTTACTGTAGGTTACAAACGGTTGCAGTAGTTGAAGGCACCTACCTGTCTGTCTGCAGAGCGCTCCCAAACATAAATAAGGTAGTACAGGTCTGAAATATGCTCCTTCATGGAGCTGTTGGTGCTGGTCAGAGGGTCAGTGATGAAAACATCCAGGCCATTTCCAGCAGGAGCAAGGTCTACTTTGGATGGAGGGCCCACATCGGCTAGAAGGAGCAGGACATGGAGACATGAGATGAAGTTAAGCTATTATTATCACATGACTATTCCTCATTTCCTTGCGATACCCTGCAATAGAATAACAACATCCACGGTGAACTCTGGAAACATCCCGGGAGAAGGGGAACTGGAACTAGAACTCCATTAAAACGGCCTGTGAGCTATCTGGCAGCTGGCTGCCTTATAGTGGGTTTAGACTTCTGTGTCAAATTGATACAGAAGCGCAGCGTATACACAGTGCATACGCAGACCGTATGCAGACCCTAGAGCTGAAGCTGAGAGCTGCAATTAGTCCTCTGGGTAGTAGTATGTTTCTGCTTCAGTATTTCCAGCTGCTTCTCCGTTCAAATTCATTCATGTGTAGGTTACAGCGTCTATGTTTGGCAGTACCTTCAATGAGCCTTAAGCCTTTGAATTCTAGATCACCTCCACTGTACACATGACCCTGCTTAACTACTAAACTCAGGTACAGGCAGAGTGCTAAGGAGCACTTTGAAAACAACAACACACTCTACAAGTGCAGCAACCAGCAGGTCAGCCTTGATCCCACCCTCCCTTCCACCCTGAACAGTTTCTCTGCACGCTTTGATACACCTGGCTGGGAAGAAACTAGGCCTCTCCTCCAGCTGGAGGAGCAACCTTGTGTCAGCATCTTGTCCTGCAGCTTCACCAAATGAGCTCCACCCTGAGGAGGATCAACATCAACAAAGCTGCAGGACCTGATAAAGTGGGAGGACGCACCCTGACACTATGTGCTGACCAGCAGGCAGGAGTTTTTCTGGACATTTTCAACTTGTCTCTGCAGCTGGCCACAGTCTGGCCCGAGTCCTCCATCACTGTACCCGCACCTAAAAAGCCAGCTGTTTCGCTCTGACCCCAGTAATAATGAAGAGCTTTGAGAAGATCATCCTGACGCACATCAAGGTCGCACAGCCACCAGGTCGCGTACAGGGGTGTGGTCTGTCAACACTAGACACCTAGGGCTGGGTATCAAACAAAAATCTTCGATACTGGTACCGATACCTTCATTTCGATACCGGTACCAGAATGATACTTTTTTCGATACCAATTTTATAAGATTATAAGATAACAAAAAGCAAATTACATTACACATTGTACAAATCTTCAGTTTTATTTTTCAGCTTTGGTAATTTTCCACTCCAAGCAGTTTTACAGAAAAAATAAACATCATATCATCTGTCTTTACACGACTGAACGCTACTTCATATTCCAGGTCTATAGGCGGCGCTGTTTCAGTTTCAGAAATTCACCAAAAACGGAGAGGAAGAGGTGGAGCATGCGCATGAAGCTTGAGCGCTGTTTACAAATCGGCTTTAGAAGAAACCAAACTCAAGGAAAAATTAGATTTTGCCCTAGTAACCATAATAGGCTCAATATCTTTTCCAGCAGTAACGCAAGCATGTAGTCCGCCATTGTTGTTGATGTTGTTATGAGACGTTTCGCGGGATATGAGAGGCTGCGGTCCGATCTTCTTGCAGTCAAACACGGAGCAACTTACTGCTCTTAAACTGATTCCGTGCACGATCAGGTGTTTCATTAAATTAGTCGTATTGCCAGCCTTAGCAATTATGATTTTTTATTTATTTTTTTTGCATATATTGCATCGCGCAGTATTGGCATCAATCTTGCTAAAAATGGAGCCACACTTTTGACTTCGGTGGATTTTTTTAAGCGTTTCAACGACGCGCAACTCCTGTTCACAATCACAACACAGATACACGTGGACCCCGTCTGTGGGCGTAACCACAAAACGTCTCTGTCTGGTACCACGTATTTTTCCTGCAAGCCGCAAAGTATAACGTTACAGCCAATCACTGGCAGCATTAGGTCTTGATCACCTCCGGGTATCGAAACTTGGCACCGAAAGACGAGGCATGTTTTGATACTCGGTACTACCGAAGCATTTGGGTCGGTGCCACAAAAGAACCGAAGTTCGGTACCCAGCCCTATAGACACCTGGTGAAAAAGGCTCATTTGAACTCTATCCCTGCGAACCAGGTCCATAAGAATGCCAGCCGGATCATTGCAGATCCCACCCACCCAAGCCATGGGCTGTCTGTACCTGTTCCATCAAGGAAAAGGTACAGAAGCACCAGCTGTGAAGTCAGTCACCCCCTCATTCGTTTCCAAGTCATCCCTCTCTCTTACCGTCTCTGTCAGGGCGGAATTCCTTCAGCACCCAGTCCGAGTGACACCAGTTCGCATTGGCTCGTACACGAAGCGTGTAGGTGCCAAAATAGTGCAGGTTTAACGTGGTAAAGTCACAAAACTTGTCTGAGGACTCTTCACACGCTGACAACCAGTTTGGAATCTTCCTCTTAGACTTCAGCTTGTGCCCTCTGGGTGATAAGAACAAAAACAGAAGTCATTACCATGATCATTTTTTTGTCTTTTTATATGCAAAACCATTATTTTATTGCATCTTGCAGCTTCTGATTACAAGCTATAAGAGACAATAAAAGTACACTTACAGACATCTAATACATTGGCTGATTCATGACTGGGCCACACAAATCAATGGAAGATCCCAGATGGTTAAATACTCCCTCAATAATAAGTCAATAGTGTAATGCAGACTAATCCTCCAATCCTCCAAAAGAGGCATTATTGAAAAACACTGCGTGAAAATGAAAGTACTATGGGCGAGTAATAACTGTGTAGCACCTAATGTATCTGTGGACAAACTAACACAGTTATGCAACAAACAATGTAACTAACACTTAATTACCTTTAAATTGAGGACTATTAGGAGAGATATGCAAGATGGCACCCCTGTGTGTGGCCAGCCATCTGCCTCTGCTAACTATATAAAGTACATTTACAGTTACATTTTAAATTATTTTTCTGTTAAATCAATTATTTATTTTTCAATTGATCTACTGGTTATTTTCTAAGTAGTTTATTAAATCTTTGGTTAACATATAACAAAATGATAACCATTTATATGGAAATGCCTGCTTACATTGGTGCATAACAAGGACTATGATTACTTACTTGTTTTGCTTAGTTTAGAGGTTTCTACGCACATAAACAAACTGTTTACAACTTGCAAGTGCAGCAGAAAACAGCACTGGCATACTAGCACATATTATCTGTTGTAGGCAGTGTTGGTTGAGTTCCTGTCTGTAACACAACTGATGACAACATGACAACTACTCCCGGGAACTGACCACCTTCCAAGAATCAGAATCTGCTGTAGTTCTTTTATGTAGTTTTTTTTGTTTTTTCCTCTTTTTTTTTTTTAAAGCATTCCATCATATTATTGGCTGAACGTGCCTATATTTATTAGTCTAGATTTAAAGAATTCCCACACTTTAGGCGATCTGGTCAGCATGCCTGGCAGCAGGAGATGCCATAATTGGGAATGTCATTGATCCCTACCTGAATGTCATAATTATTTGACCTGCTTATGAACACTGCTTAGAGGCTGGATCCTCTCTGTTCAGCTGTGCTACAGTGGTGTGCTGTTTCATTTTTGATGTGCATCAAGGCGATGGCTGATGCTATTTGTGGTTGAGTAAAGAGAGTTTCTCACAAGGTCATAAAATAATAGCCTATTAAAAGTCTTAAACATTGAACAACAAGACACTTACAAAATGTACTGTGTTGAGAAGGTGACGTTGTCAAACTCTTCAGCAGTCTGGTCCCACTTCCATTGCAGTTTGTAATAAGTATTCAAGGTGATCATGGCAACATCCCGTGGAGGGGCCAGTTCTACTTCAGCTGAAAGATAAAAGGAAAAATAGTATCTGCCTGTCCATGGCCCCCATTTTGGTTTTTAGGGAAGTTGTACACTTTTCTATTTTCCTAAAACAGCTGGCTACTGTATTTTTTAATGAAAGTCGATGAAAAAATATACTAAATCGGGCATTTGTTGGGGACTATTTACAGTGGTGGATTTTGTCAGTTGCCGAGTATTTTTTTCAGCAGTTTTTGAACAGCAGCAACAACAATGTACCCAATGATTTATCAAGTGAGGGAGAAAAACATCTAAAAGGACAAAAAAGCAGAAGTGGGTCAACTTTGTTTTCGTCTTCTGTGCAGTGTAACCTCTAAAAAGAGGAACAGATCAAAGAAAAAATAATAAAATAAATAAATGACTGAATATTTCTAACTGCTGAGATTCTCCTGCCTTTCATTGTATTTGTTGAAGGAATGTAGCCATTTCAAGCCATTTTACACACCAAAACTTGTTTAAACTGTCTGCATGACTCATCAGGACATGGATAATAAAAAAAAAAACAAGTGGATTTTTTGGGGGAAATTTCCAGCTGATCTTAGTGATGCCAGCCAGATGTTCAAGCCATAATGGTTTCTCTTTCAGTGACTGAGAAACTACACAAGAAAAAGAGGAACAAGGAAGGAACCAAATCACAAGACACGGATATTAAAATCCCCAAGCATAAGAAGTCTCTCATATTTGGCCATAAGAAATCTTATTAAAACCACTTTTGGCTTTGGGCAGCGTATATACTAATTTATCATCCTAACATATGAGACAATGTTGAGTCATGCTGCAGAGAGGATATCCATCATCTGGTCAAGTGTGTGTGGATTGGACAATATTCTGATTCACAACAACAAAAGGGAGTCTTTGCATTTTAAGGAACCAGGACACAAAGGACCGACTTGCTGTAATGTACTGTAAAGCAAGGGTCGGCAACGTATGGCTCGCGAGCCAGAATAGGCTCTTTTGATGACTCCATCTGGCTCGCAGATAAATCTTAGCTGACAATTCTTAACACGATAAGTAATGAATAATGCCGCTGACAGTTTAAAACTGCAGGGAAGTGAGCTGTCGTTTGCAGAAAGTCACAGCCGGATTTTTCTTGCCGGGACAGGCCAAAATGCAAAATGCAAAAAAAACAAAAAACTTTTTGGATTTTGATTCAAACAATAAAACTCCGGTTTTCATCCCTCTTTATTATTGAACAACTTCAGTGATTTAACTTAGGGATGCTTGATATTGGCTTTTCTGCCGATATCCGATATTAATATAAAATAAGTTACAGAAAAAAGTGCCAAAAAGTGCCATTCATTTATTTTTTGTGTGTTTTTAGAGAGAATATTTTGCCTCAAACACTACAGACAATATCAAAACAAGGAAGAGAAATGTAGCGTGTAACTCCCACTCCACATGATTCTTCTTGAGGTGGGTTGATGTACTAAAGCACAGTTACTCATTGCGCAGCTCGCGAGCCACATGCGGCTCGTCAAGCTATAATTGGCGGCTGGCATATAGCTTACAGTATCACACTGCCATTTGCCGTTAATTGCAATCCACTATTTACCGGCAATGCTACTTAAACTGCCATCTCGTGGCGATAAGTTGTAATACATTTCACGCAGCTGAATCATGAAGGTGGCCATGTGGCATTGTTTACAAAACTTGACCGCAACGCACATTTGCAGGCAGGCGACGTAAGCTCCGCTAGCTAGCGTAAAACACAAAATGGACCGGTTTTTAAAAAAAAAAAAAAAAAAAGAGACAGAAACGAGCCCATTAAAGTAAATCTGGTCTTATTGAAAATGTATTGGCCGTGTTATTTATTTATTTTTTGTGGGATGTCCAATTTGTATGTTGTCGTAAAAGTGGCTCGCCTTTTGATTTTGCACTGCCAATGTGGCTCTTGTGAAATAAATAGTGAGGATCACTGTATTTAAGGAATACGCCTTGATTCCTCCTCTCATAACCACCTTTGCTTTGCAGTCATTACAAATAGCAAATTTACTGTTAGTAAGTGACACTTGGAAATACTTGCAAACCACGGACATCTCATACACCGGGCGAGCTAGCTTGTTAGCCACGGTTCGCGACCCTGTTGTTGTTATACGTCATCAAGCACGCGCCTGTTAACTTCCCGTGCTGCGTTCATGCACACTCGGAAATGCTGATGCCTACAGAACAAATATCTGTTATGAAAACCCGATACCGATATTTCCCGATATTACATTCTCTCCGGCTCTCCGATAATATCGGACATCCCTAATTTATATCCATTCGTTTATGTTCAGGGTTGCAGGCTGGACCCAATCCCAGCTGTCATTTGGGGTACAGGAGGGTCCGACACCAAAATTCTATTTTCATTGGATAATGCGGAAGCCTACATGGGTCGCTCTGAGGTCAAGAAGTAAACCTCTCTCCTTTTAATTAAACAGTCAGCTAGCTAATCTATACAGAGCAAACCCTTTTGACGAAGAAGATGGTGAAAAGAAAAAAGATGAGAGAACTATACAATTCAGCACGAATGCACACAAGAATTCACCCTAATTCGACTTAATATACTCTAAAATTGTTGGTGGAAAACACACACACATTTAGTTGTATTCAGTGTTAAAAAAAACAAAAAAAAAAAACATTATATGGCTCTCGCAGAAAATTTATTTTAAAATACGTGGCTTTCATGGCTCTCTCAGCCAGAACTGTTGCCGACCCCTGAACTAAACTGATGCTAACACTAGGTTTCTTACCGTTTATTCTGCAAGCGTTGACAGGTTTGGAGAAACTTCCTTGGCTCTCTGTTTGCACACGCAGTCTAACACAGGCGTGCTCGGCCTCAGCTTTGGGCAAAGTGACATTGCAGGAATTTGAAGATATCTGGGTGCAGGCTGGTACAGCTTTCCACTCAGTGCAATTATTGTCAGAGCTAAGGACAAGAAACAGAAACGAGAGTTGACTCAAGAATTTAAAACTATTATTTAAACTAGGACACATAAGAACTGCTGCCAGTACGTGATTTCATAATTATTATTTGCTTGATGTCCAAAACAGTTGTAGATTCAATGAACTGCTTAACTGTGGCAGCTCTAAATAATAGTTTGTACATAGACACTGTGTGCATTACCGCTGGCTGTTAGCTGTGTCAGTCTACTTCGAATGACAGATGGGTATAAAAAATATTTTGGTTTACGTGAACACACACACACATTACCAGAAACTAGAGATGAGACTTGAGATTTGACTTTACTGAAGCACAGTGGTTCATAACAGAGTCGAGGCTTGTATCAAATCTCCCTGATCACAAGACCAATGACGTTGGAGGCTTCATACGTGACAATGAAACATCGACTAATTCAAATAATTTACACCCCTTCATTCCTTATAAGGGACTTGCTTGGTGCTTCCCCTCGGCTTCACAGTGTTGCATAAGAACTTCTCAGAAACCTTTAGTCACACCTCCACGCCATGTTGAAATACCTGTGATCTCACATCATAGAAAAAACCTGGCACATCAATCACGTTTCAAGTACTAGGTAGTAACAGGGCAACACATTCAAAAGTTTTACGAGTAAATACATTCATTCATTTATGTTCTAAGATCTCTTTACAGTACAATCAAGAAGAAGCCCCAAAAGCTTCATCCTCATACTTTACTCATCCTCACTGTCAACAACATGCACAGCGCTCAGTTCATGTTCATTTGTGTAGCTGCACTGGCACTGCAACAAACTTGAACAAACAAATAATTGAACGTATGTTCAGACTTGGAGGAAAAAAGTACTACAAGAAAAAATCCAGCAGCACAGACACAGGTAAGAAGACAGCTCAGTTTCTCCTGTTGAGGCAGGTCTGCATCCAGTGTGTAGCATCTTTGGTAGGGATGTGGACGTGGTGGAAGAGTACAAATACCTGGGAGTGACTATCGTCGACAGACTGAACTGGAAGACCAACAGCACAGCTGTGTACAAGAAGGTCTGCAGCAGACTCTATTTCCTGAGGAAGCTGCTGGAAATGTTTTACCAGTCTGTTGTGGCCAGCACCCTGTGATCTACTGGGGGAACAGCATTACAGCCAGTGACGCCAACAGACTGAACTGATAAGGACGCCTGGCTCCGTCACTGGCTGCAGACAGGATCATGGATAACCCTGACTACCCTCTCCACCATTCAACAGATAGACAACGGGGCACCTTCTGCAGAAGTCTCAGACTTCGTTGTTGCAAGGAACGCTACAGGAAACCTTTCCTCCCTCAAGCCATCAGTCTGTAGATCTCCTCATCTGTGTGTGACACACTGGACTGGACTTATTGCTACTGCACATATAATAATAATTTGTTATTATCTGAGTATGTATGCTGAATGCCTGTACATTACTGCTGCAACAGTGAAAGTACCCAGTTTGGGATTAATAAAGTATCCATCTGACTATATAGAGTCAGGCACTGGCATGATGATGATGTTGAGCTTCAAAACTGCTCAGCCGGAAACCGTTAGCTGATATCAGGGTGGGTTTGTCCGTAGACCTCACCTGCAGTACTGAATGGTGTAAGTGGTGTTCCTGCTGTCCTCTGTGGCAGGATCCCATGTCATCTCCCACTGATCAACACGGACATTCAGTGGTGGTGGTGGTCTCTCCTTAGACAACACTGGAACACAAATAATAACAATTTGTGACAAAGGGTGATGGCAGAAAAAATATTCCTGATTTGACTTTCCACCGCTTTAGGAAAGTACAGCGTAAGTTTTAAAATGTAACAAAAAGACTACAGTCTCGGGAAAAGATGCGTGATAAAGAAGAGTTAATAGTGGGTCTCTGGTTGCCTTTTACAAGTTAGGGCCTTTTCAGTGACGTTTAACTGTCTACTTAAAACCAAGCTTTCACAGTTAGAGTTAACAGTGAACACAACTCTGTTCACAACTAATTGTAGAGACCTGCGTGGGTTTTGACAAATGTTAGGACACTTCTTTAATGCCGCCTCATAGCATAGCAGCTACGGCTAACAAGGCTAGCCAGCTAAAACCGAAACTCGGCTGAAAACTTCGATGAGGTACCTTGGAGGACGGCTTGGTAGCAGAGGAGAACAAGAAACATGGCGGCGGCGTCATTTCGTAGAGTGCGGCGAGTCCCCGGGAACATTAGTCTCCATTACAGACGTAACGTGTCTGAAGTACGGCTACAACATAACATTCGGTGTGTAACGGTCAGTGTTTAGCATTCAATGCTAGCTCATTACTTCGCAAGAGCGTGCAGAAGTTCCCGGAAGTTCCTTTTTATGTTGTAGCCCACTTCCTGAAACGCCTCTTAAAGGAAAACGCAATACTAATAACACGACAACTACTACTACTACTTATAATAAGTCTATAACAAATAGACGAAGGAAGAGAAGACCCAAGTACAAAAACGCAGGATACACATTGACATTAGTGACAGTTCATTCCCTTTATACACACTAATAATATCGAGTATTAGTGAAGTTATAAACCATTAGACAGAATCTTTTTGAAATTGTTGAAAATTTTTATTCTTAGTTCAACAAAATAGACAAATCACAAAGTTCCATCAGTGGGAGCCAATTCTTTGATGCCATAATCCGTGCATTTAATGTACAACCCCAGGATGATTTGAGGAGCTTCCTTGCCCCGCTATCTCCTCCTCCTTTTGCCATCTTATTATTCCAGCAGGGTATCTGACAATTTGCAGGGCTTGTGATTTATAGCGTTGATCTTTTTCTTCCCATTCACCTGACTTTTCAGGACTCGCCTTACTTCATATTGCTGTGGTGTATATGAGCTTGTTCGCCTCAGTGAAGGTCACATAAATTAATTGTTGGAAATGCAGGCTTTAAATGTTCTAGTAGACTCTTAGAAGTCTAGTGGACATTTGTTCTGTAGTCTGTATGATTACTGGCCATCTATATTGCTCACTGATGCCCTTGAACATATCATGCCATCATGATGTTTGTATTTTGGTGTATATACGCTGAATGCACTGCTTGCCTTTAGTTTACTTGTCTTTTCCTGCATCATGTTCTAATTTACAAAGTTGTCAGACATAAGACATGTTTATTTACCCACGTATGGAAAATTACCTTGGGGACCGTCAGGCAGAAGGATCTCCCCCATATGAGTTGGTTTTTGCTCCACAGTTTCTTCCTGTTGAAAGGAAGTTTTCCCTCGCCACCATCACCTAAGTGCTGGCTCTGAGGGTCTTGGGCTCAGGGTACTGTGAAAAGCCTTGAGACTATTTTTATGACTCTGGATAAAGAAAACTCCACAAGAGGGAGTTGTGACATGAAATCTCAGCAAATTGACATTCTGTTGCAGATGCAACAGCTGATGGATGTGAAAGATATATACACTGACATCACCATTGTGTTGCACACAGTCATTTCATCAGTTGCACTGTTAATATATAATAATATATATATATATATATATATATAGTTTTAACAGACAATGGTGGGCAAGGTGTTGACGTATTGCGGAGTGGGAAGTCAAACTGGCTCAAGCTACAGAAAATTAAATGACAACAGTGATCGAAAGTATATTTTTTTTGTCCTTATTTTTTATAGACACCATATACTAATTTTATATTACAAAAAAACAGCTGCTTTAACAGGGCTTCTGTAGACATAGACATTTCATATCCACTGTTAAGATTACAGAGCAGACAAACATCTACAGCCAAAGCAAAAATGCCAAGTTGGACTGTCTTCAAAGTGTAGAATAAGTGCTTAAGTGTATTTGTGAGGTATCAATGTCTTTGATACAAACTCACTGATAGTGTAAGTCACAAGAAAGAAAAAAACAAAACAATGAAAGAACAAAATTGATTTTTGCTGAATAATGTGGATTAAAGAAAGTTCCCAACCTTTTCTTCCCTCTCTGAGTCTTACAAACATAAGATAAGTGGAATAATAGGTGGAAACGATTTATTTTTTATTTTTTTTTTCCAATGTAAATGAGAAGATTTGTTTGGATGGACTAGTGGCTGTTAACAACCTGTTTTGGTAAAACTACATTGTTTAAATTGAACTATTCCAGTTTGTCTAATCTAATCAAAAGTTTTTAATATCACCCTGAGAGTAGATGTTCAATTTAACTGAGTAGTGACTGAAACAGACATGTACACCCACCATCCACCGTCTGTTTAACTAATGCTAATTCATTTGTACCTCTAGGCTACTAATGTGAACTTGTTAAAATAATGTGCCAGTGGGTCAGATTAAAGCTTCACTCACATCATGAAAGCAGGGTTAAGACAATGGCTCCTGGAAATGAAAGAGAGAGAGAATGTAAAGTATACTCAAATCAGGATCAAGATTATTTTGATCAAAAAGACGGATCTGGGTCTTCAAAAGCATCAGGAAAGTGAGCTGTCAGCAGTGAGCTGGTCCATCCTCAGGGACACGCCATCTCCATGGAAGTCGGAAACATTTAGAGCTATAGCAGCAAGTCTGTTTTGTTCATAGTGAATCACTCATTAGCTTATATCGTGTTTTCTCCGTCCCATAGTAAGTTTTTTAACAAAACAGCTGAAGCTCTTTGTTTCACAGTGAAAGGTGGAAAATAGGCACAATTTCCACAAATCTACAGTTTCCTTAATATAATTGTCTCATCATGCTCTTCTTCACAATTGTCTTTTTTTCCTAGGTCTGTCTTCAGACAGACATGTCTGCAGTGCCCTCATCTGCAATCAGAAGTCTGCTGTTGAGGCCTGCATCCATCTCCTGCATCTTCACTTTCTCCAGGTCAACTCGACCCTTCAAGCAGTCTTCTGCAATGGACAGGCTGTTGTTGAGCTGCCGCATGTTGGAGCTGCCCCCTGTAGAGTAAACGCCAGAGTCTCCACTGCTGCTGCTATTCTGACGACTGTGTCTGCCACTGGAAAGATCAAGGGAAAGGACCATTACCATTATTTTCCATTGATAACTTGCATATATGGGTTTGTTCAACAATTTTAAGTTACATGTTTCCCATGAGAGAGAATGTAAGAACGCTTCAGCCTCATGTGTTGAAGCGATATGTTTTAGTCCATTTTATTGAGAAGATTAAGGGCACTTATCCTCATGTGTCCATGACAACCACATAGAAGACATTAACATTTTTCAAGAAAATTGGCACATATTCCTAATATGTCCACTAGGGGTCGGGGTTGAAGACATGGCGCAAACCCTGAGACCCAGAACTAAACAACAAATGGCAGAAAGGTGATGAAATGGCACTTTACACTGTTTTTCTTAGTGTTTATTAAAGGAATGTTCATTAAATGTTAACATTTTCCTAATGTTTCTTTGCACTGAAACAATGGGGAACATTTTGACCAACTGGAAAACCTTGATGGACTGATGTCAAACAAATAGGAAAGCCTTACAAAATTAGCCCATGGTTGTGTAAGAACATTGTAGCGCAAACTATCAGGGTTTCCCAGTGTTCCACAACAATAAGACCAGGCTGCCATAATTTACTCTCTTGATTTAGTTGCATCATTTTCCTATACAAAGTAGCCATGTGGATTTAAATTACTGTAATACCTCAGTAATGACTGGTGTCTTTATTTAGGAAATCTTTCTTTCACTGGACTCTACAAACTAAGCTCTGTGTGGGTCTCTTGATTAGCTAACATCATCCATTACATTCTAGGATTCGTATCATATCCCCGTATGTGACTCCAATGAGGTGTGTTTTTTTGCATATCAAAAGCAAAAGTGTGACTGGATCTGACGTGGTGGCTGAAGACTCCTTGGGAGAGGCATGTTAAGGGAGTACTGAAGCCTGTCGGCCAAATATTTCACCCTTTTCACCTTGAGTCTGAGGTTTCCAGAAATTTCCAATACATGAGTTATTTGCATGCAGAGAAACACTTCAGCAGCTGGAGCATCAGAAATGAAATCTAACCTGGTGTCTGGCTGCAGGCCTGATGGGGGTCCTGTCAGAGCCTCAGGGGGAGGAATGAGGACTTCCAGGTCCGTTGGCTCTGGGCAGACTGTGACGTTATCACAGAAGAGCTCTGACTCTGACTCTAAGGTGAGGAGGTGAGGAATGTCAGACCCAGGAGAGTCACAGAAATTCTGGAAGGAGAGACAAGAGAGGCCGAGATGAGACAAAGGCATTTGGTTGTTGAAAAAAACAAAAAAAACATCAATACATCAATAGGTGTTAGGATGTTAAAACCATGAAACAGATTTCACTGCTGCCTGCACATAGTGAAAGCTGGGATGACACAAATGATATTGTGGTGTACCTGTGTGAAATGTGAAGCCAGCTGGGTGGATGGGTGGTACGTTTCCTTGACTTTCTGGTAGCACCAAAAGGGGCTGAAGAGTAAGAGCAGCACGGCCAGGAAGCAGACAACCAGTGAACCAAGAAAGTACCCAATGATCTGCCACCATGGAATAGCACCTGCGTGTACACACATAATGTACATGCATAAACTAGATCGTATTTGTGTATAGATAGATGTTAAAAGCTCAAGTTGTTGTCACATCCTCCCAACACACAACAGCCGGCTATTTTAGAGCATACACCACGGTAGTTGCTGAGCTTTGTAACGCTAACTGCAGTTTACACTATATCTGTTGATTTGACACAAAAATGTGCCATTTAAAAACAAACTGTTCTTAAACCAGTTTTTACATTGACGCCATTTGGCCAGTTGAAAGAATGAATGCGTGAACACACCCTAGTCCAGTAGGTGACTAGGGTGTGGATGAGTAGGGTGTGGATCGCTTGATTTACAGCAGGTTGTTCCACTGCTGTGTCTGTTTTGTGTAGATTTGATTCCCTGTGACGTCACGTGTCATGGTGCTAACCTAAGTAATATCCTGTTGTGCAAATGTTCTCAAATCCTGTTAGGTACCGCACACACACACAAATAAAAAAACAAAAATCTGGGCATATTTTGGATTTATAAACAATGTTGACGGTAAAATAAATGAAGACAATCAACCCTTGTGCAGAAAATACAGACATTTTTCAGTGAGTGTAGTGCAGTTTACAGCAGGTTATGGCCACAAGGAGCCATTTTTCACAATTTTCACATTTATTTTTATTTTTTAAAATGTTTCTGCCACATTCATATGCATATGCACATCTGATTTCAACTTAAGGTACATAAAACGGTGAGTTTTCTATTCTGTACCAGTTCTTGAATCTGTAAGACTAGATCTCGTCTTGAGCAGTGAATGTAACGTATATATATTTTTAAAATAAAACTTGGTTAAAAGATTTCAGTGAGTGTTCAGTACTTTTTGACCATTTTGAACACGTCTAACAATACTGTCATAATACTGAAAACCGCAATATGAATTTTTCATATCGTTACATCTCTAGTACACAGCACTTCAGTGTGCAACATAGGGTTCATGATTTATTTGTGGGTCCTCTCATGTGAATTTTCTCCCAAAAACAATTTTTGGGCTCGTTATATTCTAATTAACATTTATCTAATGATAACAATAATAAAAATAATTAAGAAAGAAGAAAACAGCACAAATATGTATTTTAATTCACATGAAACTAAGCTAACTGAGCAATCTGGACATGTGCACAATAATTTCACGCATGCACACATAGCAGTCTGAATAAATATTATTTCATGCACATTTTGTTTTGTTGCAAATTCACAAATCTGATCGTTCAACTCAGACTGTGAAAAAAAAAAAAACATCAGTTAGAAAACCGGTGACGCCAAATCACGTTGCTATATAAATGTGCAACATTTATATAGAATCATTATCTATATTATTATTATAAATCATTATCTTTTCACTCAAATGTACCTTCAGTCCGCATGCAATGCGGTGGGGTGAAGCTGCTGTTCTTGTCGTAGAATTCGTAGCGTGACCGCACGCTCACACAATACCAGGTCTGGGGCTTCAGCGTTGACAGAGTAACCAAGTTGGCGCTGCTCTGCAATGTCTTAGTCATAAAGTCCTAGAGAACACAAGGAGGGTGCAATTTAAAATCCAAGACGGTTACTTCATTTATGTACCGCCATATTAAAGTTACATTGTGAGTTAGGCTCCGCGCTAAGATGGCTGTAGGGAAATGGTGAAATGAAGCACAGAAGGAAGGTCATGTGGATAAAATCTTTTAGTTTGTTCCAGCATGTTTAACTACCTGCGCATAGCGACCTGTGACTACAGTTTCTTCTTATGCCTTGGACAACATTACGGTTGCAAAATCAGGATTTTAAAAGTGCAGCGTATTTGCTTCAAGATGGCTGTAGTATGCGCGGGTCATGTTTCAATGGCAGCCTTATATGTTACGTATGTACAGCTTTACTGGTAATACTGCCATGTATAATACTGTACGAATGAACACAGAGAGGAACAAAGAACTAACTGAAGCAAACACCTGAAGAGAAACCTCTGTGTAACACATCAAAACTCACAAACGTTTCTCTTTTTTATGGATTATGCTTAAGACTTCTTGTAGTGTCATTTATTTGTGAAGGACTTTGATTTGCACACTTGTATAGCTTTTTCAGTGCAGTGTGTGGATTTTAGAGCCAACTGTAAAAACAGCTTACAGGAAAACATTGCACTAGAAAGTTCACTTCCCTTGCAGCAGACAGGAAACACCTCTGCCACCTGTGCAGAGCGTAGCTGCACACCAATAAATCAGCATATGTTAACAGACGCGTAACAGAAATATAGAAAATAGGTGCTCAGCTAATAAGGTTCATTATGGCAGCATTATTAGTTTAAGTGGGAAATGCAGCATCAGTTGTCACCAGGTTGCAAGACATAAAAGGACATACGGTTAAGTTTGAGGAAGGTAGTTGAAGGCACCTACCTGTCTGTCTGCAGAGCGCTCCCAAACATAAATAAGGTAGCACAGGTCTGAAATATGCTCCTTCATGGAGCTGTTGGTGCTGGTCAGAGGGTCAGTGATGAAAACATCCAGGCCATTCCCAGCAGGAGCAAGGTCTACTTTGGATGGAGGGCCCACATCGGCTAGGAACAGGACATGGAGACATGAGATGAAGCATTTCAATGACATGTAGCCATAACTATAGAAAGAATAATTACAAAAAGAAAAATATCATTACAGTTTAGATTTCAAAAATGATAACGTAACAAAGCTTCTCTTTCTCTTGTAAGTGGTTTATGTTAGGACAAATGTAGACGTACAGGTGGCTGTGGATCTGCTGATAGAGCAGCTTGTCTACTAATCACAGAGCACATTTAATGATCAAATCATTCCTGAACTGTGTTGAACACATGCTTATTTGTTGGTCATTTTTTGTATACCTCACTGTCTTTGCATTTGATTTATGTCAAGTGTCTCTGACACTGATTTCCGTTTGACACAAACAGTGCAGTATCTATGTATTTTTAGTTAGTGTCTAGTTTCTAATGTCATCTTTGCTTTCAATTTCCTGTTTTTACCACCTGCTCAAACTTACAAATAGCATCTTTTTTTTTAAATGATGATACGACTATTGGCTTACTGTGTTTATCTTGTCCTCGTAGATAAAATCAGTACACCACACTTAAATATTCATTATTTGTGAGTGGGATACCACTGTTAAAACTCTGAAAATAATATTGTGTCTAAAATATGCCATCTTTCTTACGTTTCTAAATAACTCATTAGCACTCGAGAGTAGACTAGACATGCTACTGTAACCGGGGCACAGCAGGGTGTGAGTAATAGTCATGACTATTCCTCATTTCCTGGTGATACCCTGATATAGAATGAAACACATCCACAGTGAACTCTGGAAACCACCCAGAAGAAGGGGAACTGGAACTGGAACTCCATTAAAACGGCCTGTGAGCTATCTGGCAGCTGGCTGTCTTATAGACAAATCCGCAGAGAACTCTATGGGCGCCAACATCTTGCCTGCTGCCATTACTGCGTGCCTGCGAAGTGTGACTGTGTACAGTGCAGTACAGTTGCCGGTCTACCCTCTAATTACATTTCAATGAAAGCGGATCCTGCTCATGAAAGAAAATCTCTGGTGAAAGTGAACATTGGGTAGATAATGTCAGGCAGTGACCAAAACTTACCGATAAAGGTAATTTACTGACACCATAATGTATTAATGTAAAAATGCGTCAGCCAAATGTTATGTAATGTAATTGAGACGTATAGCTATAAGGCTAAGCTAATAAAAAGTCATTCTACACTAACTGTGTTGCTAATATGTTCACAAGTTGCAAATAACTATTAGCCAAGACCAGTTGTAGCAATAAAATATCCCACATGTTCCTACAGATATTCAGGATTATTTTATTAATCATCTGGCATGCGATGAGCTTCAGAACCTAAACTACAGGGCATTGATTGAAGGTCGGAATTACATGAGCTCTGGGCGAATTGGCCAGATACTGCATGCCATCGCAGATGAGCTCATCACATTAAAAGTGTTGTGAGATTTTCACAGGCAGTGAACTCATACCATAATGTATAACACGATCTTCCCGGCATCACTGGACAGCATTAGTACTAAAAACTCTACTAAACTGGCTAAAATTTCCTACAGCTATCTGCTACTGCCGCCTACGGGACCAACACGCTACTTCTGCTATTTCCTAAGCAGCAAGGCACGCAGTAATGGCGTCGCTGCTTTACTTCCGTGTTTCGCCGGATTTGTCTATATCATCTATTTAGACTACTGTTTCTAAGACTTAAAAATCAGAGCTGAAGCTGAGAGCTGTGATTAGTCCTCTGGGTAGTAGTATGTTTCTGCTTCAGTATTTCCAGCTGCTTCTCCGTTCAAATTCATTCATGTGTAGGTTACAGCGTCTATGTTTGGCAGTACCTTCAATGAGCCTTAAGCCTTTGAATTCTAGATCACCTCCACTGTACACATGACCCTGCTTAACTACTAAACTCAGGTACAGGCAGAGTGCTAAGGAGCACTTTGAAAATAACAACACACTCTACAAGTGCAGCAACCAGCAGGTCAGCCTTGATCCCACCCTCCCTTCCACCCTGAACAGTTTCTCTGCACGCTTTGATACACCTGGCTGGGAAGAAACTAGGCCTCTCCTCCAGCTGGAGGAGCAACCTTGTGTCAGCATCTTGTCCTGCAGCTTCACCAAATGAGCTCCACCCTGAGGAGGATCAACATCAACAAAGCTGCAGGACCTGATAAAGTGGGAGGACGCACCCTGACACTATGTGCTGACCAGCAGGCAGGAGTTTTTCTGGACATTTTCAACTTGTCTCTGCAGCTGGCCACAGTCTGGCCCGAGTCCTCTATCACTGTACCCGCACCTAAAAAGCCAGCTGTTTCGCTCTGACCCCAGTAATAATGAAGAGCTTTGAGAAGATCATCCTGACGCACATCAAGGTCGCACAGCCACCAGGTCGCCTACAGGGAGACCCGGTGTGGTCCCACCTACCCAGGCCATGGGCTGTCTGTACCTGTTCCATCAAGGAAAAGGTACAGAAGCACCAGCTTCCTCAACAGAGCTGTGAAGTCAGTCACCCCCTCATTCGTTTCCAAGTCATCCCTCTCTCTTACCGTCTTTGTCAGGGCAGAATTCCTTCAGCACCCAGTCCGAGTGACGCCCATTCGCATTGGCTCGTACACGAAGCATGTAGATGCCCAAATAGTGCAGGTTTAACGTGGTAAAGTCACAAAACTTGTCTGAGGATTCTTCACACGCTGACAGCCAGTTAGGGCTCTTCCTCTTAGACTTCAGCTTGTACATGCTTGGGTGATAAGAACAAAAACAGAAGTCATTACCTTGGTAATATTTTTTTCTTTTTAGTAACATCGTGCAAAACCATTATTTTATTGCATCTTGAAGCTTCTAATTACCAATTACAAGCTATAAGAGACAATAAAAGTACACTTACAGACCTCTAATACATTGTCTGATTCATGTCTGGGCCACACAGATCAATGGAATCCTCCCTCAATAATTTAAAGCAGTCTGCAGACTAATCCTCCAGTGCATTGCCAGTGTAAACCACTCGTAATGTCGTGTTTACCATCAGGGAGGACCAGCAGTAGTGCTGTAGTGTGACCAGTGCCATGAAAGTTCCAAAAGAGGCATTATTGAAAAGCACTGCGTGAAAATGAAAGTAATATGGACAAGTAATAACTGTGTAGCTCATCTGCTGTAGGCATCCTATGGTAACCTAATGTATCTGTGGACAAACTAACACAGTTATACAACAAACAATGTAACTTTAAGTCTTTAAATCAATTTATTTTTCAATTGATCTACTGGTTATTTTCTAAGTAGTTTATTAAATCTTTGGTTAACATATAACAAAATGATAACCATTGTTTAAATGGAATCTAATATTTATATGGAAAAGCCTGCTTACACTGGTGCATAACAATGACTATGATTACTTACTTGTTTTGCTTAGTTTAGAGGTTTCTACGCACATAAACAAACTGTTTACAACTTGCAAGTGCAGCAGAAAACAGCACTGGCATACTAGCACATAGTATCTGTTGTAGGCAGTGTTGGTTGAGTTCCTGTCTGTAACACAACTGATGACAACATGACAACTACTCCCGGGAACTGACCACCTTCCAAGAATCAGAATCTGCTGTAGTTCTTTTTTGTAGTTTTTTTGTTTTTTCCTCTTTTTTTTTTTGAAAGCATTCCATCATATTATTGGCTGAACGTGCCTATATTTATTAGTCTAGATTTAAAGAATTCCCACACTTTAGGCGATCTGGTCAGCATGCCTGGCAGCAGGAGATGCCATAATTGGGAATGTCATTGATCCCTACCTGAATGTCATAATAATTTGACCTGCTTATGAACACTGCTTAGAGGCTGGATCCTCTCTGTTCAGCTGTGCTACAGTGGTGTGCTGTTTCATTTTTGATGTGCATCAAGGCGATGGCTGATGCTATTTGTGGTTGAGTAAAGAGAGTTTCTCACAAGGTCATAAAATAATAGCCTATTAAAAGTCTTAAACATTGAACAACATGAGACTTACGCAACGTATTGTGTTGTGAAGGTGACGTTGTCAAACTCTTCAGCAGTCTGGTCCCACTCCCATTCCAGTGTGTAGTAAGTGTTCAAGGTGATCATGGCAACATCCCGTGGAGGGGCCAGTTCTACTTCAGCTGAAAGATAAAAGGAAAAAGACTTAAAAATCCCAATTATTAATCACTTAATTATTTAATAGCCCTTATTATGTGGCTGAACATTTACAGTATATTCCTTATCAGTACATCCGCAGAATAATAATTAAACCAAAATCTAGGTAAGTTTAAAATTTCAAAATCCAAAAATGAAAAAAGAACCGGTTTTAAAAGTATTCTTATCCTAACAGCATATTAGTATCTGCCTGTCCATGGCCTCCATTTTAGTTTTTAGGGAAGTTGTACACTTTTCTATTTTCCTAAAACAACTGGCTGCTGTAATTTTTAATAAAAGTCGTTGAAAAAAGCGTAAATCGTGCATTTGTTGGGGACTATTTTCAGCGGTGGATTTTGTCAGTTACTGAGTATTTCTTTCAGCAGTTTTTGAACAGCAACAACAACAATGTACCCAATGATTTATCAAGTGAGGGAGAAAAATCTAAAGGGACAAGAAAAAAGCCAAGAAAAGCAGAAGTGGGCCAACTTTGTTTTCGTCTTCTGTGCAGTGTAACCTCCAAAAAGAGGAACAGATCAAAGAAAAAATAATAAAATAAATAAATGACTGAATATTTCTAACTGCTGAGAGTATTTGTATTTGTATTTGTCGAAGGAATGTAGCCATTTCAAGTCATTTGGCATCACTTGTAAGCTCAATAAAGGTGAAAATAAATGTATACACCAAAACTCATCGGGACATGCAATACAAAAAAAATAAAAAATTCCAGCTGATCTTAGTGATGCCAGCCAGATGTTCATGCCATAATGGTTTCTCTTTCAGTGACTGAGAAACTACACAAGAAAAAGAGGAACAAGGAAGGAACCAAATCACAAGACATGGATATTAAAATCCCCAAGCATAAGAAGTCTGTCATATTTGGCCATAAGAAATGAAAGAAATCTTAAACTTATTCATTAAAACCACTTTTGGCCTTGAGCAGCGTATATACTAATTTATCATCCTAACATACGAGACAATGTTGAGTCATGCTACAGAGATGATATCCATCATCTGGTCAAGTGTCTGTGTGGCTTGGACAATATTCTGATTCACAACAACAAAAGGGAGTCTTTGCATTTTAAGGAACCAGGACACAAAGGACCGACTTAGCGTAATGTGGTATAAAGAATACATTTACAGTAAATGCAATGGTTGTCATTGACTGCTAAAGAGATCTATCTATCTATCTATCTATCTATCTATCTATCTATCTATCTATCTATCTACAGCCATTTGTTCAGAATAATGAAACCACAATGGCTTAGGACCAGTCTCAGATTACCTTGGCAAGCACCTTTACCTTGTTTGTCAAGTATCTGTTTACATTGACAATGTCATGGTAAACAAATGCTGTTCAACCGTCAGTTTATTTCAATTAACTGCAGGTCTACTTCAGCAAACAAGATCTATTACATGAAAAATATTCATATTTTTATTAAATGCTAAATAACAACATTAAACCCTCACTTTGCAATAACCACTGACAGTCCAGCTCTTTACATATTGGCACCGGTGCATCATCTAGTCGTGTATGACACATCAGATCGCGTTTTAAATTGAACTGCATGAGTAAACACGTCCTTGCACCTCGACTAAACGAAATGGAATTGCTAAGGGAAACTACACTACTTTCAGTTTAGCTTACCACACCATAGATCGAGCTTGTATTTTGACCTAACTTGTATTATGTCCTAAATTGAAGCAAGCTTACGATTTTTTAACTTAAGCGCGTGTCGAGTAATAAATGACTTATGCTGAATGTTTATTTGGATATGCGGAAACTGCGTGATTTCGAAAGACAGGGGCCACGGACGCTACCAACAAGACACAACACAGGCCTTTCTTTTATAAATTACAGAGTACATTGTCAGAGATGTCAGCCTTTAATATTAGCCTAGTTGGTGTTACAGATAGCATCTCCTTTAAAGAAAAAGGACCAAATGCATTCCAGTCATAAATACTATCCGAAAAACATTAGCATGCTAACGTTGGCCGCTAAAGAACTTACCAGCGCTGTTCTGAAGGCACCATAAGAGAAGACAGACATAAGATGTAGCACCCATGGTCGTTGTTTTGTACAGTAACTTTTCCATTGGCAGTTCGTCGTGAGGTTATCGTGTAAGATTCTCTCGGACCATAGACCACGGTCTACGGCTCGGACGGACTCACTTCTCTCTCCCTCTCCGCGATTCTTCCTTCTTCTCCTTCTTCTTCTTCTTTTGTGTTTTATGGCGGTTGGCAAACCAACTTAACGGTGCATTACCGCCACCGACTGGGCTGGAGTGTGAACCAAGAGTATTGGAATTTAGTACTAACTAAAAAAAAAAAAAAAAAAAATACAATACAATAAAGCAACTAAATTAAATCCTTTTAACTAAGTCGGTATCTCTCAGGAACTTAATAATAAAGTGATAAATATTACTAGATCTTTTCCCTAATAAACCTTTCATTGTAAAATTGTTCTGCTTGACCATTCTGAGTGACTGAAAAAGCTGATTTCTTTCTTGGCTATACCTTGGGCAATGAATTAAAATATGCTCTACCGTTTCTAAATGACTGCAATGTTGTCATTTCCCTGTTGGATGTTTTCCTATTATCTTCAATGAAGAATTGAGCCCTGTATGTCCTATTCTTAATCGTGTAATCATACTCTCCTCCCTTCGACTCCTACACTCTGTCCTTCCAATATTCACTTGAATATTATATACACTACCGTTCAAAAGTTTGGGGTCACATTGAAATGTCCTTATTTTTGAAGGAAAAGCACTGTACTTTTCAATGAAGATAACTTTAAACTAGTCTTAACTTTAAAGAAATACACTCTATACATTGCTAATGTGGTAAATGACTATTCTAGCTGCAAATGTCTGGTTTTTGGTGCAATATCTACATAGGTGTATAGAGGCCTAGTTCCAGCCACTATCACTCCAGTGTTCTAATGGTGAAATGTGTTTGCTCATTGGCTCAGAAGGCTAATTGATGATTAGAAAACCCTTGTGCAATCATGTTCACACATCTGAAAACAGTTTAGCTCTTTACAGAAGCTACAAAACTGATCTTCCTTTGAGCAGATTGAGTTTCTGGAGCATTACATTTGTGGGGTCAATTAAACGCTCAAAATGGCCAGAAAAAGAGAACTTTCATCTGAAACTCGACAGTCTATTCTTGTTCTTCGAAATGAAGGCTATTCCATGTGAGAAATTGCTAAGAAATTGAAGATTTCCTACAACGGTGTGTACTACTCCCTTCAGAGGACAGCACAAACAGGCTCTAACCAGAGTAGAAAAAGAAGTGGGAGGCCGCGTAGCACAACTGTGCAAGAAGATAAGTTCATTAGAGTCTCTAGTTTGAGAAACAGACGCCTCGCAGGTCCCCAACTGGCATCTTCATTAAATAGTACCCGCAAAACACCAGTGTCAACATCTACAGTGAAGAGGCGGCTGCGGGATTCTGGGCTTCAGGGCAGAGTGGCAAAGAAAAAGCCATATCTGAGACTGGCCAATAAAAGAAAAAGATTAAGATGGGCAAAAGAACACAGACATTGGACAGAGGAAGACTGGAAAAAAGTGTTGTGGACGGACGAATCTAAGTTTGAGGTGTTTGGATCACAAAGAAGAATGTTTGTGAGACGCAGAACAAATGAAAAGATGCTGGAAGAATGCATGACGCCATCTGTTAAGCATGGTGGAGGTAATGTGATGGTCTGGGGTTGCTTTGGTGCTGGTAAGGTGGGAGATTTGTACAGGGTAAAAGGGATTCTGAATAAGGAAGGCTATCACTCCATTTTGCAACGCCATGCCATACCCAGTGGACAGCGCTTGATTGGAGCCAATTTCATCCTACAACAGGACAATGACCCTAAACACACCTCCAAATTGTGCAAGAACTATTTAGAGCAGAAGCAGGAAGCTCATATTCTATCGGTGATGGAGTGGCCAGCGCAGTCACCAGATCTGAACCCCATTGAGCTGTTGTGGGAGCAGCTTGACCGTATGGTACGCAAGAAGTGCCCATCCAACCAATCCAACTTGTGGGAGCTGCTTCTGGAAGCGTGGGGTGCAATTTCTCCAGATTACCTCAACAAATTAACAGCTAGAATGCCAAAGATCTGCAATGCTGTAATTGCTGCAAATGGAGGATTCTTTTACGAAAGCGAAGTTTGATGTAAAATCTTATTTCAAATACAAATCATCATTATTTCTAACCTTGTCAATGTCTTGACTCTATTTTCTATTCATTTCACAACGTATGGTGGTGAATAAGTGTGACTTTTCATGGAAAACACAAAATTGTTTGGGTGACCCCAAACTTTTGAACGGTAGTGTAAATGTCTCCCTTTGTCATGATCCGTCCAATACTCCTGCCATGTTGTTCTCGCATATGTTTTAATGAACATTTTAGCTTCAGAATTGCTATATGGCATCTGTAATATTCTTTTGTGTTTCAGTGTTTGTTTTGCAAGTTTATCAGCCTCTTCATTCCCTTTCACTCCAACATGTGCAGGTACCCAAAGAAATCTGATTTTTAAACCCTTTGCATTCAGCTTATACAAAATCATATTAATTTTATAAATTATATAATTTCTTATAGATTTCCCAGATTCTATGCTTTCTAATGCTGAATAACTATCAGATACAATCACTGGTTTGTTTAAATCATTTCCCTCTACCCATTCCAAGGCCAACAAAATTGCAACCAGCTCTGCTGTGTATACTGACAAATGATCTGTTAGTCTTTCCTGACATATTACCCCAGTCTTTGGAGTATACACTGCTGACCCAACACGTCCTGCCTTTGGATCTTTGGAACCATCTGTAAATAAGAACGTGTGATCAGAAAAGTGTAGATCCAGATAATATTGAACAATATCCCTCATTGCTACTTCCTTTGATTTATTTTTGATTTCCTTATGAATGTCTAAATCTACATCTGGCGATTCTTCCTCCTGCTGCTTGTCCTTCTTCTTCTTTCGTTTTTTTCACATTAGCATTACCGCCACCAACTGGTTTGGAGTGTGAAGCAAGCTATACAACAGAAAAAAAAATGACCGTACATTTTTTTTATTTATCTATTATTGTTATTATTATTATTATTATTATTATTATTATTATTATTTAAATTATATTCCTTAAAAAATGTTAAGATGAAAATCCGTGATCTATTCTGACTGACAATATACCAGATTTAGTGCATGCTGGCGCAAATAACGTTCATTTGCTTTTGGTAGGATGTAAATCATTTCATGCCCTAAGATCAAACCTATATGCCAGCAAAAGCTTCATTCTTCTTATTCTGAGAAACATTTCACCCATTTCTACCTGAATGACCAAATCTGGAGATATTCTGAATGCTCCAGTACAGATTCCCAGCACGCAGTACATTCATATTTCTAAGGGTTTTTCTGCTTCTGACATGTAAGATATGCTTTCGTTATCAAAGGGATCTCATTAGAGTCCCGTTTAGTAGAAATGTCCTGTTTTCTTCCCACTCCCTTCCTGATAGACAATGAATAATATTATCAGTATGGAAGTGCAGCCTTTCAACAAACTACATCCCAAGAGACCCAACTGTTTTGTCTTGCTAAAAAAAGTTGTTCAAAGGGCTTTAACAATAGGTGGTTAAAAATCCCCATTTTCCCCACTTCCCCTGCAGCTTGCATTTTCTGTCTTACATTAATGACTACAATATATTTTTTACACAGCATATATATACAGTATATATATACATATATATACATATATATATATATATATATATATATATATATACATATATATATACATATATATATATATATATATATATATACATATACATATATATATATATATATATAATCATATACATATACATATATATATATATATATATATACATATACATATACATATATATATACATATACATATACATATACATATATATATATATATATATACATATATATATATATACATATATATATACATATACATATACATATATATATATATATACATATACATATACATATATATATACATATACATATACATATATATATATACATATATATATACATATACATATACACATATATATACATACATATACACACATATATACATATACACATACATATACATATACACATACATATACATATACATATATATATATACATATACATATACATATACATATATATATATAATATATATATATACATATACATATACATATACATATATATATATATATATACATATACATATACATATACATATATATATATATAATATATATATATATACATATACATATATATATATATATATATATATACATATACATATATACACATATATATATATATATATACATATATATATACATACATATATATATATATATATATATATATACATATATATATATATATATATATATATATATATATATATATATATATATGACGAGAGGGACGTCCCTGTCCCTCTCACCCTCCTTGGGTGGTATCTGTATCATCCTCAAGCTCGGGTCCTCTACCAGAGGCCTGGGAGTTTGAGTTTGATCCTAGGACTCTTCTGGACTGAGGTTTCTGATGTTCTTCCTGGGATCTGTTGGAGCCACTCCCCCCGTTTGGGTGTCACTGCCCCAAGTGCTCCTACTACCACGGGGACCACGCTCGCCTTGACCTTCCACATCTGCTCCAGCTGTTCTTTCACTGTACACTATAATATACATATATTGTTGTTCTCACAATAAAACCAACCTCATCCAACAAGGACACACCAACTTTAATTAAGTTTAACTTCATAAAACATTATTGTGTAAACCAGACATTAAAAGACACTTCCATTTCCAGCTTCCATGAATTGTCGATTAATGTTAATAAAAAAATAACATACTTCACATTGCCACAATGAGGCAGCTAAAAAATGCACTCATTACATCGTGGTTTACGCACTTCCACATCCATATTATAGCATCATGGATAGGAAATAGTGTATAGACATCTCATAGCATCAAGTCAGCATACATGCTTCACTTTTTCCAGTGTTGTCACAGAGTGGAGTTTGCCATACTCCTTTAGTATAATCTGTGGAAATACTGCAGGAACCAAACAAAATACAACAACAAAAATAACATCACCTGGATGTGGTCTGAGTCCTGTAGCAACACATCGCTCTTACAACATCACTTCATAGTAACACCGGCTTTAAAGAGCAATGAGCAAAGACTGTTGCAGAATTGTTGCAGAAAGTCAAGAAAGAATCAGTCTGTTTCTCAGAGTCTTTAAAATTGTCTGTGATGTCAGTCTTTAACACTCCCACGCCTTGCCAATCGGCTGTTCATTATTGCTTCCGTGCTTTTCAGTCTTCTTTTCCTTCTCTCCCACACAAACTATATCATCTGGCGGTTTGTTGAAGCTTCTTCCAGCTGCCTCCAAAAAGCCGCCTTCCTTAGCAGTCCTGCTGCCTTCCACGCTGACTTCATGGTAGATCTCCTCAACGGGGTGCGCGTTCCGCATGGCCTCGTACATGGCGGAGTTCAGAGGTGCCAGCAGAGACTGGAGAGCAGGAAGGAAGCAAGCTAAATCAGATTTGTATGTTCACTTAAGACCTTCTAATACATACACACATGTATATACACATGTGAAAATAGTATGTCAATAGTACGTCCGTGGAAGTACAGGAAAATTAAGATTTATCAAGTTCTGCAGACAAATCAGGTTTACAAACTCAAGCCAGTGAAAGTACTCATAAACACACACCTCTTTGAACTGCATATCTCGTAAATCTTTTGGACTGAGAAACTGGGAGATATGTTTCCAATACACCACCGTCACCACCACCAGAGCCACTACCACTGTCATGATGACAAGTGCCACCACAATCTCCTTCCAGATAGATTTTTCTGAAAAACAATCAGACCAAGAACAGGTAAGGTTATCAGTCTGACTATAATTCAGGGCTATTTGCTGTCATGTTCAGGAGCATTCTGATTTCAGTGACTGTAATCTGCCATCTAGTGTATGTTTTCTTTAGCCTCCACACTGCCGTCACGTACATGCACTTTGCAACTCATACACTGTGTCATATGTACATATACACATAAACAACATTTAAAATAATACTGCAATTTGACCAGCTAATGGTTTCATCCAATGATCCAATTATTGTTTCCTTTCTTCTTATAGTTGTAATAGACTATTTTATTAAATGGCCATTTTCTGATGGTTCATTAAAACCATCTAGAAGAAGAAGAGGGATTTCTGGACTGGGCACCTTTGAAGACTGTATATATACGACAAGAATATACTAAATAACTTATTCCAAAGTTTTAGTTAGTACCTAATAGTGTTAGTCTTCTTAGTTGACAAACCTTTAGTTCAGGGGCCACATACAGCCCAATTTAATCTCAAGGGAACCGGACCAGTAACTTAATAGCATAATACCAACCTATAAATAATGACACGTATTGCATTATGTTCTAGTGTAAAGAAGAATAAAAATGTTAACATTTAATGAACTATTCTTTTAAAATATCTTATGAACAACCTGAAATGCCACTTTCAAAAAAACTTGTAATTTCGGCGCATTGCTGCCATCTGCTGTTTAGTTCGGGGTCTCAATGCTGTATTACTCCACAACTAGAATTCAAAATCTGTTAACACCAAAAGCCTTGTCAGTCTAAAAATAAGCTCCTTCTCTGCTGTGATGGTTTGCAAATAAAACCTTTTCAGGTGAATTTGCTATTTTACTGATTTCTACAGAAAATATAGTTACCACTTGTGGTGCTTTCACAGACAACGCTGCTGGGCTTGCTGGGTTTAATGTTCCTGTATGTGCTTATATGGACTTGAACACAGTACTTGCTCCATGGGTCCAGATTATTCAGGAACACCTGGTTCTGCAGTAAGTCGGTTATGCTTTTGGCCTGGAGAAAGCAACAGAGAAGTGGTCAGGTGTATTCTGCTCTCCACATGTTATTTCATCAGTATTTATATTCAAATAATTTAATCTTAAATAGCCCATTAAGTTCCATAACATTAAAAATAATTAATAATAATAAATCAAAATCTACTGACAAAACAGTTATGTGACCTAATTTATAATTTCCTAAATGTTGAAAATTCACATGTAATGATTGATTCAAATTGAACTATAGCAACTTTTGAAGGTGCAGATGAAAGACTCCAAAAACATCTGGAAGAAACAAATTTAATCCTTTTAATGTTTTGACTTCAGTTTAATAGTCTAATTAATGTGACTTACTAGTGCAACTGGATATCAGTTCAGTTCAAACTTACAGGGAGTGCAGAATTATTAGGCAAATGAGTATTTTGACCACATCATCCTCTTTATGCATGTTGTCTTACTCCAAGCTGTATAGGCTCGAAAGCCTACTACCAATTAAGCATATCAGGTGATGTGCATCTCTGTAATGAGAAGGGGTGTGGTCTAATGACATCAACACCCTATATCAGGTGTGCATAATTATTAGGCAACTTCCTTTCCTTTGGCAAAATGGGTCAAAAGAGGGACTTGACAGGCTCCGAAAAGTCAAAAATAGTGAGATATCTTGCAGAGGGATGCAGCACTCTTAAAATTGCCAAGCTTCTGAAGCGTGATCATCGAACAATCAAGCGTTTCATTCAAAATAGTCAACAGGGTCGCAAGAAGCATGTGGAAAAACCAAGGCGCAAAATAACTGCCCATGAACTGAGAAAAGTCAAGCGTGCAGCTGCCAAGATGCCACTTGCCACCAGTTTTGCCATATTTCAGAGCTGCAACATCACTGGAGTGCCCAAAAGCACAAGGTGTGCAATACTCAGAGACATGGCCAAGGTAAGAAAGGCTGAAAAACGACCACCACTGAACAAGACACACAAGCTGAAACGCCAAGACTGGGCCAAGAAATATCTCAAGACTGATTTTTCTATGGTTTTATGGACTGATGAAATGAGAGTGAGTCTTGATGGGCCAGATGGATGGGCCCGTGGCTGGATCGGTAAAGGGCAGAGAGCTCCAGTCCGACTCAGACGCCAGCAAGGTGGAGGTGGAGTACTGGTTTGGGCTGGTATCATCAAAGATGAGCTTGTGGGGCCTTTTCGGGTTGAGGATGGAGTCAAGCTCAACTCCCAGTCCTACTGCCAGTTTCTGGAAGACACCTTCTTCAGCAGTGGTACAGGAAGAACTCTGCATCCTTCAAGAAAAACATGATTTTCATGCAGGACAATGCTCCATCACACGCGTCCAAGTACTCCACAGTGTGGCTGGCAAGAAAGGGTCTAAAAGAAGAAAAACTAATGACATGGCCTCCTTGTTCACCTGATCTGAACCCCATAGAGAACCTGTGGTCCCTCATCAAATGTGAGATTTACAAGGAGGGAAAACAGTACACCTCTCTGAATAGTGTCTGGGAGGCTGTGGTTGCTGCTGCACGCAATGCTGATGGTGAACAGATCAAAACACTGACAGAATCCATGGATGGCAGGCTTTTGAGTGTCCTTGCAAAGAAAGGTGGCTATATTGGTCACTGATTTGTTTTTGTTTTTGAATGTCAGAAATGTATATTTGTGAATGTTGAGATGTTATATTGGTTTCACTGGTGAAAATAAATAATTGAAATGGGTATATATTTGTTTTTTGTTAAGTTGCCTAATAATTATGCACAGTAATAGTCACCTGCAGACACAGATATCCTCCTAAAATAGCTAAAACTAAAAAAGCCACACTACTACTACCAAAAAAATTCAGCTTTGATATTAATGAGTCTTTTGGGTTCATTAAGAACATGGTTGTTGTTCAATAATAAAATTAATCCTCAAAAATACAACTTGCCTAATAATTCTGCACTCCCTGTATTGCTGGGAAACATCCAATGCTTCATCTTGTTTTTTCCCTAATGCACTGACGTACATGAAGTGTAAACTCAATCCATACTCGTATTCTTGACAGAGGAGGATATTGCCTGTTAATGTTTTGCTCATTCCACTAAGCCTCACAGGAAACATCACTTGGGCGAAGTGAAAGCGGTGTCCTACCTTTTCTTTCAAGCCGTCCTTCCAGTAGGTGATATTGTGATTAGCTTGGGTGTACACATTTTTCAGGGTTAACATCCTGAATACAGGCTCTTCGATGCGGACTTCCAGAGATGCCCCATGGGAGGAGAGAGACACGTTGGGTGGGCTGATGGATGCTGAGGAAGAAAATGCACACATGAGACATTCTGGTACCCACGTGATCACACATGGTAGTAATGTAATGCTTGTTTGGGAATTTGTTGGGAGTAGATTCTGTTTTTTGATGACTTATGCAAGACTACTTGTGGCTGTTGTCAAAAGACCAACAGACTGGCAGTGTTTGCCTTACTGTGTTGACCTCACTTGTGCTAAGCTACAACTGCACAAGCGTCCTGCAATGTTTGCACATGAAGTGCATCACTTAAATTTCTCTCATTCTGAAAATGAAAAGTTAGAAAGCTTGATGACTCAGTTGGCTCATCTACTGCTATGAGACCCCATTAACAACATGCCACTACCTTGAGTTGTTTAGAGATATTAATTTAAATTAATTTTTTTCCAAATATATTTGAAATATTGCCCACTCTTTAAAAACTGCAATTTCTTTTTTGCAGTGTCAAACTATATCACAATTCTGATTCAGAAGAACCGATTTCCAAAGCCAGAGTAAGCTAATTAATTATTTTCTGCACCGCATGAATCTGATGCATTCACTAAAGTAAGCTTCACCTATAGTGAACTTTTTTCATTTTTTTACTTGACTAAGTAAAAAGCCTGCTTATTAAATTGGCAGCCCTGGTAGTTAATGTTTTATATTTATAAACCAGATCACTGCATTGTTTTCAGATGAAGGTCACTGTGCAGTTTTTGAATAAAAAGGACATGCGGAGGGTTTCACACTGAGTGTTCAGAAAACAGAGAGAGTTTCTACTCACTGTCTCTATCCATGGTGATGTTGTTACTTTCTACCCAGGAGGAGCTCTCTGCCCCGAGCTGTGCCTGGACTCTGCCTAAATAGTTTCCGTACACGCTGACGTTGAACTGGGTGAAATCACATTTGAGGGCTGAGATGTTTCTACAGCCTGCCTTGAAGGGTGTGACCGAGCTTCTGTGAGGAAAATACATGACTAATATTACAGATCTGTGTGTTCCGAGTTCCCCGTCATGTGTTTGTGATGGCAACACACACAAATGAACAAATAAGCTACAACAGCGCACTAAAAATGAACTTTAACATGAGGTCATAGATGTGGTGGAAGATACGGACACGGGAAGCAGGGGAGAGCAGAGATCTATCTATATTGATTCTTAGTTGTCTACAGTAGTCTACTAAAAATAAGACCACAAAAATTAGTTCATTCATTCTACTACTGATATACTGTAGGCCCATCAATTCACAAACACAATGTTCTGGTTTGTGTTAAACATTTTCTTCACCAGGTCATCTGTTTTCACCATTGCACCAAATAGTCAAATTAATTAATAGTTATCAGATCATATAGGTAAAGTTGTGCTGAAAAGATAAAAGGTTTTCTTGGTGTGTAAAGTTCGTTTGTTCGTTCGTTCGTCTTCTCCCGCTTATCCGGGTCCGGGTCGCGGGGGCAGCAGCTTCAGAAGGGAAGTCCAGACAGCCCTCTCCCCAGCCACTTCATCCAGCTCCTCCGGAGGAACCCCCAAACGTTCCCAGGCCAGACGAGAGATATAATCTCTCCATCGTGTCCTAGGTCGTCCCCGAGGTCTCCTTCCGGTGGGACATGCCCGAAACACCTCTCCAGGGAGGCGTCCGGGAGGCATCCTTACTAGATGCCCTAGCCACCTCAACTGGCTCCTCTCGACGTGGAGGAGCAGCGGCTCTACTCTGAGCTCCTCCCGTATGTCCGAGCTCCTTACCCTATCTCTAAGGCTGAGCCCGGCCACCCTGCGAAGGAAACTCATTTCAGCCGCTTGTATCCGCGATCTTATTCTTTCGGTCATTACCCAAAGTTCATGACCATAGGTGAGGATTGGGACCTCCAGAGAGACCTCCAATTCCTTCAAAATAGCCTAACAACCCCAAGGGTTAATACCAAAGCAGTGTGTACACAATCAAGGTGAATTGGTTTAGTCCTGACTAAGGGGTAATGTAGTGTTCACTGACTCATAAACATCATGAGGTCACAGCCATCAGGTGGTATGTGGTTTTTACCAATTTGATGCCAGCCCAAATCCTACAAAGACCCTAACAATGTAGCCTGACAAGAGGTGTCCGCTTCCACTTAAGTATTTCTGTCTGCTTCTCCATCTCTGCAATTTTCGACTTGATGGAACATATTGAGGAAAGATTAACTGAAGAGTTTCACAGATACAAATAATTGCATGAATTGGCTTGGGCGAAATTTTCAGTCACCATTGTTTAAAGTAAAGCAGGAAGAAGAAAGGTGGTGGTGTTTTTACAGTGCAAGCCAGGCCGACTAGCCACAAGTATAGCTCCCACCGTGTGGACTGTGTGGGGGACTAAAAAGGCTAGAACCACCTGTGGTGTTGACTCACCTGTAAACAGTTGTGTACACCAGTCCGCTGGCTGCCCCCTCAGGTGGATCCCATCGCAGCACCAGATCCATGTCATCAGAGGTCAAGCGGACATTGGTGGGTGGATTGAGGGCTCCTGATACCACTGTCAAGGTTCAACCACAAAGTCAGGACTGTTTCAGTAGCTTTACTAACGCTGGCTTTCACTATAGTTTAAATGTACAGCGCTGGTGATAAAATAGCCTTCAGTGTATTGTAATTTCTTCTAAATATGAAATAACAGAAGTACTCAACATGGACTGGGCTTTCGAAAAGATAAGATAGTTCCTCTTAAGCTCCAGTTCCAGTAATTACCCCCGCACCTGGGAAACATTAACAGACGCGCTACAACGAGTCAACATTACCTCTGGAGCCGCACAGCGCGGAGAACGTCAGGATAAAGGAGCAGATAGAAGCTGGCATGTTATCCCAGAAGCTCCCCGGTGTGTTTAGAAGAATCCCCTGTCGCTGAGTGGTGTGTCTGTATGAGACACAGTCAATGGTTTCATTTGTGTATTTCCTGGTAGTATTCTCAAACAAGAGAGGCGGAGATTTACGCGGAAACAAAACCGTAGCCCGACGCGTTAGCCTATCAATGCCCTGGTAAACTGAGTCACACGTTAGAAAACTACACCGACCAGCCAAAACATTAAAAACCCCTAGTGGAGAAGTGAACAGACCTGATGAGCTAATTACGATGTACTGGTCTACTGGTAATTATGTGTCATGGCATTTATGTACATGTTACTTTGATACGTACTTCCGTATGAACTTTCTTGCAGAGCCAAGGCCATCCCCAAGGCAACGGCATAATTGCGTTCTTTGCACCGGACAGCCACAACATTAAAACCACTAACAGAAGAAGTAAACAACATTGACTGTCTTGTGGCAGTTCAGTGTTGTGGTGGGAAACAATTGCTGGGACAATTACTGCATGGGTGATTATCTTTCATCTGACAACAAGTTATTTAACCCCAGCTGATGCAATGAGTAGCTTTGCATTTCTTAAACAACCATGTCGAAAAACACATCCTGTGGTCTTAGAAAAGATGTTAGTCTGTTTGAGAATTGAACCTAAGGGTCAAATCATTGGCATGGATCAAGCAGAGAAAGCACCTAAGGAGATTGTAGAAACTACTAAAATTGGGTTAAGAACTGTCCAACACATTGTTAAAAAAAATCCATGAATAGATTTTTTTCTTCCCTGATAGCACAGGTATATTCCAAGATGACAATGCCAGGATTCATGGGACTCAGATTGTGAGAATGGTTCAGGGAGCATGGCACATCATTTTCACACATGGATTGGACACCACAGAGTCCAGACCTTAACCCCATTGAGAATATTTGGGATGTGCTGGAGAAGGCTTTGAGCAGTGGTCAGACTCTCCCATCATCAATACAAGATTTTGGTGAAAAGTGAATAAAACACTGGATGGAAATAAGTCTTGCGACATTGCAGAAGCAGAAGTGACTTTTTTTTGGCCAGGCAGCATATTTTCTACTGTCATGCTATATACTGAGAAACCTATTGTCATATCAAACATCTTCTGTAGACTACTTGTTAATGTGCCACATTATATATAATCTATAATGTTTGCTTTCAAAATTTCCTTGTTCATTTCAGTACATAAATAACCTCTTCCTCATTGGAGTGAAATTAATGCTAAAGCTACTTTCAACAGGTTATCAAAAAAAACCTTAATAAGCATTATCTATGAGAATCATCAGCACTCATAACGAATCTCAAACCATCTGTTCCGTGATTTCACTTTTTTTTATTGAGAAAATAATCATGAAAGAAATCTTACGTTAGTCACTCATAAACACGCACAACACAAATCGTTTGGACAGAGACATTGGGGGATATGTTTCCAATACACCAGCATCACCACCACCACCAGAGCCACTACCACTGCCACGATGACAAGTGCCACCACGATCTTTGTCCGGACAGATTCTTCTGCAAAACAATCAGACCAAGAACAGGTAAGGTTATCAGTCTGACTATAATTCAGGGCTATTTGCTGTCATGTTCAGGAGCATTCTGATTTCAGTGACTGTAAACTGCCATCTAGTGTATGTTTTCTTTAGCCCTATATACATGGAGGATATTAAAAAGAACATTGCCATCACATACATGCACTTTGCAACTCATACATTGCGTTATATGTACATATACATATACATATAAACACCAACATTGTGAAAGAAACAGTTCTTTGCAGTATTTTTACATCGGCATAAAAATACTGCAATTTGACCAGTTAATGGTTTGATCCAGTGATCCAATTATTGTTTTCTTTCTTCTAAGTTGTAATAGTCTCTCCTGTAAAAAAAGACTGCTAATATGTCTGTGAAATTGACACTTAAGCATTTAAACTGAGTTGAAAGAAATTGATGCCTAGTAAAAGTGTGACTGATAGAGCATTTTCTGATGATTCACTAAAACCATCTAGAAGAAGAGGAGGAATTTCTGTCAGAAACGTCAAATGTGAACCCATGTGGAGTGAGTGCCTTTGAAGACTGTAAGATTATTCTTATTTCTATTCTTATTCCAAAGTTTTAGTCAGTACCAAGTCCTCTTAGTTGTCAAACCTATTTTAGTTCAGTTGCCACATACAGGGAACCGGACCAGTAACATAATAGCATAATAAGCTATAAACAATGACACCTATTCCCTTTGTTGTAGTGCAAAGAAGAATGAAAATGTTAACATTTAATGAACTATCCTTTTAAAACACCTTTTATGAACAGCCTGAAATTTCTCAGGAAACATCAAGTGTCGTTTCGGCTCAACCCTTACTAAACAGTGCGACCTCTAGTGGGCATATTAAGATTAGCAGTTCATTTTATAGCTCAGCTATGAGAGCTGTGATATACTGGCCACGACTCTCTATTAACTAACGCAAGTTAATAGTTACATTTATTGAATATATACAGCAATCTGATGAAGAGAGCTTCAGCTCAGTTTGCGGTAATCTCTTTATGAATAGTTCAATAGAATTTATTAAAAAGAAATATATATACATTTCCAACATTTCTTCTATTATATAGCCTGTTCCCTATTATTGGATGAATTTCACCTGTTTTGATATTTGCACCTGTGGTTAGATGCCAAACTGCATTTTGTTATGTATGTACCTGCTACAGAGCACATGAGCCACAAAATGATCTCCCATTGACTGTCATCTAAAATCAGCATGAGCAAGGTTTCCGTATGATGTTTTGTCTGGCCACTTTTGAAAATCAAAAGGTGCCATAATGTATAGAAACAAAGGTTCATCATGTACAGACCCTCTGCTTTCATGTTCTGACTGAGTATACATCACACTTTACATGTTAATGTGGAGGGTTTTTGTTCACCATATTAGCCTGACATGTGTTGATTAGTGAGTTAGAAGATGAGTTTAATGGGATTGCTAATAGTTTGAAAGCTTTCTGACCATAAACCATAAGTTCCTGTGCAAGATGGTGTGAAACTGGCATCCCTACAGCCCCACCACTAGAATTCAAATTCTGTTTACCCCAACCTCTTGTCAGTCTAAAAATAAGCTCCTTCTCTGCTGTGATGGCTTGCACATAAAACTTTTCAGGTGCTATTTTACTGATTTCTGTAGAAAGTATAGTTACCATTTGTGGTGCTTTCACAGACAACGCTGCTGGGCTTGCTGATTTCATGGCTCCTGCCTGAGTCTATTTGGACTTGCACACAGTACTTGCTCCAGGGGTCCAGATTACTCAGAGTCACCCGGTTCTGCAGTAAGTCGCTGATGCTTTTGGCCTGGAGAAAGCAACAGAGAAGTGGTCAGGTGTATTCTGCTCTACTCATGACTGCTTTCAGAAGCTACACAAAACAAATGATGAAACAAACAACATCCATCTGGGCTTTTTGTTTCCGTTGAGTAGAAATTTAGTAGAACACCATCGTATTATGAATGAGCACATTATGCTGACAATCAGGACAACAAACAGCTATAATCATTCCCTCACTTTTCATCTATGTAGGTATCAGTTTGAATAAAGACATCAGTTTTAAATGAACTTGGTAGTTTGGAATAAAGGCTGCAACGTGCACAGACATTTGGTGAGGCACCACACCATACTCATATTCTTGACACAGGAGGTTAATGCTGTTAATGTTTTGCTCATTCCACTAAGCCTCACAGGAAATATCACTTGGGCGAAGTGAAAGCGGTGTCCTACCTTTTCTTTCAAGCCGTCCTTCCAGTAGGTGATATTGTAAGTAGCTAGGCTCCACACATTCCTCAGAGTTGAGCTCTTGAACACAGGGTCTTCAATGATGACTTCCAGAGATGCACCGTGGGAGGAGAGAGACACGTTGGGTGAGCTAATGGAAGCTGAGGAAGAAAATGCACACATGAGACATTCTGGTACCCACGTGATCACACATTTTAGTAACGTAATGCTTTGATCTTTCCGGTTGCATTGGAGTTTGTTGGGAGTAGGTTCTGTTTTTCGATAACTTGTGCAACACTTTGTACTTGTGATTGTTGTCAAAAGACCAAGACACTGAGAATGTTTGCCTTACTGTGTTGACCTCACCTGTGCTAAACTACAACTGCACAAGCATCCTGCAACGTTTGCACATGAAGTGCATCACTTAAATTTCTCTTCTGAATATTCTGAAAATGAACAAGATAAGAAAACCTTTAATCATCCCACAATGGGGAAATCGCAGTTTGCAGCAGCATGCAGAGATGACAAAGATATAATAAACTACAGATATATTGCACATTTTATCAGTTCTCGTTGTGAAGCCTAACAGCAGCAGGAAGGAAAGACCTTCTGTGGGCAGAACCGATGATGGTAAACATGATTGAAGTCACCAGAGATGAGGATGAGGGCCTATGGGTGCTGTGTCTGCAGCTTGCTGGCAACTTAGAGCAGGGCATCAGAAGCTGTGTGTGTCTTAGCAGATGGGTTGACGTACACTGCTATTTCAATAGCATGTGAAAACCCCCGTGGCAGATGGCCTCATGCCTCATGCTAACAATTCGATGTCCTTACTACACAGCTGTGCTTTAACCGTGCAGTGTGTAGGTGAACACAGCCAGGCCTCCCTCTTTCCCCTTACTGTCAGCTGTTCTGTCTGCCCACAGAAGATGAAAATTGTCTTAAAAAGCATACACAAAAGTATTCTCCACAAAACGGGAAGCAAAAAGTGAATTAAGCTGGAAAAAAGAGAGATAGAAGAGCTGTTGCAAGCCACTGCCAGGTCCAACCGGCGCCGCAAAAAAGAAAAAGAAAAAAAAAGCATGATGTCTCAGTTGGCTTGTCTAGCTTGTCTATTGCTATGAGATCAACAACATGCCTCTACCTTGACTTGTTTACAGATATTAATTTAAACAGATTTTTACACTTAAATGCACTTTCTTTCAGGCAGCATGTCCTTCTGTTAACATGCTCTGTGGAACCTGACGTAATAATGAGGAGGTTTACTGTCAGAGAGTCCAAATTCATTTGAAATATTGCCCAATCATGAGCTGATTACTGTATGTATGAGTTTGTCCTCTGCTTCTGATAGTAGGAGGGACCATATGACTGTCTCCAAAGCCAGAGTAAGGGCATTAATTATTATTTTTGCACCGCAATAATCTGATGTGGTCAGTAAAGTAAGCTCCATCTACAGTGAATTTTTTTTTTTTATTTAAATGAAGTTTAATAAGTTAATGAAAAGAGATATGTAGGAGGGAGGACAGGCCTCCTTGTTTTATATTTATGAACCAGATCACTGCATTGTTTTCAGATGAAGGCCACTGTGCAGTTTTTGAATAAAAATTACATATGAAGGGTTTCACACTGAAAGAGTTTCTACTCACTGTCTCTATCCATGGTGATGCTGTTACTTTCTACCCAGGAGGAGCTCTCTGCCCCGAGCTGTGCCTGGACTCTGCCTCTATACCTTCCGTACACGCTGATGGTGAACTGGGTGAAATCACATTTGAGGGCTGAGATGTTTCTACAGCCTGTCCTGAAGGATGTGACTGAGCTTCTGTGAGGAAAATACATGACTAATATTACAGATCTGTGTGTTCCGAGTTCCCCTTCATGTGTTTGTGATGGCAACACACACAAATGAACAATAAGCTACAACAGCGCATTAAAAATGAACTTTAACATGAAGTCATAGATGTGGTGGAAGATGTGGAGACGGAGAGTGGGGGAGAAGTAAAGTTTCCACAGGGGACTAAAAAGGCTAGAACCACCTGTGGTGTTGACTCACCTATAACCAGTTGTGTACACCAGTCCGCTGGCTGCCCCCTCAGGTGGATCCCATCGCAGCACCAGATCCATGTCATCAGAGGTCAAGCGGACATTGGTGGGTGGATTGAGGGCTCCTGATACCACTGTCAAGGTTCAACCACAAAGTCAGGACTGTTTCAATAGCTTTACTAACGCTGGCTTTCACTAGGCTATAGTTTAAATGTACAGCGCTTCAGTGTATTGCAATTTCTTCGGAATAGAAGTACTCAACATGGACTGGGCTTTCGAAAAGACAAGTTCCTCCACTTTAAGTAATAACACCCGCACATGTCAAACATACTAATAGGCTATTAAACGCGCTACAACGAGTCAACATTACCTCTGGAGCCGCACAGCGCGGAGAACGTCAGGATAAAGGAGCAGATAGAAGCTGGCATGTTATCCCAGAAGCTCCACGGTGTGTTTACAAGAATCCCCTGCGGCTGAATGTTGTGTCTGTATGAGATACAATCAATGGTTTCACTTATGTACTGTCTGGTAGTATTCTCAAACGAGAGGGGGAGATTTACGCGGAAACAAAACTGGAGCCTGACTAACGGTTCAAAAAAGAGACGGGATCCGGCTCATTGAACCGGCCAAAGACGACTCAAGAATCATGAATCCAGACGTCTATTGAATCTGCTAAACTGAGTCCTACCGCTTTTGACTGATATATAATCAATAAACGGCACCATTCAAATAGCCTATCTAACATCTTACATACAGAGAAACAAAATGTAGCTACTACCAGACAGCTACTGGCAAGCAGCGCTACAGATTCGCTACTCATGAGCCCCCCCAGAGCAGGGAGTCAGCACTCACTCAGTCGGCAGGGAACCGAAACTTAACCGACTCAGGGATCATTCTCATCTCAGAAAACACAAATGCTCTTAATCTGCTGCCGTAGCCATCCACATAGCAGAGACATTTGGCCCAGATCTGGCTAGAAGCCGGCACATGCGGCGTTCAGTCGGCACTGGCATAAGGTATATGAACCGGTCATGGCCCAGATGCGGCACTTGACTCTGGCAGACAGATGTGGGCCTCTTGTTGAGTGTAGTATTCGGTCCACATATCAGATTACAACTCTGAGCCACATAATGTGAGGCCGCAATCATCCCACCCTCAAAGTTAAGTTTTTGATATTTTTGAGTCAGTTGTCTAACACCACAGATTTAATAAAAGTAAATAAATAAAACATTCTTATGATATATTATCAATGTCAATCAAAATGTGCAAGGAACGCAACTCTGTATAGTTGCGTTCTTTGCACTGGACAGCCACAACATTAGAACCACTGACAGGAGAAGTAAACACTGACTGTCTTGTGACAGTTCTGCTGGGAAACAATTGCTGGGACAATTACTGTATGGGTGATTATCTTTCAGCTGGCAACAAGTTATTTAACCCCAGCTGATGCAATGAGTAGCTTTGCATTTCTTAAACAACCATGTTGAAATACACATCCTGTGGTTGTGGAGAGTTGTGTTAGTCTGTTTGAGAAGGGCCAAAACAATGGCATGGGTCAAGCAGAGAAAACATCTAAGGAGATTGTAGAAACTACTAAAATTGGGTGTCCAACGCATTGTTAAAAAAAAAAAAAAAAAAAATCCATGAATGTATTTGTTCTTCCCTGATAGCACAGGTATATTCCAAGGCTTGGTACAGTGGTCACCCTCTCATCATCAATACAAGATCATGGTGAAAAATGAATGCGACACTGCAGTGTTGCATTCATTTTTCACCAAGATCACCTTTTTTTTGGTGGTACTTTTTTCTTGGCCAGGCAGTGTATTTTCTGCTGTCAAACTTCACACTGAGAAATCTATCGTCATATCAAACAGCTTCTGCAGATTCCTTGTAAATATATCACATTAAATATAATCTATAATATCTGTTTCAAAGTATCCTTTCCTTGTTCACTTCAGTACATTTAAAATATTATGATGCCTTGGTTGTCTACAGTTTAAACGACAAGTTACACAGTGAATAATAAGATGAGGAAGCTCTTATCAGAGAGTGAAATTAATGCTTTAAAGCTGCTTTCAACAGATTAGCAATTATCTATGGGAATCATCAGCACTCATAACAAATCACATTTCAGTTTTCTTTATTGAGAAAATAATCATGAAAGAACTCTTACATCAGTAGTCACTGGGTTAGTGCTAGGGTTCTTAGTAAAGCAGGGTGTACTGCAGGAGAGCTATGCAACATTTTTTTTTTTTTTAAAAGAAACAGAAGTATTCGCTGCAACACCTTGTAAGGAGGCCTATGGAATTGTGTTTGAATCAAAGATCAAACACTGATTCTTATTCTTTGCTCTTTTTACATGGAATAACAAAAAGGATAGAAAAAACTGGACCAATAAGTCCACACATATAAACACATACAGTTACAACAGTAAGGCACTAATGCACTTTATTCTCATTACATGGGGATTTCCAGTTTCTCTCCCAACTCTTCTGATAAAACCATTCCTTGGCTTGAAAATGCTATTTTACAGATAGCAAACTCAACCAGTCCGTCGAGTCGGGTCCAGCAAAACAAGCTTCTGCTGTCTCTAGCGGCGGTCCAGTCCCTTTGAGGTGTTCCTCAGGCGGCCACTGGAGTCTCTGGGGAGTGGTTGTGAGGTTGAGGCGTAACTTGAAAGTTCTGGCAGTGTACTGCTGCGGTTTTGGCTTTTGAAGAAGAAGTACAACTAGAAATAAAGGGTAACACAAAGTCATGCTATCACACTTCTGATAATACACCACTTAGAGTCTTGTTTGAGATGTTTATGTCCCTTAGATAACTTTTTTCCATCAGCCTCAGACGTACTTTGCGTACATGGCTAGTTTGCAAACGTTAGCACAGTAACATGCTAAAACAACTGCTCTATAAGTTTCTGGTTGCTATGCTCAGAGAGGCCCTATTCCATGTGTACATCTATGTGGACTACGTTACTGATGTTACCCAGCCGAGGCAGAGGTAAGTAGAAACATTTGCATCTAGAGCAAACCCTGAAGTAATAAGGGACAACAGATTTTTCATAAGCCAAAAAATAAATAAAAATAAAAAATCCTGTTACCAGAGATTTAGGCAGGCAATGTCTGAGTAATCTGAAGCTCAGCTGACTGCGGTACATGACCAGTCCCCCGAGGATGACGGCCAGCGCACAGAATGCAGCCAGCAGGCTGGAGAGAATGTACACTGTGAAACAGGAACACAGCAACGTTGATCATTACCAAACTTGCTTTGAATATCCCACATCGATCCTACTACTAATAGAAACACTTGTGAGGAGCTTCTAAAACACTTGACAAAACAACTCCTATACTGATAAACCCATTACATTGAATTAAATATGTCATCTCAAAAGTAACGAATGATAACCACATTCACATTTTCTCTAAATATATAAGATATATTTTGCCATTTTGTAATAGCACAAATTCATGTAAGTTCATAAGTTCATATAACTAATATTTCCGAGACTTTTTGTGAATGCAATGAGCTCCCATGGCTACTTGTTTGCTGCAGAGTGGTGTAAGTCTCCATGTTTCCCAGCAGAACGTTGTAATGTCACAAGATGTTTAGTGTTATTCACTTCTCCTGTTGTGGCTGATCGGCGTAGATTAAAACAGATTCATTAAAAACAGGTTAAAGTTGATGAAACAAAAGTCAAACGAAAGTCAAATAAAAGTACAACGGCAGCGACGTACGTGAGTGTCTGGGCGGGGGAGGGCTGGTGAAGGCGCACTGAGGTTTACTGGGGACAGTGTGGGTAGTGAAGAATGATGTGACTGTGACGGTCACACAGTACTCCATGCCTGGCTGAAGGTACGGGATCACAATCTCCTCCTTGTAGGGCTGATGCAGTGTGAACTGAAAGACAACACACACACCAGCCGATGAAGGCAGCAAAAACGGCCCTCACCTTGTGTGGGATTTTTTTTTCCAGGTTAGTAACTTCTACGCACGACTCCCAGTATGTGACAAAATGAGTGTTGATGAAGCAGGATGTAGTGGTAATGAGGTCTCACTTCTGTGTGTCTGTAGTGCCTAAATTTGTGCCAGAAGCGGAGGAGTTCAGAGAGTGCAACAACGGTGTAAACATGTCAAACAGTTTTCTCAAAAGAAGAAGAAAGTGTAACCTGGTTCTGTAGCAACTAAGCAGATTCCCTGACACAAGAAGCACACGGTTGCCACAACAGGAGCACAGAACATTCTTTCATTCATTCATCTTCTGTACTCGCTTATTCCTGTGAAGGGTCGCAAGTTCTGCTGGAGCCTATCCCAGCTATTATCGGGCGAGAGGTGGGGTACACCCTGGACAGGTTTCCATCCTATCACAGGGCTAACACAGAGACAGACAATCATTCACACTCACATTTACACCTACGACCAATTTAGAATCACCAATTAACCTAAGGAGCATGTCTGGGCTGGATGGTGGGAGGAAGCTGGAGTACCTGGAGAGAAGCCACGCAGACACAGAGAGAACTGAAGAGTAGCAGACATTTAACCTCCTCTCATTCATTCGTTTTCTGTTACCACTCCATCCTCCGGAGCGTTGTGGGGGGACCTATCCCCTATCAGCTCATGACATACATAGGACACTCTTGTGTATACAGTCGATGGGTGGACATGGCACTTCACCCGGAGCAAGATCAACAAGGCCTTCTGACTTCTCCCTGAAGTTCAAAATAGGTCACCAAGATTTGCAGACACGCTGCATATTCCCTGTGCCCAAATTAGTGTACACAAGGGTGCTTTGGTTGTTCTACCAGTCTGCAGTGGTTATGATTTTACTGCACTGAGCTGGGTAGGTGGCACAGGGACTACCAACAAACTGGGTGAGGGGTATACATCATGGACAAAGCTTTTCATTGTCCCTATGTTGATTTGAGACACAGACCCATTCAGCCATGTGCCTCAAACTATCTAAAGAGCCAACAGCCGTTAGATACACTACATGACAGCACCCAGTAACGGCAACATCTGCTGACTGTGGCTCGCAAACATGCGCCACTCCCAGTCAAATTAGAAGTCGATACCCTGTGAGTACTGTCACCAATCCAGTGCTCACGATCATTACTAATATTTTTCTGCATTTGTGCAGTACTAATTAGTAGTGAAGTACTTTCTAATAAGTCAATGACTTCCAGTGTGTGTAGAAGGATTTTTTACCCTCTTCATCTGAGGTTTGGGGTCTCCATACTCTGAAGTCAACAAGAGTATTGGCTCATGACAAAATTTATGAATGAATCTATTGAAGCCATAAATGTTTTGGAGACAGTTCCTAGTGACTGTCAGTAGGACTAAACTTTAACCCTGTCACACCTAGTGTCTCGAATTCGCCCAAAAATTCTAGGAACCTTTTGCAAGCTCTAGTTTCTCGTAGGACCAGTGGGAGTGGTAAACAAAAACACAAATAATTCATTTCTTTATATGACTGAAAAATCAATTCAGGAGTTAAGGGGTTAAGACTCCTCCACATTTTCAGACCTAATGGCTAAGATAATGCGCCATGCCATGGGATCAATCAGAAATGAGGAAGAAACCAGACTGAGTCTCTGATTTTTCACTTTAACTCCTTTGATTTTGTTAGTTCCCTCAATAAAGGAGCTAACTTCCATCTTTTGTTTCACTTTACTTTCCTGCTAGATTATTTGACGCGTTGCCGACATTTCTAGGAAACAGGAAGCATGTTTTAACAGTTGGTTTCTCATGTCAAGTTTTTACCTTCTACTGCCTGTCTAATAACTTCTTCTTATGTTTCTGCAGGTAAATGACATTTACGAGCTTTTCCTTGAACACAGGAAAGCGCGATGAGAGGAAGACGTGGGTGAAAACCACACGCACTGAAAAACAGCTGTGTGAGGGGACCTGATTCCTCTGTGCTCGTGTGTGTTTTTTTGCCCAGTTATTTGATCTTTCGTTCTTTCGAAGACTCAACTATACAGCAGAACAGTTGCTGCTGTGAGTATAATCTCTGATGTGGGAAAATATTGGCACGCAGTTCAATACATGGTAACTGTATTTATATCCAACCTCTGAAAACAGCATCTAAAAAAACCATCAATGCAACTAATGATAAAAATAAAAACCGGCACAGGTGGAGTGATCCAGTTATAAATACCGCTTAATGCAGATGGTTGTTCTACCAGTCTGCATATATATATACATATATATATATATATATATACATATAATATATCTTTTTTTCCTGAAGAGTGACTTCAAATTCTCACATTCAAAAAGACACAATTTAGAGCTGTTCATTCCCAACTGTTAGGCATAATTTAACACTTTAACACTAATGCTGCATATGGCATCCTTTATACATACTCAATATCATTTGTAAGTAAGTATTTACTGTCTGGCTGTCTTGCCGTGGCTGAGGTGAGCTTCTCTCCAACTGCACCCTAGAAGCTGCGCCACTCGCCTTATGACCAGCATATATACCCTGGATATTTACTCACGACCATTAGAATGTTCAGTCACCTGATGTAACGCTGTATTTGCTTCAACACCTGCCAACTTGAATCGCCACCATTGTACCAGAGCCATGAACAGCTGTTTGCTGTGTGTGCGTTACAACATGAAGCCTTGGGGAGATGATACACATTTCAGAGCAAGCTGTGATTTCTCGATTGAGGAAACATGTAACATAACATGTGACACGGCGCAGCTCTTTTTACATCACCATCAACACACGTTGAGACTAATAGAGCACATGCTGAAATGCTTTTCCCTTTTCAGCCAATCATTTACAATAGCATTAATCATTTACAAATGTCAAGTGCGATTAATATGTAACTACATATCTAACTGATATTTCTCTATCTTGCAAATAGTTTGTTGCATCTTATTATAGACTGATATAAACCAAACCCAAATGAACCCTGTGTGGTGCACAGCAAAGACAAAGTGACTACACACAATATTACTACACAGTGGTAACAAAATACCCCAAAAGTTCATCTCCTGACAGCTGTGATTACCAGTGGCCCAGTATCAAGGCACCTATAATTAGGAAGAACTAGACCATACCCCAGGTCATTCTATTTCCCATGCTACCTATAAAAGTGTGTCCTAACTCTGTCGCTCTCAGTTTTCAACCCCTACCCTCCCCATCACTCTGTTTTCTTTTCTTCCTCTTCCAGGGAGACAATGACCCAGCGCTTCCAGAGACGTGCCTCCAGTCTCACTCCCTTGGGTTCCTCTACCGTCATCCATCTACACATTCTTCCTCCTTTATCCCTTCCCTTTACCCCTTTCATTTCTCTACCCATTCCTCACGGCCTGTCTACCAATAAATGTTTCTGCATCAATTAAGGCTTGCTGATGAATAAATCCATAAGCTGCAGCCAACCAGACACAGTTATGGACTGGAGAGAGAAAACAAAGATCCCGAATTAGATAAAAAGCCTTTGAGGAGATGAGGAAAGAGCCAAGTGATAAGCATGTGTAGGTCAAGTAGGTCATTAACCTTTTTCACACAGATCCATTATGAATGTAAAAATGTAAAAACATACCTCTGAGCCATCTCTGGTTCTTTGCACGTGGAGGACAAAGTCTCCATAGAGGTCCTTCAGCTGCAGATCCGTGTAGAGCACCCTCTCTGCAGGAACTCTGAGCTGCAAGTTCAGACAGTTCCCACAGCCAGACACAGACACGTCAGGCGGTCCCAACACAGCTACGGGTAACAAGAACTCATCATCAGTCCACTGGGAGGAGTTCCATTTCAGGATGAATCATGACAAGTAAATGCGGCTGCTATCAAGGAAATGATTTGCAACACTCAATGTTTTAGGGAAATCATAATTTGATCAAAAAAGGAAACACTGTATTGACTCACACGTAACTGTAACAGATCTGTTGAATTAGCTAAAAACACTAAAGCTGAATCAAGTAATGGATGTTTAACTAAAAGTAAACAGGTGAGAGCCACAGGCAAATGTGATAGCGGAATGTGATGGATTACATGTCTGGATGAAAAATATAAAAAACGATTCAAAAAGTACACACAAGCAAGAAAGTCAAACAGATAAATGATGGTTAAAATAGTCAGATAATAATGAGATTGTTAAACCTGCAAATCTAACAGGCCTGTGGGGTACACTGACAAAAAACAACAACTGGGGATCTCAAGATTAATCCATCAGTTCTTACAAATGAGGCACCCTGCAGCCACATACTATTAGGAATTAGTGTTATATACCGTATGTTGCATCCTGAGTCTTAAAAATTGTAATAAATATTTGCAACTTTCCGTGAACGTAAGTAATGTTTTTAATGTCTCACTGTCTGACAGAGGCTGGAACCACTCCGACACAGTCCAGTTGGATGTCTGGTTGTGGACGATGGCCTGGACGCGGGCTTTGTAGTGATCAAATGGGTCTTTGAACGCTTTGGTTAGGTTACACGTCTGTCTGGCCTTCAGCTCCGAGCAAACAGCCACAGGCCTCCACGAGTTCTTCCTCCAGTGTCAAAGAAAACACAAACATAGGTACGATGATCATTTTAAAGAAGAAACATTCGCCCCCCCAGCGAGAAGGCAACTTAGCAGACGTTGTGCGTCACCCCGGAGAAACTGCCAAGCAATAGTTTCAAGTTCACCGCTTACTGAGGCACTGCGTCAGAAACAAAAATGAAACATGAAACTTATGAACTACTGAGTTGAGCAAGAGGAGCAGAAACATAAATACGTATATTTCTAAAAGATGACTCAGCGACGATTGACGTACATGAGGGCTGTTGGACATGAGCAGACAGCATCTCTCAACCACCTCAGTCGAGAAACATAATAAAACATCTCAAACCCTGTAGAATGGATTGTCATAAAATTCTGGTGACTAATTTGACAGTGTCTCTGGCTCTAAACTGCTGCCGTGTCGGTCTGAACCGCGTTTGAATAAATATTCAATATTCTATTGCTATGAATACCTGAATACCTGGAGCGGAGGATTTGGACAGTGAAGTGAGTGTCAGAGGGGGTCAGGGGGCCTGGCAGGAAGCTGAGCGTGTGCTCCATGTTGAAGGAAGAGATGACAACGTTGGAAGGTGAGGGCAGGGAAACGCACACCACTGAAGATGGGGAGAGAAGAAGAATGCAGACTTCAAAATTTGAATTCACTGTTTATACTTGATTGTCTGCATCTCCTCCCATTAATAAAGTGTGCACAAACTAACTGCAGAAACATTTCATGTACCTAAGAAAACAACTGAACTATGAGCAGTGGAAAGTCAAACTTACAGCCGTAACATATGTAAAATTCTCAGCCTAAAGGTGATAAACACACAAATACATAACACTGCACCAGTACATGGACAGTTCAATGCAAACATACATTAATACCACATATTCTAATGTGTAAACGCTCTACCTCCTCCCCACCTCCAATCCAGGGAGCATTGCCAAGGTGTAAATGCAGAAGAAGAAGTCTCCACAGCCCCATCGTCTCTGTGGTATGGCTCACAGCTAACCGTCTCACACAAGCAGGTATGGCTCTTCTTTTTAGGTTGGAGCACAACATATAGTAGGTCAGATGGGAGGGAGCTGGGAGGGAGCTGGGGGTGCGTGTGTGTGGCTGTAGGGAAACGAACATTTACAATACAGCACTAGGTTTCTGTTTCCCCTGAAGCCCCTCCCTGTGCATGTCGCCCTTCAAAGCAAGCACTGAATTGTTTTTCCATCGTTCAGCATGACTTTCACTTGGTAGAGATCTGCGAGTTAGGAGGTTGTGTCTGTGCTGATGAAGTTTACCTGGAACTGTAGAAGGTGTAAAAAAAGCACCTTTATGGTTAAAGCCTCAATCATTTGTGTGTGCTGAGCAGCTTAATCAGAATACTTTACTGACCCTGGGAAGACAGTCAGGCATGTTACAGTTGGTCGCACTTAAAAAAAAAAAATAAACTTATTAGACAGAAGTTGAGAGTGGGATATATTGATGACATCTTAGGAACATATAGAGAATGCTTAAGAAAGTAAATTCTGGCAGTTGTACTTTATTTACAGTTTTTAATAAAAAAAAATACACTATTCAACATCATTTTTTTTCAACGCTGTTCAGTTTCCACAGGTTCAGTTTCACTGTGGTTGAAAGAGGATGTACAACCTTAATGTAGTCTGAAATTGGTCACAATCATCAGTCAGTGATATTTCCGAGCAATGCAGTTGACGGCATGATGTAAAGAGTGTGCGTTTATCCTTTATTCAGGAAACTACTGCTTCAGTCATCACATGCATTTCCTTGGTGGGTGGTTAATGACATATTTTTCTGTGGTCACAACATGTATTTATTACATAAACTTTAAAAGAGACTTCAAAGACTGAATTCTGTTCGCGACATGTCCCATGTACAACCAGACAATGCAGCCTCTCGTAGCATCTGCATGAAGACCGTTGCTCTCAAGGTTTTTAAAAAACATTTTTTCAGAAAGATAATAAAAAAACATCAACTCACATTAACTGCCATGTCCAGTGCATTCATTCACATACAACAACAAAACAAACAGTAATGGCTTTTGAGAATGTGTGATACCTCAGCTGAGCTGTTTTTGAAAACATGGCTACTGGATAAAATGTTAGAAACATATAGAAAATGTTAAATGTGTTGAAGAATGCGTTACATGTCTGTGTGATCTATTGAGCTGTGTGGCCGTCATTTCTGGCTTCTGTGTACTCCATTAATTCTAATAGCCTTGTAGGTCATTATTCCTTACTTAAAGACATGATCTTAATTCTCCCAATATTCAATAAGGGATCTGAACAATTTGATGAGTAGACTTGTGGTGATGTAGATTAAAGGTGCAGTAGGCAACTTTTACAAAACTAACTTTCTGTCATATTTGCTGAAACTGACCCTATGTTCAAGTATAATTGCATGAAGCAGGTAATTTAAAAAAATGGCTCCTCTGGCCCCTCCTACAGCCTGTAGCGCGATTTGCAAGACATCCACCGCTCCACACTCAGATGGGTGTATCTAACAGAGTGTCAATCACTGCTCATGGACACGCATTTCACAGCGCCCTCCGCTCCCTCTTCCCCGCGCACGTCGTGCACGGTCATATATCTACCACATAGCAAAGTGATAAATCTAAACTGTGGAATAAAACGCCACAATTATGCTTCTAACTGTTACTGATCGCAAACATCACCGATGTAGGCTACTTTCAGAAACATCCTAACCTTGGTTTTGTCCTAAAGTTGACTATTGCTAAATATTTTGACCTAAAGTATAACGACTGTATCGTTGTACTTTAGGTCAAATTATTTAGCAATAACGAAGGGTATTATGAAAACTATTTTGTTGTTCTTACGTCGGTGTGTTCCATGCTAGTTTGTTTACTCGCGCTCTCTCGGTTCTCTGCTCGTGCGCAGTATTCCAGGGCCAATATGCACGCGCTCTATCGTGCATAGCTCCTTGTGGGGGTGGGGGTTTGGAGACCGTTTTGGGCTTTAGCGGAAAGAGGGGAGGGACTGAGAAGTAGTCGAAGTTCAAATTTTTTGGCTAAGTCCTGGATCTTCACAATCTGCCTACTGCACCTTTAAATGAGTCACCTCACAGCGAGGTTCCTGGGTCAGACCAGCTGACCGCTGGGGGTTGCCTTTCTGAGTAGTTTTCAAGTTGCTGCCAGGATTATCTCCAGGTGCTCTGGCTTCCATTCCAAACACATGCTATTTAGGTTAATATGTGATACTAAACTGGCTGGTTGTAGGTGTGAGTATGAATGCCTTGTTAGCCTTGTGATGGCTCTGTGTCCTGTGCAGTGTGTACAATGCCCTGCCAAAGGACAGCTGTGTGATCATATAACACCTGAAAGATGTCTATACAAAGTTCTGTCAAATATTTGCTCGTGGTCGTCCCATATATCCATTGTGATCAAGTATATTCTCCTCCTCCTCATCCTCCTCCTCCTCCTCCTCCTCCTCAACATCAGCACACCAGGGTACAGTTTCTGTGGTGAATTCCTTGATGTCCCAAGTTTGTGAGGGCAGGATAGGAGAAGTTTTATACTCTTCTTTGGCACAAAGAGACTCCACCTCTGGCATGTCGAGGTGCAATTCCTCCTCTTCCTCCTGCCTGCCAAAGGTTAATGTGAAGATGTTCACATCCTGGCAGTCACCCTCTTCCTCCAACTCTTGGTTGATTATCTCTTCAGTCAAATTATTTATGTCTGTGCTCATTGTTTGGTTCAGTCCAGCACTAGCGTGAATGTCTGCTGAAACTTTAGCTTCGGGGAGTGGGTTGAAGAGTGCTGATGGCTCGTTCTCTGACAAACCCCATTCAGGTTGGGGGGGTGAATCAGTCAACGCAGATAAAGAAGAAGAGGAAGAAGAGTTGAGGTTTGTGCCCACTCGAAATTTATAATTCCCCCCTGTGCTCTCTTGCAGGTCCTCAGTTGCGTTCTCCTCGTCGCTCTCGTCCAGAGATGAATGACTGATCCTCTTCTCATCAGCAGAGGGCGCTATTAGCTTTACGTTCAGAAGGGAAGAGGAAGGCTTGATGACAACCACAGCCTGCTCTATGTGATGGATGGAAGTCTGAGACAGAGACAGACAGAAAAAGGTTCAAAGGAAAGAAGATTACCAAATTGGTCAGACATTTCAAAACACATTTTGTAAATTCAATTAATGGCAATGTATCTGAAGAAAAAAAATCAAACAAGGTGCTTCATGTATAAACTTAGATTTTTTACTATTATAAGCAATGTGAAGACAATTAGACACTGATTTAAATGTCTCATTTTCAATTAATCTAACACTGGTCTTGTATGGGGGATCTCCCCATATCTTGCTGTGGTTCTGGTTCAGTCAATAAATGATGGTACATGAAACTTTATAAGCACATTCAAACCCTGCTTGCATGAGACACTGCAATCACAGAAAGGTCAACGGCAAACAACGCCCACATGTTTAACGGTCCTCCTATCACAGCACGCTGTCATAAAATGACAATAATGTGCTAGGACAATATGAGCTACACAAGTTTTACTCTGTATTTTGTATATTCCCACACAAAAAGTGTGCAACATGAACTTGAGGTAAATTAAATGTATCCTATATCCCGATATCTCATAGGATCGGGCTATTCAATTGGTGGCCCCTGGGCTGGGTCTGGCCCCTGAGGAATTCTGTACCGGCCCTTACAGTGTCGTGTAGTTATTACATATGGATAGCCTAATACAGCGCATGACTATGGCTAATTGTACAGTCGCTTGTGCAGTAGGAGGTGGTCTGCACACGTTTAAGTCGGACCTATATTTTGAGGGACCACACATGACCAATCAAAGTTGCTGTTCGCGATCTGAGTGCATCGCTATGTGAGTGCCGACTGTATATACACCTGGCTCTGACCGCTCGGACTTCTTTCTTTCAAGCACGGAGGTCGGCTAACAAGATAAAATAGCTCTCTCTACCTTCAAAAAACTGAGTTCAGTAGGTACCGTCCCTTGAGAAACAAAATCGTTCCGTATTTAGAAGCAAAAGTACGCGTCCCGTATTGAGCTGAAACAGGACGTCCTTTGTCCCGTATTACCGTGAGAATCAAAAATAGTGTGTCAAATGTCAATGGAATTAATGAACATTTTATGGTAAACGTATTCCCAGGCCGTCTCCTGCTCTGTGACCAATGAGCTGACGGCGGGAATCCCACTCATCTCATTGGTGGAGGTACTGTTGTTTGTGAAGAAGATGCCGGAAGACAACAAAACAAACAACTGTTACTCACACTTTCTATTTGAACTTTTCTTAAGATGAATGCTCTATGAATTAATTTATACAGTTATAAGTTAAGCAGGAGAGGTTTCTGTTATTTTTGTTATTTTGTATTAAAAATAAATTGTTGAATAATATTTTCTTTTGCACATATCACTCAAAAACATGCGTCTAATTCAATTCAGGTTTGAGCCAAATAGTTAAAAAATTGTATCACGCACACAAAAAAATAAAATTCCACTTGTAGTAGCTTGATGGCATGTTAAATGACCAGTATAACCTGTAATGCCATGCTGACAGCTTAGCGGCTGACAAAGACATCAATGTTCAGGTTGTGCAAGGCCCTGTTCAGACCTCGCATTAACGTCTGACCTGTGCAATCCGACCATGGGCGACCAGCTTTTAGTGCCTGTGTGCATTAACAAATAAGTCGTGACCTTGGCGCACACGTCTCACGTCTCCACCCTGAAGTACTTTTGAAACATGCACTAAACTCATATCATAACTTGAACACTGGAACTTTCCATACGTTAGTTAATATGTAACTAAGCCACACATGACTCCTCATGCGTCAACAAATAACCACATGCTAACATATATATTAAATATTAAATACTCCCCTTTGTTAATTTTTGTTTCTTTTTTTGTCTTTTTCTTATTTAGTTAGTTAACAGCTAGGACAGAATGCTTGAAAAGGCTCTCATTGCTAATGAACAGACATCACGTGCTGGTCTTTTTTTTGGTGCTTTTTCCTTTTTTAGAAATTATCATTTATAATAGCAGTTGTGTGATTTTTTTTTTTTCCTCCAGTGAAAGAGACAAAAAGCTGCTGACACAAGAACACACATTTTTGATCCATATCAATTCTAGGTGCTATCATGGACGTCCACTGTAAACTGAATATAAAAATGAGGTATCACATCTTCTTAATAGCAAAGTCAGACATTTTTATTTCAGTTTTACCTGTTTTCTCTCACATATTTGGCACCTTAATGTCACAAATGAATCAGAGAACGACGCGGGCCTTCATCTTTTATTCTGATTCACACGCCTATCAGTCTTAATCATCTAATCTCAACACCACCACTAGCAGCTCAGTTCAGCTATACCAAGTGCACCCAGCCACCCAAAAGAAACTGTGAGGTGGCCTGCAGGCAGCTGCCTTTGTTGCTTTCCTTCTTAAACCACAAATCAACCACAACAATAGCAAATTCACAAGAATTATACGTAGAACACGTGCATGTCTGTGACTTCTGCTGAAGTACGTATCCGCCTACTGATGTTTTCTCTTACTTTACTGTGTAACTGTGCTGCTTGCTGTCAAACCACAAATAAACGCAACTCAATACCTGAATGGTGAATGTAATGGATTAAGCAAGAACGGTAAAAACTGGTAAACTTCATGCCAACTTCAATCATGTTGCATGAATCTAAATTAGTTTTAGAGGTTTGGTAAGCATATTACACTGTTTTGCTGGGACACATAACCAGCTAGAATGTGAAAAGGCCAATTTTAGAAAGCAGCAAAAATAAAAAATTTAAACTGTGTAAAATCTACACTTTACATGTGGACATTACTGACAAATAACTACTGGCTAATTTCTTGGTCCAATGAGTTCCCTTCCTCTTGTTCTGCAGGGCTTGCAGGATGTATAGTTGAACCAGTATATGTTTGTGTTCGAGAAGCACAGACACGGTATGCTACAGGAAGGAGCATGCAGCATTCTGTATTACCCATTTGACGTTATAAGAACAGCCTGTGTATCAGTGGTACTACTGAGCCAGATTGGCAGGCTCATTTCCATTAAAATAAAATAAAAATAATTTGTCATCCCCAACTACACAAAAGTAAAAATGACTTACAAGGACATATGGCAGGGGCCTCTTTTTCAGGCAGATGAAACCACTGTAGGCCAGCAGAAGCACGACAATCACTGTGGCTACCAGCAACGTGCACAACCCGGCTGAGATGAAGGGGTCTGGAAAGAGGATATATTGTCAACACATAGATATCTCAATTCATGTGGAATACATCGACGCACCACATTTACAACCACAAGTTGTAAATGCACTGCTCTCCAGTGTATTTAGCAGTAGGTTTCTGCACATATAGACCCTTAACGTTGCGATCCCGTTGGGTAGAGGCAGTGGTTTGCATCACAACATGAGGGTTCGTCTGTGTTCCAACCTGCTGTTTGGGTTTTTCTGTGTGGAGTTCACATGTTCTCCCCGTGTGTGTGTGTGCGTTTCCTGTTTCCCTACATACATGTGTGTGTGTGCGTGTAAATGGCGTTCCACTACAAGATAATACAGCTGCATTTCACATTACAATCAGCACAAGTCATTGAAGTAAAATTAAACTTAACACTATGAAAACTAATTAATGACAGAAAAAAAAAAAAAAACATTCCTAATTACACTGAATCTGAACTTTTCTTGAATAGTATTATTTGGTAAAGTTTGAAATGAGTTCTTCATTCATAGCATGTTCAAATATGTATTGATTAAGTTTGAATAAAGCTTATAATGGCATGTTATGTTTTATTTAGTGACTTTACAAAGGATTAATCGACATTAATTAAAAATATTTTTATTTATTTAATTATTGTTTGTACTTGTCATCTGTGCTTGGCTCTTTAGCTGAAACGTAAGGCTGCAGCTGACATTCTTGTTTCAATTTTCACATGTATTCTGATGTGGCATATCCACAAATGTTATAGATTTAAAAATTACTACTAGAGGCTTTATTAGCCAGCTATGCTTAACTATGCAAACTCTACATTTTGGAAGAACCCACTACTAATTAGTGTAAAGGTAGGGCTTCATGAAAAAAAGTAGAATGAATTTAAATTGGTATAATCTCAATTTGGTAGTATGCAGTTTGTAGTTCTGCTCCTCAAAGGTGCATTTATATGCTGCTTGCAAATTTCAGTTAGGAAGTCTTGATCAGTCAGAGATACTGACTGACCTGTGGGTATAGAAAGTTCATTCAAAACCTCAAAAACAGAACAGTGAGAAAAGCAAGCATAGAAAACATACAAGCTGTACCTGGAGCATAGGTGGCAGGGGTGACCACACACACAGGCTGGCTAAAACTGGAAGTCTTGCCCGCCAAGCTGTCTGCAAAGCAGACTGATACACAGTACTGTCTGCCAGGTACAAGATCCCCCACAGTCACTCTCTTCAGAGACTTGGTTTCCTTTTCAAACTGAACAAAACACAAAGACAGGTGTTAGACAAAGACAAAACACATTACTCCCCTCAGCTGAACTACAGGAACCTAAGTCTGAGACAGATGTGGTGATATATACAATAGATAAGTTACCATGTTTAATCAGTTCTATACTAAACTCAGATTTCATCTGTTTCATCTCTTTTAAGTGTCAGGCATCATAGCCTGTTGCATTTTCTAAAGCAGAATGTTCAAACTTCTCAACCATAGCGGCAGAAATGGATAAAGGAGTATTGTGTATACACAGTACCGGTTTGTCTTCACTTTTGATCTGGAGTTTGTATTCAAGAATGTCATAGATCTCCCGAAGTTGCTCCGCAGGGGGCCGAAGGTCCACACAAATGTGTCTGTTGCAGAGACTGACTTCCAGCAGTGGCAGGCCCAGGAGGTCTGGGACACATGGAAACAAAATTGAGTCACATAAACAGCTACATATACACAGATTAGGCATAACATCATCACGAATCCATTAGAGAAAGTGTTCTTTTGTTTACAACAATAATCCATATGTCATGTCTCCATTCTCTCTCTCCTATTGAAATTCTTTTATTTTCACAACACTGTCACTTACCCACAGGTAAAGCTTGAATGACGGCAGGTTTTGAGGTGTGTGCTTCTAGGTGAGCTTGCACCTGGACAATGTAATTGTCTCTGAGGTCTTTGAACACCTTTGTCATGTTGCAAACAAGTGGCTGCATGACTTGCTCACAGCCAACCACTGGCGCCAACGAAGATTCCCTTCAGGGTCAAATAAGACATAAATAAGTGGAGTTAAGAAAGTCAACCTCTGGGTGGGTGTTGTTACATTTAAAGAGGTTTATTTACAAACACGTGGAGGAAATGCATGCTCCATATGTACCTACATATACTTGCAAGAACAATGTGTGTGCCATGTGTGCTAATTAATGAAAATATATAATATATACTGTAAATTTTTGTTAGATTTTATTTATTATTTAGTCTTTCGGTTTAGTTTTGATTTCCGTTTAGCTTTAGTTTAGTGTGTACGTAGTTTTACTTTTCTTCCAGTTTTGAAAAAGGCCTTGACTAATAGTAGCCTAGGCTAGGATGGAAGTTGGTTTGTTTGTTTTGTTTATTTGTTCGTTAAAAGGTTCCACATCGTGCAATGTCATATGAAATTTAACAGCACTTCCATCCACTCAGACAATATCTCATTTTCTCAGTGGCTGTTTTCATTTCCCTTCAATTAGACTGACAACATGTACATTTTCAATCTGTAGTATTGTTCAGCGGAAACCTCAATGTCAATGAACCATTGTTCAGTCAAACGGTGACGCTCTCTGATGCCACATGCCTTTTTGAGCAGGTAAGGTTTGTGGTTTGTGGAGGTCTTGATGTCATGCAGCTGGTCTGACGCTGGTCTTACATCGGCAGTCTCCTGCTCTAAGGTAATCTTTCCAATTGTTGCCACAAAACCGATTGTTTAGTGTCTAAGAAGATGTTTTGTTATGTGATCGGCACTTTAAAGGTTAAGCTTTTCATTTTGTTGTGCTGCCGTGCAATGACAATACATTCTGATTCAAACCTTTTTATTGTTCTTCCTTATGACACATTAACTTTTGTCTACTACAGGTTAGTTGTGAAGGTTTTCCTATGTCAGGCTGTGCTCTAGGAATGTATTTGCAACAATGTATTGGCATTAATTGAAAACACTGTTAATTATTTACATTCATTTCTAAAATGATCAGTTCGGGTCGGTATCGGGCTTCAGGCAAGCCCCATGTTTTGTAGTTATTTACATTAGGTCAGCCATAAACCGTTTTCTTGGCGGTTGGCTAGTGTCAAAGCTGCCAAAAATCAAAGAAGAACACGACCCAAAATCACACAAAACTGTATTTATTTTAGATCTGATGGGGACTCGGATCAGCCGAGACTTAATATATAAAGATCAGTATTGGACTGGGGGCAAGAAAACTTGATTGGGACATCCCTAGCAAAAAACCTGTGTGTGCAACCAAAGAAGGAGTAAGAATGTGGAATACAGTGCGAGTTAACATTCAAACTAGCCAGGTCTTTGTATGAGTACTGGATACACCAGGCCACGAGAACAACTTTCAAGACAACAAAGACTGTTGATAAGCTACTATTATATTTACTGACGTAAGTGAACAGAGCAGAACAGAAAACACTAATTCTTAGCTTGTACATATCTGATATGACATCACATCACACACCCATATGAAACCCACCTTGTTGTTGCAGCGGTGACATTATAGTAGACTTCCATTGGTGTTCCTGATCCATGTTCCCATTTCAGTATGTAACTGAAGTTGCTTAGGGTCAGGGTAACATTGACAGGCGCTGGGAGCTCAAGCAAAGCTGGAATACAAAAAAAGAAAAATGACTTACCACAGATAAAAGCTAGTAATTGTGTCTCCATGCCTCGGGGAGTACCATTGCGTATGTGTAGAAGATGTAGGGCTGCAACATAATAAATGACGACAACTGCATAATGTTCGTGTTCTCCAAACATATCTGGTGGGCAAAAAGAGATTTTAGCCCTCCCAAAAATAAAACTGCACTTTGGAAAACAAAGCTGCATACCCCAGCAGCATGCACCAGCATCACAACAGAGTGGATTCACACACCACATCAACAAGACAGAAGCAAGAGCACGTGGTCGACCACAGTGAGTTTTGTCTGATTTGTTATTTGGCGGTCAGTGTCCGGGAATCATCGTTCTGTCCACAGCTGCCATGTTTCACACAAGAACTCAAAGAAGATTCACTAGGACAGATGTCAGTGGCTTACACAACACAATCATTGTCTCTATGCGCACAGTTCTTATACTGTAAACCGTGTACCAGTCTGTTGTGGGCAGCACTTTTTTTTCTCTGCTGTGGTCTGCTGGGGGAGCAGCCCCCACAGGAAGCGACACAGACAGACTGAATAAACTGATGAGGAAGCTCGGCTCCATCACTGGCTGCAAACAGGAAGGTTTTGAAGTGGTGGTGGAGAGTAGGACACTGAACAAAGTGCTAAAGATCAAGGAAAACCCTGACCACCCTCTCCACCATGTACTTGACAGACAATCAGACAAATTAGTTGTCTCAAGGAAAGCTACAGGGAATCTTCCCTGCCACAAGCCATCAGCCTGTATAACTCCTCATCTGTGTGTGACATATAACACTGGGCCGAATGTAACTGACACATTTGCACTTGGTGGTCCTAACTTATCTTATCTAAAATAACAACAACAACAAACATAAATGCTACAGTTTAAAAAAGAAAAAAAGTTTCCTGGAGACAATCTGAAGGGGAAAATTATTCCAGAGAAGGTTACAGAGTTTGTGGTTTTGGATTCCCATCACATTTCTGGACAAGAGAACACAGATTTTCTGGTGTCGTGCCAATGTAAGTATCCCCGTCAGGAAGTGTGCCATGGGAGGCGCTGTGGAGGTGGACTGAGGTAACTATGGTCGATTTCATCTGGTTGACGTGGTTTTGGAAAGTAACACTAGGCTTCTATCAAAATAAATGCTCATACTGCTCTGTACGAGTCATAGAACTTTAGAGTCTTTACAATAAAACAAATGCGATCATATGGCCGCCCCCCAAAAGACGGTTCTCATGGTCACTTCACAATGTGGTAATGTCTGCAATGCTCGCATGTCAATTAAACAAAACACGCTGCAGCTCAAAATGTTTAATACTCATCCCTCTAATCATGTTAAAGAGTTGTTTGCTTCAGTTATGTCTACTGGACTCTAAACGTAAATTCATTTTCATTCAGCCATAAAAAAGGTTTAGCGGGACACTCATTCTGTCAAGACTGATTTTTCCTATCTGCCATAAATTGTACTTAACAAAAGCGATATGACACAGAGGAATGTGAGCATTTACTTTGCAACAAGGGGCACACTTCCTGGGGGGATAGTTACATTCATTCATTCATTCATCTTCTACACCCGTTTAGTCCTGTTAAGGGTCACGGGGGATAGTTACACTGACAGCCATTAATTGGACTTATTACAGTCCTATAGTGCACACGTGATCTAGGAAAATATAAGATAAATGGAGACTTTTATGAATCCCCAGGGGAGGCTACATTACTGGATTAAGATCACACAGGAGTAAGACATCTCTACTTTTCACCCTGACATTTAACAACACATGAATGTGTACTCACCTGAATATGCCAGTGGCAGCCATGTGAGCATCCAAATGAAGGCAGTCATGACAGCCTAACCATGGTGTACTGAGAGCAGCCTCAGGGAGTCACCACGACTGTCCGGATCCTGGCGCCTCTTTCAGTTTCCTTATGAACACACTGGTATCACAAAAGTACAGGTAAGACTGGCTACCACTTGTACTTTCGGTCAAAGCGCAGGTAAAATCGGCTACCATTTTTACTTTCGGTCACATGTCTCAAACCGAGTCCTTACAATACAGTAATTGTAACTGGCTTTAAAGGAAATGGTCTACCAAGAAGATATAAAACTAACTCATAAACAATAACTTACAGCTTACAGAGTCCTCAAAGTTAAGTCGCGACTGACTTGGCTCCAGCATTAAACCCTGAGCTAGACGGATTTAGAATTTAAAAAATAAAAGAATCACTAACCATATATAAAATCGATGTGCCATTTTGAGACGTTATTTTGATAACGTGTTCATGTTTTTCACACAACACCCACTTGCCGGAAAGGTATGTACAGTTAGCTAGCTAACTAGCTATGACTAGCATGTCTACTACTAAGAAAAAACTGCTGTAAACGCTACAACCCGTTTGTAACATGTAATGATACATTTAATACGAAACCTACCTGGCCCAAAAAGCGATTTTATATGAATCCATCAGCTTCAGTTAACCCGCTGCTACCAGAGCCGCTATGAACAGCCGACGGATGTCCTGCATACGCTGTATAACTACAGTTAGAAAGATACAAAACCGCTCACGTCGCCTTTAGGGAACGAGAGTAAAGTTGTATTTTCCATTTGACAGTGAGAAGTGGTCCGTTTGAATGTTTTCGTCTCATAATATTAGCAAATTTAGTCCCTCTAATGAATCGACATTTAACAATGAATGGAAAAATAATTTTACTTAAAGGATTCTCAGCAACACGGCTAGAGATTTGCAGACACACAGAAGGAAGATCATAATTATATTATCAAGAAATATGTTTCAGCACATGGTGAACGCTTATATATTAAACACATGTAATATACATTGAAAGAAGACACACAACAGTGTTTTATTTTTTAATAAAATAAACAACCTGCCTTCTCCTGCAGTCAAATCGTGGCTATAAAATGGAATTACAATATTTTTCAGCAGTCCGTGAAGGCAGCAACAAGCAAACTTGACGGGAAGTCATGTGACCTAGAATAAGAACGCAATACGCTGTTTGCAGGGCATTGAAGCAACCCTGGTTTGATCGGTGTGGTATTGTAGCCATACAGTCATTGATTGTAGCAGAGTATTTCCATTAAGGGCGAGGTTTTTCATAGCTGTCCTTAATTGTAATGGATGTTTTCAGAAAGTGCTATTTCTTTTATATTATTGTCTAACCCTCAATATAAACAATAAAGTTCTTCTTGATCTTGATGTTCTCACTGGGTTCTTCCCGCTCCTGTATAATTTCTGTCCTCTTTCCATCCTCATCGATCCCTCTCAGCAGTGACAACCACACACAAGCAAATGAAATATAACTAGGAAATAACAAACAGTCTCATGATGAGTAAGGCAAATAACATTTGTGACACCGGTTAAGAGGAGGTTGGGAAATATCTACTAATACATTTGTGAAATCCAAAATTCAAAACGTGGAGCTATGGTCTTGACTTGGACTGCATGTCCACTCTTTCCTGATACATTTTGCTTTCTCTCTCTGTCTCTCTCTTTGCTGTCTTCATCCTGCTCTGCCTCCTTCTGTTCATCTCTCTCTTTCTTTGTGCTGAGAGAGAATGAGATGCACAACAGGATTTACTATAAAGGCATGAATTGATCCACATCAGTGTATAACAGTATGGCCCAAGCAGCAACAGTGGTTGGAAGCCTATTGTTTCTGTTTGGATTACACTACATCAAGTTTAATTAAATAACCATCCACCATGCTTCATGGTGGGGATGGTGTGTTTGTGGTGAGGTGAAGTGTTTGGTGTCCTCCAAAAATAATGTCTAGTAAAATGGCAGCTTTTTCTGACTGAGCTTGGAGTCTTGAGTGGGTTGAGTGCTGACACCTTTCCCATAAAGCTTCAGTGCAGTCTCCACCTCAGCTGCTGAGGCCAAAGTCCTGTGCTAGTGTGATGTATTGTGTGCTGTATGTATTTCTGGGAAGCAGTGTGCTGCCTTGGCGAAAAAAGTTATCTAGCACATGATAATATGTAATACAACTTACTCCTTACTATGACAATGGAAATGCAGTCATCACTACTATTACACATTTGTGATTTACCTTCTATGTATAAATGTATTGTGAAACAGTAAAAAAAGGGTGTTGATATTATTTACCACTAGCTCCTTCAGACCTCTAGTCAAGATGTACATGTAAATACAACTTTCTTTTCTTTATTGAGGTATTTCAGGCCTTCCTGGGGACATCAAAGCAACACAAGTTTGTGTTTCAAAGACTTGTAGAATGTCCTGTTCTGTCTCTACATTCTTCATCTCCAGTCACAGTAGTCTTTATGTGTGGAGTGACTCAGTCGTCCTGTTTGATAATATGATTCAGTCTGAGTGTCTGCATGGCTCAAGTCTAGGCTTGAGTCTAGGACAAGTTTATGGTCCTGACTGGACAGTGTCAAAAGGTCTGTAAGGGAATCTTCTGTATTCTGCTCTGTTTCCTCTTCCTCCTCCTCTTCCTCTTCCTCACATGCAGCCAATGCACCCAGGGTGACAGAGAACAGGTTGACATCGCCAGAGACGTTCATCATCTCGTCTTCCTCCTCCTCCATTTCCTCGAACTCATTCACAACTTGTCTCTGGAAAACAAGTCCACTCCCCTTATGCATGAAAGAAACCTCTGTTTCTTCAGCTCTGACCTCATCTTGATCAAATTCTGCATGCAGTGTCTCCATCTTGGCTGAAAATTTCTCTGTGAAACTCCCAGAGTAACGTGACGCAGCTATATTGCTGTTCCCTGACGTATTACCAGAACCCTGGTGGGACCTTTCATCTGAGGAAAGCTCCCCGGCTCTGTCTAAGTAGACCTGCATCTCATCCTCTTCATCTTCATCCTCATCTTCCCCCTCAGAGTTAGTTTCCTGTTTGGCAGATGGTAGAGTTGTGGGATTGTGCTTTCTATTTTTCCCCATCTCTGAGCAAATGGACAGCTGGTCTGGGATTGTCTTCTCTGGAGTCAGGACGTAGCCATGGCTCAAGACTGCCTAGAGAAGCAGAGGAAGAAGGGACACAGATATAAGAGGAAGGACAAATAAGTATAAATTGTGTAAAAATTGGTGGTTACACAGAAAACTAAATTCCCTATTAGTAATCTGACACAGGGTGAACAGGGTGGCAAACATAAGAAGTGTTGATTACTGACAGGTGATACATGAAGACTGATGATTCATTTATTTGTGCCTTTGAATAGGGCTGAATCTCACTATACTAATGCAAATCATAGACACATTTACACTTTATGGCAGTAAATAAAGGATTATCTAAACTTCTCTTATGTTATCTTACAGGAGTTTTTTTCAAAATACAGCAGAATCATAGTTTCAGGATGGTGTATACTCTCCAAGAAGTTCTTAGATTTTTACAATATCATCAGTGTTTACTATGTTGATCAGGCATAACACTATGATATTGTGTAGGTCTCCCTTCTGCCTCCAAAACAGCTGTGACTCATCAGAGAATGGACATGGGTCTTCAGAGGGCGCCCTGTGTCAGTTTAGGATCTAGTGAATTTGGAGGCCAGGTCAACACCTTGTGCTGTTCTTCATGTGTTTTGAGTTGTTTGTTTTTGTGTGTGTGTCTGTGTCAGGCTGCATCCTGCTGGGGATGGCAGCTGCCATCAAGGAGTGTCATTGCTATGGGGTGGGGGTGTCTGGTCTGGTCTAGGTGGGTGCTACATGTCTAAGTAACATCCACATGAATGACAGGTCCAAAAGTTTCCCAGCAGAACATTGGATTGTGACAAGATGGTCAGTGTTATATACTTCTCCTGTTGGTGGTTTTAATATTGTGGCTGTTCTGTGTATATTCTTGTTTAATGATTAATGAGTTCACACACCAATGACTTCATACATTTACTCCCAGATGTAACGGTAATAGTCTTTTACTTACACCTTTTTACCTATTGGTACTCAAAGCATTTTACAGGTCCAACTGCAAACCCCCTGGTTCATGGACAACTGAGCCACAGTCACTCAATGTTCACACTTACAGTATTCGTTCAGGTTATCGGAATTATTTGAGTTAGTTTGGTTAGTTTGGTACAGTAGATAGATTTCTTACTATTAGGTCTCTGGGAAGGGCTGCTTTTACTTTACAAAGGAATCCACTGTAGTGGAGGCAAAGCATGCTGATCACGACAACAATCAGAGGAACAGCAACTCCACCTATAACAACAGGGCCTGAAGACACACAAACGCACACATTAAGAAAACCTTTCTTCCCTGGAAAACATACCAAACACTAGAGCTTTATTATTGTGCAAGGGCAGAACTAGGAGTATGACACTTTGGACAGACATTTTTCTGAAGGTGCACCAAGGACTGTGTCTTCTTTGTATGGGTTTTCTAAGTCTATGTACCCGGTAGCAACATGTAAATAAAAAAAATAAAAAAAATAATTAAAAGATACTTGGCATCAAAGTGGTGGTATCAACTCCAGACAGTTACTGTAAAGATCAAACACTATAACTATTTTTCCACAAGTGTATATTCAGTTGCTTAGTATGATACTAAGCAACATCTTAATAATGATAAGATAACTTTGTGACAGCAGCAGAAACACTGACTCTGAACGTTCAGCTCACCTATTCTCGTTTCTTCATGATGGCTCGTGAAGCTGCAGTACTCAGCCGACGGCTCAGTGTTTTTATTAATGCGAATATTAATGTGCACCTGTACACAGTACTCCACGCCACTCTCTAAGTTGGGAAGAGTAAAACTCTTGTCTTGTGTTTGAATGGACTTCTGTAGATCAAAGAAGAACAAACAACTTGGTTAAAAACATTTACATCTGTGACCGCGGCACCATGGGAAATCAAGAGTTTAATTTTTCATATCTAAAATAAACTGTAGGTCGCTACAACACGACACATTTTTCAAACACATTTATGTTAGTTCTACTCATTTTGGTCCAAGACAGATGGATGGCAGATGAAGCAGGAAGGAAGAGTTATTTTAAGATGAGTTATTCCAAAACACTAATACTAAGTTGATTGTCAAACAGGCATAAAGGGCTCTATGTACTTGTACTCTGTTCACTGAGGGTCAATTAAACCAGTCACACAACCTAACCCTACGGACAAGTTGTGCTTCTGGAAAACCTTATGTTTAACAAACATTATATGTATGCCAGTTTAACAAAACCAAATTAAACTTTGTACGTCATTATACACAATGCTGTAGAAGATCATTCAAAAAATCTGAAGTTTGAATAACCTGGTATTCTTACCACTGCTCCTCTTTCTTTTTCTTTCCTCTTCTTCCACCACAAGACTATGAATTCAGGATCATAGTATTTCTGCATGTCCGTAATTTTAGCGTGTCTGTCGGCCTCAGGCAGGGTGATGTTGACATGGATACAGTTGCTACATCCAGCCAGTGAGAGTTGGGGAGGACCTATTTTAGCTTGTCACAAAAAAATAAATAAATAAAAAATCAACCAATTTCTGCTTCAGTGGGGAAAGAGACCAATACTTTACATCAGTTAAAAAGTGAAAATATGAACTCATCTGTATTAAATTACAACCAGCTGTTAGTGTGGCTACTGGTTATCCTAGCTTCAGTCCTAGCTGGCCAGTATAATTATAATAAGCTGATTGTCCATCAAATGACATATTGAGGCAAGTTTCCCAAGACAAGTGCTTGTTTTGTACAATAGACCATCTTCCAAAACCTAAAGGTCTTTAATTTAATTTGCAATGATATACAAGCAGAACAGCAACAGCTAAAACACTACTGATTATTGTTTTGTCAACTTACTTTTGTCCGACAACTTCAGTAACAATTAGCTTAAAAGTTAACCAAAGTAAAACAGATGCTGTAAATAAAGGCTTTAAGTACTATATTTTATGCTGCAGTGACTAGATTTTCTCTGGACATTCAGTCACAAACAAGAGAATAAGAAAAACTCCCATTAAAGACTCGTATTAATTTAACATTTAATTAATTAAAGTTACATACTGTGTTCGTAAGGGATGAAGGTCACATTACGAGATTCTGGAGAAAAGGTTTTGTTGAAAACAGCTTGGACCGTCAGATAATATTTCTTCTCTTTGGATAGTTTCAGCTTAAGAGATGATCCATCTGTTGTATTTTGTATTTGTTTCCGTTTTCTTCCGCTCACCCTGAATAAAGACGAAAAAACAAAAACAGAACATTTTAGCTCATGACTGTCTTGTTTAGTATAACAAACTGTTTTAGTATAACAAACTATCACGTCAGCTGACACTGTCAGATGTAATATATAAGATGTAGAGGTAAATACCAAGAATCTACAGCATAGATACACACAGCACTTTATGATGTTATGATTATATAACCAAGCAATCATCTCACATTACTCTCTGAATCAGAACACAATATAAGTGTAAATACACACTTATATTCACACAATATAGGTGTGAAGATATTATATCAAAATGTTATGTGTCGTAATTACCACCTCAGAGAACAGTGTAGAAACTTTTTAACATTTAGTTTGGATTTATTAATATAAATGGACTAAAGCATTATTAAATTAAAAAAGAAATGGTCAAAACATAAGAACAGAGTACAGAGAAATAATAAGTTGCTGTTGTACTAAATGTAGAAACCGGCTGGTGTTTGTTCCTACACACTACTTGGTCATGCACACTGGACATTTGTAAAGGTTTAAGTTATCAAGGTCATCTTCAAGAAGTGCTCTTGTTGATGGGTACAGCACAAAATAAATGTGACTGTAACGGCAGGGTTGGTTACTATGCACTCATGCAAACAAAGTTCTCATCAGTTGGACAACTGCCAGTGTTGTTTTCATAAACCCAGTGTTTCGGTGGCCTAACTAGAACTAAATAAATAAATGCTAAATGTTTTCTGTGCCGCTTGTTTTGGCAAACTCTACTGTACTTAAACAGGTGTAGCACTAGGTGTTTTCAGTAGAAATGCTCCCATAAACCTAGAGTATACTGCTTGTTGCAACCAGCTAGTGAGCATGGTGGAGCATTTAGTAGCTAAACTGAACACTGGACTCAACAGATGAACACAAATTGAAATCTAAATGCATTCCATTGCATTTGCTGAATAGTGAAAGAAAGACATTTGGTTTTAATAACTAGGTTTAGTAAACAGGTTGTATTCATGCACGATTAAGTGCCTTAGTTCAAGGAGAGTTCAGGAGGCCTGAGGCCTTGGTGCCATCTCAAGGGAGATACTCCCTTCTTCCGGAGAATAGATAACATGTTGGTTGATAGGCAGTATGACGTGTACTGAAGATCTAGCACTGTGTAGAAATACTGTTTCACTTTTCTCCCCATAACCCTGTGTTGTGTGAGATTCTGTGCACTGCTTGAATAAAGAGACGCTGACTTCAAGATCCTCATTGCAAGAGTGCCAATTCCCCTTTTCACCTCAGAGACAGGCAAAGCAGCTTTAAAAACAAAGCTCACAATTTCATAGTTTTCATAAAACAACTCCAGTGAAGCTGACTCACTATATCACACCTGAGACCAATTTTAGATCATTCCATATTTAGTGCATTATTGAGTATTTCTTACAACAAGATGGATGTGTGGAACTTAGTTAAATGAAACTACAATGTTTACGGTAAACAGTGTGGCTCACTGAAGGGGTTTTGAAGAACAGTTGTGCTCAGTGGTGCAGAGGTGTATCATCCGTGTTTCCCTCTCTTCATTTTGAACACATCATCATATTAATTTATATAGACGGTTACATTTAAATGAAACGTGAACTATCACACTGACTGTCAAAAACAAAAGATTAGAGAATGTGAAACTCGGAGGCACACACGCACACATAAATACTCCATCCCAGCAGCGCTTCATACGAGCTATCGAAACACTAGTTCCTTTAAAAGTCCCTGTGGTCACAGCTGCATCGCATGCACAGCGAGATACCACTCGCTTAATCAGTGGAATGAAACGCCACTGCGAGACGACTGCCTCTACCACGGTAAAAAAGAGTGCAGGGGAGAAAAAGCACCAGCTAGTCAGATATTCCATCAAAGATGAGGCTCAAGTAAACCACAGACTTTCAGACTCTTCTCACTGAAAATGTGACAAATAGTAGATTATAAAATACACCTGATAAAAACGGACAAGACAGAGACAAAATGTACAGTACATCCACTATACACATGATTCTCATTTTTGCCAAACATTTTTTTTTCATTTTAAGTGGTGCTTAGAAGTTTTTGAACCCCTCAGAATTTTCTACATATCTGCATAAAATGACTCAAAAATATCAGCGGATAACCACGTAAGTCCTGAAACTAGACAAAGAGAACCCAATCAGACAAAAGAAACAGAAATAATATGCTTTGTATAACATCTGTAAGGTGCAAAAGTAAGTGCACCTCTAGGATTATAAATTGATTTCAAGGCCATCGGTTCAGAAGTGTTTCCAATCAAACCAGTTTTTAAAAAAAACAGAGATTTGTCACAGTCTGAGCTTCTAAACACAAGCGTGTGGAAGTGTATGGTGGCACAGCAAATGAGCTTTGTGAGGACCTGAGAATAAAGAGTTCCTGTTCATCATTAAGCTGGAAAAGGTTACAAAACCTTCTCTAAAGAGTTTGGAATCCACAGCCACACCCAGGGTAACTACTAAGCCACTACAGACCTCACTCACATTGGCTGATGTTAATGTCCATGAATCCACCATCAGGACTTTTAAGCGGCCCTGTATAATACCTTTAAAATATTGCACAACTTTGTATTTATTGTGTTTCCATCCTATCTTCTACACAATCTATAGCGGCATGTAAGTCCCCATCATTCTGCATCAAAATAAAGCTGGGGGCTTCCTGTTAACCATAGCCTTTAAAGTGCTTACCACAAACCTCACCTCCCCGGTTAGACTCCAGCACGGGGGACTTGCGTATTGTTCCCCATCTCACTTTCCTCTCACTTCCTGTTATTTTTCAAGAGGTACAAAACGTCCCTAAATACATAAATAGCGTGAATTCGATTATACAGCACAGATAATCATCGGCTGCCCTCTGCACGTACTCCAAGATGTTGCAGTAAGATGTTGCAGTTGTTAAAATAACATTGTTGATTCACCAGTTAACCATGAAATAACAGTCATAGTTTGTTTTGCATTGTACCCGTCAATAACATCACCCTGGAGTAGTAGGTCTTCTTCTTCCTTCTTTTTTATATATAATTCTGTTTTGTATTTTACTGTACTATACTGTAATTTAAAAAAATCCCCCGGGGATTAATAAAGTACTACCTCTCTACCTCTTGAGAGCAAAAAAATAAATACATTTATAATAATAATAATAATAAATTGAATGAATTCATTTTTGAAGCATCTTCTATGACAGGTACTCGCAGCCTAGTTGTATCATATAGCTATATAATGACTATAAAGTTTTTTTCTCCTTTCTTTCTGCTTTTTCATATTTCACTTCTTCATCCCTGAGTAATAAATCAAATGATGTCCACTGCTTTGACTTCTGTGAAGTCACATAATTGTCAGGTTTTGTTGGTAATGTACTTTTAGTAAGCAAACAACTAAACAACATGGTCTATACTTTTTTGTTTGTTTTGTTTTTTGAGTAACCAGGTCATGATCTCCGGAAATAGGCACTGCTGTTGAGTTTTTCTTTTGAACATCATCATTTCAATGCCGCCTAATTCTATCAAATTTTAGTGATGGCAGAAATCTTCAGTATCCAAAACACGTCTACACACCGAATTCAGACATATCACTGACACTGTCCAACTCAAACATATAGGGCTGACTGAGGTGACGCCCGGACCATCTCTAGGCTGCTGGGGGTTTCCCAGCAGATGCACTGAGTAAAACTCCTCTACTCTTAAGAGATAGCTACCCATCCTTTGTAACAGCATCAATCTGTATCATGCATTCCATGTATGTAGGTATACTGTATGTAGGCTTCACCTAGATGCAGACGTGCTGGATTCTGTGAGTGGACTGAGGCTAAAGGTTCTCTGGGTTTGTTAGAACAGACGAGGAGAAGAAATGTGGGGGATATCTCCTCATTTGGACCGACAACAAGAACCAATCAGGTGCAGACAGGGTTCAAAATGATGCAATGGTGGAAATTTGACATAAAGCAGAAAAAAAAATAGGTCTATCGTAAACGTTAGGCTTTAAACAATGAAATCCAGACAACATGTACCACACACTGTAGCTCGTGTCACATAGCATGCCATTCTGTCGACATTTTCTCTTAAGATATTAAGAAAGATAACCAGCTTTGTCTATGTAAGGCTTAATGAAGGTGAAGAGATGGTTTGTCACCTTCTGAACCTTCTAGAACCCAGTATAACAAATGTTCTCCTACAGAACACATGACATACCTTAAGGGACTTATAGGTTAAAGCAGCATTTAAATAAAAAAAAAATGGCAAAAAAGTCTAAATAAATAGTGCGTAGGAAACAATTTTGATCAGAAATGATGACATATCTTTGGATATTTTAGAGTTGGTACAAACACAGCAGTAAACGCGTCAAAAACCTATCCCGAAGAACAAAGTCTGATGGGTCATTTTATCAAGCAGCAACGAAAAGAGACGCAGTCAGCAAGACGGTGTGGGGGAAAATTACCTGCTGAAGATCGTGTAAACTGTCCCTGGTGGAGTCCCGGGACCGGGATCCCAGCGGAGGACGTGTCGGAAGTTGACGGAGAACACAGAGACGTTGACCGGTGCGGGGAGAGGGGCGACGACTGTGAACAACAAGGGAACACGACGTGCGGGGTGAGACGGTTGAGAGGCGAGAACACACCTGAGTACTTACCTGAGTACATACCTGAGTACATACCTAAGCTCGACTCTGTCAACTAGTCAACTCTGGGTTTACTCACCTGAATGAAACAGTGCAATAAGATGAACCAGAGAGAAATAGTCCATCACTTTGAACTATAAGTCAGCTGGTAGTGTCCACCTCCAGGGGACTGTAATTTGACGGTCTACAAACAGAACAACAAAAAACACAATAAGCTAATAATAAATAAATCACATACATCTAGTATTAATAAATATTGACTGCCCATTTCAATCCGTGAGCTAAGTTTCCTAACACACCTGTGACACCCGTGACTGACCAACGAACCTGACAGAGGTTCAAGTACCCGTAAACACACCTAGGGTTAAGGGTTACTTGATAAACTAATCAGCCTCATTCTGCCAACAGTCACATTATACCGACTAACTCACTGACAAAGGTTTATACAGCAGTGGTAGCTAACAGCTAAGAAGCAAGCAGACTGCCTGTCACTGCGTATTCACGGCTCACTGACTTACCACCGCATTCAGTACGAAACAGAGAATGTCACGGAAGCAAAAGCGAAAACCCAGTTAAGATTTCCTCCGTTGTCAACACTGAGAAAAAATTAACAACACATCCATACTTCCTGCGTCTCCTTCAAAATAAAAGTTTCACCCCAAAGCCCCTTCTCAGTAATTTTTATATAACCAGTGTGGAAATATTAGAATTAATTAAGTTATCCAGTGAGATATTGTTATTGTTTTAGTCTCGCTAAACAATAACAGAGACTATACCGGTGCATATTTGACACATTGTGTGAGCCCACGGGTCGGTTATACTGTGAAAAATCTATTTCATCAAAAGGAAAATGATCCAACCTCCAAAAACCTACAAGTATAGCCTAATGAATTTTATGACCAATGTATGTGATTTCCAAGAACAATTCCTAAACTGAGCTTCTTCTTCTTCTTTTTTTTTTTTTGTCTTGTTAAAAGAGTAATGGGTATCTAAAACGAAACTTAAACAAAGGAAAGTAGGAACTGAAGGAGCCACCTACATGAATGGTGAATTTTTTTTATTTTTTATCATTTTCAAAGACTGTCAAACCAATATCGCATGAGTCATATAGGTTATCTTTGTAGTAGTAAAACATCCTCATGCTGGACTGAAGGGGTGGTGGATGCTATACACTACCATAAAGCTTTATCGCATTATGTTATATGAATAAATAAATAGTAACACAATGTTTATTTCTTAATTAATTGATTATCACTGCATGTTAGTGCTCTGTTGAAGTACATAAATCTCATCACAGAAACATCTGATGTGTGCTACGAGCTGCAGGGATGTGCATCTCATGCACATTTGTTGGGATTTTGCTAAAGAACTGATGTGCTGACATTTCTGGCAGGTGGTTTCTGATCATATATTAAAAAATAATACACTGCAATTTGTCTCACCTTCAGAGCAGAAGACTGATGGAGAAAAGTTGACCTGAGAATTAAACGGGGTGAAACAGAAGTCATTTTACTGGGGACACTTCCACATAATCAAACTGGAAATTCCCATTGGGGCCTGAATAAATGCTGACGGCAGTCAAAATGATAGTGATGAAAGGCAGGAAATATCACATTCTGCTGTTTTCCTGTGTATTGTCGACCACACTGCCATAACATAACATTTGCTTACAGACATATATGCCTTATATTATAGTTTAGCTAAAGAAAGAAGAAACAAGTGGGCCAGTAACAACAGCACCCTCTCTGTAGTGAGACTCATTGTTTAACCTGGGCTTGAATGCTATTTGAAACAGGGTATAGAAAACAGGTTTTTGAGATAAGAAAAGGTTGTAGAGAACTACTGGAGAGGTGAAGCAGGTAAGTTTAGAGACAAAAAGAAGAAAAAAAAAGAAAGAGATTTTGACCCTAAAGCAAGTTATTTTTTCAAAAATAGCTGCAAACAAAGTTGATTGTTACATATCCAAATATGAGTGCAAGTACCTCATGGTTTAGAGGTTGAAGAGCCAACCTGAAGTTGCCAATTTTTGGGGCTCTAATTCCTGGTCGAGAAAGGTAATCAGAAGAACATGAAGAAAAACAATAAGACTTGACCAGTTCACTGCTAGGGACTTTGAAAAGCTGCAAGATTGACCTTTGAGTTTCTTTTGATTCGTTTGTTCTTTTGTTCTTTGTTTCCTTATTAATTAGCAAGTACTATTATTTATTACTTTTCAACATTATTGCGTTGTATATCTTACTATTATTAGTGCTCCATACAATACGCGCTCTTATGCTGAAGTCATTCCACTTCCTTTATCTTTGCTAGCTGTTGAAAATCAGCACCAAACGTCACTTAGTAGGTTGACCTGCCGACAGCTCTTTAGTGCACAGCTGTTTAGAAATCACCAGAGGGCGCTGCAGCTCGCTTATGTTCCATTACACAACCTACTTTATGAATGACGAAGCGCCATGTGGGACATTTATGGCTTCGGGGATAGCCGCCTTGAAGGACTTCAGATATGACAAGCTCAATATGTTTTTATTTACTAGTTCCAACAAGGTCAAAAACGAAATTAACCATCATATCCTATACACAAATAGTGTCAGTGTTTTGGAAGCTATTCAGTTAGATGAATTAGGACGTTGTCCCTATGCATACTACAACAGGATCATGTCCCAACTTGTTAAGAACTGTTTTTTTTTCTTCTAAGCATGTTATAACTCTATCTAAGGCTTGACACGCCTTAGATAGGCTACTTATCTAAGGCGTGTCAAACTTTTTATTTATTTATTTCAGTGGCCTCTTACAGCACAATTGGATCCCAATTATATAACCTACAAAAGATGACAACTTCTTTTTTTTCAGTACTAGGAAGAACTGTCTTTATACAGAACATTTTAATGAACAACCTGAAATGTCTTAAGTAAAACAAGTCCAGTTTCAATGCATTTCTTCCATCTACAGTTTAGTTCTGGGTCTCAGTGTTGTATTATGTCAACTAAACATTACTAAAACAAAACGCTTTCTGGTGGACAAAATGGGATTAGCAGTTACTTATATAGCTAACACTAAAAGAGCTGTCCTGTAATAGACTGGTGACCAGTTGAGGGTGTACCTCCTCTCTGCCAGTGACAATTGGGATAGACTCCAGGACCCTACAGGACAACTGGCCCTCTGATTGTTCTGGAAAATGAATGAATGAATGACTGAGTTACTTTTATTGAAAATTGTAGTTAATGTTTCTGATGTCATTTTCGTTCACCCTGTGGGCCAAATTTGACCCTCTGGTGAGCTGGTTTTGGCCTGCGGGCCACATGTGTGAGACCTCTGATCTACATCAATCAGATTCTGATTAATACCAGTGGTAAACAGGGTAACTGGGCTGTGCCTGTGAAGTTGACTTGTTGTCAGCCATACACAAATCTTCTCATCAGGTTACTCCACATAAGCCTAGAATACATTTGCTTACTGGGCAAATTTCACTTCCCTCTCTTTCTCAATACACCACAGTTCAATGAACAATTTAAATAAATGGCACATAACATAAATCATACGCTTTCTCATGGGAAAGGGGTTCAAATAGAACAGACAGACAGACTGTACGAATAGCAGATCCTTGTGTTAAATCCACTGTGTTAAAAGACACGTAAACATTTTTTCCTCACTGTCTGAGGTTAAGATGGATGTCCACAAGACTTGTTCATCCTTGGGTACAATTTCCAAGTGCTTGAAGGTGCCGCCTTCATCTGTTCAAACAATTACACACAAGTATAGACACCATGGGAATGTCCAGTCATCAGGAAGGAGACTGGTTCTACGTCCCAGGGATTGGTCCAAAACATGTGAATCCACTTCAAAACAAAAGCTAAAGACCTTGTCAAGCTGATGGCTGAAGCTGGTAAGAGAGTATCATTCTCCACAGTGAAACAAGTCCTGTACCGACATGGACTGAAAGTCACTCAGCGAGGAAGAAGCCATTACTCCAAAGCAACATAAAAAAGCCAGATTACAGTTTGCAAATGCACACAGGGACGAGGACCTTCATTTTTGGAGACATGTCCTGTGATCTGATGAAACTAAAGTGGAACTGTTTGGCCATAAAGACCACTGTTACATTTGGAGGAAAAAGGGGAAGATTATAAGCCTGAGAACACCATCCCAACTTCGAAGTATAGGGGTGGTAGCATCATGTTGTGGGGCTGTTTTGCTGCAGGAGGAACTGGTGCACTTCATAAAATAGACAGCATCGTGAGGAAAGAACATTATGTGGAAATACTGAAGCAACATCTCAAGACATCAGCCAGGAAGTTAAAGCTTGGATGCAAATGGGTCTTCCAAATGGACAATGACCCTAAGCATACTGGAAAAGTAGTTTCAAAGTGGCTTAAGGGCAACAAAATCAGTGGCCATCACAAAGCCCCCAACTCAATCCCATAGAAAATTTGTAGGCAGGTCTGAAAAGGTGTGCTACCAAATAGCAGCAGATGACTTGTCAAAAGGAAAGGCAGGGTTATATTTACACAAGTGAAACCAATGAGGTGAAGAGCGCACAGAAAAAAAAGACAAAAGCAAGCCAGGTGAGTGGAATCACAGGGGAGGGAGCAGGGTTAAATGCAACGAGAAAACAGGAAGCCAAAGTAGACAACAAAAAGGTACCAAAACATAAAAGTTTTTTGAAGCAATACGTAATTCAAACTTAAGATAATACATGAAAATACATTTATTAGAGTGATCTCTTAAGGTTGACATTTGTCTCTCATTTGAGAGAGCTCAACACGCTGCAGCCTGAGAAAACACATGGGAGCAAAACAAATGAAGAAAACGTCTTCATCAATATGACAACACTAATACAACACGACCGACTACTGAAATGCAATGCAACGTCACATCACCAGCAAACAATGAAACTGCATGCATGTAGTGCGTGTGTTGTCAAATCTTGTTTTAAATCTATTTGCATGTGTTTTCCCACATTGCAGTGTGTATAGCTCTCTTAGCCACGATAGAACCTAGAACTGATGGCCTAAAGTTCAATAATAAGTTGTAATACCAGCTTATTTCCTCAAGGTTGATGCCTCAAACGACAGAAGCAAAGAAAGGCAGTGCAGAACTCTCCACATCGTGGCAAGCTCAGCATAAAAACTACACTCAACACAACCACAAAACTATTTTATAAGATCTTTATTTCAAACGATGGGATAACTTGAAGTAACAAGGCCAGACATGACATTGGAGTCTGTGGACCAAACAGTCCACATCGTCTTTTCATGACAAACATATAAGTTCCAAATTATATACAAATCAAACCTGCCAAGCCATACAAATACACAGTCTGCTCCTTAAACACTTCAACATGTCAAAGCTTGTATAGGATCAGCAAACCATCCGAAATTAATCTTTTACAAATATGCATTGTGCATTTGAATAATTTGATTCCCTGATGTCAATAGTTAAGGTGCTTTAATAAATATCAAGAGATGAAGAAAAACTTGAAAGGGAGAGTCGAAGAAAAGAGAGTGATGTCAGACTCAAACATCCTGGTGATCTGGCTTTCACCCAGTCTTGAAGTCTTAATGCCGTGTGATGTGTACTAATGTCCTGTTCTTCATTACCATTAGGTGGGTTGTGGAGGTGTTGTTCAGATGGGAATGCAGAATCTTGGCTGGACAAAATGTTTGGCTGGAGCAGCTTCCACCAATTGTTTTTGACTTAGAGCCTGTCCGTCTGCTGAACAACTGAGCTACTATGTACACAATATTCCTCTGTTGCCAATGAATCGAAGGACAATGTGTTTATAGTGACAACTGGACTCCTTTGGTTGACTCCTATTGATCCCTAGAAGCAGCAAGCTGTGCAAGAGGGAACTCTCATAAACCCACCACGCACAGATAAAGTTAGCAAAGATGCCAAAACACACCATGAAAAGAGACAGAACAACGGTTTAACAGTGCAACATTAACTGTCTGATACTGATTTATATCCCAGTATGTGTTGTAGACTTCAGAACTTGTTTCACTTTTATAGAAAGACCAGCGAGAGACAGGCAAGAAGGAGAGAATCTTCCAAACGATCCTTCATGCACTATATGCTCCAACAGTTTTTCTCCTGCAGGCTTGAGTTATCTTCTAGTTTTGGTTTACATAACCACTGAACATTGTGCCAATACCCAACACTGTGCTAATAATGGAGGGATTTAAGCCAGTTTCTTTTGGGTGTGGAGTTAACTGAGTAGCAGATGTCCTGACAGCATACGGCCTCTGGTATCCATCTCTCTAAATAATAATAAATTCAGTTCTGTATACACCATATAACAGGGCAACCTACATGTAGAAGAACCATATCCAATTAATTAAAGCAGTGCAGCATAGATTGATTACTTGCACAAAATCAGAGGATAAATGAAACATATACACCGATCAGGCATATCATTATGACCACTTACAGGAGAAGTATATAACATTGAGCATCTTGGGACCATTCAATGTTCTGCTGGGAAACTTACTTAGACATGTAGCACCCACCTAGACCAGACCAGACACCCCCATGAGTCACAAGGGAGACCTACACATAATGTTATGCCTGATCGGTGCCCAACACTTACACTGCAGCATATTGTATCCCCCTAGGTCATTTGTTGTTTGCTAACTGAGGTTACAGAGTGAGACATCCATTGAAATGTCAGCGCAGGAAGAAAAACACACACACACACACACGTGCACACACAGACATTTGCTCGTGGCTGGAAGTTTGCAGATGCGTGTGCAGACAACCAGTCCTTAAAGGGTTTGCAGAACAGAAGTGCTGGCATGAATTGTGTTTGTGAGAGCAAAGTCCCTCATAGGACACGAGCTGGAATCGGAAAGAGAAAGGAACCTGAGAGAAAGTCTTATTTTATAGCTTTCAAAGGGGTTTTATCTTTCGAACTGAACTTTCACTTAGTTAAAGTGTGTGTGCGAAATATCTAATAACAAACACATGTTTCATTAACAAACGTCTAACAGCTTTAGAGCAATTCAGTCACATCCAAAAGGATACTGGACTAGTTTTTCCCTTTCCCTTTTCTTCTCTCTACCCTCACAGCTCCCTGCTAACTTGGCTTTCAATTGGTTTATAACTGCACAATTCATCCCGCTCAACAGAGAGCCAGCGTTTCAAAAGAACTTGTTTTATTAGACCATCTGCACAAAATAAGAGCAGCTGGAATAATGTAGCAGCAGAGCATAGGCTTCATAACAGTGAGCCTACTGAGCCTCTCTGTCAGCTCATGCCACAGCAGGAAGATCGGCCCCTGCCTTCTTCTGGGGTCCTTATGCAGCAATGTGCCTTTTTTGTCCTTTTAGTCAGCTTTTACTGGAATTCTTTTCTTCTTCTTTTTTTTCCCCCCACAAAGCAACTCTTAAAGCTTCCTCCTAATCACAGCAGTATCAACAGGCTCGGGAACAAGCTCAGTCCCACTCTGGATTCTGTGGAAGTTTTCCAGCCAGCATTCCCAGCAGCCAGCTGCCGCAGTTCATCTTGTGATGTGCTCTGTACTGTGCAGGAGTTTAAGATGTGGCAGGTGTAGCACAAGTTAGCCCGTTAGTTGCAGAATCAGTGCTATCCTTTGTTAGATGTGATAGAATATATGATCACGATGTGTACAATGTAAACACAATATTAGTGGTAATACAGGTGAAAAATGGATTTTGACACAAAGTCATGCAGAATTTCTAAAAATGCTAGCTCCACATTAGGATGAGTATTATTTCAGTTTCCTATTATATTTTGAGCTCTATGCTATCAACAAATTTGAGTTCAGTTGAATTATTGCAAACATATGGCCTTTGGGCAATTCTTCAATTCTTCTTAATCAATCTTCTAAGTCTCAAGGTCTCTAGCGCTGAGTGAGAGAACTCATGCAATAACGCAATAATAATAATAAGGCTTCATGTCCTGTATGGAAGCGCCTGTATTTCTTTGAACTGACGTTCACTCATTTGTCAGTGCTTTGGATTAAGCTGTCACTACACGTAAAACTTAAGAACCCAGAAACAACTGCACCCAATTAAGAGTCCCAAGCGCAGGATAAAGAACAACCCCCCACGTGGGAGCCTCAATCAAAATCTGGAACTTCTCAAGTCTCATTCAAAGCAAGCATGTGGCTTGTCTCTTCTGTAGTATTACTCTAGCAGAAAGCATGTCACACTGCAGTCAGTCAGCACAGTTTTGGCTACATGGTAACGCCTGCAGTATGGTCAGCTGGTGTCACACCAGAGAGTTTTCAGTGACCAGGTATGCTGGTGACCCACAACGAGAAAGTCTTCATAGGGTCACAATATACAGCACATTGTTGTACGTCACTGGGAAAGGTCCGTGAACAGACAATGTGCAGAATTAAGTGGTCGTTTCTCAAGGACGCTAAAACCAGCTTGTGCTCACATTACAGCTTCCAATGTAAAAGATTATTTGACTGTTAATACATAATTTTTATTGATCTAGATCAGTTACAAGCCAACACTTTTGAGATGGCAGGCTGATCTTGAACAGAACCCAGCTCATAAGGAGGGACCCATCTGTTTGAAGCCTGCCGGCTAGTGACTCATACAAACGGGAGGTGTGACATGAGAGAAGGGGAGAGTGGAGAAGAGCAAGCCGATAAATCCATCTATGCATCTCGGTAAGGCATATGCAGCATATATGCATGATACAAACACGATTACAAAATACTAGGTGGTGCATGATACGTGGGGGATTGATAGTAATAAAAACGATGGATAAAACCAGCCATCGAAAAGTTAACTTTTCCTCAAAAATTACAAAAAAGCGTGAGGCAGGAAAGGTCTGTGACGATAGTAAAAATAGAAACTGTTTTAATGCTTGAAATAGCAACGTTATGTCACTTATGGCTTCCATATGACCTATTAAAGAATAGTACTTTCTTAACCTTGCATTTCAGCCATGTGTAAGAAGTGTTTAAATTATACTGATGAATGCGTTTTTGAGTGCCTTAACAGGTACCATGTATCACGTTACTACCAGTAACATTTGCTAGAACATATGCTCCTACGTTGTGTGAAAACCCATATCTGAGCAGTTTCAAAAACTTGTACTGTGTGAAACTGACACAGATCAGACTCATTGTAAGTGCAGAAATATTTAACATCTGAATTTTATAGATTTTAAAAGAGCAGCGAGACAGTAGCATGCATATCATACGAAAAAAAATTGGACTGTCAGTTGATTAAAAATTGTAATCGCGATTAATCGCATGATAGTTAACTCCTTTTTAAATCTGTTTTAAATTGACCGCAAAGTTTTTATTACTCTTATCAACATGGGAATGGACAGATATGCTTGCTTTACGCCAGTGTATGTTATTATTATTGCAACAGTCCAACGCAATGACAGTTATGTCCAAAATATTCTCCAGAATAAGCCAGTCACCAATTTAGCTATAGCTATTGAAAGGTGCTTGTAGAGCTGTCCAGGGGTCTTTGCTGCAGTTTGTCCAATGTAGTCTGCCTTTGGATAGAGCGGGGAGGGCTCTCTGCTCTCAGCTGTTTGCTTGACCAGCAAGCTTCGCTGTTGCACTTTCTGTTTAAGATAGGTGTTTCTCGATGTGTTTATGTTCTTCTTCCTTTGGGATTGTTGACAATCATGAAGCTGGTGTCCAACTCCTCAAAGACCCTATTCAAAGCCGCATTTAAGACAGAATTACAGCAAAGCAGCCAACATACTCTACAAATATGGCTGTGCAACTTTTCCTTTGCAAAGTGATTGTAAAAATATAATTTCTGCCCATCATTTCATACTTCTACTGTACACTTGACCTTGGCCTTGGGCTAGCCTTTGAATTAGTACATGTTAGTACACAAATGTGATGAGCAGGTTCTGCGTTGGGTCCTCAGGCTGCTCTCTGGGGTCCAGGGGGTCATAAGGAGCAGCAGAGGATAGAAATGAAAAGGGCATGGTCAGGTGGGGGAAGTGGTGGGAGAGGGTAGTAGCAGGTATTCCTGCTACACTGTAAGCCTTGAGGGCAGAGAGCCCATTAAGCACTGCTACATCCAGAAAGGTCATGTGGAAGGAGGTGGAGAAGTCAAAAGAAAACGCTCGTTGCTCTGCTGCAATCCCTGCTGGGGAAGAGATTGTAATTTCCTGTTTGGGATAGAGAGCTTCGGGTGCTGCACTGTGGATCCTGAGGCTCTGCAGCCCTAGCAGAGCAAGGTACTGACTGTCCAGTGGTTTTATGCCACAAAAAGACAACTGCAGATGACCAACCATGCTGCTGTTCAGCAGCTCCTCCAGGACCCAGAGATCCTTCACCCAGATGGTGAGTTGTCCAGGTTCTCTGAGCCCTGCGCGGGGCAGGGAGGAGCGTGGGACGGTGTGACATCTGCACAGCGAGTTGGCCAGAGCCTCGTCACAGTCCCGTATGGGTGTAGAGCAGCTGCAGTTGCGCAGGTTGAATCCCGGGGGGCCGCTGTCAAACAACAAAGTGGTGTTGACTGGATGAGTAGACTCATGTGCGGGGGCAGAGGTTGTCTGGGGCGCGGGGGTCAGGAAGAACAGCAAGCACAGCGACCATGGCAACACGGTCCGGGAGAGTGTGTTTGGAGACATCTCCATGGTAATCAAACAGACTACATCTTCACCAAGTGGAGTGAGCTGAATGTGAAGTAATGAATCAAGCTGTAAACAGAAAACAGAAATGACAGCAGTTAGCATGTACAGACACAGGTTATTGTCATTTGAACACATGTACCAATACAGAATTTAGATTTTGACACAAACTCTGACTAATCACAGCTCAGCAGCAGAAACGCACTCACCCTGGTGTCACTCGCTCAAGCACATGACACACAAAGAAACTCTCTTTCTCGCTCAGTGCCCTTTAGTAACCTGGTCCTGCCTTGCGCCTGTATTTGTTCAACATGTGGAGGCCAGCTTAAGACCAACAGCCAACTTTATTTCCAGTCCTCTCTCTCTCTCTCTCTGTCTGTCTCTCTCACACACACAAAGTTGAGTAACTTCTTTCTTACGTTCCAATTTACTTTTACTGGGAAATGGTCCTTCCAGGCCCAAGGCTACTGCACATGTTGCACGGCTGCTAATAAAAGTTCCTGTGCCACACTGTGCTGTGGTGAAAAAGGCAGTGCCCAGCCAAATGAAATGCTCGGGAATAATTAAACACTGGCTTCTTTATATCTCCATCCAGTAATGGTGGAAAAGTGGACAGAATAAGCAGCCTTGACTTCCAGAGTCAAACTTTCCCCTCACAGACGAGGACTTTCCAGTGTTAATGTTGGACCAAGTCTACTCGATTATCTGAAAACGTGTGAAAAAACCCCACAGTGACGTGCATTTTCCATCATTTTACTAGTTTGTTTAGCTGAGTCAGTGTTTCTTAGAATCAGCAAATATTTGTTTTGTGTAGGTAGTTTCAGCCAAAACGGCAGAACACTTCCCATTGCTTGGTAATAAAGCTTTTGTAGCTCCTTACTCATCTAAAAATGATTCTGACATCCTTGTCAGTGCGATCCAAATGATGTTGCCAACCCTTTTCTTTGATAAAAGCAAAACCCTAATAATAGTCAAAAAGATCTCAACGGACAAGACTTTCAAAAGCTTATCTATTATTTACTTGTCTTGGATTTCAATAATGTTTTTCTGTAGAGTTACCTAACTTTAACTAGGTAACAGATTTATGGAAGACATTAAACTGATCAGGCATAACATTATGACCACCTTCCTAATATTGTCCACCTTGCCTAATATCTTCCTTGTGCCTCCAGAACAGTTGTGACTCATCAGAGAATGGACATGGGCCTTCTGAGGGTGTCCTGTGGTATCTGGATACAGAATGTTGTTAGTTGGATCCTATGGGTTGAGGGGAGGGGCTGCTGCCATCAAGGAGTGTCATTGCTATGGGGTGGGGGTGCCTGGTCTGGTCTAGGTGGGTTCTACATGTCTAAGTAACATCCACATGAATGAAAGGTCCAAAAGTTTCTGTGTTATTTACTTCACCTGTCAGTAGTTTTAATGTTGTGGCTGATCGGTGTATATTAGAATACAAATAGGGCCAAAGCACCCACACAGAAAAGTTGTAGCCTGGAAGCCTGACAAAGTCCCTTTGCTACCATTGTTTTGTGCAGAAGTTCTTTCATTCAGGTTGGTGTGTGGCAATGGACCAATGAGAAATGGTGATGTAATTAATACACATCTTCTGGTCACCAATCACACTGGCCAAAGGCTTGTTCATGTTCAGCATAGCAGCAATTGGCTCTCCTTAACCTGATATAAATATGGCAGTGCCGTAAGTCTCCAGCTCCACATTGCTTAAATTAACTGTGTTCAATAAGTGTGGTTGCGCAATAATTAGACAGTCATTATATGTACAACAACATGCATGCAACTAAAAACTCTACAAAGCATACACAGGCTTTTACTCTTTATTCTTTGTTTGGAAAACCTTCCCTTTCTCAATAGCTGATTTACTAGCCACACGGGGATTTTATTTATAGAAATGTTTTCTGACTACTTTCCAGGGCAGACCTTTTCTTAGAATGTGAAAAAGAAAGACAAAATAACATGAATCTTGTAGAGTAGAACAATGCAGACTAATGTTGGTTGTAACCGTGTCTCACACTGGCACCACCTCTACTGGACTTTTGGATAGGACTACTGGATCTGGGTACAAAAAAAAAGCAACCCAATAAATAATAGTAATAGCTTGCAGCCTTCTTAAGAAATGCTTCAACCAACCAGGGAAATACTCACTGCAAGTGTGATAGAAAACAGATTGGTGTTGCGAAAGCTTAACAGAAAGTAACTTTTAGCTAGAAAATGAGGACCTTTCATCAAAACAAACTTGTCATCTGACAGTAACTGAAATATACCTGCCAAGTTCAGCAAAGTACATTAACTAAATGCACAAGAACATGAAAGAAGTCCTCCCTAGGTGTAAACTAACTGTGTGTGAACTGCTTCATAAGCAGTAAGTCAAGATGACTGCTCATCAAATTGATTTCTTCAGATCCACATCACTGGTGGGGAGTTCAGGTTTTTATTTTTTGGAGAACCCTCTGGGTCATCAGAGTCCTTCCCCACTGAGCACAGACTTTACCCACAGGCACAGAAGGTAGGAGCACACTTATTATGTCAGCTTTCAATACTAGGCCTTTGCTCAAAACACAAAAATATACCAGACATGGATAAAAAGGAACAACAAAGGAGCACAAATTGTAACTGAAATACTAAACCTAAGACAAAACAGCAAGGCTAACGTAGAGCGAGTTAGTTAATGAAGTTCAATGCACTGTCACTGAGCAAACACATGACTCAACACAAGTCTTTGATTCAGAACTCAGCAGTCCTCCTACACCTAGAGGAAAGGACAACAACGTACACGTATTACGTTGTCCGGGCCAATACATTAAGGTGCATAGGGGTGCTAAGCCCAGTGGATAACTATGTCAAGCCCATATCACCACCAATCACACATGTGCACATCTACCTACCATTCTATTACCAACTCAGGAGCTCAAAACACTTGACTCAAAAGTTGTATAATGGAAGGCTTGACACATTCTTCCATTGCAGGATTCTTCCCGCAGTAGTAAAGTAAAAATTGAGATTTGCTCAAATTAAAGGGTGTTCAAAAAACATGCACAAGCACAAGGTGTTGACCTGGCCTCCAAATTCACTAGATCCCTAACTAAATCCAAGTATCTGTGGGATGATCCACAGAGGCCCCTCAGCAACACAATAGACGTACACAATATTAGGAAGGTGGTCATGATGTTATGTCTGACAGCTGTATTTCTTCAGCTCTCACAGACTTCTAATTAGAAAAAGCGCTAACTTGTACTACTACTACTAAATCCTACTCTGGCCTCAGGAGTTATGACTGGATTTAGACCTATGCACTGTATGTCTAACCTCCCATTTATTTTTAAAAATATAAAATATGAAAATATAATAGTTTGAAATTATATTCTCACTGCGTCAGACAACGGCTTTGTTTTTTTGTCCTGATAGATTGAAGAGCCGTTTCCAACAGCGGTTTACTGCACAGACTGGAACCTGCCATTGGGATCAAAGTACACACTCTAATGGAACTCCACAGGATTCTGATCTAGGACAGATCATTTTTACATTACTCATGCTTCCCTCAGTCTGTTTTATCAGGAAACACAACTTAACTTTTAAACAACAGACGAGCAGGAATATGGAAGAGGAAATCAATCTGTTAGTCACACATCACATTTCTTGTAATGATAACGTCCATAATGACTCTTTGACCCTCCATGCTACCATGAACGACGAGGGACACTCATTTGAGGACAAACTTTCTCCGTTTGAGTTCTGATATCATGACCACGCTTCTATAAATAAAGTTGACTTCAGTGTGGCTGGTTTACAGTAGCAGCTGCCCTCCATATACACAGCCTGTCCTCTCCATCCTCCGTCGTTTTACCTCACTACTAATATTAGTCATCGTTTTTCCAGCTGTTCCCAGCGTCTGGCTCTCCCACACAGTCCCTTTCTCTCTGTTTCCTTCTTTCTGCCCTTGCTGTCTCTAACACTCCCCCTACCTCCTCCTCTTTTCTCTCGTTCTTTTGCTTTCCTTTCCTCCCCTCCCATTTCTGTAATTCCTGCAACAGGCTGCAGCTGCATGGCCGGATGCTGGGAGAGGGGGTTGAGCAGAGTTGAAAATTGACCACTAAAAATACATTCCACAATGATTAAATGTAAAAATTATTAATTTTTGACATATTTATGTCATGTTATTTTTATAATAATAATAATATATATATATATAAATAAATAAAATAAAACACAGTGTGTCACATAGTAAAATGTTCTCCGGCTCTGATCCGGTGCGTTTTCTGGAGGTAGAAAAGTGGCAGAGAACAGAGTCAAATGGGAAGTTAGAAAGTGTTTGTGTGTGGGAAAGAGAATGAGGCGGCCGGCGCTCCAGATGCTTTCAGCTCGTTAAAGGAGAGGATCAACGCATTCCGCTGACATCATGTTTTACCACAAGCACCCACCCTAATCCCTTCCTCTTCCTCAATTACAGGCTCTCTCTTCATCCATGTCACCCATCGCTTCACAGTGTCTCTTGCTTTTCTCTGTCTCCTAGCAACTGCAGCTGCACCCATGACTCCACCAATGAACGTATCCAGACGGCATAATGTGCAATTTTCTATGTGTCAGGTATTTAAAAATACAGGAATGATTAAATCATATTTTATGAAGATGATAATAATATTAATAATTAATAGAACACTTATGGAACATTGAATTATATGGTGTTTGACAGAAAGCTAATAATGTGGCGCAAAATTGTCTCTTATTGTTTCTCTGCAACAAATCCAATTAAAAGATTAAAATGAACAGTTTATTAATTCATGTCCGGATGCCTGTGTGTTTTTATTACCACTGAATAATCACTGAATCACTCAGTGCAGTGATTATTAATGAATTAATAAATTATCAATAATTAATAATCAACTAATCCATCATTCATCTGTATGATTAGGATAGAATAAAACATCTATTAATCACAAGAAATTATTCAGAACTAAACAGACCAGATTATATATATTAAAAATAAATAAATACATCATTAATGAAGCTTGACTGCAGCTCATACCAACCCTAATGCCTGTATTTTAATGTGGCCATTGTGGTTTAGTGGGCCATCCTAATTTAAATTCTGGTACACCACTCACATACAATCAACGGGTAATCCACTCCATTTCCGCCTGTGTTGACACAGTGGGGGATATTAATGTAAATGAGTAATGTCATTTGTGGGTTCTGAAGCACACTTCTGTGACATTCAGAAGTTAAAGTACAGGATCTGTAAATATTACTATTGTGCAGCTCATGGATAGAGCGGAGAGCTAGAGAAGTCTCTGGAAACAGCAGCATTGTTAAATGATCTCTTTCAACAAAGATCAGAAAAACACAGTTAAATCATTTTTGATACGGCGATTTTAGAGATGCCTACTTAGTAGCTGATGCAAGTAGCTGATGTGGTGCAGTTCTTTTTACTGTCATGAAGTGGAAGCAGAGCATGTGCTCGGTCTGACAGATTGCATCATAGCTCAGCTGTGATTTCAGCATCCATGTGTTTCCCATTACAGAATTAGAACATTACAACAGACAATTTCCCGCACTCAAACTAAAGCTGCCATTGAACATTAACTTGGAGTTAACATTCAAGGACAGAGCGTCAAAAAGCAAAAATCATTTACAAAATGTTTGGAGACAGCAGTAGCACATGTGTGTGTGTGTGTGTAGCAGCAGTGTGTGATGCAAGCATGTTGACATGTACTTACGTGGACAGCTCAGAGCTGGTTAAGGTGGCATACTACTGCTGTCTGACTCCTGGCTGGTCTGTTCTTCCTCATGCGGTAGGAGCAGCAGCAGAAGCTTTAACATCTGTCTGCAGGTTTGGCTGGAAAAAATCTAACTGAAAACAGAGAGAGACAGAAAGGAAGGGATGGAAGGAATGGGGGAAAAAACTGAAAAACTGAGAAGAGTCTTACTATTAGGCAAAAGCTGGGAAACATTTTTCATTAGACGTGGCAGCACACTGAAACCATTTTCTCTGCTCTCCCCATATCTTTTTCCCCTTTCCCCCTTTTCCCCTCACACCACGGGCTCACTCTCCTCCTCTTTTAAGACCCGCCTCCAGTTCACTTCCCCCTTAGAAGGTTCTGTATACTGCCATCTCATGGCTCAAAATAATATTACCATGGTGGTACCGCTGATCCTGGAATCCCAGCAGTTTAATTCTTTCTACAGGCCCCACATCCCAGCAGTCTAGTAAAGGGTGAGACCGCTCTCCTGCATGCTTTGCACATAAGAAATATCTTCTTTGTCTGAGGTAGTACGATCACGTCATTGTTCCTGTGTTGGCAAGGTCAGACCAAACTGCAGCCAGTAGGAGGACCAGACTGCCCAACGCTTCCAGAGCCATACTTTTGGACTGAGGCTGAGCTGGCAGCTGAGAAACCAGACAAATATTCCTCTGTGTAACCTCCAATTTGCTCACACTACGTGAGTGGAAAAATAGCGCAACCCATACCGCAGGATATTATGCCACACCATCAGCTGCTCTTTGTCCATGTGGATTCATTTCTCTCATCAGAAAACTCTGATAAAACGTTGCTTTTAATTATTTATTGAACTATTGATTACATTACAGTTTTCATAATTTAATAACATAAAAATGTACCGCAAAATGTTTAATTTGTACATGATCTCTATCTAAGGGGTTTGTTTAGCAGAGGATCAACTGATGCGTGCTCTAATAAAGTCATTTCCTTTGGATGTACTCACTTTTTTTTTCTGTACTGCATGTGAAAAGTGGGTGCTTCTGTGAGAGGATTTGGGATAATGGAGATGACAATGTAGGTTTCATTTCCCTGTATGTTTACAGGGCTGTTACTGGGGCTTTTGCTCTTGCAAATAGCGTTGCCTTAAGGACTAGGTTTAATAACACAAAGTTCCTTTTTTTGCTAACAATTCTAATTGATATTGCTCATATTAGATGTTTTCTGAGTTCAACGCTCTAGCCAGAAGACAGTTGGCCTAGCTAAGATTAGATTGTAGGAAACATCTGGTGTAGCAAAATTAACAAACCAAGTTCCGCCCCCGCCTGCACCTGTCGCCTAGGTCTATATGCAAAATGGAGCAAGGCTGACAGTTCTTATAAGTTAGTTACACATCTGCAGTGCACCACCTGTACCTTTCACTTGTGATACAGTGCTATGGTTGACACACTGGTCAAATTTATAACTAGTCTAGTACCCGTTACATTAAAAATAGGACTGGTCTCAAGTTTAGGTGGATGATGGTGTAACCTATTTTATTTAATGTACAGAATTAATTTTGCATTAATTTCAGTTTATGTGATTGGAGGTTGTTGCAGCAGAAATATTTATTTTGTAGGGGAAAGAAACAGAAAAAGCTTTGTGGTGGGAGCATGTGGAGCCTTTGTATTATTATTTTGCACTGTCACATCAGTAGGCGCCCAACCTAACTCACTCTTGGTGTTTTGTGTTAATCGGGTTGTGGTGGCCTGGGATGGTATCAAATTGCTGGCCTGAATTAATGTCCCAGTCCGCCCCTGGGTAAAATTGAATGTTGCTGAGTACGAATGTCTATTTCTAGTGAAGTTGCCTGAAGGTGAACTAAAAGTGGACCTAAAAACAATGCCAGTTGAAGGGTATTAATCATAAATGAATACTGGTGTGATGTTAAGTGAGTATTCTGTGCCCCATCTTCCAGTTTTTGTTAAGTTTGACTTGATGTAGAAATCGTTTTAGTCAAGAAACTATTGGCTGTTCTGATCTATTGTTCCATCCTGTTGTTTATTCTCAAAGGAAAACGTGGTTGTGTGTCGCGAGTAAAGTCTGATAGAGGAAATAATATACTTTGCATTTGATATCCATCACATTTCATATTGTGATCAGCTTTTCAATCCAAAATGATACAAGTCAGAGAAATCAGATTAATGTAATATACAGTATATTAGATAACGCACTGAAATTTCTTGTACGTAGATGTTGAGGATACACTTGAGATCTGACACCAGAATATTGTCATCAGGATCAATTTAAATAGAATTACAGTATCCATATTACCTAATGATACAAAAATGTCATCATTTGTACTTTGTGTGTGTATGTTTCAGCTAACATCTGGGGCCACAGACCAGGAAATAGACTTGACCATCAAAAGGTTACATCTCTCTCCAGGTAGAGATGGTGGCAGACTGAAGAGGATGAAGAGAAACCTGGAAATGGACAGCACCATATCTTTAACTCGTGCTGAGAGTGGGAAGAATCCAGTTTATGGATATGTGTAGAAACATAAATGTACAGTTTTTAAATTTGTTAAATATGTGTTTAATGTGCAGGTGTGTATACTGCTCTGACATCACTAAAAAAATAAACATTTGCTTCTAATACTGTACTTTATATATATCTATATATCTCCATAAATATTGCACATAAATTAAGTGGCTGAGTTAAGGCTGAATTAAGGCAGAGATCAGGAACCACTTCTGAAAATGGTTTGGCCCAGATTAGGGCCAGCTCTGCTTGCAGTTTGGCTGTGATGTGGGCCTTATGTGGCACACATGTTGGATGCCAGATGTAGGGCCACATAAGGTATGCAAATCATTCATGCATGTAGGCCAAGTGCAAGTGGGTTGTGTGGCCCACCACTGCGCCAGACCAGTTTTGCTATGACTGATAGTATAGGTCTTGGCATGAGAATCAGTGGAAATTGGTGAGTACAGATCAGATCATTGTGATATTGAAGAAAATGAAGGTTTCTCTCTCTGCTAGCTTAAAACATAGTCTCAACGTGTTTTGAATTTGGACACGTCACTATTGTATGGATTTTGAATTACCTTGGCCTGCAAGCAATGTTTGTGTCGTTATGTACTAGACAGTACATTTGAGAATGAATATCAATCATAAAACAACGTTCGGCTCACCCATGCATTTGTTTCAGCTTCCATATTTTATTCTGGAAGTGAAAGTAATGTTGGCCTTTCAGAGAGTGGGGAACAAATGTACATCAGTAAAGCAGGATCAACACTGCCACCTACTGGAATATGTTTTAGGGGGCGGGGTAGACTCTTGGATGGATCCGATTGGAAAAAGGCGAAAGGAATGTAATACGCAAGCGGAAGCAGGAATGAATGTGCGCGTTGGATGATCTGCAAATGCAGATTCAACACTTCACACACAGAGTCGTAAATGAAATTTCAAGATGAAGTGATATATTTTTACAAACTGGTATGATTTAATTTGCAAGTTTCCAAACATTTGAATAAATCATTACACCTTTGTGCAAATACCAAGTCACGATAATATGGCTGACACAGTGGTCAAATTTATAACTAGCCTGGTACCTGTTACATTAAAAATAGGATTGGTCTCATGTTTAGGTGGTTAATGGTGTAACCTCTTTTATTTAATCTGTTACTACACTGTTAAATGTGCACACTAGACATTTAACAGTGTAGTAATAGATGAAATAGAATAAACATGATGTTCATTTATTTTTTTAATTTCAGTTTATGTTATTTGAGTGCAAGTTATTGGTGGTGTTTTGCATTAATCGGGTTGTGGTGGCCTGGGATGGTATCAAATTCACGGCATGAATTATTGTCCCAGTCCGCCCCTGCCTGGGCCCGTAGTAAATATAGAGACCAGCAGTCATAGATATTGCTGCCCAGTAATAGATCAAACATATGTAGTAATGTATTGCAGTACTGCAAATTAATCCAATGCGTACAGCCTTGAAATCCCTCCAGATTGAGGTAGTGGTACAGGGGTGTCTTAGCAGGTGGATATGCAAATACCATTCCCCACCCCTCTGCCCAATGTGATAGTCCCCCACTGCCCACCCTTCAGTAGGCTATATGAGTTGTCTGCATAGTTTCTAGTAAGTGTTGATAAACTGTACCAGAAGTCAAAGTTTTTGAAGTATTTCCAAGTTTGTCCAACTTTTCACTTGTGCCTTGAAATGAAACTAATGATGATGAAAATGAAACTACATATGATATGACTATATCAGTAATCCAGTACACATGCTCAAAGAGGAGACTTCTCAACATTTTTTTTAAAATTGTAATTTATTCCAGTGTTGTATCTAAATATTTTCCCACTATTCAATAAGACACATCCTGCGCAAACTATTCCTCCCTCCAATGTCTTACGCCTCTACACATGAAAAGAACCTGGTGGCACTCAAAGTGCACATATACTGGTTTTGCACTCATACAGATTTATTTGGGAGTGCTGGTATCTACCAAGCACCTTTGTGTGATTCTTGTATAACTAATTATTTTCTACGGCAAACAAGGAACACACCGTATCAGCCACGCACAAAGCAAAGAAGGTGCTCGATGCCTATGAATACAGTCACTGGTCACTAAATCATCTACCATCTGACATTTTCAGTGTGAACAAATAAAACTGTCAGCCTCATCAGCTGTGTTTGTTATGCTGAGCTTGTTGTTCCGTTTCCTGTGCGTTTACAGTCACTAAGTTTGCAACAGAGAATCAGCCACAGCACAAACCACACTGAAATTCAAAGGAACAGTGCCATTCTTGGTAGCCTCAGTTCTGACAGTTCCTGAATGTTTGAATCTGACGTGAAACCAAAAGTTTCACATGCGTAATCTGTGGTTGAACAGACTGACTGGGAAATCATCCAAAGGATTTTCTTTCTTGTTTAATTAAGTTCAAAATAACTTGATTATCATTCACAGCTTGTCTGGTGGTTTGATTGGGATGTTTTGGGGCTTCCTTCTCTCTGTTCCACCAGGAAAATCAAAACCTGTTGTGCTTTGAGCTGGTTCAGATTACTCTTGCTCTAAGATAGAATGAACTCAGTTCAATAGTGTCAGTAACAGTACAAACTGTCTCAAGACACTTTACAAAACCCAGTCAGAAACCCCCAGAGCAAGCAGGAAGGTGACGGTAGCAAGGAAAAACTCCCTTTTCTGACCTACTGCTGCACTGTGTGCTTCAGCAGCTGTACAGAGGAGAACTGGAATTGCCAGCATTAAGTGGTGTGGGTGGCACAGCCAACCATTGGCTCATCGCCACCCCTCCTCCCGGTTCACCACACTGCCTTCTGGAAAAGATCACTTATCAAAGTTATCAAATCCATCTCTCACACCACCATAGACTATAGTACTATAGCCCCATACATTAAAAAATATATAAATATAAAAAAATAAAAAATTGCACCATTGTAATTTTATTTTTCTGTGGCACAGTTGTTTTTACATTATTGTTTTATAATGCTGCTATGACATACCAGTGTATTCTTTGCTGCTGAACCAGAGATCAGCTGAACTGTATTTTGTTGTTTTTTGCCAGACAATGACAATAAAAACTTGTTATTCCTCTAATAGTTCATGAGAGTACAAATCATTAATAATTGATCCAGACAATCATATCATGATTCTTTTACCAAAACAGATCTTGTTTCTTTAAAGAAAATGTATATACTCTGACCCCATAATGCCGCTACAGCCCCAGAAGTGCTGTATTCTGGGTTTATTCCTTTGTACGTAGTCCTGAATGACAGCCAGCGATGAGGGATGATCCACAGAGGCCCCTCCCCTCAACCCATAGGACCCAAAGGCCCCCACTAACAACATTCTGTTGTCAGACACCACAGGGCACCCTCAGAAGGACCATGTCCATTCTCTGATGAGTCACAACTGTTTTGGAGGCACAAGGGAGAAATACAGTATTAGGAAGGTGGTCATAATGTTATGCCTGATCAATGTATTTGGTTAATTTTTCGACTCAGCTGGTCTCTCTCATATTGTAAACTAACCCACTAATTTTGGACTTATATCAACTGAACATACAATCAACAAAATCCTGATATATCATGTATCATGGGTCTCTGGACTTCTATCTACTTTTGCAAAACAGCACACTTTAGTTCAGAACAGTTCATGGTATCATCGATGTCCATTGTTATATACAGTTAATCATGCAGAGTTAGGAGAGAAACTAGGTGCCACCAAGTGACCTGTACGGAGCTTAGCCATAGTGATGTGTATATGTAGAAAACTTTGTTCAGCAATTACAAGAGCAACTGTGTCACATGGATAACAAGAAATAATGCAAAACAAACCTGGGTCAGTACACGTCAGCAAGGTACAAATGAATGAATCGATGGGTGAAAGACACACAATTAACAAGCAGGGATTTTACTGAATATGAAAATGGAAACAAAAGTAGAAATGTGGACCAGTCTCCCTCTCACCCACCTTGTGACGGACATTCTTTTTACAAACATGTACAGTCATTTCAGTGGCTGAAATTATTTGGACTGCGTCATCTAAACCACTCACTTGTTTCATAACCTGTTTCAAACAGACTTTTCAGCAAATAATAATAATATTAACAATATAGCTCCATCTTGAAAACATTAAATCTAGTGCAGTTAAACCATTCTGTTGATGCCTATACTTTTCTTAAATCAGTGTCTTTCATATGGTGCTGTCCCAATCTGGTGTTTACTAATTTTAGTAAAACCATATTGGGTACTAGACCTGACTGCTAGACCTGAGTGCACATTTTGTCTCTTGTAATATCACCATTCTCAGTCAGAAAGAAAATAAACTATAGAAATGACTACAAGAAGCAAAAACAGCAAACACTATCTACAAAACAAAAATCGGAAAGGAAAACTGATGTGAAAATTAAATCAGGCACAAAGATAACTCTTAATTGGGTGGAACTAAGACCCACCCTCTCTGGATGATTGGTACAAAATAATCCATGAAATTTTCATAATGGACAGAATTAGTGATGGGAAGTACGGCTCTTTTCAGAGATTCGCTCTTTGAGAAGAGTTGGCTCTTATGGCTCCCAAACGGCTCTTCATTAGCCTCACTCAACGCCTGATATTTTATCCTAATTTAGTGATTCTGAATGGTTTGTGTGTTGGTAGGCAGTTTGCCATTTTCTTTACAAAAAACAAAAAAAATACAGGTACTATAGGTTAACGTTTTTATCAAAGCTTTACATGAACAACTGAACCCAAACAAAATAAATAATTAAAGACTGTCTTAGCATTATGACACTTCAGATAAAAGTCTTTAGCGCAGGTCAGTATTAAGAAATACAGATGTCCATGTGTATGGATTCTCAGGAGCGGCTGAAGCTTCGGCTCTTCTTGATTTGAATCAGCTCTGCTCATTTGCTACAATGTTAGCTCTTAGATCCAGCTCATTCAAGAATGAAACATCACTAGAAAAAATCACTTTCTCCATGAATTTGCAGAAAGCTATATTTATGAAGTTTGGAGGAAGTGGAATGAATATATTTTCCCGAGTTGTCCGTCCCTTGTCTAACATGTTTTTTTATTGTAGTTTTTTGGGTCATTTGTGTGCTTTTATGTATTTTATTTTTGTTTATGGCAAACCACCCCACCCCATATTCTCTCATCACTTTGTGCAAAATGTTGAAAATAAAAAACTACTACTAAATGCACAACATTATACATTTTTTACTTCATACTTTATTTAAAATGTCCTTTGCTGTGTGTGTTTATTGATGAGTCTGTTGAAGGCCACAAGCCATAATGTATCGGTTTAACACAGTTGTTTCATACAGTACAAGTGCTGTGGGTGTCTTGACCTTTCTACAGTTTCTCTTCCTCATCCACGCACCTAGATGGTGAAGTCACACCAGAAATACCTTGTGATGTGTCCAAAATGAGACATGTCACATGGTCGGGCCAGTTTGAATTCAGTTCAGTTGAATTCAGTTCATTCAGTTCAGTTCATTCACTTGAATGAAGTCACCCCAGATATGTGTGTTTAACGTCTATTGTTTTAATAAATCACAGTCTACTTGCTATAAAAATAATTGACAGGACAGAAAAAAAACAGACTTTACGGGTCAGCCTGTAAAAAACCTGCATATCCTGAGGACAACTGCTGCGCAACAAATGAATATTCTTAATGGGATTAAATACGCAACTGCATACGCAACTACCAACGTGAATGCATACAGCATGTGTTTCACTTCACATTTTTGGTCTCTGCAGTAATTAAGAAATTCTCTTCTTTGCAGTGATGTTGTATTTTAATCCACATTTCAGTTTGTAGTAGATGACAAAACTCAGCACAGACTACATGAAAGTTTTGGGATTCTGGAGCTCTGCGCGTTCATGAAACAATGATGCAATTGCTGCCATATTTAAATCTTTAAGTCTATAATTACATATAGCCTATGTTTTCATGAAACTGTGGTTTTGATGCTTCCTCTATAAAGCTGATTTGGCAGTGCTAAGCAGAGGAGGAAGAGGTGGCCGAAGCTTCCATGTGACATGTCTCATGTCCTGCTATGCTTTGATACACACTCACAACACTGAAAGAGAAGAGTTCGGAGCCATACACTCTCTCTCATATTCTATCCACCACTGAAAAACTGCTGGCCTCTCATCAGGTAGGCTGCATCAGCATTCATCTTCATTACGAGACTGTACAATATTAATTATATTATTATTAAAATTCTGGGTGGTCAAGTATTGAATGCTGACTGTTGCATACAGTGAGCGTCCCTGTCATTTGAAAACCTTTAAAAACATTTTATACAGTGTTTAAAACAAACGGCACCTCCATTTTCTTCAGACTTCTCAACATACTGGTGCTTGATCAACACAGCCAGCCCTTCATCTTTACCATAAAAACAAGCAAAACAACATGCGGAGTGTTAATGATTGATGACTAGTTTCTAATTTTTTCAGACCACGGCAAAATGCCAAAACAAACTTGAATTTGCTCTCAGTGACTTCAGTATTCTGTGTTTCTAAGCTGATCAGAATTGAAATTGACCACTGAAATTTTATTATTATTATTATTATTATTATTATTTATTATTTTTACAAATGGCTTAAATGTGTAAACATGTAAACCCTTAGCTGTGGCTACAGACTGTGGTCATTGCTTACTGTTTTCAGTTGTCCTTGATATGTTTCTAGCACTTAAATGTATGGGCCCTGTGTAGAATGGACTGGACATAGCTGAGAAATGTCTGGACGTGGTGTAACCTACAATCCTGCAATTCACAAAGCATGTCAAGGCAAAAAAGACAAGCTCCAAATAGATCTTTGTCGAGACAAAGAGGAGGAAATTCAGCAAAGGAAATGACAACTAACCTGGAGCTTCCAAATGGCATTTAAAGGAATCAGCACTCAAAATAAGAAAAAAATCCATGGTACTTTTGGAGGAATTGAGAAAACAGTAAAAACCAAACACAGTTTCTCTCATAGTTGTGTGGTAATAGTTATGAGTTAACATACTGTTGAGACATTCTATGCTGGGTGACCATTAATAATTAGCCTGACTGTGGCAGAAAGCCTATGGACCTGCTTCAGCATCCATTGCTGAAAGGCCCGTGATGCATACTGCATACATATTTCTTCTAAAATGACTACATTACAAACCTTGCAACAGCTCACAGTCTTCTCCACTTTTCAACCTACAATAAAAGTGACGACAGGCAACACCAAGAGTGAATAAAGAATCAGTTTGTCAAAATAGAGGGTAAACACACAGCTCCATGTCAGTGTGGAGGCACCCTGCAGTGTGGCACACATTAATTTTGAGCCTCATTATTAGATTGTGCTTAGTTAGTTCCCCTTGCATGAACCTAGTGTCCCACTTAGACAATCTGATGAATCTCAACTCTGTCATTGCTTTGGGAACCATTGCTATTAAGTATGTAAGCTATGTATCTGCATTTATAAATCCATTATATCCAGATTATACATGTATGACCTATCAGAGAACAGTGCCCATATCTCTATATGAATACCTTTATCATTCACAGTCTTTTGCTTTTCCTTGCAGGTTGCAATGGGACATCTTCTGTTGGTTAGTTTGCTAGGTAAGCGTGAATATCATTTAACTACTGTTATTTTATTTAACAGGTTAACTTAGTTTTTACCAATGTAGTTAGAACCAGTACAGTTGTAAAATTATGACACTGTAATTAGCTGTTTTTGAAAGAGTTAAGATGGAAGCTCTCAAAACTTTCTTTTGTCTCATACTTTTGGAATGCTTTGAGTGTTTTCTCACTTAATATGAGTCCAGTGGATGTTATGGAGCTAGTTTGTCCTTGTTTAACGGACTCTCGTATCCTTTTTGTTTTATTTTTGTAGTTCTACATGTGTTTCTACTTTTGCCGGTTTCGTCTGACAACCTCCCAATCAATGGAACCGTAGGAACTGCGTTATTATGGAGGTGTCATTATAAGGAACCCTTTGATTATACGCAGACCAACATATTCTGGCAGGGCAAAGACTGTAACAATTCTGATGTTGTTCTCCATGTTTGTGTGAACGGAAAAGAAGAATTGCAGTACCAAGCCGAGTTATTTGAGAACAGAACAAAAATTTTCCTAGATCAGTTACCTTCTGGAAACTTGTCACTCATCATTGAGCGGCTCATTCTGGAACATGACCAGACCGGCCTGGAAGTTGTTGTTATTAGCGGCGCAAAACCAAGAACACTCTGCGAGACAATGCTCTATGTGGCAGGTCAGTATGCTTCTGTTTTGTTTTTTGTTTTTTTGTCAAATTGAAAACAGATACATTTCTTGTTCTAAAAAAGCATAATCTAAGATGAACTATTTATATTAACCTAAAGGCAAAGATAAGTCTAATGAGACAATAATTGGGTTTTTAGTATTTAGTATTTAAAATGTCTGTTTTTCAGGCTGTGTGCTTCATTCCTTTTAAAATAAAAATTAGATACGATTGTGGCGAGGGCTATGGTGGAGCTAAAGATTTCTGTACCAGTTGAAATGAAACAATCGGACAACGTTACCCTGGGAATTTCATTACTTATCAATATGTACCAAAATGGCACTCAGGTTCATTATGCAGACAGACAGGAGACAAGGTCCCATCTGTAAAACTGTTTTTATTTGATATACATAATATTGAAAGAGCCCAGCATCCACCACGTTCTCTCATCTTCTGAAACACAAGATAAAACATTTAGTGGGAGCCCACACACAAACAAAATTGCAAAAGAAACACTTTTGAAAACAATATTTGGATGAATTAAAACTATACTTCTCAAAGTAACCTACCAATGCTGTCATAACCACAGACTGCATATTAAAGATGAATAGCTCTAAGTGAAGCTAGAGCCGGTAGAGCTCCCCCTGATGGCTGACTGCAGTATAGGTCATAAGCTCCACCCTCTCTATGTTAGTGGATGGGACTTGAGCCAAACTAAAACACTAAAGTACAAAGGTATTTGATGCTATAGAAAACAGGATGTGACATCATGATGATTAACAGTTGCCATGCCAACCACTTGAAGCTGTCCTGTAGGACTGTGAGAGTAGGACAAAATGAATAAACAACAAGCATGTATAATCCAATATTTCTTTGTTACTGGTGGAGGTAGAGCACAGCAGAGTATTAAATGAAAAAAAGTACTGTGCAGACTCTAGCTCCAAACTCGCAAGATGGAGCCTCCAGTATCCCTGGAATTCTAGCATCAGTTTGCCCAATGGAAGGAAGTGCAGTGTGTTGTGCATATTTTATACAGTCTATGGTCATAACACAAAACAATTCAGTAGAGCCAAGTTCAAACTACCATGCCAACACTTGCACCATCGCCTAGTGACCTACCAGCACAGATAACCACAGTGTTAGCCAAACACAGTCAAACAGGTAGCCTTGGGCATACACAGGACGGTTACTGGGTGTCAGTGAAGCAGACTAAAGACAGACAACTATGCACAAAACATCTCTACATGCAAAATGCCCCATGAGCAAAGAATATAATAGGCGAAGAGCTCCACAGGCAAATGCATCCCAAAGGCCAACTGATCTGAAGGCGGAGCAGGTAAAAGGCCACAAAGCAGGAAGGAAAGCCAAATGTGAATACAAAGTAAAGCAAAGCAGCAGCTTGTGGAAGTGTGTCAACAGCAATGCAGTGTAGCTCCTAGCATGGCTTGTAGGTCCCAACAACTGTGCTAAGCAGTATTTGGATGAAGGAGAAGGGAAGCTTGCGGAAAGTAGCACACTAACAGCAAGTAGACACCAGTAGTGGGAAACAACCATTAAGGCAAAAGGACAGGGCTCATACTGAAAACCTGCAACTCTCACAGAGATTAGATAACCCAGAACAGGATGTGAATACCTTCAGAGTCAGGGAAGTGCTCACCAAACAGCTTTCTGTTTTTATAGCAACTCTGCAGCTAGTTAAATTCTGGACATTTTTACAAACTGTAGCCTTTTTATGTTCAGTCTTACCAATTTGCATCTTTTGCTGAACTGTCTTAAGTTTTGGTCTTCCCTTTTTGTTTGTCATACAAATGATTTTCTCAAATGATTGCTCATACCAAGACTTGTAGTCTTTAACCCATATTTTATCTTCTGCATTTTAATGTATCTGATATACTGTATACATCAGTGTTATATAAACACACAGATAAAATCATATACTAATTTTGACCCATTCACAGCACCCTTCCAGGAACCTCAGATTAAGGTAAACCTAAAAGAAATGACAGCAACCTGCAGCACACATGGAGGTTACCCTGAACCTGAAGTCACATGGAGTTCTGTGGACCACCAGGGGGAACATATACTTCAACCACTTGAACAGCCCACTGTGATCAAAGAAAAAGATGGCACCTACAGCGTCAGCAGCACCACCACCATTAGAGGATCAGGGAGCGTGACCTGCAGTATTTACAACCCCACTTCAAACCAGACTGTGAAGTCAACTAAAGACCTGACACCTGAACCTCCACGTTTTTCTCCAGGTTCACTCTTTTTTCATTGGGAATAGTATATCAGCTGTGGTGCACTGCAACAAGATGTTTATGATCTGTTGTCCTGGCCCTCCTTGCCTGTCCATTGTCCAGGGCTTACAGTTTTACCAACTCATTCACCTGCAATATAAATGACTAACATCACACTTTATAATGATAATATTTTCATATACTTACAACTCTGACACTAGCTGAAACCTCCACGTTTTTTTCTCCAAAATTATAAATCATACAGTTCACTCCTATCTTATATTTCAAATAAGCTTTGGTAAATATGGTCTGTTGTACATGTGCGTATCTTCAATTAGTTTCATGTAAAATCACTATCATAACTGTAATCTTTTTCAAAGGTCGACTTCACATTTCCATCTGCATCGTTACTGGTCCCGTGTTCATCCTCATTGTCATCATCATGTTTGTGCTCTATGTAAGTTGTGCCATTCATTTGTTGTTATTTTTGATAAAAACACATTTTAGAAGGGAAGACAGGTGCTGAGTCTGCATTGTCTCACTTACAGAGCAATATCTACAGCGTTATTAGCATTTTATTTGAAACCACGTTATCCAGTTCTGGTTTCTGTCAAAGATCAAAATGGAAAAATACTTTAATAAATATTTAATATTTTTTAATAATCAGGCCAGTAATTAATTATAAATTGCTACTATTTTTTGCTGAGAATGATCCACAGACAGTCCTCAGACTGTCAAAAGTTAAAACCTGTTATGATGCAGACAACTCAAGGAAAAGAACCCAGATGCAGGTCTAAGGTGTTCAGGCACAAGGACAGGAGTTCAACAAAAACTGGAGTGGAGTTCCAAAAAGAAACGAAAGAGTACTAGCATCTTAACAAAGCCGTTGTGAAACAAATCAAGTCGCACTTAAAGGTTGGAAGCAGACTGATTGTTCTACATACATGTCCTTTGCTGTGACCCTCTGAGGTACATAGACAGGTAGGTGGGTACAACAAGGACTGGTTAAGAAGCTACAGCAGAGATGATGATCGAGTTACTTGAGGTACAGTGACTGCACTCAGAAGATGGGTAAAATCTGTTGACTTTGGACTGACTTGTTGTCGATGTGTTACTAAAAATCTTTAGTTATTTACGCACTGTGATGCCTCACAGTCTGGCCTTTCTGTGTGGAGTTTGCATGTTCTCTCTGTGTCTGCGTGGGTTCTCTCCAGGTACTCCAGCTTCCTCCCACCACCCAAAGACATGCTCATTTGGAAAATTTGTGATTCTAGATTGGCTGTGAGTGTGAATGGTTTGTCTGCCCTGCGGTGGACTGGCGACCTGTCCAGGGTGTACCCTGCCTCTCGCTCGATGACAGCTGGGATAGGCTCCAGCAGACCCTGCGACCCATAACAGGAATAACCGGGTATAGAAGATGAATGAAAGAATTAATGTTCTGAGCACTGTGTGGTTCAGAAAATTATTATGTATTAAGCTTTGCACTTAAAACATAATGACACATCTGTTTACATGATCATAAAGCATGCTTAGGAAGTATTTGATTCACTTCATTCATTCATCCATTCATTCATCTTCTATACCCAGTTATTCCTGTTAAGTGTCACGGGGGTCTGCTGGAGCCTACCAGCTGTCATCGGGCGAAAGGCAGGGGTACACCCTGGACAGGTCTCCAGTCCATCGCAGTGATTCACTTCACCAGTATGGTTTACTGAACAACTTTTTTCTCTGCTTTTGTTTTAAGGCAAATGTTTGACATCTAGACGACATCAACACTCTATCCACACTAGCGAACAGACAGATGACTCTCAGGATGACCTGGTTCGTCTAGAAGGAGGAACTTCTCATCATTCAAACTCAGGGACATCACAACTTTCAGATGGAATCTCAACAGGACAGGTTGGAGATTTTACAACGGTGCTCTCTGAACACTGAAAGTTGGTATTATTACAGTAAGGACAGCCATCTAAAGGAAAGCTCAGCCCTGGTATTGACGTGACTCACACCAAGTGGACGGTTTTCAGCAATTTTTAGTTTTTAGTAGTTTTTATCAGACTTTTTATCATTTCCTTTTCTATCTATGAAAAGCATTTTATCTATATTGGTTATTTTTGTCATATTTTACAGTTTTAGTCCTCGGTTTTTAACCCCAGTGTTTCCTCACGGGGGCCGACCACACTGGGAGTTGCGGCTGGTAAACTGACGGGGGTGCTGTCCTGTGGGCGGCTCTGGCCCTGGTGGCTGGAGGGCTCTGCACCTTGGTATGGGGCCTCCTGTCTGCCCGGGTCGGGGCTGTCTCTGTGTATTTATGGGGGTGGGAGGGTTGGATTTTTGTTGTTGTTTTTAGCCTCTGTGAGGCACTTTGTGCTGCTTTTAAAAGGCATGAAAAGTGCCATACAAATAAAATTTGATTTGATTTGATTTGATGAATGATTAAAGAAAAGACTAAAACACTGTTGTTTGTGTTCTAAGACTTCTGCCAAAGTGATGTAGCAGAAGTCCAACTGCAACTGTAATTTTGATAACTTGAATTTTTCTGTCACTATTACAACCTCAGCAGGATCACCTGATTTATAACACTGTGTGATGTCAAAAGACACAACTCTTATTCCAGCCCATTAAAGACCCACAATATTTTTCTTTCAGCCCAAATTCAGCTGACTGCTGGCTTAGTCAAAAAGCCAGCACTCAGTGAGGTGTCAGCTGGTATGCATCATGACCTACTTCCTGTTCTTCTGACCTATTGACTCACACATGTTAGAAGGCTGATGGGCCAAAGTCCCTGGCTGCACTTGGTCAGAATGCGAGGGGCTCCAGGGATTCCACTCTATAGCCCTTTGTCCCTGGTTCCCATGTCTGTGTTGGGATTAATCCCTGAACCACAGGTGTGATAATCCCAAACAGAACACTGCTGAAGACTGACTGACCGACAGTCAGTGCTTTGATCAGAGGGAACAACAGCTATGTGCTTGCTAGTTCTTGAAGAACAGAAGACGAGGAAACTTTTTGATTTAGAAAGAAAAGAATAAAAGGCAGAGGTGGTAGAGGTTTTATTTAAATTCCAACAGACAGTTTCCTATTGTTAACAGGTTTTGATACACATGTAAAGATCATGGAGAAAACTACAGTTACTTTCAATTAAGAGGATTTTCAGGAGCTTTAGTGTTTCCTTTGATGACACCAACTATCATTAAAGTCCAATTTTTAGAAGATTTTATTGTTGAGAAAATCAAAGCCTACTCCTTCAATCCCTCAGAATACAACACATTAAATGTGTTTCATTTGAAATAAACATGCTTAGGAGGAACAGAGGTCTGGTGCAGGCATGTCTCTGTTCCTCATTCTGTCACTAAAGAAACTTTCTGTTCTGGAGGATGGTTTCTGTTCCTTATTCGTACACTAAAAGCAGAAAAGGCACGTACACTGTCCATTTGATCCTTAAGCATATGTTCAATAACCCTACATCACTCAGAGCTATATCCTCTGATAACAGTCTGCTGTTATCTAAATCTGGACTGATCTCCAACAGCCAGTATCATCAGAGAGGATGGTTTGAGCTGAATATCAATATACCATCTATTATGTGGATGCTTAGTAGAAAAGATAAGTTCAACATGTTTGTTCAGTATATTAGTTTAATGTCTTAGTACAGAAGTCATCTGTAACATACAGCTTAGGATACAGTTTTGCAAATAGTTAGGATGGTAGCTGGTCATAACCCAATACACTGAACATAAAGTAACATTCAGACCAGGTGAATGGACAAGAAGAGACTCAGTATCAACACAATTATTCAAATGAGGGGAATGATTACTGATTATTAACTTGCAACCCATGACGTGGAAGTTGATGGGTTGTCCCAAGCCGGATTCCAGGTCAGGCCAAATATACCCCAAGGTATTTTGATGTTGATATTTCTGCCAATAGGCACCAAGTCCAGAGGAACCTAGAGGACCCATGAAGACCCATGAAGTTTACAGTGGCAAAAGCATGCACAAAGGAATGTTAATGAGATGGTGTGCGACTCGTAAAAGAGTGGAAATAAATGGCATCACCACCAATTCCTTACTCATTTATACATGCAAACTATTTTGCGTAATTCATCAAAGATGAGATAAACAGCTCAGCACCAAGAAAAAATGAAAAGATTAAGATAATATTGAAGTCAGCAGCCAAATGTTTTGGTATTAAAGCTTGTGTATGGAAAAGGAAACTCTAACCACATATCTACTTGGAATATAATTAAAACTATGTCATTGACAGATGGCACACTGAAACATGTGCTGCTGCAGTGATACAGCAATGAGAAAGACAGCAAGATGTCACTTATGAATTTATACAGTAGCTCTAAAGTAGAAATTTCAAGCATGTAGGTGACTAAAGAAACAAGGGTGGATGTATTTGCTAAGAAATTGCTGAATTCATAGTTGATTGCATGCTACTACTACTACTACTACTACTACTACTACTACTACTAATGACAATAACAGTTGATTTTCAGAGAGCATTACGTGAAGCACAGGTTAAACATCCACTTCATGATGGACAGCATTTCTGTGACAAGCAAATTAATGCCCATCTTAGAATATGGTACAGGGGAATCAATAAGACTCTTCATATAATAGTAAGAACCCAACTGGATTGTGTAGGTGTTGCACCCAACTGCCCTGCATGTGGTCCTGAAATGTAGTGTTAAGGAGGAGAAAAGAAGGTGACAAAAAGAAACTTTATTTCTGTGTCATGAACTGTTTTGACTGTGTAGAGTAAATGGAAAGCTGGTTTAGAGTTGTATTTAAATTCTGTTAGAGTATCGTAACCTGGACTTATATAGGGTCATACTTTGTTATTTGTAAATAATACAGTGCAATTATTAATCACCTATTAGATGGTGACTAGATAAGTTTTTATGTGCTTTTAAGCACACGAGATGCCCACATTTTATGCAGGTTGGATGCTACAACATTAAGGATGGAACAAGCAATTTAACCTCCGCTTTCTCTGTCTGTCTCCAACTCATTTGCCTCAGCACAGTTGGCAAATTAGAACAGCACAATTATTCTAAACTTATATTTTCTATGATGTAGGGAGCACTAAGGTCTCATATACACTAAATTCAAAAACACTGAACGTCAATAACGGTTTACATTTTGTAAAGATGCTTTACAGAACTGTTATTCTTAATATGTCCACAGGGGGTCACCACTGTTTTAGTCAGTGTTGCTGACATAACACAACACCCACAACTAAATAGCAAAAAACAAAATAGATGGCTCTTAAAAGATTTCGGTTTGTTCATAAAATGTTTTGTAAAATGGTAGTTTATTAAATATAAACACTTCCATAATGTATATTTGTACTGCATAAAAGCATTAAGACAAAGGGAAACATCTGGAATTTTCATTATTTAGAGGGAATTATGCTATTATACTATTTATAGTAGTAGATAATATATTAGTTTAATGTCTCAGTACAGAAGTACTCTGCAATGTACAGCTTAAGACATAGCTATGCAAATAGCTTGGATGGGACATTCAGACCAGATGGATGGACCAGTGGAAAATCAGTATCAACACAATTGTTCAAATGAAGGGAATAATTATCAAAATTGCAACCCATAAAGTGGAAGTTGATGGGTTGGCCCAAGCTGGGTTACAGGTCAGGCCAAATACAAAGATATTTTGATGTTGATATTTCGGCCAATAGGAACCAAGTCCAGAGGAACCTGGAGGACCTCACTTTAAAACCCATAAAATTACAGGCAAACGCTTGCACAGAAGAATGTTAATGAGATGGGGAATTGGTAAAAGAATGAAAAGAAACACCAGCAGCACCAACAATGCCTTACTTATTTATACATGCAAGCTATTTTGTGTAATTCATCAAGGACGAGATAAACAGCTCAGCACCAAGAGAAAATGAAAACATTAAGATAACTGAAGTTAGCAGCCAAATGTTTTGGTATTAAAGCTGTGGAACTGGAAACAACAATGGCAAAAAATATTCAGTGGTGTATCCATACAGTATACATGTTTGACATAGCCTTTTATTCTATGACACCTGGAAATCAGAGTCAGGTTATTTACTAAGTTACAGCAAAATACAGTTTAGCTCTAGCTCTAGACACATAATAGACACATGATAAATAGTAAATTCACATATAATAAGATTAATAGTTGTTTCTTTTTGTTGCTGGTAGGGACAGAGTAGTTTTGGTTCTCATGGCTTTCAGTTTTTTTGGATTAAAAGTTTAATGAGTCATTCTTTTAAAATTCTAGTATAATGCCTGCGCAGAGTATTGAAAATCATATCCAGAGAAGTATACGACTCAACGAGAAGCATTCATTGTCCACTGGAGGGCAGCCTTTACCAGATAATTCCTCCACACCTCTGCGAGCGTCTGGGGGAGGTGAGAACCAGCGCGTCTCTAGCTGATGAGAAATTCCTCTTTTGCTTCTTTCCCACTCTCCTTGAAGCAGTTCTAAAATTCTGTTATGATCCGTTTAGTAAAAATATGCGTTGTTGCCTTCTGACTTGAAGTGGACACTGCTGCTCATATAAATCTGCTGTATTAATAAATGGTGACCAGATGTTTAGTAGTAGGAGTTCAGAGTTTTCAGACACACAAAGCCCAGTCAAAAGTACCAGCCAGCCTCCATTGCCTTGGGATATGGCCACTGACCTCTGTATGAATAGAGGAAGATATTGACTGACAGCACTGGCTAAATATGAGGCCTGGTTAGCTCCCAGATGAGCAAGTTGATACCCCTTGTTCCCCCACTGCTTGAGTAAACATCTCTGTCCCAGTGCAAAAACTGCAACAGTTGACTAGACCCTTCCTCCTCTTTCCCAACCCCCTCTGCCTTACCGCTCCCCACTCAGTCCTTTGTCATAAGGCCAAATCAATGATCTGACCCTGCTTTTCTTCTGCAGATGAACTTTCACCGCTAGCCTAACCAAACTAGAAAGAAAAAAATACTTATTCTGAGAGTTTACTTAGGCTCAATGCCGTACAAACAAAGCTGTCCTACAACTCCAACACCCACCTGAGGGTTTGTGTGTAGTGATGTGTGCGTGTCGAGGTTGAGACAGTGGGTGGAGGCAGGACATTGCCTCATAAAAGTGGGCCTGAAAGTGAAGTGTGTCATTACTTGAAGTGTGAGAACTAAATGCATGGCATTCTTCCTTTCACACCATGGTCATGGATTAATGGTTAACTTGGAGACAGGGAAAAGAATTATGAGGGTGTAACCAAATGAGTTTCATGATTTGTGGTGTTTCAGAGTGGTAAAATGCCAAATTTGGTATTTGAGTATTTGTCCAGAACCAGTTGGTAATTTCCCTTCCCTCATGGGTAAATGCTTTTTCTGCATTTACCTCATCCATTTGTTCTACAGCAGAGTGTACAGTGGCACTTGGAGACCAGTTTGGTGGTTAGGTGCTTGCTGAAGACATCTCCGCCATGGACATGAGGGATAGTGGGATCACCACTGCTCCATTACTTTCTAGCAAGCATGTTAAACAAACAAATGACCAAAATAAACATCAAAAAGTAGCTTCTGTTGTCAGTATCGGCTAATTTTCAAATTAAATCTCCTTAGCCTCCTTAGCCACAGTAGTTATCCTTTGTTGATATCGTATGTCAGTACTGCCGTAGACCCAAATGTCCCAAGCATCGACAGTCCTTGTACACTCATATAATCCAAGCCAAACTCTTGTAATGGCAAATACATTTTTTATTAATTTCAGTGGTAAAAAAAAGTAAATTTAACCTGCAAAATAGACACACTCTGACACCCAGCACACTGATACATGCTAACACGACTGGTGGTCATGAGTGATCATAAGCCTGCCAAATGATTTGCAGGAAAACTCAATAGGCTCACAGTGGGCCTTCCACCAATTTCTTCTGCACACCTCTGTGAGCTAAAAATATTTGGCCTTCTTGCATTCATGGGTTTCCTCCATCTGGTGTTCCCAGGGAAGAATGATTTGCCACTTGCTTGGAAAAGTCTACTGTTGAAACCAAATGATGTCATTACAATGCTGTGGGAACTTCAACCGCCTTCCTAAGTCAGCCTTTAGCTGCCAGTCACAGGCTAAGATAGAAGCCAGGTCGAGGGCCTGGGCTTTGGATGTCTTCTTTCTCCAACTCTTACAAACAGGATAAGTGTTTGCTTCACTAGATTCCCATGCATGTGGTTTCCGGTACTGCATTTAGCACCTGATCATAGTATCACCTGTACCTCTAATCTCCTGCAGCTTTTGGGCAGCAGCTCAAGATGTGCTGTAAAGATTGCATTCCCGGGCACAGTGTGTAGGGGGATTGGCAAGACCCTAGAAGAACATTGTCAGCACCGGTTCAGAAACTTGAGTCTAGCTGGTTCTTACTTCAGGAGCTCTGTCCATGTGATCTTATGTGCAGTTTTATGGTCCAAATTATTCCATAGTCACTGCAGGTCCACCTCCACCTGAATTACCTTCTGGATCAGCAGGTGTTTATCTCTACCCTTGGCCTTGTCATAGCAAAGTTGTACAATACTGTCAATCCCCATTTATTCAGTCGGCACAGAGCCTACCAGGATGCTGTGCCTAAGCCTCCATTTAGCCCACTCAACAGCCTCTTGTGCCAGTTACTTTCTCACTGATCGCACCTTTGCCAGCAAAGGAGACTCTTGCTTGAACTTGAACACTGTGGTTAGACTGGAGAAGGGGACCTGGCTTGCTGGTGTGCTGATAAAAGTCAATGCTGCAGAAGCTCTTAGATAAACCCAGCCAACTTTGTAAAAATAAATAATTAAACCATATCCCTTATTGATTCCACTGTGGGGAGACTTGTTGTCTGGCCTTAATGTCTTAATGTCCATTTATAAACACAAAGAGTAGCAAGCACAACCGAGTTGATGTTACATTCAACCCCTGGTCTACCCATTCCTGGAATTTCCCTGGAAGTCCTGACTTGTCCAGTGCTGTTAGCCAGGCTTTTAACTCCACCAGTGTTGGTTGGACTGCCACAGAGTTTCTTAGTGGGAAGTTGAAGATTTTAGCTAGGTCAAGACATGCAGTGAACTGAGAATCCTCCCAGAAAGAGACTTTCTAGCCTTCGGAGGAGCCTTAAACATCCTTGTGCTGATGACGTTATGGCTGTCCACATAGGCTTTGATTGTAGGTTGGCGGGTGGCAGATCTAGACAGTTCAATCCAGTTCTGCTGATCTGACAAGCATTTGTGGACCAAGAGATGTATTACAACCAGGGATGATATCTATATCTAGATGATGCCATGTGGATTTCCCAGTTCATCTCAGATTGAAGCAGTAACAGTAACAGGCCTTTGGTCTTCTCTGGATGATGGTGTCTAGTCTGTGCTGGCAAAACAAGCTTGATCCAAAGCCATTAGTGAGGCTCAACCAAAGGACTGCCGAATCTGATTTGTTCTCTCTTTCCTCTGATTAGCTGGATGGCAACACCAGACATCCAAGGAATCCTGGGATGTCTGGGACTCTTCCCTTCTGAACTGCACTGTCAATATATGGATGCCTCAGGAGGCACTGTCCAAGGCGGTTGGCAAGTATCTTGAAAAAGATGTTAGCTACCTTTCCAGTCAGCCATAGCACCCTCACAAGTCTCCACAGTCTCTTGAATAGTCTCTTGTGATTCCCAAACTGTATCCTTTATATGGCACTCCTTTTGGCCCTGGAGCTGTTCATGCTGCTCCTACAGTGTTCTTCATCTCTGTCAGGGTGGACTCCTTGATGCTGAACAAGATGGAAGGTTCAGGTTTTGTAATGAGTTTTTTGCAGTGGGACAAACTGTCTGATACTGCTGTGTGTGTCACACGTGTCACAGGGTCCCCAGTGATGTCCCTTAGTGGCGCTGGATTCTGTCAAAAACACTCCTTCGTGAACCTGAACAGAGTCAAATCAATGAAAGCATACCAGCATCCTATAAACACATATACAAGGAATGTGTTCTCTGCATTTAACACATCCAGGTAAGCCCACTTGAAGCAGTGATCAGGGAGCTCAGCCGTGGATATGGGGGGGATTGATTCAGTGAATTCATGATCAGAAAGCTGCTTTTCTAATCACTACTCCACAGCTCCACAAAAAAGGGAGCTGTGGCTGTGCGCCTACAGGCCCTCTCTTTGCCCCTTCTTCTGTGCCACTGAGTCCACCTGAGGGAAATGAGCTGCCATCCTTGAATGTCCTGAGGCTCATCCAGGGCAAGTTTATCCTCCTCTCTTGGCTTTATATAGCGCCGTCTCAAAGACTCTTTCCTGAGCTTGGAAATCATGGTTTCTTTCTAATTTATTTTTATTTATTTATTTATTTTGCTGCATTCTTGTTCCCTAGCCTAAAAGTGATGCATGAGCACAAATCAAGCTTTCATCATCAGCTGTGATGAGGTGAGAGTAAGGGGCTAGGGACGGCACAGTGAATGTGGTCACACTAATTGCGCTGGTGTGTATTTTCACATTAGGACATTTCTGGATAATGATGGAGCTCTATTGCAGCTCTATCAATCTCTATCGAGGCAATACTTCCATCAGGCTTTAGATACAGTCTAATCACAAGGAACACTTTTTCATAAGAAAACAAACATAAACAGGTAATGTTGACATTGAGCAAAAGTTTTAATTGAAAGCCTTGTTTAGCTACAAGCAGAATCACATCCCGAAGAGTAAAACCTATTTTGTTACATATAAACTGTACATACAGTTGGAAAGTATATAAGATCCTTTCAATCACCTAGATTGCCAAATACAGCATGTCTGCAAAGAAGTGATGAGCCCAGTTGTCTTCACTGAACATAGGGAATACAAACCATTGTATTCCAACTCAGTCACTCTAACGGAAGTGATTTCCACGGAAGTGACTGGTTTAATGATGTAGAAAGCCTCGATTGTGCACACACACTTTCGAACAAATAGATCAGTAAAACTAGTCCTTTAACATTCTTCTTGTTGAGGACCCAGGAAGTAGTAAATACCAGACATGTGAACATGTGAAAGTGTGTGCGTTTGCCCTACAGACAATCAAATCGTCTGGCTTTCTCTGTTTCTGCTTCGTGTGCTCCTCCTCCTCCCATTGTCCCTCATATTTTTCCATTATTGAGCTGGTTTTACATCTTGGTCAAAACATAAAACAAAGAGCCACAGAAGCAGTAATCTCCATAGGAAAGAAAGATTACAGCATTGTTTTATTTTCCGCTCCAGGTCACTAGACTGAACTAGTCTGGCCACGGTAAGTCAAGATGGACAGAAGGCAGCGTGTGTATGGAGTATTTGAGAGAATTGTTCTCTTTTTCTACAAAACGTCAACCATTAATTTAAAAGTGTTCTGAATTAAATGAAACTTCACCTTCACTCTATGTCAGTTGTTTGCACTGTGGCTCCTGTGATTGATCATCCAACATTAAAGAAAGGGCTAACAATGCCCGTTCAACTCTGTCCACAGTGTTCTGTTAGCATGAGACACATAAAAGACAGTGATAGTGGTGTGACTAGCTGCACGGACATCGATCAAGTCAAATATTTGTTTTGTCTCTCAGTAAGTGAGAGGGGCGTGATATCTACAGTCTTCTTTGAAAAGGGATAAGGAAACAAACAAAAATGTCAAGGTCTTTTTTTTGTCATAGCATGGTTCACAATCGTGTAATAACTACAATTTATCATAATTTTAGACAATAGGTAGGTATATATACAAATAGGTATATACAATATATAGAATTTACAATATGCATGATGTGGGCAAAGGTTAGAAAGCAATGGCATTTCACTCAATAAATTAGAGGCTACCTGTCATCCACTCATTAAAGGTAGACTTTCTCGATAAACATACACATAACTATGACCTTGAGTTCAGCAGCTGGTTATCAGAGCTATTTATGGTTGATGGTCCAAAATCAGACAAGACCTGAAGAGATTGGTGGTGAATGTTACAAAAAGTGTTTGTGGTTGGGTTTGCCTTTCTAATTTTTCCATTCACCCTTATTGGGATTTTTACCAAGTAATCTGCATATATATAGTTTTTGTTGTTGTTTTTATCATATGTTTTCTTATAACTGGTTTATAGCCAGTTTGGACCAGTCCCCACTTTGCAACATGACCCCCAAGAGTCTCAGACAGTTTTTATCAGTGGGCCTTTGCTGTGGTACACGAACAAGCCCTTTGTCAGCGCCAAAACAGTGACAAAAATGTGGAACAACCCCATGGTGGTAGCATCCTTCTTTTCCCCATCCACACCACTCAAAAAAAGTCTGCAGTTTGCTGATGATTTTCTTCCTCCACGTACCTTGGTAGTAGGTAAAGTCATACCAGAATTACAACTTTTTCTTGTATAGTCAAAAAGAGAAATTGGCTGGCTGCAATTTTCTGCAGTTTTCCTAAGGCTCACTTTAACAGCAACACAAACACACTGTATAATGTTAGTACCATAAATGCAGGTAAATGGACCCTGAAAGGGTTCTGTCTGATGGATTAAAGTAGTCAAAAAGTCTAAGGATTCTGCTTGTGAATTTTCTATTTGATAGAAAAAATTAATAGATGCAATCAAACAAACACAAAAAGACAATTGAGACTGTGTCTGAGTGACTATACAGAACATATTTCAGATTTATTTAGCCAGTTTTTAGTGCCTGTGTGTCTGTGAAATACTAATGCTTATTTGACAGCAATGGAGAAGCCTGGATTCTCAAATCCCCTGCAAAATTGGTCCAGTATCATTGTTTATCCAATATTTGAGCCTTCAATGGCCATTAAAAAACACTGACCATAAGCCCTGAAGGTCCTGGTTTAATAGTACAGGACAGAGATAGGAGTGAATGCTATCCAAGTTGTTACTGATTTCAGTGATAACTTTGCATTAAAATATGGACCGTAATCTCCAAGAACTTGGAGTGCAAAAAATGCAAATAAAGGATTGGATAAAATCTAAATAATGTGGTATTTTGCAGTGCAAACAGCATATGTTAACTCTGGCAGCAGTATTGTAAATGGTTTTGTTTTACCAGTTTCGTGGAGAGTTACTAACAGCTTTAAATCAAGTGGTTGGGATGGGAGAAGTTTTGTTTAGGCCTGTGTAGTTTAGGACAACAAATAAATTGTATGGTCAATGTATTGATTATTTCTACAATTAAAATATGTAGTAGTAGTTAAAAAATTCAATGCTGTCCAATGCCACTGCAGTTTAGCTAAAACATTCGCGCACTTTCCAATTACTCAGTGTGCCAATCTGATACTAAATGCCCCCTAAGTGAAAATAAACAGGTCATGATCTACATCATGCCTCTGATCCACCTACAGCTCCCAGCTTTTGGAAAAATAGTAGTAAAGAATAAAGCGTCTCCCATCATTACCACTCCTCTTCATCCTGAGCCCAACAAAGGTCCCAGGAATGTCTCCTCCTTACTCACAGGCTACGCTCCACCCTCAGGAATGTGGAGGAGGTGGAGGGATAAATGGTTGAAAGGAAGAGAGAGAAACAAGGAGGAGTCCTGTGTCTGCCCCCTCCCCATCGAAAACAATAAAAAAACAGTCATATCCAGTTGTTAAAGTGTGAGAAAGAACAAAGTCGTAAAGGAGGGGAGCATGCTGCTTCTTTGAGCTTTGCAGCACAAATTGCAGGAATGTCAAGAATGGGATGATGGAGTCTTGTTGGGTGCTTGTACTCCATTTATCAGCACATTTAGCTTCTTTGTGTTATAATGACTGTGTGAAGTCAATGTTATGAGCAGTTGTATAGAGACAATTTTAGAATGTCATTAACTTAGAAGCTAAAATGTGACATATAGGCACATTGTCTATTAATAAGAGGTGACAGAACACAACAGAATAATATTTCCCATCAGGTATAGTCAGTAGGTAGAGTGTGTCATCCATAAACTAGAGATTAATAGTTTGATCTGCAGTGCATGGACAAGCCACTGAAACCAGTATTGCTCCTTTGGGGTGCAGGAGAATACTGTCTCTAATGAATCTGTACCTCCCACTGTTTCAGAACCATGAACAGCACTGTGTTTTGTGTTAGTTATTTCAGAAACCTACACAAAACTCATATTACACCTCGAACCCTAGAAGCGTTCATTGTGCACCATATTAATCAGGAATAATGACAAATATTGTTAATACACTGGTGATTATTGAGGAACTATACGCGGCTCCTTAGACATCAGTGTGATCGCATCAATGATTAAACGCATACCAATGCATTGTGTGTTCCCACTACCAAGGGAATGTGGTTGAATGAGACCCAGTCCCCGTTCAGACCTTGTGTGAACACCCCCAGGACACACAGAGGTCGCATTTGAATGATTCAATCTCTGACCACATCTGGAGATGGTCTGAGTCGCATTTGTACGCATTCCTTTGCTAGTGTGAACACACAATGTGTCCTGAGCCACATTAAAGACCTCCTACTCAACAGGGGTGCTGTGTTCACACTTGGCATTAACGTGTGTCTCCAGCCAGCGCCCCAGATCCAATCTCAGCACTAACATAACTTAGGCATCATTTATACCAGTTGCTTTAAGTTTTTTTCTGACTCTATGAGGTGAAGTTCTGCTTATGCAAGATCACTTATGTTGAGTAGGAGGTCTTTAATGTGACTCGGGATGCAGTGTGTGTCCACACAAATGTAGTTAGAGATCAGATCTCTCAAATGCATCCTCAATACATCCTGGGCGTATTTACACTTGCACTTCACACTGGTCACTTGTGATCAGATTCCCCAGGAAAGATGTTAATGCAAGGTCTGAACGTGGCCTGTGTTTGGATGGAGAAAAGAAATGTTTAGATCAGCAGGAGTCTCACTTCAGAAGCTTTGCCACCTTGCCTTCAGTGGAAGGTCAGGAAACGCCATCATTGGAGTGAAGTATGAAGAGACGTGATGCAGGCTGCAGGCTTGCAGGTTTTATCAAGTGTACATGTGGACTCCGTTATAAGAGACCTGTGCTTCGTCTTTGGGAATATTTTATATTCTAATGGTGGAAACTGCCCCTGGGTACGGAAAAGATGACTTTACTCATGGTGTCCTCCGGGAAAACAGTACATAATAAAAACTAAGAGTAGGTGCTGCTTTTAACAGTGTGTGTGTGTGTGTGTGTGTGTGTGTGTGTGTTCTTTTCATCTGACCAGTACTCCTTTTCCTCTACAACTTGTCTTCAGGGACTGATTAACATATTACACATTCTGTATTTTTGTATACTTACACACACACATATACACATTCAGGCTGTAAACAGAAGGCACACATACAAATGCCAATGATACAATCCCACTTGTGCCAACACCACGGGCCTTTAAAAAGAAAAGACACATGCGTGGTGGGCTGTTCATAGGTCTGACTTATGCTTTCCTCATGAGATGCTACCAGTTAATTGGGGATGGCTGGTGCAATTTTGAACAAAGCCTGTGCTCTTAATTAGGAAGACTTGGATTTCTGGATCAGTGGTTAAGTTTAGGGTTAGAATAAGTTCAGGTTTAGGGAAAGGAAAGTTATCATTTCCCCAAAGATGAGGGAAGTTGGAGCTTTACGCGGCCACAGACACCCTACTCAGAGAGCGTGACCGTGTTCACTGAGTGAGCAGAATGACTTATTAGCAAGTTATTTTTGTTTGTGCATACGTGTGTAGTGTTCATGAAGCGGAGGCTACGACAAGCCCTCAGGTTCAGGAGTTCAGCTGAGGTCCTGAGAGAATCCCCTTAAGCCTTCCTATCTCTGCCTGATAAGACTGCAAAAACAGCACAAATACAACAGGGTGTGTGTGTGTTCATGCATGTGCGGAGTGTGACACTGTTTAATTGCTGTTTGGGTACGGGTGACTTAATGACCGGTGATGGTAATGATGAGGGGAAGAAGACTGATAGTTTTTAGCAAGGTAACTGTCTTGCCGATCAATACCATCATATGATACAAATATATGAATATTGCATGGATGAAATGATGTTTTGTACTGATATGCATGGTCACCATGGCTAATGATCCTTAGCCATTTCCTCTGTCTTCACCATGAGGCTTTTAATGTCCTGGAAAATAAAAGCCAAATTAATAAAAAATGTACATATTTCTTTTTTTCTATATTAAAGCTGGACTGAAAAACTTTTATTACATTCAAGTCAAAAGGGTTAATTCAGTGCTGATTAAGTGCTGATTTCCCCTATCCACTAAATCTATTTGTATATTTGAGTGTGCCAGCGTATAAATCTAGTCATCTGGTCAGTGCATTTTGCATTTACCAGCAATTAAGTGTTTGCCAGACTTTAGGGATGAGACTGAGTAAGCTACACTGCAAAAAACCCAAATTTTACCAAGTATATTTGTCTTATTTCTAGTCAAAATATCTCATTACACTTAATATAAGACACAATTGCCTAAAGAGTTCTTTTTGCCTAGTTTCAAGCACATTTTGCGTGAAACTAGGCAAAATGAATCTGCCAATGGAACTAGTGAAAATGACTCTGTTTTAAGATTGTATTGTCTTAAAACAAGTCCCCGTGTCTTGATGAAATGGTACTCTTTAGGCAATTGTGTCTTATATGAAGTGTAATGAGATATTTTGACTAGAAATGAGACAAATATACTTGGTAAGATTTTTTTTTTTTTTTTTTGCAGTGTACAGCAACTAGGACTGTGGAGCTGAACAAGTGTTATGGTTTGTGCTGGAGCTCACTCAAATGCAAGACACAGGAATGAGGCAGGAGTAGGAAAAAAGATGTATTTAATGAAAACTGCAGGGCGCTGCAGGGATGGCAGGGTAATCCCAACGCACAAACCCAAAAGACATTGGCGTAGACCATAAAAACAAGGAAAGAACACAGGAACACAAGGAAGCACAAGAAAGAGAATACCGAGACAGACTGGGTAACCTCACAGAACAGCAGAGCAGAATAAAAGTTACATAGCAGACAGGTGTAACAGAGAAGATGACAGCGAACAAATGGAATGGCAGGGCTATATATATACACATGTGGGCAGAAGGGACGAGACACAGGTGAGATGAATGAGGGTGGAGCACACAAGGAGAAACCAATCCTCAGGCAGATCATTCCAGAGTCATTGGGCCCTGACTGAGAACGCCCTGTCACCTTTTGTTTTCAGCCAGGCTCCTTGAACAGACAGTAGACCTCTGCCCGAGGACCCCAAGGTACATGCCGGCCTTTATGGTGCTAAAAGGTCAGTGATACAGCCCAAGGCATGGCCGTTAAGAGCTCTAAAAGTAATCGGTGCAATCTTAAAATAAAAAAAGTTTTGGTAGAAAAAACAAGAAGTAAAAACAAGTTTGGACTAGCTTAGTAATATGGGATCAAAACTTACTGATGTTGTTGCCAACTGAACCACCCATGGGTGGAATTTGCTTTGGCAACTGTTGAGGTCCAATTATAAGGATTTCAGTTGTGTCTGAATTCAGCTGCACGAAGTTGTTATTCATCCAGCTTTTAATTTCAAGGAAACAGTTGCTTGTTCCCATGTCTTAAGTATTAAAAGGCAGGTAGATCTGAGTATCATCAGCATAAAAATGGAACGCGACACCATGCCTGTGAATTATATGTCCAAGAGGATGCATGTACAAAATAAAACTGGTACTTGAACAGACCCCTGAGGCACACCATGCATCACATTACAGAAAGATAAAAAAATATTCACAGATGCATAAAACCTTCTATCTGATAAATACAGAGATCAGTCATAACATTATGATTATATATTACCTAATATTGTGTAGGTCTCCCTTGTGCCTCCAAAACAGTTGTTCCTAAAGTGTTTTTGTGTGTGTGTCTGTGCATCCTGCTGGGGATGGCTGCTTCCATCAAGGAGCGTCATTGCTATGGCATGGGGGTATCTGGTCTGATCTCGTCTAGGTGGGTGCTACGTCTAAGTAACATCCACATGAATGACAGGTCCAAAGGTTTCCCAGCAGAACACTGTATTGTCTCAAGATGGTCAACGTTATTTACTTCTCCTGTCAGTGGTCATGATGTTGTGGCTGATCTGCATTTTTGTTCTGTCAGCAACTGCCCCTGTCTTACTGCTGGGAATTTGTTGGTACATCATAGTCTGCATCATAATGCTGAGGAGATGAGACTGAGGTTGAAGCTTTATTAGCCGAGTTGACAATAGAGGCCCTAAAGGTCATAGAAAAGAACAGATAGCTGCAGAGTTGCTCTACATCACTTTGCTGATCCCAGATGATCTCATGTCATTTCAGATAGAGGATAAACCTCAAACAAGGAGAAATTGTGATCAGTCATAGAAGGGAGCCAAAGAGGAATAATGGGGTAAACAGAGTGTTAAAGCTCACAGACCCCCTAAGAGACTTCATGAAAGGAAGGCCAAAAAGAATAGACTAGGGGCAAGGCACAGCAAATGTCCAGAGAGAGAAAGAGAGAAAAGAATCAGGAAAGATTAAACGAGAAAGAAAATGAAGAGTCTACTCCATGAAACATGTAAACCACATTGGCCCTCACTAAAAGCTGACTTTCGGTGGTGCTTTTCTCTTCGACATAATCGCTGCTTACAGTAAGCATGAAAGTCAGACCAACTTCGCCGCCAACAAAATCTTTGCGGTGAAATTGGAGTCTCTCCATTGGGAATGATTTCTGCTCCAGCAAGGATCTGCCAGGGCAATCAGATCATTTGGGCGGGCTTTGTGTGGGGATGGACGGAAGAGTAACAACGTAGTTATAGGCGTCATCTGTTCCTTTAAAAAGACATCCTCATCTACTGCACATAAATACGAATAAACATGAAACTTCATATTGAAGGCCTGTTTACATTTTATATTGCATAACGATAGATATGCAATATAATATAATGATCCGTTAAATTCAAGGCAATAACTTGTTAACAAGTCTAGAATTACTGGTTTTATACATCAGCGCTTTTTAATAATCTAGCTTTTGAAACAAACTTTCCACAGAGGATACGTCTGGAATCACATGCATTTTGTCGTTATGTACGTATCGTGAACTTTTTCCAAAATGTTGGAGGTCTGCTTAGATTTCTTCATCCATTTAAGCACTGTTCAGATGACACAGCAGGATGTGGTCTACTTATCAGGAGACTGTCCAAGTGAATCAACCGTTGTTTACCTGAGGCGAATCCACCCACTTATGGGAGCTCTTGAAGACTGAGAAAATTTGGAGAACAATTCCTTGAATGGAACATTGCCAGGTGTTATGACCAGCCTAGGGGAAACCAGAACGTTACGTAAAAAGTTATTTATAAACGCTATTTTCCTTGCTACCAAGAAGAGCAGACCCACAGTCTAGAGTAATGTTAATGTTTCACACCAGGTAAAACTTCAGCATACAGATACAGGGGCACTTTCTCTAAGCTTCCTTAAACAAACTAACAGTAAGTATTATGAGACTAGCTGCCATGTCATATTTTGGCTGGACTGCTTCAGGTTATTTGGTATCACAAGCTAGGCAGGCTACATGAAACTGAGGGACGTATAACAGCATCCCCTGCAGACAGGGAGGGAAACCAGTAAAACACAGGCAACGCCGACAAACAGTACGAGCCACAGTCATAACATGAGGTCATGTTGGGAGAACAGCACTTATCACATCTGAACAAACCTGTGAAGCCCATCTCGACTGGCACTGTCAGTAAATCGAAAGGGTTGGAATAAGATGTCGTGAAATGTATTTTTCAATTTCAGTTTTTATTTCAAATTTTTTTTGTATAAATTCAAAACAGATGCAAAATAGCTCCAGACTTTAGGACCCCATTGTTTAACAATAATTATAGCGCTAGTCAAGGTTCCAGGAGCGTCGGTGGTGCTCGTGGTTTTTAATGCTAACCTTTTCATCAAGTGCTTTTTTGGAGAAACATTGAAAACATTAGCTTCTTTGGCCCTCACAAAGTTATGCTATTTTAGATTTCTATTTATTTTGCACTGGCAGCATGTAAAACCTAATAACAGGCCGCAACTACGCTGTGGAAGCTTTTTATGTAAGGGGTCAGAATTTTTAACAGTGCAAACATATCTTTTGTTAAGTGATCTGATAATCTGACAACTGCTGACACTGGTTAGTATGGAAGGAGGAAGCAATATTTTAGTGTTTAAGTCAAGAGCTGTAATAGTAATCTTTACTTTCTTATTTTATCAGTGGAGATAGATAGCTAGATAGACCAATAGATAGATAGATTACACTGACAGATGACCATCAGTGAGATCATCGGTGGCTCCGTAAGGCCTGGGAAAAAGCAGGTTGGCCAGTGTGTGTGTGCGTGTGTCTGTGACTTAAGTCCTTTTGTCCCTTTGCTGATCCCACACTGATAATGTCTGCCGGGACAGGAAGCAGCACAATGCCAGGCAGACCCTGAGGAAAGGCTGGATCAGAACACACACAGTCTCTCTCGCACACATAAACAACAAAACTGCAACACACATCTCATAATAAAAGCTTTGCAAACTTGTGTGTGCAACAGTGTGTCCTTCGCAGGCCTGCAGCGAGCATATCTAGCCCCCACATACTGGGACATGAAATTTACATGTGCTAACATGAAGCATGGAGCACCCATAGCTCCTGCCTGAGGACCCTATCTGCAGGAGTATGTCTTGGCCTCTGCTCATACTTCACCCTTCAGGATGGCCAAAAGAGACTGCTCTGTGGATCGAGACGTATAGTGATGTTGCTGAATTAATTCTTTTAAAGCTAACCAGCAAACCCCTTCACCCATCAGAGGCAATTACATGATGTGTGCATGCCTCTCTTTAGGGAACTCTAATCTTCACTCCAGCATTCGAGAATAGACTGGTCTGTTTTCATGGAAAAGGTCAAGAGAGGACAAGGGAGGTGAAAGACAGAAAAACTGAAAGGAAAACTCAAAATGTACTTAACAAGAAGAGGTGCTGTGCGTAGTGCTGATCCCAGATGATCTCATGTCATCCAAATACACAAACAAAGCAGAAGACAGACCCCAGAGGGAAGAGAAGAACAAAGACTTAATCCATCTGTTTGAGCCTTCAGACATCCTGGAGTGAGAGAGAAAGAGACAGGGAAAGAGTGAAGGAGTGAAAATATCTGTCACTAATTGCATCTGTATGCTGACATCAAGAAAGTATTTTCCCCCTCGCAAATGGTGCTTTCAGCAGCTGGCAGAATTTGGTTTATTCTGTGATGTGCTATGATATGAACTGAAATACCTGCAAGAAATGTTCACGTTTGAATGTTAAAGTTCGGTGCCTCATAAGTCATGAGTCCAAATTGGGACCTGTTCAGACCTTGCATTAAGATCCTATCTGGACACTCTGATCGGGGCAGGTGTGTACACCCCCAGCATGCACAGAAATTTAAGAGATCTGATCTGACCACATTTGGAGGTAATGTGGATCACATGTGTCTGCATTCCTTCAGTAGTGTGGAAGCAGTGCATCCTGAACAGGCCCTTAATATATGCAGCCTGTCTGCCTGAGCTCATGTGGGGTCCCACAGCTCTGACCAGAATCCTGTGCCTTTGTCAGGTGGCTGACCCCCATGGTCTTATCTCAGTGTCTGGGCTGCTGCCGTCTTCATGATCCATCAGTGTTCGATCTCTACCCATCCATAACCATCCGAGACAACTTCTGATGCCTCGCCTTCCCCTCTTGTCTCTGGTCCCAGGTTACCGATTTCAAGCTGCATGTGTCGACCTATCGGGAGTTGTAGGGGGTGAGCTCCATCAATTTTACACAGCTGACAGAGTTTGCCGCTGCTATAGTCAATATCATGTCGATAGAGGTGTGAAAACGTAAGGGAACATTTAATCAAAGTTAAACAATGTTGTTGACATGCAAATAAATTAAAACTTTTTCATTAAAGGGGCACTCCAACATGTTTAATTAATAAACATGTGACATTTCAACTCAAATCTAATCAAATCTTTATTTTCCATGTATGTTCACAAATACAAATGATTTGCTCTCTAAATTTAGCCCATCAAAGTGATCAGCCCTGCAAGGCACCTGAGGATTTAATGTATTTGTCACAAGGAGCACCCTTTGGAAGAGCTTTCCAAAGCAGCAAATTAACTACGATGCTGTTCTAGTGATGTTATCGTCGCTAACTCAAATTGGACTTCCTCCCCCCAAAGCAGCTATTTTACAAAGTGGTCTCCTGTGCGTATACTGTATGTATTGAGCTTCCACAAAAGGTTAGCCAGTCCTGTTGGGGCCATGTGGTGTGTAGCAATAGACTTACAATTCTGCTGCATTCAAATTAGATCTGGCATTTTAATAAGCATGGTGGCACAGCAGACAAACAGATAGGAAAATGGGAACTGAATTTGTCTAAAACAAAATAAACTTGGCTGCTGCGTGGTCACTACAGCAAGTGACCACAGAGAGCAGGAAGGCTGAAGAAGAGGGTGAGGTTATGAGGCATTTTTTCTTGGGTGTGGAGAACAAATCAGATTTTTCTGTTTCTACAGGCTGGAGAAAAAGCATGTTATCTTGCCTGTTAACTCCAGAGTATCAGTTGGCTTCAGTAGTTCTTTCTCCTTCTGTCAATGGCCTTTGGGACTAAAAGCCATTGACCAGCACTCAGATTTAATGGCACATTAGAAAGAGACAAAGACACCTTGTAGATGCAGAGGCCAAACGGGAGGCACGGGATAAGATGAGGGGGTAGGATGAATCCTGATCTAACATATTGAGTTGAGAGAGGAGAAAGGAGGGAATGATGGAGTGAGAGAAAGTGTAAACCAACAAGAGGAAAACAGAGAGGAGTTTGTTTTTTTCCTCCAAGACACCAGTGGCCTTTTAATTGATTTGAAGGAGAAAAACTGAAGCACTGTGCATTCCATGACACTTACAATCCAATAAGAGCTAATGAGATATCATTTGAATCCCAAAAGGACCAGGAGATAGTGGTGCGTTGAACTGGAGCGAGGGGGGGGGGGGGGCAGGCCTAAATGAGTGAGAGTGGATTCTCAGGAAGAAAGCTGGTGAAAAGAGCCCTATACCCCCCCATGGGCAGCACTATTTACTCAGCCTCTTTCCTCTGTTCATTCTCTTTTTTTCACCCCTCTGTTGGTTTCCTCTCTCAATCAGATCCATTCTGCTTCTCTGAGTGCTAATCCAGCAAACACAGGATGAGAAACACTCTCATTAGTCCCGTGTCTCTGTTAATATGTCTCAAAGAGCAACGGTAGGGGATCTAATTTCAGATCTTGTGCGCAAACGGAAGCAAGGCCTCACACTAAACGATCCTTCTGCTGTGCTGTCGTTTATTTTCATTATGTGCATCCCAGCATTCACGCTCTTCCTGTCTATTTGCTTCAACTTTTTCTACAGGGATCTGAAAAGGGCTCGGATTTTAGAATGGAATTGCATATTTAGACAGATCATTCATGATGGCGCCGGGTGCTAGCTCATGGGGCCACCTTTTTGTTTCATGTTAATTTGAACTACTGCCACCACAGGACGGAGGAGGAAGTTGAGTAGGTGGTCAAGCGGAGATGAAATAACAATGCATGTCCTTTTGGTGAGCAAGCGACAGATACAGCAAACAGTGCTGCTCATGGTTCTGAATGAGTGGTAGCGGGACAGCAGCTGTTTACACAATAACACACTGCTGCCCGAATTATGTAGCCTCTTTGGTATTTACCACATGTGATCAGACCACAAGTGGTCACTCCAAATATATGTGGTGATGCACTTTGATAGCAGGTGTGAACGTATTTCCTCAAAACCCCACTTATGTTTAGGTCACCATGAAGCATACACAGTATAACGGCAAAACTACAGTTACGCAACAGTAGGAAGTCTTTAATGTGACCCAGGATGCATTGCATGGTCACACTACAAAAGGATTGTGGTCAGATCTGACCCAGACCTCCTCCAAATGTGATGTGAGGCTTGACCACTCAATGCATCCAGACGGATGTTCTGAAAAGTTCTGAGGAGGGCCCAAAGAGCTCCACACAACTAAAGACCTTTAATTACCACCGATTATTATTTTTTGTGACCCCTTCTCATTACACATACATTTGATCTATCTGTAACTAGACAACTACCTTTAAACAGTCTCCAAATAAGGAGATAAATACAGCACAGGGGATGTTTTCCATGATATCACCAAGTATTTGGTTTGTATATATATTCTGTGAATGTAGGTAGAACATAATTACGTGTGCTGGGATAAATTGATCCTGTGTCTGCACAGGCTATGCTCCAGACTGCATCATGCAGGACGATCCGATGAAGGGCCACATCTACACTGGCTGCCACATGTAGCGGATTCAACGTAAAGTCCCTGACCTCACAGAAAAACACTGTCTGTTTTTACACCACAAAAACATTTGGCTGACTTTCCTCGCTTAAGCCAAGTGCTTTCGGGCTGATTAGCAAAGCGCTAACGGTTGCGGCTATGCATTAATCACCTGCGAGAGAGAGCAAGAGAGAGAGGGAGAAAGGAAGGTTGGGGGAGGATCACTTAAAGAAAAACAGCCTAATAACAATGTCCATTGAAGGGCTGTGTTGCTGTTTCCCTTGGGAAAGCTCAACAGGCCCTTCCTGCTATACAACAGCCCGGCAGAATGTGTATGTGTATGTGAAAGTGTTTTAATTGTGTGTATTTTTGTGGGTTTGATTTCTGTGTTGAGTGTATGAGCACACCCACCCACGCACACGTACCCACTCACACACACATAGATGTGCAAAAACTTATGTACTAATTCGAATAAAGTGTATCAGAACCAAACTCATGTTTATTTGAAACTAACACAGGAAAACCCCTCTCACACATTCATTCATTCATTCATTCATTCATTCATTCATCTTCTGTAACCGCTTGTCCTGTGAAGGGTCGCCTCTCTCTCACACACACCTGAAAGAAACAAAACAATCTACAAGTAAGACATCCAAGTCCACAGAAGCTGGCCCTTCACCCTGGCAGCGGAGATGTTGTGACAAGAAAGGACAAAAGACCCCGTCACTGTTATCCTCTGAAAGAGAGTCGCAGAATAGGTGTAGATTACACACATTTATAAAAGATGACAGTCGTGAATAACTTGTCAGGGTGATGGCTTCTACTGTGGGACGTGTTGTTTTCATATTTGGAGTGAAAGAGTCTGTCTTGCGTTTGCTGGCTTTGAGTCGAGAGGCATGAAGGAGAGAATTCCTGCGGCTGTTCAGACAGGAACATGCTTTAACGTTTAAAATCTCATTGGGTGACGTTAAATGACACTACACAAGGAATTTATATATATATATACATATAATGTGTTTAGCTCATTCTACCAGAAGAACATTTAATTTGGGAGTAATAACAGCATGGTTATAAATTAAACAGCAGCGACAGCATCCAGGCTAGTAGTTCTTGAAAATTACATCAAATCAATCTTTTCTACAATACTTAAAAATTTGTTTTGTTACAACACACTAATAAGACAAAAACTGTATTTTAAATAGTGATGGAGAAAATAGTAACAACTGGAAAAAGAGAGGAGAAGCAACTGTTTACAGCCTTTCACTCTAGCCTTTACATTTTTTATTTTTTTTTAAAAGTTAATTCGTTAAAGGATAGCTTCACAATTTTCAACGTTCCCATGTGTTCGACATAGCATAATTTCAAAAGTGCACTCGATCTAATGGGAGAGAGATAGTGGTGCTTTTAAATATATAAATTTAATATCCTGACTGTTTTTTTTTGGTTTTTTTTGCACAATTACAAAACTACATCACAACAAGGTTACATGTCAAGAAGTGTAGAATGTAGTTTTTTATGAACTGAGCTTCATGAGTGTTCCACTCAATATTTAATAAAAACATGGCTTAAGAGAAGTTAAATAGACACATAATGCAGTGTACTTTTAGTTGGACTGAATATATATTTTTGTTAAGATATGAATCTATGTCAGAATGACATGATTCAAATATTTAAAGCTCCATTTAAATATGGTAAAACACTTTAATTTTAAGTACAGCTGGCAGAAACACAGCTGTTCTTGGACTGCAGATATTGGTGTTTAGAGTCATTCAGCCCAAGGGAAAAGTTTGAGTGGAAAGACTCTGCTAGCTGGAGAAATCAGGGCTCTCTGAGACGTCCACGCTCCATTCCTGTAGCTGTGCTCTCGGAGGCATTCAAGCACAGCTAAAACTGAGTCATCTGTGCTTTTTTTATTAGCTTAAGTAGCTATCGTGACTCATTTTCTTTAATCTATTCATACTTTACATTTCCAACTAAGAAAACAGTCCACAGACCATGAGCAGCTGTTTGGACACTGCGAGCTTCCTTTATCTACACACATAGACAGGTTCATACTATCACTCTAACTTAGGGTATTATAACACTTGATAAAGTATTGGCTCCCTGATTTACTTTGTACAGTCTGCAAAAGGCAGATTTAAAATCTTTAGCATTGTTTTGCACTCTTCATCATGCACACAAACTCCAGGTGCAACCGGAATAGAGGCAGCAAGAAAATGAAAACACTGAATCATTAGTAGGGGCTGTGAAACTCTGCTTATTGCGCACAGCCACGAGGACAGTTGTTCCGACAGGTTAATTGTCCTTTCCCACCCCCAAAACGTCCTTTGTGCCGCGAAGACATCTTCTGACAAGCGTTCCAGGCTAGTGACTTAGCCTTTCTCTTCCACCCCCTCCTGCTTACCACGAGCCAACGCACACTAAACACATACACACACTCATGCTGACAGGGTCCACTCTGTCTGGCCTCCAGCTGTTTGGCCACAGATGGGTAGCTTCCTGCCAGAGTCTTTTCCAGATGTAAAGGGGTTTTCCCTTTCTTTCGCCGCCTTTCTTCTCATCTCTTGCCCTCATCAAGTGATGTGTGGGTTTGTCTCAAATAATCAAAGCTCATATTTAGGTTCCTGTGAAGGATTTTCAGTCTTTTGCCTTTTTCCTCTTTTCATGGTGCATCTCCTGCCTATCCACCATGTTCTTATATTTTCTGATTTGAGATTTCAGACTCAAAGGAAAACTGGTTTGTCATGTAAAAACAAGCTTTTCAGTACTTGTCAAACCATTGCTTTGTGAACAGGACTTCCAGGTGCATGCATATGAGTTATAGAATTCTTTCCATCCTCCCTTCTGCATCTTCCTGTCACATTTCCATGCTTATATTTGATCTGTCTCCCGGTCTGTCTTCAGTATAAGGTGGCACAGACAGGGCTGTGCTGGCATATGGCTTAACAATAGGCGTAAGTGTTAAAATATTAACTTGCTTCTCCTCATTAAGGCTCTCTAAGTCATAAAGCCCTTCTGTGAGGTAGCACTATGAACCGCAGTCCAATCCCTGGCCTCCCAGCCGCGGTGCACATCAGCCTAAAGCACCAGCAGGAGGTGCCCACCTCCTGAGGCTTCACAAAGGCCAGTATGGCATCGTTAATGGTGCACGTTGGCTTAAGATCGACCTGCAGCTTAGAGCATAGACTCTATGGGGTCTACAGGGGCCCTGGTGTTGTGTATACGAGTGACCACATGTCGCGTGAGAAACAGAGGAGCACTTCAGACATGTTCTACAGTTAATGTAAGGTGGTTTCCACATTTATAAATATTCAAAAAGCGTGTCATATTCCATTTTGAGACGCTTCAGGTTCATTCTGCCCTTTAACATTAACATTTAAAGGGCAGAATTCAGTTGCGGATAAAGAATCAGCAATCAGTGTCAAAGTGGTAAGAGGAGGCAAGCAAAAATGGTTTTGTTTTTTTCAAAAGCTTTAGGACAGGCAGGCAAAATTGTGGAAATAAGCTGACACACTACAGGCAGGAGGCACAGTAGGTCTATGGAAGAGACTCTGGGTCTACAAGGGTAGTAAAGGGCAGGTGTGCAGGCAGAAGAATGGACATTTAGTGGGCAGTGAAGTCATAAATAATTAGATATGTCAGCAAACAACATAATGAACTGTGGCATCTTGCTCCATCACTGAAAGCATATGCATTAAGTATATTTATCTACTTATCTCTGCCCTGACGTTGGTTGTTTTAGAAACCAGCAGAAATCTCAGTGGTTCATATGAAGAGTAATATCACTGCCACACTGTTTGTAGTAGTAAATGAAAATTCATTATTATACTATAATATAATATTACCAGTGTTGAGGAAATGCATAACTTATCTCGCTATTCCATATAACAACATGCTTATAATCATATGCTGACACAAGTGTTTATGATGGACTCATTTCATTCTTGTTGAGATCTATTTATTATTTCCAGTGTATTTTATTTTTCTTGTCACCAGTTATTGTATTAGTTTAGTAGTATTTTTTCTAAACGAATGAGGCAAAGCTCTACCAAAGTGGCCCAGACCACCTCGCTCTGGTCTGAGAGTGGCTAAGCTGCATCAGTTTGCCATGGATGTACGGTGTTAGCAGCAGTTTGTTCCATGAGGCCAGGTTCTTGTAGAGGATGCAACCCACAGTGATTCATGCATTCTGTGACTTCCATGAAATCCCTGGGGCTGAGCAAGCACAAATTTAGAACAATCAACGATATTTTCAGTTACCTAGATAAAGGGTTGCTAAGGTAACTTTAAACCCAGTTAATGCTTTTGTGTGTGTCTGGTCATTTATCTTTTGCCCTGGCTCTCTCATCTCTTTCGTCCTTGTTTTCTTGCTTTACTCCTTGCTTCTGCTCCTGTCCCTCCTTCCCTTCTCAGCAGCCCATTGTACAGGTTCACCTGAGATATTGATTAACTCCCCAAGTGTCAGTCAATACTACTTCCTTTCTATGTTTCCTCCTGAGTCACCTATTGTCATCTTGATTTTAATCCACAAGCAGGAACTGTACCATAAAAACAGTTTTATTGGTCAGTAGCCCTGCGATGGACTGGCAGCCTGTCCAGAGTGTACCCCTGCCTGCCGCCTGATGACAGCTGGGATAGGCTCCAGCAGACCCCGTGACCCTTAACAGGAATAACTGGGTATAGAAATGAATGAATGAATGGTCAGTAGTCCTTCAGTAGACCTTCAGTCAAAACAGGAAGTGGTAAATGATGGAAGATATTTAGTTGAACAGCCTGTATAAAAAAAATGGATCAAATCATCAGAATATAAAGATTTGACAACTCAATATTACTTTTGTCTATTTGATTAAGGTAATGGTTTGGTTTTAACGTCAAATATTTCTAGTTTGTGTTGTTTGTCCTTCACACTGGGTACTCTCATGCTGAATGAGTATGAAGACGAATTTAATTTAATCCCACTGGATTTATAATTGTAAATCTGTGCCGTTTGTTAATGCATGGTCTAAACAGGGCGTAAGACTCACCCTGAAAGTTCCTCAACCTCTTAGAATACCAAATCAGACTTTCTAGGGTCTAAAAATGTTCTTGAGAGCCTCAGAAAGTTCCTGCAATAGAAATGTGTATCGACCAAGTTTTCCAAAGTTAAATATGCTCATCTACCCTTCCTGAAGTCGTGGTGATAGCCATTCTCAAGAAGCTAAATATATTCTTGAAATTCTCCCAGAAAGAGTTTGCACAGTGCCTCAAATACAACAGCTGTTCTCCCAAAGAAACCCTCGTCATCCTCCTCCATCTTCTCGTTCCTTCTCCACCTTCACTCCTCCCACCTTCCTGTCACTGATCTCTGCCTTTTGTGAAGCCCCTTCCTTTCTCCCGGAGCCACTGCAAGAGGATTAACTCCCCAAGTGTCAATCAATACTGTTTTCCTTTCTGTTTCACCCCTCCTCCTCCATCCCTTTCAAGCCTTTTTAACAGAACATCTAGTCTTGGAAGAAGGGGGAGGAAGGGGTTTTCTCCCCTCTTCCTCTCGAACATTTAATGCCTTGTCTTTCCTTTGCTGCCTCTTTTTCCTCCCCCTCCATGTCCTCCTGCGGTACTGTTTGCTCAAATCCGGGATGTCAAACATGGAAAGAGAGGGAGAGCAGAACTTGAAGAAAGGCCGTATCCATACGGAAACAACCTCTGCCTACGACAGTGAAGAGTTTTTACAAAAGCCTCAGTTTTGGGGGTCCTAAATGCAGAGTAAGCAGACACAAACAAATTCAGGGGTTCACAGGGGTGGTCAAGGGTGGCATTTTCCCTTCTGTCTGTATGTGTAAACTTTTTCACCTCTCCCTCACTCTCTGTTGTCATCCGTATAAACATTTTTCCTGGACAGGCCCAGAGACTTGTTTTTAATTACTCACAGTGATCTAGGAGACTGTCACTGTTAATATGCCTCTGATTTGTTCACACATATTTTGTCATACACTGATGACAAGGTGCAAATCTAGCTGATGTGACTGGTAAGTATACACACGGGAAACAGCACGGAGAGAGAGTGAGAGAACAGCTACTTTATCTCCGTGTTCATGAAACGAAGCAAAGCAAAGGCCCAATGTTGCATGTTCTGTCAGGAAACAGAGCTGCATTTACATTCACATAGCATGAATGCGCAGTGATCCTTTCATGTTGTTTCTTTTCCGAGGGACCCAATATTTACTCTGTACTTTCCAAAAATGATTTCATTTTTCATCTTCCCACTATTTGACACGTGTTTGTGTTGGCAGTCCTTTTTTTCTATAGGACCAGTCGTGAAAGTGCCTCACGATGTTTGAGCTTGAAACAAATAGTCCTTTGAAACTAAACAGGTTTCAAAAGGCCTTTCAAACAAGCAATGCCTCACATTCTCGTGTAAAAAAGCCGCTCCTTGCATGAATAAATACAGGCGGGTGATTAAATAGGGAGAGGAGTTGGGATTACTTACAAAGCTTAAGGGGCACATTTCGTATAATGTTCATTTCCAGAGCGCTAACATTTTCACAGTCAGTGAAACCCATCACTTCCTCATCATTAAAGGCGGATTCATGATGGTTTCTCAGCTTCTCTATGATCATCAGCACACTGAGCAGAAAAAGTAAATTGAGCTAATGACATCAGTTGTGGAAAACATTTATTGACTTAATAGTTCATGAAAGAATTAAGTGATTTTTGTTTCGTGCCAACAGCAAGCCGCCATCGGCTGCTGGGTGTTTTATAGTCTATGTATGCCACAAAGAAAAAAAAAATGTGGTGAGAAATTGTGCAGACATAATTGAACGCAGAAAAAAAAATGGCTGTCACCCAACAAACTTACTTTGAAATTATCCACGGGGTCCACGGGTTAATCCTTCATTGCATTTAGCTGTTGATTTTATAGAAAGTCAGCCTCATACATGTAAGCAATTCGACATGTGTAGATGAATACAGCTGCCACTTCCAGCGGACTGCTATCAGAAGATCTCAGTATAATCTCCCCTTCTCAGGAAGCTGAGGTCAACACAACTGCGCCGGCAACGCTCAGTCCATCTAACCCCTCCTTTGATTTCAGATTGTCTCCTACTTATGCTAGAGTTACAACAAGCAAACACATGCCTCGGTCGACGCTCGCTTGCACCACATCAGTGTGCTCTTAGAGAAGGAGGATTCAGGCATGGCTGAGCTAAAACACTCTTCTGGTTATTGCCCAGCCCGTTCAGAGCCCTGATAACAATCAATGGAGGATCAGTTAAAATCAATGGAGCAAATGGCTTTTTCTTGTTAAAGGTAAGTTAGGGGGAGTGGGTCACTAACAGACCATCAGCAGCATCGTGGGACCATTAACCCGTGCCGTGTCTCCCAGGAGACTCTGGATTAGAAAACAGATGTGTGGGTTCATCACCGGTGCATGGTGATTGTAGAGGACAAAATGGGAGATACTGAAATAAAGAATTAATCAGTACCTTGGCATCATTTCTCCAAGGGTTGCTGGAGGAACATGTTCTCATGCAGTGCACAGACTGACACTATATACTCCTAGTTGTCTGTAGTGGTGATGACACACTCCTTCCTTGCCACAACTAATTGCAATTGGGTCTGAATGAGGGATCACTGGTTTAAAAATGTTGCCCCCCACAACTTTAAGTTTAAGACATCGATATAAATTGATATTCCCTAAATCAGCGATGGTAGTATGTTTTTAAATAAAAATGTGGTTAAATGTCATATAAATGATCCTCTTTACATTTGTAGATTTATAGAACCTAAAACTCTTGCACTTGCATAGCACTGTTCTACCTTAGCAGTACTTAAAGAGCTTTGTAGTGTTTTTCATTTACACATACAGTACATACTGCCCATGCAAAGTCCGATAGGCACCTTACATGGGCAGCTTCCACATTTGGGAGAAGCTTTAGTGTCTAGCCCACAGTAAGTAAAATGGTACATGCCTGTAATGCTTAAATGGAAGCAAATCAAATAGATGGTCACCACTATCTATTTGATCAGATCCTGTGTATCCATTCTGCAGTTTAGATAGCAGTTTTATTTAATTAGATACATTTCTTAAGATGAGGCATGAACAAGGATGAGGAGGAACCAGACTTATTTGCTTCTCTTTGGGCCACCATACTGCTTTGCTCATGATAATTCTTTTCACAGACCATCTGAGTACCATTACTGCATCTTAGCGTGTAGCGGTGCAGCGCATTCTTAAGCAGTCAACATAACACCATTACTGACAGAGCAGCTGTGACAGAATAGGACAAACTACACCAACATCAGTGATTATTTTCTCTGCCCCCTGCTTCTGTGGGTCATCACCAAAGTTAAAAACACCAGATTAAAGATGGAGTTCATTAGGGCCATGATTCCTGTCCCGGTGATCCGTGGTAGAAGGTGCTTAATCCCGCTTTTCACAGAAGGCAGAGCCGCTTTGTGATCAACTTATCTGAGCAAACACCAGGGAGAGAGAGCGCAGGTAAACACACATGTCTGCACATGCATGCGACAAGGACACAAACACAGGAATAACTGTGGGGAAGTTAAAATTCAGTTACAACTACTTGCATATACCACTGGTGCGACTGCATGCATGACAAAGTATACCAACATACAGTATGTGGACAAGTACAGTGCATACACACAAAACTACACTAAAAGTTGTTTTGCGTGCATGCCTGGAAGCCCCGCCCACAGAGCTGACCTGGAACCACTCCAATGAGAACTGGTTATTTTCCTGCAAGGATCTGTCAAGCACATTGAATTGTTTGGGAGGGCTTTATGCAGTGATGACAGAAGAGTAACAGCTATGCAGTCATCCACATCATCTGAGCGCCATGGAGTTGATTCTGTTTACAACTAAATTCTATAAGAACAAATAGATCTAGAAATATTTGGCATCAATTAACGTGTACATACGATAACAGACAAAGCAAGAGGTTGTAGCCACCAGGGTTTTGCCAGCTGGACGTGTGTCAATCTGTTTTACATGGCTGCATATTCAAGACCTGATACTTCGGGACAGATGTGAACTGCACTTCTATGCATACCGCAGTCACAGAGTACTCATTTATGGACACATTCCACACATTCCACATGCACACCAAAAAACATAGTGGTGACCTCCTGCCATGAAGAGGAGGTCACCATTATTTTCTTTGCATTTGGTGGAACAACGAGTAAATGTCAAAAAAGGACTGAGCATAGAGAATGCAATACAAACACCATGACAAAACATACAGGGCACAAAACAAGTGTCCACTTTACATTTCTAGCGGTGGTGCAGTCAGTGCGCTTGCTGTGCGCTTCAGTCATTTGCTCATTCAGATCCTGGCTGACGTGGACGCTGGCCTTAAGTCTTCCTGTCACTTGGAATCCAAAAACTGACCAATTTGGGTTTTTTTTAGTGTAGAGTTTCCTCCAAATTGCCTGTAGGAGCAAGTGAAACTGGGAATGGTCAGCCTGTGTCAGCCATGTACTACACAAGCAATCTGTCCAGAGCGTTCCATAGTTCTTGTGCAATGTAAGCCTGGTAAAGGTCTCAACCCTCTTTCCACCTCACTGCACTTCTGTTCACACTGCTTCAATGATATTGTCTCTGGATATAAATCTGTTTTCTGCTTGTCCGTGTGTTTGAGATGACAACGGGTCATGTCCAGTTCACGTGGCTGTAACTTAATACAGAGTGTTTCATATACATACGCAGCATTGCAAAGCCAGAAGTACTGTGCACAGTTAGCTGTATATGTTATATACTTCAAATATTTGTGGAGAGAGCTGAAGGGCTCTCTCCTCACTGATTTTAATCCAAGTCCAAGAGCGTGTGTTTGAGTAACTTTTCAGCCATCCCCAGAGACGAATACAATCAAAATCAGCTAATACTTGTTTTGTATTGTTCTTGCTATTGTACTTAAACATAAGATCTTCCCTACCTCCTCTCCTTATCCTTCCTTTTATCTGCTCAGCGTGGAATTCAAATTTTGAAAATAAGTGAAGTGGAAAATTGCCTGTCCGAGGTAAACGTGTTGACACCAATTTGGGCCTTTTCGGGAATGAATATGACAACAGAAAGAAACCCGTCAGGAGAGCCGCATCCTGTGAAGTAGCAGAATTAGCTGTTAACAACAATGACTGGAATGAATGCAGTAGCCAGCATGCTTCAGCTCTTATACAGACAAATGGGCACTGATGAGGAATGAATAGAAATAATGACAAAATCTAGTAAATTACCCACTGCACAGAAAGATATGTAATATACACAATTCCTTTCTATATTCAACATGTTAAAACAGATTTATATAACAGGACACACACTGCTAGCCTGTAATACACACTGTTTTAGACAGTAGCATGTTGCTGATGGATATTTTAGTATTCAGTTCAGAAATGAACTGCACCCTTGGCCACAGCAGCTACAGTAGTATGGTTCTCTGTAGCAGAAATGTAACTCAGCGTTAAAGTCAGATGATCTTTACCCTCCCTTATTTACAACTCAATTAAGATTCCTCCACATTCGCATTCATCCAATCATGTTATTGCTGTCCAAATATATTTTCCTCCTCTGCTGTCTGTCATTTCAGCTGAAGTGCGTCCTCCACTACCAGTGTCTAGACCTGGTGTTCGGCCTTTTCTAAGGACAGCCTTACCTTCTCCACTCTCAAATCTTTACAACGTCAAGAATGGGTCTAGTCGCCAAAGACCTGCTCATTTTCATCTTTGCACATCCTGGAATAAAAGCTTTATTGTTCACTCAAGATGAGGACTCTGCTGATTGAAATTCTTGTGGTTCTTAGGTGTTTTGCATAATTCCCCACCAGTCACTGATATCAGATTGCTATTGGATGAACGCTCTTTCATTCAAATTCCTTCTGTTGCAGGATGTTTCAGGGTTACGTTACACACTGATGGGCCGCCCTACATATCCTGCGACCACTAAGTGCCGCTTTTTTAACCAAAAGAGAGTGTGATCATAGAGGAGAGAGGCTGAGCTGGATTAGCTGGGCTGCAAACACAAACACATAGGTATCAGATGGATGAGAGGAGAAACAGAATGCAAGGTGATAACAGTCGATTCAGAAGAGTTAATCCTCTTATCTCTTTGGCCTGTGTTCAGGATTCCCGTCATGTTAGACTTTATGTTGTTTTAAAAAAGTGCAACCTAAGAAGTTAAAGAGGCAGAGTCAGATTCTGGGCAATATACTGTTTTTTTAAATGCCGTGTTCAGACCTTGCATTAAGATATGATCTGAGCTATCCAATCACAGCTTTAGGTACGTGTGTTCAGACCTGCTATTAATATGCATCTTCAAATGTGTCTCCAGATCCAATCTCATTTTTGTGCTCTGTAGGCAAATAAACCCTGACATCATCTGGGGCTTCATAGAACATTTAAACAGCTGCTGTCTTTAATGGATTTCTACGAACAGTGTTTTATGTGTGTGCGTCACGACTTTGGCTCACATGTTAAGTTCTTATTTACTGAACTCCACCCTGACGTTAGTTAGACCTGCACAAAACTCAGATTATAACTCCAACCTTGGAAGTTTTGTAATCTTTGGTAATAAAAGAAAATAAAGACGTGCACTCATATCACTAATTTAATTAAATAATTTCATTTGAAAAGTCTTACTTAGATTTATTTATTTTTAAGTTGGTTGTCAGCTACAAGGACAGCATATTTTAAAAGGCTCTTGTTACTAATAAACCTTTTCAGTGGCCGTGTGTTTTTCTTCTGAATGAATGACGGCAAAACTCTGCTGATGCAGGATCACCCCTGTTTAGTATTTTTAAGTAACCTTTAATGTGACTCAGGACACATTGCATTCACACTACCAAATGAATGTGAACAAATGCAACTGAAACCACCTCCAAATGTGGTCAGAGATTGGATCTCTCAAATGCGTTCTCAGTGCGTCCTGGGGGTGTTCACACCTGTCTCTTATGTGATCGCATCACCCAGATCGGATCTTAATGCAAGGTTCTGTGCCAAACTGACAGTGTGAACATGCAAACAACTATCATGTCACTTCCACTGCCCACTGCCCACTGTCCACTGGTAAAAGTACTGTTACCTTCTGAAGGCTTAGCTAAATAAACCAAGGTCCTAGAACCCTGCAGGGATCAAGCACACAAACAAGCCCGTGGGTGAAACAGAGAGAGAGAGAAAGGGAACAATGGGTCAAAGGTTCCCGTCACGGAAGGCTTGAGGAAAGGGAGGAAGAGACTGCCTGGTCAGGTCAGGTCGGCTCTGTTATCATAACAGCAGCTAAGGCAGCGCTAATGTGGGAAACAAAACAGAGTTGTAAATAGAAGCAGAGGGAATATTAGCAGTTTGAGTCTCACATCGGCAGCAGGAAAAACACTAATTAGATGTAGGAACAGATACAGAACTGGGGGAGTGGGCCAAATATTTAGATTATTGTTGGGTGGCATTCCAAATTCACTTATGAACGTATTATAAAAGGCTGGTCTCTTAAAACATTCTCAAACCAAGAAGATGAGGACAACAGCAGGGCCATTTATAAATGCCTGATGTCAGATGTCTCATTTTGGCTATGTAGGAGAGGTGACATTTCATTTTCCTGAAATGCTCACACACAGTTGAAATGTGTGTGTAGGCATTTCAGTGGGACAGTGGGAAGTCATGAGGGGGCATGCCTGCACTGTGATGACAGAGTTGACTTGCATTAACATCCGTTCAGGGGAATCTAATCACAAGTGACCAGCTTAATGTACAGATGTGGACACGTGCAGGACGCACTGAGGACGTCTGGGTTACATTGGTCTGCATTTGCCCGCATTTCTTTGTTACTGTGAATACACAATGCATCCTGAGTCACATTAGACCTTTCTTTAAAGACCTTTAAAGAGTTTTGCCTCATTTATTCAGGAAAATGAAGAAGCACCGTAAGGGTTCATTAGTAATGAGAGCCTTTTAAAATAGGCTGTCCTTGTAGCTGCTAAATAAGGAATGAATCCAATCGAGAACTAACAGACGGCAGTATTTAATATGAGTACACTGTGTCACTAAATAACATGTCAGCATGTGGTTAATTACCGATGTGCTCATGTTGATGGGCAGCTGGGCTGAGTTTTCATATTAATTTACATATTTCCCCTTATTGGAGGCCTTGAAAGTAACTAACATCAGGGCAGAGATAAATAAATGATTACTGAATGTGTGAGCCAAAGTCATGATGCACACACGAAAAAAAAACATGTTCTGAAACAGCACTAGAGATCCTACAGTGACAGCTACTGTTAGAATACTGGACTGTGCCCTAAATGATATGCCTTTATTTGCATAAAGCAACTAAGGCTGGATCTGAAGAGCCGACTGGAGACGCGTGTTATGTTAATGTATTTAAACTGGTCACTTGTGATCGGATTTCTCAGCCTGTCCGTGGAGGATCTCCCAGTGAGATAGTCTGCTATCCAGGAAGTGAGCTGTGAGTCCACTCCCATCGCCATTAGCCTGTCTCTCAGCAGCGGGGGCCGAGTGGTGTTGAATGGCTGGAAAAGTAAAAAAAAAAAAAAAAACACGATCCTCACAGCGGCATTCCCCCTGTCCAAGTGTGAGAGAGTCCGATGGAGCAGGTAGAGGATGGTGTCTCCCACCCCCACCTTTTCCTTGGACACACACTACAGAGGGTCTAAGCCAGGGGTGCCCACACTTTTTTGGATTTGACCAAGTCAAAGTCATCTACCTACATATAATACACCTACCTATATATATACCATTCCCTAAGTCATATTAATTGTTGCTCTAGCCATATTTTTGCACTGCGCCTGTGAATTCCATATCGATGGTCAAAGCTGGCATCACTTTATTAACTTACTCTCAGTTTTGAAACTAGGATGAATAATCAGTCAGCAATAAACAGTGAGACTAAAGAAAACACAGCCAACACAACACAACCAATTGTTGGATATTAAACAATTCAGTGAGTTGGGCAATGGTGAAAAAGAGAGTGTGTCTCCTAGTAAACTCATTCCAAGGTGAAATCTTCAAAATGCCCATCAACATTCCAACATCAGCGCCTGCTTTGATGTTCGGCGTTGATGTCAGAGTATTTTCTAGACATGTAGTCGCCTACTTGGCTAAGCCTTCTTACCTGCTGGCTGGAGGCCCTTTCCGGCCTGAACTCAATATTTGTCGTTGCAGGCTGAGACTTCTCACACAAACTGTGAGCAGACCGTCTCTCATTTGTTACCAGGCAACAGGTCCCTGGCTCTCAGTTGTCTTTGCCAACTTCTCTCAGTTGTTACTCTGGTTGTCATATCCAGATAGGTGGCAGAGGCACAGTCTTGTCATCTCCCACGGGGTTTATGTTGGAATGTACTAAATGGGCAAGCTCATACAAGATTATTTGTGTTACAAAGCAGTCAACTTTTGCAGCACTTTTGTAAGGAAGACCTGGGAATTGTCTTTTCCAGAGAGACAAAATTTGGTTGTCCCGATACAGAAACTAATCTCAACTACGATCTAACATTTAATGAATAGTTTAGGTCCTGCATTGTTAATTTATTACTATCATTATGGTCTTGTCCCTTCCTGGGAGAGATCACGTCTCCCACTTTGCAGAATCTCGGCAAATGCTGTTTTGCTCTGAAGGCAGTAGCTTTGGTGTCTCTCTGATCAAATAGGGGGAAATTTCCTCTTTAAACTCGGTTTAAACGTCCGCATCAGATCTCTGCTGAGCTGTGTATCATATTATTACACAGTATTATGGTGATACACGCTAATCTAGGCTGTGCTGGATTTCTTCTGTCGTATATTAGTTGTTGCAATATAAATGCAATTGCTAAGAGACAGGATTAGAGCCTTCCACATCCGCTTTCAAGTTCAATAAAGTGAGTGTTTTACTGTAATGAACAAGGGATCTGCGTTTCATCTCTTTTAGACCTTACCTCCTCACTGACAGGTGAGAAGAAACGGCCCGGCTGCTCCACATGTGGATGGTCTTTTACAGAAACCAGTGACAAGCAATGTCCTACAGGATGTCCACAGTGAAATGGGGGGGAAGGCTGACAGATATATTAATTAACGAAAGAATTCCCGTTTAACCAGAATCAGACTCCCAGAGTCACTTTTCCCAGCCTTAGTGGTTGGGTCTTATTCTGGTTAGGATCCTGTCAGCGCCACACATCCTGCAGCTTCAGCCCCCTCCTGACCATGCTTTAGGATAGCGAATTGAGATTTTTCACAATCTATATCATCTGTGTGTTGCAGTGGTTAAAATGTGATTTGTTTCGTTTTTTTGCAGTATTGCAAATCTTTCTACATTCATATCCAGACCACACATTTTTAGTGCAGATGATAACTTTTAGTCATGGTGAGGCTATGGCTCTGAAGTAATAAAGCATTTCCTCTGACATGTCTTCTTTTTGTCTCATGCTTGTCTTCAGGATTGTCTGCTCTATCACTGATTGACCACACCATCGCCGCTTGAGTGACATCGTTAAAAGTGTGTTTGTGTGTTGCTCCGCATCACATCAGTCTCGTCATCAGAGGTCATGTCGGACACATAGTCAAACACTGGAGAATCTTTTCTTATTGATCGACATTTCTGAACGCGACTTATGAAAATACACTGATTTAGTGAGGCGTCTTAATACTTCTCTTTTGTCATTTCCTGTGAAATACTGTACGTCTCCTAAATCTATTTTCCATTTTCTCTCTGGTGCTCTCCCCTTTCTAATTCCTTCTCGGTTTCAGTCTGGTGAGCCTCAGCCGGGAGAAAAAAATAGACTTGATTAACCTTAAGAGTGGAGAAATCGAGTGAGGTGGAGTGCAAAGTGTATAAAGAGGCTGAGATTTAAGCATTTGGGCCTATCCTGGCTGAAACTAGATCAGAGGCTCTGATGCAATGCTTTGAATTTTAAGGAGGCATAAAAATAGTGTTCGGAATAAAAGATGATGTTTGAGCAGAACATCATCTTTTATTCCCCACACTATTCAGAGGAAACAAGAAAAATATTCACCCTGAGTGTCGGAGCGAATGCTCCCCTATTTGTATCTCAAGTGTCTTACTTAACTCACCGACGTAAGAGCATTATTCTGCATTTTTTTGAGGAATACGCTATTTTAAGGGAATATTTTCAGAAAAAAATAAAGAAATTAAAAGGTCAGAGTCTGATGATCCACTGCAGTGCCCCTCCCCCGTTTGTGTGTGCTGAGGCAAGGACATATTGCCTGAATATTGGCAAGAGTGTCAGTTGGCTGGTGCTTCTGTGCATGACCAGGCATGAGAAATCGGGCTCAGAGTGACACTGAGAAGATTATTAGCCAGCATGAACCGCCAAAGTCAGGGTCAAAGGTCATGCAGCCGTTGCAGGACAGGCAGAGGGCAAAGGAGGACGGTCATGTTTTCATGTGTGTGTGTGTGTGTGAGTGTGTTTTGTTTTTACTTTGCGCTAATGCATCTTGAATCATATGTGGCTTTATATGCACAAGCTAGTCTAAAAAATCAATGACTTTCTGCAGATTCATTTATGAGAATACATTGGATACTTGATGCAATACGCATTCCTCTGCAGATAAAGCATAAAAGCTGAAGCAGGTGAATGCATAGCCCTGTTACTGTTGAACACCACAAGCACATTCGCCTTCAGAAGTCAGATGGGATGTCTTCTGTGACAGGTGTTTCCAAGAATCTAGGAGTGCATCTAATCAAACTCAGGACATCTGAAGACTATGTTAGGATGTGGAGACAACCTAACATTAACAAGTCTGCAGCATTTGAAGGAGGGACTCATATGTCTCACCCTCGTCGTTTAGCAACTGATTAAGCACACACAATAAAAAAAAAGTTACTTCCCTCCATTTAGAGCCGTGACCATCCTTCCTATGATGCTCTTTCAGAAGTCTGATGTCTCCACATGAAACTGTAATCATGTCATCCAAATCAAATTCGGTTCTTTTCTTAAATTAGGGCTGTGTGACATCGTGAAACACTTAACCACAGCCCTCCGCAAGAAACTCCACTTCGCTTATCATCAGCTATCTGGACACCAGATTTGACTCTCTAATCAACATTCATGGGCCTAATGGACATTCCTCGGTTTCTGCAAGACTGTAAAATCAGAGAAGAGGGACATTTAAATTTCTGCAATTACTCTATATCTCCTGGTAATACAATCAACCCGCAAAGGCATGATGGCAGGCCATCAGTTACTGCAAATCAAAAACAAATGTCGGGGGATTGTGCATTGTCTGCTGTTCTGCCCTCTCAGCTCTTTGCTGCCAGAGATAGAGAGAGAGCGTGAGAGAGGAAGCTGGTGAATGAGGGAGGGAGAGCCGAAGAAAAAAAAAATCCCTCAGCAAGTCAGATGAGGGAGTTGATGTTAAGTTTTTGGAAAGGAATTCTACACCACCATGAAATAGGATTTTCTGCAAATCAAGTACACGCTAAAGCTCTGATCATCATTTTTTTCCCGATCCTCCTTTTTTCTTTCTTTTCTTTAACCTAATTTGAAGGTTTTAATGGGAGTAAGGAAACGATTTGGCTTAGCTGGATCTCGCTTGATCGTCGCTCATAGATGTAACTACAATGGTGCATTTATGGAAAGTGCTTTCTTAACTGGTGAGACCATGGTTTTGGATGTGGGACTGTGAGGTGGGTCTTTCCTGGCGCTACTGTCAGCCCAAATGCTCCGCTCTTTACACCCCGTGTTCTGACTCACCTTACACCAGAGCCAGAAACACAGAGCCGATTAGAGCGGAGAGAGCTGGAAATTAGATGACAATGCTAAGATGGAGAGAGGGAAAAACAGACGGATACTGATAGATGTTTTGCACTTTAGTTTCTTGGAAATGCAACGCTAGATTCAGATAGATACAATCTACTAAAGCGAGGGTATTTCCTTGGCTTCCTGTCTTTCAGTCCTACCATATTTTCATCCTTACACTCCTGCATCGGAAGAGGCAGTAGATAAGGAGAGAAAAGAGTTGGAGAGGATGTAAGCTGAAAAAGGAGACGTAAAGAGAAAAATAGGTTCGACCACATGAACGTCAAGAAACAATAAATCTTGAAACATGAGAAATCTGACTAAAGAATTTATTTAATATACCCATCACAACAGCTGCCGATTTGTATCTGACCTTATGTTATGTAAAATGAAAATTCTTTAGTGCAAGTAAAATGTGTCCACTGACTGTCAGTAGTATTTTAAAGGACTGTGGGTAGAGAATGTAATCTGGAGTATCTGACTGTAGGGTTGTGATCAGATGCTCCATGTAATGCTCATAAAAAGCCAGTCCCGGTGAAAAGTATGATTGTTTGGTGGGAATAAAAAGAAAGAAACTTTATGGCAACTGAACTCAGGTGAATCCAAACCTTACAGACTGACAGAAGGAGAACACTAGGAGAAAGTGTTAAAGTTTGATTATAATAAAAAAATAAAAATAAAGAAGACAGTAATGTATATCATCTGATTTCATTCATTCTGTAGCTTTCATATTTATATAACTTCTACTTCTACTGCTATCTATCTATCTATCTATCTATCTATCTATCTATCTATCTATCTATCTATCTATCTATCTATCTATCTATCTATCTATCTATCTATCTATCTAATGGAGAATTAGTGCAGTGAAGGACTAGGAAACAATGCAGAGAACTTTTGATCAACAAATCTATTAAAATGCACAGTTTGATTAACAAAAAATTAACAAAACACAAATCCAGAAGAATCAAGGCTACAATTATAGGTAACAGGACAGAAACTAAACATTGGTAAAAGAGGACTTTTAGAACAAGCTCTACGGGAAAACCTGAGGAAAAAAGAGTTTCCTGAAAAAAACTGACAGTGAGAGACAGTCAGCCTCACAGAGTGCAGCTGGATGCAGATGCCTGCCTGTGGCAAGGATAATTCACTGGTAACTGTAGCAATGGTGGCAGAGCTCCAAGTGATGGTAATTAGTCTAATCCGTCTTCTTTAGCGCCGCCACCAAAGCATGTTAGCAAAGGTCTTGGAGCAAATTATGCAAGGTATAGGTAGATAAATGAATAAATTCTTGGTTTAGAGGAGAAATCCATGGTCTGTTTCTTCGAGATTACACATGAAATAATATCTAAAAACAAATTATGCTTTAATAGCGCATGGCATCACTTGCTGTGTCACTCATGCGCTGTTAGATTGAACTGAAGATTGGGTACAATAGCACAATGCTCCTTTTTTAGCAGACATTAGCAGGAACTCACACTGAAGCGCCTATTTAGTAATATTACGTCATTTAATATTTGAACTTTACTGGAATGACAATGTCCTTCCAGTGTCCTTAAAGGAGTAAATATTAACCCAAAAGGAGGAAGGCTAGGTCACTCCTTCTTTTTATGCGCCACACACAACCAGGAGTATAAACAGGAATTTCTCCACCGGGCCATCCAGAGTGTTCTCTCAGTGGCAGAACCACCGAGGCGGGAGCCTGAACAATATTGGAAAAGCAGATGAGACAAGCAGCTCAGTGTTCACAGAACATCAATGATCAGTGGCTAGTGGACTGGAGTGCAGACCTTAGCAAGCTCCCTGAACAGACTCTAGTAACTATCACAGTGCAGACAACCAATGGGTCTTATGCAGTATGATCAATGTCTACTGGCTAACAAAGCTAAATGATAGTATTGAATATAAGCACACTGCTGAAAGTGTAGCCCAGAAAGGAACTGGTAGGAACACCAGATTAGCAAAGCACTAGCTACTGGTAGATAAATCAGTCGCTTGAAGCCATGAGACCAGACAGACTTACAGTACATGTGCTGTGCCTGGATTGATTACATGAAAGACTTTGACTCAAGACTTCACACATGGATCCCGGAACGCTTGAAGCTGTAAGACATTTTCATCAAGAACTCAGCGAGGTTGGATAACCACCTTAGAGGCTAACTTTAAGCCAATTGCACAAGTTGCTATCACAAGGTAGATCAGCCAGATCATAATCAAGAGTGGTTATGGACACCGTCTACAGAATGGAGACACCGTTAGCCGCCTCCTCTACACGGATGACATCAAGCTGTATGACAGGAGTGAGAAAAACCCTCCACCCACCAACCCACACCTCCCGGATCTACAGCAAATGCATTGGAATGTTATTTTGTCTGGATGAGTGTGGTTGGATGGTAACAAGGAGAGGAAAGGTTGTCAGAATTGAGTAGATTGTACTAAAGGAAGGCAACACAGCAGATGTTGAGAACTAAATAGGTCAAAAGGAGAGCAGCTAAAGTTGAATACCGTCACAGAATAAAGCAAGCCCTTTAAAGTCAGCTGAATGGGATGACATTATGATCGCGTATCAGGTTTGGCCCAAGCAAAACTTAACTTAAGGTTTAGGCAATAATTTAATCATTTGCAATGCAGATTAAACCATTGTAGACTATAGTTAGATGCCAAGTCTTTTAGGTAATGCAGCTCTCAGATTATTTTTTAAATGTATTGCTTTTACAATGTATAATGAGTTTGCAAGATGTGAGGCAGCATTAAACTGGTGGCCGAGATCACAGAGCAGCTAGTAATACAAGCATGCGAGCAAATCTGTGATGCTTCCCATAGAGACAACAAGAAAATGAGTAATCTTTGGGGAAATGTTGATGTGTTGCTAGCTAGAGACTTGGTCGTTCCTAAATCAGAAAAGCCAGTGTACCATGTGTCCACTCATTGGTCCCTACTGGGCAGAATTATGTTGCAAATGATGTAGAGGGAAGAGGCTCAGTGAGAACATCATGATTTGAATTCCACAATCGGTAATCCCAAATAATAATAATAATAACAGAGCATGATGAACGCGCGCTTTTACTTATGTAAGGATAAGATATTATTTTTGTGGAGTGATTATCCCCATTTCCGCAATGCAGCAAAAAACATACGGTTCGTCCCATGTCACAGATGTGTTAACACGTGTTACACATTACAATGATGGGTGTCCTCCACCAGCGCAATAAGTCTTCTCACTGCTCCGTTGAAGCGCCTGACGTTTATGATGACACATTTCTCTAAGCACAGTCCCACCCTGTCCTGAAATAAAGATTTTAGCGTCCCACGCATATATCAACAGCCCCTTTAGCAACCTGCAGATATTGCAGTTTAATACAATGTATGCACTTTTACGATCGGAATTATTACATTTTCTCAAATGCAGCTCACATTCGCTAACCAGGGAATAATCTTTGGGTCTTTGCTCCTATCAGTCAGGGAAATTTTCTATCCAGCAATGAGATTAAATGACTCTGTGTTGTTTTTCAAATGTGTCCAAAATGACGTTTGTAATGATCCTTAAATCATTAATAGAGCATTCTTATTGTGGGTTAAGGTGTCTGATACAGATTATGCGGCCATAATTACAGTTTGATTAGAACTACTGTGTAATAAAAGAAGATGTCTGTTGTTTTGCTACTACAGTGTGTTGACAAATTAAATTATCTTTACAAAGAAAAGGTTTGGGAAGACTCTTTATCTTCCTCGCTCCATTTGTTCCTCTCTCCCTCTTTTTAGGGGACGCAGAGTGTAATTGAGTTGAAATTGTCCTATAGGTCTGAACTTGATAGAGAGCAGAGTAGAAGTGCTGTGCTCTGCAGAGTTTGGCCTCTTTCAGACAGCAATGTCTTCATTTGGAATCATGGGAATACTTAAAATGATAAGGGTGTCCAGTTTGAGAACCTCAGAATCATGTTTCATCATCAGGCCAGGACCCTTTTCTAACTTCCAGTGGATTGTTCTCTCCAGGTTGCTGACCACGAGAAAAGGACTACTGTATATGTACGTGGACTTATTCGTGAGTGAAGGTAAAACACAGTGTGAGATGGACAGAAAGATTGACGTGGTTTCAGAAGTGATGTAGACTTTGTATCATGTCATCACAGGGAGGGATTGTAAAACTTTAGATTTGTTATCGGAGATGGGTAGCAAGCAAAAAAGATAAGATGCAAACAGTCAAGATGCTTTTCCTCTTGTGTGTGTAACTCAGTCGTCCAGGAGACTGGAGTAGAGCAGCTAGTCCTTTATGTCAAAATGAGTCTATGGTGGTTTGGTATTGGGTGAAGAAGCCATGGCCACCGCAACACACATCGGCTAAGCAGATGAAAAGTAAATGGATGAATTTTAGTTGAGACTTCATATATGTTAGCTAGCTAGAGATCTGCAACAATCAATACCCCTTCAATTCAGATTCTTTTATCTTCCATGACATACACTTTTAAGATAATTGGAATTTCTGGAGCATAAAACATGAATTCAAACAGATTATGGGAACTGCAAACGTTCTACCACTAGTTAAGTTCTAGGCTCTCGTAGAGGTATGCAGCCTTGTGTGTTTGAATAAGCACCTTCTTTGAAGTATGACCCACTCATGTCTAGGTACCCACTAAGTGTAAGTGTATAGGGACCAGGTGGCTGGTATTACAATAGGCAAGTGTATTACCCTAAATCACTTAAGTCACAAATCCCATTGCATCTATGTCTGCTGCCATGGTGGAGTAGTCGAGGTAGAGTATTCTTAGGATTAATAATTGTTTAAAGTCTAACCAAGGTGGGTTAAGGGGATTTTTGTAAAAAAACTAAATTTATGTCCTATGTGTTCTAATCTGCAGTAGCAGTCTGTAAGTATGTTTTTGTACAGCAGTCAATACTACTAAGTACAAGTAATACTACTTGTAATAATACTACTTGAATACACTATGCATTCTAGAAAATTACTGTACAACTAAAAAGGTATCAAAGATGCTATATAAATATGCAGTACAAATTCTAAACATAGAAACGGCTGTATGGTGAGCTTACGAAGCCCTAGAGATCCAGACCATCTGTTAGACTTAGACAGACCTTAATCATCCACAAGGAAAACTGCTTGGTCACAGTAGCTTAGGTGCACATAAAAAAACACAAGTAAAAAGATAAAACAAAATATAAGTAAAAATCTATTCTACCTACTAGAACCATGACTATTGAACAAGACTTGACAAGACCAATACGACAAGTATGACAAGACAGAGACCAAAGGCGAAGGCAGGGCTACATATACACAGGGACAGAGTGGTGATGAGGCACAGGTGAAACCAATCAAGACAGAGCACACAAGGAGAAACCAATGAACTAATCAAAAGGGGGAATTAGTTACACAGGAAGTGACACAAAACAGGAAACCAAGAACTTAACAAAATAAAACAGGAAACAGAATTCTAAATTTCCCTGTTAGCCCTGAGATAGCCTGGAGAACTGTCCAGGGTGTACGCCGCCTCTCGCCCGATGACGGCTGAGATAGGCTCCAGCACCCCCCTCGACCCTTCACAGGAACAAGCGGTTACAGAAGATGAATGAATGAATGTGCTGGAGAAGGCTTTGTACCGTGGTCAGACTCTCCCATCATCAATACAAGATCTTGGTGAAAAATGAATGCAGCACTGGATGGAAATAAATCTTGTGACATTGCAGAAGCTTATCAAAACAATGACACAGTGAATGCGTGCTGTGATCAAAGCTAAAGGCGGCATGAATGAAACTTTTTTTTTGGCCAGGCAGTGTATATACATGATATGTCGGTTGTTGTACAGCTGGACTGAGAATGGTAGTGAAGTAATGAAGTCATGTAGCGTTCACAGTGGGAGGGGAGCTGGATCAGGCTGCCCCTCTATTGTCTGGTGTAGTGGATGTGATGGATTGTCCATGATGGAAATCAGATTATCCTCCTCACTGAGACAAACATCTCCAACTCACTGATGATCACACGACCAACCTTTCAGATAAATTTGTCAATGCTATTTATGTCCTTTTTGCTGGTGCTGCTCCCCCAACAAACCACAGGGCACTCATAACAACAGGCTGGTAGAAAGTCTCCAGTAACTTGCTGCATACATTAAAAGGCCAGGCCCTTCTTGTCCTCCAGTCTAGACTGTTGTTCACATGGACTCCCAGACAATTATAGTGGTCGATATAGTGGTCTATATAGTGGTTATAGTTTTGTTAGTGTAAATGGTTAAATGTGTTTAAACACATAATGTGCAGTCACAGTTTCCAAATCTGTGTGGCTGCTTTTAAAACAGATATAAATACAGTATGGCCCACAGAGGATGGGCTGCCATTTTCCTGTGGAGATGAAGTAGTTCAGTGACTAATTTGACCTAGTGACTCATAGCTCTGCATTGTGCATTTCATGGGTTGTGACTGTCTGACTACCTTAGACTTGTGTGAGTCAGTCATAGATGCGGGGTCTGCCATTCAGCCTCAAATAGACGGGCCCGGTGACAGGTCATTTACAAATGAATGAATGATTTATTTTTTATTTTTTATTAAACCCGAGGGAACAATGCTATTTATGAATCTCAGGGCATTTGCTGGTTAGGTAACTCCACAGGAAAAGTGTCCCAAGCAGCATGTACTTTAATACCACTCATATATGTATTTTAGGAGTCTCTCTTCTAACTTCCTGTTCTGCTGTTCTAAAATGTGGATGTTGCAAAGTGTGAATAAGGCGTCAGGTGTTGGCTGCTTTGAAACAATGATGTCATTCTCCTACCCTGTCTTTTGGAGGAATCTCATCCACATCACATAACATCTGTGACTGAATGCAACTGTAAAAATGTTCAGCTGTGATTTGATAGAGTGCCTACCGCGTGACAGTGCATTTGATTTGCATGCGCCGTCGGCATGTGTGCATGAAAGAATAGGTTTGAGCAACCCATTGTCCCCTACAGATGTTTCCTTGAGCCACCCAAAGAGGTGCAGCCAGCGAGGAGAAAGAGGCCAAAACCACTATAAGCCATAAAGCCGGGCTGTAAATTTGCTGCGTGATATGGCCTCTATTTGCACCTGAATGGGGCCAGACGGTTAGGCCCAAGTGAGTGGGAGAAGAATTGGGGGGATGGGGTACTACCACCCACAAACACACAAGCACAGTTACAAAGCAGCGCAGGCACAGACAAGAAAACTGCACGCAATCCCCCCTCACTCATTGATGGGACAGAGCGAGACAAGGTGCTTTTAAATGGTAATGAAAACAATTGTGAGTGCACAATGCTACAAGGAGAGGACCAAACAGAGGGCCGTGCGAGCAGAACAGGACCATTACATTGATGTAACGACAGATTTGGTCAGCTGCTCACTGAAGGACACAAGTGTCCCGAGAAGTGTGCTTAATGTAATTGCTGATGGAATTAGATTTAAAGCAGGGAGGTAAAGACAAATGCTGAATTTGTTAAGTGCCTAAATGTTGTTGTCATTTAACAGTCAGGGTGAAGATGTTGGTTTGTTCCAACAGGGCAGATCACCTAAAATGCAAATTCCCATATATTGTCATTCCAGCTGTGGTGGAAGAAATACACACACATTTTAATACAGTTAGGATAAAATGACTGTAACAAAACATTGGTATATGCTGTGATAAACTTTATCAACTCTTACACAAAGGTTGAGAATGAGTTTCAAGACATGGTTAAATGGTCACACAACGTTACCATCGCACTATCAATACTCATGGCCCTGCATATCTGTCTATAGTTGGCTGAAACATCTGGGTCTAGAGTAGGTTTATTGAGTAAAGGCTTATTTACATTACTCTACAAAGACTGAGCCTCATATCCTGTTAATAAAGATACATTTATCTGGTTTAATGTGGAGGTGTTATTTAATGGAAAACCTCCTTGAGCAATTTAAAGACAAGCTGAGGGGTTAGATGCTGTAATTACTGAAAGTGAGCTCTATTGGGGTCCAAGTATAGATTTAATCCTAGAGAAGTTTGTGATGCCACTGTACTTACAGATGCAACCTTGACAGCTGTCGGAAGGATGCCTTGATTTTTAGTCTAATGCCTACAATTTAGTTAGTAAGAAGCTCCTGTAAGCTAAATGAATGTTGGTCTCTCTAATATGTCCTGTAATACAATATGAATTACTCCATATTGGGGTGTCAATCATTATCTCATTTGTCATCTCTCTATTTAATCTTAACCTTTAAAAATACCCAGATGTATGCACTGATAATATTTTTTCTTTATTGACTGAAGGGGAAATGAACTAGTGACTTACCTCTGAACCTCTTCTAGTGGAAAACAGAGGGGAGAAATGTAATTACAGAACATCTTGAAGATCTCACTGAGGTTATTTTCCCCCCATTACTGCAAGCTATGTACATTTCACTCAGTTCTCTCTGTTCCATTTCTTTCAGTGTTAAATGAAATTTTCACTGCGTATGCAGAGATTTGATCTGAAATTTGTACGTACATAGCCTTGCATTACACTCCATCTGGATTTCATTTTTGAGCGTGGTTCAACTGATACAGCGAACAGAAAATAGCTCTGCATACACCTAGATAGTCCTACAACCAGTCAGAGCACTTTCTTGTGAACAAATTCAACTCTACAGTGACTACATCACTGTTACTGTTATGTATAAAGCCCACCAAAATGACGTGATTGGCAGGTCTTCGCCGGGGCATAATCAACTCCCAATGGGGCAAGTCCAGACAGTAGTTCAGGTTGGCTTCCAGGCTACTTTTGTAACGTTAAATAGCAATTTTGTACTTGCAATAGGTTGTTCTTAGGTAAAATCAAAATTTAAAAATGCCCTTGACCACATTGTAATTGATTGTATATGTATCTTTAACAAGAAGACTTTGCATTGATGCTTACCATTGTCTTCAGATCTTGCTGTTTGATTGTTCCTTATGCTGTAAGGTGTTGATGGGATGTTATGGTCATGGCGGGTCACAGTCAAGTGGCTGCATCCCTAGCATGGCTAAAATGAAATGAATGTTGGATGTTTTCTTTTAATCACAGCCATGGTTCACACCCTTACCCTGCCACATACTCTCAGCCTCCCACCATTTAACCTCTAACACGCCCCAGTTTTCACACACACCCCCACATTGTCATGTGCATGCAAGTATGTTTACTTTGCTCTAATCGCGTACTCTGAGCATCGCATTAACTTTTTGTCAGTCAGCACACACGCTGATGTGTAAGTGCTGATAACCTGCCAGAGCCTGGGACTCTCACACACAGCATGGCCTCCAGCCATGACCCGCGCTAATGTCTTTCATGTAATGACCAAAATCACTCCCTTATGGTGCAATACAAGCAATTAATGAAACCGTTTCTGGTGAATGCTTGATCTAGTTTAGAATCAGATGATGTAAGGTCAGAGGAATGACGTATGATTGAGGAGACTTCTTACGATGAGATTACAGCAGTCATGATTGCAGTCAACATCTTGAAGGAGCAGCCACAGTGAGCTGTTTGGTGAAGAGCTGCAGGCAATCGCCTCGTGCAGCCTATATTAGGTCATGGTTACTTGCAGACTGAGAGAAACAGTCCTGTTATTGTCTGACATCTTTATCAGAGGCCTGTTGGGCCTCATGAATTTTGTGACATGTAGTATACAATCCACAATTGCATGTTAACACCAGTAAACACTGGGACCTGGAATGGATTTACTGAGGCACATACTCAGCAGTGAGACACAAGTTGGTACATATTAGCATGTGCACACTGCTCCTCTTTTTTTCTTTTACAGCTAAACTTACATTGCATGTTGCTTCTGGTAACTGCGGTAACAAATGCAGTGGTCGTTGCATCGTTTTCAGTGTATTTGTCCAGTGAAGTAGCAGAGAGGCTGCCTTTCTCAGAAAATAGAAACAAAAAGTACCTTTATTGTTTAATCTTGAAAGGGACACCATATTGGTCCTGTTAGACAGAAGTTGGATGAGCATATAGAGAAGTGTCCTGAAGCAGATCTGTCCTTTATCTAAGATTTACTATCTCTCTCTCACTTTCTTTTTCTTTCTCTCCCTCCGTTGTTTGTTTTTCAAGTAAAAGATTTCTGGGCCTTTGGCAATGACAGGTATATGTGGAGGTGTTGCGAACTGGTAACCTTTACTCCCTCCAGACTTGTCCATGCATGTTATAATTAAACTTTTCCAAGATAAGAAAGTGAAGCCCCTCTGTTTCGTTCTTTTTACTTTGGAGGTATCAGTTAGTCTTATTGTGTTATTTTATTTTCATTCCTTTGGCGCAGCCATCCAACAGTATTTCTTTAATAATATTTTTTAAGATCCTGTTCAGTTACTTCTGAAAGCAAAATGAATGGGTTTATTTTTTCCTTCTGCTGTGACTCTCCCCTTTTTTGTCCCCTTGGTGGAACTAGGGGGAAACGATAACACAACCACATAAATTCAGAGCTGGCTGCTTAAATCCTCCAGAACTGTTCTAAAACAATATTGCCTCAAACCTTTAGGCCAGGTGCCCTTAACTTAACAATACAAACCTAAAGCTGTTAGGTAAGGTTTCAAATTCGAATCACTCACCAGTTTAAGAGTTCGTTTGGTGAAAGTACTTTTTGCCCAGGCAGCAATATCCCTTCATAATTTAAAATAAACAGACCTGGGGCACGTCAGACCAGACACAGATTACATAGTCAAACAAGTGCCTTAGCCCCTGTCCGTGGCTATCAAAACAGCCATTAGCATTTCCGTGGCTGGTAATCGCTGGTGTTGAGAAAACAGGGGGAAGCCCTCTCAGCTGGCTTCCCACACATTGCTACAAAGTGGGCTTAAGCATGCCTGCCACTCATGTTGTGCATGTGATGCGCATGAGAAGCTTGTGCACATTACGCACTCATGGACGACACACGCTGGTCTGCATGCACACACACACACACACAATTATGGTGTGTGTAACAAAACGCACACACACAAAAATCCACATGGAAACACTTACCGGTGGACGTTCACACACTCACACAAGCTGTGTCACCGGATTCCATGCCCTCAAGCTAATGGCAGACATGGCGGGTTCCCAGGGGCAAATCATGCTAGGCAGTTAGAAACCAGTAAGAAAACAATTAAGTCATCAGCCTTAGCTTTGTGAAAGAGGAAAGGGAAATTGCCAGTAAAAAAAGGGGGGGAAATAGGATTAAAGCCAGAACAATAGAACTTTCTAAGATGTCGAATTAGTCTTTTGTAGATTCGTCATGAGGACAAGTGACTACAATCTGAGAATGGCTCTTACATGCCCCTGGATATGAACCTTATGTTTTCCTTTTTAAAAAGCTAGGATATTTTCTCCAGTAGCCTAAGCTAAAATTGTAACAGTCTCAACAATATCTCAAAATACCACTAAAAATTGCCAGCCAAAGCAACATGCTGCATCACAGACAACAGCGTCAGATTTGCAGTGGTTCTGTATAAATTTAAGAGCTGCAAATTTCCAACTTTAACACCTCTCCCTAATTCAATCAGTTACCACTCTACAACCCTGAGGCAAAAATGATCCACATTGTGCTCTGTGTATAAGGGACTCCTTGAGAGAATTGTGGAATTCAAGAAGTTTCCTTGAGCCCCCATCAGGAGGAAATTTGAACACTCAAACTGCAGATAAGAGTAAATAACGACCTTACAACGATGAGCTACTGATGTTTGTGGGCCTGTCCTACAAAATTCACTACATTAAATTTGATGTGAAGGGAATTAAGCACACCAATGGTGTATTTATTTCAATTAGTAGTATTCTGTGGCCAACCTTGTAACAGTGGAGGAGGACTGCTGTCAGGACATGTCAGCTAACATGCGCTACAACATGCGCTCTGTTGATAAGAAGATGCAGATAACTTGAATAACTCAAATAGCAGGTATGCAGCCCCTGCAGGCGCACAAAACACAGAACAATATATATTGGTCTAGTATTAAAGGTGCTTATACAGTACTGTAGGACGTTGACCTTCCCAATTAACCTTACCGATTCTTTATTGATCCAAAACAATCAATTTGAAAATTGTGGAGCAGCCGGAAATACTAAAGCAGAAACACTTTCCCTTCAGCAAAATGATAGTGTGCCTTATGGACACAATCTGATCACAATTCTACATCCTTTCCTTTTCAAAAGAAAGCAGATCCATGACCTTTTTTTTTATCGTGGACTGTAGGGAGTGTATTATGCCCTGTCCACACGAAAACGCAAAAAAGAAACAGGGTGGATAAATTCGAAAACGCACTTCTTGTGAATCCGTCTGGACAGGGAAACCGGAGATTTTGGAAAACGATGATGTCATCGCCACCATCGCCACCATGGCCACACCCCTCGAGCAGCCTTCCACCTCTTATATCTCGCGAAACGTCTCATAACAACATCAACAACAATGGCGGACTACATGCTTGCGTTACTACTGGAGAAGATATTGAGCCTATTATGGTTACTAGGGCAAAATCTATTTTTTCCTTGAGTTTGGTTTCTTCTAAAGCTGATTTGTAAACAGCGCACAAGCTTCATGCGCATGCGCCACCTCTTCCTCTCCGTTTTTGGTGAATTTCTGAAACTGAAACAGCGCCGCCTATAGACCTGGGATATGAAGTAGCGTTTTCAGTCGTGTAAAGATGGATCAGTCTGGACGCGGATATTTTTGAAACCGTGCCAGCGAAAACGGATAGGAAAAAGATCGTTTTCGTACGTGTGGACGAGGCCTTAGTGTCTGTTAAGCTATGAGCTGTAGGTCTTTTCTTGAAGCCATTCCTAATAATCATTAGGAAGGTCAACAGTGAAATACACAATTGTTCCTTTTGTGGGCTAGCACTTGAAGAGTGACTGAAAAGCAGGTGTTAAAACACACACTGTCACACACACTAAAAGTACACACGTTCAGGTCGGCCTGCTTTCGCCCACCACTTACTCTTTGAACTGCTAACTGTTAATTACTTCAACAGTTGAAAGGCTCAGAGCAGCTGTGATTGATTGTGCTGCGGTGCTTTGTGTGTCTTTTAATTTATTTCCTTGTTTCCACAGAGCAGAGTCAAGGAAAGGCTAGGCCTGCTATCTTGTGATCAGGTTGTCAGCTACAGAAGATGTTCACATGAAAATAATTTAACAACAGTGCCTCGGCTCAGCAGCATCGGGGTTTGTTTCCTGCGCAGCCTGAGGAGCATTGTAGTTGTTTAGTTTGTGATCCCTTTTCCTGCACTGTGCAGTGCTGCTCCTTGCAGATTGTTGTAGTTCCTTTCCAATTAGTGTGTATAGCAGTGAATTTTTACACACATCTTACTCAACCACTTGTCTTTCATAGCTCCTTGTGAAATTTAGACCCAAATGAACAATTTAGCAGTAGCTAGTCAGGCCCCTGTAGCCGGTGTAGACGGAGCTAGTATAGCTCCTGTGACTGGGTGACAGTATGAAGGAAGCGTAGTCCTACACGCCAGCCCATGGCTCACCACCACCACCTTTAAGCTTCAAATTTAGACTCCAGCAACCAAAGTGGGAAACACTGAATCTTACCTAAAACTGCTGGTTAAGGCTAAGGCTAAATAGGGTAATGACTCCTTCTGTTTTACTATGTTTTACTCTGTAGTTTTCCGTAGACCTCTGCCCAATCTGACCGTAGTCGCATGTCTGCATTTCATTGGTGGTTATCTAGGTGGTGTCCAGCTAACACAGTAGCCTGTAAGAAATGATTGTGATGTCTGTTCATTTGTAATGAGAACCTTTTAAAATATTCTGCCCTTGTAGCTGTCAACTTACTAATAAATTTAATGAAGAATTCACAAATTTAAGTACCTAATATGAGTACACTATGTGTGATTCTGTTATTAAATAACGTATTGGAATCTGGTTAATTATTTATGCCAGTCACTGGCGTCTTTATTTGCCTTTATTACCAGAGATTACCCTGCGTATGGAAGCTTCTAGGATTGGAGTTATAATCTGAGTTCTGTGCAGGTCTCTAATTACGTAATGTCACGATGGAGACCAATAAATAATAACTTAATGTGTGTGCCAAAGTCATGACACGCACATAAAATACAGCGCTGCTCGTGGTTTTGTAACAGAGGTAGAGATTCAATGGAGACAACAGCTGTTTAAGTATTCTGCTGCCCCACGTGATGTCAGTGTTTATTTTCAAAGCTGAGATCAGATCGGAAGAGCTGGCTGGAGACGTTGGCAGTTAATGCCTGATGTGTTCACAGGTAGTAAAAGCTGGCCACTTGCCATCGGATTGCTCAGGACCGACACTAATGCAAGGTCTGAACAGGGCCTGATAAAAATAAAGACTGACTTATTTTAAGACAAAAACATCAACTAATACTTATTACCTGTTGGGTACACTGCATTTACATCTGTGAATGTTATAATATTCAGTGTTTTAATTGTGTTGCTTAAGCTATGTTCTCTTTTTAGCTGTAGTAGCATGTGCTGCGGTTGAGTTGGTAGCATGTGGTGTATTACATCATGGGGTATAGGATTGTGTTTTTCATCTCATTTAGATCAATATGATATTAAGATAATAATAAGATTAATAACCATAGTTTTGGTATAACTTAATAAATTACCAGCTGAGTCTGGATTTTAGTACTGTTCCTTGTTTCCTGTCATTTTCCTCCCAGCTTTATCCTCCAGAACAGAGAAGACCACCTGCAAATGTTCATTTCCATACTGCTTTTAAGCTTTTTTTGTCTTTGTACTTTGAACCATGTTTTTCTATCTTTTTTATGTCTTCCCTTCTCCTGTCAGCAGTGGGATTAACATGTTGCCGTGGTCACCTTTTTATCCTTATCGGTTCCTTTTTAATTGTTATAGTCTGGATTGAAGTCTTTTAGAAGGCAAACTTCTTCCGCAGAAGTGACTGAAGTTGAGTGTCTTAAAGCCTTCATTTACCCAGAATTTATATCATTTAGTGCAACATCAGGTGTTTGTTTTTACTGCAGTAGTGCATTATTTTTCCATCTTCCTACCTTTCCTGTTTACCTTGTGTTAATCCACTATTTCATGAGCCCATATTCTTCTCAGAAGCAGGATACATTGTTTTGTCTGCAGCTTTTCCACAGGGTGTGTGTAAGCTTGATGCAAAGCTTTCCAATTTGTGTGTCTAGCTTTTCATGAGCGCATTGTTTTGTGTGTGTGTGTGTGTGTGCATGAGACAGAGTCTACAGTGAGTCAAGGGAAATGGTTGAGCCATCTGTCCTCACCGCAGTGGAACTGATGAAGCTGTCAGATCAGCTCCATGTGAATCTGCCCCTCTCATCATAACCTCTATGTCACTAATTACAAACTGTGTGTATAAATAAGGCAACTGCCTTTTCCTGTGCTTTTGACACCCAGAGTTTATTACGCAATAGCAGCATAATGTGAGATGAAGTGAAATTCGAATGAAGTGTTTGTTTCTGAGTTAGAGCAATGTTCATGTAACGGAGAGTTCACAATGAATTTCAAAGGCAAGTACGTACTTTCATGATTACTTCATGAAAACTTTAAGTTCAGTATCAAAGTAACTTTAACTTTAACTCGTAATGAATGCCCCAATATGTGTGTGTGTATGCACGTGTGTGTTGACAGGTAACTGCGTCACAGATGGTGACATCACAGCAGGTGGCTGTTCTCCCAAGCTGGTAACATGGCACGGGAGGCGGTGTCAATGAGGGAACGGTGACAGCAACATCGCCACGGGAGACTGTAGCGATGTCGCCCCTAAGACGATCCAGAGATGCTAAGTTTTGTAGTCGGCTCATCTAGGAGCTTTGGAGTCTTTTGGATTTGCTGAAGAGCCTTAGATTACGTCTTTGGTTCCCCTAAAGTGAGTTTGTACTCACAGATGGCAGAATCCTATTCCAAGAAACTAAGAAGCAAAGTACAAAGATGCTCAAGCAAAGACAGTCCCCACATTATACACGACGCAACCAGCCCACCAACATTTGTCAAGCTAGTTGTGGAAGTGAAAGAGTTAGCTGCAGCACAGACAATATTTCTGTCTTTGATTGTTTTTTTCTCTCTACATTTCAGATATGACCTCAGTTCCATGTTTGTGTGTGTGTCCAGCAGAGTGTTTGGCAAATGGATCCTGCCTGCCTGCCTGTGTGTGTGTGTTTTTGTGCGTCCTGGTGTGTGGGCCAGTGGGAACCTGAGTGTGTGATGGACTCCAAGGTCATTTCTCCTCCTCATGACCTCACTCTTTTCTCAGCCCCCCCTTCGCCCCCCTCCCCACTACCTGCACACAATATCACTTCCTCCTCAGGCAACAAAAGGACTATTTTCATCGACAATGATCTTCCTCTGACAGAGACACAGAGAGACATGAAGTCAAGCCTCTTCAGCAGTACCTCACACAGACGGCCAACTTTGGCAAGGTTCATTAGCTCACACAGACACACTTTCCCATGCATGTAAACATCCACAAACATCAGGAAATAAGTGGTGGGAGACCATGTCAAAAATAGATCAGGCTTTGAAAAATGGACTCAAGGCTTTTTGATCCCTTGATCCAAATTATGGGAGGCAGTTTGTGCTTGAAAAGTGTTATATATACATATATACACCAGTTACAAGCAGTCTGGACACACTTGTAAATTATTCTAAGTGCAGTAACTTAGACCTTTTGCCATTTAATAGACATTACTGAAAGAAAAAAACAAACACTTATAGCTTGGAAAGTGTGCAATGACATCAATGCTGATCGCCTTTAAACTTATTTCACTGACAATACATTTATTATTGCACTCAAGCTGGACTCATCATTTCTACAATCACCTAAAAAACAAAATTCCATTCACTGGTTATTTAACATATTTATTGCAGCAGTCTTTGCATAAATGTGGTGGGCCCTGCTGGCATCATTTTTTGGAAAAGCAAGTTTGCTTTTTTATATTCTGTGCATTACATAAACAGACTAATTCATTTTTATGCTTGTAGGCTGCAGAGAGGGATTCTATTTTAGCTTATAATTTGTGGTTTTGAGTTGTTATTGGCTTTAGGTTTGGTACATCTAAAACCAATGTGACAATGTGAAAGGATTTCATTGTATTTCAGATTTCCCACGCAAATATTGTTATGTCAAACCTTTTAATCTCTACATAATGAGGTAAACTACATAGAAACACAGTGACTTTAAGAAGTATTCAGACCCGTTACGATTTTATGTGCTGTTTTAAAATGTACAACTATGAGCTTAAAACATAAGGGATGAGAGTTTTTATCAAAAGTCTAAAATCTCAGACCCTTCATTCAGTAAAAAGGAAGAAGACTGGAACCATGAGGACCTTGACTGAGTAACTGAGCATGGAGGTATCTACTGCACTACTGGCTACAAATGATTGCAGCAGAAACTTGCTTTAGAACTACTCCACTGGGAACTGATTAAGCTCCAAGAAAGATTTGTCAGGCCAGTCAAACTTCTCTGAGTGGGTTTTTGTGCAGTGGTGGACAGAAGAGTAACAGCAACGTAGTCATAGAAGTCATCTGAGCGCTGCAGAGTTGAATTTAAAATAAAAATGTCCCTGACTGCTTGTGTGTCTATTTTTTGTAATTTTGTCTCTGCATAACTTGAAAAATTCTCCATAATGACCAGACTTGTATTCTCATGAGAAGTCCGTCTGGCTATGCCAGGCTACTATGACATATTAAAGCATCAATCGCACATCATTTGAGAGACAAAACATCTAGTATTCTTGTCGAATAGTTTAACGTGAGCCAATAGACATAACAACGTCAAGAAAGCCAAACACCTGATCGGTATCTGGTGATGTGCCCAAGACAAGACATGAACAATGTGATGACTGTTGTTGTTGTTACTCTGGGTGTTGGATGTGCCTGTCCTCCTTGCTGGCAGTTACGTGGCTCACTGTTTGCTGAGGTGTGCTATTTTAGCTTAACCTGGGCCTTCAAGCAATGACATGCTGAGGCAAAAGTTGATGCTTAACTTGAATATATATTTAAAATAGTTTAGCTAGTCCAATGAACTTAAATCCTTTCTGCAGGCCTGATGACCCACATTGCAGCTATCAGAACCCACTACGGTGCACTTGGAGGCCATAAAGCTTTGTTGTTGCTCATGTAAACACATTCATTTCTGTTTCATTTTAAAGTGATCTGTCAACTTTAAGTGAAACATGAGGGTTAAAGTTAACAGTAGACCTGAGAGGCCTCAGAATGTTTCTTTGTCTTTTCATGAATGATAACTTAGAAACAAAAACAAAGCATACTAATAAAAAGACTATCATTCGAACTGGAAGGTGGCTGACTTGTCTTAGGTCTAGGAGGAGGAGAGGTGAAGGAAGAGAGGTGTCCACGGTCCCAGTATTCGCTTCTCTGCATGTGGTTCAGAGAACAGGAAATGCACGACTGGGCGTTGCTGCTCAGTGTAGGGATGGACGTAGCATTTGTATTCTTTTTCCCAGGAGCAGCTATATTTATGGCTATTGTTTTGGACAGGGAGCTCCCCCTTGTCTCTTTGTGTGGTGTCCAGTGAGTGTGTGTTTGTGTGTGTGTGTGTGTGTGTGTGTGGGCTGCTGTCTGCTGCTGGCCAGCTGGCCAAAGTCCAGTAATGAAAATAACATGTTGACCAAAGGATGACCGCTAGAAGATGACAACGGCAACTTTCTTTCTCTACCTTTTGTTTACTTGTGAGTAAGGCTGTGAGATTCCCAGCGTAACTCATTGAATGCAGTCATAAACAGGCGCAGACAGGCAACACAACAATGGGTGGGAAGATGCATGCAGGACATTGCACGTGTGTGCCTGCATGTGTCTTTGTGTCTCTGTATTTATCCTGGAACACTGTAGAATTGTTTCTTCTCAGTATTACAAGCAGACAGGAATACTAAGAAGTTACTATACAATTACATTTCTGGAATATTTGTAACTTTTCTCAAGTATGAGGCAAATTTATTTATACTATATGTATGCTCCAATCATTTGTTCATCTTCTATAACCAGTTGTCCAGTCAGAACCTTCTTGCATCAGTGCCAGCCACCTCGCCACTGTGCAGCCCGTACGCTACATTCTACTTTTAAATTAAAAATTTGCCCACTGTTTTAAAAGCAAATAAGCACTACCCCTTAAGTATGTAGTCCTCGAGTGAAGCACCCTGGTGGCTAGTTCCCCGCAAGGAGTCCCCAGAACTGTTTAGTCTAAAAGCACCTTATGTGAATCAGTATTCTCGCAGGAGCCAATGTAAGTGAAAGCAGCCTGAAGTGGATCTAGGGCTGTGATAATAAATGCGGTCTTAGCAACAGAAAAGCTACCTAAGCCACCGTTTTACTTTTGTGGAGATTCAAAGCGGAGAGGGGCAAAGAGCAAAAATAGACATGAAAATAGGAAGAGACGTAGTAGAGAGGAAGGAAGTTATATTGGCATACAAAGGAGGAAAGCGATGCAGGGAATTAATAAGCTAATGAGGAAGAATAAAGAGAGGTGAACGAAAGAGAGAAAGAGCTGCCGAAATACAATATATTTATATCTATATGAGAGGTAAAAATATAGAAAGAAGGCAGAGGGACTAGGGTTGGTGAACAGTCAGACATGACCAGATGGACTGCAAGAGCCTGTCCTTTGACCTGGTGGAGTGTGGGGTGGATGAACTGTGTTTTCGGTTATGAGACATGGCAAATACATCTAATAATGTTATACCTGCTACATGAAGAATGGCTCCATATGAACCAACCGAGCACACCTAGCAATAAGACTGGTGTAATTACGAGCTGAACAGAATGGCACTTTCAAGATGTAACACATAATTTGCTTTACTTGGAATTGATAGAATTTTGGAATTGTTAGAGAAGCTGACTTCATAATCCACAAACAGATTAAAGCTTTTTCTACACACACGTAATGCACAAGAACAGCAGGAGTAAAATTAACATCCCCTAACGGTGCAAGTAGCAGGTTATTCATTCATCTTCTGTAACTGCTTATTCCTGTTAAGGGTCGCGGGGTCTGCTGGAGCCTATCCCAGCTGTCATTGGATGAGAGAGGTACACCCTGGACAGGTCTCCAGTCTATCACAGGGCTAACACAGGGAGACAGACAACCATTCACACTCACATGCACACCTACGGCCAATTTAGAATCACCGGTGAACCTAACTAGCATGTCTTTGGACGGTGGGAGGAAGGAAACAAATAAATATAAGAAGCATAAAAAAAAAACGATTAAATAAGAAGACAAAACGTCTAAAAGGTTTGACTGAATGTTATATTCAAAGAGTTGAATAAGACATACGATCTCAACTTTGCTAAGGAGCTGACAAGAAACTTCAAAGAAAAGTAGTGTGTACTGAGAAGTACAACACAAGGAGGAAGCTGGAAAGTTGTTTCTTCCCCTGGAATCACTGCCAAACTAAATTTTTGGACACATTTAAGTGGGAGGTGGATATGGTTCATCTGTGTGTGAAACGACTCAGAGGACTTTGGCAATACAAGTAAATGGCTGACACATTTCTTATGTACATGCAACAACACTAACTGATGAAATTCTGATATTAAACAAATAACTTAACGTGTCAGTCTTGAGTTTTGGAGGTTTGAAGTTACTCAGAAGTGAAATATTTAGAAATATGGCCACTTGTAACATAGACTTCATCTATCTTCGTCATCACATTCACAACAGAAAAGAGAAACTGATCTATTTTCTTTCAGACCCTGACATGTTCCAAACGTAGAGGGAGAGAGAGCAGCTCAGTTTGAACTACACTGAGAGTGATTAAGATGATTGGTGAACAGTTGAGATGTGAAAAGAGTGCAGACAAAAGCATAATGAGCACGCCTACATTAAATATTTTCCCGATAGATGTGTCAACTAAAAAGCCTGAAATGCAAATGCGCAGGCATCCGTGTGCCGAGGTGGCCGCGAGAAAACCTGGCCACCCACCTCGATTGGAGAACACACAGTGAGCCGCTGACGAGATCGGATGCAGATGTGAGCTCCACTGTTAAATGTTATCTCAGGACGCTTCTCTGTTGTGACAGGGGACAGCGTCTGTCTCCTGCAGCTCTGCGAGGATGGGGCATACCTCAGTGCCAGGAGTAGGTGTGCACGCTCACCAGAGAGGACAAACAGAGTTGACGTGACCAGAAAGCACTTGTTCATTTTCATCTAGCACATCTGACGGGTTAATTGTTCCTGAGGAGGTTGCTCTGGGTTCATGACAACAAGGGTTTATTAGAGGAAACAACAGCTGCTGATGTAGCAGTGAGCTAGCACAGAGTTGAAGCACTGGGAAAAGTGTGTGTGTGTGTGTATCCTGATCAGTCTTCCTCCTTAGACACTAGATTGATCCCCCGTCACACGGACTGACGATCTGCTCCTTTTCCTTTACCCTCAGATCCCTCCGTCTTGCGTCATCCATCAGCCCTCTCTCACTCTCCCCTCTTTGACTCATTCACACAATTTCTCCTGTCTTCCATCTTCCTCCCTTTGTTTTTGCTTTGCTATTTTTTCCCCCTTATAACCTGGATCCTATCTCTGTCTTTTCATGTCCCACATCACCTAAAAAACGTTGACACTGTTTAAATGGTCAAATATCCTATATTTATGTATCCAGCTTCTGTGCTTTAATCGTGCTTGATTTACAGCTTCACTTTGCCAGCAGTCTCCCCTCTGGTAGCTCTTTATACCGACTTGCCTGCCTGTAAATTTGCAGATGCTGTGTCATTTCTGCAAACAATCATATCTGTCGCTCTTGGCAGTTATTTCCAATTGATGTGTTGTTTGTGTATGATGTATGATCTTTTCCACTTTAATTTAATCTCCTTTTTCACATTCTCTCTCTCTCTGTCTCAACTTTGGTGGTTGCAGGAAAGAAAAATCCGCTGTCAACACAGGCAGCCAATAGCTGAACGTAATGCCATTCATTGCAAGTAAGGGTGTTCCTTCTGATTTTATCTTGTCATTTTCTAAAATCACATAGTTTATTGTGAATTACAGTGTGGAGCAACAGCTGGAGCGTGTAATGCAGTTGCTCTGACACCTACTGATTTGTATTTCCAACAAAGCTCTTAAGACTTGGCCTTAACCAAAGCTGACAGTCAATGATTGGGAGAAGTCCAGTCCAGTGCTATCCAAATGCAACGGTTTGCTAAGTATCAAATCAAATCAAATCAGCTTTATTGGCACCCGCATCTCTCACAGAAAATTCTCCCCTGTCAGCCTCCTTCAAACTCTCTGCTTCGATGTTGTCTCTCTTTTCCGTGCTGCAGTGATGTCTGTGAAAGTAGCTGCTGTTCAAGGTTTATTAACTTCAACTCCGACATGAGCCACTCAGTTCCAGTGGCTATAGTTTGAAGCGCACAATGACACTCAGCACAGATGACTTGCCGCCGAGTAGCGTTTTAGAGGCAGACGTATAAAACAAATACAGCACAGGAGTGCACGGGTATAAAAGCTTTCACTGGTGCAGCCTCCTTCAGAGCTGGCTCCGCTAGGCACATTATGGGAGTGTAAATCAAGCCTCTATGTGCAAATAAACACAAACATCATTTGGGGCCTTGTAGAATATTCCAACTGTCAATACTAACTGAACTCCATGTGGCTCCTTATACATCAACATAACCGATAATTGCTGATACATTATATAATGACACAATCACAGTGTACTAATATTAAATACTTTAATTTGTTAATTCTCGTTTAGATTCAATCCTTGTTTATCGCCTCAGTCACTGGTGTCTTTATTTGCTTAGTCACTTGTAATCAGATTCTGCAGGACAGACGTTAATGTAAGGTCATCAAACCGTCTACCATTGCCTGCACAGGTTGGCAGCACTTTCACTCTCTGAAAGCTGATTGCAAGGGTCAAACACGCCAAGTGGGCAGTGCCAACCGGTTGAGGAATTATGCATTTTCACAGGAATGGCTGGATCTGGCCCCTCACAGCCTAAATCACACCAAGTCATCTCCCGTTGTGGCAGGAACTGGTACATCAACTGGTATATTTAGATCAGCGAAAGTTGGATGAGATACAGTGGATTCAACTTCAGCAAGCATGTGTGTGATTGACAGCAGCAGATGGTGGTTTGAAGCGAGTGATCCCCTGCAGAGATGAATGCAGGATCACCAGTGAAGCCCCCCACCCCCTCCCCAGTCGGTAGCACTTGACGCTGTTTGTAATGATGGCTAATGCTAATAATGTGAAGCTGAAAGCGTGCGACATTGCCACTGCATTGCTGATTAGGCTTTGCCACGTTTTAGCTTATCCCACGATTAGACTGTGAGAACATCATCGCAAGGAAGAACATTTGGGGTGTCACATTCTCACGTTAAGTCGCATTCAACAGTGTTGAGCTTTTCTTTGCTTGATCAGTACTTGTTTCACTAAATGTCGCATGTGTGAGACGATACAATTAAAGCTAACTGCCAAGTTGTTTTATCCTTGAAGTTTAAAGTATATAATCAAAGTATCTAAAAATGAGTAATACAACCTTTTGGGGAATAATTCTTGTTTCCAAACCATTTAAGACATTATATGTGCGTTCACTGACATCATTCCTAGTGTCAAGTACTTCAGAGGTTTTAGTTTATTTAAGCATGTACCATATAAACTAGGGTTTCCAGCAATTAACTACTTTATATAAGCCATTTAACTATAGGTTTATTTATTCCAGTGCAGTGTATACAAGCTATATGTTACTTAGCTTTAACAATCCTTAATGTGAATTAGACCTTAACTCATTGAGACTTTACACATCAGTCATAGCAAGGGAATTTTTTTTCTGTCAATGTTTTTATAAATCCAGAATCTAAATGTGTTTAATTATTAATATTTTTCTCTCTACAACCAGCACATTACTTATCTGTCCACATAAGCCATCAAAATTATCCCATAGAAGTTAAGACAGTGACTTAAAACTACAAATACACCATGTGTGAAACTGCTTTATTTTCTGAGTTCATGTCTTCTCCCTTTGCAGTGCAGACCGATTACCCTGGCTCGGTGCAGCTACTGTGCAGGAGGCATTGTTATCAGGATACCCTGTTATAGCGTTGATGAGAGAGCCCTTCTTAACAACTAATTTAGCACCTGGTGAATGTGCCGGCTAGGGCTTTATCTGCTAGAGGCTGTGGGAATTAGGGGTGAAGGACGTTCCCCAGAGACACAGCAAGTAATCTGTGACAAGAGAGGTGGCTGAAGAGTAAGCAGAATATCTGATTCTGGGCTATGAAACATGAAGACACACAAGTTGTCAAAAATGTGTGGAACACAAAGACACAAACAGTTCAGGAATCATCTTCTTAATGCAGCGGTGAGACGTCAAGAGAAAAACTGCAATATCATTTACTGCTTGATGACACCGTCATTATCAGGCATGATGGTACAGGAGAGAGTGAGAGACAGGGACAGCTGTCCAGCACCTGGCATGCTGTTACTCCCTAGCAAGGGGCTACCTCAGGTCATAGAAAAGAACCCAAAACAAAACAAAACAGCAACAAAAAAAAGTCACTCCAGATGCTGAAAATGTATTTGCAATAGCACTGGCAGGCATTCAGGGAGCCTAGAGACTTGACTCACTAATTAGATAACTTTCTGTTTGTGTTTACTAATGAGAAATGACCAAATCTGCATTTTAACTTTGAGTGTTAATAGGCCACATTTGCTTTAAGGCATTAGGCATTTTTCAACATTATGGCTTTTTAGGGTCAAGATAATTTTAGGGTTGTAATGTGCAAGCATGCATTCAAATTCTGACTTTGCATAGCAGCGTGCATGGTGTCTAATGTTTAATTTAAAGTTCGGGAATCATTTGTGTGCACACTGTGTGTTTGAGCGCAATGGTGTGACAGCGCTAAACAGCTTGGCCTCGCCCAGGAGGTGTCATAAGGCCAGCCCGCTCGCCCAAATCAGGCTCGTAAACTTAAAGGGCTGCGGTCACGCCACTCATCCTGCTCAATACAGCTGTCAGTCGCAGCGGTCCTACTGCAAAAAAGGCCAAATGGAGCGAAGAATGTGTGTGAGTAAGATGAGAGGAGGGTGCTATAAGGTCTTTTGCAGAACACTGACTAATCAAATTCCAGCGCCAAGCACTGGGACTTGGGACTTGGGTTCTAAATTTGTCAGGGGTGGCTGGGGACCTCAGAGGACCCAAGGGAAAGGAATGATGAGTGCAAAGTGGGAGTGCATGACAAAAGAATATGTGATGGGCAGAGTAATTGATTAGTCAATAGCTTCCAATCTGGGATCTGGAGTTCCTTTCTTAAGGTCTGGAAACCTGTCACGAAGGGTTTGCACGTCATCACTTGGTTTTGACAGGTTGTTATTTATTCTCCTAATAAATTCTCTTCAAGTCTATCATTCCGAAGCTGTCTGCCATTTTATAAAATCTAACAGATGTTAAGAGATGACAATAAAGTATTTATTTTATCAAGAGGTGCCTTAAGAAGGTATGCACCGAACACATTTAGTCTGTTTTTATGCTACTGATGTAAAACAAGGAGTGACTTTTTGGTGGTCACAAGTGACAGACAGCAGGAAGGAGTGTGTTCATTGGCATTTACAACAAACTTTCCAACGTACCCATCCCTCAAGGCTTTTATACGAGAGGCCACATGAGCACCTTTGAAGTTCTGCAAACACGTGAATCAATTTACTGTCCCGAACATCAGCATCTTTGGCTAACAGCTCTCCGGAGAATTATTTTATACAAATCTTCAGTTTCCCTTCCTTTTCCAATTAACTATTTTTTTTACAAGGCCGGGATGAGCCCGGGGGTTCAGAGGGGTTTACGTTTGGAGCAAGGGTCAGTTAAGTTTAGTTGCGCCCTGGAGAGGGAGCGAGTGTTTCACCAGAGAGTCTGACAAGAGAAGTCACCTCCTGCAGAACCAGCTAGCTCCATATTGAATGTGGATTAGGGCGGGCCTGTTCACTCCCATTGTCAGGATGAAAGAATGGATTGTCTTTCATGTCTTGAAGTTGGCTGCCCTCTGGGTCTCCTCGTATCAGCGCTGCTGATCTGACTCCTGCTGCAGGGAGGGACTTTGAAAATTAAAATGCTTTTGCTGATATGATAATCAAGAGAGCTCAGATCTGTTCAAGCAAAGGTTTTGGATCGCATCTTCATTGTGTTCTTTAATTGATCAAAATAAATACTTAAGTAATATGTGTTTATGAAGGGTAACACCCGTCCTCTTCAAGAATCTCTACAAGTCCAGTTGCACTTGTTCCAGCCTTTATTGATCAAAAAAACACAGATTTTCAGGCTAAAGGTCTTCTGTATATTTTCATCATCATTTAACTCAACCCCTTCTCTCTACTTGTGCCTGTGCACCTCACTCTGCAGGCTCTCATTATCCAGTCTTTCCCTGGACCGATGCTTCCCAGACAGACCAGGATCGCATATCTTCTTTAAAATGTTTCTTCATTTAACTTAACCTGCAAGAATTCCCAAATGTGTTGAGGGAGGGTGGTTGCATACTGGGACAATTTTGTGTGGTCAATGCAAAGCTGCCAAAATGATTTTCAATTTCTTTCCTGTGATTGTCTCAGTGCTTTGGGGACTTGCATTGTATTGTGTGTTTTTTTCTTTCCACAAACTCCACCCATCTGGGCCTCGAGACAGATTAAAACAAACAACCGTCAGACATCATTTGGCCAAAGTTTGCTCCCAGGTCTTTTTATATATGTTCTTTTCTCCACCTTTCAATTCTGTGTCACCCACCAATTAATCTTAGCTTGCTATTTTGTTGAGGTGTAAAGGAAGCTGTGCAGACAAAATAATATCACATTTTACACACAGGTTTTACTTGTGTAATATACATTTTATCAACTGTGGCCATACTGGTGGAACCATGGGTATGAAGTAATCAGTTCAATCTTAAGTCCAATCTGAAGTTTCTAAACAACTATGGACTAAATGTTGGTCCACACATTTAGTTAACGATCAGGATGGGTTTTGACTTTTGACAACCACCACCAGCAGGTCAAAGTAGCCTTGCTATACTCTATGCTTAGTGGTAACCATAACTAGCAATTACTGACATGCTGCACCATTACTGTGAGAATTAGCATGCTGCTGATGTTAGCATTTATTTCAAGTGAAGTGCAGCCTCCCAGATGAAAGCCACACTTGCTACCAAACATGTGCAGCATTTGTGCACAGTGACCCACGACCTTATGACAGTGGTGCTAATACCTGACCAGTCTGTTTCAAAGCAATCACTTTAACTAACGATACGATCAGTGACAGATAGTGACGGCAGAGAGACCACAGAGTAAATGATTACTGTTCATCATCTGAAATCGGTGAGCAGTAGATGTCATTTGAAATCAGTTAAAAGAGCTCAGTACACATGTGTAGATTTTGTCATCTGTCCATGCCAAAACAGCCTGTGTGGACCTCCCAAGATTTATGACACACCGATAAACATGTGTGGGCAAGTCAGTTTATGCGGACACCCAATACACCACACAGTACAGACTGCATGTCTGCAGACCATGTCCGTTTCGGACTCCATAAACAGTTTGTGTTTCTCTCATAACTTTGAGGATTTAATCTGATTGAAAAGCCACTTTTTGATTTCGACACACACATCTACTTGTAGACAATATGCTAACTCTGAAGCAAGCGCCGTTAATACAGTGGTTATTAAAAGGGGGAAAATGTATACAAGATTGTAGAAGACTTGGGTTGCATGTACTGTCCTTCTGTGTAGCTGTTTGCAACGGTTTGCATTATTAAAAATTATTGTAAAACTGAAAGTGAATTTGAAACAAATTGTCAGGGTGTTTTCGTTAGTGGTGCATGCTTTTATAGCACATTGGGTGGATTTGTCAGATTGCCGCATAATTTAGCATTTCGGGCTCTCTAAAAGGTGAAGGGCCATGGATAGGTGTTAAACTTCCAAACAGACAAATGGGTTTGGGGCCTGGCAGCACAACTGAGGGCGATACGTAGGTCAACACAGTGACGCTGGGGTGTTCTCAACACGCAAACCCCACTGTGAAGGGGCTTTCTCCAGAAGACAAGGCCTCCATACATGGCAGGCAGGGCCTCCTGCTGTTAGCTGAGGGACCTAGGGGAGGCTACTGTTTCTGCCACTGTCAGTGAGATGGATGAGGGGGGAAACACAGGAAGAGGGAGAGTCTTTTTAGGCACGGTGACATCTTAGACTGTGTTTGACACATGAACACAACATCATGCACACCCTCAACTTCACTTGATCTCTCACAATGAACATATGGTGTCCCCAAACACTTAAACACATATGCAAATGACATCAGATTACTGCTGACTAAAATGACCAAATTAGATTGTCATGCCCTCACAGGGGAATACAGAGAGCTTCGGATGCACAAGGCAGGGTACACATATGTGAAGACACACGTGCGCAGGACAAAGGTTGGAATTCAGCGTGAAAGGGCAAAGGATGAAGCTATACTGTGTCACTGACAGGGAGGGTGATGGATATGATGGATCAATCACCCTCTCAATTTAATCAGGACATCACTCACCAAACCCTATGGGATGGAGGCTTATAGTAAAGTGGAAGGGAAGGAAGAGGAGGAGGCAGGCAGCTAGAAGCTCTTTATAACCACATTTAACCCCTGATGAGCACTGGGTCATAAATCAAAGCACTGGGCTAAGTGATAGAACTGAACTGATGTTAGCATTTGACAAAGAGGACAGTAAGTCCCCACGCTGTTATGGAAATGAAAAGGAATTAAAGTTTTCTAGGTATGTGGACAAATGTTGACCCGAAGATGGAGCTAAAAGAAAATGATCGCCAAAGCTGTCTGACTAAAAGTGTCTGTGCAAGATTTTACAGCAACCCGTTGAGCAGCTTTTGAAAAGGGTGGGTGGCTTGATGACAGACCAACAAAACAGACACTAATTCTCTTCAACCCTTTTTTTAATAAACAAAATGTTTTATACAGCGCATTGTTCAGTAGAGGTGGCACAGTGGTCTAGTGATTAGTAGTCATTAGTGTAATGCTGAAGAATTTGAAAATCTGTTTTTTCTCTGGGTGGTCTGGCTGAAGTATCAAACAGTCTCAATATATGCTATGAGCACAACCATTGTTGATAATAAAGTTGTTTCTGGCTTGTTAAAGAAGTAAGCACTTGTTCAACTGCATTACTAACTTTGTTTCCAGGGTTAGTATGCTCAGGCCTACGACAGCATCCACAGTCAGTCCACGATTCCAGTACCCTTTTCAACAACCCAAGCCTGACTGTAAAATTAGTCTTATCCCATATTCCATGCCTTTCTCAAGAAGAGTACTCATGAAATCTGATCTTTTTAACAGCAGATAACACACACACGGCTACCTGTCCCTGTCAGCTCTTTTCCTCCACACACTGAAACTGCCACACTTGTCCAAATCATTGACACTGAACTGTGAAATCTACACAGGTATGAGTGGGTCTACATTAAGTCAGCAAATACCATTGTTTTTCTGGCAGTTGTGGCATTTAAGAAACTTGGGTTCTAGTCCTTTCTAATCTTTTAGGCTGAATTAAAGGCAAATATGAGGTAACGGTTCATCGTTACGTCTTTTGTTTTATTCATATTGTTGCAGGTGGTTTACCTGAACGTAACCTTGGTGCAAACACAGGCCCCATCCACACGTACCAAAATGATCTTTTCCCCCTCCGTTTTCCCTGGCATCGTTTCAAGAATATTTGTGTACACACGGATCCATCTCAACACGACTCAAAACACAACTTCATATTCCAGGCCTATAGGTGGCGCTGTTACAGTTTCAGAAATTCACCAAAAACGGAGAGGAAGAGGCAGAGTGGTGGATGTAAGATGTTGCTTATGTGGTTGTCCATCAGCCTTTTTTGCTCAGCGTGGTGGCACAGGAGCATGATATTTTGCCCTAGTAACCCTAATGGGCTCAACATCTTCTCCAGCAGGAACATGAGCATGTAGTCCACCATTGTTGTTGATGTTGTTGGAAGGGTGCTCCGGGGTTGTGGCGATGATATCATCGAAACGCACGTATACATTTTCGCTGTCCACACAAACACTCAAGGGCTGCGTTTGCGATTTTTATTCACCCTGAGACCAGAAAGTGTGTTTTAAGGCAATGCGTTTACAGGATTCATTTGGACGATCGGCCAAAACGATGCAAAACATCTGCGTTTAAACCAAAAAGCGTCTCCGTGTGGATGGTCCCACATACTATAGACAATCAGGGTGGAGGCCCACCTTCCTCAAGGCTATTCTTCTTCTGTAACTGCTTGTCCTAAGAGGGTTTACGGGGGGTGCTGGAGCGTATCCCAGCTGTCATTAGGTGAGAGGCGGGGTGCACCCTGGACAGGTCTCCAGTCTATCACAGGGCTAACACAGAGAAACAGACAACCATTCACACTCACATGCATGCCTACAGCCAATTTTGAATCACCAATGAAACTAATCAGCATGTCTTTGGGCGGTGGGAGGAAGCTGGAGTACACGAAGAGAGCCCATGCAGACACAGGGAGAACATGCAAACTCCACACAGAAAGGCCCAGTCGGGGCCTGTTGATTTAGAACTCGGAACCTTCTTGCTGTGAGGCATCAGTGCTAACCAACTTGCCACTCTGCCACCCTCCTCAAGGCCAGTATATTTAATTTAAATTCTATTTATATAGTGCTAGCAACAATACAGAATCCAAGAAAATCTAACCTTCAACAGGAAGAAACCCTGAGCAAACCCAAGCTCACATGGAGGGACCCATCTGCTTGAGGCCAGCCAGGAGACAAAAAGAGAGAGAGGAGAGAGGATGAGGAGAGAGGAACATGAACTTACTTCTGTCATACATACACCTGACTAAAATATAGGTGTAGAAATTATTAATTATTATTGATTTGGCACTCTTAATGCTTAATGGATATATGGAGTGTTCATAAATTCAAAGATATAGCGATAAACAAGAGCGGTCACTGTTAGTGACAATATTCCGTTACAGATGAATATTACAGGTCTGTTGGATAATTATGCATTCGGGTATGAATACCTGACAATAACGACTGGGCAGGTGAGAATGGGTAATATAAAGTAACTAATTATTAACCATTTTGTTATTAGCCCAAGTAAGGATGTCAAAATGAGCCCAATGTTTATTAAAAGTAAAAAGTTCACCATACGGCGAGAACAACTGAAATGCTGGGAAAGAACAAGGCGCAGGACTCCAGAGTTAAGGCATTAAAACAGGAATTTAAAAAACAATGATAAAAAAGAACTGGCGTCTGGAGTTCCAAAAGACACAAGGGTTTGTTAGAAGCTAGCTGGCGACGACTGGAGCTTGGACTGCACCTGCAGCGGAGAAGGAAAGGCAAACAAATCAGAACCAGCTCAGAACGCAGACAGACAGACCGTTAATGGCCGGTTCATAGGTCGCTACCACAGAGGTAAACTGAAGAAGTGGTGATGAGTGGGAGAGCTGAAGGTCCTAAGTAGTGTTCCAGGCTTGATTGGATGATGAGAAGCAGGTGAGTCAGCAGCCCAGCCCCAGCGTACGCCCAGCAGCAGCTCCAATCAGCACACGGCGAGGAAGAAAGGAAACAGACAGACACAAAAATGCAGGCCCACAGAGGATGACAAGCTGACAGTATGGATGTCAACAAAATACCTCTTCTTCTTGCTGTCAGCAGCTGGCCATCTTTTTCTAATATTCATACAGTATTTGGAACATGCTCATGTGTGCACAGCCCCCACTGTAATATGGTTAGAAATATGCAGAAGTTGGGGCGCTCATCTGGTTGAGCAGGTTAAAACAACACAGTTCACTGTGAAAAGAGGTCAGCACATGCATCCCCTCCAGAACCATATCTAATCTGATATGTGCGGAGCAACACAAGATGTATATTGCTGCTGTTGTCAGAGCTTTTTACGTAAATTCGACATAGAGCTGAGACTGGCACCAATCTGACACAGCTTGAGGGACACATCACCTCACTCACACTGATGTACTTGTTGTGCTTAAGATTATAGGAACTAATGAAGGGAGACTAAAGTCAGTGTTTAGTGCTTTCATCTCGGTATGAATGTTCTCCCCATGCCATTCAATCATGATGAAGTGTTTCCTGAACAGAAGCCAGAAAATCCACATCTGAGATGTGAAGCTGTTCCGGCCTGAGTAGATAGAAATCTCTCCTGCATATTTGCACCGCGCTGATTAAACTGAGTCATGGCGTATTCAGACACAGCAAACCAGTGAGCTTCCTTTGAGTAATGTTTGCGTAATGCTAAGACGATGAGTGCTGCCGAGCGAGGAAATGGGTTTATGAACATGAAAGCCGTCCCCTAGTTGTGCATGCTTCCCAAGAAAAGTGCTTTGAGTGATAGCTGAACGTTAAATAAGACCTTGGGTCTTTCCTTTTTGCTGGTTCTTGAGCTTTCACACACTGGCAACTCGGTGCTCACAGCGTCACTGTGACTGTTTCGTCAGGAAACAGCCATTGTTACAGTGGGGAACAGTGGCGAGTGTGAATTGTGAACTGTATGTGTTTGGCGGCAGGAGCAGGAGGAGGAGGTGGGTGCAGCCTTGTGATGGATGTGTCTCTCTTCCTGTTTGTAGTTTCTCAGGAGTGCTCATTTTCCCATGCAGGGAATGGTGCACACACACTTGCTGCGAAGCACACAGTGGGAGAAAGTCAGGCCCGAGAACAAGGAGTAGAGGGAGATGAAAGAGTTGCAGGAGTAAATCACATTCCCCTCGGACTAAGAGATATACGCCAGGGGGGCGGGATAGTCTGTTAAGTCAAACTCTTCATTCCCTCCTGTATTGGCATTAAACTGTAGCCTGTGGCACATACTCATGGTGTGTCATCATATTTTTGGCTTTTGTTATCAATTGAGCAAACATGTATCTTTTGCTATGCAGCCATTCCCAGGTTTTAATTTCTGCTCATAATTGCCCCTACACCCAATTTACTCATTTCAGTTCTGGATGACAGAAAAAGGACGGGACCTCCAGGGTGCTGCGCCAAGACAAGAGGAGAAGCAGACCGTTTGTCTCAGATGAAGACAGAGACAAGAGCTTGACTGGATCAGCTTCCAGTACTTCAAACCTGACCCCTGACCTTTCCATTTGGCCCGTCAGAATCACCTGTCCTCCTCTCTCTCTTTTTGACCGCCCCCCTCAAGTAAGATGACCCACCGCACTGACCACCGCTTGTCGCATATATGTGGTGGTGACAGCCAAGCTCCCTCTGAGTCTTTTGTCGCAGAGGTCATCTCTGAAGCTCATTTAACATTTAATTGCATCTCTTGGGAAGAAGGAGACGTGCAAGTCACATGCAAGGTCTGCACCGACTGTGACACAAACAAATCGTCTGGAGGAAGACATTAGGCATATGGTAGTCGTACTGAATAGAGAGCTTTTTTCAGGGTTGGTGAGTTTGAATTGAGTGAAAGACTGGGATTGCTGTTCCTGAGTGATGGTCAGTCAAAGGATGGACATCTGGCCAGTGAGAGTATACTTTGGAGTATATCAACATTTGTCATTCCAGCCTTAACAGATCGATATTGAAATTCTTACATAGCATAATTATAAAGCTTTTATTACATTTGCAGCTATTTCAGTGACAGTTTCAGTTTTCTGTAAAAAGGAGTTCCCACCAGACAGGTGGAAAACAATAGCTTTTCCGAAAAAGAAGACTAAGTTTGATTCACATCTTGGGCAAGAATGGCACTATAATGTAATTTCTTTCCTGATCACAGCAGAGTAAGAGATTATCATCACAGCTGTTCCTTCCATCTGCAGCAGCTTGTTTATTGATCAAATTATTTTTTTGCACACCATGCGCCTGCTGCTGTTTCTGTTATGTATGTGGGCAGATCAGGTCTAAGTACCCACAGGTTCATTGGGGTTAGTTTTGGCTGTACTTGGTTCTCCTCAGATCGAGTTCAGATCTCTGTTTTGAGACCTAAGCCACATGTTTTCCATGTGTAATGTCAGAGGACCAGAGACCCGGTGGAGACCTTAAGACACAAATACACAGAACATGACACACAGCTAGTTTAACACAAAGGAGTCCACAGACTGAGTAACCCTAACCCTAACCCCAACTACAAGTAGTTTATCAAAAATGAATCAATGCCCTGGTCTTTCCCTAAACTTCACGAACATGCTTTGCGCTGCCTCTGAACATTATCCGGCAAATGTTATTTTTTTTCAAAATAACTGAGAAAATAGTTTAGTAATATAAGGCAAGGTCAATATATGTTTGATTTGTGCCCTGGAAAATAGGTCTTTCCTACCAGCTTTCATGTGAATGCACTAAAATTAGAGTGTGTGCACTTTAAGTTCATTGTACAACTATAACTTGAATATATTTTGATAAACAGATCAAATAAGAATAGAATGCCATGTTGTAATTGTTCATGTACAATAAAGTTGAAAAGGCAGACCTTCACAGAGCAAGCACAGCAAAACTATCCAAATATCAAAAGCTATAAAAAGAAACGTATCGACTCTAACATAAAAGTTAAACAACAAGACAGATCACTTTATTGCATGACCCTGTTCTCTTAGGCCCTGTCCACACGTACGAAAACGATCTTTTTTCTATCCGTTTTCGCTGGCAGCGTTTCAAGAATATTCGCGTCCACACAGCGCGAGGTGAAAACGACTGAAAACGCCTAAAAACGCTACTTCATATGCCTGGCCTATAGGTGGCGCTGTTTCCGTTTCAGAAATCCGCCAAAAACGGAAACGGAAGTGACGCAGCATGCACATAAAGCTTTAGCGCTGTTTACAAATCGACTTTAGAAAACCAAACTCAAGGAGACGACAACGATGGCAGTGGTTATAATGTTGCGTATGTGGTTATCCAACAGCCTTTTTTGCTCAGCGTGGTGGCACAAGAGCATGATATTTTGCCCTAGTAACCCTAATAGGCTCAATATCTTCTCCAGCAGGAACACGATCATGTAGTCCGCCATTGTTGTTGATGTTGTTATGAGACGTCTCGCGGGAGGTGGAAAGTTGCTCGAGAGTAGTGGCCATGACGTCATCGTTTTCCAAAAGCTCCGTATTCGCCGTCCACAGCGAGCCACGAGATGTGCGTTTACGGATTTATCCACCCTGGGACCCGTTTTCGAAAAAGTGCGTTTTAGGGCTATGCGTTTACGGGATTCGTCTGGACGATCGGCCAAAACGAATAAAAACATGTGCGTTTACGCCAAAATGCGTTTTCGTGTGGACAGGCCCTTAAAGAGTTCAGGACTTTGCAGCATTTAGTGATTTATGACTCTGGGTTAAAACAGTTTTTAAGTCTGTTTGTCCTTGTTTTGATTGTCGTGTAACATCTGCCTGAAGGCAGCAGTTCAGACAGAGAGGGTCCTGGGTGGGATGGGTCTTTGAAAACGCTGCAGGCTTTATTGAGAGAGAGGGAATTGTGTAGACCTTCCAGGGAGGAGAGAGGACAGCCGATGATCTTCTGGGAGGTGTTGACAGCACTCTGGAGTGTTTTCCTGTCTGTTACTCTCCAGCTGGCAAACCACACACAGATGCGGTACACTGCATGCAAATGCTTTTTGATTCAGATGGTTCTTCCAGAGAGAGAAAGTCTCTGCTGTATTGTGCGGTTTATACCTCTGCATCAATTCGGCGACAGCCCAGACCCTAACACCATAACCTGACATGCACCTCCCCAGAAATGTAACTTCACGTCATGGCGACGCAGACCGCAAGTGCTGTGATTGGTAGTAGTGCATTTCCACTTGAGTATTTCAGGCTGCTTCTCCATCTCTGCAGTTTTTGAGCTGATTGTTTTGGATCAATAAAGATGGAACACATCGAGGAAAGGTATAAACCGTGCTTAACTTTGTAATGATTCAGTGTTTGCTCTCCAGGTCTGGAGGTCTCTACAGTGTGTGAGCGCCTAGGAACTGGCTGTCCAAGTCCCGTTCCACACAATCCCCACTGATACATAACAGCTGAATGTCAGTTTCTTTTTCTTTCTGTAGTATAAGATCAGCTCCTTAGTCCAACATGAGACCCACCACTATTTTTATGTCATATGTGGTGGGGTGCAGTTGTAGATGTAGAAAGTAGGGGGCTCAGCGCATAGCCCTGTGGAATACCAGTGCTGAGAGTAAGCAGGTGTGGAGGCCTACTCCAACCCTCTGTGGGTGAGCTGAAAGGAAGTCCTCAGTCCAAAGGGGGACAGAGTAGGACAGTAACAAAAAAATGTGTCAGTCTACGTCAACCTAACTGTATAATTGCAATTTCAAACAGACAAAGTTTAACCTGATCAGAATGACAATCTATTGGACTTGTTCCAATCCATATCCCAGGGGACATCTCGAGTAGGAGCCAAGTGGACAAGCAAGGATTGCTAATACAATACAACCAACATTTACTCAAAGCAAATGCTTGTAGTTATACAGCATTTAGTGGGCACGTGTAGGAACGCTACACACACACCCGTCGGAATCACTAGAGAATAAAAATACGGCTCTCATGAGTGGGTAATGATTGGTGTGTTTCATGGTGTCATTTGTCTGCAGACTGCCTGCCACTTTCCAGTCCAATGACCTCTACCTCCTCCTCTCCTTTCTTCCATATCCTCAATTTCTTCCCCATCCTAAAATCTCCACCTTCGCCATCCTTCCCTTTTGTCTCCCTCCGCTCTTCACTTCTCACATACCCAGCCCGAGGTGAAAGGACTGCTCTCATTCAGTTTAGTGGAAGGGTTGGGGGGGTGGGGCTGTACTAGGGGTGCTTGCTTTCAGGTTCTCTTCCTCAATGGCTCTTTATGCCAGGACCCTTGGGTCATCAGCATGACAATATGACAATGTGGCAGGGCTTTTTAAAAGAGATCCTGTGTTTGTTAAGTGTTTTTCCCCCTGAAGAGCAACCACGGGCAGGGTCAGGGGACGTGAAAAGTGCCTGTGAAAGAAGAGGGCCAACTTTGATCAAACAATAGGATGGACTTTTTGATTAACTTGAGCCAGGAGAGCTGTGTTGTCTTTCTGTGTGTTATAGATTGTAGTTATGGTAAGTCTAAATTTGGAGGATAATGTAAAAGTCTGTAACATTTTTTATATTTAAGCTGAAATGACTTTAAATGAACCTGTAACTATAGATATTCTAAGAGAGTCTTAGATGTACAGCATAAATCATTTGAAGGGATTTGGTAGTTGAAAAAAAAAAAAGAAGTAATATTTCCCAGATTTATGAACATCTTTTGAGTTTTTGTATATAGTGTGAACAGGAGTTGTAACCCATGAATATCACTGGGATCTGTACAAACTCCCTCTATAGTAACAGCATACACGTTTGGAGCTCCTGTTTCCACTGTTATGATTGTGGATGGATGATGGATTATAGTAGAACATATGTTTCACACAGACTACAAGTTCAATTCCTCAAGCCTAAAGATACTGTCATGTGAAAAACAACAGCCCCAATTCAGCAACAACTCCACAGCCACGAGGACAAAATTAATAACACCGGGTTCTATGAGTAGAAGACACTTGGGGGACTTCTGAAATGCTGTTAATCCCATGTCCATTTCACCAGGCCAAAGTGAGATTTGAAAAAACTTAACTGGCCTATCACAATGACTGATAAGATATCATACAGCGGAAATCACATTAAAAAACGTTACATTTATTTTAGTCATACAAGTAAAAAAAAAAAAAGAAAAAAAAGACCTTTTAAAATTGTGGCAGGACACATGTTAATAACAGATAAAGCCCAGTGTGACACAAACATACACTGGCCAGTGTCTGGAAATACTCAGCAGGATTATGGTTCTCAAATATGATGAGCCCATGGACCATTTGTTAGGACTGCTGCTGAACGTCCTAACCACCTAAACTAAGAAGTCCACGACTTATTTATCATTCCATGATTTTAGTCTCTCTCAAGTGTGCAACACATGTGTCTCTGGTACTTTTTTGTACTTACCATTACATTTCTGTGTGATACTTAATACAAGCCTCTACCATTTCAACCTGCTTTTATTCTTCAGCTTTGGTTAATTTCTCACTGAACTGTTATTAGTTAATTACTTAAGCTTGGTGCAGCAACTATATTCGCTGTATATTTTTCTGTTCTCTAACCGTATTCTTGTATTTTGTTTTTTCCTAAACTATATTTTTGTGTTGTCCTGCCCTACAAAGCACTTTCTTCATTAGACCATGAACTCCTTCTAACTCCTGTAAAAATGTAAGCAGGACATTTCTGATGTTCATAATGTACTGAATCCATCCATTATCCATCCATTAACATTAAGATTTCATTTCTAGAAGCCCCCAAGCACATAAGTGGTGCTTTATCTTCATGATATCATCATGATGTACAGTCCATGGTGTGGGTGGGAACCCACATTCAGGGTCAGTGGGGGAAACATGTTTGATCAAGTGCAGTGGGGTGCATCATCACTAAAGTTATTTTCATTTAAGTGTGTGTAGGGACCTTCTTAGCATCCAGTATTTGGTTTTCTCTGAATATACAATGGTCCCAAAGTGTCAGGGAATTAGGGACGATGTTTCATTGTTGTTGTTTTTTATTGCTCAGATTGCTTTTACAGTGAACTAGACACTGATTGATAATGTTAATAAGAGAGATACTATGTGGCAGAGTTAGTCTTGATATTGGCCAAGACCTCTGCTCCAAGGGAGTAAGAGTGGCCTCTGTGTCACACACATTATACAGATTTAAGTCTGGACTAACAAGTGACTATTAGTGACGTATCTAAATAGTTTCTTCTGAGATCCCCTTTGAAGCAAGACAATGGCTCACCATCCCCCTTCTTCCCAGACTGTGTGATTGCGTCTTCTTCACCTACACCTGAATCACCAGAAGCAAAGGAGAAAAACTCATTTTCACATCTACAGCTGGTTCCCAAGTTCAGCTTCAACACCCGTCACCACCACCCACTTCCATTTACACTGGAACACTCCACACCCCTATGAAACGTTAATTAATCGAAAGGGGGCTTTAGGCTCCTCTACCTTCCTGTTTCCTGATTTAGAAAAATTCAGACTCAAAACCTGATTCCTCTGCCTCAAACAAAGAGAAAGAGATGGTGGGAGGGAGGGCAAAGACGAATGCACAGTTCTTCATCACGCAGGCCATTCTGCATCGGTGTGGATATGGCAGTGACTCATCTGACAAGTGTTATCAGCTAGCAGCAGCTAAAATTATTCATGATCTACAATCAATGATGCACAAGGCACAACACTTTGTGAGCAAATTATTTCTTTCTACTAAAATTAGACTGAGCTGTAATTATTGAAAAAATAAATCTTCTGAAGTTAGGGCACTTTCATTTTAAGCTTGAGTAGTGTGACCTTTTCAAAACTGGTTCACTGGGCTTTTGAGCATGTGTTTTTAAATATAGTAATGCTGGGTTATTTTGAGCGCAGCACTCCAGGGAGAGTTATCACAATGGCCTCATTTTTCCAGAGCGGGAGGCAATCTTTGCATACAAGATTGTGTCATTGTCAGGTTGTGTTTTTTTTTCTGTTTGCTCCCTCTTTCTGTTTGCTGGTCAGTTATCTGATGTTCTTTTCCCTATATATTTACAAGCTTTGAAAGAAGGATCACTTCAGTCGATGCGCGTGAAATAAATGTTTAAAAATGGACACAGGCAAAGTTAAATACAGGTCAAATATGGACAAAATGTCAAAAAGTCAGTGTTGAATTGCTGTCATGTTCAGCTCTCCCTGTTGTTGAATAAGGCAACACATCCCCAACCTATTTATATTGTTTTGTGAGTCTTTGTGGTTGTTATATTCCTAATTATAGCTTTTTTTTTCTCATTTCATTTAATTTTTTATGGATGTTTCATGTATTTTGTTTCATTTTGTTTCATTTTGCAAATGAAGTCAAATTTCCTAAGTCATTTCACGTTTTCATTCAGTTTTCATACAACATCATGAACTGCATTAAATACAGTCTGTCCATTTAGATTACATTATTTCTGATCAGGTTACTTTCCACTGAATCAATGCATTAGCACTTCTCGTGTAGCATCTCACAATATAAAAACAGTGTATAAAACAGTATTAAGAGTGAACATCATCACGTCTGCTGCTCCCCCAGAACTGGCTAATAACTACCTTAAACTTCAGATCCCACTACTACAGGTTGACAGTTCACTCAACCTGTATATATATATATATATATATATATATATATATATATATATATATATATATATATATATATCAGATCAGTATTTCAATTATTGTATACTAGTATGTTTTTTGTTTCTTTTTGGTCACACACATTATTAATTGCACAAAGAACAATGCTTACTTCAAGTGCACAAACCTTCCAATGCGTAATTTATTAATTTGAGAACATTAATTTATTTGTGCAAAAAAGGTTATTTCCCTCCATAAAGCTTGCCAGACTCATTAGAATTTAAATATATTCCATGCTGCACCTTGCCAACCTTGTGATTTGAGACAGAATAAATAAATGTTTATTTAACCAATGGTGATAGTCGAAGACCGACGGAAAATGCCGAAAGCTGCAGTGCATGCTGGGAAACTACAAACTCGACGAACCGCCATCTTTCTTTACAGCGAGTTAGTAGGGCAAATAACAACGAGTTTCAAATGATTATTTCTCCAAAATAGAACCGTTTAAGCAACTGTATTTAACCTTTTATCGTATATAACAAGTAAAGAGAGAAGCGGGAGGGGCGAAATTTCTGATATAATATACATATCAACTGTAACGCACGGCGGTTTGGTGTAGGCGCTCGACAAGTGGAGGTGGTCAACATGGGCCGCTCTCGAAGCCGCAGCTCGTCCCGGTCCAAACACTCCAAAGCCAGCAAGCACAGTAAGAAACGGAGCCGGTCTCGGTCTAAGTCGAGGGACAGGGAGCGGTCCAAGAAGCGGTCTAAGTCCCGGGAATCGAAAAGGAATCGGCGCAGAGAGTCTCGCTCCCGTTCCCGGTCCACCACAGCCTCGTCTCGTAGAGAGCGAGCAGCCTCGCCGCCGGAGCGCATCGACATCTTTGGCAGGACGCTGAGCAAGAGAAATGCTCTGGACGAGAAGCAAAGGAAGGAAGAGGAGGAACGAAAGGCAGAAATGGAAAGGCAAAGGAAAATGTGGGTATATGCAATAAGAGCCTCCGCGAAAGACGTTACATAACGCTGCCCGCATGAAACTGCACGAAGTGCTCAGCTAAATGCTAGGCTAGCTGCAGCCAGTTGTATAGACAACGTTAGCTCTTTGCACTAGCAAGCTACAAGGTAGCCACACAGCATCCCAATGTCGGCCGGCACAGGGCCCTGAGTGCACTGATGATTGTCCCTGTCGTGGCAGACTACTGACCTTTTCAGTTGGATTGCACCTCAGGTTTTAGTTTTTTAATGGATAGGTGCTATCAATATGCACCTGAAGGTGTTGCAATATGTGGTTTTAGAAGTTCCAACATAATATTCACCAAGTGGCCATGAAGTTAAGCTTTCGCTTTGTTGAGAATGTTTTCATCCGTTGTTTTTTAGCGCAGCGTGGTCTGGCTCTGTGGTCTGAAAACAATTGATCAGTTTCCATTGTTGCATCAGTATATTTTGCTGATTAAGCTGTAGAATCAAGCATTTGTTGTACTCTATGCAAAAGTTCACTACACATAACAACTATTTAAGTAAATTATTTTGCGTGATTTTCACAAGAAGTCAATGTATCAAGAGGCCACTTTTAACTTGTAATTCTATTTAATACTATCGCTCACATAAGTTAAGCCAATAGCAAAGAGGTCATGGAGAATATGCGTGACCATATTTTGCCTTCATTGACGTAGATAGTGTTGAGTGTGATTTATCTTTAATAACTTGTGCTTACTGTAAAGGAGTATGCACTTGTATTATTGAAGTTACTTACATGAAACAGACTGTATTTACATAAACTGCTCGCAACTTGTAAATACACTCGAAAGTGAAGTTGCAGTGCTGTTGAAAATCTTTGTTGGGATCTTGTCAGAAACTGATAAGGACAACAAAGTTCACTACAATTACACTTCTCATTTTGATATCAGAGGTCCCCATGATGTATTTTCTTGATTTAATCATACATGTTGATTGTGCTGCTGTGGTAGACCATGTATTTGTTTGGTTTTTGTTTGGGTTTCTGTTTAAATAATTACAACATTTTCAATTTGAAGACTAATTTTTAGTATTACGGCAGCTGTGAATATAAACATTTTGATATGTTTACCTTATTTTAACCACCAAATACATAGATTACACTGACGCGTTGTTGTAGCCAGATGCTAACTGTTCACCAAAACCTCCATTGCTGCAGTAGTGAAGTTGTAAGTCCTGACAGAAGTGAAACAGTCAGTATTCTAGGTCTTAAAACGCTTCAGCAGTTGCCACACATAATGGTTGTGGCTCGTTCATTGTCTGGTGGCAGGTTCTGTCTGTCGGACAGGAAAGCTGCTTTTGTGTAGATAAGTGTTGTGGCCAGAGGCAGACAGACACCTGAGATCGTAGCCTCTGTCCCACATCTGGTGTCCTAGGTGACTCTCCTTTTCTACAGCTTAACAGCCACAGGGCCACTTAACCAGGTGTACAAATATAAATGCAAAGACACAAAGACTAGTCAGATAAGAAGGGACTTGCACATGGGCCGGGTATGGACTCTGGTTTCCCAGTGGCCGTCAGAATGAAACCAGATCCTTGGATGGTGGAGAGTGTGTTCGCAGTTGTGCTAGGAGCGATGTGACAGCACATCTTCCAAGTCTTTTATAGTAAAATGAACGCTTTTGAAGTTCAGAGTGCAGCTGGAAGTGAAAAAATCGCACTTTAAAAAAGCATTTCAAAGGGTAAACAAGTTGACAGGTGACCTCCATCTTCATTAACCTTTCACGCTGTCTTTGAACTGAATGGGTTCTTTCATTCTTACATGTGTAGTAGTAGGCTGGTAAAGGCTAAAATTTCACACATTTGAAATACCTGGGGTGTGAAGCCAGCCTCTGAGCACAACATAAATGGTCTTATCTATGAATAGCTTTGTAAAAAGGTTTTTGCACTTATGTTAGAGTTTAGAGCTGTAACATAAAGCACATAAAGCTTTGGAAGTAGTCATTTCTGATTTCTATGTCTTTGCATTGTCCTCCAGCCGGCAGCAGGAGATTGAGGAGAAGCTGATTGAGGAGGAGACGGCGCGGCGAGTGGAGGAGCTGGTGGCCAAGCGGGTGGAGGAGGAGCTGGAGAAGCGCAAGGACGAGATTGAACGGGAGGTGCTGCGGCGTGTCGAGGAGGCAAAGCGCATCATGGAGCGGCAGCTGCTGGAGGAGCTGGAGAGGCAGCGGCAGGCTGAGCTGGCAGCGCAGAAAGCCAGAGAGGTAACGCTCGGTCGTTTGGAACGAAGCCCCTCTATTCCCTCTACACCTCCCCAACTCCTTACCGCCCTGTCCCCCACCCAGTCACCCATTCTGGCTGGTGCCAGGACATGTGGACCGGTGGAGGTGAAGGGGCCCTTATTCTCTTTTGCTTGTAATGTAACCCAGCCGAGGCACAACACAGGTTTCAGTACTGCAGGAGAGCCAATGCAGAGCCAGGAAGCAGACATCCAGCATGGAAATAATGTGTTAAATAGTAAAAGTGGAGTATTCCCATTCATTACTCTTCACACAACATACAGAAAACATAGAGCAAGAGGGATCACACCAGTTTGAGAGTCTGCTAATCAGCTGTACTCTTCAGAACTGTATCTATAGATGTTTCAGTTGTGTGATAAGAATGTTGAAGACATGTTATTCACTGGAGAGCATGGCTATTAAATTAAAATGGGGAAACAAAATGCATCAAATGGAGTCATGTCTCCTGTTCAGTAGATTGTAGTATTAACTTTTATGTGTACTGATTTCTGATAGGGACGTCCAAGTTTTGCACATAGAAGCTTGATTTTGGTTTATGATATCAGAGCTTTTCAGGAACTGAGTTTTGCCATGGCGGGGTTACAAAAATTTATGGACTTAATTATTTTTTTCCCTGATTCAGTGTCGGTTTTATAAGATGACACTTTTACAGTCCTCTTTGTCTATCACCAGCCAATTTTAAGCTTTTCCGAAATGCCTGACATTCTTTTTGAAAATTTAAAGCATGTTTTTATGTAGTCATTTTAGTCCATTTTTAATTAAAAGCCTGACACTCTACTGGCTTTTATTGAGCAGTTTTCAAAGGAACGTTTGCGGGCTTGCCTAAATTTAGTATTATTATAATTGTTTTTAGAGAATAAAGACAGCTGTCCGACAAACCGCGTGCCAACCTCCCCAGGCATCCTTAAGCTAAAATGGGGTTTGTTTACCCTACAGTGATACAGTATTTTGAATGAGAGGGGCAGTTAAAGCCTACTGACCCTGACCTGCACAGGGAGCAGCCATTGGCTCGGTACTAATAGGGTGAGAAATGCAGTCCAACTGTCCCTTCATTTAGTTACTTACATTTACTTAGTCACTGCTCTCCTGCTTTCTGCTTTGTCGCTACCACTCTGCTCTTTCTAAAGCTCCCATTCTCTATCCCAGACTATGTTTACCCATGGGACTGGTAGAATTAGTAAGACTTGTCTGTAAAACCAGAAGATTATGGCTTGCTTTGACGTATTTAGCTTAATAAAGGTCAAGCCAAGGCAGCAGTCCAGACTTTATTCTAATTGGAGTTTTTGAACTCAGAGGATTTCCTGTCTCTCTTACTCTCAGACTTAAGTCACGTTTGATGTGAAGAACTATTAATTATATTTGTTTAATTCACAGACAGTTTGTCCTGTACAGGTTTTCTGTACCACCCGCTTACCATCTCTCTTAACAATCCTTGTTTTAAGAATCTTCTATTAGATGGCATCTGCTCTGGAATGCATAATGATGGACCACTACATTTCCTGTATGACAAGGTTAACTATCTCTAGTCTAACCTTTATCTCTACATTTTTTCTAATCTAAATTATTTTATGCAGTTAAAGAGATTTTTTTCCCTGGAGAAAGAAATGTGTTGTTCTGTACTCATGACTTGCTTCTTCTATAGGGCTGCTTCTAAGTTTGATGTTGTTTTTTTGTAAATACATTTGTGTTGTTTTTATTTTTCGAAACACAACTCACCACCTTCTTAACTAGCACTTGACCTGAGCTGGCCTGCAGCCTTTCAGCTCATCTGTGACTTGTGTCCTGTACTGTAAGTGTACCGTGGTCGGCTCCTCCTCGAACACGCAGACACCTCTTTGTACTGTATGCTCCTTCACCCTGCTGTCGTCTTGAGTGGGGACTGAGCCACTGTAAAGAAAAAGGAAAAACAAACAAATCAAATGAATGCGAGCTGCAGGCGCAAGCTAAGCAGTACAGAGATCAGAGTTATAAAGAGGAATGCCGCGGGCATGGTATGGCAGAATCCCCCATACCTATCCACCCACCCACCCATCCCAGGAGCACTTCTCTGTCTCTGCAGGGACCACACAGTCCGGACGAGACAGTAAATATTCAACCGTTTAATGCCGAATGCTTTCACCAGTTGTGTAGGTACACAGGCAAGGAAAATGCGTAGGTATACGTGCATTGGTGAGCCAAAACTATTCCCTCCATTATTTGTATCCTTTTCTTCTTGCATATGATGTTAAAAACAGCAACTGTATTTTCTTCTAGACTGTATTATCTGTCATTTCTATACATGTCTTCTATTTATGAGTGTGATGAGTGGGTTCCCCCCCTTTTGAATTTTGTGTTTAGATTTTAATGTCCATCACAATAAAGCAGCCAGTGTCCCAGGTGTGGCTTAGCTTTACGTTTTTCTAGGAGAGTAATAGGAATAGTAAAGAGAGGGCTTTAACATAGCGGGTCCATTTTCCTCCCACAGTTTCTTTATGCTTTTTGCCCCCCTCTGTGTATTTAAAACCAGGCTGACTGCAAGGAATGCCACAGTATGGTCATGTGCGAGAGGATAAACAAACTTTTCTGTGGTGTAATGAGTTGCGTGTGTGTGCTTGCTGGCAGTGACTGTCTGTGTGTGAGACAATTAGAGGGTGAGCATGTGTGTATGTGTCGGTGCTTCGTGGCCGTAGCCTGTTCGTGCGCTAACATGGCATCGTGTCACCCATCTAGGAGGAAGAAAAATCTAAGCGGGAAGAGCTGGAAAAAATCCTGGAGGAGAATAACCGCAAGATTGCCGAGGCTCAGGCCAAACTGGTATGCCCTGCCCTGCAAACAACACCGCTGCTGCTTTATTGTCTTTCATTTCATACGTTATCTTCTTTTAATTTGAACTCTAATGTAAAATATTTTGTTATTCCTTGGTCACTAGCACTAACTATCCCCGTGGACTTTTAATGCTCTCAGAAACCTAGCAGTGCATGTGACATACCACACCACAAGTGGATAGATTAGTTTTTGTATTCCCCCTTTTTCCTTTATAATTGTTCTAATCACATTCAGTGATACAAGATAGCGATCATGACTTCACATAGTTACCATGTCTATGTGCCTTTTAAAAAAATCAGAAATATATATTACTAAGACATCAGTGCTTATCCACAATATGACCAAATGACTTAATAGTGTTCTTTAAGGAGACCATTTCTATTGAGTGTTTCTGAATTGACGGTTATAATAAAGCAGTATACATTTCATTCAAGCTTGTACAAGTTGAGGCTGTAATAAATGCTTGAAGAGAGACGCAGGAACCGTAGATTCTGCTAGAAGTTAAAGATGGATGAAGCAAGTGTGAATGCCAATAGTTTGTGGGCACAAGGCTCAGATAACATTATCCTTCTCTGACCTCGTTGTTCCAACTGTTGTCTGACAGGCTGAAGAGCAGTTGCGTATTGTGGAAGAGCAGAGAAAGATCCATGAGGAGCGCATGAAGCTTGAGCAGGACCGTCAAAAGCAGCAGAAGGAGGAACAGAAAATCATCCTTGGCAAGGGCAAATCCAGGCCCAAACTCTCCTTCTCCCTTAAGGCCACCGAATGAGATGCTCCCTCTTCATCTACATGTCACGCCCAGCCTTCATCCCCACCCGGCTCTCCTCATCGTTCAGCCCCACTCCTCCGCTATGGAACGCTCGCTTCGTTTTGGAAGTGCTGACGGAAGGCAGAGGAAAGGGGCTTAACCCAGTGAGTGAACTTTCTCATCCTTGTGAAGGCCAACGTTGTCCCTCCTGGTCTTGAAGAGGAAGCGGCTCTCACCCTTGAAGGATCTGACTGCTCCCTCCGTCCTTCCTCGGCCCGCCACACAAATGACTCGTTTGTTTTTGTTTGTTCTCTGTTGGTTTTTTTTCTTGATTTTACTTTCATTTTTAGGGAAATTGAACTTTGATGTAGAATGCTATAACCTGTCCCTCCCCCTGTAAGTCTTAACTCTTGTGTAACAATGAGCAGCTATGCGTTTGCGCCCTTCATCACAGCCAGCAAACGACAACAGAAAGACAGTCCTGATAGAGACAAAGTACCCTTACTGTAAAACCTAGTGCAAATTGGGAGTTGGCTTGTGGTTTTCCTTTTTTCCTTTTTTTTAAAGTAAGACCCTTAAATTGGCTGACACAGTGGTAACAAATCACAGTACAGCATTTGAAAGCACAGTTTAACTTCCCGTCCAGTTGACAGGTTTGTGTCTTCCACCTCCCTTACTTCCTTTGCCCATATGCTGTTCTCACCATAGAAATCTACAACTTCTTTTTTCCCTGCTTCGGCTCTATCTGCCATGTGTATACTTGTTCTAAATGACATAACAGCATGTTGTCTTGAGAGGAAACATGAAGCTCATGTTTGATTTAAAGTTGCTACAGTGCAGGTGAAGTTGACCCCGACTCAAAAGCTACCACTGATTGAACCACAAACCAACAGGATACGTGTCGTTTCTAAGATAAGGGGGCCTGTGGGTAATGGAGGAGACAGGGCTTTTCCTTTATGATGTAATGTAATTAGCCTTGCTGTGACATGCTGACTCCCACTATCTCTTCCCCTGAGTTCAGATTGCATTATGAAAATGATTCATGGTAACAAAACTAAAAGTCGCGGCAATGGTGAATACTTGAGCTTTGTTTTATCAGACTCTGTGAATAGTACAAAAACTCCCAACATTCAGGCCGTGTTCTGTTATGTTCTAGTAAATTATCTGGGCAAGATGCCTCAATTGGTAAGTCTTGATTTGTAGAGGATGCACAAGTTCAGGTAAGAAAAGGTTTGAGGTTAGAGCGAATGTGTGCGAGTGTGTTTGTGTGTGAATGGTTGTGACTGACGGACTGACCTCAGGTGGGTATAATGACTTCTTACTGTAGGATCTTGATTTGTCATACAACTTTTCCCCAACTGTCAAGGGTCTGAACAGATTAATAAATCCATTGAATGCCTACGATGACATCTGTTGCTCTTTATTCACTCCCTGTAATTACGGTGCATAATTTGGTGGCACTAGCAGTTTGGGACTAATACAGACGCTGGCATGTGAAGTCTGTGGTGACCGAGTTCACTGCACACAAACCATGAGTTCAGCAATGCTTTAATATATTAAGCACACTCAAGTTTGAGCATTTGGATATTGACATTTTGGTTTGGCACACAAAAAGCTGGCTAATAAAGTTGGTTATAAATATCAACTAAATTAACATTTAGGCACAGATGAAGATTCATGTCTTCATCTGTGCACCCATGTGTCTCATAACTGATCTGTCCCAAAGTTAAAATGCAGTACCCAAGTATTTCATTAAAGTTGCATTAAGACCACAGTCTTACTCTTTGGGCTTTTAGACTGCAGCTGGACCATTCTCAGTGTCCACATTTTGTAGTATTAATTACAGCACTGCACAGACTGTGGGTTGATCAAGTAGATCCTCTATTGCTTCTTTGCAGAGTGCTAACCTGCTCTTGCCAGCTGACATTCACATGTGTGCTCAGAGTTTGGTTCCAGACTTGCATCTCATCCCCATCTGTAAATTCAAAGCCATTAAGACCTGATCTGTTACCAGACTATTCTATCATCGTTTCCATGTAATTGTCTTGACAGGTCATTATCTGTCAGGAGTAGTAGCATTGCATAATGGGGTCTCTTGGGATTTTATTCTCTGCTAGTACCTCCAATCTGTATGTGGAGAAATAATTAGCAAAGTGCAGCTTGTGGATAAGTTACCAAGTCCCAGTTGCTTGCTGTAACATTCTTACAACTCCATTGTAACAGCTTAGATTAGCAAGTCATAGGATATGCCACACAGGTAGCACTGTGTTCTTCATGGTAACAGTCATAAGAGTTTACTCCAAGGGAAGCTCCAAGTGTCTTCTGCATATTACTTTATAAAGTATAATATGCAACATTATCTTTTGACTTAACCCAAATCCCATTTTGCCTATAAAATCTGTCACAGATGTCCCAACCATGTGATATAGACACTAAATGAGGAGGTCCCATCTGAAATTTCTCGAGAAGTGATGTCCAGTGAGAAACGTATAAATAGCCTAAATAAATAAATAATACTCCACAACTTTAAACTACTTCAGATATGATCACTTGACAGTCTTAAAATTATAACGGAGGCCTACTGATGAAGCCACCATGGACAGAATTTAAAAGGTCAAGAAGGTGCTTCCTCCTTCCCTTTTCTAGTCTGTGAGCCACGGATGTGTTGTGCGATTCTTGAAACTCTCAGATTAAGTTAGCAATGATTTTTCTCTGCAACTGCTTGTATGGGGACCAGAGAAGGTCCTGGCATTGTTTGGAGGATGAAGGCACACATTACAGACAAACCATGTCATGTCCATTCCAATGGAGGCATGGTCTGAAGGGCAAACATTTAAAAAGTAGTTGGGCAATCTGCTATTGCACCCCTGCTTGATTGTACAATCTGGCAAAAGTCCAAGGTAGGATAACGACTTGTTCTTGTTTTCTAATGCCTTTTAAAAATATATAATTATTGTTCTGACATGATAAAAATTGAGTGTTTGAAAGTTGATTATACCTAGCCTTAGATTTTAGAAGTTTGTCTCAGCGATTTTAACAGAAGATTAATTCATTAATTATTTATTTATTTTGTTCAATAGTCTTGATAAATGTGTGTAGTAAAGTTAAAAACTTAACTAGCTAAAGTAAGGTTTTTATCTGTATTTTGTCTGCAGCTCCACTGATTTAGTTGTTTTGTTTCTTGTTAAAGGAAACAAGCATAAATCTCTTCATAAATTCCCCAACATTTGCGATCCGCGTGTGAAGCGTTGTACTTTTAGACTGTAGCCACAGACTGACACCCGTGAGATGTTAGGGCGAAGAGAAGCTGGACTCCTCTCCGCCCCCGGGGACACCGAACCGCCGAACCCGGAGTGCGGCGGCCCGCATCAGTGCGCTCCATCACGGCCTCTGTTCTCCTCTGCGTCCGTTGCTGCCAGCCTCATTAGACTGTGCAGGCATCAGAGGAGCCCATACTGAGGTGACATTATGGCACAGAGGAATTTAAGTAAGCTAACACAAAGACGAAAACACCATTGTTTGCCCCCAGTTTCAAACAGAAATAGCATAGGATCGTCTGTTGAATAAAATTTAAACTTTTTTTTTTAATTGTTTAGACAAATTATGGAAGTAGACTATTAGTTTATTTAAGATGTCAAATAATTTAGGATATATCTATTGATGTCTTTTTAGCGCAAATTAAGATAATATTATTGTCATTGTCCGACAGAAAATGCAAAACAAAAACAACAATGCAATACAGTTACCTTGTAAGCAAGTCGAAACTTCATAGGTCTATCTTTTGACATCAAACTAGTCTGAATTTAGTGAACGAGAAATTAAATCCACTTTTCTTGTTCGAGAAACAAAGTCCTGTTCAATTGGTTTTCCTGTTTGCAGTGACAAACTAAAAGATTCACAATGAAGTGTGTGTGAGTGTGTTAGAGAGGCAGAGACTGTCTCTGTCACAAGCAGGCTGTAAGCTCAGACGGATAGAAACCTCTTATGAGTAAGAACGTTTAGTTTTGCAGGCATTCAGTCCCTTCCAGACTTGTGCTATTTTATATAGCCCACACTAAATACATATAAAATAGTTATAAATATTTATTTATCTTATTTTTTTAATTTTATTTTTACTTATGATTGTGACACTGATTTATTTTGGAGACCAAGTGTATGTCTTCATAAAACTTTATTGATCAACGTCTTCCAAACGTATAACTGATATATATAAATAAAAAAAAGGTTATTATGTGTCTGAAAACTGCATGAATCAAGGTTTATAATTCTATATCATAGACTACAGAAATAGAATGTGAATATTTAGGATTTTTTTTTTCCCTCTCCACACCCTAAATCACATATTCAGACAAAGTTCCGACGGGGCTCTTAGTCCTTGTTAATCGAATAGCCGGCTGGCATTTGATTATTTTTTTTAACGTTGTTTCAATTGGATTAATGAAAGACGCCGTGCAATAAACATCCAGCCGGTGAAAGAAAGCTACCGTGCCCCTTTCTGTTTATTCCAGTAGGAAAAGAGGAGTGAGATCGGACTCCTCAATTATCTGCATGGTGTTATGTCAGCCTGGTCATCAGCTAAACACACGACCGCAATCCACAGCGGCCGTCTTTTACAAAGGGTGAAGGAGAAATGGGAATGAGCCGTGATCGAATTAAGTCGTTAAAAAGTGTCAAAACTTCCCACCTATAGCTCCAGCTCCAGCTTGGAGGGCAGTGATCCGGCCTCCGCGGCTGGCCGAGGTGTGTGTCTGCGTGTGCTCATCAAATTAGAGGCTGTTTACTAAAAGTCGGTGTTTGCAGAAAGAGTGACTCTGGGTCGCTTGCGTTCATGAAATATTATGCTGAAATAATGTTTTCTCGGCTAATTGGGCTGTACAGATCAATGCAAAGCCTCGGGAAGTTTGTAACGACCTTTTAACCACGTTATACGCTAGACTGCGGGGACAAAATCCTGTTACAAAAAAATAAAACGCTATTCTAAACGCCGTTTTAAGCTAAAACTTGACTTCTTTGAAGTGTGAATGTCCATTTAAACCAGCCTTTTAGATAACAACGAGTTTTAAAAATTACATTTTTAAAATTGTATTTATTATTTTTAATTCGGCTAAAACAACTGTGTTTTAATTTTTGTTTTGTTTTATTTTATTTTATTTTATTTTTGGATGTTTAATGAAACTGCTTTGTGACTCCTCTCCGTTGTCCCTTGTGCGGGATTTCCGCTAGTGGGCGCTCGTGCCCTTCGGAAGAACTTGAACCGTGCCACAGCGCTCAGCTCCGGCAACTCTGTGGCTCTATATACGGTTCTGCGAGCCGTGTGGGAAGTAATATTTTCTCTTTGTTTTCAATATGAGGATTCCGCAATGATTCTTTGAAGACTGGAATGCTTTTTAAGGAAAAATGAACCGCGTCTGCTGTGCTAAGGTAACCCTGCTAGTGTCTTATCATTGGGGACAGAGAGTTATCACACGGGGAATGTGTTTAACTCCAGTGACATTCACACAATCATTTCATTTTAATATAGTATAATTTTTCAAAAAGGCACAACTGACATTTACTGACACTATTGTCTTATTTGCTATTTGCACCTGTCTGCTCTCAAATTCAACTGTAATTTCTACTTGTCCCTACTGAACCAGTTGCCCTTCTTGACTGACAGCAGAGCTCCCATTGACTTCCCCGCCGAGGGACCAATCAGCGGCGTCGGGGGCGGGGCATGTGCAAAACCAGCTCCACCAAATATTCTCAGTCGCGGTCCCTTGCAGTTACTTTCTATCCAGGCTTCGGAGCTGCCGCTGAGGTCTCATCCTCCCTGCGTCTGTAGGGTTTTTTTCTGCTAGGGGACAGATCGGCAGGATTGAACCGCAGCACTTTTTTATTGTATGTTGAGGGACCTCTAGAATGAGAACTTCCATTCCAGCTCTTTTGATTTCTTTCATTCTCACATTTGATCATTTTCTTCATTTTGACCATCCGACCTCATTGTTTCGCCCTCATTTTTCAGCTGCTGTCAACCCACAGTTTGTTGCTCACTGCCACCAGCACGAACTGAGAGGGAAATAGCCTATGTCACCATTCCACCACCAGCCATCACTGTCCTTTTCTCTGCTGCTCTGGATGTTGGCGTGCATTGCTGGACTATAACGCAGAGGGATTTATTTTTGTCCAGCAGCGGACACCACCACTTTTTTTCTCTCTGAGGGATGTATTTCAGCAGATTGAAGTCTTGCGCTCCGAACAGAGGAGAATAATAACGCCCTGTCAACTATAGCCTATTGTCGTGCGCCTTTGGTTTTTGGAGCAGGTCCTTCACTTGGAGATGGTGGTCTGTGCGCATTGCCACTGGATATAAGGTGAAGAATTTCCAATCAGCACATTCTGGAGCTGTTGTCGTCTGATTTGTTTTTTTGTGTGGACATACACTTTTGGTCATTTTGAGACGGATTGTGCACGCAGACCGGAGGCGCGCAGGCTAACCATGGGGGACTCGATGTGGAGATATTATTTTGGAGTTTTGTTTATTGCCTTCAAAGTGGACTTGTGCCGGGCGCTCATTCTGGAGTCCATCTACTGGAACACAACAAACAGCAAGTAAGTGGAGCGCAAGCGGCGCTGATTAGTGGCCCTCGTTGCGCAGCACGCTCTCCCGTCTGGAGACGATTTTAAGCCCGGGTCCGTTGAAAAATCCAGCAATTTAATTCTTGCGTCTCCGCCGACCGTATCACATACGCTGTGCGTAAAATACTTCAAAATATACATACAAAAATGCAATTAAGCATACACGGACAGAACAAAAAAAATAATCTCAGAACAGCGCGATGTAAGATAAAAGACGGAGAATTTATCCTCCGCTGTTATTCCCTTATGACACCGCCTATCATTTTCCGCGGCGATACAATCGCGTCTGAAAAGTCTGTTTTTTGTCAAAGTAAACACAGCATGCTTGATCACCTCTGTGCTTTCCACAGAACATTAACGGTTCGTAAAAATCCCCAATCACTCCCTGCTCGCACCGCCGCTTCACCCCCCAACACCTTTTAACTGAGTTTGGGATCGCGTAACTGAGTAGAAAAGTGTCGGGGTAAACCACACGATAGATTGGAGAACGACAAAGTCATCTTCCAAATAAAGGCGCCTATATTATAGCTGCTCAGCTGTCGGGTTTACTGTTTACTTATCGCCGTGCTGGAATATTAATGCGCTGTGCACTGTGAGGGCCCGCTCGGCCGTGCGTTATGAGGAATCAGCTCCGTGGCTCAGGAGTTTGTGTAGGCTGTGCATTTATGAGCATATTGCTCTGGATTTAGTAATGTGGCTTGTGTTGTCTATGCACTAGAGATCAGGTGTGTTTTACTGGTAATCGTACGCTCTGCTTCCTGGGACTAATAATTAAATTCCAGTTATATGTAACTGTAACAGGTACAAATCAATCAGCGTGTCAAAGGTTTGAATCAGCAGTAATCCTATTACTTTATAAGGCCCGTGTATACCCTTTATTTTGTGTTTTTCCGGGATCATATAGCCTATTTTGCGTCCTTTCTATCGCGCGTGTTGAAGATAATGAGAAATAATCAGAAACTGTGGCGAAATTAATCCAGCTTGTGCTCGACACGACGAGGCGGAGGCTACGTGGAGCTGGTGGGACGCTCCCCCGGGCCTCGGATGCTCTGTTGCCGTTTGTGTGGGGAGGGGGAAATTAAATAATTCACTTCACGAGGATTTTTGGAGTTATTTATGCAGGAAATATAGTTAGGAAGATGAAAACTTTTAATAGAAACCGCTGCTCTGGGACTATTTGCAGCTGACTCTTGCGCCTGTTTTGCGCTTTAACATACACTTAGTGGAGGTGGTTATGAATGTATGTCCATGCGTTCTTGTTTGGTTTTAAAACATAAGCTGTGACCTCCATTGGGTGATTGTTACGAAATAAGGTGAACAAAAAGGCATTAGAAGACCCCGATTCTCGCTTTCCTGCCTTTGTTTCCACCAGCAAGACTCTACTACGCAATTCTCCTGGCCAAGAAGGGCGGTTAGACTCTTTTTCTGCAAATAAAAAAGGTGTCTTTCATCTCTTCTACACCCCTGGTTTCAGCCCGGCGGGTGGCGCCCGTCTTTGTGGCCGTTTCGTCACGGCCAAACTCCCAACTCCTCAATAATTCAGCAAGGCCCCAGTGCAGCCAGAAATGCCCACCACCTCCCTCCGTGAAATGCACACAGTGGAGACGTTATGATGGGCTAACAGGTGTCAGTTGTTGCAGGTTCCCGTGCAGAATCTAGAGAATTGCTGAAAATGAACGTTAACTCGTGGCTGTGCGTAATCGTGCGCGCCGCGTCTGTGTGTCTGTCGTCCAGTAGGATTTGCTGTGCAGTCTGTTGGGACTGAGCTCTTCGTTTTTGAATTCGGCAGCCCTGGCCTTCTAGTTTCCTGACTGCGTGGCCGTATATGCCCTAAACGTGTTTGTATCCAGGCAGCGACGCAACAAATCACCTAATTTTTAGATTGTAAGGAAAGCTTTATAAATATATATATAGTTTAAATGACTAGAGGTTAAGTTTAAACTTTGGATATATAATCTGCATTAAGCCCTAATGAAGTTCGTATCACTGCTGAAAATGTGATGATTGCGAGATATACACACTTGATACATTCGTATATTTCAACGTGTAATGTCGTGTTTTTGCCTTTTCACATATTCATATATGCACTTTCCTACTATTTTAAAACTGCAAACCTTGACACGTTACTTCAACATTTTGTAAAGAATGAAAACCCCACAAACACACAAAACTAGAGCGCGCATTTAGGCGGATTGGCGCCTCTGTGTGCGTTCTCGCTCTGTTGCTCTGTCTGGGACGGAGTTCAGGGGCGAAAGACGGGCACCCTCTCTTTTGTGAGACTTTGAAAGACACCAGAGAACGTTTGGATTTGTAGAAATAAAATCCAAACACCACCTGCAGAATGTCTGACTTAAGTTTGAATCTCTCTTTTTGATTTTCTGTTGCTCATGCATTCAATGCTGCTGTCTCTCTACATAACCTCCTATACGAGTGGCCGTGAAATAAAAGATTCCCAAAATTCCATGATCCCTTTAGCAGCTTGTTGAGACTCGTCATGCCTGCTTGTCCGTAACACATTCATATCTTGGTCAGCAGTATGTTGAGCAGACCAAGATGTCCCTGCCTCTGCCTCTCTCTTTTAGTTTGCGTTAGTCATCCTCTTTGACTATTCAAGGAAGGATGAATGTTAGACATGTGAATGCTCCGAGCCAGTCTAATGCCTTTGTGTGTGTATGTGTAGGCTTGGGGAGAGGATGAAGAAACAACTATCTCCCCCTCTCTCCCTCTCTCTCCTTCTCTTTCACTGCATGTGTACCAAAGTGTGTGTGCGCACGTTTCAGTAAAATAAAATCCCTCCACAGGGCCCACGGCCGTGTCAATTAAACCTCATTGGTATTTGTGTTTTACTACTTTACTGCCCTTACGCATGAGCCCCCTAAGAAAAAAACGAAAACATGAGAATGACCCCACCACTACCTCCTCCTCGGCTCCCAAATCTCCTCCGCCACACAGACACAGCACATAGCATCACACACACCTCCTTCGTCTGGTAATCCATTTTGTAGTTGGGAGAGAGAAACAAAAGGGAGGCCTGCTTTACATGGTTTATGTAAAAAGAGTGCTCCCTCTCCTCCACTGCAGTTCATTAAGAGATTACATAGAAGCCCCAAAGGCCCTTTGTGACCGGGCAGGGACGGGGGCACCTCTGTGGGTCCTTTTGTGAATGTGGAAGGACGGAGGGAGTGTGTGTGAGTTATTCTGTGTGTGTGTGTGTGGTGGTGGTAAAGATCCGTGAAAGTTCCCCTCCCCAATGTTTCTAATTTTTCTTATTTTTTTTCCTGCTCTTTCTTTTTGAGCGGTTGTTTTAATTCAGCTACATCCAAAGAACTGGAATGAGACATAGAGACATGCTGCCATTATGGAGCTCTCACTGCAGGAAGCCGGCTTTTTATGATTACTGCCAAGAGAAATGTTAATGATTAATATTTTGTAATAAAAGAAAAGGGAGAGAAGGAAAAATAGGAAAATGAAACAGAGTAGGAGAGAAGAAAGGAAGAAAGCACTGGGTCTCTTGGGATGAGGAGGGTAATTATGTCTAGGCCCGCTCAGGTCTCGTAGGCCTGGATTATTGGATGAAAGGTACGGCCAGAGCGTGCAGAGCACAGGCAGAACCAGGGAGGGGATGAAGTGAGTTTGGGGGGTAGGCTGACAGTCAGCATAAAGGCCTGTGTCCCCTCAGCCAACAGAGGGCGAAAGTCGAGGTGCTGCAGAGAAGCACGGGTGGATTAACCCTCGCTGGAGCCCTAGCCCGGCTTCTTTGTCTGCCGCCTAAATGAATCCTTGCTCCGCAGCTGGGATTCAGAGTCACAAACAGTTGCTCTTGATCTGCAGTAAATATTCACCCTCCCCTTGTTTCACTTTGTTTTCTCATAACTTAAGGGCCACAGGATAAGAACGTTGGGCTGGGGTGGGGATTACATGAGGGCAGCCTGAGCCATTGTGGCTCTATTCGGTCACACACGAATCCAACAATCCAGTGGTTTAAATAGAAAGTCTGAAAAGAGAGCGACAGGAGGGGAGAGGACCCAGGGGGGTTATACAGAGACGGTGCGAGGAAAAAACACAAGACAAGAGTTTTATTTCAGACAGATGAGACATCTAACTTTACTTTACTGCCAACAGATGTACCCCAGAAAGTAGGTATAGGCAAATCACCCCCCTTCTCTATTTTCCTCTTTTTGCCCCAAACCACCCCACCACCCCCACCCCCTCCACACACTCACTAAAGACAGACAACGCATTTAACTGTGGTTCAAAAATAAACAAGAAAAACAGATGTCACGCGGCAAATTTGCTTTCAAGTCTCAGGGAGTCACCCGGTGTCAGCACCACCTGTGGCCTGAATTAGCACGTGTTACTGCTGTTATTTCACTTTCACTCATTTAAAAAAAAAAGCCAAACTAATCCTGTTTTAATTTACAGCAAACAAATAAGAGAAACGAATTGCCACACGTTGCAGATTTTAGACATGATTTTTGAACTGTCGTCTGAGCACTTTTTCATTCTTTATCCAGTTAAAGCTGCGTGGGCTTCTTGTTGTTTGTGAGATTGTGCCCTTTCACAATGAAACCTGGCTAGAATAATAAAAGTTCTGACGGAAGACTACCAGCACCCGTGGCTCTTCTCACCTTCCCACCAAATGTCCCCACAGCTCAGTTGGCGAGGAGATGAAATGAGACCCAGCAGCTCTGTGCAGCTCTGTTAACTCCACGCTGAAGACTGATTACACATTCTACTGGGCAATGCTTTTTCCACCAGCCATTCCCTTGTTGTGGCATGGCAGTGTTAAGAACTGGCCATCACAAGCGCACACAGCCTGGAGGGACATCTTCAGATGTCTTGTTTGGTCAGACTTAGAGTACTGAATTACAAGACATCCAGTTTTAAGTCATATAAAATTAGAAAACAGTGGCAGATCCCCACATTTGGAAAGTTGGTTAAACACACAATTAGAACAGATTTAGTCTAGCTTTGCACTGACCCAGGATCACGCTTGAAAACTGCAATCAAAAGGACTTGTAATGCAATTAATTAGATGATGGAAATCCAAATAATTGGACTAAGGCTGCCTTTTGACCACTGTGACCAAACTGAAAATATTTTTTTTGATCGGAATATTAATGTAATTCTTCACTGTGAAGTAGCATTAAAAGTTCTTCATCTGCTAAAATATCAACTGTGTTTAATTAAGAAATCAATACAGTAAAAATGAAGAAACAATTTCATGAGTTTCCCCCCATATTCCTTGTACAATAAATTTGCCTTTATAATAGCATGCCTTTGTGTATATCTTTATGTCAGACGACTAGATGCTACTATAAGTGCGTTAAAGGCCTAATTTGTGTTAACGTGCTCTGGTGGGTGAAAGGCTGGCCTAGCAGTATCACCAAAGAAGGGGCTGGATGAAGAGTCAAGGGCTGGAAAAGAGGAGGGGTAAAAGGCCAAGAGTGTCTGGTAGTGGTGGGGGTGGTAGAGGGTCAGGGTCAAATTCATTTACAATCATGAGACAACAGGGCGAGCTTTTATTCAGGTTTTGCCCCTCCCTTATTCTGCCCCTCTATTCTTTCCTTAAACCTGACAATTTCTTGTTATGGCTACCACGGGGCCACATTTCTGGTGTCCAACACATACATTCCCTCTTTGCATCAATTGTGTCCAGTGCTGTCCTCATCTCCTCTATTGATATTTTTAAAATTGTGCATTTCTGCTTTTTTTATACATTGAGATAATCCAGAATTCCTCATATAGCCATTAATCAGCCTCTTGGCAGCTTATCCTTGAAGCCGCATTCAGACTGTTTTTTTGTCAGCATTTATTGAATGCTCTCATTACACAGCACTTCGCTGTAAATCATCTGGCTGAAATACAACAGTGTAATAGAGAGAAGGGTGTGCGTGTTAGCCCCGTGCTTTTGGCTCTGCCTTTGATAGATCTCCATTTGGAATTGTAAAGACAGTGAAAGAACAAGATACAGTAGAACGGTTCTGATATTGTATCTCATATTCTGCCAGGACAAACACACCGAATACACACACAGTGTGGAGGGTGGACGGAAAGAGACGGGTACATGCAAGGACAACAGTGCCATGTTGGTTTATTCATGTTTGATCTCTTGCTAGTAGCCAATGTCCCGTGGAGCAGAGCAGGAGGTCCTACCTCCTGTCTGATAGCATTGTCAGATGTGTTCAAATCAACGTGTATATACAGCTTATGTACAGTAGTTGTGGGCTTTTGTGTATGAGTGAACTGACTAGCTTGGCATAACCTAATTGTAATTGTCTGGATTTTAATCTATGTATAAAATATATGTAGAAAGCCTGGCTTACCATAACACTTGTAGGCTAGTTGGCAAAACCCAGTCTGGCTACTAGTACTCCTAAAGCTGGAACTTACACTAATATCAGTCTATGATGTGTGGTGTTAGGGAGTTAGGAGACACGCATTTCTTTATAAACGTTTATCCAGTTTTTCTTTGCAGCTACCATGGGTATTGTCAGCTCTTAAAGGCTCTTAAATCTTTAAACTTGAGTTGATACAGTTCTGTTTGCGCGCAAGTCAACTGAGAAAATGTAACATATTAATATTTGATCTTTAGAGATATTGGTAGGAATGTTTTTACAGTACTCTCAAATAGAGCTAGGCTAAACGATTTCCTTCACCTGTTATGTTTACCATGGGCTGACCTGTCCTAAGCTCTAGAAAGAAAAAAAACTATACAAGACAAAAGTTAAATCATTATTTAAGACATCAAATGACAGCTGCTAATCTAACACATTGTTTTCTCAATGAATCCATTAGTTTTGTACATCAAACCTAGAGGAATCCTCTGTACAGCTGCATGGCAAACCTCAAATCTTGATGTTTGAGCATTATGAACCCTAATAATGAATGATTAAGCATTGTAGCTCCATATTTTACCTACAACCTTTCATCCCTGTGTTTAAGCGCTTTTATCAGAGACGAAAACACACAGACATCAGTGCTGACAACATGGATCCATACGAGCTGAGCATGATATGGACATGGAATGTGTTATCGCCATACATCGGAATAATAAGTCTCCTCTGGAACAGCCTCTGCAGATTAACCATGAGCTGCACTACAGGCACACATATGTAGATAACGTAGATGTTTAAAATAAGCACATGCATGCATGCTTGCATCCCTGTATAAACACACGGGCCCACTTTCACGCACGAATGAGCCCTTCCAGCAGTGCAGTTTTTCACACGCACTCACAAACACAGCGCATTAATGCACACACACACTCTACAGCTCCACAGTGCTTGTGTTGAAACGATGCCCCAAGGCTTTTCTTAGGACCTTGATTCTCTCCATCTCTCTCTCTCTCTCTCAGAGATGAGAAGACGATGCCAGATGGCGCTGCAATGCATAGACATACATACCCCCGCCCACTCGGTGTCCCTCACTGGACACACTGTACCACCGCTAAGTGTGCCCGTGGGGGTGGGGGGGGTCATAAGAAATATCCACTCGGCCTAGTTAGCGCTGCAATTTGTGCACTGGCGTGTGTACTTCTGCATGTGTGTTTGTGTGCGCGTGCTCCTGCTGGAAGCGGAGAAGATGATGCACGCTGTTGTAGAGGCATGGAGAAATAATGCAAGTGTCTCCGTTTGTATGTTTGAAAGACAAAGATAATTTGAGACAGGATCGCCTCTAAATATATATGTTCCTTGCCTCTCCTCACCCACACACACACACACACACACACATATATATATATATATAGCATCCATATACAGTTGCTTTAAAATGAGCTGATCAGAAACACAGATGGGACTATTTTTCTATTTTTTCACTTTACTTTATTTTTTACTTTTGTAAACGTGTATGTGTAGGAAATACATGAGAATTATAACATGATTAACCGAAGGTCATTTGTCATATTTTATTCTTTATTACAATAAGTCAATCAATCCTACTAATACATCTAATAGTACACCAATATATGTGCATTTAATCACCATAGTAACACAAATGGCCCCTGCTAGATGTGCTCCTCATTTTCATTAGCCTATTTTCAATGCATTCTGGACCATAGTAATGAAAGCATCCCTCAAAAATCCTCCTGGGCGTTCATGGTTAACACGGCAATTGTATTCTAGCATGGGACAAATTTGTTTAGGAGTCAAATACAGTTTCACCTCTAACTCAAGTTCCAACTGTGAGTATGCAATCACAGGAATGCTGCAGGGGCTCTCAGTACTTGGAGACTAAATGGAAACATTATTTTACATTTAGCGAAGATTTTGGGGAATTTCATCTACACTCTCAGACACAAAGCCTCCGGGTTTTCTATGTGTTCGTTTCCGTTGTTATCGATTTGGCTTGCCAGGCCGGTCTTTTGTTGTTTTTTTCATTTCTGTTTCGTATGCCAGTGTAGTTCTGCCGTTTCTCTCGCACCCTTTGAACGTGCTGCCTACTCCTTATTTATCCAGTTAATTATTCGCTCTTTCCATCGCTACCACTGCTTGGAGAGAAGCTCAGTGATTTTATCTTCAGATATGAGGGTCACTTTGCACCACGCGTACGCGCACGCACACATTCTGCCATTATCCTTCATCATCTAAATTTAATGGAGACAATCAGTAATTACCACATCAATAATTAAGCCGACTTTTTGGAGAGGCTCTGTGGCAAACACTCCAATCCACAATGCATAATGAATGACTTCTCATTAGTTTTTCTGCGGCTAACTAATATCCTTCTTTTTCCCCTGCTTTTCTCTTTCTCCTTGCAGATTCGTGCAAGGTCAAGGCGTGGTACTGTACCCCCAGATTGGGGATAAGTTGGACATTGTGTGCCCCCGCGTGGATGGCGGGGTGGGAGATGGCGTGGAGTATTACAAGGTGTACATGGTGCCCAGGGAGCAGCTGGAGAGCTGCACCATCACCAAGGCTGACACACCGCTCCTCAACTGCGTCAAACCCGACCAGGATGTCAAGTTTACTCTGAAGTTTCAGGAGTTCAGCCCAAATCTGTGGGGACTGGAGTTTTTCAGGGGGAAGGACTACTACATAATCTGTAAGTACATGTTCATTCAGAAAGAAACCACCTTCAACATTTTGGCCGTTGCTCCTTGTAAAATGTTCTGCATGTTTGAAACACGTCAGTTGACAATACCCAGCCCTTAAGGCACCGTATCTATCTGACCCCTGACTACACGTACTCTTAGTCACCAAATATATTTTTGGCTAACAAGTGGCCATCTAGTTTTTCTTTGCTGATTGCCTGTGATGTACTAACACCATCCTGGGAGGAAGCTCTGATGGGGTTTAGCGATGGCCCCCCGGTTTGAAACATGGGAGGTGGACTGAACCATCTGTGTGGCGCTGGTGGGGGGGTACGCCGCAGATAGGGCCATCTGCGAGGCTCTACCACAGCCATCTGTGAGCTGTCACAGTAGGGGAAGGCCATATTTCTGACTGAGTAGGAAAGGGAAGAAAGAGGAGCGAGGAGAAGATGAAAGAAGATCAAGAAGTACTGAATTGTATACAAACAGAAGAGTGTGGTAAAGTACGACAAATTTATCTAAATAAGTGTGCACGTAACAAAGGATTATACTAAACAGAAGAAATCCCGCTTTAAACTCACTGCAGTAGCTGAGATCTGCACACAGCTCCATAGGATTCAGAAGCCCCGCAGAGTTTCAGCGAAACAGGTTTCCAAAAACAATATGCTCTTTCACTTCTGCTTAAGCTAACTTAAAACCAAACTGGCAACAGTGGCTGTACTGTCACTAATGGGTCATAGCTGCAGGTTATTTGCATGGTGGGGCCTGTTGTGCTCTGTTAGAGTCTTGTAGGTGTGTCTGTGGTCTTGCAGGTGAGACAGGTATTGAGGCAAATATGCTGTAGCAACTAAAGCAGATCAAAGGCTTGAGAATGGCTCCCGTTTTACCTTTTATAGATTCGGTTTGGTGGCAAATGAGCTACTGTAAATGAGAGTATGTGACTGAGCACGAAGCATTTTACTCTCACAGACGCTGAACAGACCATTAGATACGGTTTGGATATCTGTATGTGTGCGCTCAAGGACTACAAAGGCTTTTGACTGAAGAGGTGCAGAAGTGATCACCCGCCCCTCGTCTCCTCCTCGGCTCCCTCGACTCCAAACTCTGCACTTAATTATTGATGAGCCAATGTTGGTGTTTACTTAGCTCTTTTCTCCCGGTGCTCTGTCTGAGCTCCATCCGCTGAAAGGGATCAATTTGTGGTGGACCTGAATCTGGAAGACAGGGCTACATTCAATTCAGGGAAGGGCATGGATGAGAAAGTGCAGCATGGGTATTGTATGTGTGTTGAAGAAGCAGGCGGATACATGTGCATGAGGGCAAACATGCACAAATGCATTTCTTTAGGATTTCCCACTGCCTCAAGATTAAAAAACCCCGCTCTCCACCATCCTGCCGAGTTAACAAGTCGGAATAGAAAAGAGCTGTTGGAATGTTAAATTCACTTTTTCCAGCTTTGCAGTTCCTGCAAAAAGCCCTCCACTGACGCCCTCACTCCTTCAGCCCCTTCTCTTGCTGCCTCCATCCTGCCTCTCTTTGCAGCTACCCAAAATGCTAATGTGTAGCCTAAAAAGGGGAGAGTGTGAGCTGTTTCTCCACTGGAGTGTGTTACTTTTTGTTGTTAATTGCCTCTCCTCGTCTAGCTCTGGTCCCAGTTCTGCAGTTTTAACAGCGCGCTGCAGTTGCATTGTGGCGATGCGTTGTGCATTTTGCATGGCTTAACACTGGGGGAAAAGCACAAGCAAACCCCAAGGAAAGACAGGAGAAAAATGTGGGTGTACGCGTGAATCTCCGCACTGCATGTGTGTCAATGTAATGAATTAATGAGGCAGGATAACTAATAGAATCACACTTAGGGCTCCACTTGCCCTGTGTACCTCTAATATGGATGATAGATTTGATTTTGTTATCTGTGCTTGTGTATGCGTCCCAGCAGAGTTGTCCAAGAGCCGTCAGTGTGTGACACCGCCTCAGAAAAGTTCACCACAAGGACTTCATTAGTCTTTTGGTGTGAGCACTCGATATGTAATTAATTAACCAGGGTTTAATCCTCCATTTCTTCTCATAATTGCCAAGGCCCCCACATCAATGCTACGGATCTGAGTCTCAACCAATTGGATTAGTGCTGCCTTGTGTTGAGTATTATGCCAAGGCCAGAGCTAGATTAAATGGGTATCTTCGACCTCTCCACTGCGCACACACACACACACAAACAAACAAACACACTCGAATTACATTTAAATAAATGGCACATGATGACTCAGCTTTGGACATCTCATCCTTTATTTTGTAGAATGACAGGCCTACAGATATATTTCTGGCACACCCATGACAGAACAGATACATAAGTGTGTGTTAGTGTTCAGTACGTGATCTTGTCATTTGCTTGTACAGCTGTGAATTTGCAAATTGTGCGCCCTGTGTTTACATGCGTGCATTGAAGAGGATGCTGCACACATGCAGATTTGTCACCATGTTTTCACACGCACACATTTGTACAGCTACGCATAATGTGTGCGTGTGTGTGTGCGCATTTCTGGGTGCCTTTTTAAAGTTGCCGCACACAATGCTGCTCCAGTGGAGAGCAGATGAGTTGGATGTGATTGTTTGCGGCAGCATGGCCTGCAGCCGGGAACCTAGTGAGCTAGATGATTACATGAGCTAAAGAGGGGGAGAAAGAGAAGAATAAGAAGGGAAAGAGGGCAGAAAGAGTGACGAAAGCAAAACAGAGCTAAAGAGGAAGGAGGGAGATCGAGAAGGAGAAGAGAAAAAAAGGAACTAAAGAGAAAAGAGAGAGGAGAGAGCTAAAGGAACTGGGAGCATAGCAAGGGACAGAACGAGAGAGAAGGGCTAAAGAGGGCAGAAGAAGGACGGGGCCGCATTCATAGACAGAACAGACAAGCACAGTGAAATTTCATCAAGGCTGTAATCCCCTCTTGCTTCAGTCACAACAGAAAAGAGTCTCAGTCTGAGAGCTCCGAAGGGGGAACATTTCTCTCATTAAATTTCACAAGAATTTAGAATAGGCTTTTGGGGGTTTGTCTAACTGGCCTTATTGGATCTTAGTTGGTTCTTTGTTCACCTCAATACAACCAGGTTCAGAGAATTACAACGGCGGTTAGGTTATTATCACATTATTATGTCTGGGTCAGAATTATCAAAGTGGAGAGAGAGGCTAAAAACATGGGGAATTTTGCTACAGCCTCCAGAATTGTCCGTGTGCTCTACAAATTAAATTCATAACTTAAACTTAAGTGGATTTAAGTAATGACTTTAAAATGTTTGTGCGTTGTTGAGGGAGTGTACGACTGGTAGCAGTGTTTGTTAGACAGCTTTGGTATTTGTGGCGGCCCAGCTCTGCCCTGGCCTGTTCCCGGTCAGGTCACTGGGGTCCCTAAAGGGGCCGAAGGCGCCTCCTATCACGGGTGATTAGAGCGCTCGGTTGTGACGGGCATTAACCAGCCAGTAACCCCAGCACTGTAATGATGTCTTCACGCTCCACGACAACCCAACGGATGGCAATTATGCTTGTCGTTTAGATCATAGCTGCCTTTGTCTCTCTTGTCCTTCTTCCTTTCCCACATGCAGCCATGTTCTGTCCATCCATCCCGTCTCCCTCTTCATTCATCTCTTCGTTTACTGAGCAGTCCAACATTGTCTTTCAGTAGGGCACTGTGTATTAATAATAGTGAGTTTAAGTTTTTCAAGCCTCTTCATAAGGGACTACAAATTGTTCAGCTTTTAACTGTCATTTTTTCATTATATTTAATATTGGCCAATTTGATCTGAAATGTAAATTCTGCTACCTAATTTTAAAGATATGTGCAGCAGATTAGAGTTAACAACTGTAAATTTAACACGAAAAACAAAACTTGCATTCTGTTGTGCATAAAATGTAATGGATTAAATGAAAAAAACACAATATCAGATAAGGCTTAGGTGCACTTTTGTCAGGTATTGTGTTTAAATGGCCGGCCTTTTTCTTTGTGACAGTTTGTGACAGGGCCCGAGCCCTCCACCACCCCTGATGTAGCTGCTTGGGGAAAAGGACGAAAAATGAGTTAAGAGCTCACAGTCTGTGTCTGGATTGCAGCACACAATTGACTGTCTTGTTAAACACAGGGTGATTTTCCACCCTTGATTTGATAAACTGGAGAAAATGAAGTTAAGGAGGGTGAAGATGAGTGTGTGTGGGGGTGGGGGGTGGTGGTGGAGGGGGGTTGAGGTGACGCGTGTGTTTACAACACTCAAGTGGGATTCCAACTGGAGGGCCGTAGGCTTGTTGCATGAGCACACAGATCTTACAGGCTGCTCTATCTCATGCAGGCCGAGAGAACGCTGCTTCGACACACGTTTACCATTTATTTGAGACCACAAGTGACTGGTGTGTGCGCTGGTGCCGGCCCGTTTTTTACAGACCCACTCAAGCTGTCACTTAGTCTCAAGCAGTACTTTGTCACAGTCGGTGAGTGATTGTTCCTGATGGCTTTTTGCCCCCGTTGCAGGGTATGTTTGCTTGTGCGTATGTGTGTAAGACCTTTTCAAGCCTAAACCTCTCATCTTAACCACGTTGGAAAGCGGCGAGAAAATTGTTTTTAAATGGTGAAAGAAAATCAGACGCAGCTTTTTAGTTTTCCTGCTGTTCCTCTCTGTGCTTTTTTGAAGGTCACACACTTTTCCTCCTCCTCCTTCCCCTCTCTTATGAGTCATACCTGGGTGCTATAATGCCAATGGCAGTTGGTGACTGAATCTATTTGCTAGGGTCTCTGATTAGCTGGTTAACTCTAGCCAGCTAGTCCGTCAGCCAGTCCTGCCTGGCTTGGTGTGACTGAGACGGGAAAGGCCAAGTCAGTCCGCCAGCCTTAGCAAATTCAACAATCACATTCAGTTTACATCCCAGTCAGGCTTGCCTGAACTGCAGCCTTGGCATGGAGAGTGCGTTTTACTCCACATTTAAAGGGGAAGAGGAATTTAAAGTTAAAAATCACTCCAGTTTAAAGGATTTTTCTTCCAGTGTATTTGAAATGGCAAGGGGATGTTTCAGCCGTGTTTGAAAGAGATTGGTTTATTGGCTTGACAAGGAAATAGGAGACTTCTTTTGTGTCTTAAGTGTTGCTGGGTGCTGATGTGTTAAGTGGTTATATAGGGCAAAGGGAAAGAAGAGGATAGGAGAGAGCAAGGAAACAAGCTAATACAACTGTCAATATGCGTGGCAGGTGAATTCTAAATACCTCTTCTGTGCAGCCCGTGCACTCTGACCTGTCGGACACAAGCGGGTTTTGGCATGCATGCACCACTACACGCCACCTACCCCACAACCCGAACACAACACGCCCTTACAGTGTGGATCAGTCAGCAGAGTAAACAACATTAAGGTGGTTAATGGCATCCTGCAGGATAGGAGAATTCATGTGTGTTGCCCTAACAGGTTTACGAAATGAACACATGCATGCACACTTATTCACACAAACACACACAGAGGAACAAGAGCGCAAGCCTTTAAGGAGCTTTGTCTATAATGTGCTTTTCGGTCTCCACTGGAAAGCCATAGGTCAGCGAGAGAAGGAGACGAGGGAGAGAGAGGCGGCGAGAAGGAGGGTGGGGAGGAGGGAGTCCTTGTTAACATGCTCTTTGTGTCTGCTCCCATCACCATTGAAATAAGGGAATTCGGAACAAAATGATTGGTAGCTGGGAAGGAGGAAAAAGAAAAAGGAAAAGAGAAAAATTACAACAGGGAGAAGGATAAGGAGAAATTGGAGGACCGTGCAGGGCTTCAGTTTTAAAATGCATTTTAATCAGGAGTACTTTCCCTTCAGTTCCTTCGCAGTTGATCTAAGAGCTGCAGGAATGTGAGTGGAGCACGTTGAGGTGGCAGCAACGGGTAGGGTGAAAAGGGTCTGAGGGAAGAAGATGACGGCTGCAAGGTGGCCATCCTAGAGAGGATGGCGTTCGGGGCTGCTGAGGAAGCAGAGGGGGGTGGTGGGGTGGTGGGGTGGTGGGGGTGTCGTAGTGAATGCAGGCCACTGAGTGCTGGCGGGAAGCCAAGCCGCTAAGCCCTGGCAGCTCGTTAGCCTCTGTGTTACTGACCTGATAGACCACAACCTCACTACCCCCACCTACCCTTTTCTTCTCTCTCTCTCTCTCCTCTCTTTGCTTGCTCCTCGTCCCACTCTTAATTCACGACAGTTGCACTTCTTTCCATCAGCCTTTAGAGGCAGCATAGGTAAAAGCATATAAGCACATATACTTGTAGCAGAAGGAAAGGGGATTCCAGCTGATTGAATCTGTCTGTACATATTTGACACAAAGTGCGTTTATTTTATTTAAAACAAAAAAGCCATTTGTAAAATTTTCTTAGAACATCTGCTCCTTGAGCGCAATTTATATCTCTTGTCACATTTGGGACATATTGCACCACATCATCCAGATCCCAATGTAGGCTGCTGTCCCTTAAACTTAGCAGTGCACTTGTGTTTAAACACTTAGATCCTTTAAGCTCCTTTCATCTGAGGGCCATTGAGATATTTACCACCCCCCTCTGTTCCTTTAATTTCACTACTTCTTCTGGAAAACGGTCCTATTTTTCCCCGAAACCTTTCTCATCCCCTCCTGTCTACATCCCTGCACATTTCTTATTTCTATTTCATGTTGTCAGCACATTTTCATCTTTAAGCCTGGCAGTAAAATTGGGTTTTAGATCAGAGCATTTGAGGAGGTCTTTTTAAATCCGAAAGTGTGTTCTTTAATAACTGGCTACCGCTCTCTGGGGTGTCGTTAGTGCTAATGCACAATAAGCTGGCGAGTTTCCGACGGCTGGCCAAGATGGCCGCTGTCAACGCAGTTTTCTCTCAGTCCTCTCTTCACCTCCCTTAACTGCCTCCTTCACAAGGCCCATCAGCACAGTTAGAGATATTACAGTCACAATTACTCAAGCTAATTGACTTAGGGGATGTGAAATATTCCGCTGGAGAGGAGCGACTGAGGTGATGAACAGGCAAATTGTGATTTCATTAAAGGGGGTATGAGTCATATCCTTCCTCAGCGGAGGCATTGAGTGCTTCTGTTGTCTTTGGGAACTGGCTGTTTTTCAGAGATATGCTTAAGGTATATAAGGCAACTCAATTTCCGCAACACATGCTACCCCGACCAGATGCTTGCAGTGACAGCTAATTCTAACCCTGTTACTCTCTCTCTGTCTCCTCTGCTGTAGCTACATCTAACGGCACTATGGAGGGCATCGACAACCAGGAGGGGGGAGTGTGCAAGACCAAGTCCATGAAGATAATCATGAAAGTGGGACAAAGTGAGTATTGAATCATTAAATTACAGTTGTTGGCGCCTGCAGGCACGAGAAAGCAGTCACAGTGCAGCACGTACATTCTGCTAAATTCCGTGCAACTCTTGAAAATGCCCCAATAAGGTCATGGGAGGCTGTGCAGCATGCAGCTCCATCGTCTCCATGACACCTGGGGCTGCGAGGGGGCAGGAAATGTAATGTAGTGGAAGCCTAATGCACTCAAACACACACACACACACAATTGTGTATGCTTGCATGCACACATGCACTGGTAGCATCTGCTGAAATACGCTCTTCCACCTAAATGGCTTTCTACACATGCAAATCAGGTTTAGATGCTCAAAAACACATAATGCTGTTGATCCGTGAACATACATACACAGTTGCTGAGTGGGAATTCTGCCACGCAGCAAGCGGACCCTGTACTTGTATGTAACAATAATTATTCATTAATCAGTTGCTTGGTAGCCACATAGAGTGGTAATTTCCTACGGTTGGCCATCTAGTCAACACCAGCTTCAGCACTACTGAGAATCAATGAAGGTCAAGAGAATTAATCAAAACTGCTGCACTCCGAGGAGAACAGGTGCTGAACATGCCGGAAATTGGTTCTGTTTCTTAATCTTCCTGAAAATCAGCTCCAGTGTTTAAAAGAGCTGCTTACCAATCAGTGGATTTATTAAAAGCAATGTACTGCTAAGTGTGATTCCGGTACAGAGTTCAACCTGAGGGCACTGGCAATTATAATAGCAGATGCTCAACAAATGACTTTAGTGTGCCTATTCTGGAGTCAGATAATTTTATCAGAATCTAAAACCATATGGGTCTGTTGGTGAACCCAAACACAACCATCAGCTACTCTTATGTTCCCACTATTGAATCAGTAATGGAATGGAAAAAAAAATAAAGAGAACCTAAGCCCCCAGAAATGTAGAGATAGCCCTGCTTTCCACAAACTACACTTACGACGTGTATTAATTCCTGTATCTATCATCTGCATTTTTCAGATCCCTCTGATCCTATTTCACCCAAAGACAACCCGACGAGAGTACCCTACCCTCCCAAGCACACAGATGGCAAGGAGAGCTATAACCCCAATGACGTGCTGGAGAAACCAGGTGAGATGATCTCTTTATGGTTTAAATCCAGAGGAAGTGGCAATTGAGTAGAGGATCTGTTGAAACAATTTGGCATTTCGACACAATTGTTTAGTCATTCAATAGCAGACAGCGCTAACTAAGTGTGTGTGTGTTTGTGAGAGGCACTGAAGTGTGTGTTGAAGGAAAGAAAGGTCAGCGATTCATCAGCCAGTAATTGAATGTTGCCCATAAAACTGATAGGCATCTCCGGCCCCTCAAGGACTTATAAGGTAACTCCTGGCTGGCTCTTTTCCAGCCTTAACCCGCCGCTTAAGTGACATTTTGAGGAAAATGATCTGATCGCTGTCTGCCATCTTTTAACGACCTATTCCAAGTACAGACACACACTTGTTTCTGCATCAAATCACCACTCAGACAGGGTGCTGCTACGTGCACAACGCCCTTATCTATGCTATTATATTGCAGTTAAAAATCTCCCAAGAAGAAAATCAAGACCGGCAATTTCCGCAGCGAGCCGTGTTCAGAAAAAAGAAACAGGAAGGGCCCAAGAACAAAAACAAGCTGACCTACATAAAGAGTCCTCCAGTCCTTTCCTCCATGTCCCTGTTCATTGAGGGCGTGGTTCAGATTTCATTCCCAAACCATTCCAACGTCATACACAGAGATCCACACTGGTGCTGCTCTCTGCAGATGTCAGTATCTTGCTCTCTGTGTTTTCCTGTCTGATGCTTTTCGTATTTCTCATACCCCATCACTGCTGCTGCTGCTAGCAATGCACACGGGCATCAGACTGCTATGAGCAGGGCATCTGAGGCAGCATAATCCGCTTGTCAAACACGGGAAGGGTCCTTGCTTTAGAGAGTGTGCCATGCCATATCCACGACCCCCTACCACAGAGAAAACATTTTTTTTGGCCTTCAGGAGAGCAGTGGAAGACATGGGACACAGTAATCCTGCCCGCTCATGGAACACGCTCTTGTCCCGGGTAGAACAGAACACACCCACCCTTGAGTGCTGTATCACAGTGTCCATCGCTGGGAGTCAGAGCACAGCTTGGCTTTCATAATTGATGTCTCATGATGGCATCACATATTTCTTCCAGTTTTCTTTCCTCTGGGGCTATTAGTTAGAATATTAAGTTGCTTTTTATGTCTTTCAAACTGCAATTTATTTAAGTGCCATTTGTCTGTATCTCTCCTGCCTTTGAATCTCCTATCAGGCTGCTTGCCCTAGTTTCAAGGTTGTAGTCTTCACTGGCTGAATGTGAATAGCACCAATGGAAAATGACCTTTATACAAAAGCCTCCGATAGACCAGCTTGACTCTCAGCTACAGTGGTGTTGGCCTGTTCTCCACACCTTGTAGTAAGGAACTGTGAGGAGATGGTGAAGAACATGAAAGCAAAGGCAGGGACAGACTGAGGAAAGTAACGCCTCTAAAAGTTTGCTTCTACTTCTACCGATTTAAATTGTTAATTAAGGTGTCAGTTAGTGCTTTGTAGACCTGAAGAGTACCTAAGGACCTAAGGCCTTCATTTAATCCTATCCAATGCTGATTGAAGAGACCGCCATCTCAGTTTTTTATGTCATGTTCCTTACTGTGACATCAACAAACACTTATCCAAGAATTTAGTTGGACACTTGGGTGAAAAATAAGTCTGCAAACTAAGGACCCCTGCTGCCATTATACTCACCTTTGTTTGCCACTCTTTCTCCAGGTTCAGCACACAGAGAGAGCGACGAAAGCAGTGGAAATGGCGGAAAGTCCTCCAGTGCCATCGGCTCCGAGGTGGCCATCTTCGTCGGCATCGCCTCAGGCAGTGTCATCTTCATCATCATCATCATCATGCTGGTCCTGCTGCTCCTCAAGTACCGGCGGCGGCATCGCAAGCACTCACCACAGCACGCGGCCACGCTGTCTCTAAGCACCCTGGCCACGCCTAAACGGGGTGGAGGCAGCGGAAACAATAACGGCTCAGAGCCCAGCGACATCATCATTCCCCTCAGGACTGCTGACAGCGTCTTCTGCCCGCACTACGAGAAGGTCAGTGGGGACTATGGACACCCGGTCTACATAGTTCAGGAGATGCCGCCCCAGAGCCCAGCCAACATCTATTACAAAGTCTGAGGTGGAACATTTAAAAGCAGGACCCGGAACAGTCCACGGGCAGAGCGGACTTCTGGTTTTGGCTATCGCCACCAGCACACCCGTGAACTGACACTCTCGCTCTATCTCTCGGTCTCTCTCACTCTGTTCACTCCTCTCCCTCTCCTCGGATGGTTTGTCACTATTTTTTTTTTCTTTCTTGAAGTTTTGCTGACACTTTGTCGCTCTGTTAGTGTGGACGGGGTGAGCGGAGAGCTGGAGAGAAGGCTGCTGCTGCCACTGCTGCTGCTCTCTGGGGCTTTTGGGAAGTGGAAAAGACAACCTCGTCTTTCCCTAGTTTCTCTCCCTGTTTCACTTTGTGCACTGCAGACGGCATCCTGGGGGAAACTGAGTCTAAGTGGGATGAGAAAGTTAGACAGACGCACAGCATGTTTTTGTTGTTGTTGTTTTTTTAGTTGGGAGGGGGAATGTTGGATGGACATGATGTTTCTTGGGGGCAAACGGAGGAAAAGGAACGGGCCTCACCTTCAGAGAGACTACTCCTTGGAAAAAGAGAGGGAAAAGAGACAAAAAATGGGGAGAGTTAAAGGAGGATATGGGCTTACCATGAACTCACAAAATGGCTCCCCTCCCATGACGCTCACTAACCAGAAAGACTCTGGATGTACCAGCCAGATGAGGAAGAGGGGAAGAGATTCTTACACCGCTCCTCTCTGGGACTTTTCCTGAGTGACTCATGGAGATCACCCATTCGCCCTGCCACCCACATGCTCACCATCACACAGACACACACATTCACCTATGTGCACAGACACACAGTCTCACCAGTCAATGTGAACTGTTTGGGTTACACTCGTTCTCCTCATTCCCTGAAATGTTTTCAATTCACTTCTTCAGATGTTACTTGAAGCTTTTTTTTTTTTTAAATATATATATTCCCCCTTTTTCTGTTTTTGGTCATATCTGGTTTTCATATCCTGTTATAGTTGAAGTGCAGATAGAGGTTTTCTTTTCCCGTTGTGACATTGTCATGTTGGGTGTTCAAACACAAGTGGCCCAACAGTGGCTAGGAGTGGCAAGAGTGTGGAAACCATATCCCCTGAGTGCAAAAAAAATGTCAGGTCTGCCCAGGTGGCTTTTGCAAAGATTGGAGGACTTTCATTTTACATAGTGCAGCACTTTTAAACCCTCTTTTTTCTTTAGTACCTCCAGCCTTTGCAGCGACCACGGCGATTGCTGAAGATGGGAGAGCGGCTGTATCCCGTCAGATTTAGTTGCGAGGGCTTGCCTCTAGAACATGGGCTTTTCACGCGGGAAAGCGTTAGGGACAATAAGAAATCCAATTCGCCTTACTGTTTTTTTCTTTACGCTTCAGGTGAAGAAGAGGCCCGAGATCTAGTTGAGGTTAGCATAGCTAGGTGAAGAGCTCTAGGTACTGTATTGTTTACCCCTAGGGGTTCGGTGATGATAGTGGCTGCCCTAAGGGCCCCAACATCAGCATGACCGGTGCTCTCCTATTCTTGTTTAAAAAAAGCACAGGGACATTACTTACATTGTCACTGTTTCTCAATATCCATTAGCATTTCCATACTTTGAGTTTTTGATTTACTTCTTTTGTTTTACTAAATAGATGTACATTTAATAAAAGTACATTAAAAGATGAAAAAAATAAAAAAAATAAAAAAGCAGAATTTATTTATGATAGACACATAGAGCACATGTGTTGTCAGGCGGTATGGAGAAGAAGTAATGTTAATATATTATGGTATAAGTGCACATTATGCAATCTAGGTTTTTGATTATTTGATATCTCTCAACCCACCGAGTCCCGTATTTTAGCGGACTCTTGTTCACAGATGCAGGACTCCGTCTTGGGAAGGAGGACCAGAGGAGGCTGGCCCAGGCCTCGATGCCTGCCCAGAGGGGAATAAAGTTATCTGACCCAAAATAGCTTGCATTGGTGTACTCAAAGACAGAGTAGCTGTGTCTCCCACACTCACTCAGTGTAGCATCTCCCAAAGGATATTTACCATGAACACCCAGTGCACCCAATTATCCCCCATTTTCTCTGTGTGTGTGTGCGTGTGTGTGGATTTCAGTGACGCCACCTTCATTAATATCTTTGGGTTAGGATCCTAATTGTGACATAAGCCTTTCACAGAGCATATATCAGCCCATCGTTGACATTGTCATTTGTTCGTAAAGAACATAAAATTTCACCGAAAAGCCACGCCTTGTATGATCTGAGGTTTGTGCCTCTGAGAGGCTACAAAATCTGCAAATATGCAATTCTTATTTATTTTTTTAATCAATTCTGAGAAAAAAAAACACCTATGGAAAGTGTTCTTAACCACTGAAAGATGTAACAACAAACCAACGACACAAAACTAGCAAAAGTATGTCTCACAAGCCTGTTGTTAGCTTTCATTTCCTGCATTATTTGCAGTATTATTTGAACCTTTTCTGTTTTGACTATGTGCTGTAGTACAAAGGTAAACTGTGAAAAATGAAAACACTAAAAAGCATATGGAACACACGTAAACAAGTATTTAAGAAAAGGTGAAAATAAATCACACACATACAACAGAGAAATTGCTGTTTAGTTGCTGTCGTCCTGCGGCAGAATATGACAATCTTATTAGTTTCTTTGAATCTGGCGTCCTTTTCTTAGCTGCTGTTGGCTAACACTCTCCCAACATTGATCAGGTTAGCTCTGACTTGTTCTGAAATGTTGTAGCTATGCTGTGAGAGTCTTAGTACAAGGGCTAAGAGAAGCACCTCAGTCTACTGTAAAATGCCTTGCTCGTATGGTCAGCCCTTGGTCACTTGACTCAGTAATTTTGCACCGTACTTCTGTAGGTAACAAACTGTAAATACATTAATGTTTGTATTGTATATGGATCCTGGGTTGTTACAATAGCCTTATTCACCTTTTTAGGAAAGTAAATGGAAAAAAAAAGTACAGAAAAATGGAATACACTTCAGTAAAACAGAGCATACTACTTTTTTGGTAAATAGCTTATGTAAATAGTGTCCAGAACCCAATAAAACATTTTTTTATAAACTCTTAAAGTAAGATGTTTTGTATAAAATTTGAATTTTTTGCTATGTATTTTAGCTAGCGCTCAATGGAAAGCCCATGTCCTCCCAACTCCTTCCCCTTTTGCACTGTTTCCATGGTAATTTGGTTTAAAAAAAAAAAAAGAGAAAAGTTGCCAAACCGACTGCTGCATATTTGTGCCATAAGTGTGTACCATAAATATTTATTGAATTAGTTTCTTTTTTTCTTTTTTTGTTCTGTTAATGATGATTTTCAGTCCAGTTTGTAAGTAACACAGTATTATATTTGCATTGTTCGTTTGTCTACCCCCGTTTTCCTTTTTTTTGGTTGTTTTCTTCTCTCCATGTCATGGTTACCGAGTGGCTGCAGCCCTCCTCTCCCTTTTCCTTGCAGTATACGATGGCCAGGCTGTGAAAAACAGTTTTAACATTCAAACATTTAAAACAATTCAAAGTACGGATAAATGACACACATTCCACCAGTCTGTTACAAACTGAAAATGTTTTTCAATAAAATGTTTTTCCTATGGACGCGCTGTCTACTCGTGCTGCTTTGTGTTTCTGCTGCCTCACTCCATGAATAAATAATGTCTGCTTTTTCGCTCTTTCAAACAACTTGGCGCTGAGTTTATTGCAGTCTCAGAGACTTATTTTAGATGTTATTTATGACTACAAAATGACTCTAGGGGACAAAGTTCATCACAATGTTACCAAATCCTGACATTTCCATCTTTATTTTATACACCACATTTTAGATGGGATATCTGAAATGTAAACATGGTGAAAAGGAAGACAAGATTTCATTCCATGTTTTTTTTTAAAAAAAGATGTTGGATAGCTACATGGATTTGCCCCCATTGAGCCATAAGAGCATTAGTGGAATCCAGCACAGATGTCTCACGGTCGATGTTCCAATTCATCGTAAAGCTGCTGGATGGAGTTGACTTTAGGCTTCTGTGCAGGTCAGTCGGGTCGTTCAAAAACCGTTCCTTTATGGACGGGAAGAAGAGCACACTGTCACATGGAAAAGCTTTGCCAAACGTTTTTGTCTTTTCTGCTTTGTCTACAGTACAAATGTATGATGTGCTATTACTCCCTGCAGTGCAGCGTATGCCTATGTGGGACAGAGGCTGTGTAATCTAGGTACATAGCCTATCCTGGTCTGGCTGGGCCAACCAAAGATTGGTCGAGGCTGTGTCTTTTTCGCCAGTCAGGTTCATTTTTGTTTCTACTTCCTGTTTTACTATCAACAATGGCGACTAAAATTTCGCCGAAGACGAGTCATTGAAATATTTGTGTCGTTGTGACACCTAGTCCCATTTCTAGGGAGGTCCGCATCAAGCTACAGCGTTAGGGTCTGGGCTGATGTAGCTACTGCATCAAATTGACACAGAAGTATGAACTGTGCATAAGCCCTAATTTTTATTTATTTAATTATTTATATTTTAAATCTTCACAATAAAAAGACAAACCCTAAATTAATTAACTGACACGTGAACGAGAGAATTCTAGGACTTCACGCACAAGTAGAACAGGACACTGGCACCAAGTCCTGTTCACAAATAAGTTTACCTTTCACCTAGCCTACTTTATTTTTGTCATCTCATTAAGAGGAGACACAACTTGTTTGCGGCCCATAGCATAAAGGAATGAAGCAGCGTGACGGAGTTCACTCTCAGTGTGAAAGGTGACAAAGAATGTAGGTGTGTCTGCAAGGTGGCCCACTTAATATCAGTGTAATAAGGACACAACATTTAAGGCGTTTCCTATCAGTGGCATGGTGACTCTATGAAACTGAACCCACCCCTGGCCAAATAGTCACTAAGCTGGTGAGTCAGTCTTGCTTTGACGGCCAATATATCCAGGCATCTAGCCTGTATAACCAGCCACGCTGCCAGTAAGTCAGGCGGAGGGCTTGCCAAATCATAGCCAGGCAGAGACACGGCCATAGCAAGCCAGACATCCCATCTACAATAGCTGGCTAGCACCAGACAGCCAGCCAGCCACCGAATCAGCTCATGTAGCCCGTCAGCATGCTGCATAGCTCTGTGTTCAGCCTAGGTTTCAAGCAACAAGCAAGATTATAGCTATGACAGCCAAGCAGCCAGTAAGCCAGAATCTGTGGCCCAGTCTAGATTAGAGCGGTCAGATTCTTGGCTTTATTTTAGTATAAACACTAGGTCACCGAGTCTGTATTTGCTTTCTGATAAAGGTTGAACCACTGAACTTGAGAACATCGCAACAAGGTTGGATGCACCACACTACTTATTAATTTGTGGATTTGGAGTTTATATTATTTTATGGTTTTGAATGTGGACTCCAAGGCTGTTCTGGTTGTTGCTCATGTGGACGTAATCACAGTCATTTCATGATTAGAATAAGACCATTATCATTTTCGCAATTTCAAGAGCCAACAAAATAACAAAAACATCTGACTGTGCAATGCAGTCCACACAATACAAGTAATCTGTGTGTAGAAGCCAAAGCCCAATAGTGTTTTCACTACATTTAATAAAAAAAAAAGTTATCTTAAGCTGCGATAGTTGAAATTAACTTTAAGTAGTGATACTTTGAAATAACATAAATTATGTGCATGACTTTTCATTGATTATAATCATGTAATACAATAATATCTCAAGACATTTTTGGTAATGCATAATGAAGGACTTTTAGATCTGCCGTCTACGCTGGCATTCAAAATCCAATTCAGCTCAGCTCAGCTCAGCTCAGCTCAGTTCATTACAGTACAGTTCCCTGAAAATAGGGAGAAACTGCTAGCATTGCTTGACTTCCTACTATATTAGCAACTCCAGTGATAAACCTGAGACCAGCCACCGTGTTACATGAAACATTACAGCTTAAACTTGCATTAAATTATTTTTTTTTTTAAATCCTAAGAACCATAAAACCTCAAAGCTGAACATTATGTATTTTCTTTCTTTTTGTTTTTTTTTGTTTTTCATCATTACCCAATATACCCTTCCCTTCTCTTTGCCACATCAGCAGCGAGTATTAAAGATATTAAAGCCACCGGCTATCTATTCATCACTTCTAACCGCACTGTCTTCACTGCTCTGTGTTTGGGAGGCTTCAGTTGAAAATAAAAATGTCTCCACAGCGGTGGGACTCCTGACTGTTTATCGGGGGAAAAAAGGAACTTCTGGAGAAGCCAAGATGAGACAGAAGCAGGAAACGAGAAGGGAAAACAAATTGTAAGCCTCAAATCATTCTGTGCTCTCGCAGTGGTCTGTCATCTCATCGCGCCTTCGCAACTCGATGAAGAGGAGAAGTCGGGGTGGGGGCTGCGGAGGGCTCTCTGATGTTCTGTTTTTCAACTTTTCCGTTACATCTTCCTCATGTTCATGCCTTGGACATGCAGTTGAGAGGAGTTGAGGGGCTGTGGATATGTAATGGGGATATGTAATGGTTTGGGGAGAGTTCAGTAACAAAGATCCCTCCATAAGTTGACTGGTTGAAGAAGTTGCAGGAGAAGGGTTGAGGTGATGGAGGGGGCGAAGGGGTGGGGGCACATCTCAGGAAGTTTTAGCTCCATGTCCCCCTGGTTCCTGTGATGACAGGTGGAAGAGGAAGAAAAGAAATGTTGACAACCGAGATGAAGTTAGGTTAGAACACACCTTTATATGTAAGCGCAGGAAATATAATGACATGGGGTGTGGTGTTGTTGCAGAATAGAAGTTATGTAATAACTCCATTTGTCAGGTTTTTATGCCTTTGACTTCTCTCAATGGATGGGATTTACTGCTCTTAAGAGGGAGCCGGATCTTGTGGGTCCATTCCTTTCAAAGAGCTGTTCAGAGGACTAGCTTGTTTTGATATTTGTTTATTTTCAAGATGCCAGCCTGGGTCTGACTTAAAGTGTTTTATCCGGGAATTAATCATCAGGAGGAATGAAAAGGACGGTTTATATTCTTTAGGTGGGCTATCTTGACTTTCATTATTCTGAAATACGCATTCTAGACAGATACTTTATCATGTGGGAAGACATCTGCATTAACCGGAAATCAAACCTGGCTCAGTGTCTTTGGAGGGAGCTAAGCTCATTATCATACCGCCGTAGTATTCTGGCAAACATTACACTTTGCTTTACCGTTTTTGCCGTCACAAAAGTGCATCCAGGAGCAGCTGTGTTGTCTGAAACACAGAATAAAAATAAAGAACAGCTCACAGTTGCGACTCGGTTCCCATCGTTCGTTTTACAGAGCTGTTCAATAGATTCAGTTCCTTGTCTCCACAGTGCTGTAATTTAAGCTGACCAGAAGGATTGTTACCTGATGACCGGAAGGCTCCTGTGTCAGTGTTGATTATGTCTGTGGCAGCTCTGGTATACATTGATATTGATGCATATAGTTTTCCTTTGTGAAAAAAAATAAATAAATGCCAACATAGCAACATTCAAAACACTACTATTAATGAAATTTTGATGCCAAGCCGATGCATGCTGTGCTTGATGTTCAGCGTTTTTCTCTGCCGTATTTACGGGTGCCCCAAGCTGGACCCAATTGCGTGGATGACCTCAGTTGTGAGTGTTAATTAGTCAAGCTTAATGTTTTGTCACGTGAAATTCCATTCCAGTGTCTCATACGTGGTAGGAGTAAACAAGTAAATCATCTGGCAGTATCGACGGCTCATAATAGGGAAATAATCCACACAGATGATTCCTGCTGTGTGACTCATCCAGAAGTATGCAGCATAGTTGTGGATGACATATTTGCCATATTTTTTAGAGACTTAAGAAGCTGAACAAGTGTGAGGTCAGCACGTTCATAGATGTGAATTTGAGTCTGCCTGGTAATGAAGAAAGAGGCGTTCCTAATTGACAACAATGGCGCTCTGGCACGACGTTAGATACAAAGGCCTAAAGTAAATCTAAATCACTGGATCTTAGTCACATCAAGAGGTTTTTGTCTGATTCTAAAGTGCTGGAACATAAGAAACCTTGCATGTACCTGAACCTTTGGGTGTTAACATTGTTGACTTACCACAGAGGTATGTAAATACAACCAACACCTTTGGCTAACTGGAGATCAGTCAAACTGCATGTGTGCACACACTTATTAAAAAGTGTTTCCATTTCCTGCACGGAGAGCCTCCCTCACATGTTGTTCTACTCTAGTGTTGTGCAGACATCCAGCTCCACCTGACTTCTTTGTGTGGATGAATGGGTGGTGTCACTACAAGTGGTTCTCCCAGTACAAACAGGAAGGCAAGGAGAAACTTTATTACTTAACTTAATCCCTTCACCTTGCCTCTTTCCAGCATGGGTTTTAAAAAGCCTCTTCTTGATTGTTCTGTGATTTTGTTTTTGAACACGCCTCGATATCAAAGAATCTTCCTTCCTCTATTTATAGTGCTGTTCCAACGCTGCGAATCTCTGAGGCAGAAGTTATTTACACGACACCATACTGACGTCAGTGTTGTGTGTGCATGAATATGAATTGTTCAGTCTTTGTGCTAGCTTAGCTTAGCACCTCCTGGATCCATCCTTACATTTAATAGACAGAAAAGATATGTTTTTTAATCCAAACAGATTTCCCAAGATGTGGTGCTCACCAAATTACATTATTCCTTTAAAAACAAGCCACAGATCATGTATGTAAGTATTTCAGGGAACATGGAACATGACGCAAACTTAATTGATTGTGGTGTAGAAATGTTCCTTTCATAAAAAATAAAATGGGTATTAGTAGTAGCGCTTTCACTGTTTCAAGCTGTCAGGATGATCGTTCTGGCTATGAATGGAAAACCAGTGGCAGGCTGAAAAGTAAGAAAAAGCTCTCCAGTGATTTCATATGCATGATTTTCACTTAATGGACTAAAACACTTGAGTGACTGAAAGGCTTCACTAAACGCTGATGGCTTTGTGGCTGCCATTATACCACCTATGTCACATGACAGGGAACGGAGGAAAGATGGAAAACTAATTGCACTGTATGTGCAATGGACTTTCTGCAGGCAAGTGAGTGCTCAGGCACTGTGTATGTGGACCTTGAGCTGCACAGTTAAAGAGTGAAGAAACAGGACTGCAGCATAAAGAGACAAGATCACCATTCCACAATGAATCTCCATTACCTGACAGGGGCCCTCACACCACGGAGAAAGGAGGAAATCTATTTGAGCAGCCCAACTTAGCTTTCACTTCCTTGTTTCACCTGGGCTCCGTTTCACTTGCCCTCCTTTTGCCCCTCCTTTCCAAAGTGGATTGACCTTCTTACTGAAGTTACCACTGCAGGGTCCTCCCTCATTCTTCCACCTGAGCCTGAAACTCATCTCTCCAAAAAGTACCTCATTCTACTTTTTCCACACATAACTGTATCCCTTCACCTACACGTTCTTCTCCTACCACTTCATGAAAAAAAAGACGTAATCCCCCTGACCTCCTCCTCACATTTTTTTCCAATTCTTTTCTCCGTCTCTGAAGGGTGGTGCTCTGCTACTATTCCAGCATATTTTTCCTGTATGTTGGTTGCTGTACTGGGAAATTAAACTTTCTATGACACTGTCTTCACTTAAATGCTTAACGTTAATTAGTGTCGTTCAAAAGCTGAATTTAAAGCTAAAATATAATTTAATACAAGCTGAAAAATATGCGACTTTAAAATATAATATTTTAAAAAAGGAACAATTTAAGGACATTTGACTTGACTTGACGGTTGGGTTGTATTTCATACACAATGTTTTTCTTTTGTTATTTCCAATGATCTTTTTGTGTAAAGCAATATTTTATATCTGAGACAGAAATATAAAATCGTAATGCATTTGGTTGCAATGCAAATGACTGAATGCCATGTTGTCAAACTATGGTTCGGAGTGATGGAGAGAAGCAGTTGCCGGTTACTGTTCACAAGTGGGCGAGAAAGCTCGAGTGAAGAGAGGGAGCGGCATTAATGAGAACAAAGCAGTGAGTCATAGAAACAAAGAGTTATTTTGAGATTTTTCACAGTGGTCACATTCTAACGCGCAAAGAAACACACTCACACCTTTGTGCGGCCCTGGAGAAAGTCACTGCGCTGTTAGTCTTTGTATGAAGGTAACCAAACAGACACAAAAGGCCCAGACACAACAAAACTAACATAGCATATAGCATCATACCGAAAATGTGTGCATTTTGGAATTAAGATGAGACCAACATAAAAATCTTTTGGACCGGTGCATTGGTTAGCTCAGGTGAACAGCCAGTCACAATAAATTCTCTCTGCCGCCGATTCAACATGCTCAGCTGACTGTTATTTGGGGTGTGGATAATAAAGTTCTCAGACCAAAGAAGCAAATTAAAGCAAATAATTATTATCATCTCCTGGATGCAATATAAATCTCTGCTCTAATTAGCTCCCTTATTACACTGTGGAGCCAGAAAGATGAAAATATTAGTACGTAAGTATAATGGACAACTAGTCAAGGCTGCACTAAGATCGTTGCTAAGGCTGAAGTAACCAGTGATGATTGAATAGTTACAGTTCATACAATTTTTCCGTGTGTGATTTACTGATAATTAAGAGTTCATTATTATATAATGACTTACTGATACATTCATTCATCTTCTGTAGCTGCTTGTCATGTGAAGCAGCTGTTATCGGGTGAGAGGCACAGCTGTCTCAGGGCTAACACAGAGAGACAGACAACCATTCACACTCACACCTATGGCCAGTTTAGAATCACCAATGATCACCAACCTAATGAGCGTGTCTTTGGATGGCGTGAGGACCTCTGGAACCTTCTCGCTGTGAGGCATCTAACTGCCATGCCACTGTGCCGCCTTTTGTGTTCATGAAAGACACAGACCATCAGATTGTGGAAATTGTTACAAATGTTACTTTATAGTTGCAATTAACAGATAAAAGTCATGAATCACCTATTTTAGTGAAAACATCTCACTGTCAGATCGGTGACTCAAAATTCTGTGACGCCCCAAAATTATTTTACCTGCAAAATCCCTGTTTTCTCTTGGCCTGCCATTTTCAGGGTTTAGCAGTCATTTGTCTGCCTCTGATGGCGAGATTATGGACTTCTTTTGTCATTCTTATCACCTCACAGTGGGTTTGTTCATTCCAAATGTTCAGCGTTGCATGACTAGCACACAAAGGTTCAGATCCGCATCTATCTGAGGGGTTTGGTGGATGTAGAAAGAGAGAGAAATTAACAAAGCAACTCAGTTTCATTTGCATTGTTTTACTGGTAGAGAGGAAGGGGTTTTGCATATATTAATATAAATGGATGAATTAGCTTTTTTGGCTCAAAGAGACCGATTCAGTGACAGGTTTAGTCCATTGTGGTGGAGACAGAGAAAGGAAGAGTGATTCCAAAAACAATTGCTGGCTTTTTTTTCCTCATGTTCCAGCCGGATCATCGGCACTGATCCGTATGATTGGCTGAAGATGAGGTGCCGTGTCGCAGTGCTAATCGCAGGCATGGTTACAGTCATTTGGAAAGATGATGGAATAATGAGGACACAAGTCGAACAAGCAAGAAAGGAGATGGTGTAGATTTAGGAAAGATATCAGAGAATCGAGGAAAGGAATGCTGTAGAAAAATACCTGTATCTCACCACCCACTGTAATTATGGCGGAGTTCTGTTTTCTGGCTGATAAACAGAAACTATGAAACAGCTTGAGGGGATTTCTCATCATATCTGATTTGAGTTTTGACCTCGCAAAACCTCCAAGGAGTCCATCTTGCTCATTTCCTCTTCCTGTTCCACCTGTGGAGCTTCAGCTGATTGTTACACTATGCGATGAAGATTGTAAAAACAGTCTGTGAGTGAATACATCATGTTTCTCCTACGGAAATGATTTGCATCAGTCATATGTCATATTGCTATAGGTGCACTGATGAACAGGAGAACAGTCCACAGTCCAGATACAAGACACTGGGAGCTGTCAGTTGTGTTTGCGTGGCATATTAACATCTTAATAATTCTTTACTTACTATTACTACTACAGTACTACTACAGTACTTACAATAAATCAAGAAATAATACAGTGAAACAACTTCAGGCTTTTATTTATGCTTGTACACCTCATTCATTATTATTATGAAGATCACCAGTGTTACAGTTGAGTTGAATCTGGGCTGCTACTCATTTAGTTACAAAAAAAAAGCTTATGACCTCAGTTTCCCACCATATAGTCGTCTAAATGAGAACAGGATATTGAGATAATATACATAATGAGCATTAACTCGTTCTTTTTAACAACTGTAGCTGAGCGGTCATCCATAACTTAACTGTGCATGTGCACAATAAACAAAAGGCAATAATACTCTATGATGACCTGATCTTATTTGCGTGGTCTGAACTCAGTTACTGTGACTTTCAACTCACAAAACAAAGTTATATCATTTCAGACCCTCTCTTATTGGCACAATAAACTACTTTCTGGCACAACGCTCTCTTTAACGACTACAAAATGCAGGACTCTAATAGGAGAAAGTGAGCAATCAAATTGCTTAAAACCAATTTCTACTGAGGGTTTTGTGGATTCTGCAATTTTCCTTTTATGGTCAGTAATCTGTTCTTGCCCGACAGAAAAAAAGAACTGATAAAACCAAAAGGCATTGCAACCGATGGACACAACAGAATGCTACAAGGAAAAATAAATAAATGAAACAGGGAGGCGAGGAGGAGGAGGAGGAGGAGACGAGGATTTCAGCCTTTATCTCATTGCTAACATTTCTTATGCGTGAATAACCTGACGTATCGCTCAGTTCCCACAGTGCTGCAGGTTGAGTCAGTTTGTGGCTTGTAAAGCCATGAAATAATACTGCCTTATATGTAAGTAGCTCACTATAAATATAATCCTCCGTGTTTTGTGGCCTATGAATACACCGATCAGGCATAATATTATGACATTCCTAATACTGTGTAGGTCTCTCTCGTGCCTCTGAATCAGTCGTGACTCATCAGAGAATGGACAGGGTCCTTCTGAGGTCCTGTGGTGTCTGGCAACAGAATGTTAGTGGAGGCCTTTGGGTCCTATGGGTTGAGGGGAGGGGCCTCTGTGGATCATCCCACAGATACTTGATCAGTTTGGGATCTAGTGAATTTGGAGGCCAGGTCAACACCTTGTGCTGTTCTTCATGTTTTTCTAGTTGTTCCTAAAGTATTAATGTGTGTGTGTGTTGTGTGTCAGGCTGCATCCTGCGGATGGCTGCTGCCATCAAGGAGTGTCATTGCTATGGGGTGGGGGTCCCTGGTCTGGTCTAGGTGGGTGCTGCATGTCCTCATACATGTCATGTATCCACATGAATTCTAGCAGAACATTGGACTGTTGTCTATATCATTATCACTAGAGCCTGGCAAAAGAAACAAGCAAATAGTGAAAAATAATCCAAGCTAAAACTCTTCACATACAGTGTTATGTTTCGTTCTGTTCAGTTAATGACAAACAACTCTCCCTCTACTCAAAACTCAGCCCAGACCCCAAATTCATTTGTGGTGTCGCCATGAGATTAAATGTGCAGTCATTTGGAGGGAGGCAAACTGGCAAGTTAACACCAAAGATGTTGGTTCAATCAAACTCCTCCAAACAACCACACCCAGATGGTCGCAAAGATGTGTGGCATTCATCTTCCAGGAAAACTGTGCAAGCAGTTATCAAGGCCAGGGAGGGGAGACAACCAGACAAATAAGGGCCGACGGGTAAAAGCAGACGGAAGACAGTGGAATGATAGGTTACTGAAGATTTCTCTAATGAACTAACTCTGTCACTGAGAATTTGGCTCTTCAGTCTGGACTCCCTTCCTCTCTGGATCGCACAAAAGAAAAACAAAAATTCTTTTGAGGATCCAGTAGATTAACAATTAATAAAAGCTCTGCGGGCGGTATCAGTGACAACACAAAAATCTCATCTAAAGGAGATTTATTCTGTCATGACACCTGCCAGAAACTTAATTTAGTTTTTATTTGTTTGTTCATTTACTTAAAACCACAGAAAACACGCGGAGGTAGAACCCAAAGCCTCATTTCCATCTTCCAAATTCTGCCAGCATATTTCTAAAGTTAAGATAGTAAAAGCAGAGAGTGGTTGACTGTACCAGAGACTTTCATCAAATCAATAAAAAGAACAATACTGAAACTGTGTTGTTAATGACTAAAGTGGCAGCAAAGATGAAGACTGATATGAAGTTAATGTGGGATAAAGAAGGTTCTTCCAGCCAACACCTGGACAATCAACTACACTGACTACATGGAACAGTAACGATAACGTACTTATCAAAGGGATTTCTCCGTTCTGTCTTTTCCTTAGAACAGTGCAGTGTCATTTTCGCCCAGTTTTAGTTGATCTGCTCAGTGGAAAAATGTCAAATGACAACGAGGATAAAAATACACTGATAAAAACTAAAGGGAGAAAGAGAGGAAAATGACAAATTTGCTGCAGGTGTTGCCTAAAATACCCCATGGGGCTCTGAAGGCTCAAAACAAAGAGTGCAAAAGATCAAACACAGTAATTAAAGTAACAAATGTAGAAACAAGAAAGGCCGTTTAAAAAAAGAATGATTTCACGGTTCAAGCGGCACAGAAAAGTTCTCAACTTTATGATCCACACACTCAGACGGTGCCTGAGGTGGACAGAAATTGTGTTTTTGTGAAGAAGACTGTCCGTCTTGTGTGTGTGTGGGTGTGTGTGTAGTGGAACCTTCACCCACTGATAAACCAATCTGTCGACTATCAGAGACATCGATGTCTGACAGTCAGTGGCTCCCAGTGACTAAGCTCTACCATTGATCCTTTCTCTGCTTTCCACTCCTGACCAGCCCTGGTTCATTTTAATCTATAACATGGTATCCAACTGATAGATGTACTGGGAGGGAGAAATAATTGATGAGCGTAAAATGGCTCTTTTTATTATGAGGTATCTGAATCCATGGAGTTTTCATATTGGTAAAACTTTCACAGTGCCTAAAAATATTTCTTTTTTTCCTGGAATGTATTTTATGGGTTTAGAGGGAACACAGGGTTTATGGGCAGCGAGGGACTCACTATTGCACATGTGAAGTGAATCACATAACTCTGTAACAAGAAACAATTGGCACCATGGTTGAGTCTGGTATGTAGTTATACTCTTTCTAGTCAATTTGTTTCATGTTAACAAACAATGCTCTCTATCCTGTGCTGCACACAATATGAATTCAGAATATCAGGAAGCAACCACAGAAATTAAAATGCCTCAAGGTTCTTCTTTACTGATCTGTGAGTGGGGTTTTCTTATCTGTACAAAGCTATTTATAAAACGAGCGGAAACATCTGGGGGTCATTTTTTGCATTAAAACTGTTTTACAATAGACAGTAATGTAAAAGCAGCTCTGGCAAGACAAAACTTTGACCGGGTGAAACCGTGTCAGGACAGGTTTTGGTGTGTGTTCTGCAGGAATGAGCTGGTGAGAGTAATCATTCTGATTGGCTGTTCAGCATAGAGAACGAGTGCACTAGAAAATATACAGCAAAGCAAACAAAACTATCAGGTTCAAAGGGCACACAGAAGACTTGTTTTACACCTTCATCTCATCTGTACATTCAAATACACATTATACTTTCACAATGACCTGATCATCTAGAATGAATAAACCGTAGACCAAATGATCAACTTGATTCAGCTCTCTACGTGTCAGGGCGTTTAGGGTTAGCTGCATCCACATCTACATCTACATAGTAAACCATCAGAAACAAGACCATAGTAATGCCAACATCTCAATTTACAGCTGACTATAGAGCATTTATTCTATAATAAAATGTGCTTGAGTGAGTTAAACTAATGACTTGTTGATCCAAAGCTTCTGAAAGCTAATCTGACTGTGAGGCCCAATGTCAGTAGAGCACCATTGCACCGTGCACTGTAATTTCATTGACAGCCCAGAAGTGATGACACTATTTTATTGTAGTTTTATTCACTGGGTTTTACCTTTTTGTATTGCTGCTTGGTATGTGGAGCTTACTGCCTCCAATAAAAACAGACTTATGGTTTATGTTTCTGTGTCAATTTGACGCTGTAGCTACAGCGACAGCCCAGCCACTGCACAGATCAGCGGTGTAACCCAACGTGCACCTTGCCAGAAATGGAACTAGGTGTTGCGGCGACGCAGAAGCCTAGTGATTGGTTCACTTGGTAGCAGCGCATTTCTTCTTTAGTATTTCCGGCTGCTTCTCTGTAATTTTCAAATTGATTTTTTTGGATCAATAAAGATGGAGCACTTCAAGGAAAGGTTAACTGAGGAGGTTTGGAGATGCCAACATTTGTAGCTTGAGGAGCGCACAAGTGTAAATGGCTCGTACCGGTGGAGGCTATGTGTGTAGGTTACACCGAATGTCGCACAGAGGCGTAACGCACACTTTAATCTTGACAAAGACAAACAAGTTCCTAAGGAAGGGCATTACCATAGTACAGCCCTGGGACCACCCACTCATGGGTGAGTTTGAGTTGTTGTCATTTCAGGGTTCCTGGCTGGAAGACAAAAATGCTGCATGTCCTGAATGGTAGTATAGTGTGTGTATACTATATAATTATATGATTTATTATATTTAAGTAGTCTCTTTTTCTAGTGCTATGTAGGCCATTTGTTGTTTGTCATTGTGTCCTATATGTGGAACATTTGCTGCAAACCTAATTTCCCCTTGTGGGACGATAAAGACAATAAAGACTCTTTGAACTTTACAGTACATGTCTGGGACGAGGTAACACAGTGGTCACTAGGGCAATAATATCATTCCTTCCCTAACTTGAATTCTAGCCGTTTGCAGACATGAATAATAGAATAAATAAATCAAGCTCACGTAATGAGCTTTTTATGGGTTAAACAATTATATTATTATCAGGTTGTGTCCACAGAACTGTGTTTTAGGAAGAGATCATGCCTGAAGGATCTGATGTTGATCTTGGCATCAAGATCTCACATATTTTTAATTCCCGTTCAGATCTGGTTCCTGCAGCGGGGGTCGTTGATCATTGCTGTAACGTAGTCCAGCGTTAACATCTGCATTATGTTAATACTTGAAAGCAGAGTGAGACTTGCGAGCTAATTTTGATATCCACATGAGTATAACAAGCTGCATAAAACAGAGACTTGCTGGTCAAAGTATTCCTATGTTTTTGCTTTTAATATACGCGTGTGGGATCTGCTAAGTAACATCATTTCTCATGGTGGCAGTTCTCACAGATATTAGCTCCATATAACCTAGTTTAAGTGCGAATCTCAATACTCTCTCTGGGAGGTGTAGTGTGACCCGGTTGTGTACACTCATACATATAGATAATATGCATCAAAGAGACGGTGGCAGAGAGACACTGAAATAAAGAGAGAAGGAGAGAGTTCTAACTGTTGGAAGGCTCATAACTCAAATTACAATAGCTACTTATAGGCCAGGGATTTCAGCTTGATAGTAATGTATGCAGGATGTGAGGGGAACAGTACACCAAACAGAATAGTCCATCAACTGATTTATGCATTGAGCACTCTTGTAATGCGGGCATTAAAGGGAAACGCTGCAGATTTTATATGTCAAAGTTAATTCCCTAGTACAAGGATGCTACTGCTAGCCAGTGGAAATAGAAGTGAAATGTGTTTTGTGGCTCTAGGAGCTTTTAGTGTCTGAGAAGATAACACTGCAATCACGGTTACCCAGGGATACCAACTCTAACACATGAGTCACATGCTTAACAGGATCTTTTCCCATAATCTCAGCTGTCTCTAACATTGCAAAAGCTGCTGAAATGTAATGCTATGTGTTCTTATATATATTAAAATCTTACAGTTTTACAGTGTCACTGCAGATTATTTGCATTTGGTACATTATTTTAGCATGGATACTTGAATACATGAATGCTATTTTAAGATGGGTTATTCGAAGATAAGCATCCATTGAGGCCTGGTATTTGCAAGTTGGCAACAGGTCACCTTTGCTTGGTTGTTGTTCACCAAATATATAACAAAACCAATTTACAAATCTAGATGTTTACTAAGGATGTTGTTTTTTAGGACAGAGAGTGAATTAAAATGCCTTTTTGTTCTGCTTGCTTTCCTTAAACCATGACTTAATTAGACTCTCACACACTGGCCAGCCTGAGCGGTGGCTAGCTGGTTAAGCTCCGTCTTCTTCCCAGGAGGAACACTCTTTCTCCGGCCATCTATTTTGTAACTCACTGCATCGTTCTAAAAGTACGTCATTCCAATAACTGTCCCTGGGGCACCATACACATGCAAATACATTCATTAAAACAAATTCAAATCTGAAAACGTGCATACATTACCACGGTGAAAGAGTTGTCATATAGGAGAGCAAAAGATGAAGCAGAGGTTCACTAGTTCACTGCCTGAGTAACTTGTTTATTTTCTGTCATCAGAGGATTCTGTCCTTTCATGTCTTATTTTAAATCTACTTCCCACTGCTGCCTACTAAAGATATTTTTTCTCCTATTTACTTAGGGTGTGTGCACATCAGCCATCTTTGAAGCAGTTTACTTAGTCTGGGAGCGATCAGTCTTTTAGAGCAGTTAGCCTGGTGAGGCACTTATACTTGAATTCGGTTGGCTTCAAATAGCTGAAAAAAGTCTCCTGCTAGAAAGCCGCGGCACAGTTTGTTAGAAGTGACAGCATAAATACAGTGTAAAAGTTCATGTGAGGTTTCCCACTGTGGCACTGATGGAAATTTTCGTGACTTCTCCATAACTTTCCATAACCGACGAACTCGCAGGGTATTGGTAGGCGTGGTGAGCGAGCAATCTGCTTGACTAAAAAAGACCCCCTTTGTAAATCGGTTCCTTTCTCTGCCTTCCCTTGAGGATTTCTGAAAAAAAACTGCAGAATTTCTCTGTCTTGATTTACACCTCTCATCATTCCATGTTTCAGAAATTCCACGAGCAACAGGAAACCTGGCGGGCGAGCGCAGCCAAAGCAAAGGAGAGAGGCGGAGGAAGGAGAAGACAAAGCCGGGCCTGTGCGGCTAGCAGTGATAGCATCGTTGCACCAGCCAAAGACCCCGTCTGTCTCCCTCAGCTCTCAGAAGCCCGGCCAGCAAGAAAGACAGCTAGAGTGACGGAACAGTGAGAGAGAGAGAGAGAGTGAGTGAGAGAGTGGCAGGGAGAGAAACCGAGAGCACAGAGAGATGAGACAGAGGGAGTCTACACACTCATATGGCAGCGATGACAAGTAGACCTCATCAATTATTATTTTATTTGAATGTCATCTCAGTCGTTTGGCTTTCAGGATGATGAGCTATGTTCTTCTCTGCCATGAAGAATGCAGCAGCTACTTAGCTTCTGAGATAATGTCTGCTGAACATTTCACAACAACATGGATAATGGAAGTGTAAATAGTAAAATGTGGACAAGCTTTCATGCAGAAACACTTAAAGCTGCATTGGCTGGACATGATAAATTGTTATAAGTTACTCTGAATATGTGCTGGTAAACAAATATTTTGCTCTTTTATACCAGAAGCTAAGTGCTCCCTAGCTAGTCACTCTTACACATTTGAAGTGATGTTAAAACTGCATCCAGTAATATTTTTTTGATGGAGCGATTTGTGGAGGATGGGGGCGACAGAACAAAGCTGAACAACACTGACCTTATACAGTTCTTGTCGCTACAAGCTCACAAGCAAATATTTTGCGTATGGAGACGCATCTATACGCAGGATAACTGTGGCATTTATGCAACATTCTTTCCCTGTTCATCTCTCTTTTTTGTATTCATCAATTCATCAGGGAATGATCTGTTTCTTAGAGCTATTGAATTCCCATTATGTTCTCCAGCTAGTCACTGACGGTGCTACTTCTGTTATTAATTATTGATTTTAGCTGCTTTAACTAACAGTGCCACCACGCTGCAGCATGAAGATGACAGGCAGACCTCATTCATTTTATTTGACTGTGATCTCCTCTCGCAGTGAAGTGTCCATAATTTAAGCGTGCATGTTAGACATGTGTACATTCATCCCCGTGTTTAGTCCGATGAAACGGCCTTCCACAGCTGTGCAAATGCAATGTGCAAGATTTCACAAACTCAGTGAGACAGCAGCACCGGTCAGACTCCCTAGAGTCAGTACGCTGGCATGGCAGCACTGCTTTACAGTGCACTTACAAGCTGTAAGGAGTTTATGCACATTAAGACCCATAAAACTATAATTTTTTGAATAAATGTTTGAATAGAGGGTTGAAAGTTTAACGGTAGATGTTGTGGTTAGTGGTAAGTTTCTCAAAGGATTAAGGGACTATTCAGACAAGTATCAGTTGATCAGTCCCAAAACACCCCAAATCTCTAGATTAACGGATTGGAAAGAATCTCAGAACAGTCCCAGTCAGGATAGATGTTAATACCAGGTCTGAACAGGGCAACAGTCATCTGATTTAGTACAAAATATTGATCAGTAAAGTTTTATATGAATATATCCACTGATTTAAAATACAGTCCGTTGTTGGTACAATGTATGACTCAATTTATTATGGATAACTTTGACATAACTCACATTCCGGGCGGCACAGTGGTGTGGTGTTAAGCACTGATGCCTCACAGCAAGAAGGTTCTGGGCTCAAATCCATCGGTCGTCTGGGGTCTGCGTGGGTTTTCCCTGGGTACTCTGGCTTGGTTATTCTAAACTGGCCGTAGGTGTGAGTGTGAATGGTTGTCTGTCTCTCTGTGTCTCTGTGTTATGATGGACTTACAACCTGTCCAGGGTGTACCCCGCCTCTCGCCCGATGACAGCTGGGATCACTCCCCATGTAACCCTCCAGAGGACAAGAGGTTACAGAGAATGAATGAAAGAATCAAGTCGCATTCCAGTTTCCTTTACAATTGTGAGAGCTTTCTTGGCTTGGTGGTATTTTGAAGTTATTTATTATTGACAGATAGTGTAGGTCATATACTGCGAGGTTTGCAAAACTGGATTTACATAATTATTTTGACCTTGGACAAACATAAATTGCTATATAGCAGCATATTGATTTCTTAGCTTTCTGCGTCCCTATATTAAATAAAATAGGTTTGCCTTACAGCAGTAAGAATTTGTTGACTTCTTAGTCCGTGGTTGAGAAATCATTATCTGTTTAGTTAACGACCAGCTAAACATTATTCATGTTGCTCTCATCTAAAGTCTCAGATCCGGAACTCTCTCCAAACTCCCCAACAATTCTCTGGGCATTTTCTCTCCTCCCGTAGCCAAATCAATCCTTTTGAAGCAGGAATTAGCCATTGGCGTCTCAATTGTTTCCCTCAGCCTGAGTCCCTGTGCTGCCGAACCAATGGGACTCCATTTGACTATCTCTGCTCTGTCATCTTTGACGCTGGCAGACAAAGAAATCTGTTTATCCCCGTCAAAATGTGTGCTCTCAGCAAAACCAATTAAATGCCCATTTACTCAATCGCTCCAGCAATGTACACCCGCACATAATGCATGCGCAAACGGGCCGATTTGCTTAAACACTCCATAGCAGATGATGGCCATTTACTCTCTACAGTTCCACTGGGAAGGCATCTAATAATTTGGGAATCTCATAGCATACTATCTGCTTTCCTGTGCTCCCAAGGTCCTGGATTCATTTACATGCTGCCTCTTGTCAGATCGGTGGTTATGAATTTAAATATTTAGCCATACAAAAGCAGCATAAGAAATCTCCTTGTGCGCTACATTTGACTGAACCTCCCACCTGTTTGTGCTTCTCTTTCCACCTGTGTAGAGCACACAACATACCACACAGGCAGGCAGCAATTTCAGCAGCAGTTGTTGCCCCATGAACACGAGGCCTTGGTTCCAAAATAACACTGGGCATCGGGAATAAATCAGATAACTGACTTCCTGGAGATGCCGCTGTAGCCAGCTAACAGGTTGCCAAAATTCAAGCTGGAGCCTAATTTTTCATAAAGGTTTTGGAAATATTTCTGTTTCAAAGGTTACTAAGATAGAGAGAACACAACATATCCGGTGCAGGTGAGGATTTGGTGTCCTGCAGTGAAAGAGAGCAAACGTTTAATTTGCAGCCATGTTGTGTTGCAGTGATTCTGACTATTTATATAAATAAAACGCAAAGAAATAAAAGTAAGGAGGCAAATAATTCACATGCACAGCCATCAGTAAAGATGTTAATTATGAGAGAGAGAAGATATGCATGTGTCTGAAGAGGTAAGGCTGTGTGGGAGTATGTAAATGTATGCAGGCAGATGAACCTCGGAGTGGATTTATTGTTTGCGCAGTATGACCATATGCTTTCCCACATTTTATGGCTATTTTCTGTGGAGTTGCAGCAGCTTATTTACACAGTTTGCTAATGATATGCAACTTAACATGTTTATGAAGGCACACCCACAAAGACATATAGGTACACACCTGCAAACAACATACAGGGATTTTTCCCCCGGCGTATATGTGTGTACTGTACGTATGCAGCGTGTACGTGCGGCGTGCTCCTAGCCCTGCTGTCTTAGTGCGTGTGCCATCTGTATATATATATCCTGTGTTTGTGTGTGGTTGAAGTGTAAAGTGGGGGCTTATATGAGTGGCTTCGAGCTGTAGGAATACGTCGATGCTGGTGGACAGATAAGGGTCTCTTCAGACAAAGGTGCCCTTTGTGAGTCAAAACGGCTCGCAAAAGCTACTGGAGCTACTAGACCTCTTATCCCTAACACCGCCGCCGCCACCACCATGAAACGTCTGCCGTGTTCCAAACCACAAAGCTATGGTAGGGGCCAAGGGCGGAAGGAAGACGTGTAGTGTCTTTCTTGTCTATTTTCTTTCCTTTTCTTTCTCAATTGAATGTTCACTGTCTAAAATGTATGAAAGTCTCTCCATTACATATAGTCCAAGGTTTTGTCAGCTCAACAATCAAAACAGTGTTGGGGTTGCTATTATAAAATTATAGAATAGAATAGAATAGAATTATAGAAAGCTCGGAGAAGTGAAACATTATACCAAAGGTTAATTAAAGCCATTAGTCAGATACAGATTTTTGGATTTCTGATCAGGTGATTGTTTCATTTTTTCAGCTCCAGAGCACAAGTCTGGCTCTGACAGTGAGCATCCATATTTTGCCCACGGCCCACTGAGCAGTTAATCCAGCCAAAGTGAAACACTATCAGCTACGAGGAGCCTGCAAACGTTTGGTCGTAGTCATGTAGCAATGTGGTTGTGAAACCTGAAATATTTTATTTGTTTGTTCATAATGTGTCCATTTTTTGTGATGTTTATCAGAGTGTAAGTGTGTCTTTCTGTCTGTCAACTAATGCCTGAGAAAAGGAAGTAAGAGTTAAATACTTAAAAGGTGAAAAGTTCAATCTTCAAGAACCCGCTACCAAGGAACTTCTGACATTTTTTGCTTACAAATAAGCCAAAGAATGAATCAGTTAGCACAAATTTCCTCTAGATCAAGTGATCAGTTGATGGATGGATCATTTCGTAGGTGGCTGGGGAAAGAATTAAACTCCTCTAGACAGTGTCTGTGCGTTGAGCGGGGATGACTGGCATTCGACGCACAAGCAAATTCTCCAGTCGCCCGTCTCACGCTTCAGTGGATTCAGCTGACTAATAGTGTGGACTCTAAATTCTCTTCAGTTCTTTCCTACGCTGTGGATTTATTTAGTTTCACAGTGAAAAGTAAAAGATGAAAAGAGATCAGAGCAGAGGAATCTTGAGTGGATTTAGCGTGGGTGTGAGAGCACATTTAAAGTTCTCTTGTCAAATTGGACTTATTTGCCCACATATAATGAACAGAATTCTTCAGGATGTTTCTTTGAACTTACTTGACTGCTGCTGCCAGTACTTTGTTATAGGTCAGTTTAAACTGAAAAAATGTAAATTAACCTCTGAAACGTTAAGAGCAAATACTTCTACTATGAAATCAAAGATCTAAGGTCTGTCTTAGGTTGATGAGGGTGGGTTAATGTATAATCCTGTGCCCTGTACATCAGATTATATGTTGTTTGTTGTATGATACATTGTGTTAATTAACATTTGAAAGTTTCACGCAAAGAAAAAAAAAAAAACACTTCCTGGTTACCACCAGTCCCTCAACTGGATGGACTGATGAGGATAGGATAAACTATTTCTAAATGTTTTCCAACTGAAATCAGCCAGTTAGATTTTTCATGTATGTGAAGTGTGTGTTGTGTTTGGGAGACAGGTGATTTGTGCAAACGCTTTCCTGTTGTCAGTTGACTGGGAAGATAAAGACAAACCGTAGCAGCAAACTAACAGCTAAGAAGACGACGGTGTTATCAGGTTTAGCTAGTTTACGTGGATGTATGAGGTAGTAGAGTGCAGACTATCAGACTAACTACAGCTGTTGACTACGGACCTTTCTGTTCAGAAATAGTGCTTCACTTCATGGATGATGCTGCCTGCATCTGTTGTTTGACTTCAATATGCCAGTGTTTGATATTGGTTTTGAGAAAGCGTATCAGTATTTATGAGCACCGTGGAAGCATCCCTGATCCAGAGAACTCATAACTCCATATATGAGGACGCTGATTTTGAGAAACCTGTAGAAGGATGCAGTTTTGCTCCATAAAATCTCAAAGTGTATTAATACCCATTTCTCCAGTCTCCCTTCGTAGTAGGTAAAGAGGAGATTGTAACAGTATAAAACATGGTAGTTGTGTGTCAGGATCAGGTTGTTAATTGCACATTTTGGGTCTGTCGGGACTGATCAGATCGCTGGAGGTATTACAGCATCCTTACCAGGGCATCTCGAGTGTATCCTACTTACCCAAAATGCAAGTAGAAAGGAAATGTAGGAGGTGCTCACTGCAAAAAGATTATTTGTGTAGATAGTAGTGAAATCATGGATGCATTACAACGGTGTACTACTGGTACTATTCATTCATTCATTCATTCATTCATCTTCTGTACCTGCTTAGTCCTGTTAGGGGTCACGGCGGTCTGCTGGAGCCTATCCCAGCTGTCTTCAGGTGCGAGGCGGAGTACACCCTGGACAGGTCACCAGTTCATCACAGGGCCAACACAGAGACTGACAACCATTCACACTCACACCTACAGCAACTTTAGAATCACCAGTGAACCTAACCAGCGTGTCTTTGGATGGTGAGAGGAAGCCGGAGTACCCGGAGAGAACCCACACAGACACAGGGAGAACATGCAAACTCCACACAGAAAGGCCCAGTTGGCCAGTAGATTAGAACCCAGGACCTTCTCTCTGTGAGGCATCAGTGCTAACCACCTCACCACTGTACCACCCTACTATTGGTACTAGATTTATTTATTCTTTTCAAATAATATTTTTACTGGCACCTATGCCAGAAAACATCTCCAATGTTTCTAAGCTCTTCCTTGAGCTTCTGGATTTGAGGGCTCATAGAACAGAGAGAGAATTCTGACCAAACTATGTGGTTTGGCCTCTTAACTCCCCACATACTGTTGGGATAATATCAAATAATCGTAGAGCAACTTTCTAAACTGCATTGGACCAAATGAATCAAACTGTAAAAACAGCATTTATCATTTTTCAGGGGGTTTGTGTGTCAAACAAAATAATGTATTAACCTTTCAATCACTGCGTGTTATGTGATGAAGAGTCAGTGGCTAAGAAGACCACCCACTGGGACATCTCGTGACTTATGTTTCAGTGATCCGCGAGGTCGATATGTCAAGGTTTTGTAAGATGTCCATCTAGGTCTGTCACATGCATGTGTAATGGTCGATGAGACACTTGGACAAAACCGGGTATGCCAAAACAGCTACTGCGGCAGAACTGACAGAGAATAAAGCAAAATCTATAGTGTGCTCTGCATTTACCGTATGAGTACACATAGAACAAGTCTAAAGTTTCCTTTTTGGAAGAAGTAGAATACTGTCACAGCTGTCGGAACCAAGAATAAACATTTTAGGCATTTTGCTCTTTCTGAGCCCAGTGCTTTATTTTTATCTGCCTCTCTTGAAAGGATTCAATTACAACCAGCAGATGGGAATCTGAACTTTTTTCTTTGTCACAAAGCCTGAAAATACATTACAGCAAGTGAAGGGTGTTGGCTTAAAACAAAGTCACCTGTTTTCAATGGAGTCTTCATCAGGCTCGTGGAGTCTTTTAGTGCATGCCTTTATTTAAGCCTGCAGATGCACTGATGCATTAAGTCTCACATCCACGGCAAGAAGACACACCCACCCACAGATGCTCTTGAACATGTGCATAAGCGCAGCCACGCATTGTAGCCATACATATGGTGATGCAGCCAGACCTGCAGACAAACACTAACTTAAGACAGAAGACAAACATTTCGACAAATCCACATATGAATACTCTTTCAGCTTCGCTAAATCAAACAAATACACGGTGTCCATGTGGGAGTGGCAACTTCAAAGTCTCAAGTATGGATCTGTGTGTGTGTGCACGTATGTGTGCGCAATACATAGAGTGTGGTGGCAGTGGAAAAGCTCTTGTGTCTAGAGGTGCTCTGCTCCCGCCTACTGCCCTGAACCACTTAGAACTTTGCCTCTCAGCAAAGCACAACAGGATGACTTTGTTGTGACAGAGTTAGAGAAAGACAAAGAGGAGCGAGGGAGAAGAGAGGGGAGGAGAAGGGAGGGAGTAAAGAGGAAGGAAGGATGTTATCTCGCAAGTTTTCAAGGGCAGATACTAATGTCGGTGTGTGCGTGTGTAATGCATTCTGTGTGGGAATGTGTGGGCTGTTGACCTCGTACATGTTATCAAAATTAATGGATATATAAATTAAAATGAACACAGCTTTCTCTACTTTGAGGAGGCACATAAAGAAGCAGAGGCACACAGGCAGCAGTCATTTTTGTTTGTGTGTCCTCTATCAGTATGCGCTCTCGTCTGTATTTTTGTTCTTGTGGACTGGAAAAACATGGTCACTCGTTGCCCAAGTACTGCACCAGTTCAAAGTACACATCTCTCCAAGTACAGACCAAATACCTGGATGTGTTGCTGCCCTGCCCGTTTTATAGAGGACGCAGCGGGAGGTAACTTGTGTGGATTGGTACAGTCAGGTATGCCAGAATGCATTGGCATCATCAAGTCCGCTGCTGTTCAAATTTCAGATTGGCTTTCCTGCTTCCTCCCATCCTCCAGAGTATATTCCTGAGAACAAAACTATGTCGAGTCTAAAATACCAAATAAAGACTTCTAAATGGACTTGCCTTTCCTCTCTCAGACTGCCAGATTCTAGTATCTGCTATGTGTCCATGTTGCCGTGTGTAAGTCAGATTTATTACTAGTTTTTGCTATTCACCATTCTCTTCTTTTTGCATGATCCTCCCCCCTGTACTCATCTTGCTCTAATCTCCCCTGTAGTCATGTCTGTGCTCACTCCAGCTCCTGCCTACTGCTTCTCATCTGGTCAGCTCTGCTCCGCTGCCCTGAAAACCTGAAAAGCTGGTCAAATCAACCTCGTCACATCCTGCTGTGAATCTGCCCTGCTTTTTCTTCCCTGGAACCCAGCACTGCTCGGAAACTATTTCGTTTTTTTATCTATGTGCAAAGTGAAATTATGCATAAAAGCTGGAGGAGTGGAGCATGCTTACAGTTAGCGAAAAAGCTGGTGAACATAGTGGAGCACTTATTACTACCAGGGGTTGGTAGAGACCACAAACAAAGAGCGTTCATGTTTAATGTTAGTGGCTAAAGTTGCAGAGAAGTGCAGAAATGTCTTGCTTTAAGTTACTGCAGTTGAAGGTTAGAGCTTTGCAGAATGAGTTATACTATATACTATGTACTAAATGTAGATGTGCATTATTGTCTGAAGAAAGAACCTTGCCCCTTAAACAGAACATAATTTTCTCTTGTCCACATTTGAAAGGATCAAAAACTGAAGGGATATCAAGTATGCACAGAAAGGACTCAATAATGTTGCCTCGAAAATGAAAGCACAGATCTAAGGTGGGGATTGGATGGACTCACAAACTTTGTTTATTTCTGTTCTCTTAGAATGCATGGCATACACAAAGATATACGTCTCACCCACATATCTGCATGACAGTTTTGGCTCAGACCCCCGGTGCTATTCTTCTTTTCTCGGAACTGAAGCCAATAAGAATCGAGCTCTGCTGGGCTGGAGCTAATGGGAATTGGTGGTATCTTATAGAATGGGACAGACTTCCTCCCATCAAGCAAAGGTTCTCACCCTTTTAAAGTCATTTACATGTAAGCAATTGTTGTTAAGTCTGTGTAAATGTGTGACAGTCTGAGAAATATGCTTGCAATAAAAAAAGATATTGCCTCCTCTTTGTGTGTGTGATGATATACGGAGGAAGCAGACACAACAGTTTATTTTTAGAGCTTCCCTCCTGTAGAGAAAGACCAGGGTGGAAACAAATTCCTGGCTCATCTGTCTTTTTCTGTCCTTGGATGTAGTGTATCAGCCTGTGTACCAACTATTTGCTATTTTAACTTTCAAATCAATCGGATTTAATCTAATTAAATCTAATCTAACTTAATTTACATGGGCACTATCTCAGCCCCATGTCTGTTGCTCAGAGTGAGTGTATAGGACAAGGTCATTCAGTCCCTGAACTCCTATCTGCCTCTATTAGTTTATTTCCGACTTTCTTTTTCATCTGTTCATTATACCACTTTTTCCCAAATGCTCACACACTGACGCAAATATCATTATGATTTGGTATCATTATTTGGTATCTACCGACAGTGACAAAATAAATGAACTGAAGAACAGACCTTTAATGCATCTAAACAGTTTCATGCATCTCAAGGCTTCCTTTTGGAATTATAAAGAGCTCTGCTAAAAGAACCATTTTCACAGTGTCTACACCATGCACAAGCATGCCAATATTTGTTACTACCTTCATTGCCTCTTACCTTTGATCTAACAAGCACAGAATATGTAATTGTTTTAGGATAAATCTGACGATAATCTGTATTTGTCTTTGTAATTAAAGTCTGATATGTCTCAATGCTGCTTGCCACATCAGTGAGCTATACTGTTGCAGTTGAGACCAGTGGGCTTGTGTCTGAGAGCCTCTGACACGGACAAATACACTGATCAGGCACAACATTATGACCACTGACAGCAGAAGTGAATAACACTGACCATCTCGTGACAATTCATTGTTCTTCTGGGAAACCTTTGGACCTGATATTCATGTGGATGTTACTTAGACACGTTGACCTGGCCTCCAAATTCACTAGATCCCAAACTGATCAAGTATCTGTGGGATAATAATACATTTTATTTAAAGGCGCCTTTCTTGGCACTCAAGGACACCGTTCATAGATTCATAGATGCATTTGAATTCGATCCACAGAGGCCGCTCCCCTCAACCCACAGGACCCAAAGGCCACACTATAACAAGGGAGACCTACACATTATTATAATGCTATGCCTGATCAGTGTATACTGTTCATTTAGGTGTTTTTTAAAAATATCAAAGATGTTTTCCATGTAATTTCAACCATAGATAGCAGATGCAGTACACAATGAGATGTGATGATATTCCTCCAGGACCACGGAGCTACATGAAGACATAGGACTAAGTATAATACAAGGCACTGAACATAGTGTGCATGTGCAAGCTTATGAAGATACAAAACAAAAGAGTGCAAATGGTACAGACAGTGACAAACAGCGCCAGCAGTGTATGAATAGGAGACAAGTGCAAAGACAAACAGTACAAAACAGACAGTACAAACCTCTTGGGAGGCAAAGCACTTACAAAAAAGACACTGCACAGCAACAGAGAGGCTAATAAACAGACTAAAATGGTTGACTGTGAACATTAGTTAGGATGACTGATCAGTTGACTATAAGAAAAATGGATTTTGGAATATCCTTAAACCCAAAGCAAGGCTCAACACTTCCCCTGCTCACACGCTCAAACACACGCAGGAACATACACACAAATACACAAAGGCAGTATTAGACGGGTACAGATTCAAAGGTATCATGATAGACCATTAATATGCCTATGATGAGTTTCTATCTTTGTGAGATTGTTCCTTTGACACCACGCATTCCCTAGCCCCGTGACAAAATGGCACACATTGCTAGTATTCCATGAAAGATGAAAGATTGGCCCCCACAACTTAATAAAAAGAAAATCACACACTCACACACGCACACACACACAAGCAGTCCAGTTACCATGGGGATTGGTCACGGATACAGATTGGCCCAATGGGGGGTCATTAGTCTAGCTGAGATCAGAGAGCCCGACTGTCATCACTTAGGCTTGATATGCATCCCGCTCACCTAACCCTGTAACTCTCGCCACACACACACACACACAGTCTCTGACCCCAATAACAACTTCAGTCCAATAAGTGTACGTTCAAAGTAAAAAGTAAAAAGACACGTTCACACACAGGATAGAAGACAAACTGACAGAGCATTAAAGGTCGAGCAAATGAAAGCGCTAACCTTCCAGTGTGCAGAAAAGAAAATGGTATGGTTGTAATTTATTCTAATGAGGGCTGGCATACACTTTTATTTACACCCATAATATTCCATTACAATAGCATTGAAACCACAGACCTTGACAGTGCAAACACAGCAAAACACTAAAAACGTTAAAAACTATAAAAATAAATAGGACTAAAATGAAAGTCAAAAGCCAAGACGTTTTATATTATTGCCCAACCCCTTCCTCATTAAAGAGTTCAAGATTCTGCAAGATTTAGTGAGGTTGTGACTCAGCAGTGAGAACCATCCATCCCACCCAGAGTGTCCTGGCTGAGATAGGTATCTGAAAATGCTACAGGCTATTTTGAGAGCGCAGGAATTGTGTAGACCTTCCAGGGAGGGGAGAGGACAGCTGATGATCTTCTGGGAAGACTGAAGCGTTTTCCTTTCTACTACTGTCCAGCTGGCAAAGCACACACAGCTATAATATGTTAGTATGCTCTCAATAGATGAGTGGTAGAGAGACACAAACACTCTCTGAGTCAATTGGTTCTTCCTGAGATTCCTCTGGAAGTAAAATCTCTGCTGTGCCTTTTTAACTGATGCTGGGGTGTTTGCTCTAGGCCAGATTCTCCTCTATTTGTACACCCAGCAAATGGAAGACCCTCTCCTCACAGTCCCTGCTGCTGTATAAGGGCTTTTTCTGTTTTCTTTTTCTTATTGTAGTCTATGATAAGTTCCTTAGTGGTGTTAAGTACCTGATTAATGTTCATGTACCACACTTCAGTGGCCCCTCTACCTCATTTTCTCCCCCCAGAGATGAGGATGATGGTGTTGGTGGGGTAGGCAGGGATATAGTGGTAGGTGCTGATAGTGTAGAGTATGGGGCTCAGCACACTGCCCTGTTGGTGAGGCTGAGAGCTGAGGAGATGTGGGGGCCTTTCTCCAACCCTCTGTGTGTGGTCTCACAGAAAGCCTTTAGACAAGAGACTATTGGAGTGACACAGTCCCAGGTCTGTCAATCTGGTCAGCAGTCTCTGGGGGGATGGTACTGAATGCAGATATAAAGTCCACAAAGAGCAGCCTGACGTAGCTCCGAGGTGGGTCAGAGCAGTGTGGAGAGCCGTTATAGTGTCCTCTGTGGACCTGTTTGCTGTGTAATCTTCACCAAGACGAAGATTGGTGAAGATCCTGGCCAGCTGGTTCATGCAGTTCTTCAGCACCTGTCCAGAGATGTCATTAGGTCCTGCAGACTTCTTACACTCACTGTGTGGGTGTAGGTGCGGCAACCAGGCATAACATTATGACCACCTTCCTAATAATGTGTAGGTCTCCCTTGTGCCTCAAAAACACTTGTGACTCATCAGAGAATGGACATTCTCTGATGAGTCCTGTGTCCTGTGGTGTCTGGCAACAGAATGTTGATACTGGGGGCCTTTGGGTCCTATGGGTTGAGGGGAGGGGCCTCTGTGGATCATCCCACAGATACTTGATCAGTTTGGGATCTAGTTCATTTGGAGGCCAGATCAACACCTTGTGCTGCTTGTGTTTTTTTTTTAGTTGTTCCTAAATTGTTTGTGTGTGTGTCTGTGTCAGGCTGCATCCTGCTGGGGATGGCTACTGCCATCAAGGAGTGTCATTGCTATGGGGTGGGGGTGTCTGGTCTGGTCTAGGTGGGTGCTACATGTCTAAGTAACATCCACATGAATGACAGGTCCAAAGCTTTGACAGCAGATTGTCACAAGATGGTCAATGTGATTTATTTCTCCTATCTGTGGTTGTAATGTTGTGGCTGATTGGTGTATATGTATAGATACCAAACTTTTAGTTTAGTTTAGTTTAGTTTATTATACTCAAGCTTCTTTATATTATTCCAGGCAAATCGTGGTTAATACAAATTTGGTATTGCGTTTGGTATTGCACATACACTGGGATTAAAAGCCATTTAATGTATCTATTTATATTATCTCTTTCTTTATTCTTACTCTTGTGACCAGTACAGCACTGCAAACCACAGCTCTAACCTGTGTGAAAGATGCTATACACAAAGTTTACAGTTCTCTTGAGAGAGTCCAGCAAAATGACTCCGTGCATTGTACTTAACCTTGGACTGCAGTAGTCTTTATATCAAATGTGGCAGGTTTTAACTGAGATGAAGAGCTGTTGTGATAATCTTACAATATGGTCCTCACAATGAAAGTATATAGCCTATTAAAAAGTATGTTTATAAACCAGCTGTACATAGACACGCACACACATGCACACACATGCACACAGATGCACACAAAGATTCAGCAGAAATCAAGAATCAGAATAAAAAGAAAAAAAGGAAGACACCAATGAAATAATAAGAAAAGACGATGAGAGAAAGAGGGCTGTAATTGCAATTCATTTCCAGCTCGGACCCCTCGGGTACTGTGAGTGCGTTTGATCCCAAAGGCGAGCAAGTATGGAAATGGAGACATGCAGTTATATTTATGCAGAGGAAAAGAGAGAGAGAGAGAGAGAGAGAGAGAGAGAGAGAGAGAGAGAGAGAGAGAGAGAGAGAGAGAGAGGCGGGGGCAGGGAGTTGGAGAGAAGCAGAAAGCCTTTTAATATTCTGGGCCATGGGTTGAGATGAGAGACTGCTCTCATACCTTCAGGTTCATGAGCATAATGAGATTTTTATTTTGCTGAGTGCAGTCTGTGAGCGTGTCTGTGAGTTGGTGGGTCGCGCACAAAATGCTTTCCGATCAGTTGCGTGTGCTTGTGAGCACGTGTGTTCTGCAAAGACGCGGGCCTGTATGTTTGAATTTCATCTGTGAATATGTATTTGTGCATGTGTGCGTGTGTATGGGTGTGTGTGTGTGTGCGCACTGAGACACAGATACACATATCAATTAGGGAGTCAGGGTCATTGCTCTCAACACTTCCCCCAACGTTCAGATGACATCCAATGACTACAACTGACTTTCTGTAAGGCTCACTATAAATACTCATAACATTATTATAGTTCCATACGTCCCTATTATGCTCCCAAATGGGTGCTTTCCCAAAACACTATCTTCTACAATTCCCAGACTCCTTAGGGCTGAAATACAATCAGTTGCTTTGCACATGACACATGGTATCACACACCCGATCTGTGTGCACGATACATCCCTTGGAAACACATACTAAAGTCCCCACCCAGTGTGTGAATGTGCGCACACAGATACACACACAAAGCGAAGCAGGAGTGATAGTTCTCTGTGGTGAGGTGTACGCTGCACTACAGTGAAGCTTTTGTTCGGTGCATGTATACAGAGCGTGTATGTATAAGTGATGACAGGCTTTTGCTCTGTTGTGTGGGAGAATGCACACGAACAAGGCCTGCATGACAGTTTAATGAAAAGGTCCTTATAATTAAAGGGGAAGTCCAGTTTCTTACTCCATTGGTCTAATTGTATAATATTGGCCATATCTGGTTCAGCAATAATAGCACTGTATTTGTCAAGTTGATTGTAAACCGAGAGGTGGTAAACAATCCTAGAACATGCGATTTTCACCAGATGAGCAAAATTTATTTGGAAGAGAAAATTAAGGCATCAATATCTACAGTAGATGGTAAATATGCACCACAAATATATGTAAAGAGAAGCTATTGCCATGGATCCTTTGGGCTTTCAGCTGCTACGCTGCTTTCACATCAGACATGCATAGTACCTTGTTTTTTTCATTCTCCAGATGGGCTAAGGGCTCAGACATCTACTATGTCCACTGAAAGGAGTTAGATGAGGTGGTTTGGCCATCTAATAAGACGCCTCCTTAGAGGCATGTTCCTTGGTGGTTTTACATGCATTACTGCAGTGGTGAGAACCCAACTGTGGTCCAAGAAGGGACAAACCATAAACCGACACGAGGTAGCTCAGATGCATTGGTCTACTCTGACTCCAAACAAGCAGCGGTCTGGTTTGATGAATCTCCATTTCTGCTGATGTCGCAAATAGTAGGCTTTGATTTTGATGTCAGCAGTCACCGCTGCTGATGATGATGTAGTGGCGGTGCTGGTTGGTGAGTATTTGCTTTTTGACAGATTTCAGGCCCTTAATACCAATCAGTCATAGGCTTGAATGCTACAGCCCATTGGGGTATTGCTGTCGACCATGTGAATCAGATCATTGCAACAGTTTACCATCTATCGTCTAATGGTTAGGCAGCTGTGGCTCAGGTAGAACAGGTTTGCGAATCAGAGGGTTAACGGTTCAATCCCTGTAATGTGCATAATGAAGTGTCCTTGAGCAAGACACTGAACCCCCTGTTGCTCCCAGTGTGAGGGAGTAAGGAATGTTTCCAACATCTTGTAAGATCCATGACACAACAACATGAGGCTGTTTGATATCACATGCTGGCCCAACCCAGTGTTAGTATCTTCTAGTAAAGTGCTCACTTAATGTGTAAAATCATATATTTATGTTTACAGTAAAAAACCTTAACATTACCACAATCCTTCTTATCTTATGATTAACAGGATCATACTTATCAGTATCACAGGATAATGATCACTACTGTTATACTTCCATTTGACACCAGGGGGTCTGCAATCGGTTGCCTGGAGGTTGTGTTGCCCATGACACTCAAAACAACAAGATACTCAATACTCATCACTGACAAAGATAAGTTCTGACTTACCTTACAGTCCATGCACTGTGACCTATGACTTGTGTGCATTCCACTTGTAATCAGGTCAATGTTGCAGATTACAGCCTTTTTGTATTCATTCAGCCATTCAGTATTTCCCATAAGAGTCATTCACAGAGACAGCAACACTGATATGGATGCATTTGAATTTGTTTGGTTTCTTCTAAGCTATTATCTCACATATACTGCACAATATACAGTCTATTCCTTTTATTAAGCCTCAGCATTCAAGTGTTTTGATTCCTCTTCATTTTCTCCTCTCTTCACCTTCCAGTCACCTCCCTGGGCTCCACTCCTCCGCTCTTGCTTGTTTTCTTCTCCAGGGGTGGTGGTGCTGGTGATGTGTATGTTCTCGACGTGTCATCAATCCATTGCCAGACACTGAATAATTAGGGCCTGAATGTATTACTATGCACGAGGAGCCCCTAATCCCCTGGAATTGTGCAAAGTAAACCATTGCATTGGAAGACAGCTGTGACCCCGTACCTCCCTCCTCATACCCTGTTTAACCCTCTAGTCGTGTCCCTTTTAACCCCAGCCCACACCCATGGCAAACCATATATTCTTCGTCACTGCTCACCTCCCCTTAGCATACGCACTGACAGTCCATTGGGAAAGAACTAAATGTTTTTTGCCTCTAAAGGTGTCACGCAAATTTTAAATTCAGTTTAAGCAGTGAATTGCTGGAGCATAACTTCTGGCTGAAAGACTTATGAAAGGAGAGTTATAGGAAATAGGAGCTATTGTTATCCCCAATGGTAAATCTGTTGAGAATGTTTTCAAGCAAAACTAATTTTAAAAAAGCTAAATCAATTTAAACCTTTAAAGATTCTAGACAATTGCATTTGTGCCTCCACTGGTCTGAAATTTTGCCACATTTTTATCCTCCTGTGTATGTCTTCCTTTCAGCTTTTCCTATTCTAAAATGATTAGACAAATGCTTATAAAATTGTCTTTCCTCCCCTTCTCAACTGCCTCCGCCTCTCAGCCTTTCCATGGAAACTTATGTGTGGACGCAGACTCAAATCTTTTCTTAGCATTCATTGCTTACTTTGCTTATCCCTCCTTTTATCTTTGAAAAGTCATCACCCTCTCCTGTCCTTCCACACTCCCTCTCCCCTCACTCCACTTCTTTGTTTCTCCCTGCCGTTGCGTTGCCATTTGTCTTCCCCTCATTTCCCCTCTTTCACCACATACCACTCTTTTGGTTTATTTTAACATCACTTCCGTCCCCACTCTCCATCCTTGTCCATGCCTTCTTCCCACAGTGACATAAATAGCCAGAAAGAAAACAGGAACTCTGGTGTGGTAAGTTATTTTGCAGCCATGGCGCATCAGCGCATTATGGTTAAATTAGGATGAATGTCTGCTGTTAAACGAACAGTGGGATTGCAACAGTGTTGGGCGCAAGGTGATATTAATGGAGGCCAGAGTGGCTGTCTCTGCACCACTTACTCTATCAATGGCTGCTCGCTGACTGTTAATTCAATCAATGGCAACACAGAGGGGACATATCATGTCTTTCCACTCTTATTTTTTTGTGAGCTCATCAAACAGCTTGCCACTGAACTCCTGATGCTTTGGCATTTTCACCGGCAGCCTGCCATGGTTAAACAGCGGCCTCTGCATGTGCACAGTACATAACAGAGCGCTGCCTCCAGACGAAGAGTTCTGCTGAAATGTGTTTACCCCCAAATTAGCGTAAACACAGCTCTATGAAGTCTCAGCCTACAGCGTACGGCTGAGTCACTACGAGCAGACGCTCAGCACCTGTTTGTGTTTGCTGACAGCTCAAAGATATTAGCTCTCTCCCTGCATAAGATCATCCCAGCAAACAGGAGGGACAATGCACCCAGTTGACCTCCCATTATGTCTCTTTACCACAATAGGAAGTGAGTGATTAGCATTCATGATGATTTTGTAGCTCCTTGAAACTAGCTAACTCAAACTGCATTTAGATTAGCTCTCTTAGATATTTTTCTACAAGATTGGGAGGAATGTGTAATTTGTTTGGAATTCTGTATTACTTTCATTACAATGCAAATTTTGCAGTCATGACGCCAACTTGTTACAGCTGTAAGTAGAGAAACAGTCACTCTGCAAGACTCCCAACACTTAAATGTCTCAGTGGTATTCAGTCTTTGGTGACTGTCCTCCGATTTAACGTCGCCAGTCATGACAGTTGACAGTTTATATCTACCTGCTTTTTGAACGAAGTGTGGTTCTTCTGGGTAGGCGGTTGCATTCACACTGTCATTCACAAGCCTGATTAAGTTTGAATGGTTTAAAGAGTAACTAAATGTCAAGCTTAATTTACGCATTTGTGATCACATCCAGTAATGGAGCTGCGTAACTCTTAAGCAAGATTTCAACCAACACTCTTTTTGTGTGATGTGAATGGAAACACGAACACTCCAGCATTTCAATACTGTTCCTTCCCTCTGACAAACAACCTGAATTTAAAGCACAACGTTTTTAGAGCTGAACAGCACCATTGAGTATTGCTCAACTTACAAGTTTTGCTTGACTTAGTTTATCTGAGTGTATATGTGTCCAGTAGCGTTACGATATCCTCATAACTGCTGTCATTGTTTATCAAAGAGGTGTCTCAATCTGCATTACAGAACCCATACAGGTACTGGTAATATGAGGGCAGTGTGGGTGAGCTCCATAACCGTGGCACAAGATCAAACCCAAACACTGGTCTTGCCACATAGGCAACAGTGTTTGAACCGTGACGTTAGCATGTATCATCCTTTTATCTCACACATTCACCTCTGAGGCTCCCTCTCACATATACCATGGGAGATGAAAGGATGATATAGCTTGACAGCTTCATTAATGATCATAAACTGGTAAGCAGACAGCAGCGATAAGAACACTATTCTTCAGCAGAAAAATACCATTATCAGTGTTGATAAATATATTCATAGACAAGCGTTTACAAATGGCAGAGAGGGACGCCAATTACCCATGAGCCTCTACTCGTACCTTGCAGTCTTGGGTTTAGATTAGTTTTCCATTTTGCTCGTTATCATTGGAAATCAAACAAGTATATCAGCCTCTGTCCACTTTGAATCGCAGCCAGATTTAAGCGCTCCTCAGTCTGACCCTGCTGGTTTCTGAGTGGGTTCTCCCTATTCTGTGTCTGCTGTATTCATAGAAATCACCCAAGGGGGAGGGGAGCTGTGGTTTAGTTTTTTTTTTGTGTGTGTGTGTGTTTTTTTTTCTTTTGTGCATTCTGACCCTGTGCTGAGATGGAAAGCTAATTATGTATTCTGTGTGTGTGTGTGTGGAGGGAGAGGGTTGCCTGTGGCTGTTGATTGGAGGTGGTATTAAAGCGTTCGGGGTCTTTGGGATATACCTGACCTGGGCAAGCCTCCCAGCGTGAAAGTCTGCAACATCTGACCGGCACTGCACCCCCACACACACGCAAACACGACAGGCGCACACAAAGACGTGTCTCACTCTGGGAAGCTGAGGAAGAGCATTGAAGGGATGAAAGATAGAAGCAGTCTACATAATGGATGCGATTACACACACACAAAGAGAAAGCATGTGGCTGCAAGATCCAAAAAGAGAGTTCTTACAAATATGGAAAACACAGTGAACACACACACACGCACAAAATACAGTATGGGCAAGCATGAAGACAACTCGGTAACCATAGAAACCTACCACTCAATCTCCAACCACAACCATTTCCTTTCTGTGTTCCTCTTTTTTATCTCGCCACACACTTATCTCAGTAGTAGCTGGCAATTGTCCACATTTTGTGTCGTTTGGGCATTTTCCTCCACCTCCCATCTCTCCCTGCTAGTTAACTGTTTTTTCTTCCTTTTTTAACCCCATGCACTGTTACAGTTTTTCTTTTTCCTGAATAAAATGCAGATAAAATAAGTATGTATAATTACAAATAAGCATAATGTCATCTTTATCCTCCTTTCTGCTTCGACAGCTTCTTTTCGCAATTGTACCCACCTCTCGAGGTGGAGTGTGGCCCATGTGTTTCAACAATGAATTAATGCTTAAAATATAATTTGTTTTAATTTGTTTCCACTGTGCTCCACCTTATAGCATATCATTAGCCACTTTAGAGCAGACACTGTCATTATATTAAATACTATGTGATCAAACACATAATCCTGCTAGTTGGCGAGGTAGGGCCGTCGTGCATTGGACTTGTTTGTCAAGAACATGTTGAGCTGGATTGAGATTTGGGAAATCTGAAGGCCAGGTCAACACCTTGAACACGGTGTTGCATTCCTCAGACCATATCTGAACCATTCTTGCTTTGTTCCAGAGAGCTTTATTCTGCCAAAAGAGGCTGCTGCCATCAAGGACCACAATTTCCATGGAGGACGTGCTTGGTCTGAAACAAGCAGCATGTGGTATGTGTCATACTTACATCCACACGGATGGCAGGACTCAAGGTCTTCCAGCAGAACATTGACCAAAGTAACAAACCACTTCTACTGGCTTGCCTTGTTCTCATAGTGCATCCTTTTGCCATGTGTCCCTAAAGTCATCATGCACATGGCCAACCACTTGCACATTCAAAAGGAAACGTGATTAATTCGACCAGGACACCTTCTTTTATTAATCCGTGGTCTACCTCTGGTGCTCACATGCAGCAGACTGCAGTTGTGTTCTGACACTTTTCTTTCAGAACCAGCATTAACTTTTTCAGAAGTCTGAGCTACAGTAAATTATCTGTGAGATTGGACCACACAGGACAACAATCGCTCCCCAAACAAGTAATTAACAAAATGTACTGACACACACAGGACAATTTCTGCACTAAACCCAGTCACGCCCACAAACTTTGAAGCTGTACACTTGTGCATCCAGTCAGCTTTAATCGCCTTTAATGCTGTGATCCTTTATTTCTCTTAGTTGTTATTTTTATGCGCATTTGAAAGATGTGAATCAAAGACTGCAATAACAGCATATCAAATAATGCTCTTGTTTATAAAAGAGCCATACAGCGATAAAGATGACTATAATTCAGACTTTAAAATAACAAATCACACAGGGTATTGGTTTTTTATTGCAGAGAAAGACTGGAAAATGACATTTTACAAAACAATCAGCGATTTGGTTTCTTGCAGTTTTTAAAAATGTCGGTTATGCCACAGCCCCATCTTATCCCCTCATTAAAGTAATCCCATAAAAATCCTTTTACATCTTTAAGTGAACATACTGTACGCATACATGCAGACACAGAGTGCATGGAAATCAGACATAAGCTCTGTTTTTGCAGATGACACATGAAAGGCCTGTTCTCTCTCAAACTATCAGACACACATCCCCACACCATCTCATTCTGTCACGCACAAAACAACAAAGTGAGGTGGAGATTATGAGATAAAGACAAACTGCCTCCTCCATCCATCACCTTCATAAAAACATGGGGAGAAATGGCTTTGCCTCCAGGCCACTGCCTCCTATCCACTGTCTCACACTTTCAGTTGAGCTGTGTCTGCACTTGTTGCTTTGATGTGCGTTTCTGTTGCCGTGTGTATGTGTATTGTTGCATTGTGAGTTAACTCTGCAAGTCCAGACAGGACCTTGGCCCCTACAGCCAAGAGAGAATAGAGGAGAGGGAAGCAACGAGAGAGGAAGAGAACAGGGGAAACATGGCACTCATTTGAAATTCAATTCTTATCTGATATATGACAACATAAAACAACAATGTAGAACAAGTTGTCTGTGATTGTTCCTTGTATTGAATTCAGTTTCAAAATCACAGAGAGGCCTTTAGAGGCAAGCTAACTACTGTGTCCTTTAGCGCTAGCTTAAACTCTGGTGTATGTCAATCTATGTTAATTTTTTTTTTTTTTTTTTTTTTAAACTTTATTTTTTCCAATCAAAAAAAACATGTACAGAGATACAAAAACACAAGTGGGGGGATAAACACTACTTTGTCATATAAAGATGCCATTTTGTCCATCGTAGAGCACACAACTCTGTTTTGAGTCGAAGACTGTAGGTCAATTGTTCCATTGTTCGAATTTCTTCCACAATGTCCATCCAGTGATTCAGTCCAGGTGGATCAGTTCTTAACCAGCTCCTTGTAATGGCTTTCTTAGCTGCAAGTAATAGGATCTTAAACAAGTATTTATCTTCTTTACCTATTACATCTTCAGGTATCAGTCCTAAATATACATACCGAGGATCATTGGGAATATTATATCCAAATATTTCACTCATGGTTCTTAAAACCCTCTCCCAAAATGACTGTATTTTCATACATGACCAAAATATGTGAGAATGGTTGGCGTTCAGTTGCCCACAAGATCTCCAACAGTATTGTTGTTGGCCTAATTGTTTATTTTTGATTTTAGGTGTAATAAAGAAACGTGTTAAATTTTTCCAACCAAACTCTCTCCATGTTCTAGAGCTTGTAGATGTGTGTTGGGTCTTAAACATGGACTGCCAATCATTCTCAGACAACTCAATACTGAATTCTTTTTCCCATTTCCCTTTTATATACAGTGTATTTCTTCCCTGTTGCTTCAATAAACCTTTATACAGTTTAGAGACAATTTTTGAGGGAGTTTTCTTAAATGCACCCGTCAACACCTCAATCACTTCATTCCCTTCCAGTGTGATCTCGTTCTTAATTTCTGTCTCAAAAAAGTGTCTTAATTGAAGATATCTGTATAAATCTCCATTTTCCAGGTCAAACTCATTCTTAAGTTGTCTAAATGATTTGAAATGTTGCTTATCTACCAGTGTGCAGATAGCTGTTATTCCTTTGTCTCTCCACTTTTCAAAGGTCTTGTCTAAAATTCCTGGTCTGAACCTAGAAGTGTGAGCAGGCCAAATCAACAGCTTACAGTCTCCTGTTAACTTATATTTTTTTACCACATCATACCATATTTCCAACGTTTCTCTCATGATCGAGTTTTCACCCTTAGGATCCATACATTCCCTTCCACCCAACCTTGATTGTGGTGGGGCCTGACCCAGGCTCATCTCAATGTCCTTCCATCTGGCTTGATAATTTGGAGAGCACCAATATACTATGTATCTTAACTGTGCTGCATAGTAGTATTCTCTAAAGTTTGGCAAGGCCAATCCTCCATTTTCTTTGTCTAGCTGAAGGGTCTTGAGTCTTATCCTAGGCCTGGCCCCTGCCCAGATGAACCTGGATATTAGCTTGTCCCAATCTGAGAATTGTGAAACTGGTACTCTAATTGGTAGCGATAAAAATAGATATAACAACCTAGGTAAAAGATTCATCTTGACTACCTCTATTCTTGAGCTGAAGTCCATTATTAAAGTTGACCACTTTACCACATCTTTCTGGATTTTATCGTTTATTAGTTTGTAATTTGCATTGTAAATTCTGTCGAATTCCTGAGTTATTATCACTCCTAGATATTTTATCGACTTAGCGTTCCAATTTAATTTATATCTCTTCCTGATTTCTTTATTTGGCTTGTAATTAAAGGTTAAAACCTGAGTTTTAGACATATTTAATTTATAGCCCGACAGTAATCCGAATTCTTCCATTATTTTAACTAATTTAATAAACGTTGTATTTGGATCTCGAAGGAAGGTAATTATGTCGTCAGCAAATAGACCTATCTTGTGTTCATCACTTGCAATTGTGATTCCTCTCAGCCCGTGCTCTTGTCTGACCAATTGAGCCAGTGGTTCAATGAAAATCGCAAAGAGGGCAGGACTAGCACAGCAACCCTGTCGCGTCCCTCTGTACAGTTTAAAGGTGTCTGACAGGTGTCCATTAATTTTAACTCTGGCTGATGGGTTAGTATACAATGCCTTTATGCATTTAATGAATTTATCGTTAAAGCCCATCCTCTCTAGCACTTTATACAAAAAATCCCAGCTGACCCTGTCGAACGCTTTTTCAGCGTCTAAGCTGATCAGGGCAGCGCTTGTATGGTGTGTATTGACATGGTCTATAATATGAAGGGTGCGTCTGATATTATCCTGTGTTTGGCGTCCCTTTACAAAGCCTGTCTGGTCTTCGTGTATCAGGTCAGGCAGATAGTGCTCTAATCTTTTAGTGATAATGGACGTGAACAATTTATAATCGACATTTAGTATTGAAATTGGGCGATAAGACTCGCAGTACTCTATATTTTTCCCCTCTTTGGGAATAACAGATATCACAGCATCCCTCCAAGATGGAGGGGCTATAGCCTTCTCGAGTGTCCAGTTAAATGATTCCAATAGTACCGGGGCAAGGACTTCCTTGAATTTTTTGTACCATTCATTTGGGTAACCATCGCTCCCAGGACTCTTATTAGTCGCCAATCTACCTATGGCTTTATCCAATTCGTCTTTTGTGATAGGGGATGTCAAATATTTATTTTGCTCTAAGCCTAAAGAGGGAAGGTCCAGTGAATTCAGAAATTGTTTTATTTTCTCTTCATCAGCCTTCCCAGGCTGTGAATACAATGTCTCATAGTAGTTTTTAAAGATTCTATGAATTTCTTCTGGGTCATATATTAATGAATTGGATAAGGGGTCCCTAATTTTATGAACTGAATTTGTTATTTGTTGCTTCCGAAGACGCCTTGCTAAAATACGTGTTGCCCTTGGGCCTGACTCATAGAAGGTTTGCTTTGTGAATCTCAGTTTATTTTCAATTTCATCTTTCATTAAAATTCCTATTTGTTTCTTTATATCTTTAATCTGATTCCCAGTTGTATCTTTATTGCCATTTTTGGGTCGTTGTTTCTCAAGTTTTTCCAATTCCTTCTCTAATTGGTCGTATTTTAATCTCCGGATTTTCCTTAGATGAGCTGTTCTTGAGATTAGTTTCCCTCTCATAACTGCTTTGATCGTATCCCAAATAATAGTTGGATCGACCTGGTCATCCCTATTGTCATTTATACATTCACCAATTTCTTTTTTAATTTCTTCCACCATAAGTTTATTGTTTAAGATTCCAATATTCAGCCTCCATAGTGTGTTCCTTGGCCTGTTATTTAAATGAATATTTAGATAAACAATGTTGTGATCAGAGATATCCGCTGTTCCGATTGTACACTCATGAACCCTATGTCTGTCCGTAATATTCATCAGAAAAAAGTCCAGCCTAGCGTGTACTTTGTGTGTAGCTGAATAATGGGTGAATTCCCTGTCTCTTGTATGTATACTTCTCCATACATCAAATAAGCCTGCTTCTTTCATCAGAACATTTAGATCCTTTGATTTCGGTGGTTCAAAATTGTATTCCAATCACCCGAGCAGACAAGTATTCCTTCACTCTCAGACACAATCAGTTCGAATAATCTTTTGAAAAAAGATCTGTCACTCTCCGGAGGAGCATAGACATTCACAAATGTGATCAAGACATTGGCTATCCTGCCCTTAATTATTATATATCTACCTTCATCATCTTTTTTTTCTTTAATCGGGTCAAAGTTCAATGAATTGGATATCATTATTGCAACCCCTCTTTTTCTGCTATTTTTACATGAACTATAATAGGTATTAGAGTGTCCAAACTTTTTTAGTTTCTCATGTTCTGGATTCGACATGTGTGTCTCTTGCAAAAATATTATTTGGGACTTATCTTTCCTCATTTTCGCTAGCATCCTACTCCTCTTGACCGGGTTACTCAAGCCGTTTACATTTAGAGAGGCTATTTTCAGATTATGTGACATTATTACTCAAACACAGAGAAAGGCAAATGACTTTATAATAGTGTTTTCCCCCGAGTAAAACAGTAAAACAAGAACAGAGAAAGAACAAAGTCAACTGAACATAATAAGGAACCAGTCTATGTTAATTTGACATTAAACTTTAACTATTTACCACATTTAGCAATATGAGGTTATGACTGAATGAATTGAGAATGTGGGTTCTGACATATTTCTAGTATTTAAGGTGAATAAAAACATACGCAAGGTCACAATAATTCATCAGAAATGTTTTGTACAACATAAATTCATTCATTCATTCATCTTCTGTGACTGTTTGGCCTGTTAAGGGTTGCAAGGTCTGCTGGAGCCTATCCCAGCTGTCATCGGGCGAGAGGCGGGGGAACACCCTGGACAGGTCTCCAGTCCATCACAGGCCTAACACAGAGACAGACAACCATTCACACTCGCATTAACAATTTAGAATCACCAGTGAACGCGTGTCATGCCTTTGGCAGACACAGGGAGAACATGCAAACTCCACACAGAAAGGCCCCAGTCAGACCATCGATTTGAAGCCGGGGACCTTCCTGCTGTGAGGCATCAGTGCTAACCACCGCTCCACTATTCAGTTCAGTTCAGTTCAGTTTTATTTATATAGGGTCAATAACAATACAAATTGTCTTAAGACGCTTTACAAGACCTGATTTAAACCCAGACTGGGGCCCCGGAGCAAGCACTAAAGCACGGTTTGCGCGACATGTTACATTAGGGGCGGCACAGTGATGCCTCACAGCAAGAATAATAGATTGATTCCATCTGTGTCTGCGTGGGTTTTCTCCTGGTACTCCAGTTTCCTCCCACTATCCAAAGACATGCTGGTGACCTGTCCAGGGAGTACCCCGCCTCACGCCCAGTAACAGCTTGGATAGGCTCCATCCCCCCGCGACCCTCCACAGGACGAGCAGTTACAGAAAATGAACTGTGTGACGGCTATAGCTATTAAACCCCTTCAGCATGAAGCTATTCTTCAGACTTACTGTAGAAAAACGATTTACATTCTGTCTTTCTATTATTTGTGCTTTATGGATAAGAGATATTTGTCATCTTGCTTAATCTAAATTAGAAATTAGAAAGCAAAAAAAGTGCAATGGTGCGTTCACTCTAGCAGTGAGAGAGTGACAAGCTACAGCACAGTTTCAGTGGAAGAAAGATATGAAGCAACAAGATGACACTGACACTTTTTGGGTGGCAAGACGTATGACATGAAAGCTGAACTGGCTTTAACTTATTTTGTTGCTCCGGTTACGTGGTGACGCATGAACCAGTCAATCATACGTGTTTACTTCCCCCATTATTTTGTTGTATTTACAGTCAGTGCCCGTTCCGAATCACAAATCACTTGAGTGACACTTCAGCGGCGCCTTGACGACAATTTTGCTGGCAACGCTGCCCAAGTTGTAGCTTGTAGAGTGAACGCACCATGAAAAGGAATCAGTGACGCTGATTGGTCCTGTTCTAAGAATTCTCAACTACAACTCTTCCGCATTGGGTGAAACAGAAATGAATCTAACTTAGTTTCACGGTGCTACTCACCAGCCTGAATGCTAAATGTACCGAGCTGTGCATCCTTGGAAACAATGGTGGCAAGACATTTTTTAATATCAGATGCAGCTGGATACCAGTTCAGAGATAACAAGGACATAAAGGGTTAAAGTCAAACAGAAGGAACCAGTGTAGGCCACTACGGCTGAATGTCAATAAATTTAAGCGCCTAAGCATTTATTATGCTCAGTGACATTTTTGGGAGATCAGTTCCAGAAGAACAGAAACTCACACTGCCATTTGTAATAACAAAAACTGTGTATAAATGGTGAAGCAGACAACATGTTGAGCAAGCTGTTTGGCTGAATTATTTGCAAAGGGATGGTACATTAAATTCAATTGTTAGAAATGTCTTCCCCAAATATATGCAAACAGTCTGATCTTCTGTTATTTTATCTCGTCTCAGCCTCAGGCATACTTTGGTCAGTAACTGTAGAACCCTCACCCCCCCCTCCCCTCACACACACACACACACTCCATCCATCCACGAGGAGCTAAGGGCTCCGTTCTCATGCGGTTTTGCTGAGTGACACAATAATTTCACTGTCTTGGTTTCTCTTATCTGCGTATCCCAGCTCATCGTGGTGGTCAAGGGTGAAGTGGTGTAAAGGCGTAAGATGAGATGGAATCAGGCTTTGTGGGATGAAGCTTTTCGCATGTTAATCCACCATGTCTCTGTGGAGTAGTCCTGCCAAGGCCTTGATTAAGGATTCACAGTGTATTAACCTGCTATCATTATGGCTATACATCATGTAGCTGCTATGTCAACAGGTTGTCTTTGTTTAAGCCAGCAAGCTACATTCCAGGTACATAAAGGTGTGTGTGTGGGGGGGGCAAGGTTGTAGATATCATTCTGAATTTGATTCTGTGAAGTTGCAGCTGAGATTCTAATAAGCAGGCAGCCAGAACAACTCACAAAGTGCCCACACCAAGATACTACGAAATGAACATTTACACATTTACTTGAGACTTGATCCCTAAGCAATACAAACACGGCTTTGACCTAAACCCTCTCCAGCGGCTCCAGTCATTTGTGTAATTTAGTGGCTGTGTAACCTGCATCCCTAGAGCTCAGTTAAATGGGCAAAGGTCAACTGATTGACCCGTCATTGTGTTACAAGCTCAGTCGCTGACAAGGCTTCTGGAGTTTCCTCTTCAGGAAAGAGAGAAGACATCGGTAAGTTCACAACTGGTTTGGATCAGACGCTTATTCTGTACAGCAGACGATGAGGGAACGGTAGTGAGGTGTGGCATCTTGGTGTTAAAATAGTTCATGATGCATATGGGAATATGAACATACATTTAATGTGACTTATCTATGGAGTATGAAACAGCTTCCAGAGACATCCTGGATTCAGGACAGAAAGACTGAATGAGAATTCTGCTTTTGTGCACGTTTGTTTGATGACCCAGTGGTTTACCAAAGCTACTACTACAACTTTACCACAGTTGGCACTGTAAAACTGGATATGTTAGATTTGAAAGCTTAGCTAATCACACAATTATGATAGTAAGAAAAGCATGGAAACTGAAACTAAAGCACCTAAATGGAAAATGCAGTTATAATCTTTGTATTGTCATATGTCTAAATGTCTTCTATGACAAAGAACTACCGATTGAATGGGACAAAATACTGCAGTTGGAGAAAAGCACAAGTGATAATGTGAGCATGGGTCCAGTATATTGTGGATATAAGTTGTGGCTATAGCAGTCTGTTGTCCCATTATTGCTTGCAGCTCTCTCCAGAGGCTGGATTGTCTACCGTGTATGAGCTTTGCAGTTCCGTTTTTCTTTCTGACACTCATACACACTCTGGTAAGGTTGCACAGATTTTCACACTTTCTCATCTCACAGAATCAAAGGCTTGAACATGAAATCATTGCAGCACAGCTGGGCTCGATAACGGACATCATCTTCACACACTTGTGTTATACACTCTCTCAGTATCCTTCCCCATCTTTGTCTCTCTAACACTCGGTTAAATGTCTGTCAGGCATTACAATGCTGCTGCCTGTCATAAGTATATGCAACCCTAACCTGCAGGGCCATATTCTTCTCTTCTAAAGCTGTGTGGACTCCAGGTTAAAGACGACAATAAATGAAAAATGAGGATTTTGTTTGTGTGTATATATGAGTGTGTTTCACCAGCATGCCACTGGCAAGAACAAGCAGTAATCAAGTCCGTTCACCGTTCTTTAGAGCAAACCATTACTGTAACTTAAGAGTAACGTAAAACTAGGACAGGCCACGTGGAACAAACCCAAGCACGCTTTATTGTGTGTTTTTATGCTCAGGTGATGGCATTTATTCATTTCAAATGAACTGAATTTGTGGCGTTTAAGCTTAAATGACACACACACGCAAGACCTATGCAAAAAATATCAAAATAAATATTTTGAGTGGAACTGGCGACAGACTGCACTATGATACCTGGGACGGGGAGAATGCGAGAACCTGCGTGGACTGACGGTTGGGTGTGGGAACCTGCCATTCTCCGAGGAAGACCTAGCTCCTGTTACCACTCTGCTGTAACCCACACCTCATTCTCCTTTTCCTTTTGACTAAACACGTGGCTTCTCAAATACACACTCACTTTCTCAGACACACAGCCTTAAACGGGCAGAACTGAGGGCTTTGTTGTACCATTTAGTCAGCTCAAATTATGCCGGATGTTAATATCTATCACATTTTCACTTGAAAGCTCAGCGCTAAATGTTGCATTTTATTACTTCATTTAATAACACAAATGTGTGTTGTTTTTTTTAGTCATTACACTTGGCAGCAACACAAGGTAAAAACATTACACAATTGCAAACAACTGTGCAAACAACTAAACCATGCTCCAAGCCCTGTCAGCAGCACAGTTGATGAAGTGAATACTAATGTGGATAAAATCGCTTCTGAAATGTGGATTTGATTAGAAACTGATGCCTTCTAATATGTTTTATTTTAAAGGGGAATTACTGTTTTTTACAATCTGGACATTATGCCTGGCCTAAAATACGATCGTTTACTCACCCACATAACTTTGGTTAAGTCCGGAGTCAACCGGGAATAGCATTAGTGTATCGTAACAAAATAATGGTGAAATTAATTAGTCTTGTGGCAGACAATACATTATTTAGGGACTGCGTTTCAGTGCCCCAGTCACTTCCACTGTACTGTACGGATCTAAATGACACCAGAGTTATATGGGTGAGTAAATGATTGTATTTTATGCCAGCATGTTTGGGATGAGCACCCTTTGCACTTCCTTGAAAACTGTCTTTCCAGTCTATTTGTCATTTTCAAATTCATCTTTGGATTTAGTCCGTCTCAATTTATTTTGTCTGCTCATTTAATCCAGACTGACTCCATGGTGGATTTCTAATTTGAAAATGTGTCTAAAAACAGACAAATCTGGATTTCAGTGGTTTATCTGATGATTTATCAAGACTATACATATAATATGGAAAGCTGAGCTAAAACGTCCACTACCAGGCATGACTTTGCATGTAGGTGCTCTCAGTAATGAAAAACACTCAAACAAACAAATGATATGGACAATGACACAATATGGACTTCCAGGTTTTCTAAGCTGTGGAATTAAAGTCACTTCAATCAGCTCAACCAATCAGTAATTTTCCGGCTGAGTGAATTGCCTCAAATACAAGTTTACTGGGAACTGACAGTCAGTTATCGAAATTACTGCCCGACCATGAAAAGGAAGTTATTTCCAAAAATTGCATGAAACCAAAATTGGTGGAGGACTTTGCATGACATGTTTTGTGCACAGAAGACTGCATGTGTGTATCAAAAAGCATACGAAATGAGACAGGCACAGTCACCGGGAAGCAGTTTGTGACAGCCATCCTTTATGGTGATCTTTTGCTGATGCGCTCTGTAGTATGTGTGACATTTGGGCAAAAGTTCAGTCTTGGTTTCATCAGACTCCAACACATTTATCTACATGGTTCTGAGATGGGACATATATATGTCTCTCTCTCTCTATATATATATAGCATGCCGACACCTAGATGTATTTTCTATCAGAAAAGCTACCTTATCCCATATAACAGACAGATGAAACATAGAGAAATGCAATTGCTACTGAGAGATTGCAACATGTGGAGAGAAATCAATAGTTGCCAGAAAGAGCTGTGGCTCCTTTATTGCTATCTGCATCCTCATACCGTCCCTGACCAGTTGTCTTTTCACATCAGTTTTAGAGGAACTGTTTTTTTGTCACTTGCTGACTACCCCTTTGTTCCATAATATATCTAATGCCTTGAATATCTATACAAAGCAACAGAAGATCACCATATCCACGATGAAGTATGGCGCTGTCACGATCATGCTTTATGGCTTCTCTTCATCTGCATCTGTGGCTTTAGTGAACATGAATAATGGCATGAACATGACTTTGGCGTAAAACTTTCTGGCATCTGGAAGAAAGCTGAAAATAAAGAGAACTGTAACCTTTCACCATGACAATGATCAAAGCACCCATCAAAATCAACAGAACAATAGTTGCAGGCTGCAGCGATAAAATATTAAAGTTCTGGCATAGGCAAGCCAGAGCTTTGACCTCATTCTAGTAGTAAATCTGTGGGGGAACCGGCGCCATGCACGGGACATTCCCTCACACTTTGACATATCCAGAACTTTTTTTGCAAAGAAGAGTTTTTGTGTTTATATATTTGCCTCAAACTATTGCTCAGCACACAAAGTCTGCTTCGACTTATGTTGACAGTACAGGGACAGTGGGATAACTACTAGATATACGAATATCCTATTATATCATCTCACAGAGTAGAACTCAATTAGAAGGGGGTCTCTAAAAGAAATAGTTCACTATTCCTGCCCAAGAGTTAGATCCTTACATTCCCATGTGTGCCTAGCTTAGCTAACCACATTGTCAGAGTTGGGTTGGTGTCCCCTCGCCAAATCGAAGTCCATATTCACTCATTTTTACAGGAGCAGGTAAAGGCCCAAAGCCAAACTGAAATGTTTGGCTTTGGGCCTTTACCTGCTCCTGTAAAAATATCAAGCTTTGTAACTTGTTCACCAGCTAGCAGCCAACAGCAAACCGTAAAACCAAAGTTCTTGATCAGAGCTTGAAATGAAATAAGGCTCTGTAAAACTCACACTAATGAGAGTGATTTTGAGAGAGATTTTGGCATATGGTATGTTTGTACGTGTTTGAGGGAGCACACCATGCACAACTGTGGAGTTTGTTGCTACGTAACCGTTCCCATGTGACCCTGGGGACACACAACAGGCGGGTCCATGTTGACACAGTCATTCATAGAACAACTGAGATGTGACCTTGTCATTGTGGCTTTAATACCGTCTACCATGACCTCAGACCATGCTACCGTCCTTCCTAAACCCCGCTGCCCTGTCTGTATTTGAATCTGACTTCCTGACCGCACAGACATACAAACACACAGTTTTCACATGCTAATCCGGCTAACCAGCCAAAACTCAAAGGGAAACAATGTAAACTTTAAATAAAATATCCTAAATTGTAGTAATATAATAATGTCACTGTGGGCCCACTGACACACTGAATGCCATTTCAGATGTGATACCTAGTAGACAAACAATCCCTGTGCTACATGGCAAACATTTCAGTGAAGACCTGGGGACTATCACTGCGCCGCTTATTGGGGCAGTACCTCATGAAGTTGGAATAAAAGAATAATAATAGCATCCTTGTGTGATTTAAAGCTGAATGTTATTTTCCACGCTTCATATGATGCATCAATATATGACTGACCACTTTATTAGGAACAGCTAATATACAGTACCTAGTACGCCTTCTTGTTATCCAGTCAGGGCAGTTATTGTGAGAGGTTCAGAGACAGAATAACTGGTTGGAGCTGAGATAACCACTCAACTCTGGCAAGTAGGAAACCTGAGAGGTTGGACCCAGCCTGCCTTGCAGTGTCATTGTTTTCTGAGAGTAAATCAGTCATGCTTTGAGTGTCACAGTATATCTGAGTTGTTGGTGACCAGTGCATCCCTTATGGCATATGCTTGAGGGCAAGCAGAGGCCTGACGTAGTGCGAGTAAGGTGTTCCTAATGAAGTTCTTGCAGACTGTGGCCCTTGTTTTCTGTGTGCTTGTGTTTTTGTATGTACCACGTCTCGACTCCTGCGTGGGTCATGCATCATTCATGGCGTTTGCTCTGACTGACGGACTGAAATTATGTGAATTACTACAGCCTGCACCAACACCGGACTGCTTCTTAGCGGCTCTCCCACCTCCCATCCATACCAATGCTTCTGAAAAATCATTACCCCGCAGCACTGGGGCCTCTTCCCTCACTGTCTCACTCAATAATCCATAGTCACACAGCATTTCGCATGAATGGGAGAGAGAAGGCGAAACAGCTAAGGCCTGCTCCATCAGCCACGCTGGCTTTGATGTTCGGGGAGCTTCTGTTGTAATTGATCCAGAGGAAGGCCGTGGTTATATCACAGCATCTTTAATCTGTCCAAGGAGGCCCTAATAATTCTGTTGCTTCAGTCAGTGCCTCTGATTGTTCTGCATCATTTGACATGACTCAGCATCAGAATAATTATTGTTTAACAGTTTCTAATGAGATAATAGAATTATTTCCCTACTGCTGGTGAAATTTAGATCATAAATGAGGACTTACTGTGGCCTCAGTATGGCCCTTCATGCCCATTTCAATCATACAATATATATACTAGTAATTCCTCTGTGTGCTCATGGTTGACTCTAATGGAAAATACTCTTGATGGCTTTATTCGAAAACACTGCTTTAGAAAAAAAAAGTGTAATTTTAACTGTAAACAGAATGCTGAACTAGACGGCACAGGACACAACATTCACGTGTAAAGGTCAATAGCTCTCTGATCGCTGTGCTGGACCAGTTTAATGCAGGATAAAAATGTGTTTGTCTGCGTTGTTATCCAATATCTACTGAACAATTGTTCTTTCTGCCAAACACATTATTTTTGTGAACGGCGTCTGGTATTAGATGGTAGCTTTTCCAGCATTACTCCTGAAGCGGTTGTAATCATCACATATAGACACCTGTCACCTGACAGTCTGACTGTTTTCATTCTGACGTATTCAGGCTTATTCTGGTTAAAGTGATCTAAAACTTGATCTGACCACGTATGATTCTTCAGACATGAGATCAACACATTAAATTGCTGCTGAACTAATGGAAATGATGTTGGCTGTGAGTAACAAGGTTTTTGTTGCACAAACTCAGGTCCATATTGTATTATTTTCCCAGTTTGGTGAACAAATGGTAAATGGTAAATGGCCTTGCTTTTTATATAGCACTTTTCTACCTACTGGTACTCAAAGTGCTTTATAGTCATAGACACATTTACCCATTCGCTCACAAAAGCACACACACATTCACACACCAGTGCCACTGGGAGCAACTGGGGGGTTCGGTGTCTTGCTCAAGGACACTTCGGCGTGTGGCACATTTCGCCGACTGACCCACGAACCTTCTGGTTCATGAACAACCCACTCTGCCTAATTTAGATAGATAATTCCTGGTTTGGTTTCCAGCAGTGATTCCCTACAACCCTACAACTGCTACATTTGCTCATTTTAGTGCCAGGTGGAATGAACACCCTGCTTTATTCAGTTGGTACATCTCAGAATTAAACCTCATACTTGACAATATCCCAAGGCTTAACATTGTTTTTTTTATCAAACGTTGTTTTTATCTTTCAAGCGCTACTTTCCTCCGCTTCAACTCATCCTTGTGCTACTCACAATGGCACAAGTCAGCACATTTCAAGCAGCCGCACAGCACACTCCACACAGATGCTCAGAACTCTGCTTGATCTCAAGCATGACCAGAACATTTAGAAAAGGAGTCCAGTGACCCCTCAGATAATCTCTGACACTTACGAGATCATACAAGAGGTGTTTTGCAGTGAAACTTATCTAATTTCCAAGATGCTTTTTCATCAGACCAGACAGTTTTGTTAATGTTCAGACTCTTTTTACTGTTCTCATCCAGTCCACGTCTATCATGGCCATTTAAACATCATTCTATTCAATTCAGTTTTATTTATATAGGGTCAATAACAATACAAGTTTTCTCAAGATGCTTTACAAAATCTGGTCCGAAACCCTGGCTGTATAAGCGTCAACTGTAATGAAATGTCTTTCCAATTTCTGTGTAATCCATTATTGTAAATCCAACTATTATGAGGAAATGATCAGACAAAAGAGGGTTATGAGTAAATACTGTTTAACCTTCAGTTTCTATGCCGTATGTTAGGACAATCTAAGATCTAAAGTGGGATTAAAACAGGCAGTTGATCTGTTTGCATTCTGAGAAAAGCCAGTTGAATCTAATAATGATGTAAATGAAGAGCTAAGACTGTCACTGACAACATCAGCATGGATGTTAAAGTCACCTATTACAATGACACCGTCTGTTCTAAACACTAGATCACATGAAAAACTGAAAAACTTCAGAGTAAGGAGCAGAGTAAGGCTTTCAGCTGAATTAAAGCTCTGCTTAGGTCTAGGATTGATAGATAAATGAGAGTGGAAGATTGCATGGCCAGAACCTGGAAATGCGTTCAATTCGTTGCCATCAAGCAACCTACTGTGGCTCCTAATAATCTACGGCTTGTAAAGTCGTGCTTGAAAACTCCCTAAAAAGCACAATTTGGGCTAACAGCCTCTTTGCCAAGTTTCTCAGCTTTAAAATATAGATGGAGCTGCAGTGCTTTCTCCACACACCAGTGCCTTCTAATTTCTTTTGGTGTATTGTGCAAAAGGGTCAAAGAAGGTGCTTTGTCGGTGTGCCAGTGGGTTTGGATGTTTTGCACCCTTTAATATTTTTTCCCAATAATTCAGAAAAGTTTAGACAAAAACCTATCAGAGCACCCTCTACATCCAGTAAGGACAATTTTGTGCTGTTGTAGCTAAATGTAAAGAAAAAAAATCCTACTTCAGATGCTGTTCCACTATGAAAGGGAGCAAATCATGAGGCAATGAGCTGTTTAAATATGAATGAGTGTTGTGTGAATGCGTTCGCTGTGAACACAGTAGCTTAAGGGAGTGTTGCTTGATTTTTGGAGGATGGAAACTCTCTAAAATCTTTATGCCTGAGCAAGATCTGTGGAAATCCTGTAGGAACCTTGGCTCTTGTTCTTCATATAATTTTAAGTAACAGTTGGGACTTCCGATTCAACATTCCTTGTGAACTACTTTCAGATGCACGTGAACCAAATAAATAGGATTTTGTTGTGCAACATGTTTTCCAGACCAGTCCACGTACTTGCACTAATTAATCATTAGTTAGTTTGTGCTATAATTCCTTGCCAAGGCTTGGGCCATGAATGACTGTACGTACATGCAGAAGACTGAAAATCCAACAGAAACCTTACTGTATACCTGGATATACCAGCTGCCAGATAAGATTGAAAAGTCCACAAAAAGTCAGCAATCTTTGAGTTGGTCAAGCAGGGGGGTGAACTAAATTCAGAAAGCAGTGACCCATGTTAGCTGTACAGCATGCTCTCAAGAGCATCTTGAATGATAAAGACACAGATAGTGGATGTCTGACGCGATTGGTGGGATTTGCTTAATTTGATGTGATATATGTACGTCGATCAGCCACAACATTAAAACCACTGACAGGAAGAGTAAATAACATTGACCATCTTGTGACAATTCAGTGTTCTGCTGAGAAACTTCTGGACCTGGCATTGATGTGGATGTTACTTAGACATGTACCCCCCACCTAGACCAGACCAGACACCTTTAGGTTAAAAATCATTTCCACTCTTATATCTGTCCACCAGCTACTCAGCAGGTTAAAGGCACTAACCAGTTCCACTGGTATAACACTCTAATTGGACTTTTACACATGCTAGTATTTGAATTTTATACAAGCTTGAATTTTTTCCCCATCCCCAACAAAAGAAAACTAACCCACTAGGGGCTGCAGCCTTCAGCCTTCCTCTTTTCTAACTCTTTGTCGAAGAGAAAACAAGTATATGTGAAACTTTTAGCTTCAGTATTAATGGATTTTAAAGGGCAAGCTTGGCATGTTGTGTTGATGTCTAAAGGAGGTTTCTGGGTTGTTGCTGCTGTTGTATTTAGAGTTTATAGGCCTGGGAATCAGTGAGTTCAGTATTTACAGTCCTGCTTCCATCCTGGAAACATGGCCTATTTCTCATACACTGGCTTTAGACAGGAAGGACACTACACGCTGCCAAGAGCCCCAGCTGAAAAGCAACGCAGACATACATAAGCTCACGTGTGTGCTGGCAGCCCACAAGTGTGCGCACAAATCGGTCAAAAAGCTGCAAGCACTATTTGAGCTGCACACTCACGGATGCATCTTCAGCAGACTGCAGTGAACACTAGCTGCTGGCAAGTAAACCCAAATCTGCCTAGCAATCCTCTGATGAGAGGGGTGGGAGGGAATCAGAAAGAGTGAGACAGAGTTTTAAATGAGACAGGTGTGAAGGGAGGACTTGATACTGGTGCAGATGATGAATGAAAAGGGAGTCCTGAGTTGGAAGCGTAAAAGGATGAACAGTGAACCCTGAAAACAACAAAGAGGCGCGTGTCTTGGATTTGACAGAGTGGAAAACACACTTAAAACACATTTTTGAATAAGTTCAACTGGAAAGTATTCTGATTTTAAATCTAAGTTCTCAAAAATGAAATATGTATGAATGCAGCACGTTTTACCTAAAAACACTGATTATTGATACGCAATAATTTGGACTTATTTGAATGTTCCTTACTAACGGATAATGATTATGTGTCTATCCTTGCCAAGTTCATTTCTGGATCTGACTTGAAACCAGCCTGAAGGAAGAGCATCAACAAGCACCAAGGAACAGTGTCAGCAGTTTCGTAACTTCAGACATTTTTGCCTAGCTATTGATATATGTTCTTTAACAAGAAACGGATTATGATGACGTGTGGTATAAGACTGAGAGGAAGCTGGAGACAGCCATGTTATATTTGAATTAGAACAGTTGCCTTCCTCACCCCCTAACCCTGCTCTTCTTCCTCTAGCTTAGGGTTTGGATAATCCTCCAGAGTAGCCCATGCTGGCATAGCTTTCTTACTATACTATGAAATATACAACACACGGTAACCCCTGCAAGCCCACACACCCGTACATACAGAGACACTCAAGAGCCTGCCAAAGCTCTGCTGTATTATTGATTTTCCTCAACTCTCATGACCTCAACACATGAGTTACAATGTTCCTATAAAATGATCTTGTGATATGCCAGTGATTAGTAATGGTAACAGATATGATGGGCTCCGAAGATCCATAAAATAGTGGGGATTGTTTCTGTAATGACGAAATGTTGCAATAAAAACAAAGCAAAGAGCACGGTTGCCTGTCTGCCTGACACCACAGATTCAAGAGTAAACCGAAAGTGACAGGGGCAGTGAAAACTGCCAAGATTAGATTTAAAGGTTTTTATAGGAAGTAGGACAACAGAAGTAGGATTCTGTTGTGTCTGCGAGAACAGATGGTTGGTTTGGGGTTTTTCTAAGCTGTGGTCTAGTGGTTCAAGAAGCTGCTTTGGGACCATGATGTCACTGGTTCAATTCCCTCTATGTCTATGGATCAAATGTCTGGATGGAGCAACTAACCGCCCCCAGCTCCCACCCTCTGAGACATGGCGTGGCCGGCCACTGATGGGTTTAAATAAAGTTTAGATCTATTTATTTACTCTTGGTCTTCTGCATTGATGATGTGTAGATGAATTGATTGATTTGTTGACAAAAAACAAACAATTTAAGACATTTTACCTCAAAACAGACACAACAAATGTTTTTGATTAACAATGGAATCAGTCAATGTCTCTGCACACACTAATGTGACAGTCTTCACTGTTGTATTTTAAGCTATACTATTGAATGTATTATTGGCGTTTGTGTGTGTGTACTTATGCTTGCATATGTGATCCACAGTACGTGCTGTCAGATGCTAGGCTATTATTTATTTATATCTGCCCCAGACATAAGTTGCGTAAAAAGCCTGCCAAAGCTCAGACAGCTTGAACCCTGGAAGCGTCCATATTCACAATAATGTCTCTGCTGCAAACATCTTATAGTCTGGTGAAAAGGGTAAATGAAGAAGAGGTAAGCAGAGGCCAAAGTAATGTTGCTGCTGCACTGTCTGCAGTAGTGAAAGAGAAAAAATCTAGGTAAGTAAAGACACTGGTAATTACTGAGAAAACAGAATGTGATTAGATCCCAGGCTTCCTCAGTGCATTTTTGGTGTGTTTATACCTGAACCTAAACCTGGCCCATTGTGACTTCATCACTCAGGAGTCAGGACCCGTGTGAACAGGGCTGTTTCAATCCACTGATTCTTTTGCCCTATGCTGAGCCTTTCACACAGATTTTTGCAGAGTAAATTCAGTCACGCTCAGATAATTCAGGTTTTCATCTTTTCACTGAAGAGACCACAGGGTTTTGCATGAGACCCTGAACATGAATGAGTTCTGTAACGTATCTTTTCAGGCTGTCTGAAACATCAAGCAGATTTGCACTGACAAAACTTGAACAAACAGACCTGCCTCAGTTGTCTTACATATTCCCAAACACACACATATATGTGTGTGTGTGTGTGTGTGTTGGGAGGGCGCTGTAGGTGCTTTTCATGCCCATTATCTGATTTCAATTTAGAGACAGTTCTGAGATCACATGCTACACTTTGACAGGCAAAGGTTGAAAGCAAGCGTGATAACACCCAGTCAAACACACAAACGTTAGCCTGCCCTAACTGACAAAAATATTTCCATAGATTTTCCAAGATGAACACCGCCTATGTTTCTTTAAGCCCTCCACTGAAGGCTTAAATTAATCAGTAACACAAAGTAACTTCACATAACTGTTAGAAAAATATGTATGAACGCCAATGACTTACACTTCCCTCTCCATTATTCATTGCCTCTTCTGCTTAATGAAATCAAAGCAGCTGCTACATTCCACCACTAAAAAAATGCACCAGACTAAATCCAAGAAATAAGGGCAGTTTCCAGCCTCACATGTTCACCAACTGCAATGAGGTTAACAAAGAAAACAATCATTTCACTTGAACATTCAAGAACAGGGCAAAACTCTAATATGAGATGTGATGAAGCCTCAGGTCCAGACCTTGCATTAACATTTGCCCTTGGGAATCCAATCACAAGTGGCCAGCTTAAAGTACAAGTGCGAACACGAACAGGACGCATTGAGGATGCACCTGAGAGATCCTATCTCTGACCACATTTGTCCGCATTCCTTTGGTACACACAATGCGTCCTACTCAGCAGGGGTGATCTTGTGTCAGTGGAGTTTTGTTTAAAAAAAAAACAAAAAAAACACAACAAGTGATGTCTGTTCATTAGTAATGAGGGCCTGTTAAAAGATGCTATCCTTGTAGCTGTAGCATTAAATTATAACCTACTGGCATGTGGTTAATTATGCGATCATGTTGATGTATAAGGAGTCTGGTGTATTTCCTCTATCACCAATGTCTTTATTTCCATTTATTACCAGAAATTACAGGGCACATGGAAGCTTCCAGGGTTGGAATTATAATTTCAGTTTTGTCAGTGTGGAGATGAATAAAGTTAACGCATGTGCCAAAGTCATGATGCACACACAAAAACACCAGCTCTGTTCTGAAACAGCCACAGAGATGCACGAGAGACAGCAGGTGAGGTAATATTGGATCTGGGAAGCTGGTTAGAAACGTGCATGGAGGCATGCGAAGGCCAGGCGTGAACACAGGCGCTAAAAGCTGGCCGCTTGCAATCAGATTGCCCAGGTCAGATATTATGCAAAGTCTGAGGCACACATGTACATGCCTTTGCCAGCAAGGGCTTTGTAGTTGACTCATCTGTGAAAGTGCTCTTGTTGGGTGCCACATGTGTTTAGATGTGTCTGATCCAGTACTTTAATTAAATGTTTGGTTTTCTGTATTTTTCCTTTTCTTTTAATTCATACAATAATGTTGCCAAAAGGTTTGATCTGAAGGGCTTTGGTGATTCACTGGCTGGTGATTCAATAGTTTTTATGTAGCACATAAGAGGTGTCAGAATATTTACTTGCTGAGCAAATCTTCTCAAAATGTGAAAAAGTAATTTGCACACTTTTTTATTTGTCCTTTTAGTTGTTAACTAATATAAATACATCCAAACATCCATACTCAGTAGGTTAAATTACTGAGTATGAGTAGGCTCTGTGTAAAACGTATTGGTATTTGATGAAGTGATGGGTTCATGTTGATCCATACGTAGTAGCCATAAAGAGTTATGTATTTCCTCATGATCATCATCCTTATTTAGCTTCATACACTGATTGATCTGATGGTGTGACACACTTTGCACTTTTCTAGGACATAAGTGCACACGCTTTAAAACAAAAAATGTATTTTACTAAACCATACCAGACTGCAGAAGACATGTATATTTTCTTTTTGGTGCCTTTGAGTGCCATCTTCCCTTTCATTTCTTGGCATAAACTTTAAGCAACAATTAATATCGAACATGAGTCATCACTTTAAAGCAGGATTATTTTATTCTTATCTAACTGGTTTGAGTAAGAACAAATGTAAGAAACGGGCATCGGAAAAAAACATGCATGACGCCCATTAGATTAAAAATAAAACAGAATGTTTTAGTGAACCAAACTGACACTTTGTGCTTTACAGTTTGAAATGTCAGACCTCTGTCTTTTCTTTGTTATATTTTGCTGCCCAGTCCTCCTTAATGTGGTGTTTTAGCACCAACTTTTTTATTTGGCAGCGCCACTTGACAGTCCTGGTGCTGTGGCCCAGAGGAGAGCAGTCCTTTCAGGACCTCTCAAACAAGTAGTGATTCACCAGGTTGGCTTTTTGATGTCTCAGTGCTAACAGGCCACCTAGACTCTGTGCTACCTCTTTGTTTTGTCAGCTAGTTAGCCAGTGGAGGCACATGATGTGTGCACAAATGGACAGCCACTCAGTGCAGAGAAAAATTGGTCCGTAAGAAAGGGATTTTTTTTCTTTAACTGTCTCTCATGTTGTCTTATCCCAGCTTTGTGCTTTTTGCTAGATCCTGTAGATCCTGTTTTCTACATGCCTCTAGTTTTTTTTTCTGTCGTCACTGTTTTCCTGATGAACCCCTTTTTAATACCCATACATTATCAGAAATTATTCTGCTACTTCTCTTCTTCTTTTGCTTTTCTTTAAACGTCATCTTTCCACTGTTCATTGGTGCTTGGTGTCCCATCATTCAGGGATCCTACTGGCTGCAAAAATAGCCTCTGCTGCTAGGGAAGCAACCTATAATATAAAACTATTTGACGACGCATTGCGACAGGCCCTGGCTATGTATAATAATCATGACGCAAGGGTCCGTCCATCACAAGTCAACAGCAGTCAATGTGTTTCTGGTCAGAGAGTCCTTTTGTCCAGGAATTAGTCATAAACAGGCCACATTAAATGCCATGTCAGTCATGGGACTGACACAGAGGAGAGTCAATGATAATTGAAAGCTGTAATAGGGTGAATATGGATTCTTTGTCTGTACTGATGAGCCAAAACACTGTGACCACTCTCTGGTGAAGCACATAATGTTGATTTCCTCTTAACAACGGCCCATGTCAAGATTTGGAATAGCCAAATTGCAGAATGTGGGACAAACGAGCAGGTGTTAAGAACTGAGTGGTGCTGACAGCACGGCCGGCCGGGGTGAACGCCATGGCCAAGCCACTCCAAGCCTCAGAAAAAAGGTTGGAGAGATTTAAAGAGGAACAACAGACAAAAAGCTGCACCAGGCTTAACCACTCATTTCTCAGACTGTCTTTGCACTCAAACCGTTCCTTGTGTTCTCCTATGGCTCATTATTTATCCAGTGGAGTCATAGTGGAACCTATAAAGCACAACTATCAATGGAACAGGCTGTCATCTTTGATGCTGATAGTTTGATTAAAAGCCTGCTTAACTCAGAAGAAGCTTGCAGGCCTTCCTGAATTCTTAGTCAGCTACACATCGAGGGCCTATCTTTATCGCTGAACCACCTACGGCATGGAAAGATGCGATTAAATATGTAGGTTGTGAATAAAACTGTATCTTTTGGGATTTATCAAAAAGTATTCTACATGATTCTGCTCGTTTGACTAATAAACTTTAGGTCAGTTCTGCTGCTTGTCTATCTTTTGTTTACTTCAGTTTGTTCCATGTGTTATTACGTCATAACTAAAGCTGCATCACTAAAAGTAGTTCATTTTACATTACCTGTATAAGGTAGCTGACTGTAATCTTGAGCCATCTGATCTGATTAGCGGAGCTGCACAGTACTCATCAGTGTTCCTAGCCCCATCAACCTGCCCAGCCTTACGATTATCTTCTCCTCCCTGAATGTTACGCATAGGGGCAACGAGGGCGGCGAGCGACGTGAAATGAGCGAATTGAGCGACGGGAAAAGTTGAGAATATCTCAACTTTATGCAAATGAGAAGCGGCGCGACCGCGGCGACAGCCAATCGTGAGCCGATCTTGTTGATGAGGTCATCAAACTGACTTTTATCCAACCTGAAATACAGTCAATGGAAATAACGCTGAAACCAGGCATTATCGAAACGGAGCTCCTGAACCAGCCGGTGAAACCTCGTGGTGACTCCGGGCTCTGAGGATTTTATGGACCCAGATGGACCTACGGCCCCGGTTTCTTCTTTTGTTAAGCAAATATGCCGACGCAACACAAAGGTTTCCCAAAGTGCGATCCATGGTGAAAGAGGGAACCCCCCCTAAAATCCCGCTTGTCAGAAAGCGCCAAGTCTGATGTGCTTATGAGTGGTTTTTCATTTAATCAATGTCATGATACAATTTACACGAATTAGTAGGCCTTGTGAAAACAAGGATGACACTATAACCTGCCTATTATAGCTCCTAGTCATACGTATATTACTACTAATGTCACTGACAGTTTTATGCTTATTTGCCTGTGCTTACTCCTATAGCAGTAACTTTAAGAGTACACCTGTGGTTTGTACAGTGACTACTATGAATGCTAACTCTATCCATTATTTGTTATTTATGGTCAGTCTGTCACACGACATGCATCCCTTATATCTTGTTCTCTCATTTGTATTGTGTTTACATGCTGCATGTATGCTTTATTCAGAGACATTGATCTCGTTCCTCCTCCTGCTCTATTCTCCTCCTCCCATCCCTTCTCCTTTCCCTTCGTATTTCTCTAACTAGCTGGCCTCAAGCTGGTTTTCTTCCTCTTGAAAGGGAGTTTGTCCTTGCCACCGTCGCTTTAGTCCTTGCTCCAGGGGTCTGGATTGTTATTGGCACTGTATAAATAAAACAAGATTGAACTTTAAAAGCAGAAGATTTTAGTGGATCATGGAATTGCAAAAAATGATGCAAAACTACAGAGATGGACATGGCAAAAAAAAAATAATAAAAAGCACAAAGGGTCACACACGTGCCATAGCTCTTTTTGCAAGAGCTTAACATCACTTTGGCATGACATCATTTCAGGAATTATCTTTGTATATCCTGAAACAGCCCCACTGCCTAATCAACACACCGAGCACTGTTGTGTTGACACTGGAGACAAGGTATGCATGTACGGTAGAACAAATACTGGTGTGCTGTTGTTATAAGATAAGCATTTTTGCGTTATCTATAAGTGCTCGGAATATTTTGCACGCCAGTAAAAAAAAAAAAAAAAGCAAAAATACAAGGAGTGGAAATTATCGAAAGTGGTGGAAATTACCACATTATTACACATTGAAATGAGCTATTTCTTTCTTTCCGTTCCATTGTAGACTTGCCAAACATATACACATAAAATAAAAGGTTGGAAGATGTAAATAAAAAGTACTACTAACTTCTGGAATCTTTTGTGTATAGGCTGAGTCGAGGCTGCCTTACATTGATTTGACAACTGGGTGCATATATATATATACTTACAGCTTCAGCCGTAAGAGTGTGTTTTAAATTCCTCTGCTGCAGCTCCCCACAGAGATTAAAGCCGCTCAAGTCAAATGTGTTCACATAGATGTCCATCACACGCATGAGAAACAGCATCACACTGCACATGTGTCCACAGCCGGCCGGTAGCACGCTGTCGCACTATTCATCTGCAACAAAGCACAGTTTCTTAGAATATTGGATTCGCCCACTGTTTGGTCAACACGGTTCCCTATGCTTAACTTTATTACTATTATTCCCCCACACTGCACCGACCCGGCAAAACCGATCCTACTCCACTGCTGAGCTCATTCTTACTCCTGGTCTCCGGGGTTAAAAGGCATAACAGTGTGAGTGCATGCTTATGTGTTTCTGCCAATGTGTGTGTCAGATGCAAGACAGTTATGGAGCATAAAATGCGGTCCGGAGGCTGGCAGCAGTGTAGAATCCTGGGAAAGGTCAGGGGTCAGCCTGCGGCAGGCCCTTGGGGGGACATTGACCCTTGATCTGTGTGTCTGACATAGAGAGAGAGAGAGAGAGAAGGAGGAGACAGAAAGATGGAAGAGGTTTGCATTTCAGAAGCTGATGAAGAACAGAAATGACAGTATTCACGGTAGTGAATGTTTGTCTGGGATGGAAGTGCGTCTTATCCACAAAGACAACTGGCTTTTGACTTGGAGTGAAAGAGAGAGAGGGAGAAAGACATAATGCGTTGGTTGTGATCCCTCTGTCAACACGTCTGCCATCAGGTGAGTATGCTTTAGTGTGCTTTACTGAGAGCAGACAGAGCATGAGAGACAATGAGAAATGTTAAATACACAGGCTCTTTGTCAGTATCCATACTGTCTCCTGCTAGAGCACGTCCACTGAAGGTATTCACAGCTCAAACACTTCCTAGTAATAGAACTGAGACCCATGCCAGACTTGGTCTTACTTATATTTGAACCTGTTCAGTTGTGTAGTGGTCCATTATACTCACCGCTGGTCTCGGACTATGTCTCTATGTCTAATACCTGGAAGGATAATAAGCTGCTTTTATGAGAACTTAATGACCCGTAATCTGGGGAACTTCCGGTCGCAGCAGAGTGCGGTAGACAGACATATCGGCCTCACTCTTCTACATTCAATTAAATTCAATGCCACACTAACTGCTAAAACGACTGATCTTGAAAGCCTGGTGGATCTGGAGGAATACAATCAGGCTTATTGACCTCCAGAATCCATTCAGGCTGGAGATCCAATGTTTTATCCCCTGGTAGGTTAGTCAACCGTTTATTAGATCTCTACAAACGAGCTGTAGTTTCACATACGCATGCCTCTGTCACTAAGATGCTTTAGATGGAAACGTAAACTCAAGGCTTACATACATTAAATTCCAATAAACATGACAAACAACTGTTAACAATATGTGGGGTTGACTGAGGAAAAAAACACACCATCTAATTCACAAGTTGGTTAAAAACAGGCAAAGAAAGGAGGTATTTGCAAACAGAAAGAAACCCAGGGCTTATATGTGCAACACCAGAAGCTAAACAATGACATTATCAACTGAAAAAAAAATGCTGTTCACACATCTCACACCATTCACAGATTCAACATTCTGCAAGTTTCACACATTCCAAAGCCCTCAGCTAACACTGCATGACTTCATAGCTGTGAAAACCATCACGGCATCCCATTATCCAATGAGAGAAGACCCTGTCTGTGGATTCACAATACCAGACCTGTGTCAAATAGCTGTCACCAGATCTGTTTTAAAATGCTTCAGTGGATAAATTGCTGGGGTTTACTGCGGTGGAATGATTCAAATTGCCACTCCAATACATGGATTGGCACCAGGCTGGATAGACTGTGGTCATTTCACAGTATGAACTGCAGTAATTTGACGTATAGATCCAACCTCCGCGGGCGCAGTTAAAATCGAAATACTAAAACAACAGGAAAATTGATTTATTTTATTGACAGCATAGTCACCCAGGGTCATCAGTAATGTTAGCTAATATATGGAAACAAATATCGACAGTCAGCCAATGACACAATTCATCAGCAGCACTGTGTTACTGTGCGAACCGACTGGACAGATCAGCTAATGATCAAATTCACAGAACCTACTGCACTTTGTTTCTGTATTAAAAGAATAGTTTACAGATTAAATGGTGTGATATGTATGTGTATGACCATGGTGTGAACAGCTTGTTATCTAATTAACTATATCACAGTTCAGCCGAACTCTGCTTAAAGCTGCAGAATTATGCAGTTTTAATAATAACATCAAGCATTTTAGGGTCTTTCAGTTCATAGTTTATCTTTCTTCTTTTCAAAACGCACATATACTTCATGCCCTGCACCTAACGGCAAAGTTATCTACTGTGAAGTATTTGGGAGCTGTTAGAAATCTGATGTTTTTCTCATATGGTGGAGACCAAAATAGATCTAACAGAGGAATAATTATTAGACTTTTATCAGGGGCAGACAAATACAACAAATGCTCAAGAAATGGTAACAAATGTGACTAGAGGCAACTGTGTTATAACGTTTTGCTTAAATTTACTTTGTTTGCTGCCACTGCTTGTTTACATTTAACCATTTTTACCATTTGTATTTTCATAGGCATGTTAACAGACATTTATATGAATTTTAAATTTTAGTTTGTTTCGTGCATATTCTAATTCCCTGATAAATCTCCAAATTATATATACACCAATTAGACATTACATTTTGACCACCTCTCTAATATTGTGCAGGTCTCCCTTGTGCCTCCAAAACAGTTGTGACTGATCAGAGAATGGACATGGGCCTTCTGAGGGTGTCCTGTGGTGTCTGGAAACAGAATGTTGTTAGTGGGGGCCTTTGGGTCCTATGGGTTGAGGGGAGGGGCCTCTGTGGATCATCCCACAGATACTTGATCAGTTTGGGATCTAGTGAATTTGTGTGTGTCTGTGTCAGGCTGCATCCTGCTGGGGATGGCTGCTGCCATCAAGGAGTGTCATTGCTATGGGGTGGGGGTGTCTGGTCTGGTCTAGGTGGGGGCTACATGTCTAAGTAATGCCAGGTCCAAAAGTTTCCCAGCAGAACACTGGATTGTCACAAGATGGTTAATGTTATTTACTTCACCTGTCAGTGGCTTTAATGTTATGGCTGATCTGTGTGTATATATCCAGGGTAATAAATATCAAAGTTAAGTAGATTTACAGCGACAACAAAGTTAAATAATACAGCTTTACTGCTCATACTTACATGATCAGCTGTGGCATGTTCAGCTACTAACCCACAGTAAAGGTCAAAGGTGACTGCCTGTCTTTCCTGTGGCCTCTTGTCCTTCACACACTGATATGTTCATATTGCTGCATCCAGCAGACGTTTGTACCCAACACAGCAGTCCCTCGCTGTATGTGAAAGGGTGCTCGTGTCTCCCCAGGGAACAGGCCCGGTTGACTTTAAACAGGGACTGAAGAAGAAATAACAAAACAGACAGCGAGCACATGCTGAATGAATTACTTTTCCCATGGTCTGTCTGAATGAGTGTGTGACTGTTTTCCCAAACCTAGCTGCCTGTTTGTGTATCTACCAGTCTGCCTGTCATCTCTTTAATTGCAGTTTTCAAAGACGGTTTCACAGCTTGATAGTTCTGATGAAAATCTTAGAGCTAGTGGTAGGAATTCCGAGCATACTGCAGAAATTATTCAAATAACTTCTTCTGTGGATAATCACTCAGAAATAATTTACTGCCATTGAGGGAGGGCACAGAGGGTACATTCAAAGCTGTGGTAATGAGAAGGCAATAAAATGCACAGTGAGGACAAGCCTACGGAGTTTAAGATGACATGGGGTGTTTATCAGACTGCATTCTTGCCTGTACTTGCTCATGTGGACTCGTGAAACGTCACCAGCCACTGCCCAAGTACAGTTCCAATCCAAAATAAGTATCTGACCAAGTGCAGTCCAAGTAACCGGATGTGTACTTGCCCCGACTGTTTTATCAAGGATGGCTAAGTATCCTAGAATATATTTCAAGTACCGTGCAATTCCAGAATGATCATCTTGTGTCCTTCCATCCTCCAGACTCTGTGCCTTGAGAATCTAACTAACCAGACTTTGCATACTTGGTAAATAAATCTCCATGGTTCAGGACATTCTTAGTTCCCTCTGGTACTACAGTGACCTTGCAGTGGCAAATGCAAGTGAAGGTGTGGACAGAGGCCATGGCTGATGAGGCCTGAGGGAGCCACTACTCTTTTGCTACAAAGGCTCACCACACCTTGCCTTGCTTTATATCATTTATTTAAATAAACCACTTTTTTTGTGACTAATGTCTTGCTTCAGCATGCATCAAGCTCTGTTTTCCACACATACACACAAGCTCCTCCGTTATCGTTGCCGTAGAGGAAGAGGATGTAGACGCTAAAGCTTTCAGCATGAGCACCGGAGGCGCTCTGACAGGGAGAGCTTTTTTATCAGTTTGTAGTGGAGTATCAGTTTATGGAGTCAAGCAGGAGTGAAGCACAGCTTAACTAGGACACATGAAGAGCATTTCCAGGGAGAGAAAAGAAAGGACAAGCAGGTGAGCTAGATTGGTGTGATATCACAGGAATGGCTCTGGGGCTAGAAGTGTGTTTGTGAGAATGATGTGAAGCAGCAGAGACTAATACATTGAAAAGATCCTTTCTTCTTCAAAGACTTCTGATCACAGGGCTTCTTCAGACACATACACAATTGCACACACACACTCAGCAAAAAAAAAAAAAACATAGCCGTGAGTGTGAGCGCACATCTTTCAGTGCCCTCTTCTACCATCTCTCATCACCTTTCCTTTTGTGTCACATACACTTACCTCATGCGAATGTACAAAACAAATGTGTGTTTGTCAAAGGTCGTGGGGCACATGGTTCTTATCATGGCATGTACGTTTGTTTGTCCTTTTAATAAAAATGAGTGGGTTTTCCAAAAAACAGGTTATCGGCGAGGGGGTACGAACACTTACAATCGTCATGTCAGCAAGTTGGTGGTTAACCCTAGAAGACTAACGGCAGGTGACCCATGCCATTGTTGTCACGGATTCTCGTTGTGTTGCTGCCGTCTGATTTGCATGATTAGCTTGGGTTGCTTCAATATGTTTACTGATGTATCGAAGGTAGGACTGCTGCCCCGCTCCAACCGGTGTTAGTGTTTGTGCATTAGATCAGATGAACACAGTCATTTGCAATCTGATTTTTATAGCAACATTCTGTGCTCAGCTATCGTCCATTCACAGGCTTGGATAATCTGTCAAGACAACAAGTGAATAAAACGACAAAAGAAAACTAAAACTAGTTTTACTTTAGTAACTGCTAGCTACGCATATATCCTGGAATTTGCATGTAGTTCTTATTTAGCGTAATGTTTATGAATCATTTAGTGTAATTTCCAAGGTAATTCATACTGTTAAAAGCATTTTTTAATAAAAGAACAAAAGGTTCTTGCTGACAAATGCTTGAATTTAAACACGTGAATTTAAATGCTTGAATTTAAACGTTGCCATTGTATGACAACTTTTCAATTGAATATTCTGTTTCTTACTAACTGACAGATCAGTACACATGCAGAATGTCGGTTTCAGTATTCTGCAACCGACATTGTACACGTGTACTTTACAAAGTGCTTTGCAGTTTCATATCCTAGGTCAAGATCATTAACAGGAACGTAATGGCTCAAAATAAATTAAAATAATAATCACACACATATACTGTATTATATGCTGACACATGTTTATTCTCTCAAATGTTCATGAGTTGATTTTCTAGAAGAAAATGAAAGCCTTTAATTACTACACAGGCAATATACTTTAAGTGGTTTAATTGTTAGGAGCTATAGCATCAGCTCCTGCAAATCTGCCTCCTTAAATCCACTTGGCCGTTGATATTTAGTTACTTGAATAGAAAGAATTCACGCTGAGAGTTGTAAAACGACCTCTTCTGACCAACAGAGCCATGATACGCATGTCTGTCACAAAAGAGCCGACTGTTAAGAGTAGACCCAGGCAATGCAAAGAAAAATTGGCTGGCATTTTAATCTTTAATTCTAGCCGTGGTTCCCAATGTCTGCAGGGCATGTGAGAGTGATTCAGACATGAGCATTTCACAATCAGCACTTCAGCCGTGTTTTTTTTAATTGAATATTGTTCGCTTGAGACTTGGGAGCGCCTGCCAAAAATAATCACTGAGCTGTAGTAGATGTTGAAATCTCAAATTCATTTTGTTAAAATAACAAGGAAGACAGCCTGTGATGATTATACTTACGACATGTAAACATACTAAGGCCTACAGTCGCGTACTTTTCACCTACTTCACTACAAGGTTTTTCATTTGTTTCATTATAAATGATAATATTAACATAACAATTTGACTTTAAAGTTGCATTACTGTAAAAATATCAATCTGCCTTGATGACAGCTGCAGATGCAAGGATGCAACAAGTTCTTTTCAAACCTAATAACTCATGTTATGTAGCAAAGAGCGTCTTGTGATGCCAGGCTTGTTCTCATTCTGCAAGTGTTCCATTAAGTTCAGTGGGGTTAGGGTCAGGTGACTGGAGGGTAGTCGTGACAGTCAGCATTCCTTTGTCTCCTATAGTCTTTTAGTTGTTCTTCATAGCTTTCTGGTGTCATTGGAATTATTATCTTGGTGTGGTATGAAACATTCTACACAACAATAAAAACCCAAGAGAGTAGCACGTCCCTTTAGCTACTCCTCCTTGGTCATGGCAGAGTCAATTTTGATGGAGGTTGAGTCACTGTTTCTGTTACTATTCTGGCAACAGAATGTTGTTAGTGGGGGCCTTTGGGTCCTATGGGTTGAGTGGAGGGGCCTCTGTGGAGGCCAGGTCAACACCTTGTGCTGTTTTTCTTTTTCTTCTTAGTTGTTCCTAAACTGTGTGTTATTGCTATAGGGTGGGGTGTCTGGTCTGGTCTAGGTGGGTGCTACATGTCTAAGTAACATCCACATGAATGCCAGGTCCAAAAGTTTCCCAGCAGAACATTGCATTGTCACAAAATAGAAAATGCAATGCAGAGTTGTTCCTGACTGTGGAGTTGCAGTCAATGAGTGGACATGATTTTTATTTTTTGGTGTACTCTGAAGGGGTTAACACATGCAGTGTGATGCAACATACAGTAAACCAATATGAGACAGAGTTCAAGCTCTTTGATAACGCTGTCAACAGGAGACTTTGCAGAAAACATGAGAAAATCCAGAGAGTACCAGAAGCTCTCTGCGAACCAAAACATCCTGCAATACACCCTAAATGTGCTCTTTCATAGTCCTGGATTATGGATGATGTGTTGGAAATCTCATACCTGAGTTCCAGGAAGACGAGAAGGCAACAAGACCTCACTATAACACCACCCAACGAAACAACAGCTTGGATGATATTCACATAATCAGTGTTGAATGTGTTTTATTACACACTTAAGCTCACACCCTGCATGCTTTTTTTGGGTGATTTAATGTCTTAGTGATTTACACCACACAATGCTTTACTTTAAGGCAGAACATATTTAAATTGTAGTGGAGTATGGACAGCTTTATTGTGGTGGGGATGCAATATTCCCACCAGCAGTGTTGTAATGGATAATTCTATGTTATTTATGTTAATGCTCCTGCATCCACATTATTGCACCTTTTTTTTTTTTTACCCTTCATATGTGTAGTGTATAATTACCTCTGACCTCTACCTCTATTTCTTGTACTGTTTATTTATTAATTTAACTACCTTACACCTATTTTACTTTTTAATAGTGGTATTCAAGAGTGTTTTTTATGTGCAACTGAGCTACTGTGACCAAGCAATTCCTTTGTGGATGAATAAAGTCTATCAAACTCAAAGCAGTGTATATCTGAATGGCCCTGCTAAGGTTTGTTTGACTTTGACTTTTAAAACACTAACAATGTTTTTTTACCAAGAATGTTTATGAATGTTGTTTTGTATTTTATTTCTACAGTCTTCGATCTTCGATATACTCACTTGTATGTAGGTCGTTTCATTGTCTTGAAGCTGAACCAGGCTTTATTCATAAACACAAGAACAGAAAATGATTGCATTCAGATCTGTGGAGTGCGCTCTACTTGGTGCTGAAGTGTTATCGATGTGGCCAGCTTTTTTGCAGATTACTGTGCAGATTACTGTCTTCCATGACCTCTTTAACTAGCAGCGAAGGCGAGTAACACTAGACTGGGTGTGGTGTTGCTATTGCGGGCATTGAATGAACACTGTGCCTTCTCTGTTCAGCTTTAGCACCAGCAGCTAAAAAAACAATGCAGGTCTATGTTATTAAATTGAATGACAATGCCGGATATGATGAGCTAAGTTATCAATCCATTAGACTTAAATAGATTTTATTAAGCCACAAGGGAATTATTAAACATTAGTTTAGTTGTACATAAGACAACAATTGTAAAAAGAAAAACAGGTGTAAGATAGTTACTAAATTAAATAAAATCAGATTTTACTAACGTTTACCGCATGCTTCCTTAATGAAAATGTTAAATTATTATTAATTTGTGAACTAGTGTTCTTTAAAGACTTCTATTTGGCACTGGGAAACTGGCAAAAGTAGAACTGCTGCACATTAGAGTATGTGAGTTCTTGAATGTCTTCTACCATCTAAATTACATCTAAGTAACTTTAACTCTTCTTCTTGTTTGTTGTTGTTTAGCTGGTCCCAAAGGCAAATCATCTGCTTCCACCTCGCCCTGTCCTCTGTATCCTCTTCTCTCACACCAGCTAGCTTCATGTAATCTTTCACTGGTTCCATAAACGTCCTCTTTGGTCTTCCTCTAGACCTCCTGCCCGGCAGCTCTAAACTCTGCTATCCTTCCTCTGGACGTGTCCAAACTAAATCTCAACCTGGCCTCTCTAAGGTTATCTCAGCTGTCCCTCACACCTGGAGAAACCTCAACATCTTCAGCTAACCTACCTCCAGCTCTTCATCCCGTGTTTTCCTCAAAGCCACTGTCTAAACCATACAACATCGCCGATCTCACCACTGTCCTGCAAGCTTTGTCAGATAAACAGACAGATAGATATACATTATTAATCCCAGACTGAGAAAGTTCACTGTTGCAGCAGCAATGTACAGGCACTCAGTGTACTATAATTACAAAAAAAAAAGACAAAGAAATGAAGGAATGAAACTGCACTAAGCAAAATCTACCAGGTGCAAATGGATATGATGTACTGTATATTTAGATATGTGGAGGAAAGCATGCACTAAACCTGAGCTGTGACTTTTCTTTTTCCCCCAGACATGTGACTCTTGGAGCGAGTTCTTTCTTTGAAAGCCTGTGCAGCCTCCTGATTGTCTCTGAGTGCTGCTCAGTGTGTTTGTGTGCATGTAGGTGTGCATTAATGTGTGTGTGTGCGTGCAGCACCCATTGACTTTTTCTCCCATTTGAGTACACAAGCACACACACAACACAACGACACTGCAGTGACACAGAGGCTGGTTGAACACAAAAGGCTGCTGGCTGTGACCTATGTGGGCTGAATGCTAACAGAGGCTAAGGAATGTGCACCGCTGGGGCAAATTCAACGGACACACACCCTTCTTTTTTGGAAAAGCACTTAAAAACTCAGTCAGAGATGTTGACTTGTAGCTGCTTTTGGGATAGGAGACAGAGCAAGGGAAACGGGGGTGGAAATGTAGCACTGTGCTGCCGACAGGCAAGATCAATGAAGGGCACTTATGAGAAGAATGCTCACTGTTTGTAAGATTTACAATAAATACCCAAGCAGCATTTTTTCAATCCATGCATGTTTTTTTTTCCTGTGGCTTCTTTTTCTTTCTCAAACCGGGTTCCTTGCGAAATATCCCTCGGTTTGTTATTGTCGTTTGACTTTTTGCAAACAACTTGTACAAACTGAGTTATTGAAATCATCTGTAAATGTTACATTTGTTCAGACGTCTACGAAGAAAAAAAAAACTCAGCCAAGTCATTATTCTGTCGCTCTCTATGTGATTCACAGCGTACACAGCAATCAAAAAAGCATCGATAGCCTAATTCAAACATCTTGACTTGGAAAATGGAGTCTTTGTCTGAGCCTCTTTGATTATTTCTCCAGATAATGGTTGCACTTGTGTCAATATAGCCTGAATATGAGCGCGAGCACTGGACATGAGTGGCCTTGTTCAGTTTTGTTTACTGAACCGCACTTCCAGCAGTTGCCACCCTAAACTATTTTTGTATGCCAGGAAAAAAAAACCTTAAAACTACCCACTGAATTCCCAAATCGTCTGGCAGCAACTTTGACCTCTGACCTCAAGGATAGTTTGGGTAGACTGTGGGAACACAGTTAGATGGTGTTTTCTACCCCTTTATCTGTTATAACAAGCTCACTGTGGGGGTGGCACAGAACGGAGCGTGGAAGCAGGAAGTAGAGGGAGGAAGGTAAGACTATTCACTACAGCAGGAGCTCATCTTAAGAATATAATGATCATAATTTACAAATACTTTTCTCACTATCTGTTAGGACAGAGTTATTATTTTTCATCCCCACTTTATTATTCTGTAGCTCTATATCTATTCAGGGTGGTGTGGTGTTTTGTTTATCCCCGACAGTCAGCGGCATCTGTTGACTAAATGTCCTTTTCAATCAACATGAAGACACTACCTGTTGCCAGCAGCTGTTAACACACCGTTCCTCACGCTGATATGTTGATGTAAGAGTTGTCACTGCGACCTGACTTTAGCCTACAAGCTGCACAGCTGTATTGGTCTGAAAAAAACTGTTCTTTTTTTTTTCTTTTTTCATTTTTAGTCCCAATTATTCAAGGATGTAGCTGCACTAACAGTTGAAAGGGACATCTGCTCATGAAGCTTTTTAAGATAGCCTGATTAGACTGACTGTTTTCTAACTGCAAATAACAATTACATTTTACATATTCACAAAATTCTCTTGTGTGCACACATTTGCATGTTCTGTCTGATCAGACCGCAGGGGTAGTGGTGGCATTTTTCGCAACAACTGGCATTCTGGGAACTGTAGGATCCAGCTTTTTAGAATGTACTGATGAACTAAAGTCACTATATCAGCCTCTACTACTTTTGTATTGACAGGACATATATTTCTTTCTTGTGTCTCTATCACCAAGATGAAATTAAAATATAAAATTAGCGTAAAACTCATATGAACGCTAACAGAAAGGTGAACGTAACCTCATTCCAATATTTCTTTCAGCATGTCTTTCATCTCCTTCCCCTCCTCCTCTCAACGCCATTCAAGCAGACACCAGCCCCCGCCCCCCCGCTGTGATCCTCCACCATCCAGCTGGCGACAGGTGAAGAGCCCGGACGACACGTGAGACAGACGGTGTCAGCAGTGACACGGCTGCTGCATCCGTTTACAACGAGAGTGTTTGTGCTGACACGACTTGCGTGTGTGTTCACGCAACTTAGGCTGACCACCCGTGGGGATTCCCACACCGAATCCAGCAAACAAACAAACAAGCAAAACAGACAGCCCCGTCCTGTGAAAACAGCCCACGAAAATCCAAACACGGCCGCTGTTGCTTCTGCTGCCTTAAATCAACAACAACAGACACATGCACAAACAGATGGTAAAGCGAGTCACTCTTTTAACTACCCAACGTTGACATCTTTTCCTGTTCCTCTTCTTTGTTCCCCCTCTCCTACCCACTCTTAGTGTTTTTTTTCCCTGTCTGTCACACAAACCACACATTAAAACTAGCTGACAAAACCATTCACATACCCTGGACTGTATAAACGTTGCTGTAAGACTGAAGAAACGAGAAAAGAAAAAAAATCTGTAAAAGAGTAAGGAAGTAAATGTGTAAACAGAAAGAGAAATAAATGAAAGCATACGTAAATGTAGAAATATAAACACAAGTAAATGAAAGAATAAATTAATGCTGAAAATAAATAAAATATTAGGTGCGGAAATATAAGGAGAAATAAACAATTAAATATTCGACCCCACCTGTTGCCCAGTGACAGCTGGGATAGGCTCCAGCCCCTCCACGACCCTTCACAGGACAAGTGGTTACAGAAGATGAATGAATGAATTTGTCATTTGTCTTTCCCTATCCGTTTTATCCCAATACCTTTTTGTCACAAACTACTTGGGCCCAGTGCATCCCAGCATGAACAGCAGGAAGTGGATCAGTGCAGACGTCGAATGCAGGAGGAGGGGTGTTAGAAATCATAAAGCATTTCTTGCGCTAAAAACGGATAGCGATGGAGTGTTTTCATCTCCTCTTTTGAACCTCCCGACGTTAAGCATCTGCAGCGTTGTGAGGACTGTGAAATCATGTTTGTGAAAAGGGTAGGCTACAGGCAGGCTTTCAGCACACCTGTTGCAGTCCAAACATATGATAATGTGCCCGCACACATACAGGAAAATGTGAATGTTGACACAAACTATTGAATAAACTGCCGTCAGCAGTGCCGTACTCTTGTAATCGCTTGTAAACACATAAACACACACTGTTTCTTTAGAAGACACACTTGTGGTTAGTGGTTATTGCTCTGCTCATGGAACCATTCAAAAAGACAGCCTCTCCTGTGATCAAACATAAGTCAGCAGCGTTGGACCTATATGTAAAGCAGGGAGATTTAATGTACACATGCTGATATTCAAATCAAAGTCCACTTCAGTTACGGCATCGAAGTCATGGACAGACTGGTCTTCATTATCATCCCAAACAGTAAACTACATTGTGAAGTTACTGCAAAATAGGCTATTGATTGCAGCCTTCACAAAACACTATCATTTAGCGGTACAAGCCAAGCTCTACGAGTGAATCTAATCCCCTTTGCCATCATTTTCCATGTGACTTAGAATTCTAGGAACTACAGTTTTTACTGTGTACACTGATATAATTGCATTCCAATTCCGACAATTCAAACAGTCAATTTCACATGCATTTGCCGTGCCTTCAAACAAAACTGGTGTGGTCTTCTTTCCATTCTTCTCACCATTTTCACTGTGACTCTGAGTTTCATTTGCAGCTTCAGAAACTGACTGCTTTTTTTCTGAAGCTACCACCACACTTACTTTATGCAACCTAATTTTAACATTTAATCTCAGCTTTTATCTTCATGACGACTTTTGTCGAGTTTATTTTATTTTTATGTCTGGTTTAAACATGATACATCAATCAGCCATAATATAATGACCACCTTCCTAATATTGTGTAGGTCTCCCTTGTGCCTACAAAACAGTTGTGACTCATCAGAGAATGGACATGGTCCTTCTGAGGGTGTCCTGTGGTGTCTGGCAACAGAATGTTGTTAGTGGGGGCCTTTGGGTCCTATGGGTTGAAGGGAGGGGCCTCTGTGGATCATCCCACAGATACTTGATCAGTTTGGGATCTAGTGAATTTGGAGGCCAGGTCAACACCTTGTGCTGTTCTTCATGTTTTTTAGTTGTTCCTAAAGCATTTGTGTGTGTGTCTGTGTCAGGCTGCATCCTGCTGGGGATGGCTGCTGCCATCAAGGAGTGTCATTGCTATGGGGTGGGGGTGTCTGGTCTGGTCTAGGTGGGTGTTACATGTCTATGTTACATCCACATGAATGCCAGGTCCAAAAGTTTCCCAGCAGAACACTGGATTGTCACAAGATGGTCAGTGGTTATATACTTATACCTGATCAGACCTGTAACTGTGAAGATTGTCCAGCTTGAGCAATGAGCAGTTGAAATATCCTTTTGTAATTTGTTAGAACTTGCTCTGTTGTACACAGGCAGACAGAGGTACAACAGCACCTGTATTCAGGACCTCTCAATATAATCTGCTTCATACCCGTCATCAAAATTAGTGTCTGCGTGTCTGAGTTTTGTGTATTCCTAGTGTGTAGCAATGTGCACATTAAAGTCAAAGGTGTGGGGAGGTGTATGAGTCAATAAAAGCTTTGAGGGAGTGATCGCTAAGTGAATAAACTCTTAAGAACATTGTTGTGATTAGGATTAAAGCAGTGGGGGACATAAAATTACATTTCTGTATCATTCATAGATGGTTTTAAATGTAGATTGTGGTCTTAAGTACAGACAAGCAGAGAGCTCTGTATTTATATTTTTAGCCCAGCTATCTTTGTCTACTTCATAGCGTCAGCTGCTGAAGATATATATAAATATAAATACATAATGATACTTCCTGTTTCTTTTTTCCATGAACTGGAGCACAACCTCAGATCCTTTGGCTTCTTTTTTCAAGTCTCTCAGGAGAAACTGCATTCCAAAAGGAAAGCAAACTATCAGAGATTCTCTGTCCTGTTGCAGAGTTGTTGGCTGATGCACAATGAAACATGTTGATTTATATGTCACAGGATAGAAACAAATAATTAAAATAGGTTGCAGATTTAACCACTTATGAAATGTGTTTGAGTTGAATACTATGGCTGCACTACTGTTTTGAAAAACAAACTGCTAAAGCTATGCTGCTGCAATTGAGATTTGTAATTCTGGCAGTCATCTTAGGGGTTGAATGACTTTAGAGTCTGCGTCAAGTCGATGACACAAAATAACACAGTAGAAAGTAAAGCTTTGTAGCAATGAAATCTGTATTCTTGACCTGAATACATATTGTTGCATCTCACACAAAAGAAGCTACTGATCCTTTTCTGTAAGGTACCTGAAGCTTGACCATGGGTCACTGCTGGCCTTAGCCCACACCAACACCATCAGTCTAAAACATATAATGTGAAGCTTTACAACCACAGCAACCATGTCAACTAATAGAACACAATAGAACCAAACATAAACACATGAGCTTATTAATAATATGCGCTGCAGGTATAGCCTATATTTTTTTCGGCACCTGCAACAGCATTTAATAGTACTTCACAGCTTGTTGCAGGGCCGTTTCTAGCTTTATGTCGGCTCTAGGGAAGATGCTGTTTGGGGGCCCCTAGTCTGTCAAACTACGATGAAGAGATTCCTAACCCTTAGATGGATTCAAGGAGTTTTATTGTCTTTACACACATGTTGGTACATGAGGTGGAACAAAATAAGTGACCCTGGTCCCAGAAACAGTAAAAGTAGAAAGACAGAAACAGTAAAAGTAAGAGTAAAAAAAAATTAATAAAATTAGCTAAGTATAAAATAGTGCAAAATGTATCCATAGTTGGTCTAATAACTTTAGAAAATGAAATTCATCAGCAAATTGGTGATTCTCTCTGCCACTGGACCGTTCCTCTGCTAGTGTTAGCGGATGACTTGTAATAGTACATTTGTTGCATTTCAGGTCTGACCCACTGCACTTCACGGTAGAGTGGGCTTCACCTTTTGTGAAGTATTTCCAGTGATGTAATTTACTCTATATAGCTTCTGATTGATGATCTTAATGGCGTTATTATCATATACTCATAGGTCATCCATTGTTGGGTTGCTGTGTATCTATCTTTTTCTCTACAGTTTTACAGTTCTATGCAAGCAACAAGAAGGTCACGATATCTTATCGCAAGAATTGTCTAGTTCAGTGGAAATGCATAATGACATATGTAGCACAGTATTTTCAAGGAACACCATGGCATAAATTTAAAACTTACTTATCTCATGCTGCCTAATTTCCATGGGACTCTTTGAAATCTCTGAACCACCAACCCACCCTGTGTATGTATGGGTGGTTGGCATGCATTAAACATCTGTTAATGTCAATAAAATTAACATGTGTAACACCACTGTACGTGCTTATTTTAATACAAGCACATTCACAATTTAGTTTTCTCTCTTTTTCTTTGATTTTGTCTCTGCTTCTTCTTCCCTCTCCATCTCCATCTAATTCTCTCTCTCTCTCTCTCTCTCTCTCCCAGTAATCCAAGCAGATATCTCACACTCTCCTGAATAATGAATGGGGCTTGGGAATTCTCTCACACAGTAGTTTGAGACCCTGATCAGTATGCCAAATACAAGAACACATATCACTGCTGTCACATTAAAACCCGTTAACTCCTCAGGTTTTGGACATCGCATTGATATGGTGAAAGTGCAGCCTGTCTGTTAAGGGATGACAAAGTGCCGCAGCTACGGAGCCCGTGGAGCCCACGAGCGCAATCCCTGTTTTTCATAGATCCTTGGAACTTGACAGAAGACCAGAAAGATTTTGTTGCAGCAGCCTATATAGACACGTTTCATTCCTGGCACCATCATAAGAAGCACTTTGAAGGATCCCAGACAGCGCATTCCTCCCCTCAGGAATTATTGATCATGCTGCTTATTGGGAAGTACAAAGTTTATGAGTCAAATTTTGTTAAAGTGGAGCTGGTAAGTAGTCCGACGTTCTCGATGCTGAAGGTTTTTACATCATCATCTCTTGAATGGTCCACCAGCCCAGATAACAAAAGATTCAGAGCAATCCAACCAACAAAAAACACTGAATATTTGGAATACCATAATTATTTGTACAGGCATTCATGTTCCCACTCACCACATACTATACTAAAGTAGAATTAAATACACAGCATAACTTCACAGCAGTAAGTTATTAAATATATTTTTGGTCTCTCTCAAAGGCACATTTGTTCTTTAATATTTAATCACTTTAGTCTTTGATTTGGTAGGTATTAGTTTCATATCTTTAGAAAGCATGTTGTAAATTATGTTAAAAAATGCATTGTTGTAGCTAACATTTGGTTGGAGAAACCGCACAATCATGCTGTAGATTATAAGCACCATTATAAATTGCCTGTGAGGAGAGTGGATGCAAACAGTGGTATCACATATCAAAGTCAAACTCATGGCATGCCCAACACACTCTGACCTCTTAGCACAGACATGTCACAGTGGCAGAGAAAAGTCACATGGCCGCTGTGTTTCGAAAGGACATACTGTACATGATGTGACTGTTATTTCTCAAGGAAATGTTCGCGTGACTTGTTTTAAGCTTTCGAACAAAAAGCCGATGTTGTGTCTTCAGAACACAGTTGTGAATATACCTTTCAAATGTTTAGACACGCCTTCCTGTTCAGTGATTTTTTTCTTTATTTGTATTATTTTCTACAACATGTCCATGTCCACTATCAGTCATGCCTTGTCAAGAGGTCCTTAAAATTTGTTTGACACCTTTAGTTGGGTTTTGCAGAGGTACAGTTGATCTCTACAGTCAATAGTCCTATTCACTTGCTGTTCCAAACCACATTATGGCAAAGAAACAATTCAGCTGAGTAAAGGAGAACAACAACATTACTTTTGGACATGAAGGTCAGTCAGTCTGGAAAATTTCAAGAACTTTGAATGCATCTTCAACTGCATTCAGAAAAAAAAAATCAAGCACTCTGATGAAACTAGCTCTCATGAGGAAAGGAAGACCAACAGTTACCCCTGCTGCAGAGGATAAGTTCATTGTTGCAACAATTAAAATATCTCATCAAATCTCTTAAACTCTAGCTAAATAACTGTTTAAAAAATGAATGTGCCCTGTAGTGAATCAATATCGTGGCAATGTGGATTGTTTATCAGACAGACACATTTTTGAACATTTCTTCAAATTCAAATGTTCAGCCACTAGTTTGCTGAAAAGGACTAATATAAGGAGTAGTTTCAGAATCAGCATCTTGTCATTTTACAAAAAGTCAACAGAATTTGCAATATGTAGTCCCGTTCAATGTAAAGAAAGAAATCTAACTACCCAACTAACTAAACATCTTCCTATGTACAAAGACTATAAAGAAGAGAATTACTAATAAATAGACCAGTATATACAAGAAATGACATATTATGTCTGTGTGTGTGTGTGTGTGTCTTGTTTATATGCAAACAAGAAAGGTATATTTAGCAAGCTCCTCCACTGCACTTTGGCATGACTGGAGCCATACTAATTCAGACCTCCCTGTGGGGGGTCAACAGAAAAGATCATTTCCCTCTGGGGAGTTAATTAACTACATGACCATTATTTATCTCCCAGGTGCTTATTCTACTGGCATTGACCCTAACTAGCCCGCTGCTCCATACAAATCAAAGTAGGACCTCGGAATACGTTTTCTTTTGGGTGGATGCACAAACACAAGATCACACACATAGATACACTTGGGTAAAAAAACTATTGTCCACACACTGCCGTTTACTGTAGAAGCAGACCTCTACACACAGGTGCACATGTGCACACGCCTTGGTTCGTACTGCAGACACAATATTGCGCCACTTAATTACCACACACATGCAAATGCACACACACACGCACACACCTGAAAACAATCTCACACAGCCACAGAAACATCTCGAAAACACACATTCTTGCTCACACAAATACTTGCTCACAAGTTTTGCTCGGCCCATGTCGTCTCAGTTTCAGCCCCCTTGTGATGTGCTTTTGTGAAGAGAATTCCTAGATAGTGTGTGTGTGTGTGCAAAGCAGGGCAGGGCACTGCAGGCAAAGGGCCAGCCAGACAGACAGGCTGGGCCAGTATATATTTACCCTAACCAAGGGGAGTGGAAGTGAGGGATTAGTTACAACAACGGGCCGAGACACACTGCTTAAGGAAAATGGACACAATGCATCCAGCACGGGACTGCACGGACTAAGAGAAGGGGAATGAGGTGGGTAAGGTGTGTGAGTGGGTGTGTGCGCATGGATGCGTGTATGTGAATGTGGTGAAGTCTATTTGTCAGGGTTGTATTTTTATTGGCAAGACAGGAACTTGTTAAAGTAAGTGTCGCTGTCTTGTCAGTGAGCATATGTTTCTACTGCAAGTTCCATACTTGAATGTGCTACAGGAGTATGTCAGGTTTTGGTTTCCCATGGGTATCATGTCAGTCAAAACAACCATTTTCCATCGCACGTGCATTGTGTGTGTGTGTGTGCGTATTTTTTTTCCGTTTTTTCAATTTTTATTCTGAGTACAAGCAAAAATCATTGAACCATTCAGGCAAACACAGTGTCCAGATGCATTTGGGTTCTTTGCACTAAAATCTGATTTCAATACCTCCTGTACTCTGACTTATATTTGTTTTTTTTTGTTGTTGTTTTTTTTTTACCAATAAATTAAAATATTTTTAGCTGTTTTCATGAAATGATTGTGACAGAATGATAGCAAGAAAAAGAGGAATGTGTCTGAAAACTAAATTATTCTAACTTTATGGGTAACAGCGTCGTGTACAATAAATTACCATCCTGGTTACATGTAATTCTCAAGCAGACATTTTACTTCTCCAAAAAGTAAAATCAGATTTATTTAATTGGCTACAATATGTGATAATTCATATTGTATTTAGCTACTGTATGCAGATGCCTTGGTGTTCCTTCCTGGTGCTGTTGAGCTGCATGCAGCAGACCCTGTCTTAGCAGTATCTTTGCTTCGTGTGTCTCTTTCACAGGTTTAAAGTCTCTGAAACGTAGCGCGATAAAAGTGTAAAAGCCTAGCTAATTAAAGAAGGAGCCACGCTTTAAAACCTATGTGACAGCACCGGCAGCAGTTAGAGGAAGCAATGAGGAAAGCAGGGACGAGAAACACCAACATGACTAAAAAAAGGAACGGAGTGGGGAAGCAAAGCCCCTTAAATCCGCCTGTCGGCCATTCTATACACAAACGGAGGCCCTGAGGGAGGAACCAGAAAAGTAGAAGGGGGCAATTGGCCTCTGTAACCCTGTAAGTGAGAGATGGATAATGTGAGGGCCAAAGGGCCTCTGGGCCTTGCTGGTGTACTGTTCCCTATACAATATGAAAACACACACACTTGCACAACACAGGTGTGTGCACACAGGCATGAAGGCACATGTACATAGTATCATACACAAGCATATAATGTGTATAGGCAAGTATGCGCCTCCACGTACAGCCACACTCCTCATTGTAAATGGGTTGAGACAGTGTTTGTTGGTGTTTCTGATGAGGAAACTGAAAAAAAGGGACACCCTCCGGTTGGTTTTACAGACGGTTCTAGAAAGGGGTTTGACTGGTTTTCCTTTTCTCCTCATTAGCAAAGAATGCATGAGGGGAGTGAGAATGCCGTGCCACTAAGCTTCTTCCATTTTCACTTTTAGACCTAGAGCCGTGTTTGTTAATATTAGACAGAGAGGAGGGGGCAGCTTAATCTTACTAAAAGCTGCTTGGGACTTGACAAATTAGAATGACTGCTTGTCTTTCTGCTGCTTGTCCACTTCCTGTTAACGTCTGCTGCACTTTTACCCTAATAATCACATTAGTCTTCTAAACCCTGCTAATCAATCCCCAAAAGGAATAACATTTACAAAAGTGTGTATCAGTGGACCCATGTGACTGTGTAGACTTGTTTTAAAGTTAAGACTGCGTCCTATGCAGAGGCTACGGCAACAAAAAAGACACCTACACAGAGCCTCCGCAGAGCCTTGTGCACCTCCCCATCGATGTGATTGGTCTGCCTGGTAGTAGCGTGTTTCTGTTTTAGTATTTTTTGGCTGCTTCTCCATCTCTGCAGTTTTTAAATTCAGAAATGCCAGTTGCCATTGTTGAAAGTGAAGCAGGAAGTAAAAACTACTTCTTAAATTGACCAGAATAGCAAAAAAGAGACAGCGCCGACTCGCGTTGTGACAGAGTGAGCCAGACTGACGAGCGCACACGTACAAATGGCTCACACCGGTGTGCCTACATGCGTAGTTTATGCCGTCTAGGTCCCGTAGAGCGCCTTTAGGCTGCAAGTTAGGCCTGGACTTCCTACAACACATGCATCATTTATTAAAAATCTTTTTCTTTTTTTCCTTTATCATACTTTCACAAATTAACCCATTATCTAAGTTTTATTGACACTTTTTAAGGAATAATTTGAAGTACGAAAATGTGGCTTTTAAGTTTAAAACCAAATGTAAGAAATACAAATTTTAGTACTTTTTACTAATTTGTTAATATTAATGCAGTGTAGTTTCCAGTGTAACTCAGGATATCTTGGAACTAGTGATTAAATGATTAAACTAAAAACTTTGTCCACTGTTTTTTTACATGCCACATGCAGTGTCTGTATTGTGTCTTTGAAGCCGTGGAACCCGCAGACTGAGATAACACTTTCAATCTGGATTAAATTTAATTATGCTTAAAATCTGTTGTAAAAATGGAACCATTTATCTTAACAGAAATCAAAAGATTCTAACCGCAGCAAAATAGCCGTGTTATATCCTGAGGACAACAAGTAAAAATCCTACAAATAATGTCTGTACAAAATAAACAAGAATTTCCTCAGTGGTTTGAGACCAAAAAACAAAAGAAAAAGCAAAAAACATTATGTATTTACCGTTGATAGAAAGACGTGTTTGTTTGCATTTGAAACACTTAAGGAGAAATAACATCTGCATTCCATTCTAGGATTAAGTCCTGAAGAGACAAGTCACGTTGATCTGTTGTTTGTTCGTGATCGAGTCATGTGGCCCGCGGCTGCACAGACAGGTTTCTGTTAAGAGTAATGGTAATAGTCTTTGTTTTACTAGCTTTTAATCACAAGCTTAAGTGTAATTTTGCAATGTTCTGATTCACCGATTTCACAGCGAAGTAACCAGAAAGGCGATACATACTGATTCTCACATTCTGTCATTTATTTAAAATAATTCATGGACTGATGAATCTAAAGACTAAAGACTAAAGAGAAGGATTTAAGTGAAACCTCTCTTTCAAAAATCCATTGCTTAAAACTGAAGTGTGTCAATTTTGAAGTTCTTATGTCAGGAAAAAAAAATACAAAAAACTGTACTTGTAAATATATTTATCTCCTTTGTCACAGTTTTTTCCATTTTTATTTTTACCATGACTGTCTGGGAACTTAAACCCATAAACTGAAACCCAAAGTAGTGCACTGTGGCGAGCAGTGGTTATCAACTGTTCCTTTCATCAGTCTGGTTAATTCTGTCTTATCGGCTCACCGCTCCTTCTGCTCGGCTCTTATTATGTTAAACTGTGGGATGCGAGGTGTACCTCAGGTGAAAGATTATCTCACTGCTAAGATACTGTACAAGAGTGTGTGTCTGTAAACAAGACGTAGCACATGACTAGCATGTGCTACGTCTTGTTTACTTTCTGCATAGAAACCTATATCCCCTGTCAACGCCAGCGGCTGGATTGCCGTGTGATTGCTACAGCTCTCGTACCCTATAAAAGTATTATGAAATCATGCCCACACACACATTCTATAGCGTGCATGCAGCTATACTGTCTATGTGCCCTAGTTATTGAAACGTTTACTCCAGGCTCATCTATTAGCACATATCTCTTATCTGTGACCTGGTAAACGCTGCCTTCGCACATCGTCTATAATCCATCTATACAAAATATTTCTTTGCTTCGTGCAAGAGCGGCCAGGGAGGCTCTCAGAAATTCCTGTCCACCAATCATAACTGGAGCGCAGCATTCATAATAACAGCGTGGCGTAATTTAAATGTCTCAGGTAATTTAAGAGCCTAGTGTTGGTTTAATATCTTGTCAGTTGATGTGCTGACGCCGAGCGTTTTTACACTCATCATTCAGACAGTTTGTGGACTCACACGTTCACGGGTGGAGGGAAGTCACACGGCACAGTGGCATGCATCCTACCTCATGACTGCACAGACTTAATTCTAGTTGACATAGGAGTGTTGGGGAGGGGGGGAGGGTGGGCTGTCAAATCTCCAGCAAAGGCTGTAGTCATGCAGTAAGCTTTACTTTATCTTAAAGATCTTTGGAAAAAATCTGAACAGGGATGCCAAGTGAAAAAACAAACAAACACGAAATTACCCTTAAACTGTGAATTTATAACTTGTTTATAACAATTTCTAACAATAAAGGCAGCGGTTCCAGCAAATGCTTGCTCCTGTAATCAGTGCCAATTACATTCATAAGTAGTATATATACAAAAGCAGCAGCATACAGCCTTACCCTTTAAATGGACTTACTGTCAACACCTGTACTAACAAGTGTAAACCAGAGTTTAATGCCATTTGTGTGTCACATGCACAGTCAGAATGCTTGGAATGCATTAAGTCCTTGTTGTTCTAAATGTTATGTTATTGCAAAGGTGCCATTTCAAAATTTTATAATCCCCAGGCCAGAGCCAGATCTGACCAATTGTGTTTTTCACTTCGACCCCATCAAAATAGTAAACTGGAGAAAAAGTGCCAGCCTTATAGCCTAGAGTCAGTGACACCGATGTTTGAAAACTTCTGTTCGACCAATTCTTTGCTGCAAATGAAGCGCTACAATCCTACATTCCCTTTCCCTTATAGCTACCTTTGACTGATTCTGAGAATGAATGGAGCCTCAGCGTGGTATGCAGCTGTAAGTTGTCTAATTAATATATGTATATCTGACTTGGAATGTGGAAAAGGTTAAATGGTAAAACCATTTTCATTAGTATTTGCTATTATGAATGGGATTTATTTATTTTAAGTACATAAAATGAACCTGCCAGAGTATTATAACTGAGGGTGAGACCTGCCTTCCCTCTCTGTTCTTAATACAGGAGTCATGTCAAGTAATAACTCACTGTAGTGCTGGAAGAATGCAGATAATTAAATTTGAACCACTGTTTCAATGGATCAAGATGTATCTAAAATTTTAAACACTAACTGTAATAAAGCCTAGCTTTGACAGGCACGAGACATGAGATTGTGGTCCATCCTCCAGCCAGCAGCGATCCAAACCAGAAACCTCTATCTACATGTTTCGTGACCGCTCCCTGCCCTCTTGCTTTGCCTTGTCATCACACCTTTTTAATCCCTGACCCCTGGCAGCTCTTCATATTCAGAGTTCAGCCTTTCAGCCATCAGTGAGGCAGCGGTGATGTTTAGTTGTCATCAAAGCAAGACTCCAAATGTTAACAAGCCGGAATGGACGTGTGATATCCTTTTTTTTTTTTTTTTTGGTTGTTGGCATGGCAATTGCCATGGAAACTTAGAGGGAAGTAGATTTTGCGGTGCACTGTGCCCATAACTAATGACTTGCCGCAAGTGTTATTCCCCAATATAGACACAGCCAGGAATAATATCATCGGCTTTTCTCAAATGAAATCATAGGGGAAAAGAACACTCCTGGGGCCTTACTGTGTTTTTGTGAGCACATTGTGAGTGGATTTTCATGTAGTACACCCCTCATGTCCCACAAAGAGGACAATCCAACACACGCATGTACTTTTATCTCTAACACTATTCTTTCCAAACCACAGTGTGGAAACTTAATTAATCTGATAATATTAATTCCCTTCTTCGTATGGAGGATGAGGACTTAAACGCTCCTCCACTTCGCCTGCCGAACCTGTTCAGTGATGTGCTCTATCTCTTCACTGCGTTCTCTTGAATGTGTTTTCTCAGAAAGGACACAGTGACTCATACAAAGCACAGTTAAAGGCTTATCATAATTGATTGATAAAAAGACACACGGAGCAGAGCTTGGCAATCATTTCTTTAATTAAAAATCAGAAATGCATGATTGCTCTCCCCTCTGGCTGGAGTCCAGCCCTTCTCTCCAGGACGGTACAAGCCAGAACGAGCATGCCTCCTCCCTCGTGCCAAAACCACCAGTGGCAGAGATAGTTTCATTGGAATTCCTACTTTAGGGCGAGATTTAGAATATACCACAATTCAGAATATAGCAATTATCTAAATTATTATTGTTTTAACAAAGAAGTCAAGCAAATATTGTTTTATAATAATGGAAATATATAAATATTACAATACTTCATTCATCAATGGGCCGTAGTCTCAGTCACCATCGTGGTGCCTCATTTGGTGAAAGTGACTCAACAGATATTTGCCTCTAAGAAAACAAATTGTACTGAACATAGAACATAATGACCACCTTCCTAATATTGTGTCGGTCTCCTTTGTGCCTCCAAAACAGTTGGGACTCATCAGAGAATGGACATGGGCCTTCTGAGGGTATGTTGTTGTAGGGGCCTTTGGGTCCTATGGGCTGAGGGGAGGGGGCTCTGTGGATCATCCCACAGATACTTCATCAGTTTGGGATCTACTGAATTTGGCTGCTGCCATCAAGGAGTGTCATTGCTATGGGATGGGGGTGCCTGGTCTGGTCTACGTGGGTGCTAAGTAACATCTAAGTAACATCCACATGAATACCAGGTCCAAAAGTTTCCCAGCAGAACATTGAAGAGTCACAAGATGGTCAATGTTACCACCTGTCAGTGGTTTTAATATTGTGGCTGATCAGTGTATATGATCTGTATGTACAATAAGACAATATTAGTCTTTTAAATATGATTTTCTTTGAGAGTGTTGGAATGAATGCCTCCCTGTATTTGCTATAATACACCGAACCTTCAAAGAGTTAAATTAACTTGTACCTGTACCTGTAAACTTCAATCAGAGCTGTTTTTCCATTCCAGATATGAATGTGTCTGTTACCGATAGTGACTGACAGTTCTCATGGAGGGCATCATCTGGCACACACATACACGCAGACACACACACAAACTATGCAGATGTTTTAATTTGATGCTTATTTCACGCTGTGAAAACTTATTTTTGCTTGTACATCGTCTTTTGGTTGATTTATCTGTCATTCCACTACAAACAGATCACCTCAGATGAACTCTTTGTTGTAACAGCTGACTGACAGCTAATCATACCTGTGTTCGCTACTTTGCAAGGATCATATGTCATGATTCATGCATGGCGCTGGTCTGGCATACCGTGTACGCTTTCACAACTTCAATCAGTATCAGTAGGCATTTTGTGGTTTTAATGTGTTGTAATCTTAATGAAGGACTGCCTACACTTGTCTGACTTAGCCCCAACACTAACTTACTGGTGTGTCTGTTAAAATGATGGAGAAAAATGGCCTAAAATGTGCCGGCATGACAAGAAAAATGTGCCTGAAGTGATGTGCTCTTTACACAATCCCAGAATTTCACAATGGCTGAAACGCTTTGGAGTTTTTATACCTTTATGAGCCATCCAGGTTTCTTTTTACATACAGTATATGTAAAAATCCCTGGGAATCTGAACTGTCAGGACAAAAACAACCGTTGCTTAAGTTTGGCAAATGAAATGCACTGCAGAGAAACAAACACAACTGAATGACTTCTCTTCGACTGCTTATTCAACAAAATCCAGGATTCAGAATGCAGGATTTGTCACACTGTTCCTCTCAGAGTGGAACCGGTTAACTCTCTCTGTGTGTCTTTCACAAAGTAATGTCTATTACTCCTACTCATAGCTTGCTGAATTTCATTAGGTTTCCTCTTTGACCCTGCGTTCTACTCCAGTTTAATTGCCTCACCAGTGTGGCACACCTTATGGAAGTTAAATCAGAAATAATGAGGATAAAATATGAGTATAAAAACACAGGTGCTTCATCTTGTGAGCGAGAGGAGAAAAAGAAATAAAACAACAACAACAAAACATGTGCTACTGTGTAGCTGGGTGCTATTAATGTGGCTCTTTGATAAGCCAGGCAGCCGGGTGTTTGCATGTGAAAGTGTGGATTGCATTTATAATTTTACTAGACAAAGACAGGAAGGCTGCGCTCTCAAAGTGAAGTCATGAGAAAGAACTGAAAAACATAAAAAAATAAAAGCCCCTGAGGTTAGCGCCGGAATTCTTACGGCTTCAATCATGCACACAATAATTGGTTCAAACTGAGGAGCAATCATTTTACACTTGCAGTCAAATGTGTCTTTGAACGGCAAGACGTGTGCTGACGTGAGCGGATTCTTTCTTTCTGTTTGCTCTGTGTGTTTTGCATGGCGTGTGGAAAGTCCCGTGGATTAAAGTAACACAATAGCAGTGGCTTTAACGCAGTGTCATTAGGCAAGTCAGATACAAGATAAGGTGCCTCTTGCAGGAACCATCTGTATGAGGAGATTTGTGACATGAATAGGTCATTCAAGACACTTATACACTTAGGAACAAACAAAGTGTACAGCTAATCCAAACTCATCTACAAAGAGAAAAACAAAACCACATAAAAGAACATTAATTTGTCTTGAACTTGTTATGCCCCTTTACTACTATGAAACTGAAATGAATGAAAGCTAAATACAAAACTAAAGAGTATAAAAATGAATATTCTGTTTACCTTGTTGTGACTCTGATCATGATGTGGGAGCAAGTTCTTTTGATAGTGTAGCATTACTTACAGTTTGAGCTCGTTTCTTTTCTTCACTTTTATCCAAATTTAAAAAGCTTCTTTCCAATCATTACCTTTACTATATGATATTGGAAGTTGGTCTGGTAAGATTATCAACCAGTGGCATTACTTTCTCTAGTATGTCTGTCTTCATGTAACAAAGAACAAAACCAGAACAAATACTTTTTTAAAGGCACTTAAATAAAGCAACAATTGGACTTTTGTGTTGCTTGACCGCATAGGTTTCCAAGTGTGTCGTCTTCTTAACCTCATTCTAATGACTGCGACGAACTGTGGTGGACTCAGCATTGACCCCTAAGGCTGGAGGGCGGCCAACGGCTACAGATGACAACATTAAGCCCAAGTCACACATGGAAAAATAAAAAAAAAAAAAAAAAATTCTACAAGCAAGTAAAGCAAGGTGAAAAGGTTATTTTCATTCTGGAAGGAAAAAGGAATTTTTTTTTTTTTGGCAAATATATGTCAAGTTAAATTCCCCAGCCGCGAGTAATAACAAGCTGCTTCCCCTTTTTTCTGTGCACTAATTGGCTTAATAACATTATTCAATAGCATTACAGTGTCTGCTTCTGTTCCATTGTTAGTTCATTTGCTTTTAATGATACACTAACTTTTTCACCTCGGGGCGAGCGTAAAAACATTTTCATGTTCTGACATTTTTACCCATTGTGTTTAATATGTGAACTGAAAGGATGGACGGAGGCTGACGTCTTTGCTTCTGAAAGATGCGTTTTACTGTGCTATTCTGAGTCATACCTCTTCTGGTGATTCTAAACCTGTTATGTTTTTGTCTGCTGATTTCACAAAAAGGACGTGCACAAATATCAGGGTGCATAATCATCGCTGAAATACACTGTAATGAGTTGGTGAATCCAAATTTATTCGAACGTCACAAGCCCAAGGAAAAGCACTAGTGAAGTAAAGACAGAGATGAGTAAAGATAAGCAAAGTCTTATCTGGACCTCCATTTTCACAGCTAAATAAATCTGTTATGCTCCCTTCAAACAATCTCCCATAGCAACACTCTTTCCAAATCCCAGCACGCATCAAAATGCAAACATATCAAAACCTTCTTTTCCTTTGTTTTGCCTTTCATTTCTCCAGCCATTCGTGGCATCAGAATCAACAGCAGGGGTATCTGGCTGGTTGGTTCGCTGACCGGTCAGCCTTTGCAAGCTGACAGCTCCTCTCTTTCCACTCCACTGTTGCTGAATGTTATCTGCACAGCTGTGTTAGCCTACATCACCGTCCTGTCCTCCATGCGTGAAGCTGCGTACCTCAAAGCCTGTGAACAATAGCGTCTTGTGTCCCGCACTCTCTTATCTGTCCTTCACTCATTTATTGAAATTGCTAAACTCATTTTCGATTAATTACATGAAAACAATGATTTTAGCCTAGGCTGGGCTCCCCTAGCGATTCCGGAGCCTCTTAAACCGTTCTTTAATCTCAATTATGAAGCAGGAACAATAAAGCTGTTGTGTTGCAATGATGTAGAAAAAAACACCGCATTTAAATGACACTGAGACAGTAGTCAGCCAGTCCTGTACTGAATCATGTGAATGTCTAAAGCCTTGCGTAAACATATTAAACGCAGTCTTTGTTATGATAAAAGCAGTGCGTTACATGACTGGATTGGTGATGCTCCGGTATGTGCGTCTGCCTGGGAGTGCAAGCGTGCATGAGAACACAAGTTTGCGAGAGTGTTGCGGCACTGCCTTATTATCCCCAACAGCGCTGGTAAGCATTCTTCTTCATCCTTGCAACAAGATCTTTTCCTTTGAGACATTTGAAAAGCAAAAATTCTCACTAAGCCCCAACAGCAAGTCCTCACAGGCTCAATAAGAGGGCTGACATGAGATTGTAAATTATTAGTCTGGACACCTGGAACCTTGGTGGCCAGTTGCTTACTTTTTGAAAGTGAATGCAGGGTTACAAACAACCTGAACATCAGTGAAACCAACAAGCTGATATCCACAGCTTGGCTAAAATAAGGAATCCTCCACAGAGAAAGAGGTGTGTGACCAAGCTTAAAGACTTAAAGATCCAGGTTGACACCTTGCTGATGTCTAACCAAATACAGTGGTGGACAAACAGCAGAAGATGAGTGTAGTGATAGATCCAAAGCAATAGCAACATGAGGAAAAAGGAATATGGCAAGCTGAAGATAAGCTAGGTGCAGAAGGTGGCAACAGGGGTAATTGGAACACTTGGGGCTTATGACCCACAAACTGGGGAATGGCTTCTACAAATAACATCTGAGATCTCTCTCGACAAGACTGCAGTCATAGAACACAGGACCCTCAAACTTCCAGGCCTCTGGGAGGGGACCTGGGGTTGGAAAGGAAAAATACCGCCCACAGGGGGAGTGAGTAATTAGCCGTGAAACGTAAACCACCTTGTATAGGACTTCCTCTTATAGGACACCTTGTGGACTTCCCTATTCTCTCCCCTGGAATCTATGTGCTACAAACACATTGGAATTCCTTTGCACAAATGTAACACACAAAATGTACTGTAGCTAAGAAAACTGTTGGGTGGGACTAACCTCAGTAGCTGCAGGGGAGTCATAATAGCAACATGTCTTGGGAGATTAAAGCCACCGTTTATGCGAGTGCAGAGGGTGGTATGTGTTTGTGTGAATTGGGGGGTTAGTCAGACAGTGGGGCTTGGTTAGACGCAATCCCACTCTGCGGTTTGCTGATGTTTAGTCTTTGAGGAGGAAGGGGGTGAAGCCAGTCCCTCGTTCCCTCCTACTGTTTTCTTCTCCAAACACTTAAAAGCATGTCAGAGCCTTCGGGGGTGTGGAGAAGCATGTTTTTGTGTAATGAAAAGAGTAATCAAAGTTTAATGAAGTACTGCTTTATTCAGTGCATAATCAGAATGGACACAGATAATGGCTATTAAAAAACTACCACCTATAAACATTTCTATGCTCGGTTTTTATCTTTTAGAAATAAATCAGCCTTTGCAGATAGGCAATGAGAGGCAAGAAAGCAATTAGACCTTATTCTGTTTTCTCCCTCTCAGAAACATTCACTCATTTTCCCCCACAGGTCTTAACCTTACCTCTCCTATGACCTGCAGCATTTTAAGGCCATGACTCATAAGGCTGATGGTTGGCCGTTGGCCAGCGCCAGGCTGATGGTAAGTTTTGGAGGTGTTCCCTATAACTTGTTGGCAGGTTTTCATCCAGTCCAGCGTAATTATGCAGTTAAAAGAGTTGGTCAGATCCATCATTTTCACAACAACATGTTCATCTAAAATGAATAAACTGTGGAATCAACTGAGCAGCAAGATTCAGGAATGACCAGCTCTGAACGGGTTGTAGCTGTAGCTGGGAGGCTTGAAAGCCAGGGTTTGTATTATGAATTGACAAATGCAGACTACTGCCATATCATTTTCTGTCATGAAGACACAGAATGTATGTGCTAGCTAACATGTGCTGCTGCCTGCAGGCTTTGCATGTTCAAGTGCATATTTTGGATGTGAAGCAACGTCACAGGCAGCCTTCATTGTTGTTCTTCTAGCGCTGTTTTGTGTCTGTGTTACCTAACAGCTAACAGCTGTCAAGTCACACTGGTTTGATTAAAATCTAATTGAAGCAAATAATAATAATGCATTTGATTAGGTAAATAATCCAGGTGTAGCCCAATAAGGAGGACCTATTCATAGAAAGGACATCTCCACAGATTTAACACACCAAAGCAATCAAAGCTATTTCCGATGTGCTCCTAGTTAAATGTTCATGTAGAAATCCTTTTGTCATCCTCTTTATCGCCAGTTATGAACAGCTGTGACCTACAAACAAAATCAGGGACAGCTTACAAAAATAATAAATGTGACATGTTTACCATAGACAACTACATGTTGATACATTATCTGGCTTTTGAGATGCTGCTGCTATACTGCAGCAAGGTTTTGGTTTTGAATATTAAAAACCATTACAAACTTGAAACAGATAGGACTCTGCATGTTCATTGTGTATTGTGTTTTTTGAATCTGATATCTAAAGAAAAAATGCAGAAAAGACATAGTTTTGGTGTCTTTTTTACAGATCCCCAAGCTGATATGGTAGAGAACTTGTTACATTACATTATTGGCCATAAATGATATATTTCTCGTTTCTGTTCATCTTAGATTTCATTTTAGACACAGCACATGGGTTTAGAGTAACACCCAAGGGCCTCAAACCCGACACTGACGTGACATTGTGGTTGTCAGCATTCACATAATCCAGTCTGTAGCTACACACATGACTGATAAACCATAATGAGAAATATGCACTTTACAGTCAGTCATGAGCCAGTTTCAGTTCAGTTTAATATTTGTTTTTCACTTAGTCCGATTTCTATTAATTCAGACACACAAAGAGAAGCATACCTGCATGTCAGACGAGCTTTCCTTTTAGAGACTAATTTAAAATTGCGGGTGCAGATGACATCAGTTCACTAAAACTCATTTTAAAATGTGTACCTGTCTCAGTAGGAATGCGCTGACAAACGGCGAGTGCATCCAACTGATGACAAGACGTGTTGTTTTGACTGGAAATCGTCTTTTGTCTGCACTGTCTTCAGACAAACATAAAAAACACCGGTTGACGAACTTCCTTGTGTGTCTGTGTCCCTCTCTCTCCTTCAGATCCAGGTTCCATCAGCTTGTGTGTGTGTACCTGGCCTACTGCAACTCATGCAAAGCAAGATGCTGCCAAAATGTTTGTTGTTCTTGTTGTAGTTTCTTTGTCCGTTATAAAGGAGACAGTTTCCAGATATGAGAAAATCTCTACTTAACTTGTTAAACATACAAATACACAGACAAGAGGCAATAATAAAGCTGGTTTTGATTGTCTGCTTGTTTTGTTTGCTTAGAATGAGACCTTAATAAATGCCTAGGGTTCAGGTGGAACCCATCCAGGAAGGACAAAATAAACACTAGCCATGGAGAGGGATTTTTGCAGTTTATGTTGTGGTTTAAGCGGCTGTTTTAATCTGGTAATGGTATATGACCAATTGGAAGGAAGGAAGAAGAAAGAAGAGGAGTCACTGGTGCCTGATCTTGACTGGTAAAGCTAAACTGGTTGCTGTGTTTGTGATAAGTTTTGGAAACTGAGCTTTAAGTAATGGAGGATATTACTTTACTAGAAAAACAATGACGCATGAATCCCCATCATTAAAGGTAATAAAAAAAATAGCCAAATGGAATCAGGGATAAACATTGGTGTGGACTTTCTTGGATGGAAATTTTTGATGAGGGACAAGAGTAATCCCAAAGCGGTATTTTTTTCCCCCCAAGTAATTAAGCCTACAAATCTCTTCCTTTCATTTTAATCTCTGTAATGTTATGGGATGGGTCATCTTGTCTTCAGTCTGCAAAGGGGAAAATCACAGCAAATGCTGTTCCATAAATCATATTCAACTCCTAGAATAAAACGTTTTCTTTTTTTTTTTCTTATCAGTACTTTGTTAAAGTCATCTTTGATTTAACGCCAAATAGCTAGCTAACCACAGCAATGCGGAAACAATGTTTACTGCAAGGAAACTATTATCTAAGATAAGACAATTAAACAGTATCTGTACTGTGAACTGTGAAAGAAAGTATCTGAAGTGGATTCCTTTCCGTACAGGGTGTGAGCTGAATTTAACATTGCTCTGGTCAGTGACTTCAATCCAGTCTGGAGCATTTGTGGGTCATTTTTCACTCCCACTCCGGTTAACCGAGTGAGCTGGCAGCCCTCGTGTAATTTAAACCACGGTTTTATATTTTAAAGTGATTTGTTTTCCCCTCTCTCTTGCATTTTATCTGCTCATTATGAAATTCAACTTGTGAAATGTTAAAGGAGGGGTGTCTTTTCCAGTGTGATGGATGCATGTGCTTAGATTTTGTCAGACTGGTTCATCAAAATTAGAGCTAGCTATAAAGTGTATAATCCCTGTTTAACAATTTATTTAAGATTGTTAGGACAATGGTATCTTTAGATGGATATTTTTTATACTTGAGAGTGAGCAGGCCTCATTATGTGTATTCATTATATTTCATTGTTGTATTATGAAATGTCTTTAGATGGAAAAAGTGTTTCATTTTTGTATTCCACGAATCACACTACAGTTTGTTAAAAGCCCCTGACCTATTCTCCAGGAAGGGCTTTATAGGATTATATTCCTTATCATGGACAATATGAATCCATGTCCTGAGACTAGAACATTTACCCTTTGGAAACCTATTTCACACAACTGCACAAAACAGCACAACATCTCAGCACAAATCACCTCCCAGACCTCCGGTGTAATTACTTTTCGCCAGATCTGAAGCATCTCTTTAATTTTTTTCTGTGATTTCTTTTGTATATTTACGGAAATTGATTCACATCCTGTTTTGGTTTGTAATTCCATGACTTAAGTGCAAAAAGTGATTACGATATTCACATGCATAGAATTTAAAGGCCGTTCTCTTTTGCAAACAAGCAACAGTTACATTAAATCTGTATAACAAGTATAACACAGCTGAGATTTTCATCTCGGAATCTTATAATGCTTTCTAGCTGTCTCCGTTCGAGCGAGCATGTGTCTGCGTGTGCGTGAATGCGAAGGGATGTGCGTCAAGAAGTGCATGCTGGGGCTTGCAGAAGAATGAATGATTAATCTGCACTGCTTTGTGGGTAATTTAGATGTCAAGCTCTCTTCCTCCTCCTTGCTAACTGAGTTTTGTGCGAAACGGCCTCCCTCTTCCCCTTTAATCTGGACCAGTCAGGCGAGCAGTGTCGCCCTGTTGTATTTCAAAGTGTCTGTGTTGTGATTTATTGAGACCGATCAGGGAGTAACAAGAAGCAGAGCGACCTACAAAGGAGTCAGTTTACCCATTTCGGTGCCAAACTGATACAGCCAAAAATTAGCAAAAAACAAAAAAACTAAACTAAAAAAACTAAAAACATAGACATGACTAATAGAAGTTATATTTATTTAGCTGTTTTCCCTCCTGTGATTATGTACAAAATGCTTTGGGAGTCGCACTGGTTTCCAGCTTTGATTAAGCAGACCCAAGGACATAATCTAAAAAGGAAATGAATACAAATTGCTGCACTTAAGACAACACAGAGCCGGGTGAGCATTTGTGCTCGGGCCACAGAATGATGTGAAACAATCCAGTGATTACTTCCCTTGATATCATTATAAAATCAAGATTGAAACTTGCGATAATGCAAACAGGGGACTTCCCATCTGTCCGTCTAGTCTTTGTTGTCGGATGAATACTGCTTTCCGTGTGACATTCATAGTTGAGAGATTGTTGCTCAAAGATAAAGAGGCTATGAATAAGACAGACAGTCAACACAACCCTCCACTTGCAAACACAAGTCATTATGCACCTGCGGGTATGCTCAAATGAAATCACATGGAAGGCAGACAATACAGGTTTGTAATAAATCATGTCCTCACTTAAACATTCTGTGATGAAAGTGACATGAACAAAGGGCAGTACTGTGATGATATGCTACATGGGTATACAGAATCATAACAGGAATTGAATAATCGTACAAGGATCAGAGGGAAGAACTGGGACCACACTGTTAGACACTCAGTAGACCTCTGTAACTTTACAAACCCCCAGCTAAACTAATACAAGACAACTTGTGCTCATAATGCTGTTTGTGTTAGGTACTGTGTAAGAAAGCCCAGGCTTTTGATTTGTATACACACCCACCCACACTATCAAACATCTATTGAAATGATTAGTTGTTTTCTTGCAGCTGCTTATCTGCACTCTTTGCACAGCTCTGGCCAAAGAGTGGGAAACACTCGTCACCTCCTGCCCGGCCGTTCACTATCTATGCCAGCTCAGAGCTAGTGTGAAAAAACATCACCTGAGAGAGAAAACAAGGTCATAAAAATGTGGGCCACATGGTCACAGGATGGGCCAAGTTATTCTCCGGGCCCAGAAGGACAATGCTGCCGCGGCCTATGAAAGAGGATCTACTGTCTGGATTCTGGAGGATGCGTCAGTTCATTTGCGTGCATGTACGTAGCTAGGTAGACGGTTAAATTGCGAGAGAGAATAAGATGAGACGGGATAAGAAACATCGTCTCAAAACATCAAGGAGCAGTGACACTGACTGGCCCTGACAGCACAAAGAGAACAGAATAATATCACGTCTGCTGGGGAGGGGAGCAGAGAGCGGAATGAGAGAGGTTATTTTATTCGTCAGACGGACAGAAATGTCAAGCCATCAGAGAGAGGAGAAAAGGGGAAAAAAAGATGTAGAGACAGGTTGAAGTTTGAGATAAGTGCCATGTTGAACTGACAGGTGGAGGGGGTAAGAGCAGAAAAGAAAGTGAGGGGATTTGAGAAACACACTGGCAGTGTAGATGATAGCAATACAAACAGATGCAGGGTCTGATGCAGGTGTAAGCCTATACACGCCTTTACGCCTGAAATCAGACATGTGCCAAATACTGTGCATATTCTACGAATAAAATAATCATACAGCCACCCTGCACTTGACACGTTGTGTTGGTATGACAATTCCAGCAATTTAAGATGGAAACTATGCGCCTGTTGTATGAGCGACTGGGTGAAGCTCATTTGTCATAGTCAGAGATTGATGGACATTGTTTCCATGAACATAAACAAATGGATTCCTCTTCATGGTCATTATAAAGCCATTGAGGGAGACCTGGTGAAGCTGTGTTATGACATGTGTAGCTCTTTTCCTGCCTCCTGGACAGCAGAGGTGGTGGGAACCTGGAAATTATGACCGGTCAGCGTTTATATCCACGGAAAAAAAAAGAAAAAAAAAAGTCACCATTGTTGTGTCAATCACTTTGGCATGAAGAACATGCTCTGTTTGTCATTTGGCAAGCTGATTCATAGATCCTGGTTGTGCTCTGTAGGGGACTCTTGAGTAATCTGTCACTTAGCCAGTTATCAAGAGGATACTCACCAGGTATTAGCAGTTCCCAGGTGTCTGAGCACATACTGAGCATTTATGCAGAGGACAAAATCAAGTGGTAAATGGATCCTGAATGAAAACATGCATTCACATATCTCCTGCGAGTTACGCAAGAAGCCTAAAGGGAACTTTCCACAGTTTGGTTTTATTGAACAGTTTCTTATACACCAGGATGCAGATGTACCAGGCAGGGAGAGCCCACATCCCTGTTAATTTCTGTTCTTGTCCTAGAACTGTCATTCATTCCGATCCTAAACTCCTTTATATACACGTTTTGCCCATGCTGCATACAGCCACTCTGTATTACTAACAACAACTGGAAGCATTCTGGCTGCACGAACTGAAGGAGTCCTTCAGGAAACCCAAGACCAGTTGAGTCAATGAGAAGGTGAGACTGATTCACTTTAACATTAATGCTCAGAAGATGGACAAATGCCCAACAATCTAGGATCATATCATCTCTCCAATTGTGGAAAATAATATAAAAAAATCAAATTCCTTTGCATTTCACCCATTCACACAGTAGTGTGTACATTCGGAGCAGTGGGCTGCCCCCTGTGTAGAGCCTGGGGAACAGTTTGGGGTTCAGGTGCTTGTTCAAGGCACCATACAGCTGGACATCCTGTAAAGGTGGGTTTTGAATGTGTTGGAAAAATGAACTGGAAAAAGATATGTTAGCCAGAGGACTGAACTCCACCATACCACAAGAACAAATTCCAGTGGTAGACCTCATCACAGCCACAGTCCACCATCAGGAGAAACAATCTGACCAACACAAATGTGGAACGACCAAGGCTGAAGGTATCACAGCCGTTGCCAGAGCTGAAACACTGCCTTCCAAACTCACTAGGAAAAGAAGTCAGTCGTGCCACTACAAAGGGACTAGAGATCATAATCTGTCCATTTTATATGAGACAATGAGGCAAGATCCAGTCAACACATACAAGAGGAGACTGATTAACTGCCTAAAACGACTGAAAAGGCAAAGACGTTGACTGACAACTGGATGTACCCTCGGGAGGCCACCCTGTGTACCACTGCGAACCACTGGGTCATATCCAAATTCTGCTTTTGTCAAAAGCACAAAAAGAAAAGAGAAAAGAGAAGAGAGAAAAGTAACAAGGTTATCATTTAACTCAAAGGTATCATAGACACTCAGGAGAGTTTTCAATAAACACTGCATCCCCATGCACTTCAAACCCAGCAACCAGAGGCAGAAACTTGTGCAGCCCAAAGACAAAACACCCAGGCAAAAATAAGACCAGTGTAGTTTGTGCAGTTTAGTGCAGTGAGGAATGTGCAGACGTGTACTTTGTAAAAACAAAACCACCCAGTCACAAACACATGGGTCAAAATAAGAGACCCAACTCTTCAGGACAGAATTCTGCAGTCAATCTATACCTGAGGGACAAGGGACATTCTTGGAAAACAACATACATATTTTGCCAAAACAGATTGTTTAAAAAAGAAGTGGAGGAAACTATCTATGAAAAACTGGAAAATGCTCTCTGAATCAGAGAAGTGGACAGATATATAGTTTGCCGTCCATTTACAACACAGTTTTAGCTTCGTTCCCCAAGAAGTTTAACACCCATCCACACCTTAATTCATTAATGTCTTATTAGAGTGCCATTCATTGGTGGAAGAAAACTAATTCCTCTAATGATTATGTGGTCATTGTGGTTTACATGTTCTCCCTGTGCCTTTGTGGGTTTATCCGGGTTGCTCTATATTCCTTCCACTGTCCAAAGACATGCTGGTTAGGTTAATTGGTGATTCTAAATCAGCCGTAGGAGCCCACAGTGTGAACGGTCTGTCTCTCTGTGTTAGCCCTGAGATAGACTGGCAACCTGTCCAGGGTGTACCCCGCCTTTCCAGTGATGTGATAGGCTCCACCTCCCATCTTTTTGAATTTTAATTCAGTCTAATACTTTTATTATTAGTATTATTTAAACTACAGTAGCCTGATGGCAGTAAACTATTTAGGCTTCTATAATCCCTACTTCTCCTTGTAGGTGGATAAAACATAGCAAAACATACCTCTTAGGAGGTAAGTACATAATAGATTACAAATATACACAGATTGGCCACAACAGTAAAACCAGGAGTGTAAATAACATTGAGTGTCTTGTGACAATCCAGTGTTCTGCTGGGAAACTTTTGGACCTGGCATTCATGTGGATGTTACTTAGACATGTAGCACCCACCTAGACCAGGTCTGAAAGCCTTCATCAATTGCAGAGTCCCCAAAATATTGAGTTCCTTCTCCTAGAGACGCCGTGCACAAGGCACACTGGTTGAAAGAGTTATCTGTGGTAATGCTGCACCCTTTGTTTCTGAATCGACTGCACAACTGCTTGACAATGTTTTCCCCCGAGTCTTCTAAACTTTTTCCCTACTTGTCTCCCCATGCAAACCATTCCATCTATTGGATAGGGAATGCATGCATTACAAACTGTCTACAGATACGCAATCACTGGGGATGAACAGCTTTCAGTAGGTGAGGTAGGCTATTTTATTGATACGTGAGAATAACACATTTCTGAGTTAGAAAATGTAGATAATATTTCCATGTATCAGATCTTGTTGTGTGAGATAATATTCCTAAGGGGTGGCACTTAATGATGTCATCTGTGTGGTCTACAAAATATATATTCCTGACAGTCACAGCTGGTAAGAATCAAAGGTTCAAATGAAATTCCATAGGAGATGAAGGCAGGTCAATTTTGACCAACATATGGAAGCTTGGGGTAGTAATACAGGTATAAAAGAAAAACGGTATAAAAGCTATTGAGCGGTATATATATATGTAAAAGGTCAGTTAAAAATTGAAGTGACATGATATCAGTAACATGTTTTTGAGGAATACCTGGTATATGAAGTGATAACTTCTCAACTTTCATAAAGATATTGCAAGAAAACAATCTCATCGGGTCATTTTTGATACATTTGTGCATCTAAGGGTTAAATTCTGATCAGTGTTAAGACAAATCTCCATTGTTTTGGTATATGAATCAACTTTTTAAGTCGGTCCTTAGAATCAGATCCTGAGTATTACTAGATGTTAAACTATCACTGACACTGTGTCTGTTTAAGCCTTTGGTAGTTTCACATTTGTTCTAGTCACACTTTGGCATTGACTTTACCGATACTGAGTGACAAAGTTGCTCACTGCCAGCAACACCTGAGGAGAGCGACAGTAGGCCTAAATCGAAAGCCAGCCTTCCATATGACCAGCCCCCTTGTGACAGCACTGAGCAGACAACAATGCCATGCTTTGTGGCACGATACAATGCTCCTTTAATGTGCTTTGACAAGGCACGAGCGGTACAAGCGATGCAGATGCATTTGGGTTGTCACTGAGATTATTAACGACGGTTCCGTGTAATTGTTTTACTCCCACGCTTTGTTTGTCTTCTGTGGTGACATGTTGCTCATAGCAGTGTTGATGGAAGGGAATGTGAACATACAGTACCTGCATTCTGCAGGGTTTACAAAATATCCTGAACAGATCAGGGTTCAAAGATGTCTGAGTGTCGTCTTGGAGCGAAGGAGTCGGTAGCTTATAGCTAATGCCAGCCTACATTAAAAGATATTAGTCTGACACAGCCTGTCTTAGTTTGTAGTCCCAGAGATGCACATTTAAGAAATAAGAGCTCTGTTCACATAAACAGACCACCCACAACTCAAAAACTTGGTTATCTTAACTTGCTGGAGTTGCATGACATTCTGTAATAAATAATGTGTGTCTACTGGCAGAACCTTACTCAACAGAACATACCCACAACTTTATGGGTTCCACAGATGAGGTATTCTCAGGTCAAACTTCTGTCAGTAGCTTGTGTGGCTTGAAAAACTTTCAAAACTATGCAAATGAAGCCCGTGTTCACCAAGACTCTGGAAAAATGATTTGGCTTTTAAAAAATGGCTTTTTAACTAGGGTACTTGGTACCTAGGGTATTTTAATGAGAGATCCCCCTAAGTCTAACCATACTTCCTCATTTTAAATTATTCTTCCGAAACATAAAGATTAACTTTGGACGTTACTGTCTTGACTTGGAACAGACTGCTTAGGATGCTAAACCTTATAATGTGTGGATAAGTGGGATGACATTTAAATATGACATTTTAAAACAAATATACAGACAAAACTGTGTAACAGCCCATTTTTGTCAGACTAGTTGGGATTAAAGCTGAAACCTGAAGCTACTTTGAATGTAACACTGTGTGGAAGTGAAAGAGCTCAATATCAGGTATGACAAACAGCCACCCTGAAACCTTGAAGTGGGTAAATGGCATGCACATGCAGAAGTCAGACTTGTGTCAGTGTTTTTGGATGTTTCTACTGTAGAACTCAAGTAACATGTAGTCTTGCAATTATGTAGCAATTATGTAGCAATGTGTAGTCTTATCCACAGATTAGGGAATGTTGTCATATTTGGAGTTTTATGGGACTTTATGCACTTCTCAATTGCACTGCAGTATCTTTCTCTCAGGGCAATTACAGATTTAACTCTGACTCCTAGGGTTGTTGTCTTGCTGTGTGACCCACTTTCTCTTGAAATTAAGTTCATGGACAAATGTCCCAAGCTTTTCCTTTAGAATTCACTGGTATTATCCAGTAATTTATTGTTCCACCACTAATAGCAAAACAGGACCAACCATGATGCTATTCTTGTGCTATAATACAGCAGTGTTATTCACCCTCAAACATTTCTTGTTCATTAGATTGACCTGTTTGAGCTGCTGCTTCGCCCAATAAGCCGCTGACATTACTGCTATCTGACCTTACCACTTCTTGAGAAAAATAAAGTTATTTGCTGAAAGTGCAGTGAGAACATGCAGCAACAGAAAAACAGCTGAAACGAACTGCAAGCTGCGTCTCTGTGGCTCGATTGCAAATCAAGTAAGCCTGCACTTTGAGATAAAGTGTTCTATTACTAGACATTAAATGATACCACAGAGGTGCAATAAGTGGATAAGTGAATGACATATTGTCTGTGAAGGTTCTCAGTCATCCAGGTTATTGTATAGCCAAAAACGTTAAAGAAAGGCAGCTAGACTTGTAGAGTTTCACCACTCATCTAAGTAACTTCTTCAGTTCTAAAAGATTGATGGGGTTTAATTAGGAACACGTGTGGGTGTTACCCATCAGAAACTAGCTTGACTAGTCTGGAATGTTACATTATTTCCAGCCAGTGTTCTGCATGAACACATTCGTGCACAACACAACTCATATTTTTGTGAACTGAACACATCATTTTTCCAACAGTGAGCGTAAAAGTGAGTTTCACTCAATGGAAGTAACGACGTTCACCCCCGTTCAGGAAAAAAAAATGTAAAAAAAGTTTTATGACAGCTGTCAGCCGACGTGCGATTTACGGCATACAGCATGGCTGGTGCAGCTGAAAGAGAAGCCGCCTCGGGCACCGCAGAAGCAACTGATCCACACAAACAGTTGAGTTATTTCCTAGTATATACTGTCAATGGTTATTCAAAAAAAGCAGCACAGATCATGGGGATGGATGGGCAGGTCAGTCAGAGATTCTATTGAACAAGAGGCTCATTTAAAAATAATAATAAAAGGAAACGAAAAAAATAAAAATAATGCAAACTGTTAATTTTGGAGTCTATGAACTTTCAGTTCAAATTAAAACAAAAAAAGGACCTATGAACTTGGAATAGTTCACTTTTATCTGTGTCAACTGAACTTTGAACTAGTTCTTGTTTAGTGTGACACCACAACACTGTTTCCAGCTCTCTTGGAGTCTGTTTAAAGTGTGCCGTTATGTCTTTGACCTATGTTCATTTTATGCATTTGAGCCTTGGAGCAGTATTTTGCTTGTGCACCCTGCTCCTTCAGCCAGTGATTGTGCTGACTTTCTTTTTTCTTTCACTTTATCCAATTCTTTCTGCCTCTAAGTGCCACCTTACAGAGGGCTTTGGACAGTCTATTTTCCCATAAAGTTCAGGATAAATGTCAGAAAAGCCACAGCTATTTGCTGGACAGCTGTCTAGTTGAACTCTTGCAATGAAGGCTTGGTGCAATAACGTAGTCAAAAATAAGCATTTTGTGCCACAATCCCCCTGTGATATGTCAATCTCACACCATAGAGAGGTTTTCTCTCAGATCGTGCAGCCTGAGCAAATACAGTGTCACTGTGTTTGCTGTGGAGGTGACAAAAGAAAGACTCATCATCAGACACTTATTCTGCCTGCCTACCTGCCTGTCTTTTGCTCTGCTGCTTCGTCTTGCCCTCTTTTTGCATGCCTGGCTACCATTTCCTAAAGTAAATAAGCACCCAAACAACACAAGTGATTCTCCTCCCACCGCACACACTCTGCCATGCCACTATGCCTGCCAGGAGGGCTTTTTTTCTTCTTTTGTGATGTATGCCGTCACTCTACCCTATTATTACCTCTGACTGTAATAGGCACCTCTGTTCCCAATCAAGTTTTTACTTTCTGGCAAAGAAAGAGAACAGTTTTGCTGTAGACACGTTTTATGCCTTGCACACACGCTGTAATGTCTGGCGGTGTCTTCTACTTTGGCTGCTGGCCTAGCTTGCCTGGATTGTTCACACACCACTTTTACTGCTCATAAAGGTTTGCACAATGCCAGAACACTGTTCTCTTCAGGATGGATAGTTAGTGGTCTGTCAATCTGTCTGCATCCAAACTATTGATCTTTATCAAAGAACAATTAGTACGGGTGCACAGACAACAGCAGATTGGTTAGAAATGGACAGGGAAAGGAGGGAAAAGGGGGAGAACCACCAGATAAAATCGAACACGCATTTTTCTGTGATTTTCTTTCGGTGTCAGCTCCCTGTGTGCATTATGTGATTCAGCAATGCTTTCCCTTTTCCTCTTCCTGCCATCCTCTGTTCCGCTCTAGCATATCAAGGTGTTAGATGTTGTTTACATAAATCTATCTTTTTGCAGGGTTGAGGTAATGATTGCGAGGTGATGCCGTTTGACAATGCGCTCACGATGAAGAGAAAAAATAGAGTAGGCTGAGGTAATCACCGGGGACAGGGATGAAATGGAAGCCGAGTCACACTGCAATTGTCGATCAGTTTTCTCCCCTCTGTTATCTTTGTCACTTTCGGGCTCACTCTCAGACACACTCACCCACACTGCTACATACCTACGTAAGAAAAAAAAATAAAAAAATCCCATAATCTGTTTTTCAACCATTCCAATCATTCTAAGCTGTGAGTTCTGTCCTCCAGGACTGATCAGTCAATAATCGGCCACACATAGCATGCACTAGTTTGTTTTCCACCGGGCCACAGAGTAGTCAGAGTATAACTTAAAGTGACCTATTAAACTAAATTCTTGTTTGTTTCTTCAGTCTGCTTCACTACAGTACCTTTGAATACTGCACATAATAGCACTGGAGAAAAATGACATTATTACAAACAAACAAGACCTGTGATTGTTTTAGTACTGACAATCAATGCAAATCAGATTTGAAAAGAATCCTCCTAGTATCTCAGCCCCAAACAAAAATGGAATTAACAGGGCTAGAGTAATGTAGGTGCAGGAGGCCAAAATGATCTTCTGTAACAAAATATCTAAAAATGATCTTATCTTACAATAAGGCATGATTAGTACAACAGAAACAAATCCTGTCATCACGCAGTGTACAATAGAACGAGACTGGGAGCCACAACTGTACCTGCAACATATTCAAAGAGTTTGAGGGCAAAGTGAGAGAAACTAGAAAGTCAGTTTCAAAATGTGCCAGCCATCTGTGTGTGCTCTCAGGAGAGGACTTGGACACCATACTACTGAAATGAAAGGCCAGTTTGACCCATATTCCATTAAACCACCCACTCAGGCTGTGTACCATATTGGCAGACGCAGCCGTTACTTGAACAGCGCCTGAGTAAAAGCTGTGATTAAGCCATCGCTATCGCATGGGCCCTGAAAGCCGAGGCAAGGGAAGATCGGGAGAGAAAAACAACACATCTTAATCAATATTGTCATTTCAACCCATTTTTTATTCACTCTTTAGTCCTTTTCTCTGACTTCTCTACAAAGTGACGCTGTCTTGCAAGATGTTTCTGTCAACATACATTGGCCTACCTGTCTTTTCTTCTGATTTTTGTCTCATTTGGTGCTTTTTCAGTTTCTGTATGGGTTGTGCTTTGTTATTGTTCAATTGTCTACATTGTACAGGAGTGATGATGAACACAAGCCTTATTTTTTTTTGGCTGTGTGATAACAGTAAACTACAGAACTAATTGCAACACTGGTAGGCCATTACTAGACACGGGCAGCTTTATCAGAAGTGTTGAACGACAGTGGGAATGTATGGGACAATTAAAAATCACTCAGACTTTTGTCTGATATCCATATTTCTGTATCATGACTCAGATTGTGATTCATTCAATTTCAATAGGCCCGTTGTTATGCTCTCTGTTGTTTGTATCTCTTCTTCGAATAGTAGCTTTGTATAAAGTTCAATGTTATCGATCTTTGAGACATAAAAATGTAGGAAAAATTTATATACATATAAATATATATATATATATTAAAGCTTTTGTTCCAGTTCTGGGTACTATGTACTCTCTTGGTAGGGTAAATACAGATAACTGATTAGTTCCTAAAGACTGGAACCAGAATACAATAAAAGTGCATCCTCAATGCTAACAGTTATAGAATAACTGTGGCTGTGTAGATACTGCCTAAAAGACCCTGCCAGTTTTACCAATAAACATTTATTCCCCAGACGCGCTCCATAGCTCTCATGTATACATAGAAGCAAGCAACATCAAGCGTTTACAAATCAATGAAGAATCTAAGCATAAAATCAAAAGTCAGAAAATCAAATTAAAACAAAACCAGACATTTTTCCATTTTTTGATTTTGGATTAGTGGAATAAGGTGCTCTCTGTTCGGTCGGCCTCAGATCATTATCTGACGATATTCCACTTAAAGAGCTTGTCGCAATCAGATGACACAATAACTGCAAGATTATTTCCAGGCACAAACCCAAAATGGCCTCCCTGACTTCACCGGTCTACGAGGTGTCTGGCGTCAGTTCACGTCCCATGTCAACGTTGAGCTTAACTGTGCTATTCATTGACAAGGACTCTCAGTTCCTGACAAGTTATTTGCGGTTGGTGGTCATCGCCATGTTCTGGGCATGGGAGATCTTGAAGGAAAGAATTCATGTCATCGTAAGGGATAATGCCAAGAATGAAAAAAAAAAAAAAAGACCATGACAGATATGAATTTACCCAGCCTGCCTCACTTGGCACATATGCTGCACCACGCCATGGCTGAGGGGCTTTTGTCTCGGCACATTATCAATTACGTAAAAGGCTCTCGGGGGGCATCACTGGGCACTTCAACTTGCTTTTACCCAACTCCAAAAAGTAATGGACCATCAGAAGGTTGCAGCAAGATGTTCCCGCCAGGTGGAACAGTGCAGAGTATATGCTAAAGAGTCTGCTGGAACAGAAGCACACGCTGTCTGAATATGCAGCTGACCACGACCTTCCAACCACATTCACCAGCAGCCAGTGGAAAATATGATTACCCTGCTATATACCATACTGTATGTAGCAGAAAGCATGTTTAGTTTATTGATGTGTGTCTGTTGAGATCTGTCTTTTTTTATTGGGCTACTGCCAGCGATTAGTTCCCATGGATTTATTATAAAAACAGAAAGCTGTTTTCTGAGCCCTGAGTCTGTACTATGTGCTCATGTGTTTTTTATGGTAGTCACTTGTGGACTACCATATCGCTCACCACATGTAAATACAGCTAACCGGTTCATGCCTCTAACCCTCATGTTTACAGTGAAGACAGCAGTTTGGCATAAATCTCAGTCTCTGTGGGGGGAAAAAACAATATAAATGAAATAAATAAAAAATAATGTTATTTTAACTGTCCTCGGAAAACAACACAATAACCAGACAGTTTAATCTGATTAGCAGCCACTTCCAAACAGCTTCGTATTAACAGTATGTAACCACCTTGCAGGTCACCTGAGCAGCGCTGTAACCCAAGAAAAGGGCATGATGCATGGTGGAGCTCAAGCTCAATAAGTATCTGCACTCAAATGTTTCAGATATTGCTTTGTGGAATTAACGCGGTCAGCCAAGGATCCGCCCTCTGGATAGTTCACCTATTCGTTTATTATTCTGTTAATGACTGTATGGTGAGTGCCTTTCACAACTCTGCTACTTACAAATCTATTTAAAAATGATTGTTGATATAAAAGTAAGTGATTAAGATGGCTCTTAAAACGCTGTTACTTAATGGGCAATCATTTCATCCCTCACACTGGACAACTGACCCCTGAAGCTTCCTGGTCCTGTGTGTACGGCTCATTTAATCAGTTTTAAGACCAACTATTAAACTTGTACAGTATCTTTTAAATTAAGCATTATTACAAGATTGTATTGTGTGTTTTTTTTTTACCTCCATGTTCCTGATAAACTTTTTGTCGCGTTTAAGTGGACTGTCTCTTTTACAACTTTAGTTCACAGTGGTAAGGGATGAGATGAACATATTTAGTTTCTTATGAAAAGACACAAGAAAGCCTGCACTGACAGAGTGAGTGTTAGGTACATTACTCTGCTTTGCCAAAAAGTGGCAATAACTGTAAAACATTACAGTCCCATTCAGTTATGTGAACTTTTTTTCTTCTCTTTAACTCCAATAATCCATTTTCTGGACTTCTTGTGAGTTTTGTCTATATGGCCAATGTTCATTTAAAACATGCTGTTAAGTTTTGAGTTGAAAAGCGTGGGAAGGGTAATGTGATGTGAATAATGGGAAATATAGAGGCTACTGCCATTTTCTTTTTTTAATTAGAACTATTACTCTAAAATGGCAATAACTTTGAAACCAGGATCTAGGAAAGAGAATAAAACCACGTTAGCAAAAATGTTGACACCATAAGGGTAATGGATGGGTGGATTTTAGAAGCTGGTAACCTACCACCAATGAATTCCAAAGTGGCTGTTTTTGGTGGATCGAATTTTAAAGTACCCTTGAAAGTTTAACAAAAACAATATGTTAGTTGAATCTGTCTGAGGTTTAAGTCAATTTTAAAACTCCCCATTAGTCGTCAAGATGAGAAATTATTTAAAAACATCAGTGCCCTCAACTTAAAATAGCAGCTGATATGAATATAGATAAACTGATCTTAACCTGGTAATGTGAGTTCATGTGTTCATATCATGTTGAAACAGTAAACTAAGCCTTTTGAGCTGAAACAGAGGTTGTTCTCCAGTTTCGCCGACTAGCAATGTATTCCAGTGCACTATAAAATGGGTAACTGTGTGGAAAAGGGGAATAAAAATCAATTTTTTCATTGGCAAGTCTGACACACACACTTACTACTGTTGCTACTACTATTTACTACTTAACGTATACTGGCACAAAAGTACTGGTACAGAGTAAATCCTGAAACTTATACACATCCAACAACACACACAAAGGAAACCTTTACACTAACTACCCTTTCCCATTCTTATTTACTCACACGTCTGTATTCCTGCTTGTTAAGAATATGCACTGCACACCCAAAGTCACATGCTCAACCAGCCGACACAGAATGCTCTGTGGCAAGTCGCATGTTGTCCCACACTTACTCAGGCCGGGCTAAGTGGTGTCATGTGTCTATACATTGCACCGATGCATGTGGGCTCATGTGCATGTGCACCACTTTTGCACGCTGTGTTTATTGAAAGTGAAACTCGACTCGCTGAGCGTACTTTTCTGGCTCGCATTCCTCTGTGTTCAGAGTACACAAACTGACATTCTCTCTCTGAATAGTTGTTTATGCTTACTTTTACATCTGCAGTGAATATATATATAAATATATATTGTAACCAGCCTTGATAAACAGTAGCAGTATTGTATATTATGTCCCATGGTCACTGCATTTTTCTGTCATGACCTGAAAGATGGGAAAATAAAAGGCTAGACCAAAAGACGCATTGACAGCTGTGGCATGTTACATTTCTAGTGTCTGTCACATGCATGCTTTAACTTTTGAGAACTGTTCTTGTGTTTAACCACTACCTTATCTCTGTGATCTGTTTGCTAGTGCATGGTCGTCTTAGAAGTAACAATCCTGGCGACACATACCGCAGCAACTGTGATTGGTCCCATTCATTTCCTGGTTAAAGTCCATACAAGCTCAGAATATTCCCTCTGCTTCTGTGGTGTACACACCATCTTCTCAGAAATCCCTCCTTGGTATGTTGCATCTACCCTAACTGGCATGACTGGTGTGCGTGTTAACGGCTAGATGCTTACCCTTGACCTGGATGACTATAGGTCAATTATAGGACAATGCTGACACTCATGCACAGGTATAAATGCATAAACAGGGCTTTTTAACTTTTAAGACTACACATTAATGAAGTTTTACTGATGCTAAAATTCATAGGGAAAGTTTTTACATGCGCTGCAAATGAGCTCAGAAGAAGTATGTAATTAATCCTCATATCCTTGTTAATGTATTTGTATTCTGACTGTGCTTTAACACGTGTGTCGGCTCTGATAAGGACTCCTTCCCCCTGTGAGAGCTCTTAATTTATTCTAACCCTGGTGAGATTAAACTAACTATTTAAAATCACCAGGGGATCACATCTCTGAACCCTACCTTTTCCTCTTAAGGTGCTAATTACTCCCCTGTAATGAAAGTAATCAGCACTCAAAGTGATGTTGCATGGGGAGTGCTTGTTTTATGATTGCCAGTATCATTCTTTGCATTTCCAAGCTCTCGGTAACAGGCTTAAAAAAATGAACCGCTTCACTGGAGCAATCAGAGACAGATCATGAATGCTGATGATACAGTAACGTAATGTCTGAGTTGGGGCCTGGCTCTATGCAGGATGACGCACTGACATGAGGAGATAAGGCCAAGGTGCAGCTGTCTTTTGGAACATATTAATATGTAGTTGACCTCTTTTAAGGTCTCTGTTGGCTCTTGTTGAATGGCTTTGTGTCAAAAAAGAAAAAAAAAAGTAAACCTGAGCTGATATGTCTTTGACTGCTTGGTCCCTGACATGTCTCTCCTGGACCCCTGCTGGACACACGTGATTGGCAGTATACTCTCTAGTCCCTCACCATGATATGTCTTTAGCCACTGTGGTTATTCACAATATACAGCTCTGTGTCACCATCACTTTTGTGTGCGTCTGCATTCATAAATGTTTTTTAATAAACTGTAAGAAGGGTATACCCCACCTACACATGTAAGATCAACGATTACAGAATTAAACTACACACTGAGACTACAGGGTCATGTGAGATACTGACTAGAGACTGCACAAGCTAATATACAGAAAATACAAGACATACAAGACATCTAACCCTGAATACCTACTTACTAATTACTACTACTTACTTACAACCATGAATAAATGAAACCAAACATATTCAATTTTTTATGTAGCCTCAATGCCAGTACAAACTGTCACATGACAACTTCCTTTTTAACAGGAACAAAAACTGGATTGCATCACTTCCTGTTGCTGCGATGTGCTGTCTTGCAGACTGTTTCTTTAAAAATCACGAAAGCTTTCTGCGTACAGCAGCGAATTCTTACACACAGCTCACTGGACCACGTGTCTTCCACAGCTCCTTGTGAATTTTACACTTAATTCTCACTTGATCAACTTTGGTCTGTTAGCTAAAGCGGCTAGCAGTATCAGCTGCATGGCAGGAGATGTCTGAGCAGTGTTGAGACGCCTGGATGACCATGATTACATTTGAGAGACTGTTTCTTAAATTTGTCTGATTTCTTTTCTTTACTGGTCTAAGTGTGTTTTGCCGTGTATTTTCTTAGATATCCTCCACCCCTTGGATATAGTTATTCAACCTCTCATCTGCAAAGTTGGCCTTAATGTCTGGGTGTTGCCTGAGCACCACCTTTAGTTATGTTTAGTCCTCCTGCTAGGTTGAGTTAGAGGCAAGTAGTCCTTGAAATGAGCATGATAGATGGCGTTATTATTCACCTCCAACATCTAATCTGGATTCTATGAACATCAAACAGTTCAGCTGTTTTACGATTCTGCATTATGCATTAATTGTTGATTATTTCTGGTTATATCCTCTCCGCTGCAGCAAGATTTCGGCTGGGCGACAATCAGTAATTTGGACTGGACTGTTTATGTCTGAGGACACCTGGTCTTCAGTTGCCAGCCGTCCTTTCTACACACTTCTCTATGCCCCGTGACCTTTTGCTCCCAAGCTGCCAGGGTGAAAGTCAAGGGACGGAGAGAGGCAAGATGGCTTGGATGGAAAAAAAATAGAAAAGGAGAGGGGGGCCGTATGCCCCTTCCCCTCTATTATCTAAATATTTATGTCAACGACAGTTTGAGCCTGACAGAAAACTCGGCTTTAAATCATTTCCACACATATTGCTTTACTTACGACTGTCATTAATCCTCAGGGCTAAATGTTCTTGGGATGGTTAATTGATTGAAGCCACCTTCACACCCGTTTCCTTGTGTGTGTGTATGTGAGTGTGAGAGAGCAAGAGAGAGAGAGAGAAAGAGAGAGAGAGACTATAGGGGGACTATGGGGGGTGTTAGCACTTTATCTCCACTCCCCATCTGTTACAAGGGAATACAGGATCCTGGCTCTTGACGGTTTGCTGACACATACTGTCTGCAAGGGCCACTGACTGACAGCAAGACTGTGGGATGGAGAGAGAAGGGAACACAATAGAAAACACTTTAAAACCTCAGATAGATTACAAGATAAGGAAATGGCTACATTTCAGCAGTTCTCTCACTCCTTTTTTGTTTTCCAGCTCTCTTTGGAAACATCTGGTCTCTCTATCTCTCTTTTTTTCAATTATTATTCCAATTATTTCACCTCCTGTGCTGGCGTAACGTGTCTTAGTCTTACAAAGGGTTCATAACTTATAACTAACTACATTATTAGTAGCTGATTATCATTTAACAGTGCTTTAAATGGTTGTTTTTTTTAGTTACATTAGGTAAAGGAAGTGTAATTGTTACGTCGTCCATACCATACACACTGTGAGTATACATTGTGAGTGAGTTCCGGCTCCAGCTTGGTCGATTAAAACACACAATTCGAGACGCCGCTCCTACTAGATTAACTAAAACTCAACAAGGTCATGGCATATCCAACAAAAGCAAACTCAGAGTGTGCCCCAGAATGCTATAGCTGCTTGACGAGCACTACGGGCAAATAGAAAACACAAAGCGCTCCATGTTCTCGCCATGTTGAACAACTGTCCTGTTTCCACCTGGGAAGACGTCCTTAACATATCAAGGCACATCCTCGAATTATTTTTGCTTATTACAAACTCAGTCATAAAACACAAACCATCAGAAACCTAGGGGATTTTCAGGTTGCTCTTTCTTCATGTATACCTTCCTTGGTTTGCTACAAAACAAATAATGGTAAAAAGGCTCATGGTCAGGTGCACACCTGTACTTGTGTTGCCTAAGCTGGCTCTCCTACAGCAGGGTATTTGTTGCTGTAGTCCTCCCACAGCTACCTCCTTCATTACCCTTTTTTCGCTTGCTGTAAGTAGGCCTTTTTCACAATAGCAGAATAAAGAGGTACAAGGGGTAGAACAAGAGGAGATTGTTCATCGACTGTGGATGGCGTTCTTTTCTAAATGAAGCAGCAACAGTAACTGTTTCATGACGTGTCAGCACAGATGTTTTTGAATCGTCAGCAGCACTTCAAATACCACTTTTGTGGAACTTGGTATTGTAAGTATACAATGAGAATTCATGCTGGTTTCAAATCAAACGTTTTTTTTGTATAACTTCTTTCACTTCATACAAAGGACTACATTATTGTGTCATACAGATGCAATAATTGCCATGCGCTGCCAACACTCACTGTAACCTCGTATATGTCAGTGTATAGAAAGTCAAAGCACAGCATGAATCCCTAAATGTACAGACCAAAGCAAACCAAATCCTGGTCCTGGTGTGATAATGGAATGCATTCAGTTACATACATTTCAAAACCATACAGACCTTTCAGGCCTGGGCCGTGGGGGTAACTCTCCCCATGGAGAAGCAACTTTTCAGTTTCTATTCCCCACATACTGAACAGAGCCGAGAGTCCTGCACCAACTATCAATTCTTTTTGAAGTCTTGAAGCCTTTTATTGAAATACATTAGGGACTATTCAACTATATAGCTCAGTTGTATAGTTCAGATTGTCTTCTACTTCTTATGAAAAGCACTTCGAGGGAATATTTTCGGTTCAGGCAAAAACGCGGGGAAAAGATGACAAAGGATCTCAGGGGCATGCGTTGAATGGGAGAGCTATTTTACCTGCATTTCTGATGGATGAATACTTCAGCACAGGTAGAGAGCCTCGGTTAACAACACCATCCAGCTCTTTTTCTATTCTTTCATCCTACTACTTGAGAGAATAATGGTGGTAGTCTATTTATTTCGAGGTGTGAACTAAATGCACGGCTCCGCACAGAGGTGTGGAAGGAGAGCTTCAACTAAGAGTACTGTGACTTATTCATCAATTCTCGACACTTTTCACTGTAGGTGGGGGGCTAATGCACACACACACCACATTTAAGATAAATGGCACTCTGGGTGCATTTCCTCACAGTTAGGGTTAAGCGAAGCTTTTTTAAGAGATGTCACCAACACTGGACTCTTAGAGTCGAGATGGACAGAAATAAGTCTATTTTTTTCTTCTTCTGAAGTGGTGAGCAACATTATCTCAAGTCTGTAGCAATGCATAGTTTATTTTGTTTTGTCAAAGGTGAAAAAAGTTTTGAAAATGGAAAGTTTCAGGCCTGACTTTAAAAGAAGAGAACCTTGTTTTGCACAGTTTTTGTCAAAGTGAGAACTTTGAAGAATCTAAAGCAATAATACAATATGTATAATACCATGGAAAATGCAATCCACTGCTTCAACACTGATGGAATTATTGCACTATAGTGTGATAGCAGTGAGCTTTAAGTTTGTATGGTTTATGTTGGCATGCAATAAATAACAGAGCTAAGGGGTGGAGAAGGTGATATATTTCCCGATTCCCAGCCATCTCCATAAACAAGATATATTTTTATTTCAAGCGCCTACACATTCTGCTTTATCTCTGGAAACTGCAAAATTAAGCCATTTTTAACATTTATTTTATTTGATTAGAATTCACATTTTTTCGTAAAACATTTCTTGTTTTAAGCAAAGATTTGGAATTTAGTATTTAACATTTTGTATTTTAAAGGCACTTCAGGGTTGTCATATAAAGACAAAGAGTTAAATCTACACATGTGTATTTAATGTTAGGTCTTCCAGGATCATTTTCTGGTTTGGCATCATGCACGACTACTGCACTGTAATAGTGACATCAAAAACAATGCACACAAGCACACGCCGTATGTTCACCAGTAAGCACTTTTTTTCTTTACTAAACCTCCCGGTGCTCCCTGCTCTCCACCCCTCAGCATAATTGCCTGTTAGGCATCGCCTTATCTGAAGGTACATGTAGTCCTAATGGGGTCCTATGTAATGTGATGCGATGTGATGTGTATGCATGTATGCACGCTCGGTCACATCTGTGCAGGCTGATCAAAAATAAACTTGGCTTTCCTCCAGAAGTGACACGTGCAGGGGGTTCAAGGTACCAGTCGGAGCGGCTGACTACACTAATGGCGCTGAAACCCTCGCATTATCACATTAAGGCTCGGCTCTGCATTCTCCAACATGCGTTTGTGTGTTAAGTAAGCAAGACTCAGTGTATATGGTTGGAGGCCTATAGGTCTGCAGTGGGGGAGGTGTCAGGTGTGTCTGTGGGGCTATGGTGAATGTTTACATGGCGTGTTAGGCCACTTAGGAGGGCTCGTTAGCAGAATTTTACTTAGTGCCCTGGGTTTTAATTATTAGTGTAGTTAGTTTATTTAATTTATAGCTGCATCCATGTTCTTCTCCAGGTTAAGGAACATACAATACGTCCATTAATACACATAAATCAAACAGAAGTAGCAGTCACCGAAGTCTGAAGCACCAGATTTTATGTTAATTAGGAAGCCTCAGGTCTGTCTGATTTAATTTTGGAGAACTTTTCACAGTTCTTTTGCACATCCAGGCTGTCTCAGTGTCTTTTATCTCTGTACGTATTCCTAGACGGACAAAATGGAGTTGGCATCAAGGGTGTGTGGAGGCCAGACATCTGCTGCAGGTCATTGAAGATCGTTCTTTATCTTCGAGACTTAATAGTATCACTGGTTTCTGTCTTTTCATGTGGATAAGTTGACCATAACAAGAACACTATACCAATCAGCCACAACATTAAAACCACTGACGGGAGAAATTAGTAACATTAACCATCTTGCGACAATACAATGTTCGGCTGGGAAACATTCAGCTTTTGGACCTGGCATTCATGTGGATGTTACTTAGACATGTAGCATCCACCTAGACCAGGCCAGACACCCCCACCCCATAGCAATGACACTCCTTGATGGCAGCAGCCATCCCCAGCAGGATGCAGACTGACACAGACACACACACAAGAACACTTTAGGAACAACTAAAAAAAAAAAACATGAAGAACAGCACAAGGTGTTGACCTGGCCTCCAGATCCCAAACTGATCAAGTATCTGTGAGATGATCCACAGAGGCCCCTCCCCTCAACCCATAGGACCCAAAGGCCCCCACTAACAACATTCTGTTACCAGACACCACAGGACACCCTCAGAAGGACCATGTCCATTCTCTGATGAATCTCAACTGTTTTGGAGGCACAAGGGAGACCTACACAATATTAGGAAGGTGGTCATAATGTTATGCCTAACTGCTGTATGTTTGTCTTATTGTTTATACTTCAACTTTAGGTACTTCATTAAATAAAGCAAGTATGGACTAATACGTTTGTGCATGGTTAAGAACAGTTTGTATTTGTTTTAACTAAAACTTTTGGTTTAATATTGTTAACTTCAACCAGTGTCGTTACTTGATGCTACCGTTGTCCTAGTCTATCAAAATACAAAATAAACATTGCATTTCCATCCTGGAGAGGAGAACATTTCTTGTAAACAAATGTTCAGCTCAGACCAACAGCAGAAGTAGCTGAACCAGAAACTCAATATAGGTACGAAACAAATCAACAAATAAATGGAGAACATCTTCAGTTCTAATAATAACAAGAAGAAATAGTGGGCCAGTATGATATATAATATAAATACGACTCCCACCAGAAATCCACTGCACACAACAGATGATAATACTATTGCATGAGGTGTGAACAATATTCTGTATTAACTTTCTAATTCACAAAACTGTATGGGTTCATTCTTACAAATACTTTGGTCTACATTTAAAGGTCTTGTAAAGCTGATTCCTGTATACACCAGCGCTCGTAGGGACACCATCTAGTTCTGAATTGCCTCCTTCTAAGCTTTAAAGAGATTTTTTTAGTATTTTTTAGCTGATTGTATTCGTTCTACAATCGCACGTGTGGCCACAGCAGTCAGGTTTTATCTAAGTCACAAAGCTACTATCTGGTGAACATAGAGTAGTGTTGCATTTAGCACATGTTAAGCCAGATATTCATAGTTGATGGAGGGAAAAGTGTGTCTGAGCTGAAAACCATGTGGAAAACTACAATATAAAAAGCAGGTACACGTGTGTCAAGCCTGTCCTCCCCTCGGGTGAAAAGGAAAACTCCGGTAAACAAAACAGTGAATACATACAGCCACGCCTGGCACGCTACAGCGCGATCTTAGAAGTGAGGATTTAAGAGACACAGACAAACAAACAAGTTGAGGACACGCTGACACAACTGATAATTATGGAAATAAAAAACGTGGGGGACAGACAGTGGGGGGGAATCAGAGGGGGAGCGAGAGAGATCAACTTGAGGGACACAAGAGGGAGGAGAGGCAGACAGAGACAGGGCGTAGGGGTGACGGGAGAGAAGAAAGGAGAAGAGAGGGTTGGAGGAGAAGATGAAAGATTAAGTAGCATGGAGGAATGTTAAGTGTAGCTTAAGCGTGTGTACAGATCTTGGGATTTATGGGTAGCGCACGCTCAGGGCAAAATAGCTTCAGAATTATTAAATGACTTCAATTAAAATAATATAAGAAGGGAGAGGCCTTGTGGGTGGGGGGCTCCTTCTACAAACCCATCAGCTTTGATTTATGAATAGCCTCTTTTTTTCTTCTCTTCCTCTTGGAGGGTGTTCATCATGCACCCGTCTCCGCCTGCTCCTGGCAGCAATTTACATTCTTATTGTGGTTTCTTCTTCGAAGTCAAATTTAGAAAAAGGTTCTGGTTAAAAGGTGCTGTTTTAAGACAAGTGAACTATATGCACATAAACTACATTATTAATAAACCGTGTACATTAAATGTGCAGTGAGAGTTTGGAAGTCGTCTAAGGAGAGAATTAAAAAGGACAAACTGATATTGTCCAAATCAGCTTTATTGCAGTGGAGACAACTCTTCACGCACATTTAATTTAATACACTTTCAAGTTCTGTGTTCAATGAGTTGGAAGCCATAGATGGATGGATAGATAGATAGATAGATAGATAGATAGATAGATAGATAGATAGATAGATAGATAGATAGATAGATAGATAGATAGATAGATTATTTACCATAGTGGTAAGTCTCCTCACAGCTAATTTCTGAAGGCGACTGACCTGCCCAACTCTCTTCACCCCCTCTCTGAATACCAAGTCGCCAGGATGATGGACAGGATGCTTCAACTCTTGGGAGAGCACGAGTCCGATTTTCTCCTCACCCTCTTACCATATATCGGAAGCAGATGCCACCCTTGGTCTGCTTTGGCCATCGCTGGCTGCAGCGCATAAACATGTTCTGGTCGCACTCTCACCTGCCCAAGCTTTCTCACTACAGCCTGTGAACACAACAGGACACAATGCACAGTGAAGACTCCATCGGGCTGCGATTTCCTCTGTCATCTCTGTCAGCCCTGGGGTAGCCCAGGTGTTCACTTGGACCTGGTTCACAGCTCACAATTTACATTTGCGCTATAGAGCCTGGGAATGAAGCTCCATGACACCACTGCAGACCACTCTGTGAGTCATGTAGGGGCCTAAGGCTGCACCAGAAGGCAATCTGACTGCTTTCCAACCAGCTGCTGTGGGTTTTACAGAATTCTGCCCCTAACAACACTGCTTCTTGATCTGCCACCCATCAAAGGGCGTCATCATGAATAAGGTTAAACTCAGCCACTCAGAATTACCGTTCCAATCTGAAAACCTTCCTGCTGCCAGTCAGTTAGAAGACAGTTTCCAGCTAAACCTCTTCTCCTGGAGCGTTTCACGATACCACCATGCACACACCCATTCAATAGCAGGGTGTCCCCAAGAGGTTCCTTGTTCAAAAGAATCCATCATGAAGCAAGCTGTTAGCATCAATTAGCCTGTTATTCTGGATATTCTGTAGTGTCCCCTCTTCTCTTGCAACATGTTGCCAGCTCTCCAAATGCCTGACCTGACTCCCCATTCCACTCAAGATGGCCCTCCATGTAAATACAAGATAGAACTGGATAAAGCTCTCCAGCAGAATGACTCCTGTGGGATTTTGTTTTCACATATTTGTTTGCATATATGTATGTAATTTCTTTGCCAGCATTAAAAGCAAGAGGTGATATTTTAGTGTTTGTGGTGCAGTTTTAGGGCCATCGTTAGAGGTTATGGACACATCTTACAAGTGCAGCTCTCCAGCAAACTGTGCTGAGCATGTTTGACTACAATCATTGAGGACTGAAGGTGTGCATGAGTTAAGAGCAGGGCAGAATGGAAGAAATGGAAGGTGACCATTCTCTTCTTCTTGAACAACAACCAAATTGAGTCTGTTTAGTCTAATGCATTTTCATAATTAATAAATTGCTCTAATCATAGATCCAGGCCTGTCTATATGAGAGCATGCCCCTCTCATGCACGTACACTTTGTACCAACTGGCATGTGATATACCCTATTCCTTCCAGACTTAGTCTGTTACAAGCCAGTCGAGGCATCTGCCAATAGCTTGTCCATTCTGACCAACACTAAGGAGGGCCAGCGTTGGAACAATGTTGGCTGGCAGATCAAAGTGCTTCTGGGGAAAAGCCACCAAGTCTAATTGGTATTGCCTGTGTCTAGGTCCCAGCTGGGATCAAACAAGGCAGACAGGGGAGGCCTGATAACTAAGATAAAGCCACTATGTAGAGGGCTGGCGCGTGAAACATAATGATATGGTATTTAGACATTCAATTTCTCTATATTGGCATGCATAACAGCCATGAAAAAGTCATATGGACTAATCTATTGCTGATAATTTCCGATTTATATCTGCTGGGATATTACTGCCATGGCTGATTACTGCAAAATGAAATGACTGACAAGAACACACAGAGCCAAGGATTTGTATGACCCGTGCGCAGGCTTTAAATCCAATATTATAGTGTATGATTTTTTTTCTGCCACTACATGCAGTAAATGTTCTGCAAATAACAGGTAATGCACTCTGCTTAAAAAAAATGAAATCTGCACACAAAAGAGTAAAGTATGGGTGTTCTGGTGGGGCTGAAGACCATGTAATTGCAGTGCCCAGTTTGAGTGCCTGGGGCGTTTCTTGCATGTCTTTACCCATTGTACTTCCCCCCTTTTCTGGGAACTGTAACTTGGAATTGCAGTCGAGAATGAGCTCAGTAGCGGGATTGAAAACTACACCGCAGTGTCAAGACAGGTTACATCCAGACATTTTTGTAATGTAGAAAAAAGCTGCTTCCAGGGAACTAGAAAAGTTAATGTTCACACAGTATGAGATACTACTACATCACATTATTGATAGACTAGGCTGGCTCTTACCAACATTAATGAAGTAAAACTGAGCTTCAGAGGTAAAAATAAATGAAACTTGACGTCCCAAAACATCATCTGGCATCATGGGTTAACACTGTAGCACAGACGCCCTGTTCACACGTGTAAAGTTTAATCGTCAGTAATTTGAATTGCTATTTTTATTTCACCAAACCAAACAAAAGAAAATAATAGCAACATTTGCGATGTTGTTTCCTCAAATACCAGAGACTTCATATAAGCCATAGCAACAGCAGTAACAATTCATATTAGTTGCAGTGAACAGAGGCAATTTTGGTATTATTAGTATCATTCATAAAAAAGAGAATGTACATTTGCTGAATGTTGTTTCCTCTTAATAATTATTACCATTACAACATGGTACATCTTCGCAGGGACTTATGCCTGCCCCTTTTCATGCAAAAGCCACACCAGCTAACAGCTAGGACAAGTGGTTACAGAAAGAGATGAAGAAGATGATTTTTGCCTGCACAAAGTGATTATTAACTATCATTTTAGTTCAGGTTAATGTATTCCCTGCGAGACTGCGTCTGTTATCTCAAAGCCACACCCTGCAGTGCTGTTTCCAGTTTGTATCTGACATAGACATGCCATAATATTATTGCAAGCATCCATACAAAGCTCTTCAAATAGCCTTAATCCTACCTAAACATGTTTTGTCCCACATACAAATTCCCTAGAACGCTTTGCCACAGTTTGTGCACATAAAGGAGTGTTTCCACAAATCCATCATTTAGCAAGAATAAAGACCCAGACATTTCTTTTGTACAAAGTATCCCCCAGAGGATATGACGTCATCGGATCCCTTTGTTTCAGTGACCCGCGGCGTATGTATCCTACAAGTTCAAGTGAGAATTTATAAGTTTACATAAGAATCTAAACTTTTTTTAACAAGCTTCTCCCTCCCACTGTCACAGGGCAATATATAACCCCCACCTAAACATTTGAACTTCAACTTCACAGGGAAGGAATAGCGCCAGAGTGGGCCGCTCTGTTTTATTACTGTGTCAAAAACCCGTATTGATTGCGAGTATGATTGAAAGCGCTGCATATCGCCTAAAGGAGAAACTGAAGCAGGCTGGCGGCATGTGGATTAAGACTGTGCGTGCATAGATGTGCGCACACAGTCAGAGTGAAGGCATATTGAAGTTGTGTTTTTCTCCAAAAACGTGTACATCAAGAAATGTTAAAAATGGATTCCCATGTCAAATTCCATACAGCTGAAGGTAGGCACAGAGGGATTTGAGTGAAAGAGGAGAACTTCAATTATTACACTAACAAAAGCTTGTGTGCAGGCTTTTGTAGGTTCTTAAAATAATATCTGACCAGCGGGATTAAAATCTGACATACCAGGAATATTATCTACTTAATTACAATCCCTCGTCTGCATTTGGCTGTTTGGTGAATGCTTTCAATGTATTTGTTGTAGTTAAAAATGGATGGTTCAGTCTGGTAAGTTGATTTGTGTACTGTCCGATGGCAAACTGATAATGGCTGGTGCAGTGGGCAGAACAGCACAAGAAGCTAGAGAACGTAATTTAGATGAGGCCGTGGAGAACAATTTTTATTCAAGTGGCTGGGTGGCATATTATAAACGGAGCTGTTAGAATATCTGTGGCTTTCATACCTTCATCTATACTTCACTGCCAGGCAGCATTTAGTTGGTAAAGATCATGAAGTTGGTGTTTTATTAAGGAGCACACAGACCAGATAGATACAGGTGATATATATAATACATTTACTCTTACAATTTTTACAATATTTTTAGCTTATTTTTATTTATTTTTATCTATATTTATTGTATAACGCAAAATCACTTCTTCCTGTTTCTTTTTTTTATTATTTTCCCTTAGTGACCTCATGACACAATAATTGCCGCCAATTAAACCAGCTTGAGTGGCATTTTAATTGCATCCCACATTTGTTACACTTCTTTAGTCACTCAGATGGAAAATATTGCTCTTGTCTACCATCGCTAGTGCAACTAAAGCAGTTTTAATTAAAGTTTTACTTTCCACGTACCCCTTTCTTTGTCCTTGGAGGCAACAAGTTCAGCCATGTACTGTACGTATCATATTAAGCTGTCAAGACAGTAACAAATAACTCTGAAGTGATCATGACTCACTCTGCAGCTATTTTTGGTATCTAGTTAACTGCAACAGAAAACAGGTAGCAGACCACAAAGTATGTTGATCAGTTCTGGCAGTTTGCATGACACACCTTAATCTTTTTTTAAACGTGACTGGGAGGTCATTTGGTTGCTAAAAGGTTCCATGTGCATTCAGAAAGAGGGGGCCGTGTTTCTGTAAGCTTTAGAGAAAGCTCTATAGCTGCTTCCTCCAGACTAACACAGCTCTATGCGCGCGCAGCACGGATTTATCTCAGAGATTATAAGACATCATGAGACAGATGTTGTTCACTAAGTTTACTGTAAATCTCAATTTCTTCTGACTTCTGGTCCATCCAACATCAAGGCAATTCATTTAACATGTGTACCAGTTAGATCAGACAGATCTCCAGCGGATGGCTGAACACCCGAAGCACATTACTATTCTAGGTACAGTTTACGTTGCTATAATTTTCTATCAACGGAGTTTGCTAATAAATAAAAATAATCAGGAAAGGACTGCAGACAATGTGTGTGTGGAATAATTGTCGTCGTTTTACGCCATAGATGAGTTGCACTGATACGTCTACGTAGCTTAAAAACTGGTGGCAGTGTCTACAACAGTGGTGTTTTTAAAAAAAAGGAAAATTCATGGGTACATGTCTTGGAAATGCCATTAGCACTTTCCTAAAAACCATTTTGGTTGCATATTAAACACAAAGGCTTAGGTATATCAAGGACGAATACAACAATTGTGTGTCCATTAAATCTTTGTGTGGCGTTGATGTTATTGTTATTCAGCACGTGTTAGTGTGCCTGGTGGACCTGCTGCATTTTCTGGGTTTTTAATTCAATACATTGAAACAATTTAATGTTAACAGACTCAACACATGTTTACTTCATCCCAGTTACAAGCAATTTAAACAGCATATATTTACCTTTGTTAGAGCACATTTATGACTTAATTTCATTTAATTTCATATTTTTAGCTTATTATTTCCAACCGGTTTGTGACTTTTTTGTTAAATTTATGTTTAATAATTACCCTAAATAATTAGACAGTATAGCAGCCCTCTATTCACAACACAGAACAAAGATAAAATGAGCAACACTGCAATATGTTAAGTCTCTGCAGGTACTTTGACTGAAGCTTTTACTACCATATTGCATATGAATGGCTGTTGCATTTTTTTCTGCAACAGTCACATCCCACCTGGTAGTATTATATGTGTTCAAATCGGTGTGAGAATATGTTGAAATATCAAAGTCACAGCCCTTGTACAGTTGCATCAGCAATCGTTGCAAAGAAGGGTAAGTGAAAAACATAATGGGATTTTTTCCAGGTTCTCTACAGACTTATTCCGTATAAAAACAAGGTGACCTTAACCACAGCTGCTGCAGGGACAATGTGCTGAGAGGAGGGGAAAAGGAGGGCTTTTTAATTCAACACAATCAAACAATCAAGTCATGTTAATGCCATATTAATAATATATGCTCACAGACTCAGTATCAGAAGTGGTACTAATAAAATACCTTTCTCCCCAAGAATTGATCAAGGATCAGTTACATAACCACAACAGGACAAACTTCACTACAAGATGAAGTGGTCTCAGAGGAGCAGGAAATAATAGCTCAGGTTATATTAAGCAATTCAACCTTTATTTATGCAGGGAGCAGTTTGCTGAGTGAGCATGCTCTTTTTCCAGTGAGGCACAGCTTCACATTTACACAGATACAGTCACACCTGGGAGCAGCTCAGAACAGCTACAGTGTTCTAGGTTTTGACCGAGATATGTTTCTGAAGGTTGTGACAAATACAACCTTGCAGGAAAGTGCACTTGAAATCTTCCACTGTGGTAAAAAAAAACAGTCTATATGATCCTTCTCTGGTAAGAATGCAACAAATAACTGCCGTATGAGCTTGAAAGATCATTATATGTCAGTATTGGGTTCCCAGATTGCCTCTGTTGCTCTTAACCATAGACTGTACACAAATATGGACAAAGCATCCCTACTTCCTTGAATTGGCCAAAATTATGCTATTTTTCTTGGGGATATGGACGGCTCCATCTTGCAAGTTTGGAGCCACACTTGTGCCAGATTCACTCGTGCTGTTGTTTGATTAATGCTACATTCTGGTCTACCTCTACCAGTAACAAAGAAATGGATTATACTGTACCTTTTTTATTTTACCTAAGTCTCATGGTCCTACAGGACCGCTTCACAGAGAGGTTGGCATGGCAACTGCTATACATCATGATGTTAAATGAATCTTGCGTACGCATCTACATTATATTACCTACCTAAAATGACAGAAGTCCTTGAATTATTGGATGTGTATTTATGGATGTGTTTTATTTCCCATCCACTGACACGGAGGGGGTGGAGCTTATAACCTATACTGCAGCCAGACACTAGGGGGAGCTCTACTTGCTTTGGCTTCACTTTTAAGGAGCTGTTCCACCATCCATCTTTATTTACAGTCTATGCTCTTAACTAAATAACCCCGGTTGTTTAAGTGCATGTGTTTTGAGGAATAGCTTCCCCGTGTGATGTGAGCATCAGCTTGCTTAACCCTGCAGTCACTTGCAGTCATCCTACCACCTAACTGTGAAAGTATAGTTTTTCAAACACCCTCCAACAAAACCAAGCGATTAAAGAATGTTTTCTTACCACTGCAGTGTTTTTGTGTGAAAGGAGCTTTGCCTCATTCAGAAAGAACTCTTAGTTGCTGCTGAGTGATTGAAAGCGGTGTCTGTTCTTAAGAAATGAGAACATTTTAAAATATTTGGCCTTTACAGTTGAAAAATAAATGAATCTAAAAATAAATGAATCTAAGCGAGAATTACCAACTAAAATTCTTAAATATGAGCACCCTGTTTAATTCCGCCAGAAAAAAATGTATTGCCGTTCGGTTAATTGTCAATATGATCACTCTGATGTGTGCAAAATAGCCATGTGAACTTATGTTACATATTATGTAACATAACACGTATGTTATACTTGTTCCAAAATTTGTAGCATATTCCCAAGATCGGCACACACAGCAAACAGCGCCGTTTGTGGTTCTGACACAGCATGGAGATCCTTCAGAAACAGCAGCTGTTACAACATTCGGCTGGGCTCCAAATGATGTCAGTGTTTATTTACATACAGAGCGAGAGAATGTGATCAGATCAGATCTGGAGACACATTTAAAATGTGAGGTGCGAACACGCGTTAGCTTCTCCTGATCCAATCAGCAGGAAACATTCAAATAACTCAGTCTGAACAGAGCCTAGGTTCCTAAATAATTTGATGTATACATTTCCATCACTTCTATCTATGTAAATTAGCTTGGGGCAGCTAGTGGCAGGGCAAAAACTAGGGAAATTCTCTCAACTATAGTCCACTAGTCTAGAGAATCTTTATACTGTCAGAAAATGATCAGTGCCAGTGGGGAGTCTTGCTGCACTGAGTGCTCACTCTAAGAGTTGCTCAAGAATACCGTGAATCCCCTACTTAGATCTGCAGTAATTTATTTTACTACTTTAGGAACAAGTGAATACAACACTGAGCAAATGTTACAACCATTTATTTTAAATACCACAGATATGAATTAAAGTTAAAGTTTGCATTCATGTGGAATCATGTCTCTGACTACCTTGCAAATGTACATTCAATATTCCGTCTCTTATAGCTCTGTTTTTGGTTTCTGTGAAGTCCTTTGGGAAATATCTGGCTGCTTAGCTGCTAAATGATCCAATATATCCACCAGCTACTTATTAACTGAATCTCATTTAGCATTAAGTGAATTAAAACAATAAAGCTGTGGGTCGAACAGGAGGATAGTGCAGATCATGGGTGGCATTACAAGAGAGTGCAGAGAACGATTCAAAATGCACCTAGAATCTGGAGGGCAATGAATGACTTTAAAAGGTAAAAACTGGACAAATTTGACCCTGGATTTCGGACTAATTGTCCCTATACTTTCAGCTGAAGATCCGACCCCCACCCGCATTGTTAACGTTGTTTGTCTCAACCATTTAGCTCATTGTCTGCATGCTTCCTTGGTGGGCTTTCTTTATACATTTTACAGTGGAGAAACAAGCACACATCCCTGTGGCAATGATAATAATGAAAACATGCTTTGGGGAGGAGAGGAACAAATAGGGAACCAGCTCAGATGAATACAATAAAAAAAATAAAAGATGTCCTGGTGGTCTGGAGGTTCAACAGTACACACTGTACTGTAGAAGATAAATAAATTATATTTAGGCTTTCTGTTGAACCACACACACTTCATCCACTCTCTGAGCAACTCTTCAGTCCTTCAAGTCCTAATGGCTATATGACCATGAAGAAAATTCCAATTAATGTTTAAAATGGTGCAGTGGATGTCTTTGTACAAGTTCAGAGGGTATTGTATCTCCACATGTCTGTGCTGCTGTGTTTTTCTTTTCTTAACTCTATCAGTTGTGGACTAGGAACAAGGCCTTTCCAGAACCTTGGACAGAAGGATTCCTCCAACTGACTGACAGGCCCACACTTTTACCACTTAAGAGAGGGATAAGAAGGTTGACGGAAATCCTATTCAAACTCATTTTAAACAGGACTTTTACTTTGAGTCTTATTTGGTCAGCGCAGCTGGTAATGTGAGCCACTCATGGTCGCATGTGAAGGCAGCACCTCTCTGGCAGGACTGTGCCAGGATGGATGCAGGAATCACTGTCCCCATAATCAGCAGACCATGCTTTGAGGTTTCACATAATAGAGGACCTTCTCTCAGTGAGCTGCAATCAGTGGTTTTGTGTGTGTTTATTTTTGCAAAGGCCGGATAAAATATATCCTTTTGCGGCATCACTACCTTGATGGTAGAATTGGAGAATTCCCTCTTCTAGGAAACAGAGGTATGAATGTGATATTTTTTTTGTTGAATCTACAGGTCTTTTTAGAATATGTAAATGTAAAGCAGGCACATATGCTGCCATCCACCCGTCATTGCAGACTGGCAGAACTTCTCAATCCCACAGTTTTTCTGGACCACTGCAACCACTGCTGAGTAAAGAGTAGCGGCTTCACGGTGGCCACAAGAGCAGCAAACAGCTCAGCTTAGCAGCTCAGCTTCCATAGTAGTTCAGGAATAAGGGGTTTTGAATGAAGGGTATCCGATTTCCCAGTTTACTCCAAGAGGTACCAAATGCTCCCCAATAAGTAGTAGTTACATTGCCAGTAAAGAACATGTTAGCATTGTTTGCTAATTCTGCATGTTTTGAATGTTTAAAATAAAGTTGAACTCAATGTTGATTGCACAGTGTAATGGCTACAGAATAATGACACCAGTGGGGGTTAGATTGGTTCCCTGTAAGCCTTGCTTTCACTTGACATTTCTGCCTGCCACAGGTCTAAAGTACTTTGGGGAAAATGAAGGCTGGATTTACAGCACAAAGGAAATGGCTCCCTGGTCGCTCTTTGTAGCGTTTTCCAAGTGGATAGTGGAACAATAACTGCACAAACTCTACCCGGCAGAAGAAAGAGTGCCCCATTGTCCAAGGAGGCAAACAAGGTGAAGAGGCTGAATGACAGAAACTGAGGAAAAAACATGTGTGAACATTAGGCATGTGAGAGCCATAAATTGCATAGATGGGGAGAGGTTTGAAAAAGATATTCAGGTGGAATTATTACTACTAGACCAGTAACAAAACCTTCATTGTGCTTGTTCCTAGTCTATCCTTGGATACCCATGGTAGTTTATATGCTTTGATAGTGACAAACATTGCATAACATGAAATCCAGTTGGGTTCATTGTTATTGTGCAAACATTTCATCCTGCTTCATGTCTCAATTACAGACAAAATGAATGAATTAACTAATGTTTTTGTCTGCACTCCTCTGACAGTTGCTGGTACCATATAGTTAGTTCTATCCCCAAAGCAGAACTTCATGTTTCTTTCCTCTCTCAAAGTTGTGTTGATCCTGTGTGTCCTGTGTTGTTGGTAGTTCCTATGTTCTGAGTAAAACAGAGTCCGTTCTTCAGTTTTATCGTCTACAAATAGCTTCAGGGTAGTAGTCATAGTTTTAAATGAAATCTCTGGCAGTCAATATGTATTGACACTGATATTTTTGGGGATGAGTTGTTGTCAAGTCATCGTTTTAAAAGACACAAGAAGGTTCCAAGTCATGTCCCAAGTCAAAAATGACAAGCTTAGGTCACGTCCAAGTACTAAACTTTCTTAAGTCTTTTAATGGTTCACAGGTTTCCCTTTCATTTCTTTTATTATTGATCCTTTTGAAGTTTGGTTGGGGGACATACATACATACATTTTACAAACCAGACAAAGAAACCATTGGTTATGCATGCATAAACTGAAGTTTTGAACTTTCTATAAAATAAGAAATAAAACAACAAGAAACTATTCTAAATTGGTATTTTGTGATGCTATGGAAATAGTAGTATATGACATGAAAACAAACAGACAAAAGAATATATCCTTAAAGATTAAAATGTGGGAACAGGGAACAGAGTCATTAGGGGCCCCTGGCCGGGAGAGGACTGACCCATCATCACCAGACGCTTTCCAAAACAGCCCCCAGACCCCGAAGAAGGAGCCTGTTTATTAGGGAGTGGTCTACATTAGTCCCACTCCCCCTCAATGCTGTCCAGTTCCAGAGGCCCCCCCAGAGTGACCTGGATCCAGGAGTACTGTTATGGTAATACTAGGAATGATTGTTGTTGTTTGTTTGATTGCTTCCATTCTTATCTGCTGTGTGTGCTGATCTTTAATGCTATTTGTTTTTCTGGCGAGATATGATTGGGTGAAGAAAGGTGCTACTGAGATACTGACATTTTTATTCTATGGGCCATGTGCAAGTGACTGTATATGTTTCTATATTAATCTGGCAAGGAGGGAAAAATATCCCAAAGAGACAACAAAGTCAAAATGTCAAGGTTTAAATTACAACTAAAACAGCCCAAATGACCACAAAGATGCAGAGCAATGACATCTGAAAAACTGCCATAAGAAAAAATGTGTTGAATGAACAGCAAGGAATTTGTGAATTCAGTACTTTCAATAACCCGGCACTGAACTGAGATGGTAGGCAATAACCCCAGCAGCATTATCATTGTGAGCATGCTAGGATGTTCAGCTCAAATGGGTGATAAGCCTAAATGCAGCCTCAAAGAACCATTGGTATGGCGTCTGACCCACTTCTGCTCTGTTTCGGTTTTCAGTTTTTCTAAAATTGGAACCCCTTACAGGTCAACTTTCATTCCTGTCCAAAGCTCTTCACATCTCATACTTCTATTCCTTTCGTCTCGTGAAATATTCCCTCTTGAAAGTAGTGCCCGTACAGGTGGAGACACATTATACTGAGCCCCATCCACAGTAGAATACTAATTTCCATTGATCTGTTGGAGACATAACATTTCAATCACAGGGATAGCATCCTCCAAGCCTCCGAATTTATTACGATCAATGTGTAATAACCATAAAAGCTATTGAACTGCGGGTGGGTGGGGGCAGGATTAACATTGTGTACATTTAAATCAAAGGTTAACGCTCAGCGCTGCTATCCATTCACATAGCCACCCAGTCGACCACGTTTGGCTCTAGTCTAGGAGGAATCATACTTTGTTCATCAGTGGAAGACAAAAGCAGAAAAACTTGTCTCCTGCTACCTCCACGAGGAGAGAGGGAGTTAATTAAAGCACGAGACATCTCACTGAATATCTTTAGCACTGTTTCCAAGCAGGCTTTCCAACACCCAGGAGTAAAAGAAGGGCTGGGGAGAGGCTTTGAGTAGGTGAAACAGAGAGAGAAATTAGTTAGAGGATGGCAAACACAGCACTATTTCAGCATGCAGATCAGACTAGACAGGCTGAAGCTGCAAATTGCTTTTAGCACTCAATTTCTCACCTTAATTAAAAGATGGGAGAGCTCCAGTTACAGGCTACCTCACTTTTAGCATCTGCTTTCCATGACAAAAGTGGGACAATGGTGGGGTGGCTGTTTTTTTTTCTCTTCTTCTGTTTCCTGCCAGCAGTCATCTGCTGATAAACCCTGAAGTGTTGACTCGTCAGGTCAAACACCAATGCTTGCGGTATGGTGTGAACACTCATGGTGGTGGGGGAGAAATGGCAATTAATTGTGCTTTTACTAGCTTCCCTCATGAATGGCGCCGCCCTGCAGTCTCGCTCTGCAGCGGCAGCCTGGTTAATTAAACAAGCAAGTCATCCATCTGGATTTGCCTTTTTGATATATGACTGAGTCCTTCAGGAAGATGTTTACATAAGACGGCTTACGATAAATAGAGTGTTTCTATTAATGCTAACACTCTACCTCACCCCCTGCTCTAATAACAATTGAAATAAACCAGATTTTATCTGGTGTTCGGTGTATTGCAAGTGGCATTGTGAACACATGCATATTTCAGTCTCTCTGAGCCTTTGTGCTTTGTTATCTTACAAGATTTAACAGCCTAAAAGTCTGTGATGCACGCACAACGAAATAGGGACGTCACATACTTGCAAAGACAAAGACTTTGCTCAGTCAGAACCTCAACACAACAGACTAAATGATCTTGATGAGAGCACTTAGTTTGTTTAGCAAAAGCAACCCCGACCTCAACACTGGTTGAGTAAGTGCAACGGCATATTTCTGGTAGATTACACAAAATGAAAAGCTGTTTTCATTTGGTGATACAGACTCCAAAAGCCATGTTAATCATGGTTTTATAACCACAACTTGACCGGGAATCAGAGCTCTTCAATATCAAAAAAAACATGTGTGCGGTGAATGTCAGCACTTTGGATGGTACATTGCAATTCCATTGTTACTTAGATTAATTATTCTTAAGCATGGTAACATGCTGACACTTTAGGGAGATTATGAAAACTTACTTTACTGAAAGGTGAAACTGAACGTGAGTAAAGTCATTAATCCGTCACTACACAAGCAAACTGAGTGAGAACAGCTACAGTGAAAGTAGAGTTAAATCTGACCTGAGTCTGGCTGTAAAATATATTAGAATTTATATCGGACAATTTGGGATATCTTTACAATAAATTTGACTAAACGCTTTGTAGTCGTTCTTGTGACTGGTTATTTCTCTTGTCTTACAAGGCTTCCTGTCAGCATAAAGCTGACTGCTGTTCTATTTTGCGTCAAAGAATCTGAGCCATACCTTGGAGCCATGAGCCATAAACTCACTCCATTCTGCCTCTGGTGGAAGCTTCCCCAACGTATTTGCTCCTAATGTAATGGCCTCTGAGGAAATGTTGAGATCACCATTATTGAAAGAATCATTACCACAATCTCATAATTCCCAGACAGATCAGGGGGTAATTTTGCTACGCCCATAATCAGTGCTCTTAATCAAATCGAGCCAGTGCTTGACACTGTGCATAATGGGAGAAGAAGAGCGTTTCCTGACGGCGGTCGAGAAATGACATGGATGGATGTCAAAGAAAAACTTTAAATTATCTTAAGCAGGTTTACATAAGTGATTGCCCTGGTGATGGGGAGCGAGTGTATGAGGGAGGAGTCCTGAGGCAGGATACGCAGAGCTTGAAATTGTAGACTGGAGGTCCATTTGAATTGATGGGATTTGTTATAATAGCCCAAGTTGACATTTCCTCTTTGTGGCGACGGCTAAGGAGGGAGGAACAAATTACTTGTTGTTAGCTCAGGCCAATGTGGAAATCTGATGAGGGGAAATTGCATATCACATCTGCCTTCGTTTTAGGGCAAAATGTGGCTAAAACCATGATTCTGCCTAAAGGCTGCCTTCCAGCTGAATATGTGCCTTTGTGAAAGACTGCATGAATATGCATATTTGCATTTGTGACAGCTGTCAGTTGTCTGTGAGGCCCACTGGATTATGACAAGACAGGGAAACATTCCACTCATGCTCTTTCAAATCAAGCAGTTTGCTCTTGCCCCCATTTTGCAGAGTCCAACTAAATTGGACGATTAAACTCTTTAAACCCTGGACCCGAGTGAGTTTAAAGTTCAAGGCCAGGCTGCCACGAGCCCTACGTGAATTTGATTTTGAAGATTGTAGTCAAGCAGAGGGCAGTGAAGGAGAAAGAGAAGGCTGGGGTGCAGTACTGCTAAGCAGCTGGCTTGGCAGAAAGTACTGGCATTAGAATTTTATAGCAAAAATGTCTGTCTCACATTTAAGTCTGATATTAACAAAATAATAATAAATAAATAACCTGCATTCAGTATTAAGCACATTTTTGCATATGCATGCTTACTAAATCATCCTTCTTAAGATCGATGCTTTATCCTATTCCCCTTGTGGACACCTTTGAAACACTAACGCATTCTTTTAACAACTGCTACACACTACAGGCTGTACTGTAAATGCTCCACTACATGTACAGCATACAGCACCGAGTGAGTCACCCAGTCACAGACCTTCGAAAGGGAAATGCTTGACCTCCTCCATGTGACTTGGTTTATTAGTTTTTATCCATAACATAAATATAATACGGCCAAATGGACATGGCTATATTATATTTAATTACATTTAATCATAAAGATTACACCGAATGCGCAAAACCTTTCAAATGCATTGCAATAATGTGTGAAACATGCCAGAAGAAGATGGCTATTCATACAAAGTTCCACTATAATATTGCGTAGCCTGACATGGCCACAGGGCACTTCCATGGCAATGTGTTTGTCACCGTGTTAGCAGAGCTGTGTTTTCCTTCAAAACCAACCAACAGGTCTGTTTAATAAAATATGGCCCTTTGGTCAGTGGTCAGTTTCAAATTCAAAGTGCTGGTATCGATTACACTATTACCAGACATTATCTCTGTATTGTTACGTTAAGGCTCCATAAACTCACAGAAAAATGGATAATGGCCACAGTGGAATTAGTGGCGTTGAAAGCATACTTGCAATCTCCTGAAAGTTTTATATACTCTGCGGATTTGTTTAATTAAATTCAGACTGTGTTCCTCTCTGGCTGCATCATTTAATGCCACAGTTCAGCTTGCATTTACGGTAAGTTTGCTAAGTATACTTCAACAATAGTTCAATCAATTTTAGACAGATAGCTAAATGTTTATTCCATTCCATTTAGCGGTTCACTTTTTATTTGAACTTTGACCAGCTTTCACTACCATTCTGGTCATTATTCTTATATATAAGATATATCTTATATATCTTACCATCATGCACCTTTAGCCCTTAGCCCCCAATATTCGAAATGTTAAACCTTGACTTTCAGCTATTAACCAACCAACAATTTCAACTGATCTATCGCTGTGAGGTATTTCCCAAATACACTTAGCTGGCTGTTAGAATGAGTGCCAGTATGTTTGAAGATCTGAAGTTACTGAGGTAAGTCTGAAAAAAAGAAAACTACAAGGAAAGAAAGAAAAAGATCCAATATAGAAGAAGAGCAGTCTGTGTGCGAGACAGAATATGCTGGTATGTGTTCGGCGATGGATACGTAATAAGGGTTTTTAAAATGGTTTATGGAGAAGAGATTTAAGTCATGGGGAAGTCAAATAAGACTGTGATAGTTCAGAGAGAGCTGCAAATACAGCAGAAAACTGGAATACACTGTATAAAGAATATTTAAGAGACATACAAAATAGAAATGGTATGAATAAAGATGACATAGGAAAGTTAATGATACTGTCTACGGAATTGTTCCTGGAAAGAGTTTATGTTTTTGCTCTTTTTGTTTCTTTTTGTTTCTTTTATGCCTCACCCAGAAGCCATCTTTCATTTACCAACCACTCAGACTATGAGCTCAGTTGTGTTTCAAAGGGATCCTGCACGTCATTCAGTTTAGTTTATGCGAGTTATAAGTTTGAGCATGCTCCTCATGTGACAAGTTACTTATTGTTCTGAAGTGATTCATTATAGTCTTGTGGCTTTGAACTAATTTCCTCCCATTTCCCTGCCTTGTCTCTGTCTCTCAGAACATGAGACCTGCTCAAGTCTGCTCTGGTCTTCTGACAGATTCTTCCAGCTCTTTAGCCAAAGGCCCTGCCATGGTTATGCCACTCAGTGCAGCCCGCAGCAGAGCTGGAGGGGTTGGACGGGCACACGGGGTCCTGAGAGAGGATGGAGGCCTGGCTGGAGGGCATCAAGAAAAAAGAGAGGAGGAGGTGAGGGGGGTTAGGTGAGGGCGTTGGATCTGAAACAGGAGTTGGGCGAGTGGACAGCAGCCAGAGCGGCAACCTGCATCAGAGGGTACCCCTCCTCCACCCAGTGCCACAGCCAACCACAAAGCCAAATCACTCCACTTGAGGAACTGAAGTGATTCTCTGTGGCATCAGAGCATTCAAGGGCTTTTTCATTCAGCTGGCAATGGAACACAGAGGTGGGCAGACATTCAAAACCCTGTTCATATTATCACAGATTTACTTACTATCAAAATTTGAATGAAATTTGTTGGAGATGGTAAAAAAGAAGATCTGGGTCTATGCCACACAGTGTTGAACAAAAAATAAATAACATTTGTTAAGTTTTTAAACCTCACTTTCAGCTAAGAGACAACTATGAGAGAAGGAGCCATCCCCGTTTGAATGCTTTTATTAGCATTAAGGCCGTCCATGGCTGCTTGTAGCATTTGGTGCTATAGAAAATGCTACAGTAGTGATGCATACAAACAAGCAAACAACAGTTAAGGGCCCTGTACTTAATAATAAGGAATTTCAGATCAGTAGAGAAATATGTATGAGCTGTGACTGAGTATGTGAGTGATTTGTTCACATAAATGAATCAATGCATCTCTGAAGACTGAGCCAGCGTCTGGCATTTCTGGTCAGTGTAAGCTGTCTACAAGGCTGCGGCATCCTTTCTAACCTTTCTGACAGGTGGGTAGTCTGTCAAAGTTTAATGGATCGTATAAGACTATGTTGTTGCGCTGGATAATAATGTCCAAAAGCGCCTGCCTGCATAGCTGTAAAGGGCGAACAAGCCATATTACGGGGTAAATCAACACTCTGGTCCTCCCCTTGTACTGTGAAATTAAGAAAATAAGAAATTATCTGATGATAAATAACACAAATTAAGAGAGCATTTGCGACCCTGAGTCAAGCGAAGGTTAGAGAATAGATACAGTGCTACAGTACACATATGCTGTTCCTAAAGTGTTTTTGTGTGTGTGTGTGTGTCTGTGTCAGGCTGCATCCTGCTGGGGATGGCTGCTGCCATCAATGAGTCTAGGTGGTCTAGGTGGGTGGTAACACCCACATACATACCAGGTCTAGAAGTTTCCCAGCAGAAAATTGCATTCACAAGATGGTCAGTGTTATTTACTTCTCCTGTCAGTTGTTATAATGCGGTGGCTGATTGGTTTTATATATAAAGCAATGACAAAAGCTTTGTGTAAGGAGCAAGGCAGTCTCAACAATTGAGAAATAGAAGACATTTGGTACCACCATGACTCTTTCTAGAGTTGGCTCTCTGGTCAGACTGAGGTACTGAACTAGATGTGCTTTGGTAAGAATGGAATAAACAGTGTCAAAGCCTGCAGAGACTTACCCAAAAACACTGTTCCATTACATGGAATTAAACACTTAAAAGTCTGATTACGTTCAGAATTCAGTTACTGAGTATAGATTGGTGGGAAGATAGTGATTTTTACTCATTTAAAATCTGATCTGGCACACAATAAGAGTGAGGATGACAGATATGTAGTAGAGACACCAGCATGTCAGGTGCAAATTCTTGCTTTTGTTTAGAGCCTCAGGGCCACTCACTCTCTGCTGTGTCCTTTAACCTCCATGGGAGGGAAGATACCATCTGACCTACCTGCCCTTCTCCTCGACCAAACGGCTGTCTCACAGCTCAAAGGACCGCATCAGTGCAGGTCACCTCAGAGGCTCACAGCACTTAATGAAATAAATACCATCTGCCTGCAACCTTTGACCCGTCAAATAAGCTGGAGGACACTGGTGTGTCGGATCTCTATTGTGTCTCTGTGAACTCTCTGTGCAGCCACACTTCCTCATAATAAACACTCTCAACTTCACGTTCTGGCACTGATAGTATCTCTGGGCTTTTATGTCAACGGCATCTGTCTTTGTTCCTCCTCATGCTGATACATGCAAGAGATAGCAACTTGTCAGACAGTGTGTTCCTTATCTGTCAACAGACTGTAATGTTTTCTGATATACGCACACTAGAGCACTTCTCTGTGTTAATACATGAAGCCAATAACTGCTAATCACCACATGCATAGTATATTTGCAGATAACAGAATTCCAGCACTGAATTTACCTCTGTGTCTGTATGATCGGTCCTAACGGCATAATATAAAACTATCTATAAACATCCAAACATACACACACACACACGCACACACACACACACCCACACACACACATACCTGGACCTGACATTCATGTGGATGTTACTTAGACATGTAGTACCCACCTAGACCAGACCAGGCACCCCCACCCCATAGCAATGACACTCCTTGATGGCAGCAGCCATCCCCAGCAGGATGCAGCCTGACACAGACACACACACAAAAACAGTTTAGGAACAACTAAAAAAACATGAAGAACAGCACAAGGTGTTGACCTGGCCTCCAAAGTATCTGTGGGATGATCCACAGAGGCCCCTCCCCTCAACCCATAGGACCCAAAGGCCCCCACTAACAACATTCTGTTACCACACCACAGGTGGTCATAATGTTATGCCTGATCTGTGTACATGCCACTTTTATCAAATTTGATCTGTTGTAATACAATGTTCAGCTTTAGTTACTGCAGTTACTGCGAGCACATTTTATCTACAGTTAATACTTACAGTCTTAGCCTACAGTTTTTGTGATTAGTATTAAAAATAATCAGCTAGATGTTTTACTGAGATTTTTGCTTTATCCTAAATAATTTAAAGCATCTTTGCCATTGAAAGACAGTTTTAACGGCACACTTAAAGTTCACCATATTTAGTCTTTATACTGTCAGATTTCTTATTTTTCTAGTGTGACCACATAACATACTGAAAATACAAAGCTGGGGATGTTGTCATCGTTATTGCTCTATACTGTTATATTAACATTTCCCTTGAAGGGAGACTTGAATATAAAGGGGCTAGCCCAACCAATACAATTTGTACACACAGTGTGGCTTTTACCATGTTACGCTCTGTAAACTTTATTGAAGCATAATAGTACTCAGGGGCTAACATCAGATATGATCATCAGCAGCACAGCATACATCTAACCTCACAAAGTCTCTCACATTAGGGTCTGGTATGATGATGGCATCATCATGATGCTAAGTATGTTTCTAAATGTGCTCTGTCTTCAGGATGCTCTGCATCTTCTTTCAATGCCACCATAACAGCATCAGTGGGAGGGAGAGGCAATCAGCTCTTATTGTCTACTTAATTAAGCTTCATTTGATGGAGATGATGATTTGTAATCAGTGCTTCAACCTGTGATGATGTGCCAATTGAGGACGTGCAGTTACAAATCCAACTCCCTGCGTTTTACAGGGAAAATGAAATGTCATAGCTAGCTCTCAATCCCAGCGCTGTTAATATATGAAGACACTTATATCATTGATGAATGCAGTAGCATTTATTACACTTTTAACATCTGCTCCACTTTTTTTACTGCATTTATTAATGATTCGTTACATTTACAATCTTATAAAATATAACACCTGACTAAACATTGGTTTAAATAAACAGTCACTTGTCATTTAATGTGTGTAGCTGATTTTCCAAGTAGTAAAATATTTGACATTAAGGGGAAATTAAGGATACATTTTTTGTATCAGATCTTCACTACTTTTTTATCTCCTATAAATTGTCTCGAGACCCCAAGATTTATCTTGTGTCCCTCTGGATGTCCTTTCATCTGTTGTTTGAGAAGCAAACTTCTTTCAAAGGAACACTTTGACAACAGTTACACATTATATATATTATATAAAAACTGTACCAGAAGTGAAAAGAGAGATGAAAACATCAATAGAACATTGGACCCACACAGTTTTTCACCCTGTGACCTGAAATTAGAAAACTCCTGGAGATGCGTGTAGATATTTCAAGGTTGCTTCCATTGCACACGGAGCATATCCTTCAGTTACAGCTTCACATTAAAAGTGTTTGTCGGAGAGGATCAAAAAGTACGAACAAAACAAGATAGCTGTCATTGATAGCAATCATTGTTTTCACAACCTGATAGTGGATCAGTTAAATATTTCAGCTAGTAACAGAAAGAGAGGGTGGCACGGGGGGAGGTGGTTAGCACTGATGCCTTACAGCGAGACGGTCCCGGGTTCAAATCCATGGGCCAACTGGGCCTTTCTGTGTGGAGTTTGCATGATCTCCCTCACAGGACAAGTGGTTCCAGAAGATGAATGAATGAATGAATGAATGAATGAATGAATGCTGTCAGTCTTGGCCCTGTTCAGCCTGCAACTCTTCATCTCAACAAGAGTGACAGCTCCTTTTCCTTCAATTACTACCTGAAATATTTAACTGATCCACTATCAGGTAGTGCAAACAATGATTGCTATCTTGTTTTGTAGGTACCTTTGATGTTCTCCAGCAGTAGGATATGCTCCAGATAAATAGTTGCAGGTCCAACAAGTCCAACTTGTTAGTGAGATACCCAGCTCCTGAGACTGTCCCCTCCTTGCTCTATAAGTCCTGTTCAGACCCTGCATTAAGATCCGATCTTGGCTTTCCGATTGCAGCTGTAGGTACATGTGTTCAGACCTGGCATTAGCATGCGTCTCCAGATCAGATCTCGGTTTCGTGCTCCGTATGCAAGTAAACACAACATCATCTGGGGTCAGTAGAATATTTTAACAGTGTCTGCCTAACTTCCGCATCACTACCGCTGCTCCAGAACCATGAACAGCAATGTTTTGCGTCATGACTTTGGCACACACGTTAAGTTATTGTTTATTGACAGGTGCCAGTCTTTGATGTGACTCATGACGCATTGCATTCACACTGCCAAAGGAATGGAGACACCTGTGGACACATGTGACCACGTCCAAGTGTGGTCAGAGATTGGATATCTGGGGGTGTTCACACCTGTCTTTTACGTGATCGGATCACCCAGATCGGACATTAATACAAGATCTGAACAGGTCCTAAGCACTCTAAATACTTGCTTTGTAATTTGATATCTTTTTTTTTACTCTTGTGACTGTTTGAACTGGTTTGTTCAAGCCTTCCTATGCTACTTGCTCAACTATGAGTCAATAAATAAAGTCGCCTCTGGTTAAGGTATGTTAGTGGACCGTTATAAAAAAATCTCTGTTGCTTGTCCTGTCTCCTGGTACAGTGTATGACAGCAAAGGTTCACACAAACCAGTCAAGAGATCATTTCCGATACTCTGCAGTGCGCACATCCGCGTCTGCCCTCCACAGAATGACCCACTTGACTGTGCATGGTGCCATATGGGAGCCCTGTTTGAAGCGACTAGCATAAAACCACACAATTAATTCTGAATTACGCCAGACAATCTGCTGCAAGATGGTCCTAATGAAAATGATGTGGATGAGTTCTGGGTGCAAACGCACGAGGGCTGAGGGCACTGGGAACAAACATGGTCGTGGATTCAACACGCTGTGTCGCACAGGCACGCACAGACAAACATACACGTGCATACTGTCCGGCAGCTATTAAGCCTTTGCATTCAGGAAGCGTCTGCATGACTGCCCTAAATTTTCCTGACGTACGCCTGAAATTGAATCTAATGTAGCACTCCCCGGAGACACTGAGCAGCACATTGGTAAATTATTTAATAAAAGGAGCTTTGCACTGCATAATTTAACCCAAATAAAGGAGGAAGATGAGAACAGAATGGTAACTGAAGACAAGTGTCTGTTGACTTGTAGTGTAGCTCATTTATCACGATCGCTGCGTGAAGAGAGTTTGCTGCGAGTGCTGTGTGCGTATGTGTGTTGGTGAATATTCAGCCGACTAAATCAGCAGGAGATGTAGCAGCTTTTTAGAGAACAAAAGAGGTGTTATGTTCATTTTTATTTTGAATGTTATTTCTGACACCACTTCACTATAGAAATTCTAGTTTGAGCTTATTTAATAGCAGCTTAAACGCAACCTGCACATATACTCTATTTACATAATCAGCATTCATTCTAAAAACCTTCAACTGGCATTACAACTAATAAGCCTCTTACTTCCACTTTCCATTGCTGTACCAACCTTGTTGAAACAGCCTGTGTGTGAGCTCACAACTGTGCAGCAGCACTTTGCAATTAGATGGATCTGACAGGAATACACAGCAGCATCCCTATATAATGTGGCAGCTAGTGTACCATGCTTTAATTCTCCATCTCATTTGTCATGCACAAATCATACTGGCTCCAGTGCTCTCACAGCTTGTCTTCATCTACAGGCTGCGACTTTGGCTATGGCAGGCTCCTTTTCAGTACAAGCAGACCTTCAATTATTTATAAAGCGCTTTTCTTCTTCTTCTTCTTTTCCTTTTTTCCCCGTCTTTTTTCTTCGAGAAGCTGAACGTGGTGGCAAAGGGAGGTAGAAGACACTGTCATGTCTGTGTTTTTCTGTGTATATTCCCTGCCCTAATAATGGAGTCCAGCTGTAAAAGAATAGGCAAGTGGGGTTGAGAGGAAATGGCTTTGCAGCATTAAAGGAGCTATACTTCCATGTTGAGGGAGATTAAACTAATCTAATCTTATTAGTTATCTACGTACATTCAGCGAAGTCCCTCAACACAATCTAATTATATCGGTTGGGGAGAGGAAATATAAATGGTAATTTTACAAAGTTTTGGTTTGATGTGCTCTCATTTGATCTCATCTGGATGTGATGAGATTGCTCGATAAGAAAGGCCATAGTGGTGTGTTATCATAAACCTTGGTTCAAAGGATACTTGTAATGATGATCCACTCAATTCAGTGGATTACAAACTCTTTGATGACTTAAATGCCTAACATATGTGCAGGCCCCTACATGTGTCTCAACCAGCTGTGCTGCTATCACAAGCATTGATAGTTCACTGATATGACTCTGACTGTTCCCTTTTGAGGTAAAATGAGCAAAGTTCACTTAAATATACATGTAAAAGGTTTGATTCAATGATGAACCTATGGTAACATGTAGTGTGGCCGCTACACATTAACTGCAGCCAAACAGACTGATAAATGTGCTTTTGAGTTTAGTGCAAGCATCTGGTAGACACCATGAAATTACGTCTTTCAGAACCCACCGGGGTTGAGTTATGTCTGCCAGTCAGCAGCAGGGTCAGAGTTAAGGCCAGTTAACAGCTGGTCACGGCAAAGGGAATGAGGCTGGACCAAGGTTAAGAAGGGAGATTTCTAAAGGATGGATTTTAAAATCATGTACTGGACATTAGCATATGTCTTTTTTCTTTCTTCTTTTTGTGCTTACAGTTACTATGTGCAGATATATTTCAGTATTTCATTGCCCTACATTCGTTTTCCTTGCAGAATCAGATTATTAATACAAAATATATTCAACAAAAGCAGGTTGATTTCATTTTCTTTGTAGGAAGGTCAAGACTCTAGAAAAAATCTGCAAAGGACATTTAAAATAATCTATGAAGTAAACAGAATGTCTCATTTTAAATGGAAACAACCAATTATGTACATGCACATAGTGGATACAAACACAGATCAGCCACAACATTAAAACCACTGATGAGAAGTAAGTAACACTGACCATTTTGTGACAATTCAGTGTTCTGTTGGGACACTTTTGGACCTGGCATTCATGTGGATGTTACTTAGACATGTAGAACACAAAAAAACGAGATGAAAAGAACAACATGAAGAACAGCACAAGGTGTTGACCTGGCCTCCAAATTCTCTAGATCCCAAACTGATCAAGTACATCTTTCGGATGATCCACAGAGGCCCCTCCCCTCAACCCATAGGACCCAAAGGCCTCCACTAACAACATTGTGTTACCAGACACCACAGGACACCCTCAGAAGGCCCATGTCCATTCTCTGATGAGTCTCCCTTGTACCTCCAAAACAGTTGTGACTTATTCCTGTTAAGGGTCGCGGAGGTCTGGAGCCTATCCCAGCTTTCGATCAACGGCTTTTAGATCTGATTTTTACCACTGATCTCACACAATATTAGGAAGGTGGAAAGATCAGTGATTAAAATCAGATCTATAAGAACATTCATTCACTCATTCATCTTCTACACCCGCTTATTCCTGTTAAGGGTCGCGGAGGTCTGGAGCCTATCCCAGCTGTCATCGGGTGAGAGGCAGGGGTACACCCTGGACAGGTACATTGCAGGGCTATCTATAAGATCAATGAAAATGAATTACAAAGTACAACGTATATATACAATAAAGTGCAATGAGAGTATTTCTTCTTTGTGTGTATTGCTACCTTTATTTAAAGACCTTAGTTTCTCATAAAAAATAACTACTGGTGATTAATTTGATGGCTTGTGCTTTAACTATACTGCTTATATGTTCAGTTTTATGCTTTTTACTTAACTTAAAGAAAGCATCAACCTCAATATTCACAGAAATAGCCATGTGCAAGTAAAAGACATAATCTGTGCATCATAGGCACTGTCCCAAGAGATTAGCGACAGCAGAAAGCAAAGCTAAATAGAACTATCGAGGGGAAGGAAGAAGAATTTATTGTCACCCCAGTGCCACTGCATGCCCCCTACACAATTAAGAGCTCCTCGCGTGATTGTTGCTCTCCCTAACATAATCCATCTGTGTCACCATTCAGGTCCCCATGCAGTACCTAATCTAGGCTAAATGCAACTATAATCCAATTATCTGTCATAGCACAGGCCCACTGATGATATTTTTACTTTTTGCTGACACATCCCATTACACCCGTGGCAAAATAATGAGAGAAGATAACTTCATTTGGATAACGAAGAACAGTAATGGAAGACAGTTAACACAGCAGAGACGGAGATGGAACAAGAGATGGAAGTTTATAATGAGGTGCATGCGCTGGCACGGAGGCTTTATGTACTCACTGCCATCTAAAAAATTTGCCAGAGCAACTCACATGTCAAACCCTAGCCTGCTTCATAGGTATGGCTTGATGACGTTAATTCGCATTAAGGAAAAAAAATTATTTAAAAGTATTTAACATCGACACTGACAGTATAGAATGTGGCTGATAATGGCAATGCATTGAAAATATGCTGACAAACAGTGCAGTCTATGATGTACACAGATTATCCCTGATAGGATATTATGTGGTCTGACTGAGTGCTCCTCTTTAATTGACTGAGTCAGTATTCAGTCTTCTTGTCACTCAGGTGTTTATTATAAGGTTTTGCCTCGTAGCCGCTGACAGCATAAAAGAGAAAGGCATAATCATCTTATTGCATAATGGAGACTATTTAAACCCTCTTGATTTTCTTTTAATGAACTTTCACTGCCTGACATTTTTTTTTTTCTTTATCTTGACAGTTGGATGTAATTAAACATAAATAATTACACAAATAAATAAACCGCCAAAAATGTCAGCTTACTTAGCCAACAATGCAGCCTTTTGGTTTCTCCGGATATGTGTTACTAAATGGAGGGTGAAAGGTTAGTTCAAGCAGCTGATGGCAGAGCTAGCAGTTCAGCTGAAGCAAATCTCATTCAAGGTAGTAAGCTGCTCTAGCCAGGCTTCCCCTGCTGCTCATCATATGATGATCTGTGGCACATAGATTGCATCATGAATTCATAGCTTCAGCAGTTTGATGCAGAGAAGGCGTCAGAAGAGTTCTGAACATTCAAATACAGCAAGCAGTGCCCAGGCTCTCTGAAGCTTGAGGACAGAACCTTCCAACTCCTTTGTCAGCAAGCTGTCATAGAATCAGTTTCTTCTTCATTGTTCATATTAACCTGGGCGGTGTCCCGTTTTTTCTGAAATGAGTTGTCTTATGAAACACTGATGACCAATAACTCTCCAGACTCTTTAAAATGTGAATGAGGGTGAAGCTTTTTGGGGGCAGATGTAAGGGCAGATCCTAGAAAAATAGAGTTTTTCTAGCTAGTTTTCTAGTTAGTTATTTTTTGAGCACATGTGTTGCTGAGCGGGGAAAACTGATCTAAAATTGACTGGGTAGGACTATGCTTCCTTTGCAGTCAGCTTGGCTGGCTCATTAGCTTCCCTACAGCTAGCAGTAGCTAAACTAGGGCCTGACTAGCTACAGCTGCTGGGTTCTGGCAAAGAGCTGATAACTTTGCATAGTTTAAAAAAATGGACTAATAGAAGTCAATGACAACTTTCTTTTAATTATTTGGTAACCCTTTCAAAATGGGCTAGAACTGGAATATCTCAGAAACAGGCCTGCTGTATCATACTAGCTTGTCAGCAGCTACATCACATGCATATTTGGCAGAACCCTGGAAATTTCCAACACACTGTCTCTTCACAAGCTCCTTCTACTTCCACTAAAATGTCAGCGCTTCAAATAACGAGCTATGCTTTCAAAAGTCAAATGGCAAAGCTGAACCTGCGCTGAACTCTCCGATGCAGGGTTAATCTACCTACATCTCCATTATATGGCAAAATTCAAACAAAAATGGGGCTCTTTACAGAGCAATTGGTGGCTGTTTGAGTTGTAAGGAGCTATCATTTTAAATGCCTCACATTTAAGACACTCACATGGAGCCATAATAGCTTAGATTATGGTATTTATTGTAATGATGGTATAGGATAAACTGCTACAGCCAGGTGATGGTTTCAAGTGAGTATGAGTTCACCACAAATCAGAAATAATGAACAAGATGAGGAGGATACAAAAAAAGAACCATAATTACCATGGTAACCACAGACGTTGGAGTAGAAAATATTAAAGGCGCCCTTGGTTTGTTAGCTGGCCCTCACAGGGTTCAAAGCCTGTTGTGTGTGTATATATGTATATATAAAAAAGTCAAGATGAGGGTACATTTGTCTTCTAAATTTAAATCATTTTAATAGCCCAGAGATAACATAAATATGAACTTGTAGCTGGTAATGATGCAGATGGGCACAAATTATTGTAATTAATACTCAACGGAGAGCATGCTGTGCTTGTTGCATGGTGTTTTTTTTAAAGTCTTGTCATGCTAAACTTAGCAAAGATCAGGAGGCATGTTGGAACTGTGGATTCGTTGAGGACAGGCAAACCGAATCCACCCACTGCAACACTGTTTTTAATATGTAAGAGTTGTAAACAGCCAGTCCTTGGTGATTACATCATGTTGTGTTGGAGTGCAAACTATTAATAAAACATGCTGCAACCGACATCTGCCTTCACACGATACAAAATAATTAGATTATCAATGTTTCAAGGATTTCATGCTCAAACTAAGCTGGCACAGACTGTGAAGAAAGCAACTTTAAATCTCAGCTACCTTCCAGTTTTTTCCTATTTTTTCAGCATCATATTTGATCATCATTTTCAACCACATAGCTCACCCACTGTGGGACAAATGAAAGGATTTATCGTATCGTATCGTATCGTATCATATCATATCATATCGTAATGTATCATATCGTAAGAACTTTTCAAAGAGGGCAGAAATTACTAATTACCCTCAGACTTTTTCACTTGGGCGGCACAGTGGAGAGGTGGTTAGCATTGATGCCTCACAGCAAGAAGGTCACCGGTTCGAATCCATGGGCCGGCTGGCCTTTCTGTTTGCATGTTCTCCCTGTGTCTGCGTGGGTTCTCTCCGGGTACTCCGGCTTCCACCATCCAAAAACATGCTCATTAGGTTAACTGGTGATTCTAAATTGGCCGTAGGTGTGCATGAGAGTGTGAATGGTTGTCGGTCTCTGTGTTGACCCTCCGATGGACTGGCGAACTTTCCAGGGTGTACCCCTGCCTCTCGCCCGATGACAGCTGGGATAGGCTCCAGCAGACCCCCGTGACCCCTAACAGGCTAAACAGGTATAGAAAATGATTGACTGATTTTCTTCTTTTTCAGATTTTTTTTCTATTGTATTTTATGTGGAGTAGTGATTAGCACTGATGCCTCACAGCAAGAAGGTTCTGAAGGGTCTGAATCCATGGGCCAACTGGGTCTTTCTGTGTGGAGTTTGCATGTTCTCCCTGTGTCTGCGTGGGTTCTCTCGGGGTGCTCATTAGATTTTAAATTGGCCGTAGACCACCCAATGACAGCTGGAATAGGCTCCAGCCTCCCAGCGACCCTTCACACCCTCAGTGAATAAATGAATTAATTAATGTATTTTGTGGCCTATCGTCCTATTTTCAACCCTCAAACATCATATCTATTTGAGGAGTTTATTTTTTCACATTTCCAAATCAGCCTAAAAACAAAAGACACTCAGATCACATGTATGAATCTGAATCCTTTATTTCGGATTATGGTATCTGGGTATGGTGTTCTTAAAAGTAAAAAATGATCAATAATGTAATTTAAGGATTTTTCTTTCTTTTTTTTTTTTAACTCTGCTGCTCTGTGTGTCACAGTGTTGCAGTCTAATGCAATCCCATACAGCAGCTTTGCCATGAAAACCTTAGGTCAGAAAGGTCATAGTGAGTATTGTTATTGTACTGGAGTGAGTTGAAAGGTGTCTCTAATATTCAGTTTCTCTCATCTATTGGGTTGTAAACTGGACAAGTCAGATGTTGGGAACACCTTTCAATACAGCAATCTAGTTCAGCAACACTACAAACTGCAATCTCAATAATGAAAAATGTAGTGAGACTTAACAGAGAAGCCTGCAAAGACATATTTTGGAACCTGGGGATATTATATCATAACAGCCAATGGTCCAGTCACAGGTCAATACATTGGGATTTTAGCTAAATCGCTATTGGGTATTTGAAAGCCAGCCATTGAGTATTTTAAAGATAACCTGAAACATTTTTTCATATAACTTTAGGCACTTGTGGTCAATGCAGAGACAAGAGGACTTATGTAATGGCTTCAGTTTTTTATCTGTCAATGTGTCCTCTCTTTGTAGAAAAACATGAAGAGATCCCACACTGTCACAAAAGAACCAGAAACACACTCATAACCATCTATATTAGCTCTTTCTTTGTGGGTCTCACGATACTTCTGAAGTGAAGTAGAAGCACATGAATCACTGAAGTGGCACAGACACACACAAACACCATATGAATGCCTGGTTAAGTATGCAACACATTCATACATGACCAAAAACACACAGATAGAAAACAGACAAATAGTGGTATGCATGGTAACTGTACCTATGGACACAATTTAGAGGGACAAGAAGATAACGTTGATATAATATAGCAGTACCTCAGATCTGTTAGAACATTACAAGAAGCAACTAGGACCTGAAGCTGCACTGGTGTGCCTCCATAGCGACTGCATCACTAATGCCAACCACAAGCTCCACTCTTTGTGTGTTGTGAAATAATTATCAGTGTGTTGGAGGTACTAGCAGAACGTAAAATCACCATCACTGTTTTGCAGCGCCACCACTGCTAGTGCCGAAAGGAGAGAGGAAACAATGATGGAATGGATTGATGATGGATCGGTCATAATGGCTTTGAACTCTGTCAGTGCTGGCCATGTGGGTGAGGTGTAACCCTAGGACAAAAAGCACATCTGAAGGTTGTCAACCTGCTGGATGAATCTGTGAACTGAAATGTGATCCAAAGAGGGAAACCTGAGAATGACCTAGCTGCAATAAACAGCTAGTCTGAGTACAAGATGGGTACTAAACTGAATGCCCCAGTATCTGGAGAGGCCCAATATCTAGCATCCATTTTTAATTAATTTGATTTAAAAAAATAAATAAATAAATGAAAGAATTGACAAAAATGACTTGCAACCAAAACGATCTTCAAATATTACATACATTTTTATCAGGCGTAGTTCCCTGTTGCTTGCTTTTACTTGGCTCATAATTCAATTCTTGCCTATACCCAGGTGGACAAGATACACAGGTAACTTCCAGTGCTGTTCTTAGACTTAGATAGCTTAGCATTCAACACCATCATTCCTCTGCATCTGACTGAAAAACTTAGCCTGCTGGGCGTGAAAACCTCCCTCTGCAACTGGACCCTGGGCTTCTTGACCAGTAGACCTCAGTCTGTGTGGATCAGGAACAGCATCTGCAACACCACCTCACTACACACTGGGACTCCTCAGGGTTGTGTGCTGAGTCCTCTGCTGTTCAGGATGAACAAGATTTTCCCCTACATTACTAACATTTGTACGCCACGCTGCAGCCCGCAAAGCCAACAGCATTGTGGATGACCCCCCTCACCCCTCACGCACACTCCAGGAAAACGTACCTGGAGCGTCCAGGCCCACACAGACAGACTATAACAGTTTCTTCCCTCAAGACTTAATTCCCTGCAACTGGACTGAACACACACAATGCCTACACGCTCACTTACAATCCCATCATGACCTTCTGGTCCACTTCAACCACACATCTATACACACACTATGCTGCTAAACTGCTGGTAATCAGTCAAATGTTTACAGTCAAGTACCCTCACTCATACTCTCTAAGTCTGTTATAAGTCAGCGCTGCTCTTTGTTGCAGTGCAGTGTTTTTGTAAGTGTATTTGTCTTCCAAAGTGTTTTGTATATATATGTCTGTATTGTATATATATGTCTGTATTGCACTGCTGCTTTTGCACTGTTGTCACTGTCTATCTGCACTGTTTGCACTCTCTGCATAAGCTCAGACACTCACACTTTACCCTAGTTACCCGAGTTACTCCCTCGTCTTAAGCTGTCTCATTTCACAATGTACTGCACTGGCTATATATGGTTGAAATGATAATAAAAGACCTCTTCATAAACAGTGTAATTTCATAAGAAAGGTGAGAACACATCAGACGGTGGAATAAATAGAGATCTGTAGTTCCATGTTAAAAATCAAACTTTTTACACGTGAAAAATCTGACAGTTCCTATGAAGGAGAAATATATATTCCTAGGAGGTAGTCATTTTAAAACCACAGGAAGCCCTCCAGCCCCGGAATACACGTGCAAGTGGTCACGGGTCTATTCCCAGAGAGTTTTCAGATCGTTTGGACGCGGTGTGAAGTGGACGTCTGGAATGTAAATCTCAGCCCTGTCTGATTTCGGTTCAGGCAGACAACATGTGTCTGCATGTGCAGCTGAGGGCAATTTCCTCACAATCTAGTGGTTTTCTTGCTCGCCTATTAATCCTGACTGAGAATATGCACACGCAGACATGGAGCAGGTGTACACACACGCATACAAATGTGCACAGAGATGTCGTACATACTGTACAAAATCAAACACAATCCGGAGTGTGCAGACGCAATCAGTCTTTCCACCCGAACCGCTGCTTCTCCTCCATATTGCTCCCTCTGGAGGAAAATAATTTGGCCGGTCCCTCTGGCCCAAGAATTTCTTAAGTGGTGGTGGGCAGCAGATTCTCAGAGGGAGGTACAGATTTTGGGTGGAGTAAGCGCAATTACTCCACAGGGAGCTCTGGAAGCAATTATTCCACCATCCACCACCCCGAACAGTTCACCAACCGCCATCAAACGCACACAAAGTGTTCTGCCAACCTATTGTACTGAGTCACCACATCATTGCTTGGAGAATAGTATTAACCTCATTTACCGTGCATACGCCCACACAAAGCAATTGAGCTACAAAATAAACTGCTGGCCAGCTCAGATAATAACTGGCGAGACAGTATAAGGTGGGGTATAAAACTCCTTGGAGGGTAAGAAGATTGAGCAGTGAAGCGGGGATGGTAGGATAGCAGCCTGCACCCCCAGTCACACCCTGAAGATTATTTGTTTACACCTTGAAACACGGTTATCTAAGTACTGCAGGGGGCAACACAGTGGCAAATGGTTCCGACTGCCTGCACACATCAGGTTAATTCCCACAGTAAATGCACGCACTCACTCTTTTCTGTGACAAAGATGCAGAGCTGCATGCATGCACCCCTCAGAAACACTCATTAAGATACACACACACACATGCAATCCATCAAGCAGTGGTTATCGTGCACCAGCCCAGAGCAGGACCACTGTTTCTGGTCAGGTTTTGCTTATTTATTTTAAATTGTCAATGTGGGACCTGGAGCCCGGACTTATAAGGGAACCTCCCTAGCCTGCAATAGAGCTGTGCGTAAGTGAAAATGAATTGGTACCAAGCCATTTTTACGGTCTTGATGTCTACATGTATCAGTGGATCTGGATGAAACGCAGCGCAGAGGTGAACCACAGGCGCAGGACTTTCATTCTGCTTTTTTCCCATTCCTTTCAAGCCCCTTGTTCTTTTTCTTCGATGACCTCCTGAAGGGCTGGAAACAAAATGAGTGAGTGAATGAATAGTTTCCAATGGTATTCAGATGGTCCGATATGAAGAAAGTTCACACTGGTGTGTACAGTCTCTAGGAAATAACCATGTATGGCTATAATTAACATGACAAAACATTAAAACCATTAACTATATATAAGAATAAACAACATAACACCACTTCCTGTCACTGTGCAAAAATGAAGGCAACATATGTTGACATTTATTGTGATAGTGTTCACTTACATCCCAAGTTTGTGCATAGAGATGTCGTGTCAAGGCCCCAGATTTAGACTTTTACCGTATAAAAATGATTAATAATTGCTCATAGTCAAGCTAAACAGCTACATATCAAATACATTTCCCACAGATTAGCTTAGTGGGAACCTCGATGCCCCTGTGTCGCAACTGCACACGGTGACACAAGTGTCCGTATTTGGTACAGAAAGTTTTGGCTTGCTCCCGAGAAGCTGTCACATTGCTCGTCTTTAAATACACTCCTGACTTGGTGACTCACTGGTTGTCCCTCGAGGCTTACTGTAGCTTGTGACTCTTCAGTACAACAAGCCACGTGTACTTCCAGCACAAAGCGGGGTTATTCTAGCTGTGCCTGCCATACATTTCATTTTTTTCTTCCTTTTTTTTTTTTTACCTCAAAAAGAGTAGTGTGTACACTCTGGCTTTTCTTGATTATTGTTCTGAATTATCTTTTCAGTTAAGTTACATTAATTCCTCATGTGGTGATGACTGTTTTGTAATGTTAATTATTTGAATTTATGTAATGTAATGTTTTCAGAGGTCCTAATCTGTCCTCTTTCCACCAGTGAATTAACCCACTTGCAGTGAAGATAATTACAGCTTTTTTATTTATTTAATTTTTTTTTCTCCAAGGCATTTCACTGCACCAGCACGTACAGAGCTTGGCCCCCTTCAAAAATATACATCAGCTGTAATGAAACAGAGTCTGACCGTCTGAAAGCACTTAGCCCTCAAAGGCTTGCCTCACTGTTTGATTTTCAGCCTTTACATCCACATCGCGTGAAAGCAGAGAGTGTGGTGGGCCCGGAATCAGGATTTGAGTGATTCAGCCCTTGCATGAGCAGTTTTTAACATTTTTTAAAAAAACTTTTCTAACAAATTGCTCGTGACGGCGATGCCCCCTATGCCCATTCACATCCCTGCTGCTAATGAGGAAGCAATGCTGATGCAGCACAGGATGCAGCATCACACTGAGTGAAGTAATTCCACCAGCCACACAGGACATATGGAAACCATTTGGGATGAAGGAGGTGTCAAGGCGGGTACATGCCGCCCTCGGATATTTGGGATGTACTTCCCCACCAGCCCCCGACCCTACCGATACCACTACCCACCTCTGCTGTGCCTGAGCCGAGAGGAATCTGGTACGGTTTTTAAAAGTTAGGAAGAGAGACGTTAGATCAGATTAACTCGCTCCACGTGCCTAATGAGCTGTTACATAGGTCTGACACACACCATTACCCGACATTTACACCTCACAGGCGCAGGCCACAGAGACAGCACCTCCAGACTGCATGCATCTGTACGCATCGGAAAGAAAAAGAGGTGGCATCAGAGGCAATAAAAACGATGCGGGGATAAGATGTGTGTGAAACAGTGTCTGTGTGTAATTGCTCTTGAACAGGATGGGTGGGCGTGCTGAGGTAAAAAGCAGACTTTATTGGATAATTAAGAGGAACTGAGTTGCTCTCATTACTCTGCCGCTGCTCTCTCTCCCTTGTTGGCCTCAGATATTGACAGAGCAGACTCAAACAAAGACTCCACAAGAGGAAACGCCATTCCGCCACAGTTTGTGTTCAGCCTGCCCATTCACTTCCTGAACTAAGGCTCTCTTCCTCTTTGGATCATAACATTGTCCCACACTGTATCGCCGTTGAGCAGAGCTGTTCACAGCAGCCTGTGGGCTTTACCCCATGCGGCTTCTAATTCGCTTTGCAGTTTCAGCGCTCCTCACTTTGGTTGAAATGCTCCATGTAGCATTGCCTTAGTTAAGCGTGCAGTTGTGTAGACTGAAATGATCCCATGTGTACAGTAAATCTTTGCAGTGTCCAGGAGAGACACACCACAAGACATAAAGTGATCTTTGAACTACAAGCAGCATATACTTCATCACCAACTCTCACTTTGCAAAAAGGAGGTTGTTTGGATTTTAGTAAAAGGTAAAAAGAACTGGAAAGAAAAAAAATACTTGAAAGAGAGCAGCAGAGACAGCGTCTGTATTCCCTTGCTAGGGTGGCAGCTGGATTGCGTTAGCGCGTCAGGCCGCGTTATCGGCGGGACACAACACAAAGCAGGCCCGCTAAGCATTCTCCCCGCTAACCACCGCCTTTACGCTAAAGACAGGCTTTGGCGTCTTAGCTATAACCCGTGTGCCCTAAGAGACCAAACACAGTCTGACAGGGCAGCTATAGACAAACCAGAGTTTTCAGTGTCCCACTGACTCTGATCTGCTGGAACAGGAGCGCCTGGGCTTTGTCAGTACATAAGGCCTCCATGTAGAAAGAGGAAATGGATACTGTTGAATAGGGAGATATATATACAAGCTAAAGGCTTTTAATGCTTGTAAATTGACAGAATAAAAACGTACTCATAAGCTGAGGAAATGAATACAGTTAGAGTAAAAAGCAAAGTGAATCATGAGCTTTGACTTTTTAAAAAATAGGGCAGAGTTATGATAATGAGTTTTTATCAGCAGTAATGTCTTCTCTGAGCACCGAACCATACACTGCTGAGCTACACATGGAGTGGAAAGCTGAACTTGATGTGACTTATTGACGTTAAATGCGTCTGAATTTCAGCGGTTTCTTTCCTCCTGCTTTTAGACTATGCCTTTTATAACCCATTCACATTCTTAACTGACTTTCACACAAAAGTTCCGATTGCACCTGCGAGTCAAAATCTTTTTGATGACCAGCCCCGGCATGTGGCAGGGAAATGAAATGGCCTAAAAGTCGCAGCATTGTGTTAAAAAAAAATGAGGAATAAAGTGAAACGGCTCAACCAGGTTCACATTAGCGTTCACTATGCAGTCACATTCAAGATATGTGATCAAATGCTACATAACGATGGCACTTCACTCCCACCTGAGTTTTTCTTCTGTGACACTAAATAACACATTTCGTATCCAGTTTAGAGGTCAATTACCTCCCAGGCAGAGACTGCTCGGACAATCGGGACCAGCACAATGACTGCTGATTAAACGCTCTGCCTGATTATTTCTGCAGCAGGCTGATTGTGAAACTGAATGGAATTGTCCCGCGCTGCACAATTGTAGGTGAATATTTCGATTACAGGTTGCAGAGCTCAGTGTATTGTCCTGATCAGAGGTTACACAATGAACAGAGTGCAGGGTACTGGGTGAGTAAGATGCAGCTAGTGTAGAAGCTGGGGCACTATTTGCAGTTAAATGTCATTGTTCTTGTGATTTTGTGCCTTTATCAGAATTGAAAGGTCATCAGAAGTGAGCTTTGACAATACAGAAAAACTAAATTTAGGACCATAAGTCAGCATCTCCAAAATGCACTGAACCCTGACGATAAAATACGTCAATGATATGTCTCTTAATTTGGTCATAATGTGTCTCCAGAATTAACAGTCTAAAGAAAAACTTCCCGTGGTGTCAAATCAAAAATCTAACTTTTTTTGTCGCGTATATACACTATATTACCAAAAGTATTGGCTCACCCATTCAAATGATCAGAATCAGGTGTTCTAATCACTTGGCCTGGCCCCAGGTGTATAAATTCAAGCACTCAGGCATGCAGACTGTGAAACAAGACATTTGTGAAAGAATGGGCCGCTCTCAGGAGCTCAGTGAATTCCAGCGTGGAACTGTCATAGGATGCCACTTGTGCAACAAATCCAGTCGTGAAATTCCCTCGCTCCTAAATATTCCACAGTCAACTGTCAGCTCTATTATAACAAAATGGAAGCGTTTGGGACCAACAGCAACTCAGCCACGAAGTGGTAGGCCACGTAAAGTGACGGAGAGGGGTCAGCGGATGCTGAAGCGCATAGTGCAAAGAGGTCGCCGACTTTCTGCACAGTCAATTGCTACAGAGCTACAAACTTCATGTGACCTTCAGATTAGCCCAAGTACAGTACGCAGAGAGCTTCATGGAATGGGTTTCCATGGCCGAGCAGCTGCAGCCAAGCCACACATCACCAAGTGCAATGCAAGGCGTTGGATGCAATGGTGTAAAGCACGCCGCCACTGGCCTCTAGAGCAGTGGAGACGCGTTCTCTGGAGTGATGAATCACGCTTTTCCATCTGGCAATCTGATGGACGAGTCTGGGTTTGGAGGTTGCCAGGAGAACGGTACATTTCAGATTGCACTGTGCCAACTAGAGTTGAGCCGGATACTCGGCTGAAACGAGTATCCGGTACGGATAAAGCACTTTTGCCGAGTACGAGTATTATACGAGTAATACGAGTCAATATCTGTGCTCGGATTAAATAAAAATCCTCATTGGGTAGCTGACTGTGTCTGCGTTCTGTGATTGAGAATGAGGAGTCACGTGTCGATTTGGGCGGGGTCTGAGCCGGGCGGCCATGATGGTAGGAGACGCTATCGGTTGCCTGGAGCAACGCCCATAGAACTTAATGGAGGAGCGATGAAACATTGCAGAATTCTTTCATTTTTGCGCGTTTATTATTTCGGCGGGACAGATACAAGAAAAGTAAGAAAAGGTAAGAAAGTAAAGCAATGGATAAAGTTAAGGCGAACGAAAATGGACCTTGCAGGAACAAGCTACACCTACCGCAATACAGCGGTTTTGGAGAAGCTCTCAGACATTAAACACATAGACCCATACGAGCTCCCTGCAGCGGAACGGCACAGAAACCTGGAGCATTTACCTCCGTGCACGTATATAGATATGATAAATTACCTTGTTTTTGGAGTGAGTTACTACACGATGCATGAGTTTAAAAGCCACAAGTCTTTGGGAAGTTACGAGGCTTTTTGCTGTGGCTGGGTGCAGCCTCCGGGTGGTGAAAACAGCATTTTACTGGCAAAGGTAAGTTTTCTTAACATGCGTTTTAGTGTGTCGTAATTACATTGCATTTAGCAGACACTTCTTGACCCAAATGACAAAGTAATTAACTGCGACTGCTTCGTAAACATAGATTGCGACGAGATGTGACGAGATGTTCAATGTACACAAACGTTTCCAACATGTTTTAATGTAGGCTAAAGCTGTGTACGTATGTTTAGGTATATAATTGTAATTTGATTTTAGCCCAATGACACTGTACCAGGCATAGACTATATAGAACAGTCTATGGTACCAGGTTTTTGTGTTGGGGGCTGCAAAGTGACAAACCAGTTCTGGGTTGGCTAGGGTAGTTAATGTGTGATTGCAAGATGTAAATGTCCTGGTTAGATTAAAACAGTGTGAATGCAAGGTGTATGAGATTCAGACGAGGCTGCAGACAGCTCTGCAGCCTCGTCTGAATCTTACACACCTTGCATTCACATTAAACCAACTAGCCGTCTGAAACCAACTAGCCAACCCAGAACTCTTACTTTGCTTTACTTTCTTACTTTTCTGTTCCGCCGAAAACGCCTAAAAATTAAAGAGTCTAAAGAATCTTTCGTCGTGCCTCCGTTAAGTTCTGAAGTCGTTGCCCCTTGCAACCGATAGCGTCTCCTACCATCATGGCCGACCGGCTCAAACCCCGCCCACCATGACGACAACTCCTCAATCTCAATAGACTACAGCCCCTCCCCTACACACTCGCAGATGTGTTGTTGTGTCCGCTCTGATCACTCACACACAGAACAGCTCTCTGTCTCTCCCTCAGTCACTCGGGTTCGCGGGACGTTTTCCGTTAATGTTTAGGGTTTCTTTCTTCAGCTTCAGGTTATATTACTTAGGTTGGTACTTACTTATGAACTAGTAGAGTTCTGGTACTTCGTTCAGACGTGGTGCCGACTCGCGTTGCGTCTCTGCCTGTCGGAGATTTTTTTTTTTTCTTTTTCTTTTTTTAACCGTCATCTGGCTGCCTGGCTCTAACACTTTCTTGCTGTATTTCGTGAAAAAACAAAGCTAGTAGTGGTATAAATATTGGAAATCAAGCTACACACACACACACACACACACACCTGGTGTGGGAAAAAAAGAAAAACAAAAAAAAAAACAAAAAAAATATATATATAAAAAAAAGATCACACTGATCATAAAAAAATTAAAGTTAAAATAAGAAAGTTATTATTGAGCATGAAAACTCTTGTTCATTACATTTTACTTGATAATTGCAACCGCATTGTTGCACAACTTGTTCTGTAAATAGTTTGTTTGCTATCGTGATCAAAACCATTGATCTCTGAAGCTCAATGCTGATGCTGTCCTGTAAACAGTTTTCTAATCAGCAATAAATAACTATTTCTGATCAGCCCATATCAATTGCATGCTTAAAATAACATACCAGTTAAAACCTCGCTCATTTCAAGACAACCAGACACACTTCCGGGTTAAACCCCGCCCACTTCCGGGTCAGGCCCCGCCCACTCCGAGTACAGATACAGATACAGATAATTCATATGGTTAACAGATACAGATACAGATAATGCTGTACTCGCTCATCCCTAGTGCCAACTGTGAAATTTGGTGGAGGAGGAATTATGGTATGGGGTTGTTTTTCAGGAGCTGGGCTTGGCCCCTTAGTTCCAGTGAAAGGAACATTGAATGCTTCAGGATACCAAAACATTTTGGACAATTCCATGCTCCCAACCTTGTGGGAACAGTTTGGAGTGGGCCCTTCCTCTTCCAACATGACTGTGCACCAGTGCACAAAGCAAGGTCCATAAAGACGTGGATGACAGAGTCTGGTGTGGATGAACTTGACTGGCCTGCACAGAGTCCTGACCTGAACCCGATAGAACACCTTTGGGATGAATTAGAGCGGAGACTGAGAGCCAGGCCTTCTCGACCAACATCAGTGTGTGACCTCACCAATGCGCTTTTGGAAGAATGGTCAAAAATTCCTATAAACACTCTCCTCAACCTTGTGGACAGTCTTCCCAGAAGAGTTGAAGCTGTAATAGCTGCAAAAGGTGGACCGACATCATATTGAATTCTATGAGTTAGGAATGGGATGGCACTTCAGTTCATAGAATGAGTAAAGGCAGGTGAGCGAATACTTTTGGTAATATAGTGTATGAACAACACATGCAAGGAGTTTGTTCTTTTTTCATTTGCGCAGTGGGCAGTCATGCATGTCACCCACATTTAGGGCATTTTCAGGCTCTCGTTCCAGGCACCTCAGCCATAGACATAATGTGAATGTGTTTCTTTTCTAACGGCTAGTCCATAGTCACTTTATTGTACTGAATTTTGCATCCGTACAGCATCATATCATTACAAAACATTTCATGTGTGCTCACGATTCGGACAGGCTTCTAGCTGCGATCAACAGAACTGATGAGATTCACGTTCAAAGCGTAAAGGGCAAAGAGGGAATCGAGCAACTCAACAACTCACTTGTACTGATGAAATATGTGCTCTGGAAGTTTGCACTGAGACAGGTCACCGTGCTGGGAGAGGGAGTTCTTTGCATTCCCAGCAAGCAAGTTGGACATTTGTAATCACAGGAACACTGATCCCAGCCACGGATTATTCTTAATCTCTACTACCAATCTATCGTGTTCTTGTGATTTGAATAGATTTTAGTGAACCTCGCCACTGAGTTTGATCGGATTTTTCTGGTATTACAGTCACGTAGTCTGTCCCCTTTCACCCTTTTGTTCTCAAATAAACTGTCATTCACAAGCACCAGTCAGATACCTCTGTGATGTGGGCATGTTACTAGGCATGATGTGTGTGTACTCAGACTAGACTGGCAGAGAAATGTGGATTTGTGCTCTGGAGACAGCCAACTACTTGACTGTTTATAAATGGAGAAAGAGTTTGCCAATATCTACTTTAGGAAAGTGCCCACTTAAATAATTTGCACCAGATTTGCAGAGGGCACACTGTTACAAGCTGCTATCGTAGGAGCATGTGATCATCCCCTGAAAAAAGGCTGTTATACAAAGCCTACTGAAATCATTCATGTGATTTGTAATATTGATAGTTACAAGTAACATTTAGGTCACTAAGTTCCTTTTGGGAAAATAACAGAGTTTTGTAGGGAAAGTGGAGAATGAAGAATGAACACAAAGAGGAAACCTCTATGAAAATGCCAAAATATTCTCATCAAAGGGACTGAGAGACTCATCAGAGAATGGACATGGGCCTTATGAGGGTGTCCTGTGGTGTCTGGTAACAGAATGTTGTTAATGGGGCCTTTGGGTCCTATGGGTTGAGGGGAGGGGCCTCTGTGGATCATCCCACAGATACTTGATCAGTTTGGGATCTAGTGAATTTGGAGGCCAGGTTAACACCTTGTGCTGTTCTTCATGTTTTTTTAGTTGTTCCTAAAGTGATTTTGTGTGTGTGTCTGTGTCAGGCTGCATCCTGCTGGGGATGTCTGCTGCCATCAAGGAGTGTCATTGCTATGGAGTGGGGGTGTCTGGTCTGGTCTAGGTGGGTGCTACATGTATAAGTAGCATCCACATGAATGCCAGGTCCAAACGTTTCCCAGCAGAACACTGGATTGTCACAAGATGATCAATGTTATTCACTTCTCCGGTCATAATGTTGTGGCTGATTGCTCGTGTATAACTCTAATGATGTCTAATGTGTAATCATTTGAAATATATAATTATAAGAACATGGACAATTTGTAGCTGTGCTGATAACTGATCAAATAACAGCAGTCTTTAATGATAACTTATCCAGCATCATATCACACCCTTTGATTTCTTAAATCCTTTATTAATAAATTACAGTGTTGCTGTTATCCCCACTTCAGCTGTCAGTTACATTCAGCAGTTCTCTCACACTAATAGCCTCACAGGAAATAGAGGAATTATGCCATTTGACTATCTGAGGGACTGCACTGCATTGTTGTAAATAATTAGTCAATTAAAACTTTACTCCTATGAGGGAATAAAAGTCGGCGGAGTATCGGCGGCGGAGTATCAAGTAAAACGTGACTGTGTTGTTGTTCTGATGCCACTGTGCCCTTACAGTGACAGCAGAACGGTACGTTTGCTGAGGTTCTGGAGGATGGATGGAGGAAAGACAAGAAGGGATCGGAGAACTGGGGGATAATGTCCTTAAGTTTGTTCTTATATTTTCAAAGAACAGAAGAGGCCTGTCTCAGATATGATCTTGTTTTGCTTTGCCATGTAGAAAAATGTAGTACTATTTGAGATTTTACAGTTAGTCGACATCTTTGGAATATATCCTTTTGTTTTGGTTTGATTTACTTACAAATGATGCCATAGAGTGAAATAAAGGGTGACTATATGAATAAGCTTATTTTTTATATGGCAAACAGCTTATGTTATAATCTAAAATACACTCATGCATGTGACTTGTGGTGTGTGTATTGCACAGCCTCCCCTGAATGCTTACCACAAAGCACAAACATTATGAGTCATGAGATGATGGGTGGAAATTTCTTGCTAATTTCCCATCATCTCTCCGTGATATATCTCATTTGGCAACACGCAGGACGATGTCGAAGTCTGCGGTTTGAAAGACGTTCTCATAACTCGTGATTCATTAGCGAAGGAGTTCAGCGACAAACGATGCTGTGTCACGTTGCTGAGGAGGGATGGTGATAAGGGGAGGCAAGGACTTCAAGCAGCACTTGTTACCACAGCTGTGTGCCTGTCTAATCCAAGTCCTCCTTATTTACGAGCCGTTCTGCAGTAAAGATGACGACAATTAGGTAACGAGGAGAATCACTAAGAATCCAGTCAACTTCGAATCAGGAAGCAATTTGCCTTGGTTTGACTCCCTCGTGCAAACTTTGGCACACGCTCAGCGTTAAGTAACGTTGCAATAATGCAGTCATTTCAGCACTGTGGCATTATGTTGGACCACAAAGGAATGTAAATATGGTAATGAGTGGATAGATTGAGGAGCAGACAGAGAAGATTCTTTTAGTCTTGGTTGCCATCACATATCTGACACAGCTAACTGGAGGCTCTCATTTAAAAACTAGCCTTACCTATTTCTTACATTGTCTTTGACTTTGAATATCTAAACCAAGTAAAACCTAATATGTATGACCAAAACTGTCATAATCAAAACTAAAGAATAAATAATGTATATTCCATTAAATACCCCAACAATAACATTAATAAATGTAGATAATGTTAACTTTGTATTGACCCGTAATTTACTTTTTCACTTTTCCAGATGAGGTCCCGGGCTCGAATCCATGGCTGACTGGGCCTTTCTGTGTGGAGTTTGCATGTTCTCCCTGTGTCTGTGTGGGTTCTCTCCAGGTACTCCAGCTTCCTCCCACCATCCAAAGACATGTTCATTAGGTTAATTGGTGATTCTAAACTGACTGTAGGTGTGAGTGTGAATGGTTGTCTGTCTCAGTGTTAGCCCTGTGATAGACTGGTGACCTGTCCAGGTTGTACCCTCCCTCTCGCCCGATGACAGCTGGGATAGGCCCCAGCAGACCCCACGACCCTAATAAGCAGTTACAGAAGATGAATGAATGAATCAGTTTATTGAGAACTTCTTGTAGCTTCTCTCTTATGTCTGTGTAGGTTCTCAGTCATCCAGGTCATGGTAATCCAAAAAAGGTTTAAAAAAGGCAACTGGACTTGTAGATTTTGGAGAAGACGTTTCACCACTCATCCGAGTAGCTTCTTCAGTTCTTATCCGAGTAGCTTCTTCAGTTCTTAATTGAACTGAAGAAGCTACTCAGTTCTTAATTGAACTGAAGAAGCTACTCGGATGAGTGGTGAAACGTCTTCTCCAAAATCTACAAGTCCAGTTGCCTTTTTTAAACCAGCATCTTCAGTTCTGAAGAAGCTACTCGGAACCTTTTTTTGGAGCTTCTCTCTTAATTAATGTCTACATTTACACTGACTATTTAGCTTTTATTGTAGTTCAGATTCTCTGTGTTTTTCCAGACTGTCCATACAGACTGTGTTGTTATTTATTTTTTCACAGAAACATGCAGTAGTGTATGGACTATTATTATTATCTTATCCTATATTCATATATATACACATGTATATATCATATTCAGGATGGGGATTAGTGACATTCCAGTTTTGAAGTCTGTCATCTCCTGCCCACAATTGTTTGGGCCTAACCCTAAATTTCCACCAATTTCCAGCAGCAGACTCATAATCAGTGGTAGTTCATCACTCCAGAACTACCACTGATTATCCTTCCGATCAAATCATTCGGGCAGGCTTTTTGCAGTGGTAGACAGAGGAGTAAAAGCGACATAGTCACACGCATCATGTCAGCAGCGTGGTTGTAGGACTATCTAATTGATCGTTACGTTTTCTTTTTTTTCTATGTACCAGTAATAACTAATCATCTCGCCCATCTTCAATCAGGTTCTTTTCAAGCCTTAAGGCCTTGATGAAAGGAGATAATAAACCAAATATCCCTCATCTTTAGACATTTTAGATCAAGTTTTGTGCCATTAACCCATTTTTCTTTCCTAAGTATATACCACATACCACCACCAAACAATAAAATGTACCCTGAGATGTACCAAATATTCTCCAAATGTGGAGACCGGGTCTCTAGAGCAAACTATTACCTTGGAAAAGAATCAAATGCATTGCTTTTCAGCAGTCTGAAATATTTTCATTGGCTAAATTTAAATGGTTGTAAAGGAAGGGGCTTTTGGCTTGGTTAAGCGTGACTACAGCTCCAAGCTTGTCACCCAGTAATTTTCAGCCCAGCTTCTAATCAGTAGCCATCATCTGCCCATCTGTCACTGTTGATGTTCTCCCATATTGTGGCCTGTATGCAGCAGATTTTAATTTCATACTTCTGAATAGGAGCACTTTGTGGTGCTAACATTAGTATCTCACGTCCTGTCTAAAATGGCCGACCAGTGATGAATCACTCGCCAATTAGCCCTTAGAAACCAGATGGAGGCCGCTGACTCCACTCCCGCCTCACATTAAACTCATTCTTGCGTTTCAAGTAAAGTGATAATTGGTGTGAATGGTGGAAATAGTTTTCTAGGTGTAGATGAAAGTCTATAAGAGCTGGAAGGACACAAGACATTTCTTTGATACTGAAGTTGGCATTTCTTTATAGTGTTTGTGATTGTTCTTGGACAAGCATTTCGGTTGCCAAATATTCTGAAAGTTATTAATTATTATAGAACATGAAAAACATGAAAATGTGACCGGCACAATGGCGCTGTGGTTAGCAATACTTGTATTACATGTAGCACCCACCTAGACCAGACCAGGCACCCCCACCCCATAGCAATGACACTCCTTGGTGGCAGCAGCCATCCCCAGCAGGATGCAGCCTGACACAAGCACACACACTAAAACAGTTTAGGAACAACTAAAAAAACATGAAGAACAGCACAAGGTGTTGACCTGGCCTCTAAATTCACTAGATCCCAAACTGAACACGTATCTGTGGGATGATCCACAGAGGCCCCTCCCCTCAACCCAAAGGCCCCCACTAACAACATTCTGTTACCAGACACCACAGGACACCCTCAGAAGGACCATGTCCTGTTTTGGAGGCACAAAGAAGACATATTATAATATTAGGTCATACTGTTATGCCTGATGTGTATGTCCCACAGCTACAATGTCCATCGTCTCCTCCCAATTAGACAAGCTCTTTCAATCCACTCCCTTTCCTGACTGAAAGTCCAAATCCCCTCAACTGACTAATGCAAACGCAACATGGTTTTATACTAAGCTGCCACTAGACATATAAATTCATGACCCTGTCTCTTTGTATGCTTCCTCTCACCTTGTAAAATCCACTATTTTTGCCTGCTTGTAATCAAGAATTCACCAGATCACTATCCAAAGCTAATGAGAGGTGGATAAAAATGTTTTGGTTAAAAGCTTTGTTTCCATGCCCAGCTGCATATTTTGTAACAAGAATTAGAGATACACGTTTGGACACCTTAACTTGCAAATATCTCTTTGTGGTAACGTTTGCCAATGTGTGCGTTTGCGCAGCTTAGTTTGCCTGGGCTCAATGGTGAGTCAGTGGCGGCCCGTGTCTATAAATGAAAACCAAATTTGTCTCAATAGGTTTTGGTTGACCAGGGATATTTTTGTACAAACTTATAACCAACTCTGCTTCACAAGGGATTTTCAAAAATGAGAAGTTGCCTCAGGAATCCGGCAATCCCTATTTTCACAAAAGCTTTGATAGACCTCTGTGAGGTTGACAAGTCTGGCAGTGGAGTGCTGTAGTGGGTGGATAGGAAGATACAGATTTTGGTCTAGGCGGAGATATCTCTAAAATTTTAAATGGATTGCTGGAGAAATCATTACACTTTGTACTTCTGTACCATGTAATTTATAATGAAACCTAGGGTGAAGGGGGAAGCCTACAGTTTACCCTACACATTTTTAAGTTGTTGCTCTTCTCTACTCTAATTTACAGTCATGAACTTGATGTGGAGCTCTCAAGCTGGCCTGGAGGTGTTGGGATCCAAGTCTGTGTCTACCCAAGTGTTGCTTATCCATTAAACCCTGATTTTGGTTTTGCAGTTGTAGAACAGCTTTTGACTGACTTCATGAATGTGTGTATGTTATTTCAGATAGACACTGAGAAGAAAAACATATGCTTAGGAGGCCACTAGCATGACTGCAGTCTGTATACATATACATATATTGAATGTTCTTTCCGGAAACGCTGCTCTGTCTGTCTGTCTTGCTAAGTGATGAAGGATTTAAATTGATGAACTGAAGCACTTATGACTTTATTGATTACTGAGTTTCTTGCTGCTTTTTGCGGACGTTATCCCCTGCTGGGTTGGCTTTCCCACCTGGACGCACACCGTGCACGCACTCACACACCTTGATATTCCGCAGCGCCACGGATACTGCCTCCAATCTCATTCCTACAGATGTAGTGACCCATGAAATGATGCCAAGTCACTCTCTTCTCCTCCGCAGTATGTAAAAGCTGCAGATTGCCTCATTCCGCCTCCAGTATTAACCCTTTGGCCGCCTCTTAATACCTCAGCATCCCTTCCACAATACACCTGGCTGAGCTGAAAACAGGCCGTTTCACAGCCGGGTTACGCGGATGCGGGCGGGTGTTTACGTGCGCGCTTTGAAGTTTGACAGAGAATTTTGCTGCCAGGTGTGTGTGCGTGTGTGGGTGTGCTGCTCTGTGTTTGTGTGTGTGAGCACCTGAGAAAGAAAAAAACAGGTGGCTTGCTGGGGTGTGTGTGTGCATGTGTTCGAACAGGTTTAGTTCAAAGATAAATACTGCACGGAGAAAGATATCATCTTCTCTAGGGGGGTCGGTGAAACTCACACTCCAGCAGCTAAGGGGGAAACTTTGTTAATGTTATCATCCCCGGAGGAAAAAAAAAACTGCAAATTTTCTTTGTTGAAGTGAAAACTATCTCAACTGTCACTTTGGTAAGTACTATCTCTGAGATATAAGGATTAGAGGATAGAAGAGAGATACTTGAAGAGATGCGGGTTAAATAAATACGGATTTGAGCAATCACAAGAGTTGTTTTTTTCAACATCTGTGACAAGCAGTGTTTTGCAAAGCAAGAACGATTCATCCTGCATCACTCCACACAAAAAAGGGATAGAAAGGGAAGTTGCATATAGCCCACAACATGGCGTGCAGTGTAGGTGCTCAGCAAGTTGCTAGAAAAAATGTATATATAAATTAATAGTGAAACAGCCTGCGGCAGCATTCATGCAATTCACAACAACTTTGTCAAAGAAATTGTTACGTAACCCCACATATTATAAGTATACTTATAACTGCAGCATAGTTGTAGAGATGTCGCTGTTGGGTTCATCTTTTTATGCCTGTGTGGTCCTAAAGATTTTCCTTCACTGTGCCTGTCATGGGAACCCTATAGGCCTGCAGTCGTCTGCAGTATACTGTGTGCCGACTGTGTGACCTGAGTTCTGCTCCAGCCGATCTCTCTGCCTAAAGTTTGCTGTGCATGAGACATAATGAGACAGTGCCCACTGGCTAGGTCTGGTGAGGTGCCTCTTCTCATTGTCAAGAGCTGGAGAAGAGTTAATCATAAGCTCGTAAGTGTTGAAGAAGGATTTGGCTGTAAAACAACCGAGCTCCCGTCTTATCTGACAGTAACCCAAGATGGAGAGATACACACACGAACACTGTGACAGCCATCACTGGGAGGTAGAAGAGTGCTCCGTTCATCTGTAACATTGCATCCTAGCATCAAAGAGCTGGCCTCTCCCCCAAACCAACAACTGTGCTGGTGCCAGAATAATTGTGGATAGTGACAGGAGATGTCAGACTAAACGACACATTCTGGTGCAAATAGCACAAATTTGCTGCAGTTTTGCAAACAAAAACAAAACAAAAAAAAAAAGTTTTTTTTTATCAATCATTGTGGGTTGTGGGTTTGTTTTTGAGTCTCACAGAAGAAAACTCATAAATGAGCCACCTTGAATAGCCATTTTGCTAACTACAAAAAGGCTTTCCACTCAAGAATACTTGCCAGCTGCATAGTTATCCAGAAGTGCAGTTCCTGAAACACGTGGCGTTGTTTTGCCAATTCAGAAGCCTTCCAATTCACTGATCTGTCAGTCAAACTAAGACTTCACAGATAGTGTTTTATGCCTCATCTGTGTCTTCCACAAATACTAAAAGTAGAAGTAGTAGTAGTAGTAATAGTAGTAGTAGTAGCAAACTCCTCAATTACCCATGCTTAATTTCTTATATATTCCTAATGGCAATACATAATAGTTCATTCTAAACCTTTAGATGTATTACAAAGCTTTTGAAGTGTATGGCTCATGTCTAGACAGCTGAGTGCAACTGATGTTGTGTTTTGTAACAACTATTACAAAGAAATAGGAAGGATTTTCATTTATATCTGTCCAGTCTACATTTCCATTTAGCACCTCGAAAGGCTTCACATTTTATTTCATCATAATTATGGATAAAGCTGTGAAAGGTTTGATGTACTACTAGTACTAAAGGTTGTTGGTGGCGATGTTAAATGATGTCCCACGGGGCTTTGATATCTGAAAGCAAAAGTTACATTTTTTCAGAGACAAAATCACAGATGCCATGTAGAGTGTGCTTGTGGCAATACACAACAAAGGACCACTTCAACTGAACAGCAGGAGAAGACTGGGGCATGCTCTCTTGATGTCTGAAGAGATACAGGCTTCAAAGAGGGACATGTCCTAAATATTGCTGTTAGAAAATAAAATGCAGCACAACATTGCATTGGCCTACACCGATCAGGCATAATGTCCTTGCCTTATATTGTGTACACCTCCTTTGTGACTCCAGAGCAGTTCTGACTCATCAGAGAACGGACATGGGCCTTCTGAGGGTGTTAGTGGGGGCCTTTGGGTCCTATGGATCATCCCACAGATACTTGATCAGTTTGGAATCTAGTGAATTTGGAGGCCAGGTCAACACCTTGTGCTGTTCTTCATGTTTTTTTTTTTTTTTTAGTTGTTCCTAAAGTGTTTTTGTGTGTGTGTCTGTGTCAGGCTGCATCCTGCTGGGGATGGCTGCTGCCATCAAGGAGTGTCATTGCTATGGGGTGGGGGTGCCTAGTCTGGTCTAGGTGGGTGCTACATGTCTCAGTAACATCCACATGAATGCCAGGTCCATAAGTTTCCCAGCAGAACACTGAATTGACACAAGATGGTCAGTGTTATTGACTTCACTTGTAAACGGTCATAATGTTATGCCTGTTCGGTGCATATGCATTTTGCATTCATGGATTTTAAATCAGCTCCAATGCTGTAATGGCCCCCGCATATGAAGTTTGTTCCATAAAATATGACCAACAACCAGCCCAAAGCTTAATGTCAACAGTAAAGTATAAATCATCAGCAGCTGTACTCTCAAGTGATTATCACTTCAGTACATCATTTCTCAGCTCACCCTCTTTGAGGGAGGTCATTGCTTCACGGTGAGGTCATAGTCCACTTCTATCAGCTTATGAACCGAGGTAGGAAGTGTGAAAAAGAAAGGAATATTAAGACAGACTTTGAGAGGCTGAGAGAAAAAAAGAAGCAAAAAGAGAAAACATATACGGCAAACAAAAACAGATGGAGGCAAGAAGATGGAATGACAGAGCAGTGGAGAGAGAGCAGATGCTGCTCAATGCTTCAGATCCTGCATCTTCCAGAGTCTTGGCTGAATGCTTCCTGCCTCTAGTCGAAACAGCCAGAGCAGCACTTTCCATCGGAACACCTGGACAAAGCACAGTGGAGCAGGCCATGTTTCTGGGTTGTGCAACAGTGAATCGGTTAGTCATTTATATGGGTGTAAATTTGTGACATTTTATCTTAATAGCAGTGTTTCGAGCCAGGGATGCCCCGGCCTCCCTCTTCTGACTGTTCTACAGTTTCATTAATGCAAATTTGTAAATGCCAACTCCTGATCAGGACTGATGCCCATGTCTCCCATGGTGCCTGTGATCCTGATGGACAGGAACAGAGCTCCATTCCTGGTCTTGTGTACCACAGTGACTGATTGCTGTCCAGATCCCTGCTCTAGAGAATTAGTTTGTGTGTTGCATGACTGTTTTTGAGCTTCATAAACTCCTGGTTTAATAACTAACATCTCTGTTGTGCTTGAAGTACTTGTTTAACTTCTGCACTGTTTAACTACTGGAGACTGGTTCCAGGATTAGTTAGCTTTGTATATAGTCCCTACTAGGGGTTAAACAACTTTGGATTTTCAGATAGATAAAAAAAACAAAAACAAAACACTTCTTCTCATAGCATGTAGCTTTAACAACGCTCTCATAGCCAGAACACAGATTATGAACCTGGTTTGGATGTTACAGCTGACTGGTTCCAATCTGGTGTCTCAGATGGTGTTGACAGTCACACACAAAACCATGAAGTGATTCTAAACTTAAGACTTCACAGTCCCAGCCAGTTGCCTTCTTTGAGATATTTTCAAACACATTTGAACTTTGCTACTAATTAAGACTTGGACTCCACAAATATAGGACTCAGTAGCACGACTCCAACAAAGGCTTTTGGGTTTCAAACAAACACAGTTTACTTTCAGAAGGGGGGTTCAGTACACAACAGACAATCCATAAAGGGAAACAAACCAAAGGAGGAGACAAGGGCAGTAGTCAGCAAACGGGCAAAAATCCAAAAAAAACAGGTAAACAGATTACGACAAGTAAGAAGACCGCACGTAAGACGCTGAGGTACAAAACGAACGGGCACAGAGAGGAGTAGTAACACACACTAAATACACAAGAGAGGGCACTGATAATGAGGCACAGGTGTAACCAATGAGGGCGGGGCCGACAATCAAAAAGTGGAGGGAAAAACACTGGCAGGAAGTGAATCGGTCTGAAATGAAGAGAGAGGTAAGTTTTCACAGCATGGCACATGAAGGAAAAAACAACGAGACATGACCTTATAATGAATGACGAGATGTCTCACTAATGATATGTGCTAAATAGTTTTACCTGACGTTAGCCTCAATCTACAAGGCTGACTGCCTCCAGTTTCACCTGTTAGCTTCAGTCCATCCTGGATCTTACACAAAACAAACAGTAAAAGTAAATCCCAGATTTTTTCACCGTACCCCAATGTGATTCTCTATTGTTAAAGTAAGCGAGGTACTACCAATCAGGGAATCTGAGTCCATTGTATTATCATTTCTAATATAATATACAATTTTGACCTGAAACTGTAGGGTTCCACATGGTTCTTGATCTGTCCTTCTGTGCCGGTCAACTGAGCTGCTAAGTGAGTCAAGAGCTTTTCGATTGTGTCATGGAAAGAGACACATGTAGCACATAACTGATCTGACAGTAAAGACAAATGTCAATTTTCCTGCATGAATCAGCCAAATAAAAGGCTGCACATTTAATTTTACGCTGTAGCTCAATGCCACCAGCTAAACATAAATAATCACTGAATGCATAGCTAGGAAGGTCTTGGTCTCTTCATTCGAGAATCCAGCCTGGAGGTTCAAATGATTTAGTTATTTATTTTGTAAAACCATACTCCTCATTTGACAACAGCATGATGTATTTATTGAATGTTGACCCATCCAGAATACTTCCCATCCTTCCACTTCTGACCCTGAAGATTATCTAGCAGATAGAAAAAACATTTTTAATGCAGACATTTAAAATCCTCATACTTTTTCTCTCTCTTTAACCTCTATTTTCTGTTTGGACATTTCTTTATTTAAAATAAATCTAAAAAAATATATAATGTTGTGATGTTTCACATCTCAGATATTGGAGAATATGTGTGGGTTTTCTGACACGGCATTTTCACTTACTAGAAGGTCACTATGTATAAGACTAACTACTGCAATATGGTTGTCTTGTCTCTTCTTCTGTCTTTCCTCCTTACATATTCTATATCTCCTCTAAGGGTTGCACACCTTGTAGGGGGTTGTTAGCGTTGTTAAGGAAAATGAGCTTTAGCTGTATCATGGTCTTCCTCTTCCAACCTCTAAAATACAGTGACAGACTTAAGAGGATCGTATACAGCAGCACGTCTCACAAACTTTATCTAGATTTGATCAGTGCATTGCTTTGCATGGTCATGTTGAATTCAAAAAATAGAAACACATTTTCCAGCAGCTATTTACAGTAAACAACAAAGTAATAGCTTCTGTGTTTTGTAAATACACACCAGTCAACAGTAAAAAATCATTCTCAGTGCAGACATTTAAAATCCTTGTATATTTTTCTTTTTCTCAATCTTTGACCTTTATCTTCAGCTGGGTCGTTTCATCTTGAGGTTTGTTTCTGAAAGAGGATCCTTCCCCGTTTGTGCAGAAACATGTAATATACACCGATCAGACATAATATTATGACTTATAATATTGTTAAGGTCTCAAAAATAGTTCTAACCCATTACAGATACATGCTCAGTTTTGGATCTAGTGACTCTGAAGGTCAGGTCAACATCTTGTGGTGTTTTTCATGTTCTTTGAGTAGATCCTAAACTGTTTTTGTGTGTGTGTCTGTGTCAGGGCTAAGGGGTGAGGGTGCCTGGTCTGGTCTGGCCTGGTCTGGAGTGGGTGGTACATGTCTAAGTAGCATCCACATGAATGCCAGGTCCAAAAGTTTCCCAGCACTGACCTCCTGTCAGTGGTTTTAATGTTGTGGCTGATCTGTGTTTGAGAATGCTGACTAGCAAATTAAATTTACTGCTAATATAAATCCAACTTGCCTCAAGACACTCCAGAGAACCCAGAGTAAGCACCAAGGTGACAGAGGCAAGGAAAAAGTCCCTTTTAACAGGACGAAACCTTGAGCAGAACCCAGCTCATATGGAGGACGCATCTGCTTGAGGTCAGCTGGGAAGAGACAGAAACAAAATGGGCAAATGTGAGGAGAGGAGGAGGAGGAGGAGGAGGAGGAGGAGAGAGCAACAGATGCAACCAGGAAAATTGCATCCAGATAGAACATGCATGCAGCATACAACCATGACACAAAACAGAGTGCATGGTCCTAGATGATGAATAATACATAGGAGACTCATAATGGATAATACAAATGGACAAGCTATTTTTCAAAGCAGACATTGTGGAAAGCTTAGTGGCTTTGTGGGAGACTCTCTCTCTCCTGTCCTCCCCTTTACCTTTTTGAAAGGATCTGATGACATGCCATAGTAGCATATGGATACATAGGCAGTAAGAGCAGAGGAAAGGTGCTTAGTCCATTATGGAAAGTCCCCTAGACATATAGCAGCAGTTTGCTAATAGGACCAGGCTTTTCAGTGCCTAGCAAGTGGGTTGGAAAAGTTAGGTTTGGTGGAGTGACAATGTTTAATGTAACAGCTAAGGACCAGGAGACATGCCCGAAACCAGACCACACCCATGCAACATTACGAGAAGTCCCACTGCAGCAGCCAAGAGCCAGAAGTCTCAGTATTCATACAACATGCTGTACCCAGGAACTGTTTAGGGAATCCTTCACAGTGCAAGATGGACTGTCTGCAACGACACTCCTGGGAGAACACAACAAGGACACTACAATTCTAAAGCAATGCACACGACAATAAGTCACACTGCAGCAGCCATGGACCAGGGGTCATGAGAGGCAGGAGACAGCCCACGTGATTCACTCGGGGACCATAAACGGCTTCCTTCATTATACAATAGCTGAATCCTGACCATAAGCTTCACCACAAAGGAAAGTTTTAAGTCTAATCTCAAAAGCAGAGACGGTGTCTGTCTTCCCCCAAAACTAAACAGGGAGCTGGTTCTATTGGGATAACATGGTACTATTAGGTTAAGATAAGGTAAGGGCCTCAAGAAGAATGGGTCTGTTGTGGGTTTAACAGAGAGCCAATGAAAAGAGAAGCTAAAATCTGAGAAATATGATCTTTCTTGCAAATTCCTGGTAATGCTCTTGCTGACAATCTTTGGATCAGCTGGTGGCCTTTTAGAGAGCTATTTGGACAACCTGATAGTAATGAATTACAGTAGTCCCGCTGAGAAGAAGAACACATGTACTAGTTTTCCAGCTTCGCCTTGAAACCGGATGTCACCAACTGAACATGAAAATCAAATGACAATGCTTGATTTATGTGTTTAATTTAAAAGAAACTGTGTCAAACTTGAGATCTGCCTGCAAGTGCAGTATATTGTCCAGCGTGAAACAGACTATATAAAACCTGCCACATCATATTTTTTGACGGTGAACGTAGGTTGTTCTTTTCTAGTGTGAACCGGACTTCACATTTAGCATTATGTAAGCACGGACAAAGTGCAGTGATTCTCTGAGTCTTCTAATTAGGTCAACAAACCATCTTAAGACATTTAATTTACTATTTCAGAACCATAGTGAACATTGTTTCTTTTAATCAACATTGTTTCCTTCACACATTAAGTGAAATTCATCCTCACTAATATTCCATGAGCATCACCACATGTAAGGCCCAATAAGGCTTTGCTGTTGATGAATATACTCTAATCTGGCTCCTGAAACCTGCGTGTGATGCCACAGTAGTGGGGAGCTGTTGGCGATGTCTCAGGAATGAATGTAAAATCATCAAGAGGATTGTGTTAATTCAACAAATTAATCTGTTTTCATCATGCACCACCTGCAGGTGATTTAATTACGCGGTATAGTCTGTTATCTATACTTTCTCATAAATGTCCATTATGGAGTAATCTATAGTCATTAAGGCTCCCTTCCATTATATACACAACCTTGAATAAAAGAAAGATCATGTACTGGCCAAATCATTTTGGGTGTTTTCCTGCTACATTGTCCTGTTCTTTGTCCAATATGCATTTTTTTTTATAGAGTAAGTTGAAAGTTATTTAGTTCTATCAAAATGAGGCATCGTGGAGTTTTATTATTGCACTTAAGCAAAAAGTTGAGAAAACAGCTTCATCTTCACTTAATATGACTAGCCAACCTTTGTGGACACACACAGGTCGTGTCATGGGTCCTCATTGCTGGCGTGAGTGACTGGCCGCGAGTGCAGAGATGAGAATTTGGCCACGGCAAGACAGGGCGTCCTGCCTCCAAATGTCTTCAAGGTTCATCAACCCCTCCTCTCCCCTCTCAGTTAAGAGCCCTTCTCCTCGTTAAGGCCATCTGCACTGGTGATAATTAAAGAGAGACACACTCTAATGCAAGACTGAATCGCATCATTGATCTTATGTCCCGGATATTTCTATGGGCAAAAAATCTCCCAACTCGTCAATACCCAATTGTATGCATAATGTGTAACGGCTTGATGCTGATTAGGAAGCTATCGGCATTTTTAATGGGGGGTGCTGGAGGGAATCGCTCTGACCAGCTTGTGTTCACATGGGGTGACGATAAGCTCTGAGAAGGTGAGATTTGGGCTGATTGTGTGTGTGCGGGTTATGTATATTTTTAACCAGTGTATTGCTCTCACAGCAAATAGGCTTTGCCTCTTTTAGGCTCCTGCAGTTGCTGACTGACATGTATTGGCAGAACCAGACCTGACCTTATTGTGTCCACGGGATTTGGCTGTGACCGCTGGAAAACCTGTGTTCACTGTGCCTCGCCATTGATCCGCAGTCCGACTGTGACGTTCGCAATCGATGTCTTACTCTTAGCCACATCAAACTGCCATAAGGTTGTGGAGGAAGGGCAGTCAATACGGCACAAAGCTCCTCCAATGCCTAAACAAAGTTTGTTTACACCAGGGGACTTTTCTCCTTAATCACTGGTTCTTTACAAGGTGTGCTGCCATCATTAAGTGAATTAGCAGTGGGAGAGTGAGGAAAAGGGC